>JAZDUH010000152.1:18607500-20092500 GCA_036419115.1 Scarus forsteni | reverse complement strand
TTAATCCAGCTTTTTGTGTGCACAGTGTATCCATGGTCTGATACTTAATACATTTAAAATCATGTAACAAGAAAGGGGCTAAAAAGTATCTTCCAAGATTGGACCAAACAAACAGACTTTAGGTGCAAAAAGAAGGCATGGTAAGTACCAATGTTTTATAACCTGACATGCCAGAGGGACCATTTAAGATATTTCACTGGGAAAGTGTCCAAGCAATCTATCCAGCAAGTGTTTGGGCATTTGTTCTGTCAGTCACTTTCATTACAGCCATTGAGATAATGTAGGAGGTGGGTGCTACTGCCTCAATGTTAAGGAAAGAACATGAGTCAAACTCTCCAAAACATGTGGGAAGAGAAGCACAATTACCCTTTCCATAGAAAAGTATGTAGTGTTGTTTGATTTTTATTTAATGAAGAAATGCAGTCCAGATAAAACTGCTGCTGAAGCTGTTAGTATTTATGTTAATCTCTCTATGAGCAGTCACTTCTGGCTGTCATCTCTTTCACAGCTTCCAACTATTTCTGCTTCACTAGATGCCAACTTTGGTTTTCTCACAAAATAGTTGCAGATTAGATCTGCCTGGTTCAGCGTCTATTATCAGACAAATCCATCTTACCAGGCTCCAATCAAGCTGATCCATCTGCACTGCAATGTTGAAAGTCTAACGATAATACCTCAGATTTAGTCTATATTCACATGATTCAAAAAACACAAATGTGTGCAAATCCAGGAGATATTTTCTCAGGAGCTTCTTTATTTGAATTAAAAACACACTGATATCAGGGAGTAGTGGAGAATGTGTTGTTTTGTGTTCTCTGGTAAGACATTAAACATCTGGATGCTCAAAACACACACTTCCTTATTCAGTGTGTTGCCCAATTAGTTAGATCAAGCTGTGCCTCACATTTAGACTTCAAACCAGGCTTTGTGGTCAAAGGTACAGATTTTTTGTGCAATCTCAAAATAGATGCCAACTTTACACATGAAACATTCCTTTTTTTCTCTTGTTGAAAAAACACTTTCTTCCTCAAAGAAATGTACATTTATTTCCTCTAAACAGATTTAGCACTGAGCATGAAAATAAAATATGGATCAGGTGGAAAACAGGAAAGATATTGTGCTGCATGCCAAAACACTTGATTTTGGGCAGATAATGTAATGTAATGTGTTTGTGTGCCACATAATGCAAATATTACAAGTATTTAAATCATATGCTTAGATTATCTGGTTTTCAGATTTGACTGTGACTTTAAACTGTGGCACTCTGTTGTACCTTGCTCAGTAGTAATCAAATACCTCACCCTGGCTCTTCTTCCACTGTCAGACATTACTCACATGCATTTTGAGAAGCTATGGTCTGCATGGGGGGACATACATCACCTTGTGTCTCTGGCTTCCTCTGTGCTTTTCTCGTCATGTGTCTCTCATTGTGTAGCATGCTACAGACGACTACAGACAGTGAAAACACACACTTATACTGTTTTCCTCTCAGATTGACTGATCAGAAGCTCCCTGGTGGCTGCTGCTAGATAAAGTACTGAGGAGGATATAAGGGAGTGGGAGCTAAAACTGGCTGCCGATGGATTAGCAGCCATGTTTACATAGCCACTGATTTAGTGTGCTAGAGCTGCCCAAGAATGATTTATTGATACTGAGGGAGATGAGGAGAGTATTAGAGAGTGTGATGTAGAGGATATAGAGAGACAAAGAGAGAGAAGACAAGGGAGCTAAGGTGGAACTGTGCCAGTGTGTGAATCAGGTAAAGGACCATGACAACATTTTGTATGCATATAAGTTTATGTTTCAAATAGTGCTGTCAAATTTATAGGGATGAAGTGTGTTGACTTCTAAGTACTTTAATTTTTTGACACAGGACTAACACACACTGAATTTCTGACCCTCTGCCCTGTACATATATAAAGAAGTCAGTGAGGGATGCAACAGTATTGTCAAGATAACACTGTATCAGCACCAAAACTGTGCCAGCTGACTCTCTCAACAGACCAAAGTTCCTGTGGGTATTTACTCATTACTTTGTGTGACCCTAGCTTCAGTTGAAATGTGTTTGGTCTCAAATGTTTTTACTAAAGTCAATTTTGACTACAATATATTTCAAGCTGCAAGAGCATAGATCCTGTTTGTTGGAGTGAGTAGTGTGCTATCTCAATCTTCTTCTGTCATGACACACTCTACAATCTGTCATTACTTGTCTATGTATCAATCTCTCACAATATCAAAGTTGGTCAAGACTTGAAAGAATCTTTGCATAAATGTCCACTCCAAGCAAGGTCTGAAATAGACACAAAGCATACAAAGCATAAAGGATAAAACAAAGCATACAGATTAAATATCCCAATCAGAAGCAAAGGTAAAAAATGAAACTTAAAGATCTTAAACCTCTGGAATCATATCAGTCTATCATTGAGTCAGAGTGGTAATATGGTCACTTTTTATGAGCCCATGATCTATTCTTCAAAAACTGATCACACATACACACAGAATGAGCAGAGAGCTCAGAGCAGCTATTGTGCGCTGCCATCTTTTGCAACATCATCATTGTGTGCAGCTTGTACACCGAACAGCTTTTTCAGTTTTATGAGAATATATATATTTTAATATAATATAAGTAAGACTATATTGGTGTTACCTCAGCAAAACTCTGGCCAATGTTAAGTACTTAAAAAAGGGCTATAATCGTGCGATGTAATTGGCCAGCCGATGTATTGGTCAGGCCCTAATCTCTATATAAATGTACACTTAGATAAAAACTTGATGAATTTTAAATAGGATAAAAAGCCAAGGCCATGAAGTCTTGTGTTTATCCTTTGCTTTTGAATGTGTTATGTCAAATAAATGTAAGAGATCCTGGAAGGAAAGAAAAAAAACCTTAAAATCTTAAGTAATTCCAGAGTCAAAGTCATGGAGCCTTAGACTTTGCCCGTGAATGCATCCATACGAATGAATGCAATCCTCTGAATGCAATATTTTAAGATTACTCTAATTGATTGATTAGTCGATTGTCATTTTGCATAGGTCTGCTTCATGGATTCACATGTCTATCCTTTGTTTGTGAAACACGCATGACAGGGTTTTTATCAAACTTTGCAAAAATGTCAAATCTTACCTAAAATACCTATAAAGGTGCCCACACCTACACACCGGACGCTACTTGTACTACTTCGATGATCACTTTCCATGCAAAGTCAATGTACAGCCGTGATGGGGTGGGGCTAACCCTCCCACGGTGCATTGCTGCAGACAAGACGACCACTTCACTCATTGCGCGGTGTCAAAGTTAAAAAAAAGTTGATCTTTTCAGGTGATGTCATGTGTGGCTGTGTGGCAACAGCCAATCAGCGGTGTGTGCATATGTGACGGTACTTGTGACAGACAGTTTTTCAACCGGACTACAGAGGAACAATTTATGTCCATGTGGGAAACATTAGTCAGTGAGGACATTAGTTCCGCCTAGACGGACTGCAGAAAACTCACAGATAATGCTGCTGCAGGGCATCAGCTGCAGTGTTTTATGTTTGATAAGTGAGTGATAAGGATGCAGCTGGAATAATGTCCGCTTATAAATACTATTATGTGATATATGATATGATCGCGGTGAAACTCAAGCGGACGTGACGTCACCGAGCGACGGCCGACGGCAACGGTGATCAGAATGAGGTATTTATGGACACGCGACGATACGTCAGTGGGCAAAGCCATTTTGATAGCAGGGTCGCTTGCAGTGTGAACGCAGCATTAGGTTTTAACACTAGAACAGCCAACATTCCAATCCCCCTAGAACAGCCGTGGGGGGTCATTTTTACCCCCAAGCTGAAACAACTTTAGCAAATCTATGGTGTCATTTCTGAAACATGTGAAGTGGTTTATTTCCATCTATTTGAAGTTTATTTGAAGTAATTATGGAAACTTGGCAAAAAAAGTGTTTTAAAAGATTTATTTCTGCCTTTTTATTTTAAAAAAGTACTTTATTAAACAGGTAAAATTCAATTTAAAACTAAACAAACTGTACAAAATCACATTTCTCAATAATAATAATAATAATAATAATAATAACATATATATATATTGTATATATTATATATATATTTCATATAAATACATATATATACATTTATATATATATACATATATATATACACATATATATACACATATATACACATATATATATACATATATATATATGTATATATATATATAAATATATATATATATATATATATATATATATATATATATATATATATATATATATATATACACACACAAATTATTTTGTTAAATAATATATTAGAAGAACAGTTATGGTTCCGAGATATACATGGACTATTTTATTAATGTATAAAAAGTTACATTCTAAAATGTTAACGAAGTATCAATTATATTATTATCATTATTATTATTATTATTATTATTATTCATGATAATGTTTATACTAATGTTAATAATAATAATAATTATAATAATAAAAATACGTTTAGGCCTACACAAATAAATACATTTTCACTTCTTTAACAAACTATAGGAGCTATAGGTTTATACAAATATGAAAACAATAACAATCAAATCAACTTTTTACAATAACACACACTCACATACATGCAGGTCACATTCACACTAACATTCACAACACCTCAACATACATATCACATGCACAAACCCCCCACCACATACACACACACACACACACACACGCACACACACCGGCACACTTGTGTGAATAGACAACACATTGACACATACACATGTGTACACATTACTCACAGGCAGAACACACGCTGTACACTGACTGTGCACTGTCCACAAACTGCACGTTGGCATGTTTTTGTGGTTTTGTTTTTTATGCATTTACGCTTCTGGTACAGTTTTTCCTCTTCTCCTAGGGGTGGCCTGTGATGACGGAAGTACAGGATTTGGTGCTAGCCTCAAGATGTGCTCCGTGCGCTACAGCTTGCATAGCTCCAGGATGAAATCTTGCCGGGCAATATTTGTGTCTGTGCAGCCCCAGTACAGGACCAATGCATTCAGTACGGCAATGTCCAGTACATTGTAAACCTTTTGTTCGGATCCATATTACTAATATGACAGCTGGTTGCAATGGCTACTAATAGCTGTCAAAATCAGACTACAAAACAAGCGTTGCTTAGCAACCAAAATGGCAGGAGGGGCGTGGCGCGAAAAGATACGAGCTGCTGAGCAAGGCGTACAAGATGCTGCTCCAATATGACTGCAATATACAGTGTTTTAGATGAGGGGGTAAAAATGACTCCTTGGCAGTTCTAGGTAAAAATGCTCCATTTTTTTTTTTTTTTATCACACACTTAACAAAATTCACCAAATGATCAATAAATCCATTTTAGGAAAAGTCATGGACTTTAAGATGCAGGGGTTTTATTTTAAAAGAAATACAAGCATTTGAAAATGCCAGGGGGTAAAATTTACCCCCTTGGCTTTTCTAGTGTTAAGGTCATGAGTTTAAATGTCAAGGTTATATAGGCTCATGATCATCCTTTGTGTGGAGTACAATTCTGTGAATGCAATATCACACAAATGCATAGAGGGATTTTCCAGGACACTTCTCACAAATTTGAACTAAAAGGATGCAATAATTAAATTTTTAAGGTCATACCTCAAAGCTCAAGAGCATGGAGTATCTTCTGGTCTTTGAAACAAGTCAAGTTTTTCACATTTTGGGTGCCAGTTTGATCAACTTTGTGATTCTAAAGCTTTTTAACACTTTAAATACCTTGGTTTGATAGTATCAATGACTGTAATATTCTTTGTCTTAAAGACCAGAACAGATTATAAAATCATTGAATAGGAGAAGATGTCTTAAAGAAAAGGTTTAGGTCATATAGTCTCCTGGTCATCTTTTCTGTTGATTCTGAGTGCAATAAATTAACATTTATCTATGATATAATAATATGTATGATATAATATTTTTTATGATAACTAAAAAATGCTTCGATGGACAGGATCAATCATTCAATATTTATTGAACATATATTTTCTTTACATTTGCTCAACTGTCCTATCTTCCTCAAGATCCGTCAAAAAAAACCAAAAGAAAAAATAAAAAGGCCTCCAGCCCTAGCTGTTGCTGGTACAGAGCCATGCTAAGAGAACAAAAACCTTTATTGGTGTGTGAATTTCTGCAAAAGCTGTGAGACAAGGGGGCTTGAGAGAAGGTGACTGGAAAGAAGCAACCCAACTCTGTCATAAATACACCATGTTGCCTATTGTTCCATGCACCTTCAGGGTGAATAGAGCAGGAAAGAGTTCATCTGCAACAATGACGCAGGGAAAAGTAGAAGAGGTAGATCGAAAATCTTGGGCGTTTTTTGCACTGATTCATTGTGCTGAGAAGGTGAGAACATTTTAAAGAATGTCGCGAGAGAATATGGGTGTAGATTTATGAGTGTAGCACTCAGAGGAAAGCAGAGTGCAAAATGAGGGTTGAATAAAGATATAGTTCAGAATCTCAAGAGATTAATTCAGCAAATGTTCCAAATATTAATATGAGTTTTCAACAAGCAGCCAACTGTTGTCAAGAACTTTATGAAACTTTGCCCAGAGGGTTAAAAAAATGGAAATTTAGCTCACTACTGCTACAGTGATAAAAATCATAATGTTAAATGTACACTCAGCTAAAAGTACAAAGAAACTAACTTTAGAGTATTAAAATAATTCCACTTGTCATTTCTATGTAGAATTTTGGCTGAAGACAGTCCAGAATTAAAATTCAGGTCTGGCTTTGTGAATATATTTCAATAATTCTTGAATTTTAATGTTCTCTTATATGTTATTGCCTCAACTGCAGCTGAAATGTGGTTGTCATCTTTTGTGACTTGAACTCCAGCTCATTATTTAGACTGTAACTTTGGGCTCTAATTTTATATACCAGGCACAGGCACTGCGCACCTGTCCTGGGCTTGAGCCGAGCAAACGGGGTAGTCCAAATGTCCAGGGTATTTTGCAATTTTTGTTCTCGGCGCACCCAAGCCTCCACACCTCGCACCGGCGCAAGTGGCAGAGAGGGAGGAGAGAAGGCATGAGTGGGCTTATCACAGCCGAGTGAAATCTTCACCAATCAAATGAATGCCTCTCTTTGCCTATAAATGCACTGCAGGCACAGTGACAATTTCACCTCATCATGGACATGGCAGCAGCAGCTCCAGGCAGCCAGACTTCTCCCAGGAGGAAACTGGTCCAAGCTCGCAGTACCAGAATATATGGCAATGTGAACAGACCTCCATCAGCTGATGATGAAAAAAAACAGCCTGGAAGGAAGTTACTTATATTGTTGATCAAGTTTGCCCAGATATTCTGATAACCGCTGCCCAATGTACAAAAAATAGTTCAATGATGTAAGGAGAAGGGACAAAAGAAAGCTGGTTGATCAAAGAAGGCACATGGTGACCCACCAGCCTCACAATAAGCTCAGTAGAGGACATTGTATCCTCCACCCTCTTCATGATTAGCATTGAGGGCTTTGGTGGGATTTAATTTGGAATCATGTTTAAGAAAAAAATATTTTGCTACTTAAAGGGGGGGGGGCAGGTGGTCTCTCCTCTCCCGTGTGCACTGCGTGCCTGTAATCCAAATTACCACTGCACTGGGTGCTCTTTACCTGTGCCAAGAATAGACCAGGTTCGTGCTGGTGAGCTTGCAGTGCACCTTCCACGCAGTGTTTTGGCATGAAATTGTCACTGCGCCAATATGAATCTGTAGGCACCTCCTCCTGGTGTGCCGCCACACTGATCTCAGCACAGCTGGTCTAACAAATTGACAAGTTGGCTGCGCACAGTGGTGCGCTGGATGAAATTACCACTGCATGTGATGAGCCACGCTTCGCCATCCTCATCACCCTACATCACCCTGCGCTATGCCAGGTAATAAGGACCCTTTGACTTTTCTTGGTTAACTGTGTTCAAATAACCTATACGAATATACCCTTTCAAAAGAGTTTTGAAAAATAATGTAATTTTTTTCACCCCTTTAATAATACCAATTTGTATTGTATTTTAATTGCTGGAAAGCCTGATTAGTGACCTTTACAAGATACAACTTGTAAGGATTCTGCATTTGTGAAATTAGCAACCTAGTTAAACGTGTGGGTAGCGCCTCCCAAAAAAGGTGCCTGTATGGACTTCATAGACTGGCATCTGTTGGTATATTGCCATTTACAAAGTTTACAGTGGGTGTGCATGGTGAATGGTTATGGATATTAAATGTCAAGCTTTTCCCATTTTTCTTAATGTACTTGAATAGTTCATCTCACCTTCATGAAAACAGGCAAAAAAGATCTTTATATGATGATTCATGAATAAGAGAGAACTTTCAGTTATCCAGCAGATTATTAATCTCACTGAAGATTAATCACAGGTTTGATATTTTTCCACATACAGACCCTGCATTATCTTCGCTCCCAAGAAACTACACAGGAGCTAGCACACACACACACACACATGAACACCCATGAGCAAAGAGCACCTGGATTTATCAACAGGACCTAGAATATGTCTATGATGTATTTGTGGGTTGCCAAAAAAATTCAACTTATCTCTCTGTTTCTCTCATTTCCGTCCATCTTGTGCATTTGAAGGGGATGAAAGAGGAGGATGAGGGGGAGGATATGCTGGACAGATGGAGGGGAGGAAGATGGAAGAAATATATAAGTGAGTTGAAGGCTAGTTTTAGAAGTGGGGCCCAGCACAGTAAGACTACCTGATATAGAATTTATTTCAGGCCCCACACACACACTCATACACACACAGGTCTCAGTAGGTATCTCTTTATTATTAAAATGTCTTGCAGTGCCCTCTAGGTCCTTCTCCATCACATCACCTGGCAGCCGCACCTTCACACCCCTGATGCTATGACTAGAGCTCATTAGTTGTACTAATATACCAAACACACACACACTCCATGTACTGTCAGCCAGAGGGAGAAAAAGTGTGTGGTGTGTGAGTCCTTTGCTGTGCTGCTGTTGTGTATCTCCTGCTGATTGAAATGCTAAAACATACTACTGCTAAAAGCTCTGGCACAGCATTAATTACCTTTGAGCCCCTTTTTACACCTGGTTTGTATCATGTTTGTGGGTCTTTGGTACCTGAGTCTGTTTTCACGTCTAACATAATCTATCTATATTAACCATAATAGACTCCAACACAAGTAATAACCCTTCAGCACTCAGTGCCTATCACAGTCTGATACAGACTATGCCTCTGGATAATGACATGCAATTCTTCTAATTACAGGAAATGGCAACAATATTACTTATAAACAAAAACAACTTTTCCATGTGCCCAAAAAATGAACCGTTTTTAAATGAGGATAGGCCAAGTTTTATTGATTTTTTTTGTCTTATTTTTTGTTCCCCTTTTCTTCCCCACATAGTTGAAACCTTTTGCTGAATACTCACAAAAATAAAAACTTTGATTTATACATCCCTACTGCTGTCTCATGTCAATATCTTGATTGTTGTGTTATTTACCCTGACTTTGCAAGGATGTAATGGGGAGTATCTCTTTTAGTCTTACAGTCAAGTTTGTGGGAAATAAATCATTCCTATAAAAACACAAATCCAGATGTCATGTTCTTCGTAACAGCTCATTCAAAAAACACACAGCTTCACTCACATTTATCATCTTCAGCAGCACCTGGGGCGTTTTGTTTTTGCTACACATTTCAGCCAGCTACAGCGCCAACCTCCCTCTCACACCCCTTTTAGCAAATTAGAGCGTTTAATTAGGAAAAGCTCATTTGTATCAAATCATTTACATGGTGCAGCCAGCCTTTGCCAGGATATTCTAATTGATTGTTGTTGCCTGCGGTGTCGATGGCCTGTGTGGATGTGCGTGTGTGCTCTTGTATACTTGTAAATGAGTAGATGACTTTGTGGTAATGATATAAAGAGAGAAACTTTATCCCTGCACTGATTGCTACAATTATGTTTCCATGTGTAACATTGAAAACGCAGCTAGCTCATGATACCTCTAAATGGGGAGAGCTTTTAAGCAGCTATTTTTGTATTTGGTCTTAAAGTATGAAGTAAGTTGTCTTAGAAAAAGTGTTGCTACGTCTGCTTGTTACCCTGCTCAGTAACATTTGTCTGTTAGCAACATATCTCAAAAAAATATATACTGATTTTTACAAAAAATCAGGGAATGTTTTCCATGGCACAAGGAAAAAAATATTGGATTCTGGTGGTAATCCAAATCCATATACAGAATTTCCTATAATCTTGCTTTTGATCTCAACAGGGAAGGATGAGGTCCTCTGGGATGCAGTAGGAGTTTCCTTTCAGTGTGTTTTTAAGTATATCATATTCTTTCAATCTACTGTCTTTAAAATCATTAGTAAACAGCAGAGAGCAGTTCTAAAGTGTGTTTTAATCCAGTGTTTCCCAAATAGTATGGGGGGGGGGGGGGGGGGGCTTGCCTTTTGGACACTGACAAACTGAGGAATGGGCCCCCTATACTTTTGATTAGCCACCTCATGAGCAATCCATAAATCGGACTGTGATGATCTGGCATGTTTGAGGTAGAATTTCAGTTAAAATGAGTGTGGTCTCTGTAACAATAGGCTTTTATTGGTTCATGTTGTTTTATGGGGAGAAAGTTTTTCTTTTCTTTTTTTTTTAATCAGTTTGTATGACATTTTATTAGAACTTGAAATAATGACTCTGGAAAAGAATGGATGTATATATATATATATATATATATATATATATATATATATATATATATATATATATATATATATATATATATATATATATATATATATAAAAAACTTTGCCCTTCAAGTAACTTTGTGGATGAGTGTGGGGACAGGACAACATGTTAATCCCAGTGGTTGGGCCTGACAGATTAAAGCAGTGATTCTCAGTTATTTTCATCTGTTAATGTCCAACAGCATGGATGCTGCAGGGCATTATTGACAAAGCTTGTCATTTAAAAAAAATTATAAACTGATTATTTTAAGATAAAACTAGAAAAGCACTCAGAGAGCGCAGACCTCAGCCAGCACCACAGTCCTGAACCATATTGTGATTTTCACCATAAATATTAGTCCTGCCTTTATTTCATCTAAATATGTAGATTTCTTGACCATGAAAAAATACTATTAGCAATCAGATTCATAATGATATTTTCAGTTTTCATGAATAACTACCTAAATATTTTAGTTAGGTAGTTATTCATGAAAATTGCATTTTTACATCATGGCAGTTTTCTTCTGGATCTAGTTTAAAAGTTTTTGAAGATACAACAATTCCAGAACACTCCAGATTCCACAGTATCTATGCTATATTTTGGAGTTTGTTGCAAGTCTATGCCTATATTTGTTCCCTTGCTAGGAGGAAAAATTCCAAGGATATCTAAATTTTGCTTGTTCAGGATCAGAGAATCCAGAATTTTGCCGGGATCCAGATCAGTCTTTGATATCTTGTAGAACCTGTTGGAAACTTTTCCTGTATTTTTTGTCCAAATGATTATTTTTGGTGGAGTAACATGCACAAATGCCAAAAATGGTCCTGTCTCGCAATGTTAAAGAATCCTTTTCAAAATTCCTGGATCCAGACGGTGATCAGGATCACTCCCAAAATCAAATCAATCAATCAATTCCTTGTCCCAATCCGGGTATTTTCTGAAAATATCTTCCAAATCCGTCAAAAACTTCCTTAGTTATGTTGCTAACAGAGAAACAATTGCGGGCAACAACATAACCTCCTTGGTGGAGGTAATTAAAACAAGTTAACTATAATGACATACCACTTCAGTGGTATTTTAATGGTAAAGGCTTAAAAAACTATATATTTATACATACATATATATATATATCGATATATATCTATATATATATATATATATATATATATATATATATATATATATATATATATATATATATATATATATATATATGTATATATATATATATATATATATATATATAGAGAGAGAGAGAGAGAGAGAGAGAGAGAGAGAGAGAGAGAGAGAGATATGTTTATTTGCAGTGGCCCTGATCATTTTTGTTTAATGATTATCAGGGGCCAGATGGAAAGCTTGAGGGGCCAGATGTGGCCCCCAAGCCACCAGTTGGTGATCACTGGTTTAGACCCTTGAAAAGCACCCTACTTTTCTAGGGTCCAAACCCCTCTTAACTTACCCTTGTAGACATGGTTTCTTGTTTCTGTCAAGAGAACTGGCAACACTATTTGGTACCCTCTAGTGGAGACATCCTCTGCTCAATCCCCTCCCACTGGCTAGAGACAAAGTTCCCAGATTTCATGGTTCGCTTTCATAATGCTCCAGCCTCTGTTGAGAAAAAATTGCATTAAGGAAAAGAAAGCCCACATCCCTATTGAGATTTACAAATGACCCTTTGATGAGGCCACTCTCTGACCCCTTTTTAGAAAGCCTTGAGCGAGAGAGCTCACAGTGCATGAGGGTTTGAAGGATAACACATAAAGGACAGCATAAAAAGAGAGGCGACACATCATTAGAATTCATCCAGCGGTGCATTGAATGTCCTTTCAGTAGTGACTTCCTCATCTACTCAGCAGCTGCACAACAAAGAGATATTAAATTATAACCAAATGGTTACCATGGCAGCCAGTGTGAGTAAATCTTTCTTTGAGGCTTTTCAGGAATATTGGTAATTATAACCAAAAAGGAAGTGAGAAGTTCAGAGGTGTTTGTGATGAAAGATTTGGAGCCATACGCAGAGGAGCAGATAGCAGTATGGGGAACGTGGTTTGCTTGTTGCATATAAAAACTTAAAGCTGGAGGAATAACACCTGATAATCACAGATACTGCAGTGCTGTGTGCGACAGTGAGAGGTGGATATCAATTGTACTTCAATTTAGGTCTCATGTAACTGGAAGGAAATCTTTACCTGAATCCTACCACATGAAAGTAATATAACTGGAAGGTGTTACCATTATATTAGAAAGGAGTGTCAAGACATGAAGAAACTTGGTTTAAATGGGATTTGAGGATGCTTCTGTCTTTCTCATAAACTTTTATTACTCGTCAGATGTCTACAGTCTTAAGGGTCCATTGGTCACCTGGCACAAAGCATTTTTTTTTTTTATTATAACTTGGGTATCTTTGCTTTTAGACATTTTTACATGCTCCAGCTAGGGTCAATGGAGACCAAGGGGAGAGAAGAAGTTTTTTGTTGCCAAGTCTTTTAAAAAGTCCATAGAATGTTAGAATAATAGTCCGTAACAGAAACATTTATCCATGGTTAGTTCAGTAAAATATTGGCTTTTTAAAAACATAAACTCCTCTCTTTGAAAATGTTAAGAGCCCTTTTTTTCTCTCTCATTTTATTATATTAAAATTTTAGTTGGACTCAACTGCGTGGTCCTCACTTTTGGATTGTGTATGGTCAGAGCAAATGTCATCAAATATAGGATAAAGAAGGAGGGAGGGTGGGGGACTTTTTATCAACCCCTATAATAAGTTAAGTTTGAAGGATACGTACCCCAACTCCGCCAAAGTTTGGATATTGCCGGAAAAATAAATAAAAATGGAATACAGTTGTCCGGAAATTGGGTGGCACAGTGGTGCAGCAGGTAGTGCATGTACCTCACAGCAAGAAAGATGCTAGCTCAATTCTTGTGTCGGTTAGGGTCTTTTGTGTTGAATTTGCATTTACTCCCCCATGCATGCGTCAGTTCTCTGGGCACTCCAGCTTCCTCCCACTGACCAAAAAAACATGCTCAGTAGGTTGATATGTGACTCAAAATTACCCTTATAAGCGTGAGTGTGAATGGTTGTTTGTCTCGCTATGTGGCCCCGTTTGGCTGGTGACTGGTTCAGGGTGTGCCCTGCCTCTCACCCAAAGTTGGATAATGGATAGATGGAAAGGCAGCAGCCCCCCGTGACCCCAGATGGTATAAGTGGAATTGACAATCAGAATCAGAATCAGAATCAGAATCAGAATGGATATTTGCAAATCCTTTTTGGCCTATATTTTATTGATTACACGATACAGACAATGAAGTTTATCAGTTTGAATGTCAGTTTGATATCTTGTTTTATGCAAATATTCACATATTTTGAATTTCTAACATCAAATGTTTTGTCTTGTTGTGTATTCAATCAAATATAAGTCAAAAAGGACTTGAAAAGCATTGTGTTTTGTTTTGATTTATGTTGTGTTTTACACATCTCAATTTAACTGAAATTGAGGTTTTTAAATTAGGCAAATAAATCTGAAAAAATATAACAGTTGAACTATTAAAAGTTAGTAGTGATGCAAGTCACTTGCCCTAAAAGGCAATGATTTATTATTACAAAGTCCTATTATGGATTAAATAGTGCAGTGAGTGTTATTGATTAAAGTGCATTATTTACTTTAAAATCATTGTTGTAAGATATATTTGTACTCTATTGTACACTCTATTTTCATTCAGTTCCATGTATTACAGGAATGACAGCGTAACATTCCCTGTGATAAGTCAAGTTTCCTCCTATCTCATCTAAATGCTTCATTAGCCACAGCTTTGACTAAATGACCCTCTGTACACTGATAAGGAGAAAGTCTGCTTTGCATCCATCTGTTTATAACAGGGGAACAAATTATGTGCTCAGGGACAAAAATAATCCCACACCTTGACCAGTAGGAGAGTATTAAAGCACAACCAATTTCACTCTGCCTCTGGATTTCGATTTGCTGCATCAAACAAACAATATTTAATTAATTGAATAGTCTGAAAATCTTGACCTGCCCTGTTCATTATTGCCCAAATGCTGATTTATGTAAAATTGAACTCTTTTGACAGATTCTTTATCAAACTAGTTAACGTGTTTTAAATAGGGAGGGGTCAAAGTGCCCCATACAGAAAGAGATGCTTTGTCACATCACATAGGCAAACAGTTCTGATCTCCCCCCACCCCCAAATCAACCCATCCATCAAGTACATGCAGCCACACGGTGTAATGAAAAGAATAGGCAAAATGTGAAAAATAACCATGAACAAAAAGGAGCGATTGATGTAATTTTGATCCTTTAATGCAGTCTAATTTTGAATGCAGATGTTACACACAGACACCCTAACCTCCAAGCACTATAATTCAGCCCAGCCCCTCCCCATCTTCCCAGAAACCCTGCTGTGAATCAAATTTAGCTCGTCTATGACAGACCCTACAGGCTCCTCTTCTGTTGTGCACTTTTGATCACATTATTGGGACCAGAGACGATGGAACAAAGCTCCTCTCCGTCTCTGATGCTCTTCTTGTCTCAAAATGCCAGAGCCAGTGTAACAACACAGTTCAGTTTATTTCCCTCCCCCTATGATCCAAACCAGAAACGGCTGTAGTGAGCTCAGTTAGAGAGGGAGATTGTGGGTAGAGAGGTTTTTGTGTTGCTGTAGAAGGGAATGAAGGGAATCTGGATGGAGATAAGAGAGCTGGTGATAAGGTTTCTTTGGAGACAGATGTGAGAGTATGATGGGGGTCAAACAGACAAACATCAGCTATGAGGGTGCATTGACAGGAATTTCAATTGTTGAATATTGGAGCAATATTGTTACCAAAACATAACTCATTAAATAAAATATTACCAGTTCTTTTTTATTTGCAATGCAAAGGCTAACACATGTTGAAAAAAATTACTCATTACTTTTGATTTATACTCGAAGCATAGTACTTGTGTTTTAACTTTTGAAACTCTACTGAATGATCAAATGTGGAACCTAAAATGTACACTTTTAACATTGTCACCCAGGCCAGGGGTCTTCAAACTTTGTCGTTCAAATGTTTGCGAAGAACTGGCCGTAAGTTGTGACAAAGTCATGCAGAATGCCATAAATTCCATGTTATGATGGTAAATAAAATAAGATATAACTTCCCCAAAATTTCAATAACTCTATTAAAGACTCTTGACCTGGTCATTTATCTTTTTGTTTTAAGGTCATTTTCTGTAAAAGGTCTGGACCTAGTTCCTTTTTCATCAGACTCCATCTTGACAAATTAAATAGTGCAAATACTGTCAGTCATTGCCATACACAACCTAGAACCAACAGGCAGCCTTTGTGGTCCTCTCCTCGCCCTTAGTTATCAGCAGAAGGATTTCCAATAGAAGCTGCTGAAAGATCTTCCAGCTGACTATCCACACACCGAGGTTAGTGTAAGCGATGTGATGAGTGCAGAGATAAGAGGAGCTAACTGACCAGATAATCAGGAGTTGTTTTTTTGCATCCCCACCCCCACCCATAGCCTTTAGAGCTCAGCCGAGCAGACAACCTAAGCTTACAGGTTTGGGGCAGAGGGAAGAAAAAGTCAATATGTCCAATCCACCAAAGAAGTCGACAGAAAATGAATGTAAGGCCAGGGGATGATAAAGAATCTTCAGAAGAATTTATTAATGGCAAATCTGTGTAATTCAATTATACAGTCTGGTATTTCTAACACAGATTTAATATCTTTTCTGCTATATAAAGATGATTTCTGTGATATATTATAAAATTTAATAGTTTAAGATCTACTACATGTCACGATAAGTGAGCTGACAGACACATGGCAGCATTGATGATCTATTTCTTCAAAAATCACTCTAGGGTGTATTAACCAAGCCGCAAATTAGTGTTTTAGATTCATTTGACAGGAGGACTTAAAAAAAGCTATTAATAGAGCTTCCTAGATTGTCCTTCAAGAGGTCCCAGCATGTCTGTCTTACATACGACCAAGGATCTCCTTTTCAGAGCTTGTTCCCCATATGATGTGAAAGTCATTCACAAAACTTAAATGTTGGTTTGCGCAACAAATTTATTACATCACCTGTCATAAAAGCAAGACACATAAATGTTTTGGAAATGTTTTAAAGACCTGCTTAAAGCTGAAAATGTTACTGTTATTTGACATAGATTTTGAACAGAAATGGTGAATTTTAACTGAATTCACCAAAATTTTATACCCACATTTAAGCAGGCTCATTGGGCTTCTCTGAGAAGTCAGAAATCTCATCACCTTGTTTTTGTTGGACCAGTGATACTGTTTGTGCATATGGGTATATACAAATGAACACACCTACTTGTATCTGAAAAACTCTGAGATAATCTAGACATGGAAATGATCTAGGTCTATCTAATATACTGCTCCTTGTGAACAGCCATTTGCCTAAAAGCTGTAGAGAAAGATGAAAGAGAGATAGATACAAACAGACGGACAGACAGATGTACACACTGTCATAGCCTTCATGCACTGAGTCAGACTGCTGTTTTTAAAAAGTAAAGATAAAAAAGAGAAGCAGGGAGAAAAATCCATAAGCCCCTCTGTATCTGATCCCTGTTCTCAACCAGGGTCTTATTTTCATCGAGAGTTGGATTCAAGCGCCTCCTGAGCCTCTACGCTTTGGCACTCAATCATGCAACAGGTGTGCTTTCTCCCCCCTCTTTGCCAGTATGTGTTACAGGTGATTCTCCCCTCATTGTCATGCGCCTGTCAGCTGCGTATGAAGGTCAGGACTTTGAGGGAGGGCACAAGAGGTACGGGCCAATCAGAGGGGAAAGATGAAACCAGAGTGTGATTGACTGGTTATTAGGGGAGGGAGCTGGGGTTGAGATGGGAGGATGAGGGTGCCAAAACGGAATATGCATACCCAATGAGGAATCAAGAGATGAAAGGGCCTTGTTGCTAAGGCAACGCACCTGCTGCATAGGAATATCCGCATGGCTTCATGGATGTGAGGGCTATGGGTTTAAGGCCATGGGGTTTTGATGGAGGCGGGATGAGGGGACATTCATGAGTGTGTTTGTGTTGAGTTGTTTGTGTATTTGTGTTCCTGCACCGCCTCTGTCAGTGCATACTCTTGCTTTCTGTCAAATGGACATAAATCCAGAAATACCTTTGCCTCTTTCGTGCCTATCTGATTCTTCTGATTACAATCTCTCAAAAGCAGGTTTTCTTCATATTGTGCAAAACACTGACTCAAGAATGTACTGGTTTTGAGATGTTGCATTTACAAGCGAGGGATAGATTTGAGAGATGTTAAATAAATGCAGACAAACAGGACCCTAACATGGGCTGCTGTTGTGTTCAGATGCTCTATGATGGTATGAAAGGCGAGGTAAACAGCATCATCCACAGACCTGTTGGCTCTGTAGGCAAGCTGCAGGGTGTCCAGGACAGGGTCTGTGATGAATTTGAGGCGGGACAGCACAAGGTGCTTAAAAGACTCTACCAGCACTGAGGTCTGGGTGAGGGGACTGTTGCCCCTCAATCCTGTGGTCTTGGTTTCATGGAAACTAGAGTGACGGTGAAAGTCTTGAAGCAAGTAGGTGTATGAAGTTCAATACATTCACATACTGAACATGCTTGTGAAAAATATATCAAAAATGCTTTCAGGGATTTTCTTTAAAGTTTGTGTAGATGTAAAATCAGAATCAAGCAGAAAATCTTGGAAACATCTTCTCAGGAATCCTTTCATGAGATTTTTTATCATTTTTAAGCCAACACAAATGTCCACACTGACTCTAGCACTCTAGCAAATTCAAATATATGAATTTGATGGTCCTAGGCCAAAGGTTAGGGTCATTGAGGGTCTTTGTCCCCAGCTTAGAAACTCAATACTGAATATTTTAGGAAAAATTTTAGCACACTTTGCACCAGTTTCCACTCTGACTCATAGATGAACTTCTTTGATTATAGAGATCAAAGGTCGAGGTCATGGAGCCTCATACTCATTATTTGCCTGCTGAAGGAATATTTTAAATGTGATATCTCAAAAATCCGTGGAGAGATTTAATTCAAAACTTGCAATAATGTTCTCTCTAATTTAAGATCGTATAAGGTTACAGTAAACATAAGACTCTCGTGCTATACCTTTTTCATAAGAATGACACCTTTCCTGACAGACTTTGCTCAGATGTGCACTGCACTTATTAGATTTTGAAAATCATGAAGTTAATTTTACCTAACTCTTGCTCATGAATGATATGATTATAACAGACTATGGGAGTGGGGTCAGATTTTGCACAAATATCTTCCCTGACTCAAGGAAGACCTGATTAGGTTATAGATATGATTTATTTATTTTCCATAAAGATTCATGTTCATCATTTGAATCTGAATGTGATGTCTTAAAAGCTTTGTGGGATTTCCCTCACACTCTGATCATTTGTCCTCTTTGTCATGAGGAAGTTGCCTACTGATTTGATTTGGTGGTCAAGGATCAAGGTCATTTGGTCTCATAATTATCCTTTTAGTACAAAAATACACAAATCTCGGGCATTTGTCCATCCATTAAATAATTGTATTTCTTTTATTTTTATACCATATATAGTTCAATTTTACATTAAAATTCCCTTTGCTCATGGTATCATGGATCCTCTTTTATCAGATAGTATCCAGAGACTGACCTGAGGGCTGCACAGCCTATCCTTAGTCCAGGGTCTGCTAAATAATTGGTCAGATTACCAGAATTGAGTTGTCATTTCCTTGTAGCTTCAAGGTTCTTAGGCTTTAAACTGATGAAAAAAGACAGATAACACTGATCATGGATGTATAATACGACTTATCGTGCAGCTAAACCTGCATGGTTTGCAGCTGATAAGGCAATTGATTTGTTTGCCATAATACAGCAGATGTGATTTACCTCAACATCTGTACTATATGAGAAGATGCATAAGACATAAATTTACTGTATTATTGATATTACTGAGAATAACCCTCTGGATCCATAAACGGGGCACTATTGGTTATATTCTGGTGTTTTTAAGCTCCTGTAGGGAGTTTGGAACTGGATATTAAAGAGAAGGAAATTAATACAGATGTTTTTTGTGTGATTTGAAAAAAAAAAACAGACCATGAATAGGAGGACTGACAGTTTGTGTCTATTTTTTCCAAAATGTATCCTCCCTATCCTTTTGGTGAGGAGGGCGAAGTCCTGTCAACATGATTAAATGCTATTTGGAGCACTTCTCTAGGAGACCTACCAAGTCACCAGTTCACAATCCAGATTGCATAGACAGAGTAGTATTAAATGAATGTGGCCATCAGTATCAACTGGTCACATCTACTTCAACAGTGGTGGCAATTTGGGGTTCAGTGTCTTTCGGAAACATCAACATATAGCTGCAAGAGCTGGAGATCAAACTGAGAGACAATGGTCTCTACAACTACTCCCCAGCAACAAAGTTTGTTGATTAACATATGTTAAGAAAAGATTCATTTTTATTATCCATTTTACACTAGATGATTTAATGTAACATATGTGTGAGTTTGTTGTTGTTTGTACCACTCTGTCTTTCCTATTTTCTTGCACATATTGTACATGTTGTGCATATGAAGACATATGTGGATTTGTACATAAGCAACAAACGTGACACCAAAATGTATCAAAAAAATAAAGACACAATAAAACAATGGATGAGTGTGGACAATAGTTACATTTTTGCAGAACTTCTACATTGTTAAGGGACATTGTGTTATTGTTAAAACAACCACTTTGCTGTATGCTAGCTTGTCAGAACTGTCAGCAGGAAAGGGTCCAATGAGACAAAGTACATGGGCTGATAAAGTAGTAACTGTAGGTCAGTGTAAATGTGCAACAAGGTAGAGAGTATGAGAGTGGGGAATTATTTCAGTTTCCAAGTCTTCATACATGAAGAGAAGGCAGATGAAACGGTAAACATCAGTTAGCTATTTTTGGAGTGTGCTGCAGGCATCAAATTCAGTTTATATTACTTACAATATACACATGTCTCCAATTCTTTTGGGTATTGGGGTCTGTACTATCAAAGTACATCCCTCCATGTTACAATAGGGTATTGGACATATATGCAGTATATTTCTATATGTGTATATATGTATATATATATATATATATATATATATATATATATATATATATATATATATATATATATATATGTGTGTGTGTGTGTGTGTGTGTGTGTGTGTGTGTGTGTGTGTGTGTGTGTGTATATATGTATATTTATATATATATATACATATATACATATATACATATATATATGTATAGAGATAGATAGATAGATAGATAGATAGATAGATAGATAGATAGATAGATAGATAGATAGATAGATAGATAGATAGATAGATAGATAGATAGATAGATAGATAGATTGATTTAACTACCTGCAAGTGTGCAAGACAAGATCATACAAAAGTCAGAGGCCAATTTTCTTTCTTTTGTTTTTGCATTTATATTGGTTCTCCCTAATGTGGACTTTTATATCACATGAACACCTGACAGAACTACACATAAATTTAAGATGACCACATCTATGGTAATGCCCTCTGTTAAAGAGCAGAGACTCTGAGAATGCTGGCTGCCAATCAAGAGAAATAGAACAATATTAAAGAAATGCACAGCCTATCCTCTCTTCCAGGCCACATGTAGAAAAGGCCTTGTCCTCCCTCACCTCCTCTGCATCTCTTCTCCCCTCTCCCTCTCTCATTTATTTCAATTTGTCATGCTTTACTTTTCCCTTAAGAGAGCACGCTTTGCTGGTGAGCGGCCCCATATAGGCCGCGAAATTGTGTCTGCGCTGAGGCTGTAATGAAACATTTAGATGCAGGAGAGTGTGGTGGTTGCGCATTAATACAAGTGCTGGTGTTGCCAATACAAGCTCCAGCTTCGAGCAGCAGGCACAGTCTACCACTCCAAAAAACATGTGGAGAGGACATGTCTCAGACTGATTTTTTATTTACCCCTGTGGAGAGGTCAAGGGCCTCCGGTGGTGCATGGTGGTTGATGGGTTTGGTGACATGATGAGGTGATAACAGCTTCATTTGAAAAAGATACCAGAATGACCTCAACACAAATCAGAACATAATATTACTATTAAAAATATTTTTTTTTTATATAAAAAAAAGGACATACGATAATACAGCTCATTTGGCTATAAAATACGGAAATATTTTTGTACTTTACAGACAAGGCACCAGATTAAAGAACTGATCATGAACTGTTATTTTGATTGAAGAAACTGATCAAAATAATTCATTATCCTATGACATTGAAAAAGACATACTAAAAATACAACTGCCACCTCAGCTCTATGTACAAAGTGTACTGTCTTTATTTTGATTAAATATGTTGTGTGAAAGTGTTCCTTATATACACACTCATTTATATAGATATAGATATATACAAAGAGAGATAGAAATAGATATACACATAGATATATATACATAGGAAAACTGTCCTATTACTCAGTGTCAACGAATCTTGATGCAGATCCCTTCCCAGAAATGTTTTTGGGTTATCTCTCTCACAGGTAGAACAGACAGAGAGAAGAAAACAAACAAATGGAAGAGACGGAGAGAAAAAAACAACAACTACAAAAACTTGAGACTAATGACAAATGGTCACAAAATATTTCCTTCTTGGTGAAAGATTAATAAGAAAAAAAAAGCTGGACATTATGCCATCAGCACCCCGACCAGAATTGATGTTTATCAAAGTCTATAAGGCTCAGAACAAGTTGTTTCCAGTTAGGTGGATGTTAACACAAGTCCAAAGAATAGGATACGTCCTATCACCAACCCAATGCCCAGGATTTGCACATTGTTATCAATGCAATTTATTTCAATTGAAATAGCTTTATGGGCATGATGATACTGTTGTTTAAATGTTGCCAAAATATTTCATCACCAATAGAAACATATATATGTGAATAAAAAGAAACATTTTTTTCACATTAAAAGGGCAATGGTATATAAAAAATTAATTATATAGTTTATGCTAAAATGATTATATGTAGAAAAAATTCCTTTTTATTTTCTTAAGCTTGTTTAAACTGTTTCCCCTCATCCAACCACCCCTGTCCATGATCATTTCTTTTTTATCACATATTTTCTGTCATCTACCATTACTCTATTGTCATACATGCATTTACAACTGTCGTGAAAGTATAAAAGTAAAATAAGTGTCTGTGAATGCTTCTCACTAGAGGCTAATTAACCTCTGTCAGTGCCAGCTGTGTATGAACACCAGACCCCTCTGAGGAAAATGGTCCTCCACATGTGCTGCTATCTGTTAGCCAGCTATAGATGTTAAAAATGTAACTTTGCTTCAAGAGCTTTGGTATTCATCAGTATTCAAAACCTGTGAAGGGGTTAACACTAGCCTTAGGTTGCTAACAGAGAGAGAAGCAGCAGACTCTAACTTATGTATGACTGCTCTAAATGTGTTATTCTTTATGCAAATATCCTCTCTGATCTCTCTGTGTAGATGAATTAAAACTACATCATTTATGTAAATTTAAAGGTATTAAACAAGCATATCACATTATATAAAGACTTTATAATGAATACAGCATTAGTTGACATAGTGTAACCTAAACCGGCTTATCTCTGACAAACATCCCCAAGCTTTAAGCAATAAAATTATTGCACTACACCTGCTTTCATCTCCTTTGATGACCTTAAAACTGTTTTTTCACCTTGTTTTTATCCCCAAAGCATGCAAAAGCTTGAAACAAGTCACCAGATTTAACATAGACACACTCGTTCACTCTGTGCCAGATTTTCCATGTTGCCATTTTCAACATTTCTGGAATAAAATAAAAGCAAAGAAATGTGCAGAGAAGTTGACAGTTTCCTTTTTTTTCAGTTTAATCCAGTACTGATGGTGGCTTCAGGCACACACACTTTTCATTGCATGCTCAGTCCCAATGAGACTCAGAAGACAGATCTTTTGTGTTTGAAAGTGTGTGCATGCAGGTTAAGGGTCTGACATTGTAAGACAGAGAGTATGCACTATGTTATTGAGATCAAAGGGAGCCATGTCATTGTGAGTTTCTACATCTCCTCGCTATTTGAGCCAACAGGCAGGTTCAAACTGTGGTTTGTCGAATGCTGCTTTAAGCTCTGCAAGAAATTGTGTGTTTTTGTATGTTGAGGTGATGCAGAGATACAGACAAGCAAAAAGGGAGGAATCATCTCCAGTATCATCCAAAGAGACAGAGGGTTATTTTCAAGTTCTGTTTCCACTAACTGCTTTTTCAACACAACAGTTCCTTCTGTGATTATTTCCACAGGGAGGGCAAGCAGCAAACACAATGTAGGAAAAAACACTGCCACCTTGACACCTGTTAGCACCGGTGTCATACCTCATTGTGAATTTAAAGCATTGGCTGCTATGGCATGACTTTGACAAAACCATACTGCAGATTAAAAATGGCCACTGTTACGGCAGTTCCATTCTTGACAGGTTGTGTGACATGCGTGTCAAGCTTAAGCGCATACTCTGTGTGATTCCAAGCTGATGCTATGTCAGTCAGGAAGAGATTTCCACCCACACTGTGTGACTAAGTCATTGCTGCAAGACAAACATGCACAATTTATATGCTCATATACTGGGCATCTAAATCTTGATACCTGTGGAAATAGCTGACATCTTTTTTGCTCTTTATTTATTTTAAAATATTCATGTTGTTGAAACCCGCATTTTACCGTCACTTCGGCTTATCAATAAACAATTCATTCATGTTCAACGTAAAACAGGGTCGGGGGGACTTGAAAATAGGTAAAGAGAAGTAGGTTTTTTATGTGGAGGAAAAGTAATGTGGACAATTAGACACATGTTCACCATACTTATTTCTGTGTATAAGTTATTTTTAATTTACACATGCACACATGTTCCCCTTACTCATTTCTGTATAAAGTTATTTTTAATTTACACATGTTCACCATACCCATTTCTTTGTATATAGGTTATGTAAGCTTTTCGGCAATATATGGTTGACCTTTTGTATATATTTATGTGTGTGTGTGTCTGATATGTGTGTGCACCATTCTGTAATCTGTTATTTTTATTTGGAATCAATAATAACGCTTTTACGAAGCACTGGTATCCTGTAGTTTGTGTCGAATTGTAGTGGGATGGTTGTTAAAAACTGAGTGTTGCACAGTACTGCCCCACCAAGAATATTTTTCACCAGCCGCCACTACTTTCAACCTATATTCAATTGAATACACAGCAAAGACAAGATACTTAACGTTTGAACTGGTAAACTCTGTTATATTTGCTAATATTAGCTAATTTGGAATGGCCTCCTCACAACACGCCCCCTCCGATAGAGCAACAAGCCGGCTGGCATAATATATCAACAACAACCAAAAACAACTCAGCTCAACTGAAAGTAACAAACACGACAGTCATCCCCCTTGTAACACACAGCAGTCGCCATTTCAATTGGACCGGCGGCGAAGCGGGTCTGGCGTCACCAGAGCAGAGCCGATTGTGGGCGAGGATTTACCTCTCTCGGCGCCTGCTCTGACCAACAACGTTCAGTGAGTAGCCAGTATAGGCACAGACTAACCAGAGTTATCCAGCAGACATCTCCCACTGTAGTAAACAAAGCTATTACCTGTCAAAGAGAGGTTTATGTAAGTCTATGTTAGTGCCTGGTGCAGGGGTAACCTGACACACCAGATGAAGTATATTTCACTAGTCAGTCTAGGAAAGAGCCCATAGAAAGTGTTTGGGAATGGTCAGAACCTTTCACAGGAATATCTGTGAAAAACAAAACACAAACATAGATCCAACTTTTGTCAAATATGTCTGAAGTAGAGCGAAGGTAACATTTATATGAGGAAATGCTTTCAGTGTTGTTTGTTCTGCATTTAATCAGAGAGAGCTAGTGGGAGGAGGCGGGACTATGGGCATGACGGTCTTGAAACAAGGGGAGACAACCCACTGCTAAAGCTGTTAGCATTTATGCTAAGCTCTACACAAGCAGTCACTTTCTGCTGTCATTTCATTAATAGTTCCCAGGATATACTGAATGGATTTTTTTCGTTCTTTTTGGTCTTTATATTATTTATTTTATCACTGATTGGACTATGCCACTTTTGGCTACTTACATTCATTGTAGATGGGAGCTTGGCAAGATGGACCTGCATCATTAAAGACATTCTAACAGGCAGAGCCAGTACTTTTTAATTGTGTAAGGAGGTTTGTTGTTTATTTTATATACATCATATGGTACAAACCATCATTTAAATTAGATTTTGAAAAATGAAGTGTCCGTGGTTAAATTTGCATTTCATAAAAGACACCAGAAATTAGACTTTTGCACGTTCACTCTCGCATGTGATGAATGTCTTCATGGTGGGATAAGAAGAAATGAACTGTGTGATACTAGCATAACCCTCAGCCATAGCATAACTTACGCCCTGTAGGTTTTCACATTTGCCTCTTAGGTCCCCTGAAACCAATTGTAAAATGTCTCAAATCTCCCCTAGTAAAAACCCATTCATTTTCACTGTGCAATGTGCAGGACAGACTTATGACACAACCATCACTGCTAATGTAATTAGTCTATAGTTATAAAAAGAAAGGCGGTAATGAATTGTTTAATTCTGGAGCAGAGTAATCCGTTTTCCTGCTTGAAGTTCTTTTATACCATGGTTACACATCCTGCGTGAGGGGAGACATTAGACTGGCTTGTTGACTTTAAGTGTGTGTAGTTCACACTGTGATTGACAAATCCTGCATTAACACATGAACCCACCACGTTAATAACAGTCACACAATCATGAACACTTTCTAGGATCACCATAAGTCCCCATCCTGTTTTGGCCTGTCAGTGTGATCTCCTCTTCAGGCGAGGAGGGGAGCAGAGGTGGATGGACTCTGGGTGGGAGTGCCTCAGGTCTTATACTGAGGGGCCCATATAGCTCTCCTGTCTGCTGGAGGGTGAAATGAGCCCAGGTAGAGCATACTGAGCAGAGGCTGCTGTAGCGAGACCAGATAGAAGGCTCTTCCACCTTTAGCCCTCCTGCATGTTTTCCAGCTGATAAATTGCATATCTGGTCTGGGAGTGTGGAGCTGGGACGCTCCGTCAGTTTTTTGAGTTGGGGCCTACAAGTGTGTAGGATGGTACTGATGCTATTGGTGACTGTGGAGGTGTCAGCTCCACAGCAAAACTTGACTCACAGCTGATGTTTGCTCGGCTGCCTGTGAGGGGTTTAAAATCAATCAATCAATAAAACTCAATGAGGGATCAGGGATTAAAAACAAGCTACTGGTGAGATAAGTACTGTTTATGACTGTGTATCAGTAACAGATACTGAACATATAGATTTTGGCAGCATGCAAGGGTGTACAGCATGCACACTCATTGAACTGTGTATATTAACTGGTAAATGTGATCCTAAATTAAGTATCCATCTTATAGAAATGTGGCATATATACTGAGACTGCACTCTGTAAGCCTGCACCAATGAACAACCCAAAGCACCGCCTCTCCCCCAGAGCAAAAACCAACAACTTTCATTAGCTTGATTTAGATGCAAATGGTGTACTCACACCTGGTGGAAAATGACACTTGTTTTCCATTTTCTTATTTTTCCCCCTCTGTGCACTGCTTTGCAAATTAAGTGGAGTGTTAGTGACAGCTTGATGCTGGCGGAAGCAACAGCAAGCAGAGCTTTGGATTGCAAATGTTCCCTGAGGGGGCCGGCCCTGGTTTGATATACTTAATAAACTTCAAATCCGACGGGCTGGCAGAGGCAGCACACCGCTGCTTATTCCTCTCCTTTCCCACAGTGAGATATGGGGCCCTGTGGAAATGGGAATGGGGGAAAGTTTAGACACTTTACTAGAAAGAATTAGCAAAGAAAGGTGTGCATGTGTGTTTGGTTTTTACAGAAGACTGAACAATATACAGTGTAGATATGAGAGTGTACAGGGCTGCTGCACTGTTTCTTCAAAATGAAGCAGCATCTACAGGGGTTAGACTCAGTGATTTCATACAAAAAGACATTTCATAAGAAATACATCCAAGTAGCTCTAATAGTCCACATTTTTTTCTGAGATGGGACGTGCACTTTCTAGGTTGCTGATTTAATTTTGACAGTGTGTCTATGCATTGTCTGTATGTATGTATGTTGGTGTGAATTTCTACACAAGCAAAATATATAAATACAGTAAATGAGGAAGCATACACTTTTGTTTATGTATATTTCCATGTAAAATTTAAAACTGCATAAATAGAAAGCCAGTGGAACAGCTTTTGAGTCTGTTCACATGCGCAGATGCAGCAACTGCAGAAATGCAAACATCATCATGCTAAAATTCTCACAACCACAACATGTGCATGCTGATTTTTGCAGATATAATATTAATGCTCACCCTTTACTGAAACATTTCTGCATTCAGAAACACATTGATCTGTAACACCTAGGTTGCATAAAATATAATTTCAGCAATATAAATTGCTGCATACACATGTATTTTTGCTTGTATCAATAACACTACAACCTGCAGTCATAAAGTCTTTTCAGCTCAGACTTAGCTGATGTACTGAATTAACTTACAAGACCATATTAATCACTAAGCTAGCCTAGCTGTAGGGTGATGAAAAACACAAGTATACACAAAGAAGTATTTACAAGTCCCGTCCTGTGTTTGGTTGTATCAACCAGAAATCCACACAAGTCTCAGCATCCGTGTAGATCCTTTCCCAACAAATTCCTTGATCTTCAGAATTTATAAAAAAAAGAATAGCAACTCCAGAAATTAATCTGAGCAAAGAAAACAAAGCGATTTCCAGACAAAAAGCATTGTGTGACAGCTCAGTCTGAAACTTACACAATTTTGACTTGTTTTTTTATTATTTGCAGTCACAGGTCTTCCAGAACAAGGTCATGTTTTGCCCCATGCATGTATAAGTTTCCTTGAGAGAGATGGCATGAGCGTTGGTTATAAATACAAGCTGTGTCAAGTCATGTACGTTTTGGCCTTGCGTTTACATGAAAACTCTATAGGAATCTGGAAATTTTTGAAGCCAGTGTTCAGAGTGAAGAGTTTTCAATCAGCCCTTACATGCACCGCAGTGTATACCAAAATCAGAGCGTTTCAGGATGAAACACTGACATCACTACATGCGCAGTACCCTTTCAAATGAAGGCTGCCAGGAACAACAGGCGTCGCTGATCTACTAAGAACATATGTGTGCCGGGCTTCATCAGGTTCAGTTTGTTACGAGACGGGGTATCCAGACAGATTTGCTGTCCGAAAACAGATTTGTTTTCCAGAAACGAAACCCCAGTGAGTTTAATACCAGTAATTTGGTATTTATATCCAGAGAAGCTATAAGTTGTGATAAATTCATGTCAATTTAGTGGGGCACACAAACCCTCACAATTGGACCTACTGTCAGCTCAGATCTCTCCTTCCTATCAAACTGACCAAAGGCCTGATTATCTGGTGGTCCAGAAGATTACCTGAACTGATTATCCTTTGGTGTGAGTTGTGTACAGAGAATTTTTTAAGAAATCAGAATGAAATTATTAATATTTAACATGTTCGATATTTATGACCAGAATTTCTGACATGTGTGGAGTGCCTGTTTGTGTTTGTCACATGTACCAGAGCAACGCCAATCAGAGAGCAAGTTGGCAGAAGCAGGAAGCAAATGTAGCCATGGCAACAAGAGTAAAGGCAAAGCATAAGTCAGACAGACATCAAAATGGAGGTCCAACTTATCCATTTTTTAATAAAAAAAATCTGTGTTCTGTAATTCCATAAGAACTCAACCAGAGGTCCCATGGTGGCCTGCTCAGATTTGGCAAAAAATAATGTGAGTTGCTGCCTGAACATGTATAATGAACATGTTTAAAGTTTAAGATGAAAAATCCTAAGGGTGTTCACTTCAATGACCACAGGTGTATAAAATCAAGTACCTGGGCATGCAGATGGCTTTTACAAACATTTGTGAAAGAATGGGTCGCTCTCAGTAGCTCAGTGAATTCCAACGTGGGACTGTGATAGGATGCCACCTGTGCAACAAATCCGGTCGTGAAATGTACTTGCTCCCAATATTCCACAGTCAAATATCAGCTGTATTATAAGAATGTAGAAGTGTTTGGGAACGATAGCAACTCAGCCACAAAGTGGTAGGCCACGTAAACTGACGGAGAGGGGTCAGCGGATGCTGAGGCGCATCGCTCGAAGAGGTCGCCAACTTTCTGCATAGCCAATCACTACAGACTTCTAAACTTCATGTGGCCTTTAGATTAACTGAAGAACAGTCCACAGAGAGCTTCATGGATGGGTTTCCATGGTCAAGCAGCTGCATCCAAGCCTGACATAACCAAGTGCAATGCTAAGCGTCTGATGCAGTGGTGTAAAGCTCACCGCCACTGGACTCTAGAGCAGTGGAGATGAGTTTCCTGGAATGACGATTCGCCCTTCTCCATCTGGCAATCTGATGGACGAGTCTGGTTTGGTGGTTGCCAGGAGAATGATACTTGTTGGACTGCATTGTTCCAAGTGTAAAGGTTGGTGGAGGGAGGATTATAGTATTGGGTTGTTTTTCAGGAGCTGGGCTTGGCCCCTTAGTTCCAGTGAAAGGAACTTGGAATGCTTCAGAATACCATGACATTTTGGACAATTCCATGCTCCCAAGCTGGCCCCTTCCAATATGACTGTGCACCATTGCCCATAAAATTCCCATAAACACACTCCTAAACCTTGTGGACAGCTGTCCCAGAAGAGTTGAAGCTGTAGCTGCAAAGGGTGGATCGACACCATATTGAACCCTATGGATTAGGAATGGGATGTCACTTATATATATATATATATATATATATATATATATATATATATATATATATATAGATAGATATAGATATATAGATATATAGATACATATCTATCTCTCTCTCTCTCTATATATATATATATATATATATATATATATATATATATATATATATATGTGTGTATATATATATATATATATATGGATAGATAGATATAGATATATATATAGATATATATATATATAGATATACCTTACAGTCTTTAAATCTGTTTAGTCTACCTAAAAAAATTGAAATAGACACTTCACTATTTCATCCTCTCCATAGAAATCACATCTGCTTGTGTTGTGTTTCCCTATTTTTAAATAGTGAGCTGTTTAATCCAGTGTGCACAATCTTCAATTTTGATTTTACTGTTTCATGCCTTCTGACTCTCCTTGGACTCCATATTTCATTTGTATTCGATAGAACCATCTTACCTTTTTTTTCTCCTCCACATATTTTTTGCCATCTTTTTCTTCATCTCTGTTTAATAATGTTTTTCTTTCCATTTTACTTTGTGTAGCTGTTAAATCAATTTGATTATTCTTTGTGACTTGTTTTTCCCTCCTGTCTGCTTGTTTATTGTCTTTTACTCCAGTATTTGCTGGTATCCATAAAAATACCACAGTGAGACCCATCATTTCTATCTTGAGTAGTATCTCATTCTTTCAATTAAAAATTCTCTAAATGACTGTGTTTTAAGATGACAAATACTGACAATAAATCTGACCAGATGACTGATAACAGAGGTTTAATTCCTACGATCTACTGTAATGCTGCGTTCACACCACAATCAACCCAGCTACCAAAATCGCGTCGCCCACTGTAGCGTCGGGCGTCCATCAATACCTCATTTTGGTCACCGTTGCTGTCGACTGTCGCTCGGTGACGTCACGTCCGCTCGAGTTTCACTGCGATCATATCATATATCAGATAATAGGATGTATAAGCGGACATTATTACCTCCACCAAAGAGGTTATGTTTTCGGGAGAGTTTGTTTGTCTGTCTGTCTGTCCGTCATTCCATGAACAAAATAACTCAAAAAGTAATAGATGGATTTTGATGAAATTTTCAGGAACTGCTCAGCATGGGAAAAGAAAGAACTGATTCAATTTTGGTGTTGATCCGGATCAGCATCTGGCTGCCATGGCGAAAAATGTGATTTTCATGAATAACTACTGAACTAAAATAGATATCATTATGAATCCAATTGCTAATGGTATGTTTTCATGGTCAAGGAATCTAAATATTTTGATGAAATAAAGGTAGGACTAATATTTATGGTGAAAATCACAATATGGGTGAGGACTGTGGTGCTGGCGGAGGTCTGCGCTCTCTGAGTGCTTTTCTAGTTCCAGCTGTATCCTTTTCATTCACTTATCAACCACAAAACACTGCAGCTGATGCCCTGCAGCAGCTTATATGTGAGTTTTTTCGCGGTTCGTCTAGGCGGAACTAATGTCCTCACTGACTAATGTTTCCCACACAGACATGGATTGTTACCCTGTAGTCCGGATGAATAACTGTCTGTCTAGGGTACCATTACACGTGCACACACCTGCTGATTGATCAACTTTTTTTTCTTTCACATCGCGCGACAAGCTATGTGGTAGTGTGAAAAGCGGCTATCGCATCGCGGGAGGGTTAGCCCCGCCCCATCGCGGCTGTACATTGACTTTGCTCGGAGAGTGATCGCCGAGGTAGTACAAGTAGCGTCCGGTGTGAACGCACCTTTAGGCTAAGTAAATGGCAGTCACTTCCAATAAACCGATAATCCCCACAGATTCTTTTACCCACTTTACTTGGAATTACAATACAATAATGGCTACCCCTATTTTGTTGATTTTTATGCATCTGTATGAATTTGAACAAAGCTGTGATAACTAACAATATAGTCCTGAACTTTGTGTGCCAGGCCTGAAACATCAAGCACGCACTCAGTAGTTTCCATGAAATGGCAATGCCAATGGTACTCTTTGAACAAACTACTAATAAGTAAACAATTTACAATGCTAAAGTTCACATATTCTAATATGAAACCCTTTGTATAAATCATTTAAAGTTTATCTTACAAGATAATAACTGAAGAAGAATTAAGTCATTCATGTATATCAAAACACATATTTATTCTTGGAAATTGCTGGGGTTATTTTATTTTATTATTTTACCTCAAGGTGGCCCCATTCACAGTATCTTTGGTGTAGCAGTTTAGTAAGGAACCCAGCTACAGTTATATCTCTGTAACTTTGTGTCCAACTACAACAAATGACTTATCTTCCCTATAATTATAATTGTATGAATTTTAACTACCATCATCCAGTTAACCTGTTGAAGAACTTTTGTCTTTTGTAAACAACTTTGCTTTCTTAGGTGTATACAAAAGTGTCCAGCAGTTGTTTGAGCTTTCACCACTTTGGTCCACTCCATGAATATGTAAAAATGTTCCAGCAGGAAGGTGCCATACATAATTCTGCAACATCTCTCAAGAGTTTATTTTAATTCTTCCCAAGTAAATTAAAGTAAAAATTGAATTAGAGGTTTCTCATGTCCAATAAAAAAGATTTAGAACAAAGCATCTGATAGAGAATAAATATGGTGAGTCTCTCTATTATGACATATTCTCAGAAGTCTAATCTCTCATGTACATGCAGTGTTTGATGTCCAATTAACCAGAATGCACACAACTGAATATCCCATTTAAAGCCCATTATGGAGACAAGGGAAACACTCGCAGCTCAGAGTTTACTGTCAAAGTGCCCATGCTCTATCTGTACTAACAACGATGTCGCTATTTCCAGAAGAGATGGAATAAAAGAGAGAAGTAAGGAATGAAAATTACAAAACCGATTTTTCCAAAATATATTTAGTAGCTTCTATACCTTAACGAGCAATTCGATTGAAAAAAACAACAACTGATGAAGCCAAAGACATCAAAAGCTGAATATCAAAAATGAAAATATAAGTTCATTGTGTTGTGGCTGAGGTTCATTCTGGCAGAAATATTGTTGAACGATATCAGACTGTAACAATTACTCCTAATTTGCCTAAAAGAATATAAAGCTTTAAACATAATTGAGTGTACTCACATTTGAATGTTGAAACAAAGATTCTTTGAAGTACACTCAGAATCAGCTTTACTGACCAGGTCTGTTAGACATACAAGGAATGTGACACCAGTTAACTTTACTCTCTAAGTAGACCAGAACAAGAATAAATTAAAAAAACAAACAGAAAATAGATCAATGGATTGTTTTACATCGACCAGTGACCATGGGTATGTGGGACGGAAGGTAATATTTACAAGTGAGCAAAGTGCATGCACCAAGTACGGGATTTACATTTACAACAGATTTACATGATATAAATGAATCTTAAGTGAATAATAAATAACCAGGGAGAATCTACATTTTAAAAAAAAGTGCACAGGTGCAAGTACGAAGGAAGGATCAGTTGTCTACATAAGGACAGGCTGGAATCCAACAGATGAGATGTGCAGGTCAATAAATGGTTTGTTTTTTGTCAGTTAGGAGTTCACCATGGCAACAGCTAGGGGAAAGAAACTGTTCTTGTATTTGGTGTTTTTTTTTTTTGTTTGTTTTGTTTGCAGTGCTCTGTAACATTTGCCTTAGAGGGGAGCCTGAACAGATTGTTTCCGAGATGTAAGGCGTCTGCAGAGATATTACCTGTCCAGCAGCCGTGGTGCACTGTCCAGGATATGATCATTGAGCCAGGTTTCAGTGGCAGATCTGCTAAAGTTAGTGTTTTTTTGAGTTGAGGAGCAGCAGTTAATCCATTTTATTTGCCGTAGACTGGACATTGGTAAGATGTACAGACAGTAGCATGGTCATAATGGAGATGTTCACAAACAGTGACACTTCAGACAACTGTGTTTTTCTCTTACATAGGCAGCAATTGTAAGGCACATAGAAATCTCTTAGTTGTCATTGCTTGTACCTCTGTAAAAAGTAAAAATACTGTTGAAATGTTTTAAGAAGTTTAACCTGATAACCTATACTGGCTAATGACTGAACGTTGTTGGTCGGAGCGGGTAGGCTCTGTCAATAGATTTTAGCATAAGTTAGCCACGCAGCGTTAGCATTGTAAACTGAGCTGGTGAGGACACACCGAGAAAGATAAATCCTCGCCTACAATCGGCTCTGCTCTGGGGATGCCAGACCCGCTTCGCCGCCGGTCCAATTGAAATGGCTACCGCTGTGTGTTACAAGGGGGATGATTGTCGTGTTTGTTACTGTCAGTTGAGCTGAGTTGTTTTTGGTTGTTGTTGATATTTTATGCCAGCTGGCTTGTTACTCTGTCAGAGGGGGCGTGTTGTTAGGAGGTGACACGAGCTGGGGGGCGGGATCTTGGAACACTGAGGGGAGGGGTGAGTCAAGGGGGGCAGGCTGCGTTTTTTCAAATCTGTCTCAACAGCCCAACTGGTTTTCAGATTGTAGACCCTAGCTTTAATTTGGGTGAACTCGTGCAGATGTAGACTTCTGATGAAGCAGAAAGTGTCACCTATATACTGCAGACAGTTTAAACTCTTTGAGTATTCAGCAGAGATAAATGTGATTTTAGTTTGTCTCTTCCTGGGTGGATGTGTATATACAAATATATTTGTTATAAATATTTGTTTATATGCATACACACATGGACTAAACTGTGTTAAAGACAGAAAAACCCACATGGTCTCTGAAATAAACTGAAACTGGCAAAAGTAACAATAAATAAAATTTACTGAAAATTAACTAATGAAAATCAGACATTGTTTTTTAATTGTGGTTTAATAGAATGATACCAAACAGCACAGTGACCACTTTTCAGCCTTTAAATAGGCAGACTGACAGATTGTGAGTTTGAAGACACCTGTGATGATAATAACAGGACACACCTGAGTTTAACACGTCCCTGTGGTCACACCATTTTAATCTTTTCTAGGGGAACCATCATTTTACAGTTATCAGGCATAAAAAAGCACACTAAGGGTCCTCCACATGGAGAAGAATTCTGGCATTTCAGGACAAGTTGTCTCGTCCACACTGATACGGCTTTTTGGGTGCCCAACAATCCACATTTTTGACAACGGATCTCAGCGTGGATAAAACTGTAAACACCAGCATTGCATTTCCATGTGTTCAACAAAAAACATTACCTTCAGAAACAATGATGTCATGGCCCCATCTTTCCTTTAAGCCACACATGCAAACCTTGATGACAACAACTGGAACAATAATAGACTACGTATAGTGTTGTGTTCATGTTGTATTCACTACTACTGTGAACAACAAGAGGACAGCATACATCATTTGTTTACATTCTCTAGTTTTAGTGTATGCCTGCAGCAGAGTTGCATCGCAACATACAGGTCTGGCATATATACTCAGCACTTTCATTTTTTTCATGTGGACGGACACATTTCTTGAAATGATACTGTTTTTGCAGAGAATATTTTCAAAATAAAAACATTTTTGTGTCTGTGTGGAAAGGGCCTCAAGGAATTCATGAAGTCTCCGTACAGCTCTTTTGTTAAAAATGTACTAATTCAGAGAGTCAGAATTAATAGCATAAGCAGCTGACTCTGTTGTAAATTACACTTTGCGTTGGACACACTTAATATTATGATTTTCAGTTATCTAATGACATTTATAATTTGTTAAAACACTTCACTTTACTGAAGGATATAACCATGGTTAGATACAGTTTACCACGGGACAATCAAGCATTAAAGTCCAGTGAGAAAATCTGTTTTGCTACCCAATCCAAGGCTGGACTGATATGCAACATGGAAAAGTTCATATTTCCAACAGGCTTTTTTAATGAGACTGTTAGACACCAACTCAATGCTTCTAGAAGGCTCTTTTGGAAATGGATGGACCGAGTGTTTAAGTTAATCTTTCGTTAAGGACTGAAAGAACCACAAAGCCACAATCATGCATGAGAAGTCCATAATATTTTTTTCTAAACTATCAATTTTGATCATATTTAGAAAAATGCATTAAAATTAAAATAAATATAAAATAATACACAAGGTTTGTGTGTGTGAGTGTTGTTATTGGTTTAAAGGCCCAAAAACAGAAAAATGTCTGTTTTCTGAGACCAGGAGTAAGCATGAGTTAATGAGTTTACATTGCTCTTGATTTGTCTTAAATGATCATTAGAGAGAAGCTTTTGAGAGAGGTCAAATGTACACTTGAACTATGAGCTTAAAGTTACAACACTATGTTACACTCAATCTTTGGAGCTTTGTCGAAGTCCTATCAATCATTGTGTCAGTCTTTGCCATCATTTGTCAAATAATGACAAAAAAGCCCTACCAGAAATTGTCTCCATTGTGAGTCACTTCTTTTGTCAATAATGACAGAAAATCACAAATTTCCCCCAGCTGAAGGTAACGGGGCACTGGCGGTTCCATTTCTCATAACCATGAAGAGAAAATTAATCATTGAGCATAAATGCAGATCACTGAATATTCTTAGAGATTAAAAATCTCAAAATGTGTTCAAACAAGCCAGTGACCTTTCTTCTCAATGCTGCAGAGCCACTGCAGTGGGAAAGTGTGTGAAATCTGGGTGAGTTGAGCCCTGTAATTGTGAACCTTCCTCTCCTCTCTTTCTGCTGGCTGTTGTGAGTGTGTGCTGAGGTTGTGAGAAGCCTTACCATACCCTCTAATAAGCCCCTTTGGGACCTACATGAACACTGCTGCAAGTGCTCGAAACATCTGCAAAGTGAAGGCACGATAGCTACTTTTAGATGATGCTTATAAAGGCAAGTGTGAACATTGACGGTTATAGAATAATGACCTGATATCGCCTCATGTTGTGACAGGTTATTGCCAAATGCTGCACGGTTACAAGAAGATGTCAAGTTCAATTTTGTTTCCAGGCTCAATGCAGTCAAAAATGTTTATCCTGGTGCAAGAACTGGACAGAAAAGGTTAAGTGTGATTATGTGACAGAAAGAGATTTGTAAAGACCCTGGCGTACCACACAATTTTCACTCAGCAGCTGGCCTCTAATGTTATGTCACTCAATTACCAGGGAGCCTGACAGAGCAGCCCACGTCTGCAGAGCTCAAAATTAATGTAAATTCTGCCTTGTTTACTCTGAAACAGCAAAATAATAGTGTAAACAGTTTGAGCTGCTAACAAAGAGGTACAAGCAGCAAGCTGTTAAAGGGTCCTGCTCGTACTGAAAAGTTTCATCTAGAAAAACATTTCCCAAGCATTTCCCACAAGTGCACTAGTTTTGGCACTAGTGAAGTCCATGTTTGTTCTTAATGTATGGTATTTAAAACATTTTGGGCTTTGCAGTATTTGGGGCCAAATTATACATTTAAATGTAATCCAAACAATATTAACCCTCTCCCAACATCTTAGTCTTTAACATGATTTACAGTGATTGTGATCAGTGCCCTGTTGATGTTCAGTTCACATAAAAAAAACAGCAAACTACTTTCTCTTTATTATGTGATAATGTCAGTGTGACACCATACTGGTTCCTTCTTTCACCAATCATCATTTTTAATGAGTCACACATCAATCTTTCCTCATAAACCAGATCAAATCAAAGGATGTATAAAAGACTATAGCTTTGCAGCACTCCTGTATGTTTTTAAAGTTAAAGGGACTGTGAGGAGAATCTGTTTCCGCCAACTTTGAGACTCTGCTACCCATGAGCACACATGGCGACTGTCGTAATGCTGCGTTCTAGTAACCTCGGAACTGGGAGTGACATCATCTCCGACTTATTGGCGTTCCAGTTGAAGTCGGAAAAAACATGCCGAGCTACCAGGCTATTGTTAGCTGTTGTTAGCACACCCAGTGTTGTATGAAGAATGTGATTGTCACTATGGCAGCATTTTTGTAAATATAAATCTAAAAATATGATGTATACAGCTGATCTAGAGCGACACACCCCAGTCAGAAGTGCAAATAAATTGATTATTACAGGAGCTAAATAACTGTTCACACTGGGGGCATCCATCTTCAATTGTCAACTCAGGGGTGGCGAGGTTTCACCGAGTTCCCAGTAGGAAATTCTGACTTCAGGGGACTTTCCAGTTTTAGTTTCCTACTTGGAACTCGGAAATTCCTACTTCAGACTACAACTTGAACGCACCACAAGCCAATGCATGCATTTGTTGTGATGCTAATGAATGCAGTTTGGACCTTCCGCAGAACTCTGTATTGCTTTACAACTTCTTTTTTCAACAACTTACAGAATGCAACGCAACGAGGTAATGTATCTTTTATGTAGCGGTAGTTTTTGATGTGTGACAACAAGCATTTTTGGAAAACAGTATAGTAGTTTTGTAGCCAGCTATATATGGCTACTTAAGCCCGGTGCTCTAAGACGTGTCCGAATAATATAAATTTGCTCTAGTTTTAATTGTCTTGTTCCCGAAGTTGACTATCCAGGCCAGTCCAGCCCTGTCCGACCCGACCGGACGGCTAAGGAATAGCATTTATAGATAACCTATTTAGATGCTATAAAACTCATCTTAAAGTGTGTATTTCCATCAGGCATATATCTAAAAGTGAGACTTTTTTGTAATTACTTAGAAGCTCATCATGGTCCCTTTAAAGCCAGCAATCCCTGTGTATTGATGATACAGCTTGTCTTTGTGTTTTTAAAAAGTCCATATTCTGCTGTTTTAGTTTTAAAAGACCTGTCGTGTTATTCCATGTCTCCTATGCATGACACAGTACTTTGATGCACAAGACAAAATGAGCATTGTCAGGACTTCTAACTCTCCCCTCTTTAAATTGCTACATTGCTCAGTCCCCAGGCTTCCCAGAATATTTCCTCTGTTACATCCAGCATTCACTGTGAAATGGCCCTCAGATGGACTGAGAATGCAGGTGGACCAGGTGTTCCCATAAAAACTAGAGGGTATCTGAGCAGTGGTAATTGTAAAAAATACTCAAGCAGTCATCATAACTGAATGCATGAACCTGATTTAAGGATAAAACATGGACTTTTAAATCATCGCTGAGGTCCAGAACTCAGTGACCTTGTTGGTCACAGTCATGTCCGCCATCAAACACTTTGCTGTTTTAGATACTAATGCAAATTTGACTCCAAAACTTCTACCCGAGAAATGTTGAAATTGCTTTCTCTATCCATTATTGCAATGTTTCTCATGTGTAGAGTCTATTTTTGCCAGCCTCAGTCACAAGTTGCTTTTAGTCAGGTGATACTGCTTATGTGGAAAATTCAGATAGAGGGAAGGAGGTGAAATGTGACAATATTAGGTTTGGAGGAAAGTGATTGCCAAAACTTTATCTTCTCATAGTAGGTATCATTGGATAATTTTGGATACAGTAGATATTATTATTGCACAATATAGAAAGCAGAGTTTTCCTGGGCTGTAGACTGCCAGATTTACCTGACTTGAGGTAATCAATGTAACATTAACTCAGTCCTGCCAAATTATAGACTTTAAGAGTTTTCTGGTAAACAACATTTTGTTTACAATCAATACCTTGCAGTTGATAGTAGTTGAATAACAGCTATTTTGTTTTGTTTGAGTCAGAATGTTTGATTAAGAACCACTGTTCTTATTTTTTTATTTATCTTCACATTAAGTCTGCTCAAGAAAGAAAAACAACTCTGCTCTACTGATTGATAAATTAAATTTTGGGTCAGTATTGCCATTATAGTCTACATTTATTAAATTCTAGCCAGATAAGTTATGATATAAGTCGAAGTTTTCGAAAAGCAGTAAAGACCACAAAACTGAGGCATTTTCTTTTGTTTTCAATCTGAAAAACCAACAATGACTTTTACTTCTCTCTTCTCATTCGAAGTTGTGAAATTTCCTGTCCACTTGATGTCTCAAACTTGAGGTTTCCGCTATTGTCACGCAAGCCTCCACAGCAGCTTGCAGTTCCTTACCAAAGTTTTCCTTGAGGCCAAGCAGTATGTCATCAGGGGCTGAAGATGGCGCTGTAGGGCTGGCTGTGTAATTAATTTTCTTGGCCCCAGAGCTCTTGAGCCTCCTCCTTTTATTTAATATCAGGTTCAGTGATCTCCCCACTATACAGCTCTTGGTTCAGCTTTAGGGGTCTCCAGTCTTATCTGTACCCCAGTCTTATCTTCAGCTTGTCCCTGCAACCTGTCTGCAGAAAGATTAGCTCTGCAGCTCTTGTCAGCTCCTGATTTTTCTTTCAGTGAAGACAGAAAAAAGACCAACAAAAGCCAAGAGTATGTTTGTAGTGTGTTTGTGCTAATAATGTTTTTTTCTGGAGATCCTCTGGAGCTGTGGTGCACTGTAAACGATTGCTGTAAATTTACGGCCAGATTTCAACAGTATTAAGCTGTTATTTTAAAATACAGCGCTCTACCGCTAAAATAACATAAAAACTGTTAAATTACATTCTACTGACCATTTTTTAACAGATCACTACTGTATTCCAAAAATACAGCACTTTACCGCTGTCCTAAGTATAGTCTGCCCAAAATTACAGTATGATACAGTATTTTTTGAATTCTGGGAGGAGCACATGGAGGAACTGCACATGGAGAGCTGGATACATGTGTTTCTTCATCCATCACCATCTTCCTAATTTTTTGGTGAGTATCAATTAAATTCACTTTGTATATTGGTTAAAAGAGCCCAAGGCTTATAAGTTGAGTGATATAACAGTTGTTTTTCGTCATTGAATACAGAATGCTATGTGCATGTCTGACAGAAGCATCCAGCGGCTAACGTAAGCTAAAACTTCTCTTGAATGTATTTTTGGCAGACAATTAAAAGATAGGGAAGTAAAGACTTCAATATATCCATAAATTAATGATGAATGATGAATATGTTGATGACGTGCTGTTTGTATGCTTCAACTGTTTGTACACTTCAGCTGTTTGTTCATCTGAATAAATGAATGAAAGTGCCCCAATTATATGTAGATAACTTGTACTGATTTGTATGTGAGACGTTACTATATTTTTAAACTCATCTCTCTGTCTCTCTCTCTTGCACACACACAGACAGGGCTACCTGAGCTGGATTGAGAATGGGCCATGCTGTAAGTAATTCACTAACCATTGTCATCACCCAGTACCCACTTTGGATTTGTGCCTTTTTCTCTCATTCCTGTACACTAAGCCTAAATGTTAAGTTTATATTTGATCACGATGTAACATGTCTGGTGGTGTTCATTATACTCTGACTTTTATTTGAACTGTTTTTGACAGACAGACAAAACATTTTTGTTTAATACTTGTACAGTATGTACAGGTAAGTTCTGTAAGTATATTTATGAATATGTATATGTACTTGTGCACATGCATATACAGTATGTGTATCTATAAAAAATAGTTTTTCTTTGGGCTGCTCTGTTGTAAAGTGTCTTGAGATAACCCCTGTTATGTTCTGAACTACACAAATAAAGACTGACTGATTGATGGTAATTTTGCCTCTGGTATTACACAATTTTCCGCAAAAAGCTAAGGGCATTTTGAGAAAGAAGAACTGTCTCAGGTTTTGTTAATCTTGTTATATGTATAATTGTTCTGCATATGAAGTTTGCCTGAAATAAAGAGTAAAAATAAAGAGTAAAGTGCTGAAGCTGTGGATTTTTTTCTCTGACAATTGTAATCATACTGTTGAAAAATCAGTGATGTAGCTATGTTCTTCATTCAGCTCATACATTTTGTTTTGGTTTGCATTCTGTGTCTTTTAAGACAGCTTTGGATAGAGATTTTGTGAAGACTGATTACGAGTAAGGGCTAGCATAGCAATAGAGTAACTTTTCCTATGTGCATTTCCTGCTAAGCCAGAAAAAAATCTGATTAAAAAACAGTTTGTTAAAATATATGTAAAAAGATATAAAGTTAGTCAGTCATTTGTAAAATATTGTATGGTAATAAAAATCAGTTAATTCTATACTTTTAGTGAACAGCGCAAAAGCATGAATTTTAGTCACAGTTAAAAACCGTTAATTTTACAGGAAAATAATGTAAATCCTTCTGACAGTTGTTTACTGTTTATTTACAGGAAAGCAGTAAAAAAACTGGCCCATGCTGTATTTTTCATTAACGGTAAAAAACTGTAAATGATAGTGACAGTAAGATAATGTTAATTTTACGGTAAGATAATGGCAACCCTGCTGCCAGTTGATTACCGTAATTTTACAAGACAATTTTAACAGTGTGGCTTTGGTATGGGTCTGGAAGGTTTCGTTTGCTGTTATTCTTATAAAGGAATGGCTTGCAGTAAAAGAACATGCTTGTCACTTACTACAAAAGGTAAGTCTAACTTCACTGTACAGTTTGGCAGCTTGTAGCCATCCTCTCCTTAATATGGCCCACCAGTCAATTTCAATTTTCCAAGCACTGCATTCATTAAGAAGACAAAAACATGCCATTAAGTCTTTTAAACTGCTATGCCACCTTGGACATAGGTGAAGTCATGGTAACATGACCATATGAAATTATTTCTTATTTACAGTAATGGTTCCTGGAAAGGTCTTCCAAGAAGTATTGGTAATACATTTGGGGGAGAAGAAAGTTAGTAAATCTAAATTAATATCACAAATATTTTTTTATGACTGCTACTTAAAGCTGGGGTTGGCAATTTGATTTAGATACACTTTTTGTAATACTGGTTAAAATGGTCTTTATGACCCGATGGTAATCAACTCATAATGTGTTCTTAAAACAGACCGAAAAATATCCGCTATCTACAGCAGGAGTAAAACAGGGAAAACACCAACCAATAATCATGCCGGGACACCTGTTTTTAAACCAATCAAATCCCGTCGCCATTCTGAGGAGATGCTACTTTCAAATTCATGCTAGTTTTCCAAAATCGCCAACCCCAGCTTTAACCTGGTCACTTTTGTGAAAGAATGGTTAAAAACTGTGATGCAGACTGTTCCTTATAGTCTACGTCCATGCTGCTGCCAAACTGGCTAGACCTGCAGGCAGATAAGAGTGAGCACTTACTCTGTGAACACTAGTATATGTTTCCAGAATTAGATATGATGAACACATTTTAAGTCAACTATCAACACAGCAGTCAGCAAAAACCAGATTATAGCCTAACAGCTGCTGACTCAAACGAATCAAAAGGAAGGAGTGGTCAAGTTAGATAAGGGAGGTAAGCAGAGAAGCCTCCTGTATTATGCAATTTTGTTTATGTTTTTATTTTGTTGTCATTATAAGCACTTTTATTTTTTTTTTACTTACAAACATATGTTTGGGTGTCAAAGAAAAATTCCAGTATATTAGGAATGACAAACAAATGACGCTAACTAAGATGGCGCAGGCATGACATAATTTTGTGGGCCAATGCAGCATTATATTGCGCCAGCTCCCTCAACTGCAAACCTACAAGTAGCTGATGTTTTTTGTTTTGTTTTGTTTTGTTTTTTACTGTTTTGGAGCATTGCTGATAGAGCTCTATAGTGAACAAAAATCATGACTCTTATATGTCCTAATGTTTGAAGCTGAGACCTAATCTGTGAGAGTGACAAGCTATTGTACAACATATGACTTTAATAGAATTCATGCTTAAGTAACTACATACGTAAGCATAATCCATTCAAAAGGTTGTTTGAGAACTGCCATCATTTAGTGCTGAAAAACTAAAACCTTTAAAAAAAAGAGAAATATGATTAAGAAGTATATCTCACAATAGAACTTAGTGTAGAAAACAAAAGCATCCTAGCTAAATGTAAAAATCAGTCAGTCTTTCTTTTTACCTATTTAAACCTTTGTTGATAGTGGTAACAGCAATAATTACATTAACAATAACAACAATGACACACATATTAATAAGAATAGAATAGACTTTATTTGTCATTGCACAAAGCAACGAAATTTCGCTGTGTCATCCTGAATGCGGAGTACAACACTGCACAAAGCATTCATCCATTAAAAAACATGTTTAAAAACATAAGGCATTGCACATAGACCCATATTGCACTGAAGTAAATAAATAGAAGTTCACGTTATCACATATGTTGGCTTGGCATGTTAAGTTCAATTATGGCTCTGTGAAAGAAACTGTTTTTGAGTCTGGAGGTGCGGGCTCTGAGTGCCCTATAGCGCCTCCCTGAGGGTAGCAAAGAGAACAGGTGATGACTGGGATGGCTGGGGTCTCTGAGGATCTTGGTAGTGGTGTGGTGACAGCGTGTCCTGAAAATGTCTTCCAGTGAGGGCAGACTGAGTCCAATGATCTTCTCGGCAGTTTTAATAACTCGTGTCAGACTTTTCCGGTCTGCCTCTGTGCAGTTGACGTACCAAGATGTCAGACAGTAAGTCAGGACACTCTGTATGGAGCAGAGGTAAAAGGCTCCGAGCAGCTCAGCAGGCAGGTGGTTTTCCCTTAATGTCTGTAGGACTGTTTTTATTACTAGTTTCATTTTTATTTATATATCTGCTTAAAAATGAAATAGCTCAAATAAAACTACTACTTTTCTCCAGCTTTTGTGTGGTGAAGCTGATATTTGTAACTTAGCCTACTAAATTTTACATCACTGACACTTTATCGGGTAGACCTAGATATATTTTTGCACGAGGCTTTAAAAATATTCTGCTGTGTACATAAAGATTTCAGCATGGAACCTGATGGAGATTCCTTTCGCATCCAGCTGCGAGTGAACCCTTGATGAACTGCAGTTTTTGCACTTCCACATTGGCTTCACAACGCTTCTCTGCTTGGTTACACCACAGAAGCAGGTTAGCTGCCCACTCTAAGCTGTCACAGAAAGTGGACAAAAAGCAGGAAGTTGAAAGCTCTGATGATGATGGGGTCTTCTGGGAGGGAACACAAGCTCAGCCAATTAGCTGCAAAAAGGCTGGTGTTGATCTTTGACCATGCCTGCTGTACTTTCATTCTACAGAGAGATTTCATTTTGTTCATTAAGTCCAGTGTGGCATATCCTCTACTGTCTACAATGTACAATTACACCAGCATCAGAGGCAGGGCAGGGCCACAAATGGCCCAATTACAGCATTGCTGCAGCATTCTGACATTTACAAGAGAGGAAAAGAAGCCAAGAGTTTTATGTAGGAGGAAAGAAAAGGCTACATTCTTGTGGAGGGGAAGAAACACAATTATATCACAGACCATGAGTTGTCACATTCTTGCTTCAGAATATTTCTTTATTCTAAGGACATGGGTTGGATTGATATATTTTAAAAAAAGCAGCCCATCAATATTTAAGAATAACCACAGAGAAACCCTTTTTGAAGTGTTATTAGTTATAAAAACAGCATGCAGCTTACTGTACATGTGCTTTGAATGCATCACTGTACTTCCCCTATTGCAACCAATTTTACAACCCATGATCTGTAACTCTGTGGCCTGATAACAAAAATGCAGGAAGTGATACAAACTTTAATTAGTTGTTCTTTATTGAGATCAGAATCTGACATCGACCTGAGATTAGTGATTCTGTGTTAAACATAGCTGTTTCAATAAGGCAGGCTTTAAAACCTACACTTCATTATAAAACTATTCTTGCTCCTTTATCAGACAATTAATCATCGTTGATTTTTCCACAAAGTAGTCTGTTCTTACCATGTCTTAAAGCTCTCACATCCTGCAGGTGGCCCCTTTTTAGTCCCCTCAGGTGGCTAATTTCCTGTGTCTTCCCCTACGTGCTACACACTTTATACATCTCTCATTTATTAATAAAGGCTGAAACAACCAGAAATGTTTTTATAAAAACACAAGCATTTTCAGAGCCTCCTCTGGTACAAAGCTACACACCAACAGTCCAGGTAAGTTGAGGATTTTCTTTCTGTTATAAAGGTTGAGAGAGCAAGAATAGATTTGTAGAGAAATAGTTACTTTGAGGAAAGACTAACTTAAATAATGATAACTTGATCTCTAAAATGTGGCACTGTGGCTAAGCAGGTAGTGCACGTGCCTCATAGCAGGAAGGTTGCCAGTTTGATCCCCTGTCAGGTGCTTTTGTGTGAGGTTTGCATGTTCTCCCAATGCATGCATGGGTTCTCTCCAGCTTTCTCTGATGTACCAAAAACATGCTCATTAAGTTTATTGGTTACTCAAAATTGCCTTGGGTGTGTGTGTTTTTTTCTCTCTATGTTGCCCTGTAAATGGCAGGCAACCAAGTCAGGGGGTACCCTGCCTCTCGCCCAGCAAATATAGGCTCCCGGGTGACTCCATACAGGAAAAGGAGTATTGATGATTGATAGATGGATGATTTCTAAAACTTGCATGTTGACAACCCATACAAAAACAAACACAAATAAAAACAAAGCCACACATAAAACACACACCTGTCCCACATGTAAGCCCACTGTGTGTTTGATTTTGTATTCTCCGCATTAGATATGCAGCACTTGTTTGTTCAGCCCGTGTGCTTCCGTGTTTGCATGTGAGTGCACTCAGAACACAAGATATGAACAGTCCTGTCACTGGTATTTACATGAGGTCTCTGTTGCGTCATTTCAAAAGCTTGACCATCTGCAGGCGCTCTTTCCCTTCTCAGAGGGACATGGACAGCATGGCAGCAGCTAACAGTCAGCCCACTGTGTTTGCACAGGAACACAGTCTGAAATCTGTCGTGGCCTGTGTTTATACTCAGGGCAATGTTTCGAGTTCCACCCAGCTGACAAGTGGGGTTTTCAGTCAGGAGAGGTTAAAGTCTTTTTTTTCAGGATTCCTTATTTTACTACACCACCTCTGAATTGTTATGATTGTTTCTCCAAGAAGTACTTAGGCTACAACATTGAAGAGTGAATAAAAAGATGAATAAGGTTTTGTAATTCTTAAATACCATGGCTTCCTCCTGAAGGAAAATCTTTGCTCATTTGATTATGTTTTTGCACAGATCATTGTATTTGGTAGAGGTGATAGGAAAAAAAAGATTCATATCAGAACTGATTCCACTAAGACTCCAAATCAATTTAAAACGTTTAAAAATTGAAATTTAAAAAGCTGTTTGTTGTCCTAATTCAAATTCAAATTGCACTGCTAGCACCATTTGGCTGCACAGGCTTCCGTAGGTCACTGTTGTAGTGAGTTGCATACTAGTTTTAGCTGGCCTGCTAAAGTTAGCCCATTAGCTTGATGACTCTGTGCATTACTATTTGAAGCAGCCAAGAAAAAAAACCTGGCCTGTTCCTCTTTTATCAAAAGTGAGTGTGTGGGTGCATTTTCAATGCTAACATGTCCCGGTAAGACAGAACTTCAAACGAAATATTCAGTATGCAGGAACTGCAAATTGAAACTTGAGTAATTATCTAACACACCATCATCTGCAGTCAAATAAGGAACATGTTCAGCAGCCACTTATACTGACAGCTGAACACTGCACACTGCACAGTTTTACCCAATTTACAGTCTTAATCCATGATTAGATGAATTTTCTGTTTCATTTCTAAAGACTTACACCCCTACAGTATTGTGGACAATGCTGAGCTTTAGATTCAGGAAAAGTATTTTTAAACTACATTTTAAATCTAAAGCTTTAACCATCATAGTACTTAGTAATTCTATTACTTCCTTGAAGTTTTGATCCATTTTTGGGCTGTCAAGCACACAAAATAGATTGTAGTAATCCTGATACAAGCACCCTCTGAAACCAAAAAAGCTTTGATTGAAAATCATAAATCAGTCTAAAACAAAAAGTGATTATGAATCAAATCATCACCTTTGGAATTGAAATCAAATTGTAAAATAGGGACAATTAATGTATTTTCCACTCATCTTAGTCTGAACTATGTCACCTAAAACTAGAGTGCTACTATTTTGGGATGTCTCCAAACCAGTTGTATAAGGATTGTTTGACCATTTTCAGTGTTGTAGATATATTGACAATGAATTTCTCATTTGTTGCTTGTTTGGTCATTTTTGTTAAACATTTTGTTGCTGTCTTGACCAATAATCCCTCATGAAAACTGATTTTTGTGGTATAATAGGACTCCTGCTTTGATAAAGATTAGATAAAAACAATTTTAATGAAATTAAACACATAGAGAATATCAACCAGAGTGTGCGACTGTAGACACCAAGCTCAGATACTGAGATAAGTGGCTCTAGTTCACACACATTTTGGTTTTATCGCAGCTTTTAAAGGAAGTGGTTTGGCTTTAAAGCAGTTACTTTAAATACAGTATTTTGTTGTGTGTGGGTGGCCTGTTTCTACTTTCAGGGAATTGGCTGGTTGACCTAATTTTTTCCAATAGCCTTCCACTTTGAGAAAATTTTACACCATTACAAATATATTTATGTGTATATATGTATATTTATTTTGGTCTTTTATCCCAACAAGATCTTTAAATATGCTTGCATCGCCTGGTCTCTTTGATCAACTATGTGTTTCTCTTTTTAATCTGAAGTCCAAGTTGAAACATTTTATCATCAGACTAACAATTGTTGAATTAAAAAAAAATCTGAGTCTCATCAAGGAAGGGCTGTTGTTTACATAAAAACATCTCTTTAAACAAACCACCACTACTTAATTGACACATTTCATAATGAATTTATTTGTCATTTACATCAAACCAACAGCTCACAAGATTTATTTGCTGAATCACAAATTACAGTTAAATTTTACAATGTCATTGGAACAAAACTAATGAAAGAGAAGATATAACAGAGCCTATAGCCTTTTACCTTAATCAAAAGGTAAAAGAAATGTCAGAAATACTTTATTAATCATTAATACTTTAGTAATCCCCAAGGGAAATCATTGTTGTTTCATTTGCTTTAAGACACATTACAGCAGCAGCAGCGCTATCAAGATATTTTGACCTTTAAATAAGATAAAGAGTAAATAGGTATAATTAGGCCAGTGGAACAGAGTTTGGCATCATTATGCAAATAGTAAATATTGGTAATGCATAGTGAGGTCACAGGTATTTGAGCTCATTCAACTATGTGTGTGGATGTCTTTAGATTACAGTATGTAAATACAACTAAACAACACCTTAAAAGCTTCAATTGAACAATTCTGCTCCAGTTTAACAGCATTTATGTTTTTGGTCCTTCAAGGATTTGATCTCACAATTACAAAAATACTGCTCTTATCTTCCACCATTATTGAACAAGACCAAAATAACTTGCTGGAATTTGTTTTGCCTCCAGCTAAGCCCTACCCACTTAAAAAAAAATCATTGTTCCATTGGCAAAGCATGAGGTTTACATATTTCAAAGTATGGTCACAGAGCCTGGCTGTTTTAACCATATATAGCCACATATTAAGAAGAATTTAGAAAGCCCATGCAGACAGTATTTTTAGTGGTTCGGGTATTCATTTTGGATAGAATCTGGCAATGAAGAAAATCAAACATTCATCCCTCGCTGCGACTGAAAGCCACCCAACGGCCCTGACAGTTTTACACATGTGGTTCTATTCTGAGAGATAGAGACAACTTTGGGATGATTGGCAGGCAGCAGCTGTGAGGGAGGATAAAGCCAGACTTGAATACAGTGTCACCAGAAACACAGGTGTCAGTCACAGCGGCTAATTAAAACAAAGCCAACAGTGTTAATGAAAAATGATGAGAGAATGTGCTGCAGCACTCATTTACGTCACTTTAACTTTGACAAACTTATCAGCACAGAAATACATGGCGAACTCAAGAAAGTTCACAGACAAGAGAGAATTAATTAACTCATAATTGTACACAAACATACACGCGCTGGAATAATAGAAAGTTTGACCACATTTCATAGCTGAATTTCAACTCTTGTTTTTTTAGCATGAAGTATTATTTGTTTGAATGCAGGCAAAACGCTTGAAAAATTCTGTTGTTGACATGAAAGCTCCCTGATGCTGCAAACACTGAAGTTCCCTTTGTCAGAGTAATACAACAACAAAGCTTTTGTATGATTGGTTATATCTCTTTCAAACAAAAACTAGGGCTGAACGATTTGAGAAAATAATCTAATTGAGATTTTTTCCCCCAATATTGCGATTTACTCTGCAATTGTTTTAATGTTCCTCATCTTATGTATTCTTAAACAAACGTAAGCAGAAGATCTTTTTATAGTAAAACCAATATGACATTAACTTAACCTAAGGATAAAAGATTTGAGAAAAAAGTGGAGAAGTGAAGAAAAGAAGCAAAATAGGTGTGAAATTGTATTAACTGGGAAAATGGTATGAAAATGGAAGAAGTTTTTAAAAAATAGGTGCAAAATAGGCATGAAATTGAAAAAAAAAAGGGGAAAAATTGGCAAAAAATTCCAAAAGTGGCTTAGGAAAATTGATTATGGCAGCAAAATTGTGAATTAAATTTGAAATTAAATTTCAAAAACCTAGAAAAATTCCAAAAATGGTTCTGACAGTGGCCAAAAAATATGAATGGGGGCAAAATAGGCATAAAGTTGTAAAAACGGGGTTAAAAAAGGTAAAAATGGTCCAAAAGTGGGGAAAAAAAGTGTATGAATAGAGGTAAAAAAAAAAAAAAAATAGGCATGAAATTGCAAAAAATTACACCACGAAGCCAAAATGTTCAACACTTTTTGGGCTAAAAATATTGAACTTTCTGCGATTTGAAAATTGCAACAGACCATATTGTAATTTAATCTAATTTGCAATTAATTGCTCAGCCCTAACAAAAACAACCCTGCATTGAATGAGGTGATAGTATAGCTCTTTTTTAATGTATTTTTTGGACATTTTGTGCCTTTATTGATATAAGAGAATGAGAGTGGATAGGCTTGTGAAAGGGAGTTAGAGAGTAGGGGAAGACACTGCAAACTGGCTACAGGCTGGATTCAAACCCGGACCTGCAGAAGTATGTACATGGGACGTGCCTGGTGGTTAACCACTCTGCCAAACCAGTGCCCCAGTATAGCTTTTTGACATATAAAATAATTTTGTGTGATTGAAAATCCTACTCTCATCATGAGCCATAGATTGTCAACATTTCCTCAGCAGATGTGAGTCCAGTCAAAGCCATGACAACACTGACCGCGTCTTTCTCACTTCTTCTTTCTGTATAATGGAGTGGTTGTGACTAAATGATTAAGACAGAAAAAGGAAATGCTGTTAAGTGAACATGATTGAAACATGACAGCATTAAGCAACAGAATGTTTTTTTTCACCTCACATAAATCAAATAGCAGAGTAATTTTTAACGAGGAGGATAACATAAATTAAACTTAAACAGTATGCACCATTGCTTACTTTCAGCATTGTGTCTCATTGAAGTGTGTTGGCTTCACGGCTCTATTTGATAAAAACAGAGGCCAGCCCTGCCACTGTTTGATACAACGGCTGAAGCTATAGCCTTGTTTATACTTTTTCTTCCAGGTTACATCATATCTATGCTGTAGCACCCCACACTTCTGTTTTGTAACCGTGACGGAGGTTACCATCTTGAGGAGTGAAGACAACTTTAAAATACAAAAGTATTAAGTAGACACACAAACATTAAAAGCTTCTGTGTGTCTGTTATCAGGGTGAGCATATGGAACAGTTTAAGTGAGGAAATGAAGAAATGTTCAAGTAAAATCAAGTTTTAAAAAAATGTACAAAATAATGATTTTTGCAAGATACCATAATGAAGAGAATTAAGTAATGTGATGATATTATATGGTTATAATAAAAAATAATGATGGTATGAGAATTATGTATATCTGTGTGAAATTATAATTATTATTGTAGATGGAAGTTTTCTGTTGCAATGTCAAAGCATGAAATAAGGGTGCATGGACAAAGTTGTCTATGAGTATATGTACAGTAAGTGCATAACATCTGCATTTGTTCGTAAATAACTGTTTAGTAAAGAGGTGGGAATTAATACGTTTTTACTTAATCCCATCCTTTTCAAATATGTCATTAGATAATGTCTGTTTGTTTTGTTTTGTATGTTTTCTGTCTTTGACAGTGATTTTACTTTAACCTCATGTTCTAAATAAATGTCAGTCAAATCAAATCAAATCAAACTTTCTTGAATGAGTGCTGGTGTGACCATGCTCTGTAATACTCCGCTAAAGTGCAATTTTTTTTCACTGTACTGTGCTCTTTGCTTGTTTTATCAGAGAAACAACGCTGGCTGAAACAGATCATATTATTCAGAATAAAGAGCTGATAAAGGATCAGAAGTCATTTGTTATGATAAAATTAATGCAAAAAGCAAAGTGACTTCAGATGAGTAAAAATGTATGTCTGTTCATTCAGTGGAGGTGGAAAAAGACAACTTCTTAGCACCACTAAATTAGACATGGATATGGTTCTAGTTTAGCATCAACACAGACTATTAAATCAGGTTTAAGAAACATAAGAACAGTACCAGAAAAAAAGATCAGGATGGGTGCCATTCTTTCTTACACAGGCTGTGTTGTGCTTTTCTATTGTTGATTTTATTATGGTTGTTGATTTTACTGTGGTTGTTTTTTAATCTTGTTCAGCGTTCTTGAGTGTCTTGAAAGGCGCTTTTTAAAAAAATGCATTACTATTATTATGATAAGTTGAGAACAGCTACTTACAGTAGCGATGCATTGTTGACTGGATTTACATGCAAACACCCAAACACACCCAAACAAAGCTGCTGCTCTGTCTTTTATCAAACCGGTTGGGTAAGGTAAAAGTGGTCATACCACACTCAAAAGGTGATTCTATAGATTTGAGTGAGATACAAAGTTCTGCTTGATAAATAACTGTCAAATTTTGATCAACACATAGGCCTATTCATTAGTCATGATTTAGCACATATAAATAGCAAAGATATTTTGGTAAGAGAAGAGTGCAGGCCCTTTCTGTGGCAATATACTCAATGTAGGAAACAAGACTGATCATGATTTGAGGGTTTTGCTCTTTTGCTTCTTCAATCCTTTACTTTTACTTCCTCATGAAAAACACAGATCCTTATGTGTTATCGTTCGGGAAGTCTGCTTATTTTGGTCTGTAAATATGAATCATAAAGCCTCCTCTTTCGGTTCAGCATTTTATACAATGCAAGTTGACCTCTGAGTTACTGTTCCTGTGTTAATGGGCTAGTCCAGAACCTCTAAAACTTCTGATGAGATCGAACAGTGATACCAAAAGTCTTTGTTAGTAATTAATTTTATTGTTTTTGTCAAATGTTTGTATGTTTGGTTGTTTGTTACAAGATAAAACAAAAAGTAATGGATGGATTTTGCAGACATTTTCGAGAGATGTTGGTAATGAATCAACTTAAAAATGATTAGCTTTAGTTGTGATCCAGATAACTATCATGAGCAAACAATCATTTTTGCTGAATAACTGGCAAACAAATAACAATATCAACATGGTTCTGAGTGCTTGGTGTCAAGGAATCATATTAGCTTTATCATGGAACTATTGCTTATAGATGTAAAAGCAATATGTGAGGTACCTTTGTAGAGGCTGTAGCTGCTGTAGCTTCTGGCCTGTATCTACTAAGTGTCCCCAAATGGAGAGAAATCTGCTAGATGTGATGTTTTTTTAAAAATTTAAATCTCTTTTTTAATTCAAATTCTTTAACAGACTTACTACACTTTATGACAAGTTTATGAATACCAAAAAATCAAATGAAACAGTAAGGTTTTGTAGTATATAAATGATAATGATTTTAAAGCTCATGTGAGGTGTTTTTGGTTAATATGGAAACACACTGAAATGACAACATTTCTTTTAATGATCTGAAAAATAAAGCAGGCCATCACTAAAAGATTTATGCAACAATATTAAGTATTATTGATAATGTTAAAGGGGAGAAATAATCAACCAATATAGCATCTCCATGGGGAAACTCTGGAACTCTCTCCCCTCAGACCTCAGAAACGCTGAAAACCCATCTGTTTAAGTTTCATATTCTCTTTAATTTCCCACATCAATTTTAACATTGTGTCACTTTTGTCTGTTGATTTGGTTTTTTTTAATTGTGTTTTTGATTCTTTTAAAGTGTCCCTGAGTGTTAAGAAAGGCACTTTTAAATAAAATGTATTATTATCATTATTATTATTATCATTATTATTATTATTATTATCATTATTATTATTATTATTATTATTATTATCATTATTATCATTATTATCATTATTATTATTTTTATTATTATTATTATTATTATTATTATTATTATTATTATTATTATTATTATTATTATTATTATTATTAATATAGTTATGTATTTTATTTTTGAGGGGTTTATTCATGGTCATATTTTCCTACTGGGTATTTTGGATGGTTGAGTCTCTGTACAGTGGAATGGGATAACGTATGTAAGCATGGCTCTCAAATTTAGTTCTCAGGTGAGAGTGAGATTTTTTGGGGGGGTTGGGAGCAGGATTACAAAATTTGGAATTCAAATTGGGTTAAGCAGGTGTTTTTTACACCCACAATTACCTAATGGGGTTTATTGTTACTTTGTTAGTATATTATATCAAGTCATGATGCAAGATAATAATTCCAAATATTTTTGTTTGTTTTATCATTTACCTCCAACATTTGAGCCTGCTCTATCAAACTAAAAAAGTGCAATTTGATTTAAGTTAAAGCCAAACATTTCTCATGTTCTAAGTAGAACTATTAACTTCAGTAACTCAACATTGATGATTTTTACTGTAATGCCTGGTAACCACAGTTTTTATGCCAATGTGATCAGACTTTGCGTTACTGTTTAATGGTTGTTGTGGAGGAAGAATAAGATTAAGCTCTTGTTTTTCTGCTTGTACAATAATTAATTTCATGATTCAATGGGCTACAAATCAAACAATGTGATAACTTACTGTACTCATAAGACAGCATTCTCTGCAGATCAACAACATTTTACCTAGATACAGCAGTGTTATTTTCTTATTGGCTGACATGGGTTGCGTCAATTCCCCATTGAGCTCTATGCTGCTCAAAGTGCCTTGCTACATATTTCAATGCATATATGTAACTCAGTGGGCATTACATAATGCATTTTTATGCTCAGGAAATACCAGGTGTGGCGTGTTAGAGTGTGAAAAGGTTAAAATGCATATGCTTGAATGTGTGAGACTTGAGAGCTCTGCTTAAACCTTGGACCAGAGATACTAGTTTGTCCACAGGGAATGCCAAAACTGAAATCATGTCCACACAGAAACAAAAAAAATTGCATTTTTGAAATGTTCTCTGTAAAGACAATATTGTTTCAAGAAATTTGTCGATCCACACAAAAACGCAAGGCCTGTATTTTCCAATTTATCCACTCTGGGACCAGTGTTTTAAAGTGTGCATTTTCGGGCACCTGAAATGCTGTTTCCACGTGAACAAAACACCTATAGGATTAAAAACTTATATGGATATGCCTGGATTTGTCTCAGTGCGAACAGCTCCTACACTACACAAATGTTCTTCACAGGAGCTTCAAGGATATTGCCAGCCATGTTTGATGGCAGCCAATAAGCTGCCAAGTATCATACCACCCTGTTTATGCTTCAAAAGGTAAACTCGACAGGACAAAAAGTTGATACATGCTTCAGTCAGTCTCTACCCAGAGTTTGTGTTTAGACTTATTCCGGGCTGTCCATAAAATAGCCCTCGAAATGACCAGACCCAGAAATGAAGAAATTGTCATCTGTCGGCCCTCTGACCCGTTCTTCTAAGGCATCTCTCTCTTTCTGTAAAGCCTTATATGCCTTCAATAGTCTTCTCAGCAGCTTGTTGCAGCAGGAACATGCCTTGTGTGAATTCTGGTCAACCTCACACAGATCTGCACTTGACAAGTTGACAGGAAACTGATCTGTATCTTCTTTTGAATGAACTGGTAGAAGATGAAGAAGGAGGGAAAAGTAGAGGAAGAAGAGTGTGTAGGTTAAGACTGGATAAGCATTTTGTCTCATAAGTGAAATGTTGAAAACACTTACATGCAACCCGCAGAGAGATATTAAGCGTGGCCTGTATGATGCACAACAGACCCAACACTAAAAGTCCAAACCTGAACAGTTTTCCTCCTGAAGTGTCAAAACACACAAAACACACAAATCACACAAAACAGCCCTGAAAAACAAACTGAACTGGTATCTTTTTAAGTCTATGTGAGCTTGTCTTACCTGGCTGTTTAGTGTCACTCCTCCTCAGATCATGAACACTTGTGTAGACAGAATCTTCCTCCATGTTGATCTAATGAGAAAAACAATGGCCTGGGGGTTTTATTAGCACAGGAAGCTAGAATAAGGAAGTGAGATTGCTATGGTAGGACTTTTTTTTCTTCAGAAAGGATACATTTCTGTTGTGTTAAGCCTGTAATTCTGCACATTAGAAAAAACTAAATCAATTAAATTAAAATATCTCCCTTCCAGTGAAACTTTTAATACAAATTCAAGGCAAACTTTGGGCAACAGATGTTTTAAAAGCTTGTAATAAACTATAATAAAGCCAGTTAATAAAGCTCTTAAAACATGTTGGCTATGTTATTTTCTATATACCAGTTACAAAAAGGTGTTTTCTGTACTATTGAATGCTTTTAACATATTTGATCAGGGTCATTTAAATCAACAGTAATTCTACTACAATGTTGTTTTTCCTCTGATGTACAAAAAACAATAAATAAAAGAAATAATAAATGATGGATAAAATACACACAAAAAAAGGAAAATAAATAAACTCAATTAAAAAAATGCAACAAAAAATGTAAAACGCAGACAAAAATCCATGAAGCAAATAATTTTTTCAAACACGGTTTTGTCATGTTAAAAAGTTGTTGTTGCATCTTTAAATTTTATAGTGATTTTTCTTTACCTGTTCTTTCTGTTTTTGTGTTTTTGGTTTGTTCAAGTATTTTTTTGCTTATGCATGTGTTTTTTGGTGGCGGATTTTATTTATTTGGGCTCCTTTGTATCATTTTGGGTATTTTTGTAGAAATGTTTATTTTCTGTGTTTTTTTATTTGATTTTTTGTATGTTTCTCTTTTTGTTGTTTTTAATGTTATTGCAATTTTAGTTTAAGTTTTATGTCTTATTTATCTTTTGTTGTGTGTATAATGTATTCTTACATTTTGGTCCTTTTTTTTATTTATTGTGTTTTTATGCTTTGTAAGAAGTTTGGTTTTCTTATCTGTTGCATTTTTCAGGGTGTGCTGTGAAAAGAAAAGGAATATATTGGAAAATATGTAGCGTAAATGAATTTAAAAGAGTTGAATTATTACATGTGCTGACATGTAAGCTTTTACCGGCTTTTATTTTTTTTCTGCTGAAAATTCTTTGTTGGTTACAGGTGTTCAATTTTATTTAGGTTCATTTTCAAATAAGCTTGAAGCATTTCATTTTATTATGTCATCAGTCACAAAATTCCCCTGTCCTTGCCTAGACTATGGTGTCACAGAGGCTGCATAGTTGTTGCAATAATCACCTTTTTTTTTCTTTTCTTTTCTTTTTTTTTTTTTTTTTACCACGGATGACACTTTGGTAACTGCTGCTGTTTCCAGGTTGAACAACATCTCTGGCAATCCCCTCTGAAAATGGAAAATACCACACAACCTGACTAACTTTTACTCACGTTTGGATGACTGAATTATTTCATAAGCTCAACCTTCCTTAAATAATAAGACAAAAATAGATCATGGTCTGATCAGCTCCCTCCAGCTGGTCAGGTATTTTGGTCATGAGACTACATTCATCATACAGTAAGAGCAAAGCTATGAGCTGGTTCCCGAACTGTCTTTTTTTCTTGACAGCATATGAAGTCACCATGGTACAAGTAAGTCTGCAGGTGTGAAGTGTTTTCTGCACCTATCAGGAAATACATGAGTAAGCTTGCTAATGCTGTGTTGTGAGAGCATTTTTGTCTGTGTGTGTAGCCTATTTGAGCCATGACAGGTTACGGCAGAAATGTGACTTCAACCTCAGTCTGTGGATGCTGCTAAATAAAACTTTTTTAGCAGCAAATTGTCAATGCTCTGTCCCCATTTCACTTATCCAGTGTGAGCGCTAGGTTTGTATCTGACCGGAGTACCAGCATAAACCAGGTGTGTTGGTTCTGCATTGGGAAATGATCAGCTACATGGTAGGCCTTTAAGCTAACATTTCAGAACAACTTGTCCCTTTTTCACACTAAAATTAGCGGGTCAATGCGGGTTTTTTTCAAGGCTGTTTAACCCGCTAACAGTCAGCAAGTTACTCTTTTCAAACTACCAGCAGACCCGGATCTAACAGGCAGCAGACGAGCTGCATGGCTGTTTGTTTTTCATCAAGCTGATGTCATCACGTTGATGACATCATCAGCGTGACAAAGCCCCTCCATGTAAACAATGTAAACAAAGAGGGTGTAAACAAACAAATGTAAACAAAGAGGGTGGGCATAACATGCCGTGGGGATGTTATGCCAACATCATCCATAAATTAATGGGTCAACCCTGGTGTGATGTTCTCACTGAAGCCAATCGGAGGTGAGCCGGTTAAAACCTGCGTTGCTTGCAGGGTCAATCGACCCGAGTCGAAATGCCAATTAAACCCTTTCAAACTGCCAATAGGAGCTGATTGTTACCAGGTTTAAACTGTTTTTTTGGCCAGTCTGAAAAGGATATTTATATACCATCAACCTGAAATTACACAGCAGAAAATCCAGGCCTTAGTCAGACACTGTCAAGCAGCAGTTTCTGGGGAAAAGGCACCCCTGATTGGTGGATCAATGAATTAACACTGAGCAAACAATGGGTCAGTGTTTTCCTAATGAGTTGTCAATGGTGCACTATAACTGGTTTGGCAGTACATTTGGTTGCTTTTCTGCAAAAAAAAACATGTATTTGTGAAAATAAAACAATAGTTCAGGACAGCTTATGCCAACATTTGAAGTGTGAACAGCAGACAAACCTGTGTTTGAGTTTTCAGCATCACTGCACTTTGTTTGAACACCATGGTTTTAGTACTTTAAGGGGAGCAAACTAAGGAGCAATCATCCTCACATAAATATCTTACAGAATGATCTAATGGTTTTACGGTGTCACGTAACAGATAAGTGACAGTCATTTGCATTAGTATCTCACTGCATTTTCTTTTTCTTCAGCATTTCATTACTGGGCTGAAGATAAAACATGTGGATAACATGTATGAAAAGGCGTCAGATGTTGAGCTCACAGTTATGCATGAACTCTGATCCATCAAATTTCACATTTCTTTCCTGGAGGTGAAAACTAGAGGAGGGAGATGTTAATAACTGTCACCTGAGCGGGCTCCCACAGTAAAAGCTAAACATTATCAGTCCAGATAATAGCTCCAATGGTGCAAATGTCCCAGATACTGACAGCCCTGTACCACTCCCATATCCTAACAACCACAGGGAGAGCGGACATGATAGAGTTGTGGAGATGGATGAAATTAATGGGTGTGTTCAGCAGGATGGTAGGGAGCTGCTTCCTGACACTGTGGTGGATTACAGGGGGCAACAGTGCATTCTAGTGGTCAAGGGTGGCAGTGCATGAGGCAGCTGGAGGATGTTTCTATTTATGATCTTTTATTGTCATTTTACATGGATTTGAAGTTTAGTACAGATATAGTTATGTTAATTATCATAATATTTACAAAGCAGTGGGCAAAGATCGTTATTATTTGTTTGCACTGAAGGTTTTACTTTCCTTTAAGTGCTCCTGCTGCCTTGTTGTTACAGGAAACTACTATTATTAACAGCACTGGTTCATTATTGGTCTATTACTCTTAGGAACCACCAAAGATTGCAATTAACATTTATGAAATATTTTAACCTCTCAAATTTATTTCTTGGAATGTTGCAGTTTTTACCATTGAAGTCACAAAACAGATGGACAGATAGACTAACCTTGCAGAAAATCAACAGACTTTTGAGCTTCCGGTTGAACCTTAATATTTTTTATTGACAAATCATTCAGTTAGCTTCCAGTTTTCTGAGAGGCCCTTATGAAACATCTTCTATGGAATGTTGCCCAGATAAACATGAAATGTAATCTTTTGCAAAACAGATAATCTGGTGAGAAACAGAAAAGGAAAACTAGACAACGTGTACGTTTTGTCCTGAGTACCCCTGATCCAACTGTATTCTCAATCTGTATGATGGAGCTCCCGGCACTTTAAGGCTTCCTTCCTCAGTTTCTCTATGATTGGTTGACCGGTCCACTTTGTGGTGAGTGGACAGTGACTCCGCTAAGCGCAATGTTGTCAACAACTCTACTGTCTCTCCTCTGCGCTTGCAGGATACCAAGTAAATGGGCTTGAACTTCCATTGAAACATTGGGTGTCACATTGTTAGATGTATTCAGAGGAGCAGGGGGGATAGGATAAAATATGTCAGGAAAGAGGGGGAGAGGTCAAAGCCACGATGCTGTATGTGCCCAGAGGTACTCTACCACAGAACTCACTGGCGGGCATGTAAACTCAGCTATGGGATTTACAAAAAGTAAATCGCAGATAAACTTGGAAAGATATCCAAATTCCATTGAAACATGCACTGTCAGGAAAGTTTTTACTTGATCTGTATGATAACAGGGACATTTTTAATTTATTTCTAACAATTTTGAAAATTTGTTTTATCAAAACCTAAAACTTGCACTGGCATAGAAAATGAGTCAAAGTGCAGCAAATTGCAATAAAAGATATATGATTTAAATTCAATATTTTTTTCTGCTTAAAAAAAATACAGAGAGTTAAATTCAGTGGACAGGGGGTGCTGGTTTGGCGGAGTGGTTAGCAACCAGGCACCCCATGTACTTGCTTCTGCCGGTCCGGGTTCGTATCCCGCCTGTGACCAGTTTGCAGAGTGTCTTCCCCTTCTCTCTCAACACCTTTCACAAGCCTATCCACTGTCTCTCTCCTATCAATAAAGGCACAAAATGCCCCAAAACATACATTAACAAAAAAAAAAAAAAAAAAAAAAAAAAATTCAGTGGACAGAAAGGTCCCCAACAACCAGGACTGGCCCAGCTGTGGCTTAAACAGTTGATGATTCTAGATGTAATGTAACAAGCGACAAATATATAATTCACTAAAAATGAATGAGAGTTAATGTGTGGTTTGTGGGGGTATAAGTATATCACATAAGCTCTATAAACCAAATTTATAGCTGAATCCATCCATGCAGAGAAAAACAATTCCAAACTCAGAGGCAGAAGCACACACACCTGCCACATGGTCACTGCACACATTCAACAGAAGACACCCAACCAGTCATGCACTCAACCCCTCTCACAATATTTCATCGCATGCATTCATGCACACACACTCACATTCAATCCCATAAAGTCATCTGCACTCATGCAGGAGGGCACACACAAACACACAGCTGCATCCTTGCAGGTTTTCCAGGTTTGCGTCCATGCGCATGTGGAGCTCAGGTTCAAAATACAATACATCAATCATGGGAGAATGCTAGCAGTCACAGATGAGCATGTGTGGGGACGTCAATGCACCCATGGGTGCCTGCAGAGCTTCAGAGCAGTTCACAGTGTCACACTGCTGGCAGGAAAACTATCACTACAGAGATACTTATTATTGGCAGGTTTATTTTGAGCCATGCTAGCAGCAATATGGATCTGACAAATGTTGGTTGAACCAGCTCTTTGGTCCAGCCTGAAATATCTCAGAGCTGTCTTTCTACTCACATTTAAGGTGCCCAGAGGATTCATTTCACTCAAGGGTGCCATGAGAGCGAGACAAGTTAGGACAATTCTAAGGGCTCAAAACTGACTGTTCTGGTACAAGCTGATGTTTTTTATTAAAAAGGATCATTGTGGCAGTCTCTTTATTACCAAAAGATTTTTTAATGCTTGAAAATATCTCTAGAGTCAGAGAGGTCCCTTCATAACAAAACTGAATTCATAATTTTTATTTGAATTGTAACAGAGCTTACATGTTTTTCACTTTGAGCCCATTTGTTGTTTCCCAGACACTCTCATGTCACTCTTGACATCACAGCAAAGTAGCTGTTTTGAAAAGCACAGAACAGAGTCAACAACTATTTCAATTGAGAGAGAGACTGCATTAGGTAAAAAATATCAGTGTAATTCCACAGTGAATTGCTTGCTAAAATGTTGAAGTCAAAGTATAGTACTGTAAGGTTATGAGATGTAGAATAAGCTGTGTTTTCACATTAACCATGATACATAAATACTGTAAATTGTCAGTACAGTGTTGTCAAATAACAGTATATTCCTGTGAAATGAAGAGTTTATTTTACAGAGACCCCGAACATATTACTCTGGAATTACAATCAAGTGTTATAAAACCACAGCATTGTACTGTGATTTTACAGAACTCTAGTAATTTTAATCAACTGGCTGTGATTTTACCACAATTTCCTGTTATTTTACAGCAGTCTCAACATGCATGACAAATTCGAGCGCTCTATTGTTTAATTGCAGTATGATGCTGCTTTGTGTTTATATAGTCACTTGTAACTAAACATTCTTACCGTAAAATTACTGCAACTCTGTAGCCAGTAAGTTCCTGTTTGTTTACAGTATGCATGTAACAATGGGATACTGTAAGTTTACAAATACTTACTCATCATACACCACAAAAGCCTCATTACAATAATTTACTGTAGAAATTAATGGCAAAAACTGTGTAAACACAGGGATTTTTAACAATGTTGTTTGTTTTATAAGTTTGGATGAATAATGAACATGCAAACTTGTTGATATACTATAAATATTTGTGTCTAATTAAGATATTACTGTATTGATGCTTCAAGTTTTTAACAGTGTTTGTTATTCTCCATCTTAGTTATTCGTGCTTGGATGTACAGATTTGGGGATAGGCCTTCAAAAAGCCCTTTATGTTGCTGTTTTAAGCCATAATAGATTGAATTTTTCACTGTGTTCTTGGATAACTCTATGATGAAAAAAAAATAATGAAATTTACATGTTTTTTTCATAATGATATTATGATACTGAGTTTTGTGCATGAGTGAACAGAGCCCAAATCATACATGTATCTATAAAATTTTCCTAAAATTTAAATGGAAATCTGCCTAATGAATGGATTAGCAGGCATTTTTTTTCTCCTTTTCCTCTTTATTTTCTCAGCAGCACGAGGTTGCTGTGTGTTGCTGTTTTAGTTTGAACTGGAGGTTGTTAGAGGTCCTGTTTTTTTGGTTTTGATTGTTGTTTGGTTTAGTTAGGTTTTGGTCAGGCCATTTAGGGAGATGTGATAGGTGCAATGGCCTCTTATGGATTGGTGTAACCATTTTCTCCTGTTTTGTTCATTTTTGCTGACAACTCCAGCTCCTTTTGATTTATTTAGTTTGTTTCTCATTTGAACATTTCACTTTAATAAAGAAAAATCAGCTCTGCCATTTCAGGTATCTTTTTTCCCAATTGGTACAGAGGCTGTAACACTCATTCACCCCTCCATTGCTGGAAAGGAAACTGTTTAATTGTTATGGAAAAAAATGTGAACAAGTAACTCAGTCCTTTTTATGTTTGCTACAGTAACCTATGCAGAGACTTCTCTATCTTAGGGGCCAACAGGTAGATTCGATTTAGATAGAAATAGGAATACAGATACCATAATTGCATGAATTTGTGCAACTGCACCAAGCTTAATTCAGGGCATTTACTGGGTTTTTGATTTGTAAAAAGCATTTTCTAAAAGATTAACTGGTTGATTGATTAAAAATATCATCAGTAAAAAACATAGCCCTCATTACATAATTACCATTCTATCTCTAGAAAGTTACTGGAGCTATCTAGAGGAGGAGAAGGTCTGAGTAAAAATCCAGCTGTTTGTATCCATGCATGTAGCTTAACCCTGGTTAGATTCAGGGAAGATTTCTGGGTTTTTTGTACATGTGTGAATTGGGTTTTATAAGTGACATCTTGCTAACCTCTGTCCCTGTCAAAACAAAAGAAGCTTTGCCTTGACTGTGTGACAGCAGGAGACGAGAACTCATTAAAAGAAAACAAACCAAAACCATGCTGCCATCTTTGAGTGATGATTTGTCTAATTCATGTCAGGCATCTTTGGAGGGGGGAGACTGTGTGTGAAGGAGGTGCGGAGTAAGAAAAAAGGGAGAGATACAGAGAGAAAGTGTGTTTGGACCAGCTGCACAGCAAATCTGTTTATTCTGCACAATTTGGCATCAAACACAACAGACTGTCAAGTGCTTGCTGCTGCTTGTGGTGCCCATTAAAACAGAATTTATAGCTGTCTTAAGAGCGAGTCCAAGTTACACATTTTTCTGTGTCCTCCCCTCTCTTCCTCTCTTTTCTGTCGTTTGCCGTTTTTACTCCCTCGCCCTGGCTCTGCTGATACTAGTTATGAGGGGTTTTCCACCACTTCTTGTGACAGCTGTCAGACAAGTCACCAGAATGGCTCATTACAGACCCCAACAGGTCAGGTATGGTTGGCATACCCACCAGCCTGTCAGCCATCACTGACATCTCTGTTCTGTCAGCTGAGTGAGAAGCACCCAGTCATGGCTGCGTGAAATTCCACCACATTCACAGACAGCGAGTTTCTCCTCATCTGACATCTGCATACCAGGGATTAAATTAAATACATTTAACTTTTAATATGATACAAATTACATGTAATGAGTACATATGATTATTCAATGTTTTTCTTCACATTTTTTTTACTTTGCCAAGGAGTTTATCTTTTTGTATAATTGTTAACAGAGTAACTTAAAAACTAATGAATGATTTGATGACGTTTTCAGGGAAGGCCAAAGTCATGGCAGAGGCACTTTTTTGGCAATATCTCTCATGGAGAGGCCTTGGTGGAAGTTTGAGCACTTGGGGCATTTCAAGTTCATGAAATATGATGGTTTAAAGAGTTCAAAATGTCCTCTTATTTTCCTTTTGAATTACGAGAAATGCTTTTATTTTAGGCTACAATCCCCCAATCAATTGGACACCAATGATCATTGGATTATTTTTATGAAATACTATAATCTGAGGGAACCAATAGCCCGGAGTTTTCATGTACAGAGGCCACTGCCCTCATTGCAGCTGGACTAGTATCGTATAGAACAGAAGTACCTTTTCCACTGTCTGTCCTTACTTTATGAAGGCAGTCCACTGTCCTGTCCTCTATAACAAAAGCAGAAAAGACCTAAAACATATCTGTTTCAAATGTCATTTTTATTTCAGAATATCTGATAGTGCTTTTCTCTGCAGACACCAACGTGAGCCACTGAGCTGTGTTTTGGTATCAAGGCATGTGTGTCAGCAAAATCCTGGTTATATAATATGCATCGAGATACAGGGATGGTGATGTGGTATATCACCGTGCATTTCAAGTCTATGGGCGATAAAACAGTATTTTCTAACTAAGTAATCTATTTTTGAGATATTTTCATAGTATTAAGAACCTACAGAATTTCATGCTTAAACTACACTTTCTGATTTGTGTTATTTATTTACAGCATGGTCTGCTGCATGGATTAACTTCCCTGCCTTTCCCAGTGACAGAAATGATAAGAAATTTTCAAGAGGGACAAAGACTCAAATGATCAAATGCATGCTGACAACTAGGAGCTAAACATTAATACACAACAAAAGTTTCAAAGCTCTTTTAATTATTAACAAATACAAATGCTGATATTTTTCTCTAAATTATCCATGCAGTATCACAATGCAAAATATTATGATATATATTGTTGACAGTGTTATAACTATCACACATTTTAGCATCACCTTAAGTTGATGACTGAGCAACAGCGATATGTCCATGAAAAAAGCTGTTTCCAAACCAGCAGAATACAAACTTTTTGAAAACAAAACAAGATGACATGTTGATGAAAATGCTTTAATGATGAGACTATAAAATTACCTTACGGCAAAAAGTAAATAAACATTATTATGGTGTGTTTAAGTACAGTTTTTGAAAAGCCAGCCTCAAGTGGACACTTGAGGAACTACAGCTTTTGCTAAGGACACATTTTCCTCATTATTTGTTCCATAGCATGTATATCAGTATGCTGCAACTTCTATGCTGATGAACCATAAATCAAAACAGCTGAAAGATGTCATGAGGTCATATATGGTGACATTCTTGATAGTTATTTGCATCCTTTGTTGTATTTATGTTTCCAGCCAAGTTAAGATCCATGTTCTGTCTCAGAGGCTGCAGGGACTTAAATAGTCAAGTGCCTGTTAAAGCTACAGTGTGGACACATTATTTCATCAGACAGACATCTGTTATCCACTTAATTTTCACCTGTAACCAGTCTTTAGACCGAGGCTGTAAAGAGAGCGTGAACTCAGGGCACACACCTCGCTCCATAAATCTCCTCAGCCAATGATAAATTCATATTTAATGGCCACGGCTATCGTCTGGGAAGGAGGAGCGTTCTTTCATTATTGCCTCTTTCCCCTGCTGCTTGGCCGAGATAATTGATTTCTCTGTGGTAACAAGGTATCGACCACGCACGGCAGCCAGCTAAGACGGCGGGTTCGATTCAAAGAAGGGGCGGAGAGGAATAGAAACAGAGGGAGCAAAGGATGAAGTGAAAAGAAGAGATAAAATAAGAGAGAAAAGGACTGGAAGCCAGATAATTATTTGCAGCTAAAAAAAAAACTTGCTGGCTTTGGGTGTGGGTGTAGACTTGGGAATGACTCTTGTCTTGTTTTAAAAGCTGTTGTAAGTCTGGTTTGGAAATACTTTTCTGTTTCAGTGTTATGTTTTAGTTCAGCAAATGGAAAGCATATTGATCACACAATCTGTCACATAATTCCCTGAAAACAGTGTCAGGAACAAATCTGGAGGACCACTTTTCAACACATGCTTTGCCTACTAAGGAAGTTGGTCCTAGTCCATGTGTCAGGTTTAAGGAGCAAAAAAGAGACGCTGCTGATTTGTAAACAAATGGCTCCTTTTCCTCTGCCCAGTTTTGAGAAATAGAGCCCATGGCTACAGAAGTCCAACAGTAAATTTACAACAGTTGATTTTCCAGAAAAGAGGGGACAGATTTACAGAAAATTATAGAGAAACAAAAGACATAGGCAGTGTGCTTTATTTGAAAAAAACTACACCTGAACCCCTCTTAACTAAAGCAGAAAAGCTCTGAGATATTCCTGCTGTCCTCTCCTCTATGAGCACTTTGGGAAATCTTCCTGCTGTTACGGACAATGGTAAACAACACAAAGCAGGTACTTTTCTGGGTTGGTTACTCAGAAATGTTCTTAAAATTTTCATGTGTGGAATTGGCTGTAGACTTAAAAAGAGAAATAAAAGGACATTTCCTGAAGTCACCTGGGTATGCTTTATGTGTGTATGCCTAGGCCCTGACTTTTCTCCTACATTGAGGTTGTTTTCCATGTTTGTTGTTATGGAGAATTGCTCAGATAGATGTGACAAGTTAGCCGCTACGGCCGTTAACTGTTGTTTGCCCTTGTTAGCCGTAGCAGCTAACGGCTAAATGTTGTTAGCTGTTAGCTGCTACGTTTAGCTGTTAAGTATGCTACAGCATTGCAGCATTGCTTGATATGGATTGGTCTGTGATGAGTGTGATGTGTGATCGTCCAATCACAAGCTACTGTTGTTTTTGAAGGTTCTGCCCCTGAAAACATTTTTGCAGGGCTCCTCCTCAGATGGATTAGTGAAATACTTCCAATATGGACCGTCCATCTGGTGTGTCGGGTTAATTGATCTCTGTTTTAGCACAAACCATTGCACTGAACTTGCCTGGGAAAGGTGGTTTCAGCTCGCTCCCAATCAGCCCCTGGATTGATTGTTTGCAGTGAGGACACAAACAGGCTATCAACTTAACTCATTACACTGCTGTAGTACTATAACAGCAGACGTGGTAATAATAATTGCATTACAGCACGAGCATTCCAGGCAAATGACAAGGCTACTCACCATCTCAGCAGCAGATCATTACAGGATTGGACAGTCAATGTGCCTCTGTGTAATAAACAACACCTGTTGTAGTGTCCAGAGTTTGTTTATACATTTCATTGTGACATTCCTTACAATATAAATGTGCTCATTTGCATAATAGTGGAGGGCCACGTTTACAGGCCACGAGCTGGTGATGTAGGTTTTTAGTGAAACCTAAGTGTTACAACACGTGTATGCTTTCCGGTGAAGACAAACTTTTCACAAACAACAACGGCGAGTGAGTGCCTGAAGAAGCAGGAGTTTCTTGTCTGGACAACAAATATGTCTGGATATTTTGGTCTGGACAAAATAACTGAGCACGGAAAGCAGCACACTTCTGGTACCATCCTCATGTAAACAGAAAGCAAAAACACAATGAAAACTCTGTTTTCAGCAGTTTACGCTGTCGTGTGAACAGGACCTAAGCTTGCTAGCTTTTTAATACACAGCCCAACTCATAATCATAGCAGTGCTGGCTGTGACATCATGATGTCATGGCAGCTAAGGCCTTATGTGGGGTCAAGCCTGGACTTGGGCTGCATCAAAATAGTGGCGTATGACCATGAAACAATCCAAAGGAAATGGGTCAGCTCAGTTGCTTTGTTTCAGTTCAGTTGAAAAAAAAGCTACAAATGTACCCATCAGCCCCCCTATATTTCCTATTTCCTACCCGTTTGTTCACTCATTTCCCATAACAGATAATGAGCATACACAATATTTTCTTAGTAGATCAAAGTTTTAGGGGTCCATGTCTGTAGTGCCCAAAAGATAAGTTTTCCTGGATTTATTTGGGTGAGGTTGCATATGTGAAGTCAAAGCATGCAACTCTAACTAAAGACTAGAAGTTGTATTTTAAGATAATCACTATTTTTCTAAGCTACACAGTGCCTTTTGATGAAGCTAATCAAGCCACTTAGAGAGAGTCTTCTGTTAGTTAAAAAGTGAGTGCTGCCAAACACATTTCTGTTCAATATTTTACATTTTCCTGTTTTGTTCATTTTTCACTGTATTGTTAACAAGTGGTATCTAATGATCCAAAACTGTACAAGCAAGTCAAGCAGAGAGATGTCAGGTGGTTATGGCATTTTACTGGGACAAATAAATAGATCACATACAAATGGACTAGTGGATTCGGCTGCTGCTAATCATAGAGTAAATCTGTCAGAGGCATTGATATTGCCTGACTCCAGCAAACTCAGCAACAGTTTGACATATATATATCCTTATCAATAAGTCAATAGCAGCCAGAACACATTTTAAAATAAATATTGTGTTGAATGTGCTCAGCAGTCAACAAGGTTAATTCCTGTGGTATCCCAGCCTACAGCGCTCGGTATAAACAGAGGAATTAAATTATACTGTTGTTGCTGTAGTGTGTTTACCAGCATACATTGTAATTTATTTAAGAGGTCTTAATTGGACTAGTTACTCATTTGGCCCTCACTGGTCCCACAGCAGACTGGAGCTCTATCACTGCACACTGGGGCATGCTGGGATATGGAGCTACAGAGATGCACTGTACACAGCCAGCTGTTTGATGTCTGCTGCCGGCAAGTTCGTGCTGCACCGTACAGCATAAATAAACACACAATCCCCCGATGAGAGGACAGATCGACACACAGGAGACCTTATTTGAGGCTAATGAACTATTAATGTTGATTTAAAATTCAAACATTTTTTTTCCAGTAGAGGGGGGGTCTTCTCTGCAGATTGGCCCATTTATGGCTGTTCTTTGTGCATGTGCATGAGAGGAAAAGGAAGGTAGCTCCAGAACATTTTTGGAATAAAGTCTGCCTTAAAGGTTGAATAAAAATATCCATGCTTTGACACTTATTCATATAGAAAAAATAGATGTGATTTATTTGAAAACACATGATGTCAATTATTTTATAACAATGTTTTTCATACCGTTTCAAAATCACCTACATCATAAGACAAGTGTGTTAAAGAAGCTTTAATCCTCAAAAAGGTGAACAAATGCACGCATTTTTTGTAAAATGCATAGGGGCACAGGCTCTGTTTTGGGACTAAATGTTTACAATGCATTTGTGCAACTTGGCAATTGTGAGTTTGTCAATATCTTACAGAGCCTGACTTGTTAGAATCTTACAGTCTGAACTCAAAATTCTCTCAATGTAAGCACTGGGGTGGCATGTTAGCAGCATAATAGTACTGACATTTTTTTTTTTTTCATTTCTACAATTACAAAAAATATAGCAACAACCCCCACAATGGAGTGTGAGCAAATCAGCTCTGGGTATCTGACCAATCACCACAGAGCTGATCTGCCAACCAATCAGGGTGGACTGGGTTCACCATGGAAGGTCTTAAAGAGGCAGGAGCTCCAACAGCTCCCCCTGACAGCTCTGTTTGTCAAACCTATCCAATAGGTTTTTGAAGTTTAGTTGAACATGATTTAGAGAATGTTTACATTCATTTTTTTATGACTGCTAAAGTACAATATATAGACATACCACAGCTTAATTCTTAAAGCTTAAAAATAATTAATATAAAATAATCATGTCCCCTTTTTAAAAAAAACAAACAATTTTACACATTCTGCATGTTAAATACAAATGCTTGTTTTACAGACTTTAATGGGATAATAGGAAGAATACAGATCAGAAGAATCTTGGGGATATTCAATATTTTATGTACCTTGGTACAATGATATATAAGAAAATACATTTTGAAATTAACTTATTTCGAACTAATACGTATCATGTGCAAACAAAGACTTTAATTTGTATTAAAGTATTATGTATAAGTATGAATGTCAAGCTCTGCTGCTGTACTGCACAGTCATCAGCTTTGTGCAATTAAATACAATGTATTTACCTTACCTTGTACAGACTAAAGCAGCCCTATTCAATTAGCGGCCTGAAAGCAACCCTTGAGTGGCCCAAAATCAACGTGGCTGGGCTTAGGTTCAGCGAGAAAAACAGGAAAAACTTTTACAAATACTGACAAGGTCTTCCAAAAATTCCAACATTATTACAGACATGGCATCCAACATGTTCTAAAAAGTTGCTGTTAAGCAAGTTACTTTTAATGCGCTTTCAAATGTGACCAAAAGATGGAGTTTTTAATCTGCACTTTTTTATGTTAAAATGCACCTTAATATGTGCCTGTATTTACCTGTCAAACGAGTTAAAGTTATCTGTTTGAAGTAGAGCTGGGCAAAAAAAATCAATAAAATCGATTAATTCGAATTATTTTCTGCAGAAGATTTAAAAAAATAAAAATCAAGATTTTTTTTCTTGCCTTAGTCCAACTGTAAGTAGTTGCAATTTAAAAAAAAAAAAAAAATACAATTTTCATGATGGTCTGCCTTGTAGGGTTTTTGTTGGCAATTGTTATTTAAGTAGATAAAATATTGATCAGAGAGTTTCATGCTAATACTGTAAAAATACCTCAGCCTTTTAGCGTTTATGTAGATAAAACTGCCTAAGTTTACACTACATAATAAACCTTTTATGAGCCAGACTTTGACTTTAAGAGGGAAACATTTAGACAACATAGAGGCAAAACTTGATTTGTTTAATTTTTATGTCACTGGAAGTTTTGTTTCTTTTAGGGAGGGAAAAATCGATTAAAATCGTAAATTAAGTGTTGTGGAAAAAAATCTGGGATTTTATTTCCAGGCCATATCGCCCAGCCCTAGTTTGAAGTGTTACATTTAAAGCAACAGTATTTCAGCAGAAGTTTAGTTTAAGTACTGCTCTTTACTGCATTTCTGCCCTTTTGGATGTGGCAATAAATTAATAAACATCCAGTTTGTTTGTCATCTATATGTGTTTCTTTTAAGTGGTCAACTTTGCTTGCTGTCTGCCAAAAATGTCCGGCCCAGCTGATGTCCCAAGTCTGAAAATCTGGCTCGACTGAATCTCTCATTGAATAGCCCTAGACTAACGCAATTTATAGAAGTAAACCAAGGGGCCGAGTATAAATGATATCATGGATTTGAGGTGGTTGTGTTGTGGTGAATTTGCTGAGGATGGCCCTCAAGTGAATGTGCTATTTGCTTTAACCCTCCCTCCAGTCCACCAGGGGCAGTGGGGTCCCCATTGTCCAGAACTTAAATTTTAGGGGCCTTGGGTTGAAAGCTTTTTTATGAAAAGAAAAATAATTAGATATATCAGTAACAGTCACTAAAATAAGTTTTTATATTTCAGCGCATTGGATATTGGCAAAAATCTGAGGACTTGGGTCACAAGTCATACAGAACGTTCGTCAACAGCCCTGTTTACAACTCCTCAATCCAAGTGTAAATGGAACCATATGTATGGTCTTTGCACATTATTCACTGCAGCACTGGCTTTGCCAGAGATTACACTGTGGTCTTGCTCCTACTATGACAATCTTAAACTAAAAAAAGGAAATGCTCAATTTAGCACAAGAAGATGAACACTGGTTTTAGGCTGTTTGAATTTGACATCTCACATACTCATGGGTAAAACAAAAGTTACACTAGTCCATCCCTGTGTACTGTTTTTTTTTTTTTTTCTCGATCAAACACTCACAAATACATGCATGCTTCGCACATTCTATCAGGCTCCATTTATGGGTTTCCTTCCCCCTCCTGATGCATAAACAATACCCACTTGGACAAAGGAACCAGTCTCTTGGTGTTTTATTTTCAGCTCAAACATACACTTTCATGATTGAGCTTATGATATGAGCTTAGACAAAGGAATGAGCGTTTACACTTAGTCCACAGAATATTCAAAGAGAAAGTGATTACATCAGTCAGAAAATAATTCATCAGAAAAATAGAATTCCACAAAATAAATGTACAAGAACATGAAACAATATTAAAGTGGAGTCTTGAGCCCTCATATTCTGCATCTTTCCTCAGACTTGGCATCATTTGGTGTAATGAGGAAGAGTGTGAAATCAGTTTGTCATCATGAATATTTATCTTCTAAATACCTAACACTTGTCATCATCACGCTAAAATCTGAAGCTAATATGGGGTGACAGCGAGAGAGCAGCAGAGGGTAGATATAACCTCAGAATGCGCGTCACTTGTTTTGCAACACGAGTGATGGAACTGTTATTATTTACTGTTATTGCAAATGAGTGTGCTTACAAATACTGTAAGTCATGCAGTGTGCAAGCAAATTAGCCATTATGTTAATAAATCTAAGAAGCTTCATATATTAATGGGATATAATCTTTGGCTTATAAAAAGGAAGCAGATAGTTATTTCACAGGAACATCATTCAGTATATGGGATCACCTTCTATTTAAATATGACTGTCAGTAACACTGACTGGTTGTGTCCATTAATTACAGTAGATCATCTTCATTGTTAAAGGCTTAGGTATCAAAAGTGGTGTAACAGCAGCCTCTAGTGGTGAATATTCCCAAGTGGAAAACACATTTTCAGAATTTTACACTGTGCAAAACACAACATTTTCCCATTCAGTGTTTACATTTCAGTATTCTTATGATTAGGACATATAATTGTCATGACTGTATACAAAGAGACATAAATAGAACACAAAATGTTAATGATACGGTCAGATCAGCAGTAGCAGCAGTGTATCTGTGACTGCTTAGGCACTGTTAACTCTGCGGTGACAACCACGAGTTTATAGATGGATCAACAACAGTGATTGGAGTATTCAAAGTCAAACCAGAAAGTTTAACACAAAGCATAAGAAAAGATCCATCAATAAGTTCATAAGCCATCAAATCCTTCAAACTCACAGTCACACAGATGTCACAGCAGTTTTAAAATGAAAACGAAAAAAAATTAAATTAAAATAAAACAATCAGATATAAAAATAAAGCACATGCAGGAAACTTTCAGGTAGAATAACCTGGTTAGAAAACGTACATTCAATACTTGGATAAAAAACAAGTTGTTTGCTAAAATTAAACAGTAGTTTTAGTCCCGCATGATTATGAGAATATATAAACTTGATTACTGCAGTTAGTCATCAAGAGGTATAAAATAAGATATTTTTTTAATACTCTCTACCACATTACTTCAATTGTGGTGAAGCGAAGAACTGGCACTGGCGGTTGGAGGCAGCTGTTGCTTTGCTCTTGCTCCCAAATCTAAAGATTGGTTGAGGAGAAGGGGGACAAACAGTGGCAAATTTTAAGTTAAGAGCCATTTTATGACATGAAATAGTCAAAACTTTGAAGGAATAGCATTAAGAAAATATAAAAGGTGCATAACTTTTCTGATCCAGTCAGTTAGTTATACACCATACCGCTTAACTATGCAAAAGATAATGTCCTGTTATCATTGGTGGTTGATTGAGACTTTTAGGTCCAAAATGTAGGACCTACAACAACTTTGCATAAGTGCAGTCCTTCTAAGAAAAGATGGGAGATGTTTGACTGCTACATTATTTACATGAAAGCAAATATACACAGCAGCATTTAAAACTTACCTTTAGAACTGACATTTTTCAGGGGAATTATGGACGTTAACCTCAACTCTACCTCCATGTAACTTAATAACAACACTATCTTTGACAAATTCAAAATAAATCAAAAGTCTGACAGTGTGAAGACAGACAATGCCTATATTTTATTTAGCCTTTTTATTTATTTAACATGTTTCATTTCTCAACATCAAGAGCATGGATGAAGCTCAGTAGCTTAGAGATGACCGTGAATATGCATTTGGGTACGAGTGAGCTTACATGGTGGTGCTGGACAGCGTGTGCAACATGCGCTGAGACAGTGAGCTGGAGGACGGGGTCTTGTTCATCATCTGGTGCTCTGGAGTGGTCACTGGTCCCAATATGCTCACTGTGGATTATGTAAAAAAATCAATTTATCTCAGTTTGAAACAGGAGACTCTGATTCTGGGCTCCTGTGTTTCTAAGCTCTGTTGCAAGTTCTCATGCTAAGGCCTTATATTTGGTGTTATTTTGGCTGATGATTTTGGATCATGTTCTTTGGATTATGATTGTAGAGGACCATATGGAGGATGTGGTGGTGAATATCTAAAAAAAAATCTTGAGAATGTTGGACCCAATCTGGCTGAAAAAAAGTCCCTAATCCTGATTGTCAACTGAAGTCTGGAATGATACACTTGTGCCCTTTCACACTAACATTAGCGGGTCAACGCAGGTTTTTTCAACACAGGTTGACCCACTAACAATCGGTAAGTGACTTCTTTCCAACTGCCTACAGATCTGGGTCTAATCAGCAGCAGACGAGCTGCGTGGCTGTTTTTTTCCCCTTGCGCATCAAGCTGATGTCTTCACGTTGATGACATCATCAGGGCAACAAAGCCCCTCCAAGTAAACAATGGAAAGGAGTATGGAAGACATTGACATGGTTTTATTTGTATACTTACCTTTGTGGTCTGGAGTTTCTGTGTGGTGAACATTGCCCATGCCAGCATTATCTGGATAAGCAAACTTGGCCCAGTAGTCTGTTGGAATACTTAGCAGACGCTCAACAACCTAAACAGAAAATGAATTGAATAATGAATAAATGTAGCATTTGTACTCTAATTCTGACTTAAAAGTAAAAAAACACATGAAACATATTTGCAGCACATTAGATTACAGGTAACATGTAATGTCAAATCAGCATTATTCTTTAATCTTAGTTCTTTTACCCTTGGTTGCCGGTTTGTATCATGCAGGATGGTCATAGGGTCAGGGTCTGGGACAGCATGACCCACAATGGTCGGCCCAAACACTCTTGCCAGGTTGTTCAAATCCATCTTTGTATCCAGACTCTGAGAGACTCTGTGGTTAAAAGAATTGGGGTTAGAGCTCACTGCTTCATTAACTACACAGCTACCAAACCATAGCTAAACCTTTGAACAGTCTAATGTAAAAGCAGGGTCAGATATTTCAGTCAAATGATACAAGGGATACACTGTATTTCAAAAAAGTGACGTAACAAAAAAAAGAAAAACTCACTTCTGTAGATGGATCATCAGACAGGCCAGAGTGTCCCGATTAGGTTGAGGCAGCTCACTGATGGTCTGATACAACATAGCCAGACTGTTGCCCTCATCCTGGATTTCTATATAAAGTTCAGAGTATTTATGTTACCTCTAAATCCTTTGAGCACCAAGTCTGCTTTTTGGGAGTGCACTTCTTGAACACAGCAACTCAAACCAAACGGTTATTGGTCAGTTCGTTGCTGCTCTGCACCAGATTGTCACCGACTCTGCATTCATTTTCTAACATCTACTCTACTCTGAGCCAGTGGGCCCAAACTGATTACAAAACAATGATAGAATGTCACACTGGTAGGTCTATTTAGGGGAGTAAGACATTTTAAAGCAGTAGCTAGAGCTGCAAAGAAGTGAGAGGGAGAGATCTGAATGCTGGGACCTTTTGTCTTGGTCACAGAGATGCTCTATCATGTGGAGGAGGCATGTTAAACAAACTAAAGGACAAATAAAACAGAACCACTATGAAATCAAGAGACACAATTAAAAAACTGTTCCTTTTCAACTTTGAAGCAGCATGGAAGAAATAAAGAACATGGCATGCAAAGGCCTCTGATATACATTCTTGATTTACCCATTTTAAAAATGCTGCTCTTCTGCCTCTCTGCTTGCTCGGAAAGCAGTTCTGCTAAGGTGGAGGGACAGTTTACCACCACATGCACAATGGCTTGATGCCTAAAATTAGAGAAAACTAGATTTTCCCTTCAGAATTCTAATGGGAAATTTGAGAAAATGTGGGGTTCATTTCTAAGTATATTCCAGACTCTATAGCAGCTTAACTATTTAACATCTCCAGCAATAACATATTGGATCACTTGGACAGACTTTTGGTGTGACTGTGCTTTTATGATGTGTGTGTCGGACTGGTAGTGACTAGGGAGGGATTGATTTTTTTTTTTTTTTAGAGTTTTTGTACGACTATAGTTTTTATACTTCTTGCTTTTCTTTTTTTTTATCTTATTTTTTTGCTTTTCTTTCCACTTTATTATCATATCATCCGTGCATGTCCATTGAACTATTTAATATTTGGTGCGAGTTGCTATTTTGTGAACCAATGGCACTTTTTTGCTTAACAGTCTTCCAGCACTGCACCTTTTTGTTATATTATGAAAATTTCAATAAAAAAATCTTGAGTAAAAAAAATGCTGCTCTTCAAAAGAATACATAAATGTTTAATATAGCATATAAGGACAACTGCATATGAATCAACCGACTGTGTGTGGCTGCAAATCTCAGAAACTCACCAGCGGCCTCCATGAACGCTTTGTTGAGGCGGAAGGTGAGCAGTGGCTCTGGAAGCTTTCTGAGGAAGTCTTTGAGGACACCGGTAATGACGTTGATATCTTCTACTTTGCTGAGCTGAGGTAAAGTCTTTCCTCTAATCAGCTTCTCCTTTAGTTCTCTAACCAAGCGCTCGTGGCCAGAGACTCTGTAGAGGCCGACCTGGGAAATAAAAAGAGATAAAAGATTCCAGCTCTCATTGTCTGGATGCTTGTGTGATAACATACTACTGAAGGAGATAACTAATTAGGGAGGAATTATCTACTGTAAAGGCTCAAGGGAAAGATCAGAGCGTTACATGAAGGTGACGAGTAAACAAAGACTTAAATTAAGATTGTGCTACCTCGTGTAGGCCTCTGTGTTCAATTTCCTTTATGCAGTAGATAAGCAGAGGGGGGATCTTTGGGGAAGTGGCTGGGGCAAAGTCAGCCAAGGTGCTCTATAAGTGAGATACAACAGTTTTTATGAAGGTGGCATGAAATATTAATGTGAATCATGGATAACTTAACAGTAGAAACATAAACATGTACCTCTGCATTCTTCATAGGAGTGCTCACAGCAGTGGGATTACAGGGCAGGGGGCAGCGGTCACGACATTCTGGGTGGGTCACAACTCTACAATCCTGGCAGCGGAGGACCATCTTTCCAAACTTTGTTCTCCTGCCGCAGGGTGCGCAAAACTCAGACTTGATCACCTTAATGTTAATAAAAATAAAATCCAGGGTGAGTAAAAACCTAATGTATCATCAGTATTACCAAAGTATACTAAGTTGAAGAAGAACGGATTAAAATAAAGATAAAAACAGCTGGGAGGTATGGACCAAAGCCCTTTGACTGAAGGCTATGCATGTTATCAGGATTCAATATTAACTCACAAAGCTCCACATGTGGGTAAACTTTGATTCATGGACTAATGAGCGGAAACTAGTTACAGTGCTCAGTCATAGAAAAACCCATTTAAACCTGGAATGACCTAATACTCATATCAGTTATGAGTGCACTCCTACCGTTTTGGCAATAAACTGGTGCTTCTTTCCTCCTCCATTAGCCCGGGGGGTTCTGAGTTTTGCTGGAAAATCTGACACAGGTGTGCTGGGGGCCTCACTGGCGGTCTCAGATTGGTCAGTTGTGGTGGTATCAGCCCATGTAAGAGCTGCTATGGATATAAGCACATTGTGATTGAACAAAAAGTTGAGTTGACAAAAAACACATTTTCTTTTTTTATTAGGAATAATCAAAGTAGATCTGAGAAATTCTTACCACTCTTTCTGCTGCGAGTCCAGTAAGGAACAGTTTCAATGGTGGAGACGGCCTCCACAGTTCCACCGTTCACAGGCACAGTGATGGTGGTTTTTGTCACTATGGACTCATTCATCTGAATCATGAATATAAGAAGAAAGATACAGAAGGTACAACAACACAAGAGAGATTAAAAATCTCTCCATGTTTCATGTGTTATATGGTACATTTATCAGCAGAGGTCAGTATTACCCTGTCTGATGTGCGCCCCGTGGAGCGAGGTTTCTTCATGGCCTGGGGAGGAACATCAGGGAGTTTTCTGGACGAACGCTGAGAATCAAGATGTACAATAACTGTTATTATCATTGATTAAATTATGAGACAAATTATCTGAAGACTTGAATACATACTGACTGACTCACCCGCTTTTGGCGTTTCCGCAGTCTCACGGTCCTCATGGCTGAAGAATCCCAGTCCTGTAGAAACAGCACAATTAGACAGATGTACTTCAATAACACAGACGTTCTGTCCAATCCTAGACTTTCTTAAGATTTTATACTTACCAGCGAGTCATCTGTTTGGTCATAGCTGATGTCAGACAGCAGAGAAGCTGATTCATCAATGGTAGTTAACCTGTAAAATATGTAAAGGACAGAATTCAACTGAACCGTCTAGAAAGATTTAATGTCCACTGTTAGTTTATGAAACAACTTTTTTCAATTATACTTTGAATGATATGTTTTGTATCGTACAGCTGTTACACTGCAAAGTCCTATACTCCAATATAAATGGATTTAGTGAAGGCTGAGAAACTGTAATTGTATGAAAGTCAATTCAATAAATTCACTTTCTCATCTGTTCTTTTAATGTGGGGTTGATTGAAAAATGAACATGATAAAACTCAAAGAATCTGACCTCCGGCTGGTGTTGAGGTTGGCTTTAGCAGCCTGTGCTGCCTGAGAGTGTGCACTAAGAAAAGCCAAGGCAGAGCGCTGCTCCTCACTGAGGTGGACACTGCCATTGTTTTCTGATATAAGCAGATCCCGGATCAGCTGCAGCTGGCGCTCCTGTTACACAAAACCAGCAGGTTAGCAGGGACAAAAAACACACAACAGCAGAAAATTCATTATTACCTCTGCCAAGGCAGGGTTCGCACTTTTCTAGAAATCATTTTCCAAGACTTTTCCAGGACTTTTTCCAGTGTCACATAACCAAATGAAGTTCCATTGTTGCTATGGGCAGTTTTCAGTTCTAGTTAGCCTTCTAAAAAACAAAATTAGAGGTTGATGAATAATATCGCTAGCTACTGATCATATTGATCTTAGAGTTTCTTTGCTTCTAACTCTCCAGCACGAACATTGTCTGTTAGCTATCTGTTTAGTCTGGCTTTTATGTGTCTTACTATTATAAATTTATGGTTATACGTATTTTTTTAATCTATATTTACTCTGCTTTTTATGAATAGATTTTGTTAATTTACCCTTAATTTTATTTGTCAATTTTTTATTATTTCTTTTTGTCCCCATTGTTTTGAGTTTTTATATTTCATGCCTTAACTTGCATTATTTTACCTACTCACATTTTCTGGCTATGAGTACAGTAGTTACCAAGTACATTTTTACTTCATTTCCTATGTGCCAAACTAGATGGAGGACAAATAATTTTCCAGGACAATTTAAGCATTTCCAGGACATTTCACTTTATTCCTCATTTTCCATTTGTTTTCCATGACTGGAAAATTGGGCAATCATTTTCCAGGTTTTCCAGGATGCGTGGGAACCCTGCAAGGAAGTATTTTTTTTTGCCAGCATTGATCCAATCACTTGTTTGTTTGTCTGTGAGTAAGGTAACTTCGTAACCTCAATGGATTTGGAAGAAAAATTTCAGGGAATGTTGATCATAGCAAAAAGAAGGAAAGACTGGGATGTCAATATAACTGAGTGGGTAGCAACCTTGCACTTACCAAGGCTCCTGATTGTGCAGGCAGTCAGGGTTCAAATCTAATCAAAGGCCCATTTGTTTGCCTCTATTCCCTCTGCCCCTTTCTGAGTCTAGCCACAACCATTAAAGGTAAGAAAAGCCAAAAATATCTTTACGTAATGGGAAAATGAGGAAGAAATTAGATCTAGGTTATATTTCAGAGGCAGATTCTAGATTTTTTAAAGACCTTGTTAACATATCGCAATAGAGCAGTCCTCCAGATTTTTCAAAAATAACTCAGCGAAGAACTTCAGAACTGCCTTGGCAGGGGTTTGCGCTCTCTGAGCACTTGTAGTAATAATAAAACAAACAATGGGACGGACTGCATCATGCCCAGGATTAACTTTTACTGTTTTAAATATTTTAGTTAATTCTCCCCCAAAATGAAAAGCTCACATCTGAATTCAAATTCAAAGACTTTACATTTGTTGCCTGCTACTTTTTTTCACTGGTTTTAATTTGTTTTTATCAGTTTAAAACACTGCATGTTCATGCATAAGGCTGCCTTTTAGTAGGGATGCACAATTTTATTGGTAGGATATCAGTATCTGCAGATATTGGCCTAAAATATTTAATATTTGTAACTTTCAATATTCACAGTTTTGCCAATGTATCAAGCTTGAACATTAGCCATATATATCCTATATATTGGTAGCATTATTTTCAAAGTACATAAATGCACCATCATGCTTCACCTTGTCATCACTGCATGGGTACATTTAAAAGCAAGATGTTTATTTTCCAAAAGTTACATGTTGTTCCTCTTTTTTTCTTCCCTGTCCCTCCCACAAATAAGCCTTGCATTGAAAGCAGCAAGTCATTTTTTTATAATGTAAACTCACTGCTCTTGACAAAAACTATCAGCATTAGTTATATAGCATTTTGAAATATCTGTATGTCAGATATTAGGCAAAAATCAAACATCGTACATCCCAATCTTTGAGAGGTGGTTTCAATATGTTAATCAAAATAACTGCGTAAATCCTTTCCTTTTTTTCTCTTTAAACTGTCCCACAGAGCAGAACATAAAGATTTGGTGCTGCTACTTGTGGCTGTTTTGCACTGAGACCGTCTGGCTCCCTGAACATCAGAGATGGGCCCAGATTTTGGAGTTAATCTGATGGGTGTTTTTTTTTTTTTTTTGCAAAATTATTATTTCATATTGGCTTTATGTAGTACTTGATAATTTACAATTGTAATTAACTTCACTCAGTAGTATTTGTCACATTTTAACATTTGTTTTTTTAAGTATATACCATTTATGCTTGTTTTTTTGTAACTTTTATCAATTTGTAACACATGAAAAAAAATTAAGACATTTTTACACATCTTTTTTAGCATTTTCAAAAATAGGGTCAACTTCCACATCTCTATTGTATTTGTTAGGTCAGACTGTATTTCTCTGATTTGAACGACTTGTCTCATAACTTTTAATTAAACCACAAACACATATATTTTAAAACCCTTTTTCAACTTTCCTTTTTGTCTATCACTTTCTGCTCCTTTGCAAAGCACTATCAACTACACTGAGATATACTTTTATAGTAAGTTATTTGCACTGTGAAGTCATCATAAGTATGCTGTAACAACATTATAACTCAGTCATTAAGTATACATTTTGTGTTTTTTTGTGTACTATTATATGCATGTCTTTATTGCATGCATATTTATTTACCTTAATCTGTTTTAATTTCCTTTGAGCAGAAGCTCAGCTGTTTTTAAAGCTTGTCTCTGTATTTCAGTCTTCATTCTTGTAAATTTATTTGCCCCAAACACAGTCAAACTTATTGAATGTGTTGAAGTATCAATGCAGATAAATTAGAATAAGCAGTGATGCACCAACCAGCTTCTCATAAACAGCCTCCGCTTTCTGTCGCCGTCTGATCTCCACATCCACTTGGTTGCGAGCATGCTTGAGTTTGACCTCCAGAGCTCCCTTCTCAGTCTCTGCTTTAGCGAGCACCTCCTTACAGGACACCAGCTCCTCGCCTGTCCGGAGCCACTTCTTACGGCAGTCCTCAAAATTCAGGGCCATTTGGAGAAACTCTGATTTAAAAGAAAAACCCTCTTTAAATGTTAAGTGTACTCAGCATTCATGATTGCACTGTATTCAAGAGACAAAGGTGTCGATCTTCTTTAGGTTGGAGGACAAATGAGATGGGGTTTGACTGTATATTCTACAAATGATTAACAGTAACTTCCTCCCCTGCTGTGTCTTTCCCCTTGTCCTTTCACTTCTTCCTGCTGGTGTGGAGGGTCTTCAGACGGTCAAGCTTCTGAATACTACAGCAAAGTGTGGAAATAACTTACGTGGTTCAATGCTTTCATTCAGACAGTCCACCTGGGCTCTGAGACTCTGGAACTGGCTGAACAGGTTCACCACAGAGGGCTCCATCGTGTCTTTTGCAGCTGGCTGAGCTGAAAATGAAGTCAGATAAGTTGTTTCAAAGTGGAGAAATAGTTGTTGGTGAAGACTGGGTAATGCAACTTTACTGTCCGCCATTACACTTAATTAAACCCATGCTTGTGTGGAATAGCACTGCTTTAGCTTCAAGTTTGAAGGAACTAAGGGCGTCAAAGTAAGAGTTAATCTTATGGTGTGCGAAATGAGGCAAACAACCACGTTAGTGATGCATATAATACGGCACTGTCAGTGTTTGTCATCCATTGTTAAACTTAGACAGACCTATACCCCCTCCATTTAGGCAAACACCACAAACTTAAGCTGTTAGATATAGTCAATGCAACCCGTTTCATCACTACAGCGCCAGCAGTGATAAAGCTATTAGTATGCTAACACTTACATTAGGTAGCACTGCCGACCTTGTTTTGTTAACAACGTAACATTACACACAAAATGTACAACTGCAGCACGTACCTCCGCAAAGTTCTGTTCTCTGGTGGTGCCGCTGGCATGTAATGCAGCTCTGTCCGCTGTTAAATGTGGAAAGTTGGACGTTTTTCTCAGCCCAGCACCAGCACAGCCACACCTGCCAGGCAAAGTTTTCACATTCTTCTTCAAAGTTCAAAAACAGCGCCGGATTCTTCTTCGTGGGCTGCAGCGGCGGAAGTAAGGCCGCTCTGTCGCCCCCTATACATCTCCTGGTGTAACTGCAGCCGGCTTGATGCAGTTTCCAGTAGCATGGATTCACTGCGATCCACGATTTCAGACTTTAACAAGGCAAGGACCCCAGTACCTCCACTAACACTCCGACGGAGGGTTGTTATGCCCTGAAAAGTATTAAACCCAGTCATTGCCTTTGTGCGGGAGGTAATTTTCACAAAAATATGTTTCCTTCACTTGTTATTAGAATGTGTTTTTTTATATCTTATTTACAACACAGTATGGTAACTTTATGTGATAAAGTAAGACTTTTTTTTATTTACAAAGGAAAGCTATCACCAAGAATAGTAGTTTATTTTATTGTTGACTGGTGGACAGATATTGATTGAGTTGTTCAGTCATTAGAGATTAGAGATTAGACTCATAGCTTTGTTGTCTTTTTTATCATCATTATAGGACACATTCATTTGTTGGGGCGAGGAAAACGTTAATTGGAAGACGTTAGAACCTCCAAATAAAATTATAAAAACCAGAAAATCCTCATTATGTCCTTGAAAATTACTCACAATATTCACATTTTATTTCACTAAGATGAAATTCAATGTCAGTAATTCTGGTTCTTGGTGATATTTACAATCAGAAATATATGTCAGCAATGACAAAGTTATGTTTAGATAGATCTGTCCATTGTGTACATACATTATTTGAACTTTAGTTTTCCTATTTTTTTAATTGGTCTCTATTAAATAGTCCCATTTCCAGCTCATATGAAGCAAAAAAAAAAGAAAAATCAGTGTCATGTGAACAAATATTCATGATCCAGTAAGATTTTAGGAAGTTTTATAAAGGGTGAACTATTTGTGCCAGGACCAGCTTCATGGTACTCCATGAAGTTGTACTGATCAGTGACATTCCTTTGAGGTGTGCTTGAGCCAACAGGTTTAACAGGTAAGTATGAAAAATTGGTTATTTTGGAATAGGGAAGCTGAAATGCAATATCCTCATACTGTATGTACAGAGAGTGCATAGAGAGGGTAATTGTCACAAAAGTTTCATTTTTTGCTAATTTCCACCCCTACTCACTTTGAAAACATGGAGAGGCATCCCTGTATTTTTCTCTAAACGGTAGCTTTCTTGATTAATGCTTGATTTACAAAATGTAAAGACTAACTAGAACATTAAATATCAGTACTAGTGATGAGTTGGTGTCTTAGAAGTCAGGCAGAATTTACAAATCAAGCAAGTCCGAGCTTAATATATATAAATATACTGTCTCTGTTTAGTATTTATCATTACATTTAATATTGTGAGGTGATTAAGTATTTAAAAAAACATAAGATCTACAACAACATTAAAAAAAAGCCCACACAATTTCTCAGTGCTTCAGTTTTTGCCATGGGACACAGCATACTTGAAACCACATCATTAATCAGCCATGGATGACATATCTGGGTGCAGCAGAAGCAGTGTGACATTAAATAAGGTCTCACACACACTCATAGACATACAACTGCAAAGATTTAAGAACAATAAACCTCATTGACTGATTATTACGGACAACAATATAAACTATATCAGCTCTGATTGCTTCTTTTAATTGTATCACACAGATCAGCATTAGACTAACTTTAGAATTAGAGCTTTTACTTTATTGTGAAAATCCCTTAAAACTGATTTAAGATAGCAGGATCTGCCATTCATTAGATGCTCTTCGTTTATCAATTATTTATCTGCATCAGTGTATCTCCCGTGTTCACAGGTCATAAAACTGTCAGAATTATGCATTTTACCACGGATCACTGTCAGCATTTTGTTTTACTGAGTGAACCATTAGTGCCAATTGCAAGTGTCATCAACTGAGTAATCCAGGAGTAATTGAGAAAAAATCATTTTACAAAGTAGAGGATGATTAAAGGAGACACTTTCAGTCACCATGATTTTAATGTTTGCTACAACAAAACAGAAATATTTACTTTATTGTTCTTTAGAAAAGACAACATATTTTAAAAGGCACAACACCACTTTGCAGACTTTATTCATAAAACATACATCAGCGCACATCCCAAACAGTCATACAAAGCATTGTACAACAGATAAATATTTGCATGTTTTCAATACTTTTTAAGACAGAGTGTTTACCTGAATGGCTTCACAGATTAGAGGCTGTTTGTCTCAATGGTGAATGAATAAAACAACAATATGGTTTTAAATTTCATTTCAAGTGCATCTCAAAAGTGTAAAAAGTATCAGGAAGCTCTAATGCACCAAAGTTTGAGAGGAAGCTCGCACCGATTGTGCTGACTACAGGATTCAGCCTCCTCAGTGGCACCACTGGAAAGGTAATGGATCCACAAACAGCCTCATGGGGAGGACTTGGCAGATAGACATCTACTTAGGAAGATGCATCGAACAACAATACAGCCTCCATGCATCCTCCATACATCCACAAAGTAAAGTGACCCTGAAGAGAATGGAAACATAAATAGAAACAAGCATTTTTTTCACCAATAATGTGCAAAGCCTCTTAACACTTTGGTGGATTCCCATACACAGAAAAGGTGCTTTTGTAACACATCCATAAAATCAAGCATGTTTGCAGAAAGAGTGGAACAAACATGAACATTTGTAAAATAAAATCCAATTAAAAGCATTTTACTGCCAAGCAATATAAGTCTGCATGTCATAGAATTGTAATAATGCATATTTGGTTTTGGTTAAACTGCAAGCTTTACAATTGCTTTTATTGAATAAATATTGCTTTGCATTTTATTATATGTATAAAAGTTTCCTTGTGGTTTTGTCTTACTCCCTGTGCATTGTGGAGTCTGGCACCAATAATCAGTCTAAATGCAAAGTCTCCTGAGCTAACAGGGTATTTTTACAAAATGGAATGTCAAACAATTGGCAGAAGCTACTTTGATCCACTGTGAAAAGACGCCTGACGAATCTGTCGTTGTTAAGCAGGACTGTTGGTAGGCCTATATGTGAAAAAGCTCTGACAAAGTGAGTGTAGTGCAAAGATAATGTGCATAGGTGCACTCCAAACATCCCATCAACTCAATTACAAGTGGGATATCCTTCTCAGTGAGTGTTTCCTGGAAAAGGATCCATCTCCCTTTTCACTGCATCAACAACAACAGGATATTTATCCTCCATCTCTGGAAACTTGACACTTAGTCGACACTCCAGTCAAACAGTTTCAGGAGTGCATGTAACAGTTCATGTGTTCTGCATGAGAAATGGGGGCGGACTTTATAAAAATATTGTTTATTGAGTTGAGCTTGTTTGAATAGTTAACACTGATGCTAAAATAAATATGTGAACATTCAAACTTAAATAATACTCTCCCATAATCAGAGACTGTTATTATTTAGAAATCTTTAGTGTTTAACGATGATCAGATAACACTTTATTTGTATCGAAGAGGAGAGAAGCCCCAAGTTGTTCCCAAGTAAACAGCAAGAAGTCAGCAGGAGTCAGACAGGCAGTACTTCAGGTAGAAGCTGATCCAAAAAGATTCAAGACAATATTAAATATCAGAAGAGAAAGGGCAAGGTGAAAGAGTAAAAACTAAACTGTCACATTTGGCTCAGTATCACGAGTGACAGCATAAGAGGTTAACATGTAGAATAAAATGTAAACTAAGATCAATATGTAGAATAGAAATCTGTATGGAAATTAGAAACTAATGTCACTTTATGAGTAAGCGCTACAGAAAAGGAGAGTAGTTTTTTTGAGTAGGTTACATTTCAAGTCTTGCAGTTTATCTGATGTATTTTAAAGGGGGGAAACAAGTCATGGTACGTAATCTCTTTTGATTACCATCTAAAAGTGCAAAAGCTCCAGGGCACAGCACATAGCTGCTGACCAAAAATAATTCACAGCATGAAACTAAAAGAGGTGAGAAACTGGGCTCTGTTTAAGGTTGTTCATGTAGCCATGGTACAAATAAGAATTATGATTATGGTAATGACAACCACTACAAGAGCACCCAGAGCAATCAGCTTGCAGTATTTCGCCCGACGGAGGTCAGCTTCTTTACGTCTGAGTAGACCATCGTAGCCGGGGGTGTAAATGTCATCCATCCAGAACTCCATGTTGTTGGGGTTTAAAGACTCTTGTCCCTGAGGAACATTTTAGAACACACAGCATATAAGCACAAAGGTAGCAAAAAAAATCTATGATATGATGGGAAATTGAATTATATTCAATATCTTTGTTTTGCATGGATAAAATAAATTTGTTACTCAACAGCACAGCATGGAGTTACATTAGCGTTACTTTTCTCGAATGTGCATCATGTGTCATAGAATTTAATGGGCTAAACTCAAAAAATATATATCTTTTTTGGTAAAGCAGGGAAATAAGAACCGGTTCCATCTTAGAACAGGTTACAGTTGGTTTGAAGAATGATCAACAAGTCCTTTAACAATGCCCTCGGAAGTTCTGCATACCTCATAAAGCTATTATGTCACAGAGAAAAGACAAACAACAACAAAAGAGTTGACAAGGTAGTTATGGTGGACAGGAGACAATGCTGATTCAAACTTTGGCTTAAATTTAAACTAGAGGTGAGTAATCTGGTTCACAATCTAACGAACACACTTACTAGAGGTGCTCCAAGAACTCAAACCTCCGCCGAGGCATTTCCTACATTGTTGTGGGACTGATTGTGAGAAATGTAGAAAACTGCTCATCTGGCATTGTTAATAAATCCTTTAAAAAATGCTGGTTTTGAATCCTGGTTCAGATCACCACTAAAATGGGTATAAGTCTTGCTTGTGCTGTGACCAAAAATCCCAGAAAATGTAAAAAAAAAATCAGATAAAATGAAAATCAACAAATCCTTATAAAAAATCCTGGTGCCATTTGGATTTAGGTCGCCACCATTATGTAGTCCCTTTTCCTTGTGCCAAGATCAACATTCCCCGCAAATGTAACCAAAATTCATTCACAACTGTATGAGTATGTTGTTCACAACGAAGAAACAAAGATAATCAACGACACAATGTCCTTGGCGGAGGAAATAATACGATGTGAACAACAATGCTAGTAATACCTGTGGGCATGTGATTTCAAGAAAAAATAGGAACCAAACAACATGCTGAAAGATTTGCTTGCACAGCACATAACTAAATACCAGGAGTATATGTGTCTAACATTGGTGGCAAAGACAGCTACACAGAAAATCAACAATAATTAACAGAGAATTGGATCAATAAGTCAAAAACATAATGTATTCATATCAATAAAGTTGCATAAATCTGCATCCCTTGTTTTAACAACTGTAGCCACATGTTAAGTGTAAAAAAAAAAATGTCACCTGTAAGTCCAAAGGAGAAATTCGTGCCTCTCGGTCATCTACAGTCCATATTGGCCTCCCCCTCCCCTCAGCCAGCCTGGGCTCTATGATCTTCCCAGAGGTTAGCCCACCTGTCAGGCTGCTGTCTTTCTGGCGGAACAGGGATGAATTAAACACTTGTTCTACCAGGTTGGAGGACTTTTTGGAGAGTAGATTTGTTGTGCTGCCTGACTGATCTACCTGGAGGAAAACAAAGAATAGTTAACTTTCAGCTTATAAAATGTGATCAGATTAAGGAACTTCTGTTTGTATCATCTGATAAAATTCAGCAATTAACATGCAAATGAAATTAAAGGGATGAGCAGTGTTTCTTGCACTCCTGACCAGGCTATGTACACGGTAAAGATTTAAACAAGGAGTTGTCCAAAGCTTTTCACTGAGGGCCACCAACAGGACAATTAAAGGATGATAGGGCCACATTGATCCACCTCGCCTTAAATTATTTTAAGATGGTTAAAAGAAACAAGTTAGATTATAACATAGTTTGCTAAGAAAACTAGCTTGTCCTACAAAAAAACAGCCTGTTTCACAGCTTTCCATTGGTGGCTGAATGAGAAGAAAGAGAAGAATGAGAAGAAGAAGAATCTCAGGGAGATTTGTGACAAGCTTCCATTGAATTCATCATTGCTACAGAGGAGAACAACACTCCATTCAACAGAGAGGGGTGATGGTGACAGCTAAATTCTAGCTTGAGATGTAAGAGTAAATTGTACAAAGTGTTGGTGCTTGAAGATAATATGTACAGTATTCTCTTTTTGATTGTATGATCATACAAAGTAAAGTAAACAAATTAAATATTTATGCTGTGATGCTGACTTAATCAACTTGCTTTCAGTCAGAAAAGTATTGGCTTTTTTAATATTACATAGCCAATACCAACAGTATAGATACATTGATTTTCACTACATGCAAACTTCACAGGGCTTTTTAAGACCTACAAACAGCACTGTAAAGACCACAAGATCTGTAGAACCCAAATAAACTATAAATATCTTTGTATGAAGCGTATACTTTAAATCAAAATCGATTCTAAACTAAAGAACACGAAGTCTAATAAATCAGAATGATGTCAGGAATAAATCTCAGCTGAAGCAGGTCTGTTGATGCTGCTTTAAACCGTACAAACTTTTGTCCACATTGTGCTGGTATCCATGTCTGAGATATTTTCATATCTGCCAATACAGACGGTTAACTTTTTGAGCTTTTATCTCCAAAAACCAATGGAATATCATTAACATCTTGCATCCCAAATTAGAATGTTCTGAATCAAGATCTTAACTGTAAAGATCAAGAAGAACTGTACAGTCAGTTTCAAAACTGATATTCTAATTCCACACTGAGCTGAAGCTGGCCCACAGACCATAGTTTGGACAACCCGGTCCAAACTATTAATAAACAGAGTGGTCTGATTCATTCATCAACCACATAATTAATTTGTCTACCCAGCAAACCACAGGCAGCAGCACAATATGAGGATGCGAAGCATGGACGTTTGAGCAGAGCAATTATAAAACAACATACTTGTCCTTGGATAAGATTCACCTCACTTGAAAAATAATTATTTAATCTATCACTAAAAGTACTGACGAATAGACCGTATGAGACATGGACACTACCTGTCTTTGTGAAGATTTTCCATCTTTACTCTTGGAGAATGAAACAGTCCAGTCTCTTGCAGAGTTCGAAACATTAAGCTGTTTGGATTCAGATGCTCTTCTCTCCTCAAGCTGTGTTTTAGACGTCCGGCGAGATGATGCATCCTTCTTCACTTCTTTCCGACTCTTTGTATCAACCTGAGCTTTGCTGTTTTCTGTTTGCTCCCCAGGAGTGTTCCATCGACTCCAGTCCAGACTGCTTGTGCTGGTTGCAGGGAATAGATGCCCAGAGGCAGACAGAGGCTGAGGCTCTGACGACTCAGATGGAGTTAAAGGGTGACTCATAAAAGACGAGACACCGCTGAGGGGCTCCAACCATCGCCCACCAGTATTCTGACCCCCTGCACTCAGTGGCTGCTGAATCTTGTCATCTAGTCTCTGCAGAGCTGATAGCACCTGGGAGATCTCAGCCTTCACATCATTTAACGACTCCAGTTGTCTCTCTATCTGGCTCATACGGAGCAGCAGTTTACAGACACTTGCCTTGAGTCCATCATCGCTGCTCTCCAGCGAATGAAAAAGCCTTTGAAGCTGACCAAGACGTCCACGTCTGGCCTCTGGAGTGTCCTGATTGATACCTGCAGATCCATCGCTGGGGTGCAAAACCCCTGTGGAGCCACACATGCTTATATCATCTAAGAAGCGGAAGATGGCACTGATGTCATCCTCACAGAACTCTGGGTCATCTAAGGAGGTCATGAAGGAGAGGCGATCTGCATGTACCAAGCTACGCAAGCGCCGGGTGTCAGGTGGGTCTGTCTGGGTGCCCATTGCCCTAACGCCATCACCTCCACTTGTTAATCCACTATCAAGGGTCTCACCCATTGACAACCCTCTCAAATTGCTGATAGCTGGAGTGGATCGCCTCGGGAGCTGTCCTGTTTGTGACTCCATTCCCAGTCCTATACTGCCTGTGCCTATGCGGTCCTCTAGACTGTGGCTCTTGTTGCTCCAAAAAGGCTTCTTGGTCTTAGGTGGCTGAAGATGTCGAGGGGACCACTCTGGAATTGACCCTGGTCCAAAGTAAGTTGAGTCCTGTAAGTCGTCGAGGCTCTCATGCTTAGACCGCTGCTCTGGTGTTTGTTGCGTCGTCGGTGATGGATAAGGATTAGGAATAACTTCAAAACTGTGATTGTCGAATCCTTTCAACTTGTTGGGACTTGGAGATTCACTGCTAACAGTCACCTGGGGTATTAAAGGGGGCTGGTTGTGAAAGTCCTTCCTGAAGACATTCCTCTTCTGGTCAACAGTTGATTCTTGCTCGGTTTCAAACACTTCCATGGGTGCAGAATCTCCACTTGACTCACTGTCTGTCTCCAGAGGCAGGTAGATATTCTTCATCACCTCACTGGGATATTGACCACTAGGGTAAAGGAGTGTGGTATGAGGCAAGTCAAAAGACACAGCCCTCGCCCTGATTGGAGGAGGAGAAACGAGTGAAATTGGATCCGGTGGAAGACTTGCCCTCTTGCGGGCCGAATAGCTAGGTCTTGGAAACAGCAAGTGCTGTTCGATAGGCCTGTCACTTGAGTCAGAGTGGGCTCGTGCTCTTTCTCGACCAGTGATGTTCAGCTGATGGATTCCAGGCAGGTTTGGACCGGGGGATTGGTCGACTGGGAGAACTGTCTGTGCTCTCATTGGCTGGCTTTCATCTGGAGCCCCACCCGTCATCTGAATGAGATTAAAGATGGTTACAATGTCAGCAGCGACCCCAATGGGTGAGAGTCCCTGGCCTCTAGTAGAAACTCGGTCTCTGAAGAGAGTAGCAGGAAAACAAGGGTCCCTGCTGGCAGCTGCAAACAGCAAACTCCTCAGCTCAATGAGGTGCTCCAGGTCAAAGCGAGTGCTGACCATTCGACAAAGATCCTGGAAGGTGAGCCACTGGCGCATGTTTGCCAGTTCCTCCAGGATGCCCAGGAGGACCCCAGGGTATTCCTGCTGAAGGTTGGCCATGGCTGCACACCTAAGAGAGAAACAAGCAGTCGGTGTGGTGTCAAAAATATGAAAGAAGTTTAAGTGCATAACTTATTAGGTATAAAAATTTTAAAAGCACTAAGGAAGCAGAGAAATCTGTGTCGGTGAAATTCAAGTCACAGCCGATAAGCTATAACATATATAAACTTATAACATCACGTGTTTTTAATGCACATGAAAGTAAAATTTAAATAAAACAAACATGGTTTATTTTACAAAAAGATTATTTCAAATAAAAACACAGGGGTCAGAAATATGTATAAATAAGGAATATTTGTAAGCTTATCAAAAGACTACAAAAATATAAACAGTGTGGCATAATGCTTTCTTCAGATCTTTGTCACTAATAGTGAAATAATGTGATTTTTATGTACATCTCCAAAAGGATTGATGTAAACTTTAAAACAAACTTTAATCGACTTTGGATTCTTCGAGATCAGAGGAGTGATAGAGATATTAGAAGGAAAATCTATGCCTTTAATAAATGTTTGGATGAAGCAGATGGCATCATTTATTGAACTGGATTGACTGACTTGCATCATTAGAGGAAGACAAATAATTTGTAAAAAGTCTGGTATCTTGGTAGATTTTGTTTTTATGACATTTACAGCATGTTGAATTTCATACTGTGACCCCGTCAGCATTGTCTATAATTAGCAGAATATCTGACAATCATTAAAGCAGCCTAGACTTCTTCCTCTCAGATGGAAAAAGCCCTTTGAGTGAGAATCTGGGAAGCGACCTTATTCTTGGGCCCTAAAATAACTGACCATCTGATCTGATGACGCCGACATACTGCGCACACATTACCTCAATTCATCCTGTCATCTTTATAATCTGCTTAAGGGCATGCTTGGTATACTATGCTGGAAGAAAAACAAAGTAGTCTGATAAATTTGTAATCATGCATTGAGACAATGCATTCTGCATATGTCTGATCATAATCTGATGTAAAGGACATTGCACTGCTTCAAAAAGCTGCACCAATATGTATTTTCTGTCCCTTGTTGAGATTTCAGCTGGGATGACTTCAATGACAAGTCAGAGTCAGAGATGCTATTTGTGCTGTAAAGGTGATGGTTAGTGTGATGCTTCCACTTACCTGAATCTATTGAAGGATGTGTACAGTCACTTGTGTGTCCATGAAAACAGTCAAATAAATCCAGTTGTTATAAAAATAGTGGAGCCATTTTCAAAGAGATCCGGGTTAGCTCGCACTGACACACTCCTTTCATGGACTTCTCTGTTTGTAGCAGCGACTAGCCCTCAGCCCAGGCAGGAGAGGAGAAAATTAGAAATCAGGTCATCTTCCCACAAGTCCCTGCAGTCCCTTAAGGGACCTCAAAAACACATCCAAACGGTTTCCCCTCGCTGTAGATCACTGATAACATGCAAAGTCAACAGTACATCCACATTTCTCGATGGAAACATTACAGTAGACACACACTCTTGGCAGGACATCCCAGGGTCTATGAGTGGGTCAGGTCCAGGATCATATTTTCTCAAGGTACCACAACAATAATTGGTTATGTGTGCAAATTGAGTTCAAGAATACAGGCCAGATTAAAAATTTATGTTTGCTAATTGACTCTCCTGAAGCTTCAAACTGACAGGAAGGCATAAGGTTGAGGGCAAATTGCCTGCTTAGATTGCTACCTACACACAGATCTGTCTGCCAGACTGCAGCCCTCTTAGACTTTTCACCATTACTCTGCATTATCATCCATAAAGGCTTGTACTTAAAACCCCATTAGGACAGGAGAGAGGTAAAGCTTTCATCGCTGAGTAGTAGCACTCTGCTACAATCACAATGTACATCTCTAATACACCTGACAACCCACAAAGCGGCACATCCATCATCCTGTGCGCTCAGGAATCAATGCTGTGAATGAGCCGCTGTATGAAAAACAATGATGGTGGAGGTACAGGACTGAATTACTGGCAGATCTGCAGTTTCCATATACCTTTTAAAACAGGTACAGAAGTTTGATTGAGCTTTCAAAGAGCATTATGTCTTGTAATCATCTTTATAGCCTGTATTTTAGTGGTTCACCATAAATAAAGAGATATACTTTCAGACAGGGAGCCTCTGACACTTAACACTGACCTTCAAGCAGATAGCAAAAACCAAAATTGAGAATAACGGAAAATATCACAGTATATTAGTTGCAAAATGATGATTCTTGCTTAATAAAATAAGGCAGCACTACTTCTCTACATCCAAATTCATGCAGAAATAAAAAGGGGTTTTATTGTAAGACACCAATTAAAAAATAAGTGAAAACTATTAGAGTCCATGTTTTACCATAACCCTGGAAAATTGATTCGATTTTGATGATTGCATGAGTATGTTAACATTTACAAATATTCATAAAACCTACTTTTCTCATACATAGTACCCCTGATCCACCTGTATTCTCAGTCAGTCTGAAGCCATGTTAACACGACAGCAATTTCACCAGAAAGGCAAGGGTTTTTCCTTTGTGTTTTCAAACTCAATCTGCAGTCAGACAGAGACTCAAGAAACAAATGAAAATACTGCAGTGCGCATGCCAGTCCAGTAGATGGCAATGTAGGTTTGCAGAACCATGAAGCATGAGGAAGAAAAACTTTTCACAAACAACAACTGCAAGTGGACGCACGAAGACGCAGGAGTTTCTTGTCTGGACAACAATTCTGTCTGGATAACAAACCAAGCATGATAAGCGGCACACATTAATCGGTAGATGCCAGAAATTGTTGCAAAATTGCACAGCCTTCATGTGAAAGAGAACTGCGCATGCGGTGACATCAGCATTTCACTCTTAAACGCTGAATCCTGTCTACGCGAAGCCAGGCCATGATGTGTTTTCAAAACACTTCTCACTACACCTCGGTTTCAAGAGTCTGCAGATTTAGGCACTCCAGGCTCGAATCTCATGTAAACAGGAGGCGAAAATGCAATCAAAACGTATTTTCTGGCTGAAAACGGAGCTGTCTAAATGACCCTTGAGACACTCTATTAGGCTCGGTCTGCCCTTATCATTGGACCAGTCTACTCTATTGTGATTGGCTAGTGGGCTTTAACAGTTAAAAAACAAAACAAAACAATGGTAGGGAATTACACAGGTAGGGCTATTCAGGGCGGCTGGAGGAACAGGCTATTCTGGACAGTTACCAGAACTGTAAAGAGGAGAGGGGGAAGACTCAATGACACAGACTCTTTGTCTTGTGCATAGAATTGCTCTATCAGGCAGAGGAGACATGTTAAAACACTAAGGGTAAAATATATAGTGAAAAAGCATAATATGGACTTTTAACGGCTTGACTTCATACACATGTGAGTGGTACTGTTACTTACTCGAGCACATACGCACCAGGGTTGGAAATGATTCCCTTCCACCTTTAAAATGCTGGTGTTTTCTCAGCATACTGAGGTGATTTTACTTAATTCACCTACCACAGTGGTTGGTAAATAAAGAGGGCCTAGTAGTACATAGGGATTTGTGTGATGGAAGATGGTTTTCAGCTTGCTGTGCACTGACTTTATGAGCAGAGCTAGATACCACTACACATTCATTGACAACACACATTCTCTTAACAGAGAGGGGTGTCAAATATTTACAATGGGTTATGATTAGAATTATTAAACGGTACTGGATGTCTAATTTGTTTTACATTTAAGTTAATGAAAAAGGGGGCTGCAGCTGTGACTCATGGTCAGAGAAGTAGTTGTAAATACCTGCTCTTCTGGTGTTATCAAAAATGCCAGTTTATGCTATCTTAACTTGATCCCAGTGATGAACACATTCAGTTTATGACAAATTTGATCAGGAGAGAACCTATTTTACATGTTGTTCAGATGGGGTGTTTGTGGGAGGGGCAAATTAACAGCTCAGGAGGGACAAACAGAAAAGAATCAGTGATTGGCAGAGGATTTAAAGCCCCTGGGAACAAAAATGGATTAAAACTAGCTTCATTAGATATATGATTATGTTATATCATCATATATACATACTTAGACCATCATAAACGATATGTTAAACGACTTGGCTAAAAATAAAATGAACACCAAGTCCCACCCACTCAAAAGCATAAAAACTACACTTCTGCTGAATCGGCTGCTTAACGTAAAAAGGACAGCAACCATGCCCAAACAGTCCTGAGACATCACCCTAACTGTGTTTTAGGTTCAAGCTGTTTTAGAACAAGATTTTCTTATACTTAGAAATGGTTTTCTACCACTAAATTTAAGGATGCTTAATGACACATTGAAATTTAATATTCTATGAAAACAAGTAATAAATAAGTCATTTTCCAAGAGGCTTAAGTGTCAGGTAAAATGTTGGATCCACCAGCCAGCATGTTAGCAAACAAGTTGAATCTCCAGCCCAAAGATCCTCCCCAGCACCGATTTACTAGGTTTTCTGTGTAATTTCAGTTGTTTTCCTGAGTTCTAGACTTTCTCGTTCCACATTCCTAGGATTGAATAGGCACTAAAAAGCACCGTTATAGGTTTAACTTCCCATGGCCAGCAAGTGATCATGTAGTCACAACACAAACAGCTTTTTTATTAGATAAATTAACTCATTCATGAAAAATAATAGCACTGTGAAAAGGGTTAAGATCTCAAGAGACAACTAAATTAAACTTAGCAAAAAAACAGCATTTATTCTCATAATAGCAGGATATTTCATTTGAGTTATGGGAAAAACAAAGATATCAAAGAAAAAATAAGAGAATCAAATGTATTGATGCATATCTCCTTAAGGCTCCCACTGTATAAATATTAACTGGGCGGAGATTCCTGTTCTCTGTCCTTTGGTTTTGATTTATCCACTGAAGTAGTATACAATGGAGTCAGTGAAGGATTCAAAGCTGGGTCCAAAGCCGGGTTCCTGGAGAGCAGGTCCATTATAGTACCACTCTGCCCAGCACCTGGTCAAGTATGATATAAAAAAAAATCAGAGGAATAGAGGTCATGTATTTTATACAGCTCTGAAACAAATGCTTACCTGTGTTGTCCTCCTCATCACTGAGTTCTGGGTCTGGACTGTCGAGTGAAACTCTGGCCAAGGCAGCAAGCTCCGATATAAAGCTCTCTTCAGCATCCTAATGGAAACAGTATACATTGAGAATAGCACAACTTCAGAAGGCAGACCTTTCTTAAGGGAGGTAAGCACAAAATACATAAAACATACTAACCAGCAGCTGGCCTTTAATCTTTTCCATGGTCTGATCCTGGACTATTCTCCTCCGCCTCAGCTCCTCATAGACCTGTTCCTGTTCTAGCTCACACTGCTCCAGCACCTTTCTCTTTTGGTGTTCAACCCTGAAACACAAAACACAAGCAATTCCACCACATAACTGATTACCTGAAAGGCGACTGATAGAACAGTCAGGTCAGCATGTGGTGCACAAAGGCAGTGTGGTGAGCATCCTTACCTCTGTTGAAACTCAGCAGAGGTGGGCTTTTTTCCCCAGTTCACCAGCTCCCTCAGCAAAGATTTATTGAGCTGAGAGCTGCTCTCTTCATGCTCATTCATCTCTGAGGAAAACATCGACAAAAGTCAAACTAACTTACTTAATCATGCATTTCTGACTTGTATTGATGTATATACTTAAAACTGTTCCAACAAAAGTTGCAAAACAAGTATGAAACTTCAAGTTATCACTGAACAATAAAAATGTATCACAAATACAGTATCAAAGTTATTATCAGTGGTTGCAATACTTCATTTCTGCAGATAAAAAAGGGTTATTTGCCTTTAAACTTAACTTTAACATTTATAATTAAATAATTTTCTCAGAATATATTTGTATCAGTTTCAGGGTTAGGGTGCTATGTATTGTATAGAGGGTATTATTTGGTGTAAAAATTTAAACATGCAAAAAAAAGGAATTGATTGGAGATTTGTTGAAGAATCAAGTTGATAAGCAGAATGGTTAATGGAATTAGTTTCAATATAATCGTATCGGTTCCCATCATCATTTACATCTGAACTGGTTGAATACCTTTATTCATGAAAAATCACTTCAATAATTATAAAAATGGAAAATAACACTAACAGTATTATTTCATCAAATTGTGGTAAATCTATTGGCTTAACATTAAAAAACACATTTATTGAAAAACTAACCAAAGTAACTGGACTTTCTGTTGGATAAAAGCATGAAAACAAAGTCTGATGTCCTCAGTGGCTCATCATTTAAAATACTGATAGTTGATTTTACAACTGATTTCCCAAAATATAATGTCTTGATCTTTAAAAGTAGAACCTATAGGAAGTATCATATTCATCATGGCCTGAAAAGGTGTATTCTCAGAGACATGATACCATCTGCAGTAACAAATCGTCTACGTCTTCATGATAAACCCAATGTCTTCATGTTTCTTTATCATCAGTTGAGGATCTTCAATGTGAAAACTATCAAAAAAAAAAAAGAGTAAAAAAATCGAACTTTTTGCTGAATAGAATGATTTGATTGCTGTTGTTAGTCTGTTTTTGACTGTAGCTGTGGCTTGAATTTCAATCACTCACACGAGCTGTAATGTCATTTGCATATTCTAAAAAAAAACCTATTTTCTACATGTCCTTCTTATCTTATGTCATCTAAGATTTGCCTTCGTGCTTCAATCCATTATGTGGGTAACTAAAATCTCTCAGTGGATTCATTTAGAGTAACTCTTTCTGGTTCTATTACATTACATGTCATATTCTATCATCTATTGTCCGGTACAGTGCTACTAAAATGTGGATTGCAGGGCCCAGGAGGTGTTTTAAGTGCATCACAGGGGGTCACACACAAGAGATAAAACACCTTATTACATTTTATAAGACTCAAAACTAACAGGACACATCTCATGCCATGTGACATTGGTTTAGAGGGCATACATTTCACAAGGGGATTTACCAGGTTTTTTCACAAGCCCCTGATAACTTTTTACAATAGCAAACATAAGTTTGGAGCAAAAACGTTGTGTCACAAGTTCATACAATTGTGTGTGTTTTGTGCATCATCTCACCTGCGAGGTCTGGTGGTTCCTGTTGCATGTTTTTGAGTATTTCCTGTAGGTGGCAATAGTAGCTTTGGACAAGTGCAGAGAGGGAATCTTTGTTGATATAAACACTTACTAAGGCTCCCTCTATCAGGTGGTGCTAACAGACACACAGAGAATTAACAGAAATATTGTTAAGGAGCATATGTTTCTTGTAATCACATTTTCAAAAGACATTTCTTGAATGATCTTAATAGATGAACAACTCAAACCGACCTTCAAGTCATCCTCCTGTTCTGGGGGGCTCTGAGACTCAGCCTGCAATATCTCCATTTTCTGTTGGATGGCATGGCCGAGAGCGTTGCCCAGTACCAGCTGTGCGTGACTCTGAAGAAGCTCAGTCCCTGTTTCCAGCTCAGATAGGAACTCCTGCTGGAAGCTGTGGCCCACCAGCTGACTCTCTGGGCCCAGATGTCTCTCTGCCAGGCTGGCACTGCTGGCCTGTGGTCAGTACAGGATTACATCAATCTGCTGGCAACTTCAACCAGACACCCTCTGTATTTTCCAGGGGCTTGTAACTTGTTTTTATTGTCTGGAGTGCTTCAGAGAATGTATTAATATTTAAAAACATTCATCCCACCTTGACAGTTGAATTGACACCGGTCTGGCTTTTACTGGGATCTTCCATTAGTTCAGCTCTGAAATCAGTCTGAGAGAGTGCCTTCAGTTTGGACAGCCTCATCTCCTTCAGCATGTGCAGACAGAAGTGCCTGACCACAAAGTACCGCTGCACTGCCACCAACAGGTGCTCATGTTTCCTCTCTATCAACCTCGCCATTAGGCTGAAAATAAAAGGGGTAATAAAGCATTATTTCAAAGTTATTTAATCTAAAGTATCTTTCACTTTCTATGGGATATATACTGTACAATGGAAATAACATCTGAATTGACCTAATAGCAGTGATGTCTTTCTATGGTTAAGTTTCAATAAGAGTAAAAAATGTTTTGCATGTTGAAGAAAAGCATTTGAGTTGTATGTGATGCACTCAATATTTGGATTTTTTGTGGTAAATGCATACTTCTAGTGTGGCTAAAAAACATATGAAATTACAGACATTTATGTGACATGTGTATGTGAGGTTTTTTGTTAATTTACATCATCTTTGAGATCATACTGTGAGAAGAGTTGTTACTTGTTGCTGACCTGTGAAGTATACACTAATGATATATTGCTTGTTATAAGTGTATTGTTTCATGCTAGTGGAATCATTAAAATAGAGCAATAATTTTTTACATCTTTTGCATTTTACATGAGTTATTTATCAGCTTATTACATCTTTTTAGTCCCTTAACAGGTCACATTAGCAGATCACAGGTATACAACAGAAGCAAACGAACTAAACAATAAACCAGTAGTATCCGGTAACATGGACTAGTGGATCAAGAGCATTATATTCCAGAACTGCAGGGTGGTAATTTAAGTTTGGAGATGGGGTATTAAAATTATAGTCACTCCAGTTACTGCAACTGAGTCTGTTTATGCACTTGTATTTTTTAAGCAGATTTTAAAATGAGTACTTTTACTCTTAGCATGGTTCACACTGAATCAAGTTTTCTTGCTCTAATATTGACATCAACCTGAGTTGTTAATCTTTGTGGCATCCTGTATTTATTTTGACAATGTAGCCTTGGTTTGGAGAGACGTATCCATGCTTTTGTCTCTAGTAGGTTAGACTTCTGTAATGGCCTGCTCACTGGCCTCTCCAAACAAGTACATCCAAAATCCTGCTGCTCAGGTCCTGACCAAAACCAGGAAGTACGAGCACATTAGTCCTGTGCTCAGGTCCCTACACTGGCTTCCTGTGGCTCAGAGAATGGACTTTAAAGCAGCTCTGCTTGTGTACAAGTCTCTCCATCCTAGCAACAAAGTACATCTCTGACATGTTGGTGCCATATGAACCATCTCGGACTAAATATGGGGAATCAGGGTTCCAGTTTTATGCAGCTGGAACAGTCTTTCTGAAGATGTGAGACAGGCCTCTACTGTCACAATGTTCAATTCTGGGCTCAAAACAGCTCTGTTTAACTGTGCATATAACTGAAAGGATCTTATCTGCACCCTTCTCTTTAAAGTTCATTTTATAATGTTTATTTTGTATAGTGATTTTAATGCATTTTTCTTGTTCTGTAAAGCATTTTCAATTGCCTTGTGTATGAATTGTGCTCTACAAATAAACTTGCCTTGCCTTACCTTCTAAAATCAAATTCCAGACTTTCAAGACATCTTTAGACCCAAAAGAAAGATAGAGTGATACAGTGCTTGTCCCTTTTTACATGATTTAAGTTGTTAAAGCTTTACAAGCTTCTGCGCATACCATGTAAGAGGCTTCAATATTTTTCATCTCAAAAACAAATGTCGCTGAATTTCCACATCGTCATCCTCTTTTCTTTTCTCCTGTTTGGGGTTTGGGAATGTGTGTAATATGCTCAGATAAATGTTGCTGTGATTTCATGAATCATCACATGGAAAAAACAGCAACAAAAAAATTGAGAAAAAAAAAACATGTTAACAAGAACACGTTGATTTGATGTGGTATCCAGACATGTCTCCACCAAAGTGCTGTTGAAAATCTAAGAACACTCAGATGAAAAATTGGACCTTAAAAAAGGAGCTCTAATGAACTTCAATTTCTAAAATTTGTTTTATGACCTTATAGGACGTTTAAAGGGTCTTCAAGTACCCTGTTTGTCAAATAGTTTACTTGTGCAAGATTCTAACTGACAGAGTGTAAATGTTCACTGTCACTGATACCGTTAGTATCTTATTTCTTACAGTTATCAGGGGAAATTGCCACACTTTAGTTACATCATACCAGAGCGGAAAAATAAAAGACTGAGTGATCACACTTCAGCTGTTGACCTTTTTACATGACAGGACAATGTACTGAACATACTTACTGCATTCAGTAGTTCAGTCCATTTTAAATGAAGTCCTTCTTTACTTCTAATTAGATTCATAGGGTGGGTGGCACAGTGGTGCATTAGGTAGTGCACTTGCCTCACAGCAAGAAGGTTGCTGGTTTAAAGGATAACTTCGGTTCCTGCAGCTTTTACATTGTTTCTAGAATGAAGAACAACAATATACTCACCCAGAAGGCTTTCCTGATGCAAACGGTGCTTCGGGAGATATTTAGATCCAAAATCGAGCAGCGGACACCGATATAATGTAGCCTGTAGGGCATAGATCGCCACTCCTAAAAACTGCATTAATCGTCCAAAAACTCATGTTTTTCACCAATATTCCATCATGATTCGCGCCGAATGGACGGCCATTGCAGTCTGTGTCTCTCCACACAGCGCTGTGTGGCTGAACCAACGAGTTTGTTTACATGCTCTTCGCGCATGCGCATTGCGGCTCATTGTTTCAGGGCAGCTACAAATCAACTTTCTTCTTCCAGTTTTGTGCAAAATGGACGAATATCTATGGGATGAAGATGTTGTGGAGGAGGACTTTGAATATGATGGGTGTCCTTACAGTTTGGAGCCACAGTATACAGATAAGGAGCTCTTAGAAATGAAGAAGTGATTGCAACGCTCCGGAGAGTACTGCGCATGCGCAGAGGTACCCGGTCTTCTTCGTCAGTTCAGAGGTTGGTTCAGCCACACAGCACTGTGTGGAGAGACACAGGCTGCAATGGCCGTCCATTCGGCGCGAATCATGATGGAATATTGGTGAAAAACATGAGTTTTTGGACGATTAATGCAGTTTTTAGGAGCGGCGATCTATGCCCTACAGGCTACCATTATATCGGTGTCCGCTGCTCGATTTTGGATCTAAATATCTCCCGAAGCACTGTTTGCATCAGGAAAGCCTTCTGGGTGAGTATATTGTTGTTCTTCATTCTAGAAACAATGTAAAAGCTGCAGGAACCGAACTTATCCTTTAATCCTTGGGCTATTCAGAGCCTTTCTGTGTGGAGTTTGCATGTTCTCCTTGTGCATGCATGAGCTCTATCCAGGGACTTGGGATTACGTCCAAAGACCAAAAACATGCTCATATGGTTGACTCCAAATTGCCCTTAGTGAGTGAGAATGTGAATGGTTGTCTGTCTCTCGATGTGGCCCTGTGATCGGCTGTTGACCGGTTAAGGGTGTACCCTGCCTCTAGCCCAGTGTCAGCTGGGACAGGCTCCAGTCCCTCTACCCCAGTTAACTCCAAGTGCCAGAGAACTTTTGAACAGATATGTTCTGGTCTCACCTGTCTAGTGTGTAGCTCTGCCTGGCCAACATGTCTCTGAGAATCTTCATCTGTTGTTCACTTAGATGTCTGAGACAGGCTTGAACCAGGGCCATCTCCTCACTCCACACCTAAATATGTCCAACAAAGTTTCATAAGATACAATGAAAAACTTTTAGGTTGATAACACCTAAAAGGTGGCATTGGGCTTTTTGTATTTTGTCCCTCAGAATGTGTCTACCTGCTCATCTCTTTCCAGCTGGGCCCCCATGTCCTCCAGTTGTAGCTTAGTGGCACACTCCGCCTGCTGCAGTTGTGCACTCAGCTCCTCCTCCAGATCTGACCACAGCTCCACACAACGCTCAGCTGAGAGCTCAGACTGAGCAGGAACAGATGAAGAAAAAATGTCCTTTGCAAGCTCTCTTAGCTTCTTTGACCAGGAGGTGCGGAGCCTCTGGAGCCACATCCAGAAAAAGACAAGGAGGAATATTGAAAATGCAACTGCAGTTGTACAAATTTACCGCCATATTATTAAATCCTTTACCTTCCAGTGTTCACAGAGGGCCTCAGTTAGCCTGCTGTCCTGCTGCAGCTCCAAGTCACAAAACTGTTGCCTGTGTTTCATAAGCAGGTCCTGATAAACCTGGAAAAATGAAAATCCACAGTTTACCATTGTGTCTTCCTCTGTGCCTTATCCCCAAAAGTCATTAGCGCTTTTAGTAAATCTTAATTACAGATTAGTCTGAAGGAAGATGTTATGTGTATGGTCTTTATTCTGAGTTTCTATGGAACAAAACCAATTTAATGCAACAGCAGTCATTGATCTAAAGGACATTTACTGACCTTAGTGACCTGCTGCAGGTCAGTGGGATTCTGTTTCAGCTCTGAGGCATGGCTCTTCTCTTTAGTCTGGCTCCTCAGAAGTTTTTTCCTCTTGGACTCCAGTCTGCTGCACTTGTCATTTACCAGCTCCTTTGTCTTCCTTTTGCACTCTGGAACATGATGATAAAACACCCAAGAGTTTTGCTTATTGCTTTTGTGTGTGCATTATTGTTGTCTAATTTTATCAAGCCAAGAGACGGAAAAGTGGGCATGTAAAATAATATTTCTGGAAATTTCTCAAACGGCAGTTTTTGCACATTTGGAATACATGGAAATGTGATTTTTTTGTGTTGAGCTATTCAGTATAAGGGCAAAATAAACTGCTCTTGGAGGAGGGGTGTTGAGAGTTCAAATATATTGTACTCAAGTCAAAGTACAGTTACAGTCATTTGAAGCTATTTTTCTGCTCTATAAATCTACTCATATATAAATGAAAATATAAAATCTGTTCAATAGTGTTCTTTAATTATTGTGTTGTTGCTTTTTATATTTGAGTAGGAGGGTTAAATAATAAAGTATGATCATTTTGACTGACACTGTGGCACAGCAATGAACTACTTCCAGTAAAAAGATTTGGCATGTTACTTCTAAGCAGTGTGTGTGCTGTCCTGGAAGGACCTGGCCTTATTTAAGAGGTGGAAATGATTCCCTAAAAATGGTCTATTTTGAGAAAGCTCGTCATTTGTGTCTCAAAAGTAGGCTACACTCCATCTATTACCACCTGCTACAAGAAAGTCACACGCATCTGGGATATGTGACTATTTTTTTTAAACTCCTAGTGAACCAACAAAAAGCCTGGAATGAAAAGTCATCCAGCCTCTGACACCATCTGCTTGTAGTAACTCTATTTTCATCCATCTGGATTATTTTGAAATGAAGCATCTTACCCTCAGTACACTGCTGGAGGCCATCAGTCAGAGCTGCCTGTATCTCTGATAGTATTTTTTCCATCTGGCTAAATGTCAAGATGCCATCACTTGTCAGCTGCTCTAATGTTGTTGCTATCAAACTCTGCCTCAGTGACACCTCCCACTTCAGCAAGACAGGCTGGGACTGGAGGATCCCTGTCAGCTCCTCCCACCACAGTAGCTTCTGCTGGATCCTCTAAGAGAAGTTTAGAAGAAAAGCCATGTTGTTGTTTTTCTATCAAGGTATGATGCTTCTATGTAAGAGAAGCTGTTACACCAGTCAGTCAGAGTGTTGCTTTACCTTTAGCTCAGCTTGTTGAAGGTTCATCAGGTGGTTTTCTACAGACAGGAGAGACTGGATAAGAGAATGAATCATCTCCTGGGACTCATCTAGAGGGAAAATGCTAGTTTTCTTCAGCAGGTGCTCACAGAAGTCCTCCACCTGTTTACTGAAACGCTGAGACTGTAAAGGTACAAAGTACATTAGCTTGGTACAACAGACTCATTTTAAGAGTAATGATGTAACAACAAATTCTTAATCTTTCCTCATAGTGTTTAGTGTTTACCACTTGCAGGCCACGCTCCACTAGATCTTTCTGAGATCTCTCAATTTCCTCCAAAGTACAGGGTGTGTCATCATTCTTCTCATTCTCAGCTTGGCCTGTTGGTAACTGTTTCTTCAGTTCAGACAGTTCCTAAAGTATGAAATGAAAACACAGGCTGAAAGCAGTTAACAACTATCTGTGTTTCTAAATTCCAGTGGTGTAAAGGAATGAGTTTATACTTTACTTGAGTTTATATGTTTTTTGCAACTTTCACTTTTACTTCACTACATTAAAAATTAAAAAATGATACTTTTACTCCATTACATTTAAATTGTCAACTTAGTTACTCGCTACATAATAAAATGTGAGTATATATTACACTTATTTTCACATTTTATATTGAAGAGGATTGTACCGACTGTTCGTGCTCTTGAGCGAAGCTGAACACACCTCTGCCTGCTTCTGCAGCCTGTGAACGACTGTGTAGCATTGCAGGACTTGTATTCAGCCCGCGAAGAGTACGACTGAACTCAAGCAATTTTGAAAATCAACTTCTGCTAAAGATGAACCGCAAGTTTGTGGACTTTACATAAGGGAGGAATGGAGAGAGGGAGTAAGAGGTGAAGGGAGCTGAGGGAGGGAGGAAGAGTTAAACTTAATAAAGCTTGGGAGAGCAACAACTATTTGTACCTGTTCTCTTTGTTTGTACTTTTACTTTTGATACTTAAGTACATTTAATAGTAGCTACTTTAAGACTTTAACTTAAGTGATTTTTTAATGAGTGACTTTCACTTCTAGTTTAGTATATTTTACATAAGATATCTTTACTTTTACTCAAGTATGAGTTTCAAGAACTTTTTACACCACTGCTAAATTCAGAGGATAGAAACCTGCAAGAGAAGGTAAGATATGAATGAATATGTGCAACAGAAAAAATACATGACAGTCATGAAAATCTATTTTCTAGTAATAGACATTTGTCACTACCTTTTCTTGCATTTGAAGAATATTCTTGGAGAAATCAGCATCATTTTTGTCTTTTGGAAAACGATGGCTGAATATCACTTTCAGCATCTGCAGGAAAATCTGTAGAGAAGACAAACTATTGAGAACAGATATTTCCTAATTCTGTGATTACAATTCTTCATGAAGCATAGACAATCAAGTCTTTTTTCTGAAGTGAAACTCAGAAAACCTCACCTGATATTTTTCTTCCTGAAGATTGCAGCAATTTTGCTGGATATCTTGCAGGGCCAGACAGTAAAGACTGATTCTCCCTTCAAAACTGGAGATTTGAGGAAATATTGATGACAAAAGTTATGCATGTTTTCAAGTTGTGGTGTTTTGGTTTGTCCTAAAAATCAAAGGCTAAAGTCTCTTACCCTGGCTGTGCCAGTGTGTGAGGGTAGTGGGAGACCCTGGTGAAGCTCTGATTCTGCAGACTTTTGGGGACGAGTGTGGAGGAGATGAACTGGCTGCTGCCATCGTTGTCCTGCTCTTGGCTTAAAGACTCTCCATCTAAGGAGGAGGATGACTCCTCATTAGGCATGGCTGGAAGCTTGGAGTCTTCATGTAGTGATGGATTGGATGCTCCGTCTGCAAGAGGCTGGCAGAGAAGATGGATGTTGCAGGTACAGTTTAAGTATATTTTTTAAGAAGTCATACAAGTGTGTGAGGCTCATTAAAATCCAAAGGTTACTGCATGACATTAAAGTTGATAGGAACATATTTTCTGTTAAATCACCACCTGTACCAACAGCACTATGAGTAAACTTTACTAGTTTGATGGTGTTAAATCTTTCTTTGTCAAAATATAGGGGTTTTGGTGATACAAATGCCACTCTTTATTTATGTTTTTAAGTCAATGTCTTTTTAAATTCCCTTCCTTTGTGGAAAAAAAGTTACACTGCTCAAGTTTTCGGTCTAAACATCAAATGGAGCTCTTGCTATTTTCTGCAGTGTAGCACAAAAAAATATTTCAGCAAGTTGCTGCTTCCACCGAACAGCCTCAGACATTTCAGGTTGTGCTGTTGGCTTCATTTTTGTAAAAAAACAAAACAAAAAAACCCTACACTTTACACAACTCATCAGAGAGTGACATAATTGTTTACAAGGCAGTTTTTTGTTCCAGCAGGATGGTTTTATGATAGAAAATGAGTTTTAGAGGCATTTTTGCATTTTGTTCATTCTTCAAGTCTTGTGACTTTTGTTCAGTAAAAGGATGCACAGGATGTAAAATTGACTATCATTGACTTTTTTGTGCTATTTAAAGAGGTTTATGATGGATCAAAGGTTGCCTCTACAATCTTTGGTAAAATTAAATAGTATCCTGTGAATGTGACCATACATGGCGTTTTCTCCCCTGGTATTAATGCTGGTAGATCTAGCTTCTCCACCAGCATCAATGATGATCTTTTGTCAGCCACTGTGAGGACCACCAAGGAAAGGCTTTTTTCTGTCCTTTGTTTAGACAGATATTTATTCTATTGATGGTCCAAATTGCATCACTGTCCATACAATAAATTTGAGAGGTGAAAATATGTGGAAATGTTGATAGCAATTTCTCTTTAAGAAGTTGATGGTGGGTCCTGGGGGCTGGGTATGCTGTGAATGACTGATTTAAGGTGAGGTGCTTGGTGTTTATAACTTACCCTGTATTTTTGATTGATGGGATAAACCACCTTTGCTCTGGATGCAAATGCAGCCACATCACTGTTCACAGCTGGCTGTTTCTTCTCCTGGGTAATGAATAAACAAACTTAACATGTTAGGGGCAATATTCTAGCAACTAAGACCTTGTGCAGTTACACATCTGTCTGTATTTCTGAATAACAATACTTTGTCGTTGTCAGTCCCACTGGGTGCTTCCTTTCTGCTGTTGCTGACACAATCACTTTGGTTGTTGTCCACATCTCCGTTTTCAGGTTCCAGCAGCCGCCTGGCATTGTAACCCTAAAAACAGGACAATATACATAAAATACACGACTTTACTGTATACGTGACAATGAGAGGGAAGTAGTTCAGTCATGAGATGACATTCTGAGGGCTTACTTGTCTGGTCAACAGCAGAGGCTTCACGCAGAAGACATACAGAAGGGCAGCAGCTAAGACCCCCGACAGTCCTCCACACACAAGAGATGCTGCAAACAGTCCGGGGTAGACATGTAGAGACTCACCAAAGCTCACTAAAACATCAGTGCTGCACTCCACCGACAGCTCCATATCAACCATCCTCATTAAAGTTTAGGAGAGCAGGCCAATTTTAGAAAAGTTAGCATTTTCATCTCAACACCCAGCCGGCTAATGTCTGCCAAACCCATCAGCTCCGGGCAGCATCGTAGCCTCTCGACGTCGACGACTAACTTTGTCCGAGCAGATAACTCGATACTTCTTTTTTCTTTAAGCTTTTCCACTTCTTAAATGTCAGACTCTTAGCAACAACAGCGAAATATTTTCCCAAACAACAAAGTTGGGTGAAGTTTAAACCAATGGGTGGGCTGAGATTTAAGAGGAGGACCAACCTGAATAAAAGACTGTAGTGTTAGCTAGGTTACGGTCGGAAGCAGGAATACATCACCTTCAAAATAAAAGCCCCAAAAAGGACAGCCGAGTTCATGGATGGGAAACTTTTGGATCCCGTGGAGGCTACATTATTGTCAGCACAGTTTCAGAGGACCAAAATGATTACAAAATATGGATGCCATCAATTAGACGAACGAATAATGGTAGGTATGACCAGTACTAGTGATGAAACAAACTTTGTATCTCCAAACCTAAATGTAAGGTTGAATTAATTAGCTAACATGAAGTAGAAGATGGTGAAATGCACATTTCAAGTGAAAAAAATATAGTTCATGGTCTTTCTTAATCAGTTTATCTAGGTCCAACTGAAAATAAACAGTTCCTTGAAAGATATAAATTGGCCAAGTTGTACAAATCTTATATAATAATGCTTGTGACATTTGACTTTATGTCCTAAAAGTATCAGTGCAAGTATGTCATAGTTGTAACAAGTAAAATAAAGATATCAAAGACGACAATTAAAACCATTTGTTTTCCATGTTATGGTGCATTTGGCCTTTTGTAGCAAATCAGACAAACATGTCATGGCGAATGTCTTCATTTTTATGGTCATTGAAAATGTGATATTGACTGGTGGATCGTTTCCAGATGCCACTTGACCCTGTAGAAAATGATGTAATTATCATTCAGCGAAATGTTAGGATGTCGAATTGTTGCTAAGTAATTAAATGAACTCTGAAATAGTTTATTCCAATTCTACCGATAATGTCTTTTTTATTTTAATTTGAAAGCGCTTACCGGAAGCACATACGTTTAACGTCTGGTCAACGTTCCTGAGAAAAGTTGCTCGTTCCTCTTCAGTTTTGGAAATGTTTCCCGAGGCTCCCCGGCGGTGTCTGTTATGGATTTTTTGTGCGGATTGAATTATTCAAAGTGGCATAAAGAGTTTGTCCTGTAATAATAAAGTAGAGGCAAACTTGAGGTCTGTTTAGAATCGCACTGAAATGGCTGAATTTGGGGAAAATAACTGCATTTTAACAGCTTCACCATCGAGAGACAGTGCAGCCCGTTAGCTAACGGCTCCTCCTGGTGAGGCTGGCACACCAAACTACGAATGCATCATGCACACTTCAACGCGAAGATATTCAGTTTTTGGTGTTTATTCTTGAATATCCCGGCTTCATGTTTGTTTATTCCTCCGTCTCATTCCACTCCCTGGCTCAACGTAACCCGGCGTGAGAGCACGTCTGTATCGGAGGACGGAGCAGGACGTGGGTGTTTTGGCTGCACCTCTCAGGATGCATCATGGCACACAGCAACAACACCTCCCTCTGTGCTGGACAGACAGAGGGTGAGTGGACAGTACTGTATACTCTAAAGGCAGCACACTTCAGCTTTTTAGTAAAATGTATTAACTGTTGCATAGTAACGTCACTGTTGGTAGTAATACCTGCTCTCCTCTACTTGCCATTATAGTACGGTATATTTATTTACTCAGTTTTATCCCTGTTTTTTAACATGAAGTGTTCTTCTACAGTGGATTTTAATGATCTTTTTGTTTGTAAATAAATATTATATTCTGTTGTTTATACTTCACGTATTTAGTGTGTAATTACTGAGATATTGCCTTACCTTCTCCCTCTGTAAACTGCTGCTATAACACCACAATGTCGCACTTTAGAATCAGAAAAGTCTATCAATGAAGTAAATTTATTGCTATTTTTTAATCATCCAAGCCAAAATGTATTTATTTCTATTTATTTATTTTCAAAGCATGACATTTAGTTTCCATTTACAACATGGGTCCTTCAGGATGCATTGTTTGTTTAGGGTATACATTTCTACATTTTAATCAATCTTTAGTTATTATGTACTAATTAAAACTTATACGCTTTGTAGGATAATGTTATTTGAAAAACTTAATTATATGATATTTGCCAAACTGAATACCTATTTTCCATTGACAGAGCTTCTCCACGACTGTTGTGACACGGGATGAGCCTGCTAAGACAGTCAAAGAAAGGACATTGCCATGGATTGATGGTTTGGTCTTTTTTATGGTGATGATGTATTGCCAAAAGAGCCTTTTATATTTAAACATTTGCATTACAGTTGTAAAAGCAATAAAGTGGAAGCTCAGTACTGTTAGATATTTCTTACCATGATTAATTGTTGGTATAAACAAGAGTGCTCAATAAAAGTTTTAAATGTTGAAAGGTAGAATTATTTAATAGGGTTGTAAAAAATATTAATACACTAATATATTGAATACTTTGGAGTCCAATATTATATGAATATTTTTAGTGCAGCATCATGATATTTTAAATTTCAAAAATTTGTAGAATTTGGACATTTGTTTTGTATTTTAGTGAGACTAATTTGCTGCAGACATTCAGCCATTTAACTCTATTTTTTTGCTATGTATTGCCTAAAACTTTATCATGAACTTGTATAATTATAGCATGTGCTGCTGACCTCTTGGCCAGGTCCCCCTTGTTAATGAGATCCTGATCTCAATGGGTTTTATCTGGTTAAATTAAAAAAAAATCTGTTAAATTGATTGCTATTATTTTTGTCCATGGGATCAAAATAAATGTTAAAAATTGTTCCAAGAACCATGTTTTCATATAAATAACACTGACTAGAACCTTTTTTTATGCTTGCAATTTTGTTGGTTCTTAATGCTCTCAAATACCATTTATTTAAGGAAAAAAGACGTATTGCCCTGTTCATAACAGTACTATATATCGCAACATATCATGTCACCAGCTAGTCTGTATTATGATACTTATATTACCAGATTCTTGCCAGTACACACCCCCATTATTCAGATCTCTGTAGTAATAAACAAATGTTGTATTAGTAAAAACACAAACTGATTCTGACATGTAAATATCCACCTGCCATTTCTTATTAGGAGTATTTAAGTTTTGTGGTTAATTATTAACGCCAGAAATTTAATCTGGCAGGTACAATGGAGTTCAGCCAGCCTGAGTTGTTTCCCTCAGAGGGCCCACTGTCTTCGTCTGCCCCTGTTGGTCCATGGGCACATTCCCTTTACTCCACATTTCCCCACATATCATACGTGCTGCACCCCTGGAGAAAAACAAGGAGCACACTGACCAGAATCAACCCACCACACATGATGCCTCAGGTACATTTTCAACGAAGGGTTTTTATTGCTTTCTGTAGTTGAACAGACTTAATGTGACTTTTAGTTCATATTCCAGATCTTCTGTGTTAAGTTTTTGTACTGTTTTTACTAATCTGAATAGATGAAGGTTCAAATAACTACAAAAACACATACTTCAATGCTGAAGGAGTTAAGAATAAATCACACTGTATGTTTCTGCAGGTTCAGAGTGTGGCACCTCCGTCGGCTTTTGGGGTCAAGTTTCATAAGTGTGCACAAGTATGTAAACAGAACTATTTCTGTGGAAGACCTTTTATTTTGATGAATTATCATGCATGTGCTATGAACAGAAACAAAAAAATGTCAAACACTACCCAGTGATTTGCTTTCTTAAAACCTGTGTTTCCCAGGTGAAGCTCAATGCCGATCCTCCACAGCTGACATTTTTCCTACTGATTCACAACATGGGCCCAGCCGGTGGCACCAACCTGTCCCAGGTGGCTGTCCGGGACTCTGTCTCTGGAATTGTTCCCCTGAAAACTGAAGGCAGAGTGGTGGAAAGAGGGTACCAAACATTTGCCATAGATTCTCTGTCTGGTAAGTGTGGGAGCTGAAATTCTTAAAACCTCAAAGATTATTATACTAAACATTGAAGTTTTTTTCCCATTTTGTGGGCAAAACATAATATTCAGTCTCCATTTGTCTTTAGCTGGATCAAAAATAATTGTCAATTACACTGCTAACATCATGAGTCATAAGACTGAAGTCTTGGAGCTTCCGGCATTTCTCACCTTCTCTAATGCCTCACAGGTAAGTGTGCTCTGGCTTGTTTCTGCGTTTTAACCTAAAGTAACAATCTTCCCAAGTCTACATAACCAAACTCTGTGTTTCAGGTTCAGTATGTAAGTATTTAAACTTTTGAATAACATTGTGTTCTTTCTCAGAGCATTGTTCTCTTTCCTCTACAGAATGATGTCAGTATGTTTGGTCCGCTAACTGCTAATCTAACCTTGAGGGTGAATTCCACCGACAGAGTGAGTTCAGGACTGGTCCATAATTAAAAACACACTTGCAGTTTAGTGCCCTGCACATTTTTCTAAACAGATTTTAAATGTTTGTTGACAAAAATGATTTTTCATTCAATTTACTTTGTTCACAATTTAGATTTTTCCAAACCATGGGGCCAATTTTGTTGGATTTGTGGCAGCGATGATTTTCACGTTGGTGCTGCTGTCGCTGGTATTTCTGGCAATAAACCTGATAGATCCCAGGAAAAGGCTGAACCTTCTTCGTCAAAGGGTATCATTTTACATTTCTTTTTGTAAAAGCAAGTTTTGTAAATGTTTGTAAACACAAAACAACACAATATAATACTATGGGAAAATATAGGTATCAGTGCTCACTTTATTCAGCATGTGACATGGAACATCTGTCACATCAACACCTACCAAACTGCCCATGCTTAAATCTTAACTCAAACAAAATTAAACAGAAATCTGCACAAAAATAATGAAAGACCCTTACTAAATGGAGCACTGTTAACACTGGGGCTGAATGATACATCAGTGTACCTCTTTTACTGGGATTTGCTATATGCAATAGCTACATAGTGGGTCTTGCTTGTTGTTAGATGGAAAACAAAAGCACCTGTTTCACATTTTTAAAAAATCAATGAGAGTTTGTCTGAAATCATCAGCAGACATGAAGACCATGTAGAATCTGTGTCTCTTCCATAGACATTCAGGCTGCAGGTTACACAGCTCTGGCTCACAATTGGAGACATGACACTCATGGCAGAGGCTCAGTCACTGACGTGAACCTTCATTGAGTGTTTTATGACTTTTAACAGTGCTTTTTCCTTGAGTTTGTTCAAGTCGGGACCAAAGAAGCAGTAGCACAGAAATGCCACTGTGATTTTTTTTAAACAGTTTTAGGTCGCACTGGTGTCGGGCTGCTTAACATAGTCAGCTTTGTTCCTCTTCAAGTTAGAACCATGGGATGATCATGCTGATGAAATGTAACTTTGGTAAAAAAATGAGTTTAATGTCGACATTAATACAGAGAAGTAAGCTAATTAGAATTGTCCAAACTACAAAAAAATATGTTTTTTGTATCTCCCCCACTGTCATCCGACACCTCAGTGTGTGTTTATGCCACAGTCAGAGAGCTGCAGCCAGTGTAGATGATAAAAGTAGTAGGTTTGGATGTGCATCCCAAAATGAATTGTAGGCTCAAAATAGAAAGAATATGTGATATATAATTGTAAAATTCAACAGTTAACTAAAAATATGATCCTATATGCATTTATCTCATGAGTTGCCTCTTTTCTATTTGAAAAACAAATCACCAAAGGAAAAATACATCAAGTTTTCTTCAGTATTGTTCAGTTCTGGTAAAATACCTTTACAAAAATGAAAAAAAAGTAAACTAACAAGTTTAAATAAAAAAAGTAGAGCTGCTGTAGAAACTAAATTTATGACTATGATGTAATCAGAGTAAAATGTTATTTTGAAAAGCTAATGCTATGAATTCCACGTACGTTTGTTGCTTTTTGTTATTTAATCTGTAGCTCAAATGTAAATGTTTTCTTGCTTCAGAGGAACACAGGCGATTCAGACCCAGAGTATGCAGACTGCAACCTGAGTGAGACCATAAAGGAAGAGGCAGCATTTGAAGATAAGATGGTGGACGTCATGGTGCTGGAGGATCCCCAGAACATGTCCCAGGCTTTAGAGAAGTAAGTAAACTAAGAGGTCTTACCATGTGTTCTGTGATGCACTGAAACTGTCAAACCAAGTGTTCATTTTTCCCTTCTAAGCCTTGAAATGTCTTCACTGCTGAGAGCTGCCAACAACATGGAGAACAACCGGATTCAGATCTACAAGGATGTGATATCCTCCCTACTGAGCAGCCTGCGGTTCAAAGGCCAGGTCAGCGCTCAGGCCCAGCAGAGGTTACTCAGTGTGCTGCATGGACAGCTGCTGGGCATGGAGGGTCGCCTGAAGGAGGAGAGAGGGGCTCGCATGGCTGCTCTTGCTGGTCAGTGCAACCTGGAGACTCGGGAGGAGATGAAGGCAGAGCACTGCAGAGAAGCTGCAGAGAAGGCCCAGGCCGAGCGCCTGTGTCAACATGCAGACCAACAGGTTTATAAAAAAAAGATCTTTTTTCACACATATGGGTCATTTCTGGCAAGTGGTTACTTTTCTGTCCCTTGGATAAAACCATATGTATTATTATTAGAAAGCAATTTTATCTAAAGTTTTTTGTTAAAGTCTTCAGTGAAAAATTTACTAAAAAACAAAATCAGATGTTTATTTAGTATTTTACTGCCCTGTACTACACACACGCTTCTGTATATTATATCCTGAATGTAAAAAAATGCAGCATGTTAGATTTTTCAATTATTATTTATCTCTGTAAATCATGCTTATTTTTTTGTTTTATCTGACACAGCAATTGCCAATTTGGTATTTAAATGGGGGAGTAGGCTGAATTACTCAAGATTCACGTTTTTACTGACATTAACACATGGAAAAGTCACCGATAAACAAGAATGACCCACTTGTTTGCTATTTTCTTCCTTTTTTCATTTGGTTTGTGTTGGTTTGTCATAGAGACGGTGCTTTCATTTAAACATCTTTATTTTCTGCCATCAGGAGCTCCTGGACTGCAGTGTCCTCCTGGACAAGCTGCACAAGTTGAGCCAGAGCAGGCTCCGGCACACGTTGTTGGTCAGACACGAAGAGGCTTCAGCAAAGGTGCAGAGGCAGATCATCGAGTGGCGTCGGGTAGAGCTGCACAAGATTTTCTCAGAGGAGCTGGAGGAGGCCACCAGGATGGGTGAGCTGGAGAAGAGTACAGCCACAAGTCTTCAGCATGATTACTTTTCCTGTCAAGTGAGTAAAAATAAAAACTGCTCAAACTGTTGCTCAGAAGCAGAGTTTTTGGGGAAGCAGGTTTAGCTCAGTTGGTGCTGTAGAGTAGGCACCTCGTGTACAGAGGCTGTGGTCATTTTAGGAGTGGCTGCAGATAAGGATGGACAGCAAAATGAAATTGAATGATAAATTGAAATGTGTCAACAATTCAGAAAGGCTGATAGTGTGTTGTTTTGGCTACATTGCCCTTCTGTTTGTTGCAGTTGTACGCTCACACACAGACGCTCCTCTTCTGTTACACAGCTGTGAGGTAGTCTGGGCTGAACATGGCAAAGATGTCAGAAGAACTTTGCCTCCATTTCATATTTGCTCTGGATATTGCTTCACCAACATAATGAAAATAATCCACCATTACATACTTACTCTCTCACCAATACATTAGCTTGACTCCCTTCTTGCTGGATGTATTTTAAAACCCATTTGCTTTTAAGTAGAGGTGTGAAAAATATCGATACAGCAATTTATCGCAATATTTTTGACGTATGCACAGGTTTTTTTTCATGCAGTCTATTCTGTTCAGAGAAATATGTGATTTTGTTTTTTTACTTATTGTTGTGCTGTCAGTAACTCAAAGCACTTTGTTCCTCATGTGTCCAATTTACTGTTTGATCTGCACTGCAGGGTAGGATGCTTTCAATACATTGTTAAAAGGAAAACCAGAATCATTTCTTTGCAACATTAGTTGAAGTGACTCGATGCACTCTGTGCTTTCAAGTGAAGTGCATGTTTGTAACACTGCATTTGACATATTTTAAAAACAATAAAATGGAAACGTTGATTTCAGTCAAATAGTTCTGACTTGATTTGTACTTTCAGTTTTGAGTAATACTGTGTGATTTACATATACACCATCTCTAGTTTTTTCTTAGTTAACTGTAGAATATCACAATACACCACAATATTGTGATGTCATGATATATCAAGATATTATTGTATAGTGACCCAAGTATCGTGATACATGTAGTATCGTGAGGTTCTTGCCAGTGCTGACTCCTGCTTTTAAGTGGATTTATCATTTGTAAAAATCTGTCTGATAAATTGTAAAATATATTAAATAGGGTTTTGTAATTTCATGAAATTGGTCAATAAAATTGAGAATTAATTTTTTTCTGTTCAAAATATTCTGGGGCAGACCTTTACACACTCCACTTACCAGATGCTTCTGACATCAAAATAGCATAAAGGCAGGTATGTCACACAATGACCAACAGGTCAAGCCTTAGGCACAGAGGGGTTATAACTGAATGGAACTAATAATACGATCTGTATTTGAATATTTAAAATTGTTGCTCTGGTCAACAGCACGAGTAATTGTCATGGAAAACGGTGAGGATATGATAACATTGCAATTAATAGAAACTGTTATCCTGTATTAAACATGTAGTTCATAATATTTTACTATATCCTTCATCCCCAGTTAAAAGTTTGACTCTCAATCTTGTTCTGTGTGGTGCATGTCATCCCTTTCTCTTCTCCAATTTTACCATCTGTCCTTTTTTTCCTCTCCTAATAAGAAATACCGATTTGAATGTACACCTGATTCCTGGTTTTGTTCTTCTGAGGCTGAATTGTGCAAAATTTGCACTTGAGTTATTCGCAATGAAGCACATACTCATCATTTTCCATAAAGCTACTGCTTTTTTCTCTATGTTTTTTTTTTTAAATCAGGTTTTGTGTTGAAGAAAACAGTTATGAGACTTTTCCTTTTCTTTCTGTTGTGTCAAGGATCAGCTGGAGGAGGTCCTGGATGTTGTCCTTGCTAACCAGCGCTATGTGCTATCTGAGCGCCATGCACAGAGGAAGTTTTTGGTGCACAGTCTTCACAGCCTCAACGGACTGATTTCTGACACGTTCTCCAGCACCTCCAGCAGTTTGGACAGCTGGTTCACTCTCATCAGGAGGTCGGGGCCTGTCTTAGTTACCAGCAATGACATCATATGTCATTATTTTTCATCTTTTGTTGTTTTAATGTAATCAAATAAGCTTTAACAGCAGTGGAAACATACATTTTAAATACCTCGTACTTTTTGTTCCCTGAAGTAGAAAATTTAAGTTACATTAACTGCAGCTTTGTTTCCAGGGTAATCTCATAATTGGTCTTGTCTGTTGCTTTGCCTCCATCTCTCCACCAGAGGGAGCATTGTACCTGTGGAGCAGATTGAGCAGCTACAGGAGAAGTCGCAGAAGGAGCTGGTGATGGTGAGGCAGAGACTAGATGAGGCTTTGAACCAGGAGAGAGGAGCAATGCGATGTGGACTGATTAAAAAGAGACGAGAGCTCATCTCTGACATGGTAAAAAGATCATGCTAATTCAGACTGTTCTTTGACTTTAATCCCAAACAACTCTGTCATAATCCAATCAAAGGTTGTTCCAGAGAAACGTGACAATAAAAATCTTAATTTTTGCATCCCATCTCCTACAGCTAAGGGTCCACAAACAGAGACAGAAGGATCTGTCAGGTGTTTGTAAAAGTCTGGAAGGAGGCATGGATGTAGCTCAGCACCTGCACTGTTGGCGGAACTTATTAACAGCTCAGAGTCTAGAGCTGGCAGAGCTCATCAACCATCTGGATGAGGAGGCTGCTGCAGACATCCGCAAGGTGCATCTCGAACACATCAGATAAATTCACCCAATCACTGTGACATATTAAAAACGCAGAAGCATAATCCTGAGATTGAGTTCAATTCTCTGATCCCTGCCTTGTCTGATGTAATCCTGTCTATTAGGTGACCATGCGTGTGATCCAGAGCGCCATAACCGATCTCAAAGCTATCCAGCCCTCAGCTTACCAGGCCCTGCTGACGCTGTTGCCCTCAGGCGCCCAGCGCTCCACCCTGCAAGTAGAACCAGAGGCAGGAATGGGACAAGGTGGGAGCACTCTCCTGCAGGGCCAGGAGAAGTTGCACCAGGAGGGAAAAGCAGCTCTACACACTTTGGAGAGCACAAGGGAGGCTCTGAAGGAAACCATGGAGAAAGAGCTGCAGGAGCAGAGAGTGATCAGAGCAAACAGTAGAGCTTTCTTCAGGTCAGTCTCAGAGGAGGACAGCAAATGACTGCTATTTACAGAAATTCATGTTGAATGCCATTGGCTTTGCACTTTCTAGGAACAGCTCGTGAATTATTTAGAAAGTAAATTATCATGAGAACAGTTTGGAAAAAATATATCTGTACAGTTGTGAAGTTTTTAGAGGGCAGGGTCTAACTAGAAGCTAAATAACCCACAACATGTTGGTCAGGGCTGACCAGCAAGTTGTCATGAGTTGATTTTGCAAGAGATAAAATGGATCTCTGCAATATATGTGTCATCATCTACTCTCTGTAACCAGCAAAATTACTTTAAAATGTTAACCCACCAACAGGAGCAGACAGGCCTATGTTCAGCTCCCAGCCATCATGTATAACCCTTTCATTCCAACAGAACAAGATAACATTGCTTTTACTTCTGTCCTGCCTGCTAACCAGTGATACAAATTTGACCTTACCTTCATTTTTGCTTTTTTGCCCTCCAGCTGATGGGGCCACATTACTCATCATGTGGTTATAAGGGCTTTTACAGCACGAGTAAGCACCTTAAACCAGGGGACACACAATCTCACTTCTCCTGAAATTGGGCCTACTAGTCAATTTTGAATAAATATATAAAGTGTACACAAAGTACACAAATTAAATGTTACAGGAAGCCATGGAATTATTAAAAACAGACAATTTTTAATTAAAATTCAGCTATAGTAGTGTCTGTAAACTCCTGTATATGCAAACAGATTTAATTTGTAAGATAGGTAGAAATTGGTGTAAAATAGAATAGGGTCAGTTGGTATTCTAGGACTTGCATTGAAAAAGTAGCCGAAGGTTGATTGAATTCTGCGTTTAGTGCTTCAGAATATGTATTTATATTGAAGTTCAAATAAATAGATGTTGATATAACTACCTATCAGTTTTATTTTTATTTATTTGTTTAAATAATGACCACTTATAATTGTTGAGTATAATTGATACACGTATAATTGATGTCCATACGATGTCGGATTTCCGACAACCATGTGACGTCAGATTTCCGTCGTCCATACGACGTCCCATTCCCGACGTCCATACGATGTCGGATTTCCGACGGATTCCCGACATCCATACGACGTCGGATTCCCGACGTCCATACAGCGTCGCACTTTCGACGTCCAAACGACGTCGCATTTCCGACGTCCATACGACGTCGGATTCCCGACGTCCATACGACGTAGCATTCCCGACGTCCATACGACGTCCCATTCCCGACGTCCATACGACGTCGGATTCCTGACGTCCATACGACGTCCCATTCCCGACGTCCATACGACGTCGGATTCCCGACGTCCATACGACGTCAGATTCCTGACGTCCATACGACGTCGCATTTCTGACATCCATATGACCTCGGATTCCCGACGTCCAAACGACGTTGCATTTCCGACGTCCATAGGACGTCGCATTTCCGACGTCCATACGACGTTGGATTTCCAACTTCCATACGACGTCCCATTTCCGACGTCCATACGACGCCGGATTCCTGACGTCGTATGGACGTCGGAAATGCGACGTCCTATGGACGTATGGACGTCGTTAATCCGACGTCTAATGGACGTCGGAAATGGGACGTCTAATGGACGTCGGAAATGGGACGTCTTATGGACGTCGGGAATCCGACGTCGTATGGACGTCGGAAATCCGACGCCGTATGGACGTCGTATGGAGATTTCCAACGTCCATGCGTTGTCGCATTGCGACGTCCATACAACGTCGGATTTCCGACTTCCATGCGACGTCGGATTTCAACGTCCATACGACGTCCCATTCCCGACGTCCATACGACGTCGGATTCCCGACGTCCATACGACGTCGCATTTCCGACGTCCATACGACGTCGGATTTCCGACGTCCAAACGCTGCCCATTCCCAACGTCCATACGACGTCGGATTCCCGAAGTCCAAACGACATCGCATTTCCGACTTCCATAGGACGTTGCATTTCCGATGTCTATACGACATCCGATTTCAGACGTCCATACGACATCGGATTTCCAACGTCCAAACGACGTCCCATTTCCGACGTCCATACGACGTTGGATTTCCGTCTTCCATACGACGTCCCATTCCCGACGTCCATACGAAGTCGGATTTCCGACGTCCATACGACGTCGGATTCCCGACGTCCATACGACGTCCCATTTCCGACGTCCATACGACGTAGGATTTTCAACGTCCATACGACGTCGCATTGCGACGTCCATATGACGTCGGATTTCCGACTTCCATACTACGTAGATACGACGTCAGATTCCCGACGTCCATACGACGTCGCATTTCCGACGTCCATATGACGTCCCATCTCGACGTCCATACAACGTCCCATTCCCGATGTCCTCAAACACATTGCAGTGATTTGTCCCTCTGGCAATTTGGACCAGATTGCTGTGGTACTTAAAGTAACCAAAGTTGCCCATCCGTGGTCTAAAGTGTCTCTCAAAAATGTGCTAAATATAAACCTTAACATTTATTTTGGGAACTCAAATGGATTAGCCTGTCAGGTTTGGTCACTGCGTCACCACTTATGTCTTGTCAAAGTGGCATTTACAGGATAGCATGGAAATTATATAGATCTAAAGAAAAAGTTTACAGAAAAATTTAAAATCAGCATTACAATATAAGTTAAGGGATGAACATCAAAAACAATTTCAGTTGAGCATCAGTCACAACATTCTTGATGAATTGATGTAATTGTTTTTTGTGGTCATCTCATTCCACTTTGTTTTGCATGACCGGCAAATCAGTGACTTAACGCTCTCATCAGAACCAGTTAGAAGAAACAGTAGCAAAGAAATCAACTTTGTAATCATGCCAGGCAGGAAACAGAAGTGGTCAGAACTGTGCCTTAAATTTATATAAACTTGCAGAAGCATTTGTCAATGTGGCGTGACATTAAACATGAGTATTTTCACTTTGTTGCCACAGAACACCTGGACAGGCTGACTGTTTCCATGCAGAAAATTCACAGGAATTGATGAAGGAGTAGATAAAGAACCAGAGTGCGCAACAGAATAGATAATGGTAATGGTAAAAATAAAACCTCAAAAGTTCCCATCCCTAAAAGTTTCCAAAAGTTGGTAGTAAATACATTATCTTGTACTTTGATGGTCAAAAGTAATCAATCAGTGAAGCTTAAAGAAGTGATTTTGAGTCATGTTTTAGCCAAAAGGTAAAGCGATTTTCTCTGTCAAGCTACGTAGCCAGTGCCAGCATATCTGTGCAATATACAAAATGTCTGTCCTGAAACATATCTAACCAAGAGAAGTTAGCTGTTTCCAGACATGCAACCCTGACATAATTAGGATAATAATGCATGATAAAAATCACATCAACAGCATTGGCAAAAGAGATGAGAGGAGTACTGTCGCATGCAGAAGTGAATATGAAGCAGCATCACTTCAGTGCATGACGATCACACTTGAGAGAGAAAGCTTCAGAGTTTCAGCTCCGTATCCAACAGAGTTGCTTTTTGGATGTACGAGAGACCCAGTGGTGATTGTTTTTGAGCAGATGTACTGTAGGACTTTGTGATGTGCAGTTGCTAACAACACTCACAAATGTATAGACACACTAGGGCTGGACAATTAATCGGATTTTGATCATGATTTCAATTTTGCCATCTGACAATCATAAAAACATTCTAATCGAAGAAAAACAATTAACATGCCTCACAGTGTGGAGTGCCGTGTATGCAAGTTCCTGCACTTCATAGCGCTTCTGTGTTCCACGTGCAGCCACAGCGAGTGTGTGTGACTTGTGTGGATCAATAATACTGTATGTGCCACTCGCTGGTTCTTTAAAGTTGTGTTTAAATCAATACTGAAGTTTTTAAATAAATGAATAACTGTGTATATTAATTGTGATTTCAATATCACTTAAAATAATCGGGATTCTTATTTTTACCATTATCGTCCAGCCCTAATAGACACATTAGAGTTACTCTCCTTATAATCAGATAAATTTCTCCCACAACCGATTTTGCTTTTATCCATCCCATTAAGTCTTCCTTTTCCTGGTTTGCAATAATCATATATGATAATGTCATCAGCCCTCCACACAGCCGTGTAAGCCAGTAGTGACACTCCAGATTGTTAACCTGCTGGTCTTCTGTCTTCCTGTTTCAGTTGTTTACGTTCATCCCAGCTGACTCTCTCTGAAGACGACCATCTCAGGATGAAACTTGAGTTTCAGAAGTGTTTGTCCGTGATGGACCGCAGCCTGGTGCTGCCCCACGCTGTCTCCAGAACCAAACTGCACATGGCCCTGGCAGCTCGGAGGAAGGAGAGCGAGCAACAGGTGGTGAACACTGAATCACACATTATTTCAATAGGTTTACATATCCTAACAAACTCGAGTTGTAGGGTGAGGCCATTTTTGATTTTGACTATTGGTGATAGAATTTAAAAATGGAAACTAAGCATAGACACTACTGCCTTGTTCTTTTGGTTTAAAATATGATTTTAGGATTTAATTGATCAGTTTGTATTAAACACTTAAAGTGCTTTGAATATTGTAATTGCTTATGTTGCAGGGCAGGAGTTGAATCAGATCATATCAAATGTAAAAAAAACAGAGTTTTTGCAGAGAAACTGTCATGGGATGATCTATGGTTCAAATGTTATAGATCATCAAGCCAGGGAACACAGTCATTTACATCAATGCATGTTTTATATATAACTGATAAGATAAACACTTTTTTGATTGTAATGAAATTCTTAAGCTCCCATATAGAAAGCAACAGTCGCAGATTAAGCTAATGTGGCCCGTTAATGGTTTCGAAATGGAGAATAAAATAAACAAGTTACCACAAGGTCAAACCACTCTACCACCGGCCTCACTGCCTCAGTATGAGAGCATATTGTAATTTAAAAAATATAAAAAGATTCCTCGTGGTTATATTTGTACTTGCAGTCATTTAGGAATACTTTCTCAACAGCTTTATGGTTATCGTGGTTCTTTCAGATGAATATGCAAGCCAAGAGAAAAACCAAGGAGGCCAGACAAAAAACAGACCTCTCTGACCTGCAGCTTTTCCAGAAAAGACTCAAAGACCACATCAAACTGTTTGAGAAGGAGAAAGAGATGGAGGAGTGCGTTATGAACAAGGTAAAGCTGCTTTTTCCTCTTCTTCTTTTTCCTTTAAACTCGAATAAAAAGATTTTCCAGTGGACTGTGGGCCCTTTTGTATGTAGAGCATGAGGTGTTTTAGTGCACAAATTAAGTATCTTACACTTCTCTCCAAATACAGCTGCCATCATGCTGCTCATGATACTTGAGTAGCAAAAGAACTTACTTTCTCTTAGTAAACATCATTTTTTTCCGATAAAATTATGTCTTAAATGGATTAAAGGGAGGAGAGATAAAGTTTTACATCCTGTTGGCTTGCACGCTCCCCTCTGTGTGCACTGATGCATGTTAAGTCTCACACAGTTATGTGCAGAAGCACACACTCACACACTTTAATGCGACAGAGTTGGACTTAAACATGATTAGGTTTGTGCCCATGGCTGTGGCTATGGGGTATGCATTGTTTCATGAAAACAGTCATTATTGCATTAAGGTTCTCTGCTATTATTGTAGGTTGTGTTCGCAGTTGGCTGGCAACCATCCTTTTAAATCACAAAAAATAGTTGAAAGTTCAAAATAAGGCTTTATCAGATGCATTTTATGTTACAAAATGAAACATCTAAATCTCTTTTGCATGTGTTCATCATTGAGATTATTGGTCCGTTCCAGTTGTACTGAGAAGTCAGAATTTCTGAGTGGGAAATTTCAACTAGAACGTCCCCCCGAGATCGGAATTTCCTAATGGGAACTCGGGGGATCCTCACCTACCCAGAGTTGACAATTGAAGATGCTGCCCTCAGTGTAAACAGTTGTTAACCTCCTGTAATATTCTTTTTATTAGCACTTCTGACTCATGTTTGTTGCACTAAATCAGCCGTATACATAGTATTGTTCGATTCTTATTTATGGAAATACTGTCATAGTTATATTTACATTCTTCATGTGGTATATGCAACCTACAACGTAGGGCATGCTCGCAATGGCTAACAATAGCCTGGTCGATTGGCACGTTTTTTTAACTGGAATGCTGATAACTTGGAGATGAACTCATTCCCAGTTCCGATGTTAATGGACAACAGCATGTAACAGGTGTTTTTCAAAAAGGATACTGTACAATCTCTCATACATTCAGCCCTAGAAACTAATTCCTGCATCACTTTATTAGTGATATGGAAAAGGACTGACAACAACGCACTTTGCACCACGGGCAAGACATCGCACTTCATGCTTTGTCTTTAAAGTAAAAAAAGAACAATTATTCTGTAACATCACACATCTGTCATTGGGAAGCTATGCCTCTTAAAGTCAAATCTAAGAGTGCAAATGGATAGTGAAATGTACCCACTCTCTTGACTGCAGGTCATGGAGGAGATGCAGAGCGAGAGAGAAGAAGAACTGCGCTCTAAGGCCAACAGTCTGGCGATGCAGATGGCAACAATCCACTATCAAAAGGCGGAGAGGAGAACCAAAGTATTGGAGACGTCCAGAGCTATGCCCACCCTGCACAGCCTGCTCATCCAGCAGATCAGAGAGAGAAAGAACCTGGACAGACAGGAGATGGCCCAGAGTATACAGAGCCAGTGCCAGGTAGGAGAAACAAGACCCTGAAGACTTAGAGCACACAGTTAGAGGGCTGCTCATAGATGTTTTGATTTCTCTGAGGATGTTAGTTTACCTCTGAGTGCTGTAGATTTACTCTGAGAGTAATTTGACCACAGGGCCTCGAGGAGGCAGAACAGCAGCATCAGAAAGAGAAAGCCGAGTTGGATGACCTGGAAATGTGTAAGCCAAAAGTGGAGTTAAATCCAACAGCGAATGATGACTCCAATGAAGGAGAGGAGAAAAACAAGTGGGGGAAACTCTTTCAGCTGCAGCAGGACTGCAGTATGTTGACCATCCTTCAGGAGGCGCTCTACAAGTGTGAAGAGGTTAACACAGTGTTGGCTGAGAGGTGAGCTGGCATGTTAGCGTTATCTCAGGAGTACTGTGGAATTCTCTGGATCAGCACAGACCATTAAGTTTAACAGTGCTGAAACTCTGCACTGTTTTCAGGTTGAGAGAAACGACTGCAAACAATCAAACCACAGAAGATTTAAAAGAACAAATGGAGCTCAGAAGACTTTACGCACACTGTGACCAGGTCTGTTTTATTAGTTCTATGTTTTAAAGAGTCATGAACCCAGATTAAGTGGAAAAAAACTGTTCTACATCTACCTCTGCATGTGCTCTTATATCAGGATCTGGACTTTGCATCTGGGCTGGTAAAGCAGAGTCAGATTTCTACTGAGGTTCTTCTGGAGGCCCTGCGTCTCTTCCTCCCCACCCTGCCTGAGAGTGAACTCCTCTCCCTCAGTGACGCCCTGTGCCCCAAACAGCACCCAGCACCCTCTTCATCTGCACAGCAGGAACAAACAGGGTGAGAATCAGGCTCATTACCTCCGCCAGGAGGTTATGTTATTGCCGGCGTCTGTTAGTTTTTTGTTTGATAAGTTAGTTGGTTTGTGGGTTTGACTGTTTGTTTGTTTACTTCTCTGTTAGCAAGATAACTCAAAAAGTTAAGGACAGATTTCGATGACATTTTCGGGAAATGTCCGGATTGGGACAAGGAACAAATTATTAGATTTTGGGAGTGATCCGTCTGGATCCGCCATGAGGAAAAATGCAATTTTCATGAACAACTACAGAACTAAACTAGATACTATTATGAATCCAGTTGCTAACAGTAGGTTTTCATGGTCAAGGAATCGAAATATTTAGATGAAATAAAGGTAGGATTCATATTTATGGTGAAAATCCCAATATGGGTGAGGACTGTGGCATCAGCAGAGGTCTGTGCTCTCCAAGTGCTTTTCTAGTTTTAAATGTGCACTGCTAATTTACTGATCGAGGTCCTCGCGGTGGAGGTGAATGTACGCGACTTATGACAGGTGACATTTGGTAATGATTGTAAGGGATGAAGTGATTCACCTAAAGGTCTCATTTCAGTCATTTTCAACAGTTTAGCAGTGGTGCCCTGAAACTTATGTTCAGAGTTCCTCATTCAAAAATCTTCTCAGGGATTGAATTGTAGCAGGCCTGTAACCCCTCTGTATCAGCCCCACTGATCCTCATGAGCTGTGTCAGACCACTCCCAAGGAATGGACATAGATTTTGCTTTACAGATCCGTGCTCTAAAGTTTACTGTGGCTGTTCAAATTGTGTTCATGAGCTCCACCGAAAATGGCTGTAGGCAGAACTAAATAAGCTTGGGGAGTGTCTCACATAAGGGGGAGGTGGCATCATCAATAACTGAACAGGCATTATTTATTTACACACTATATTGTCAGTACAATACATATCAAATAGCTTGGTTCACCATACAACTTCATCACATTTTCCTAAAGTCAGTTTATGAGTGAATATTATCTTTAACTGCATTTTTCTGTCAAAAAAAAGAAAAAACAACCTTTTTCTTGTATGTCTGATATTCTGATATTCTCATATTCTTAAGTTTTGAGTTTGGATGGTTAGTATGAAACAATGCACACCTTATTCTCAGTAAAACACTGAAAATATAGTTTAGAATGTCGTCAAATATATGTTTATTAATCATAATTAAGTACTGTTATATAGGTTATGTATTCTTATGTTGAATTACACAATGTTTTTATTGGACTGTTAGGTATCAGTGAGTACACCTCAACAGTAAATGGCTGAGTAAATTACAAGATATTTACAAGTTTATTGTATTTGTTGAGCAGAGTATGTTAGACCTGGTTTAGATACAGTAAAGCATTTTTAAAGTGGTGAAAGAACTGAAGCTTTTAAAGCCCTTTTGCAGTCATTTGACTCCTCACAGTGCTTTTCTTTAACAGGCCACATTACCCATTCACACTCACCTACTCTGCATTCACACACTGGTGGTTGGAGTTTTGTGTTAGTTGTCATTAATCATCAGCCAATCACATTAACACTCCTTTATACCCATTTACACACCACTCATGCAGCAGTGAGAGCAATATGAGGCTAAGCATGTTGCCCAAGGACTCATTGTCATGTGACAGCAGTAGCTGGGGTTGAACCCAGGACCTTTCAGTCATCAGAGACTTAAAGCTGGGGTTGGCAATTTTGGAAAACTAGCATGAATTTGAATGTAGCATCTCCTCAAGGCTCTTCCTAATGCATTGTGGCATGCATTATGACTGGCATGCAGCTAAAAATCAGCCACAAGCAAACTTTCCGTTTTTAAAATAAACACATCTTTTATTATCTCCTTTTGGTTCTTACTGTTTTTTAAGTTGGGCTCTTGTTTTGGAGCAGACCGGAAGTTTCTTTGATAGCATAATGGCGCGCATAACGGAATGTCCGAAATGAAATTTGTATCTGTGCGTTTTATGGCTCAAATGACCACATTTTGGTATTCTACGTGGTGACTTTCCTGCCTAAAATGCTCTCTGAACTTTCAAATGTGGCGAATCAACAGAGATAATTGATAGCCCAGTGTGCTTCAGATTTTTGTCGTTGGAGGTTTGAAATGCATCATGGGAAACTTAGTAGTATACTACAGTGTGAACGGTTGGCATGCTAATCGTACTTATAGTATGTAGTATACAGTATATACACATGAGTATGTAGTATGTAGTACGTTAGTATGCCATTTCGGACACAGCCAAAGTGTTTATTTTAGATTTCTTGTACACCTGTCTTAAAATGTGAGGGATACTGGAGCTTGGTTGGGTTGTGGGATGGCTCGTAGAGGGCTTCCCTGATTTTCAAGCCAAACTTAAAAGGTAAGCATTCTCCCACGGACTCTGATCCCTCCTCTCAGCACGGCTGCACGCACCAAGTCTGTGCACGCCGGGTAAATGTACGCGCAGCAGGCGGGTAGAATGGCGATGGGATTTGATTGGTTTAAAAAGAGGTGTTACAGCATGTTTATTGGTTGGTGTTTTCCCTGTTTTACTCCTGCTGTAGATAGTGGATATTTTTCACTATGTTTTAAGAACACATTATGAGTTGATTACCATCAGGTCATTTTAACCAGTATTACAAAAAGTGTATCTAAATCAGATTACCAACCCCAGCTTTAAAAGAGACCAAACACTTACAGGGTTGTTTAGTAAACTTGAAGGTTTTGAAAATACAATATTTTCTTGTTGCTGATGAGCTCACTGATGCCCTGGTCTTGTGCTTACGTTGCTGTTCGCAGCAGCTTGAAAATGTTGAAAACCTTCATGAAATTTGAATATTGAGAAGACAATATAAACAGAAAAAAAGCATGAATGGTGATAAAATTGCAAACTGCTTTGTGTTTGATCAGCTTTTTTTTAGGAAACCATGTAGAAACTGAAAACTGCTGAGGTTTAATGAATATCAGATACTGTAAACTAAAGATCCTGGGCTGGTGACGTGTCCATGTAGCTGCTGTGTCTTTATTGCTTTAAACACCATTTAAAGAAATCTTGAGTAAACATGGCAAGAGGTGTAAAGATGCACCTGATCTACCCACCAAACACCTTTACAAATCATTTTTATTCTGTCAAACATGGTGATCAGTGTTAATTTATTTAGTCATAAAATTGTGTTCTTTTTTTTTCATGACTATTTAGATTCGTTTAATATGATAATAGGTTTGAAATGATGCTCTTCCAGTCTAAAGATCGTCTGTCCCTCATTAACTACTTTGTAAGTCAGTCGCATTACTCTTCATCTTATAAAATCTGTCAGTCCTTTCAAACTGGCAAATAAAGTTCTGATTTGCTCTTCAACTTGTCTCCAATGGCCAATCATAGTTTTTGGTCATGCACCACTTGGTGTTATTTTCTTTCCATTCCCTCTTTACAAATGAAGTGAAAACTGTTTGGTCTGGAGAGCACAGCCAGAGTCTTTGTGGTTCTGTGGGTGAAGAGAGTGAAGTCACTGATTAAATGAAGCAGCATTAAAACACAACAGCTGGCTGCTGCAGATGTTTCACGGAGTATTGTCTTCAATTTGAACATGAATATTGTTTGGAGACGGTTCTATGAGGGGCCTTTTCCCCAAGCCAAGATAGAGAGATAAATGGATTCACTCGTCTCCTAATTTCCTGCTATTCCTGAAACACTGGAGCATGTTGGCCCCCTCTGAGTTTGGATTACTTTACTGATGAATAATGTCTCTTTGGATCAGAGCTGTGTGGCTGAAGCACAAGGGGAAAAAAATCTGTTTGAAAAATATGCAAGACATGTGTTTTCTTTTTAAGCTCTTTTGTTTTTGCCTTTGTCTGCACAATAAGATGACTGCTTCAAGTTCAGCGTGTAGATTTAAGAGAACATTGTGATTGTCTCTCTTAAAATTTCGTTTAGACTATTAAGAAAAATCTTCCATGGCTTCCGTGGCTCAGTCCTGGATCACCGATTTTTAGAAGTTTGGGCTGGCCAACTTGTTTATAGAAATGAAGTCATATAATATATAAACAAAAAGACTTTCAGACTGATATATCAAACAGCTGTGATTCTAACTGACGGAGAAAAACTCCCTTACTTGTTTAACCATTTAGTGTAAAGCGGTCAGGGATATTATCATCTTTAAAACCTGTTCTGTTTGTTATCCATCACTATAATTGACAGCACTGACTTTTGTTCACGTGAAACAGTATTTACAAAAATATGAAGTTTCCTTCCTTTCAAGATTTTTTTTTTCAAGAGACGTGCTAATTTTAACAGCACTTTTTCATTTAGTTTTAGTCCTTTGCTTAAAATATCTTTTAGTTTTAGTCAAGATTTAGTCATCTTTATTGTTTTAATTTAAGTCTAGTTTTAGTTGATGAAATTTAACTATATATTAGCAGAAAAAATCTACTGTTAATTTGGTCCACTAAAATCTGAATTGTCAAGTGTAAAGCATTTTTGTTTCTCTTGTCATTTTAGACAGTAGGTTGGTGTTTTTTACTACGTAAGAGCCCATATTGTGATTTTTTTCATGTGGTATATGCCCCTGGTGTTTTACACTCTATCCCCTTTGTGACAGAGTACCTCTATGCACAAGACAATAAGCCTGCAGCTCCCTGTGGTTACAGCAGCAGTACCTGCTCAGAGTTGCTTGTTCTCCACCATTCAGAATAGACCTACCAGTGTGACATCCTACCTTTGTTTCATCAACAGTTTAAGTCATTTGGCTTGGGTTACCATTCCCAATGCAGAGATAGAATCTGGAATAAATGCAGAGAACGAACCTGACCATTAGCACAGAGCAGATTGATCAACCAATCAGAATAGACTGGGCCCACGTGATCTCAGACAGATTGGGAATACAGGTGGGTCAGGGTACTCTGTATTTCAAAACTAGGTGTTTTTTGTAACAAAGTGATTTTGAATTCTCTATAACTAACATCAAAATCAAAGATATGGACTAGAGTCATGGCAAAAATATGGGCTCTTTATATAAAAAGTCAAATATTGGTGCTAAGAACTTCAGTTTTGATTCTGTGGCATCAAACGTTGTTTGATTCATACTATAATCATATCAAAGATCAAAAGTTTGTTAATGTGTAAACAAAAAAAAAAACACTAAACCAGCCTCCTGATGCTCTGATGATTCTTTCAGCAGGTGTATGAGAGGGTCAGACAGCCGTCTCCTCGTCAAACTGAGAGAAGAGGCAGTGCTGAAAAATCTGACAAATAGACCAACCTGCACTTTGGAACCAGAGAGGTGAGCTCAACACATTTCTGTGTTTATCTACAAGCTGCTCTGTGAAGTTTTGCTCATTTAGACCCATTTATACTCCAGCTGTCACCAACTTCTCACACAAATCCTTTAATGATGTGTAATAAGCCTGTCATTGATTACACGGCTGGCCTGCAGTGACCGCATGTATGAGCTCAGCACTATAACACTCCAAACCCACTAACAACAGCTCCTTTGTGCTCCAATCCTCACTCACAGACTCCTGGAAAAAAGGCAAAGTCTGATGGAAAAACTGCTCCCCAGGTCTCTGCAGCCACTACCCAGAGATGGAGCACCTCTGCAGGTTAGAGAGAGAGGGCAGGAGGAGAGACCTCGTGGAGCTCAGCAGCCTTTTTGTGAACCTCTTCTGACTGAGAACCCAGTCACACATCAGCCAAGGGGCTCCGCAGAGCAGAGGGGGGACTCAGCGCCACTGAACATCTCTGATGCTGGAGACAGACTCTTTGTTTTTCGGGACCAACCGAGGATGGGTGGTGTGGGTGCACCAACAAGAAAACGGAAAAGGAACTTCCTTAATTTTATGAAAAGTTCCGTGGCTCCATTAGACCATCTTTAGGACTCAAAACAGTGGGCCTCATTCACCAGCATCTTCTAAGACTTGTTCCTGCGGAGGTTCTTCAGAAAAATTTGTGTTCATGAGCTGCTCTTATACTGCTTGATTATTCTCACCATCGTTTCTTATTTGGTGGATTGTCCACTCAAGTTAGAAGCTTGTGCATTTTCCCTTATTTTGTAATATATATCACCCCTTTTCTGGGGGAGGTCCAGTTTCCCTCCCAGGACAAAAACATGCTTGTTGGGTTTATTAGTGACTCTCATGTGTTCTAAAATGTGAGTGTGTGTGAGTGGGGGTCTGTCTCTGAAGCCTGCACGTAAAAAATCGACGCAGCAATATGTGGTCGCACACCCCCTTCAGATAAGTGTCCTGACTCAGATTTCACAGATCCACACAGCTCTAAATGCTGTGATAGCTGTTAAATACACCTTTGTAAGATCACCCAGGGTGCAGTTCACTGAAACTCAGAAAGTGGCAGTAGAAGCCAACTGCACGATGAAATGCACGTTACAAATTTTAGATCATTACTACATCCTCTGAAGAGCTGAAGTCTAAAGCTGCATTTCCACAAAACAGCCCGGTTCAGTTTCTACTCGGTACAGCACACGTCCTCGTGTTTCCACTGCTGGATAAGAAGAAAAGGTACTCAAATAACTGACCCACGCCGTCCCACGTTTGGGCTTTCCAAACCAACCCTAATAGGTGGCCTTAAAGGGCTCTAGCCTGTTAACTGGTCACAAAAATTCTCTCTTCCTATGTCGCAGTAGAGAAATCAGACATGTTCAAATAAGCCATGACTTTAGAGTGATTTATTCACTGTTGTCGCTGTTAAGAATGTCATGAATCAATGTTTCATGGAGTGCTGGAGGTCCTCCATCTTGGCTCTTTGTTTACATTTACACTTGACTGCAGACCGCTGCACCGCTGCACCGCTGTGACGTCACAGATTTACGTAGCCAACGCAACTCTAACTTCCCGGCTCACATGAAGGCACAGCTCAGGCTTCAGGCTTTACTGCTCCAAACCGTACTGAACCACACCAGAGCGCTCAGTGGAAACGGGTACAAATGTCTTAAGTGTGTTCAGCTGTAGTGTCCTTTAAGCCCTGTCCCTGCTGTGTTTCTATTTTATTTTATTTTTAACAAGAAGTAACAGAAATTCTGTAAAAGTTGGAGTCAATGTCTGCATCAGAACAGGCATCATAATGTAAGGTTGCTTGAAATACACACCCCTTTTGTCTCTATATGTCAGCCAAGTGATTGGCTGGTGAGTTTAGGCTGTATCCCGCCTCTGACATTTGGGATAGGCTTCTGCACCCTGGAGCCCAAATTGGATGAATTGTTGGCATTTCTTTCTTTAGATGGTTGGTAAAATGGGCTCATTTTCCATTTTTCAAATGCAGCGTTACATCGATAAATAAAAACATTGCATCTTTAATTTAACCAAAAAGTCGTGTTGCTAAGTAAACAGAAATATGTAGCATTTGGTGTTGTTTCTTATGTAAAGGCAGCTGACTTACTGATTCATGGCTGATTATCTGCTCACTTCATATTTTAAACCGCATGATTCAACATGGACCGTTTTTGTATTTTTACAGTGCTCTTGTAAATAGGTCACATTTAAACTGTTGGACCAGTTCACACAAGTATAGATTTATGAAAGAGGTACATTTGACAAATGAGTTTTTGGACCGAGCAGCAGTGTAATTTGTGTTCTGAAATATGAGTGTTAACTTCTGTTTCAGTTGTGCTCCCAAGTTGCTGTTTGTAATGTCAGAATTAAAAACCTTGACTTCTCTCAGGACACAGAGGTACTTAAAACAGTCTGTTCAGTGGGGATACATTTTAATAAACATTTATATGTTCCAAGTAAATTTGCCCAGTGACTTATTACTTTATTTGTGTCATATAAATCCCATGAAGCTGTGATTCATAAATAAAAACAGTGATTTGCAAATCCTGTCCTTTTACACTATAACAAGATATTTAATACTCAGTTTGAATTTGATGCTTTTATAACATGATCCAGAAAAGTTATAGAAGGGGGTTAGGGGACACAGAAGAGTGGGAAAGTCTGGGTTTTTGCATGTCTTTCGCGGTGATAAGCTCGAACATTGTGTGAGAGGAGGTTCAGCAGTAATCTCTGTGGGTAATGACCTGGAGCTGCATTATCGCTGGTATTTGGAGCTGGGCTATGTGCTGCAGACCCTGGATGTTTTCTTCACCCTCGCTGAGCCTCCACGTCATCGTCCCTCCTGTTTTTTTTTCTGCTTCTTGACTCTTTAAGGCTGCAGCAGGTCCCGGTCTGTAGTGCTGAGCTCCTGTTGACAGTCTGACTCGGTCCTGAGCTGAACACTGGCCGACATGAGGCTGGGACTCCCCGCTCTGCTCTGCTTCTCCAGCTTCGTGTGGCTGTCTGAATGTGCGCCTCCGACCTGCTACTCCCGAGCCCTGAGCCTCAGCAAAGAAGTGATGACTCTGCTGGATAAAATACACACCTACCACCGCACGGTGAGATCTGCAGCTGGAATCATGTGCACACCGCTGTACTCTTTGCTTTTGTCTGGGCCGTAACGCTGCTGTTTGCTTGTCTGCAGAAAACGTGCGCTGAGGTCCTGCCGCCCATCTTTCTGGATGTCCATGTAAGTGAAAATAAAGACAGCTGTCGTGCACGGGGACGATGGGCCGTAGTAACGACATGTGGTGCAATATGCCAAAGTTAAAGCTTACGGCAGAAGGGTGTAAATGGTAATTATACTGACTGAAATGGAAACAGCAAATTCAGATTTATTTTTAAGCAAAATCAGCTGAAATGCTCAAAAGTACTGGTTCCCATAATCAACTTGTTTGGCAATTATCTGCCAATACCGACTTTCTAATGATATCGTGCATCCTGCATTTTCATGAACTATGACGAATCCAGTTATTTGTTAGTGTGTAATCGTGATACTTGACTCAAATAATACAACATGACCACAGTGTTCAGCCTTGATATTTGTGCTGACCTTATCTCTGAAAATGTTTGCACACTCCTGACTCATCCTTCAGCATAAGCACACAGTTTTCTGCTCAATAAAATGACTAACATATTTTTGCCATGTGTAAAGCATAAATAAGCATTCATAAAGAAATTAGGCTGAATACAAACTATTTAAAACTTAACTGTAGATGATTCTCATTCTGCACTTAATCATTTGTTGTTGTTTTTTTTTTAAAGTAATTTTTTTTCAGGCTTTTTGGCCTTTATTGATAGGACAGCTGGAGAATGACAGGAAAGCAGGTGAAGAGAGGGGGGAAGACATGCAGCAAAGGGCTGTGGCCAGGATTTGAACCTACTGCCACTGCTGGGGTTTGGAAGTCCCCGTACATGGGTGGACGCTCTACCAACTGAGCTAATGTCCGCCCTGCACTTAATCATTTGTTAATGATCTCTCAATTTTAAAGAGCCCATATTGTGCTTAAAAAAAACAACTTTTCATATGCCCTTTACTATCATACATGTCTCCTTCAAGTGATAAAGTACCACTGTGCACAAGGCAAAAAGTCCACTCTATCAGGACTTCTCCCCTGTTTATAGCGCCAGTAGCTGCCTGAAGGACTTAATCCCCCAGCCCCCTCTTATGCTGCGTTCACACCGCAAGCAACCCAGCTACCAAAATCATGTCGCCCACTGACGCATCGCCACGCGTCCAGAAATAGCTCATTTTCATATCATATTATATATCATATAATAGGATGTATAAGCGGACATTATTCCACTTTATCCTTTTCATTCACTTATCAACCACAAAACACTGCAGCTGATGCCCTGCAGCAGCATCTGTGAGTTTTCTGCAGTCCGTCTAGGCGCAACTAATGTCCTTGCTGACTAATGTTTCCCACATTGACATAAATTGTTCCTCTGTAGTCCAGATGGAAAAACTGTCTGTCCGTCACACACGCAAACACCTCTGATTGGCTGTTGCCGCACAGCCACACACTACATCGACTGAAAAGATCAACTTTTTTTACTTTGACATCGCCCGACAAGCGATGTGGTGGTGTAATCAGCGGCTGTCGCATCGCAGGAGGGTTAGCCCTGCCCCATCACGGCTGTACATTGACTTTGCATGGAGAGTGATCGCCGAGGTAGTACAAGTAGCGTGCGGTGTGAACGCAGCATTAGGCTATGTTTACACAGACACTCTCTGACATAAAACGCAAGGATTTTTTCCTTTGCGGACTTAAAAATCTTCAGATGGAGACGCTGGAGAGGAATGAAATCGCTGTAGTGTGCATGCCGGCTCAGTAGATGGCGGTGTAGGTTTGCAGAGAAGCAGAACTGCTACAACACATGTATGAAGAAGAAAAACTTTTCACAAACAACAATGGCGAGTGGACGCATGAAGACGCAGGAGTTTCTTTTCTGAACAACAAATCAGTTCAGACAACAAATCTGACTGGATAGTTTTGTATGGATAACAAACCAAGCACGGTAAGCGGCCCACACGTTAACTCAGTAGACGGCCAAAGCTGTTGTTGGTCCTGGTATGCGTGCGCAGCCTTCATGTGAAAGAGTACTGCGCGTGCGGTGACGTCAGCGTTTCACCCTGAAACGCTCTGATATGGGTTTACACGGCGCTGCATGGAGAGTGTATTGAAAACTCTCCACTCTGGAGCCTGGTTTCAAAAGTTTGCGGATTTCAGCAATCCAGGTACTGTTTCCATGTAAACAGGAGGCCAAAACACAATGAAAACGTATCAGATTTGACTGTTTTAAGCCTTGTGTCAACGGACCCTTAGTTAACCTATCAATGTGACCAGCAGTTTGAGCCAATTGGCATTGGGGTGTGAGCCCAATGCAGCACAGACGGGTTGACCAATCACAGCTGACTAGGTCCTCGTTAGGGAATGGGCTTAAAGCAGCCGGAGCTCCAGCAGAGTATTTACTGTAGAGAGGGGATACAGCTGGATCAGGGGTATTTAGCTTGTGAAAACATGTTTTATTTTTCATGAGAATGGTACTGTAACATTAGAAGACTTTTGGTCCTAAGACATTTATTTTTTCAGTCAGTTCTGTGATCCCTTGTAAAATGTCATGGATTCAAACACTTCATAAAAAAATGTATTATTTTTAATGGACTTAGTCACATTCAGTGACATAGATGTTCTTAAGTACAAGTACTGGTCCTTCAATATTTGTTTTTATTAAAGTACAAGTAAAAGTTGCACTTATTAATCGGCTGAAGTGTAAGTTAAAAGTTTTTCATTTAAGGGTACTTGAAGTTTGAAATATTTTAATTACAAGGCTGTATCATGTAAAACAGAAAAGAGCTGCAGTGTGCCAAGTCAACCATGTTTATTTGTCAGTATAATAGTAGTAATAGTGTTGTGAATCAACATTTGACCCAGATTCGATAGTACAACCACAGAGTAGCAATTTACTCTGATGAATATAAAATATTATAATGAATCAGTGATATAGTATTTAGCACACTGTGCTGCATCATATTAAAATATTTTATTTAATTGAAGAAATAGTATCAAGGCTATCCTGATATTCGTTCTGTATCACTTTATTATAACAGAGGGACCCTTTCTTTTGACTGACATCAGGCAGATTGAAACAAACTTTTTTTCTTATATTGGGGTGATGGTGGCTTTGTCTGGTGCTGCGCTCTAACAACAATCAATAGTTTGTTGGTTCAAGCCCAGCTCAGGCCATCACGTTGTCCTTTGACAAGACACCCAACCCTAAAGTCCTCCCACTGTGGTGTTAGTGGTGTATAAATGGGTATTAAAGGACAAGGTTATGTCAATGAGTCAGTGTGAGAAGAAACAGGTGTAAATGGGTAGATGTGGTCTACAGTGAAAATATCCTTGAGTAGCCAGAAAGACTAACAAAATGCTGCATCAGCTGAAGTCTATTTGCCAGTTAAAGACACAGAGAAGGTGTTTTATCTAATTACAAGGACAGCAGGATGGTTTCATTTTCATCAGATAACCCTACTTACACTTTATACAAAAGTGTCCAGAGAGCACAAACCTCCATTAAGGCACTACAAATCCCACCAAAATCAGATCTCTCCCTCCTGGTGCTAATGCTGTGATCCATTAACCTCGGAACTGGGAGTGACGTCATCTCCGAGTTATCAGTGTTTCAGTTACAAAGTCTGAAAAAACCATGCGGATCTACCAGGCTATTGTTAGCTGTTGTTAGCACACCCTGCGTTGATGTTCACAAATATCACATGAAGAATGTGATTATCACTATGGCGGCATTTTGTAAATATAAGTTTAACAATACTATGTATACAGCTGAACTAGAGCAACACACACTAGTCAGAAGTGCTAATATATGGATTATTACAGGAACTTAATAACTGTTTACACTGGGGGCATCCATCTTCGATTGTCAACTTAATGGGAGGTTCCCCCGAGTTCCCAGTAGGAAATTCTGACCTCGGGGGGCATTCCAGCTGCAGTTTACTACTGGGAACTCGGAAATTCCAACTTCTGACTGCAACTGGAATGCACCATAAGACCAACATTCCCAGAAAGTTTCCTGAAAGTCTGCTGAGAACTTTTTGAGTTATGTCGCCCACGGACAGACAAATAATCAAACAAACAACAAATGGACTGATGCTGTGAAAGAAAAATAAAACAAATCCTCATTGACAGAGGAAATAATGAACTTCATTGTAGCTCTAAGGTTTGATTTTTTAAAAATGCAACAAAATGCCTTTTATAGAAATTTTATGAAATACGGCAGCATGTTAAAGAACAAAAGCACAACCAGTGTAATAAACAAGTTCTGCTATAATAGCTGCTGACAACCATCAACAATAAAAATCAAATCAAACTATGTCAATGACATTTCTGACATCTTAGTGGTCAGGAGTTAACTTCTATAGCAATAAAAGTTTACATTATTGTGTTTATCAAGGAAATATCAGAAAACTTTTGTGCTCTTCCACAGCACTTAAGTTAAAGGCATCCATGTTATCAAAGTGCCCTGTCAACCTTAACTAGTCTAATATAAAAAAAAACAACTTCTGTTTATGTTTTTGTTGTTGAAATGACAAGGCAAAGGCAAGGACAGCTCTGCATTGTATCCATGCATTAACTCTCAGCACAAGAGCCAATGATGAGGATCATGTGATCTCTGATGTTTTAGTGAAGGACTCTCAAGTGTGACACGTTTGCCTGTGGTTTTGATTAAAACATGCAGAGACGTTCTTTGTTGAGGAGCTTACTCCAACAAACCCTCACTATCCACCTCAACAGGAAACACTGAGTATGACAGTAACGCTCTTCAGGTCAATGATTTCTGTACACTGGAATAAAGTGACTAATAAAAAGCCAGAACTAACATCTCTCCCTTTTCTACTTTTAGCCTTCAGTATTAAAGGTTTATCAGTCTCCTATCATCAAAAAAAAAACATTTACACATTTTCTTGTGAAACTTGGAAATTAAATGTGTAAATACAAACATGGATCAATAATAAGACTGAGCGTAACACACATTGGTGTAATTTGATTTCCTTCCTTTCTAGAATTCCTGTGTCACAACAAAACTGCGGGACTTCCTCTACGTGGTGCTAAACCATCCGAACCAGTACTGCAGAGAGCGACCCAGAATGGTGCTGCTGAAGCGTAAAATCCAGAACTTATACACCATCATCACCAGGATCTGTTACCGGGTAAAAACACCCAAAACAACCTCTGTGTTTTCCCCTGAGGATTCTTGTTTTCTAAGGCCTCTGAGCACGTGTTCATGTGTATTTTGTGTGTTTTGGTCTGCAGGACTTGGTGTTTTTCACAGATGACTGCGAGGCCATCGACACCGGACACAGCAGGCCGTACTACGGAGAGGACAGACTTCAGCTGCTGCAGGAGGAGAGATGAACAGAAGCCAGCTGTATTCAGAAAACACTTCAGCAGCATATAGACAAGTAAATTAAGCAGAGTACACACAGCTATGTTCACTGTATTGATGAATTATTGGCAAAAACAGAGTGCATCTCAACATTTTACCCAGTTGGCTCAGTTTTAGCAGCATGTTAGCGGACATGTGTGGCTACATTCCAGCAAGGAGAGCAGAACTTTCCACAGGAAATTTGCTGAATGCCAACCATGCCGATGGAAACCCTGAAATAATAAACCAATAAGAGATGCTTGTGAGCGGGGTTAAACCGCTGCTTTCTTAGCCGGGCTGATCAAAGCTCCGAGCGTCATTAAGAGAAATATGTTGTGTTGCCATAACCCCTGCTCTGACGAACACGTCTCAAAGAGGCATTATGCTGCATTCTGTAAACATTTCAGGGGGTGAACATGGGGGCTCAAAATGTTACATAAGAACAAGATGTTCTAAGGGCATGTTTGTGTACCGTCACTGTTTTCTTTTTTAACTTTTTTCTCTTTACATGAAGGATGACAACAGTGCTGCACATGAGAGCTGAACAGACTAAGAGGGGACCGAGTTATAGATCATTTACTGTTGTTTACATGAGGAAATGACTTGTTTTATGTATATGTCTTTACAGCTTATGTGGCAGTGTATATATGCCTCACATTGTGTAATAAAACATTTCTTTTTGTATCAACATAGACTAATGTCTGATTTATTTTTCAAGGCTACTTCAACCTGAGAAGGACGACTTTGGTAAAGAAGAGGGCCATGTACATTTTATTCTTACTTCCTTTCCAACACAATTACTGTTCTACTTGAATATTTTAATGCATTTATTAATGCACAGAAATGATTTTACCTTTAACAATTGACCCTTTCTTGACACTGACTGATCTGCTGACAGTTTCATAAGAATTGTTGCTGGGTTACTTCAGTCTGACAAACTTACACCTCTTGGTCAGGACTCGCTAGCAAAAGAGATCTTTGTATCTCAATCCTGAAAAGTAAGGGTTAAAAGAATAAGAGAAAACATATTTAATCTACTGGGGGAGGTTTGCAGATGTTAGTAGAACATGGTGTAACACAACAACAGCCTAACTCTGAATTGCAAGTAACCTCAGCAAAATATCACACTGCTATTCTGAAAGATTGAAGTTAATCAGAATCATTTGCACGTTTGAGTTCAGTACGGTAACGGCGTAACATTGTGTTCATCTTTAATACCTCTGCCAGAACATCATGCTTTTGCCAGCGTTTGTCTTTTTGTTGTTTATTTTTATTGTCTGTGAGCAGAATAACTCAAAAGTTTGGTTTTAATGATATTTTTAAGAGATGTTGCCCATAGCATAAGAGAAAAGTCAATTGATTTTGGCAGGATGCAGATCCAGGATTTTTAGAACATCTGTTAACATTGCGTAATAGATTTTCATATTTTCATTTTTCACTGCTGACAATGTCCGAAACACTATGGAGAAAAAGATCATGTTATATGTTTTTAACTCTGACACTTTCAAAAAAAGTTAGTCTAAGCCACAATCCTATTTTTTTACTAATATATATTTTCTTCACCAAGGAGGTTATGTCTTTGCTGGCATTAGTTTGTTTGATTTTGTGCAAGAAAACTCAAAAAGTTTTGGTGGATTTTAATTACATTCTTTGGTAATGTTGGCCACTGTAAATAGAAGAAGTGCTTAGATTTTGGTGATGATCCACACCTGGATCCAGGAATTTCTTAAAGGATTTTTTAACATTATGAGATAAGGCAGTTTTCACTGTTTTTGCTAGTAACTTCACTAAGCATGTCAGAAATGCCTTAAAAAAATTAACTAAGACTTATGTCACGAGGAACCACGCAAAACCACAGGCAGGTCTGGGTCTGGATCAAGATCAAGACTCCATTTTTTTTTAAATTCTGGACCTCAGTCGGATCAGGATTACATGCATATTTAGTTGGGTGGCCACTGACCATACATGACTTCCTGCCCTCTGTTTCCAGAAATTAGGCAGATCTCTGTTAGGCGGGTAGGAAATCTTAGGTAGAACCAGACTCGTGTTGGACAGACATCGATCGAAGCTGTGTTGAGGGTGTGAGAGGAAAAAAAAAAAGAAACTAAAATAGAAATTCCATGATAATAACTCTCAGGCTGCACAGATCACAACTTTGTCCTCATATTTTTCTACCTGGTTATAACCGTAGCTATGGTGGTATTAGCAATAACAAGCATGGATCAAGATATCATTCTAATATTAACATTAACTGACATATATTATAAGTTAGACGACTGATACTGGTTATTTTGAGTTTTTGCTAAGCTGGAATTAAAATGAAGTTCATTTAGAAAGTAAAACCGAAATTAGTTGTTCCATCCATCCTCCTCCACTTATCCAAGGCCGGATCGTGGGGACAGCAGGCCAAGCAGATCGGCCCAGACCTCCCTCTCCACTGCCAAAATGGTGGTGTTGCTGGTCTAATTGGCAGATCAGTGTAAAACATCATGAACCAGCACTTGCAGTTGACATCAGTGAGAGTTTAACAGTGAAAACAAGATATGTTGAGTTATCCTCTCCACACTATTTCTTCATGCCTTTGCTGGAGAATCAAAGAATAAAATCAATTAAACTTGGCTGAAAGTTAGCAGAACTGAACTTAAAAAGGTACAGAGGGACTTTATTGCTTTATCTTGGAAGTGAATAATACTGAACTTAAGGATTTAAAATAACTGCAATACGTGGCCTCTGCTGCCCTCTGTTGGTCAAACTCTGTAATTTGAACACAGCATTTGATGAGCATTCTGTTAAAATAAAAATACAATGCTCTCTCATTTTTGGCCATTTAAACTCTCTTACTATGTTATCATTACTAAAAAAAATTCTTTGTACAAAGTATAACGTATTTTAACATCATAGAGGGAAGTTTTATAAAACATAAGCTGAGTATTTGGACTCTGGATAAAACCCACAGTTAGCAGTTCAGGGTTGATTTCAGTTATGTAAACTTGAATAAAAAAAATCCGACAGTCATCTCAGATTAAATCCTCCATGGTCAAAGGCCCTCAAACACCACAATCTTTGTCAATGAGCCCACTTTTCCATGTCATTGCAGTCTGAACACCTACGCACATGACTCAGAACTGAGAGAGAAAACTATTAAAACACTTTTCTTTGGGTCTAATGAGGGACTCATTGTTCTGTCAGTGCTGCTGTGATCTTGTCATTTATTAAAAACACTCCCCAGAACACAGGACACACTAATGCCTTTAATGAAAGAAACAGCCAGCTGTCCCTGTGTCTGTGGTGGGGATTATTTGTTTTAACTATCTGCCTGTTTCACAACTTGTCGTGAATCATTTGAGAAAAATGTTGGAATCTTAAGTTAATTCTCAGATATAATCATCTGTGCAAATAAATACTTTTCCAGTTAGTCTCATCTTGCTTGAATGCATATTCAAAGTTGTGAAGGCAGCAATGTCTCAACAGTTTTAACTAATGGCCAGGGGCGTACTTACTATTAGGCAAACACAGGCAATTGCCTGGGGCCCCAAGAAGTCCAGGGGCCCCCAAACATCTCACAAAATTGTATTATTAAAGTTTTCTTTGATTCAGAGCAGTTATTATTATTTTATTCTTAATTCACATGCTGTAGTATGAAGTAGAGTAGATCAACATCCATATTTTATAATCATTTTGACAGTAGACCTCATACATCTGATGCCATTGACTTTATTTTCAATCATGATATCCTGTAAATACTTTAATTCATAACTTTTCAAACTATATGACACTTAGTATTAAAAGTTCACAGCCCATGCACAGGATAGTTTTGTGTGTGCATGATAAACTTCTTTTTTATTTTTGCCGATGTCCCATTTAGATTCAAAATCTTTTTTTGGTCATAAATATTATTCCCTGGATGTGGAGGACATATAAACATGGGTATGTAACTTGTAACTTGTAACTTAAGCTGTCACATAACTGTAACAGATTTCAAAAGCAGGACTAATTAACTCACTCGCCTGAGTCAAAATTGAACTAAATTACAGAATTTAAGGAAATTCATTTGGTTTCGTTATGTTACCCGGTACAAGACTAAAATAATAATAGAAATGTATCAGCATGCTGAAAACCAGTGAAATACTGAGTTATTGACCCTGTTTGCTTTCATATAATTATTTAATCTAATTTAATTTTAGTTATTTTTTATTTTATTTACTACCCTCCATTTCTTCTTCTTCTGCTCCTTTTTCCCCTCTTCTTGTTTGATATCTGTAATTTCCTTGTTTATTTTTTCTCTGCACCCATTCCATAAGTTGGAAAAGTGACTAAAAATAATTGTAAAAATGTATCAGCACAGTACAGGGAAGGGCCCCAATGACTGGGTTTGCCTCGGGCCCCCATATGACTAGATCCGCCCCTGCTAATGGCTGATATGAGCAAACTATGAGGATGGCTGGGTTAGCCAGCTTTAAGGAAGTTAAGTTAGTAAAACTGTTCTAATATAAAACCAACCAACATTACAGCTGCTCTATAAGGGTTTACAAAGGACAAACAGACATTCAGTTAAGAACTAAGGAAGCAAACATGAGAGAAATGAAGGTAGACGGTGTTGATGGTGAGGTCTGCCCAATTGTCATCAACTGTTTGGTACTGCCATTCGTTACTCTCAGAATTGCCTCCATGTTTGCAGTTTGTTTCTACACCACAGGTAGTTACACACAGCTTAAAGTCTCTGTGTGCCCTCAAGTGGTGTTTTCTAATAACGATCTTCTCATCTGGAAGGAACATAAACAGAAGTACTTATGATACCAGCGGACGCCAGCATTACCACAAGGACAAACAGTAAGTTTATCTCCAGTCATACGAGCAGGCTGATAGTTAGGAGTTGATAGGCAGGCTGAAGTCTGAGTGCATTTCTGGACTGGAAACTTCCAAAACATGTCCAGCAGGGTAAAATTGTTGAAAAGAAATAAAATATGATACCTTTAAATTGGGATTTGAAGTAGCAAAGATTTTAATACTGCCCATTTCATGCTTATTTTGCAGCCTCTAGTTTGAATTATCAATATTAAGGATTATTGTTTTTGGTGCCAATTTAAGGTCAGTCCCCTGCAACTTGAAGCTGGTGTTTCGGTACGCAGAGTGGCAACATTATTTGACGTCAGCCCTGGTACTGTTTCCAAACTCAGCACCAAGTTCTGTGCGAGTGCTGAAGTTAAAGACAGACCGCAGAGACGGTCTCCCTGGAAGACAGCACATGAAGAAGAGCAGTTCCTCATCCTAAGGAGCCATAGGCTTTCTCTCAAGGGAAGAGGAATATTGACTTTTTTGGGGGGGTGCTACTCACTAGTTGATCTTTACAAGATGGGCATGTTGCAAAAGTGACTAATCAGGCTTTCCAGCAAAACAGAAGACAAAACCGACTGGTATTATTAAAGGGGAACATAATTGACCCAAATATATAAATACAGTACATGCCAAAAGTTTGGTCACACCTCCTGACTCAACGTGTTTTCTTTATTTTTATCACTAATTACATTGTAGATTCTCACTGAGGTAATGATGGCCACTTGTTTCTCTTAACTTAGTGGATCGGTTCTTGCCATAATATCAATTTTAAAAGTGTCTAATAGGACTGTCGGTTGTGCATCAGCCTGACTTCTGAACAACACAAATGATGGTCCCAACCCTGTTAAAAAGGCACAACATTCCATTAATGAACCCTGGAAAGGCACACCTGAGCAGTGAAAACCATTTCAGGTGACTACCTCTTAAAGCTCATAAAGAGAACGACAAAGTCTGCAAAGCAGTAATCAGAGCAAAGGGTGAATACTTTGAAGAAACTGGAATATAAGACATGTTTTTAGTTATTTCACACTTTTTTGTTAAGTACATAACTCCACATGTGTTCATTCATAGTTTGGATACCTTCCGTGAGAAGTTAAATAGCAATAAAAATAAAAAAAAAAACACATTGAATGAGAAGGTGTGTCCAAACTTTTGGCCTGTACTGTACATCATGATAATATGTAAATGTAGTTTCCAAATGTTTTTTGGGGATTATGTTCTGTAAAAAGCCAAATAATCGTGTCAGGTGAAAGGGTCTGGGTTGGAGATTAGCACCAACCTCCCGCCAAACGCTGCTGTTCTTGCTCAGTGGCTGGTGAATTTCTCAGTCTACCAGCCACTGTGGTGAGTCAAAATAAGTAACTCTACAGAAGGATTTGTTAACAGAAAACAACATGAGAAACATGGAATTATGTGCTGTTACAAAATAAAACTCACACTGTTCACCATGATGCTTACTGATTGTGGTGACTCTCTGTATCCTTTAGGGTCAGACACTTTAAAAACAATAAATAGCTGCAGATAAATCAGCCTTTAAGGATGCTGCCCTAACTGACACTCTCATCATCCTTAAATATTTATGTAAAACAACAAAAATGTATTTAGTTTATGAGCAAGAGCATGTCAGTGTTTTATTGAAATATTTTCCATCATAAAATAATACATTACTTTGATACTAAAAGCCTATACTGTATTAAAAAAAGAATTGCTGCTGGTTAAAATAAAGTGGCTGTAAGAAATTAGAGAGTCTTGCTGATTTTTCATCCACCCCCCACAGCGGCAGCTCGTGGGGCTGAACGATCAAACATTTGAACAGTTAAACTACAGTATGCTCACATGTAACAGTCACATCACAGGACTCAAAACATGCTGTGCTGTCATTTGTGTATTGTTTGATTTAAACAAAAAACACCAATTTACTTCTTTCCTTGCTTCTACTCCAGGGGTGGGCAGCTGGTGGCCTGGGGGCCAAATCCAGCCCTCCTCCTAACTCAATGAAGCCCACCAGTTTATTTCTCATTTCTACAAACTGCAGCTGTAAAGACAAAAACTTGCCATGATGTATGAAAACAGATCTGCTACAACATCACAGGAAAAATGTATTTGGACATAAAAGATGGAAAATATTTCCTCACTAGACTTAAACAACTGCATTTATTTAATTCATAAAAAGAAGCTGGGGATGTTTTTTGTTTCTGTGAAGGTCTCTTATGAAGGATTATTAAAAGTTTTGTTGGAAATGAGCTCAAGTAACTATCACGTTAGTACATTTTTATTACTTACACGGCCAGGTTACTTTTTTGGGGTATCTATAGGGCTGGGACGATATGCTTCTGTCCCGTTTCGATTTTTTACGTTTTTTTAGGTGCTGATTCGACTTAAATTGCGATTCTATGATATTGCCGATTTTTGCAATCTTTAGTTAGCTTTTTTAACACCAGCGAAAAAGATGAACAATATGTGATACCTATATCAGGAAAAATACACATCACACGTGAGTCTGTTTTTAGGATTTATGCAGCAGTATATTCTAAAAGCTCTTCAAAAGCCTGGTTTGCATTTGAAAGTGGCTTATTAACACAGACTAAAATGAAGCATTTAAATATGTAAGAAAAAAATTGTTAAACAAAAAAATTCCGATACTTATGTGAATTGATTTTTTCTCCCACCTCTAGTTATTTACAGGTATTTTTTTTAATCACATTGTAAATATTACCCTTTTTTCAACTATCAGCCTTCTGACACTGACAATAACAGTAGTGTAGCCGTGGTGGTAACCAAAGTTGCTCATCCTTGATCTACATTTATTGTCCATCCTGGTTATATCATCAGCACGCAGCATTGGCAGGTTTTGTTACATGTAAAAATGTGCAGCTGCAGATGATGCTTTTTGTTTATGTAGCGGTGTTACGGTTTAAAGAGATGCTGAGTGAAATGGACACTTTCAGATGATTCTCTCTTGCTTTGGCCTTTTGATAAAATAATTATTTAATACTTATCTGCATGAAGACGCTTTGTTAGGGCACTTTCCATCCTCAAAAATGATCTTTACTGCAACATACACATGCACTCAGCAGCAATGCATGGCGTTGGCAGTGATCCAACTTTGAAGTGCCCAGAGGGAACCCACGCATGCACTGGAAGAACATTCAAACTTTACACGGAAAAGCCCCTGTCTGACCCGGGGATCTTCTTGCTGTGAGGCATGTGCACTACCTGCTGCGCCACCATGCCGCCCTTACTAGGAACATTTCAGTTTAAATGTCTGCAGGCTTTTTGTACTTCAAAAAACTGCATTGAATATATTGCAAGAGGAGGAAATATCACAATATCATGTCATTCTAGTGTCATTCAGCCAGAGCTGGTAGGCAAAACATCCATTTCCATCCCTGACCGAGTTCGGCCACAGACATATAACCATATTATGAACAGACAAGACTCAGCCAGTGTCCACAGCCCATTGTTTGCACACTGTATGTGCTTTCAGCTGCTGCCATGATCTGTTGTTAATGGTTAAATTGTTAAGGGTTATAATACAATCAAGAGAAACTACTACTTCAAGGCTGTTGCTTTAACATGGTCTTCGTCTGTTTGTGCCAACAATCAAGTTGCCGCATTTCTGAACCCTTAACAGGGTTAAAATAATCCCGAAAAAAAGGCAATATTAGCAGCAGCATGAAACTCATGAAGGAAAGAGCCAGGGCTGGTTGCTATTATCAGTACAAAGTTTAATTGACGGTTGCAGAGCTCAGGTTATTTTCTATCATTAAGTCACAATGAGAGGAGAACATTTAAACCGCAGGAGGTCAGGTAATTGTTCTGTTTTAATGTTGTGTGACACTGCTGCAAAAATGTTAAATATTGCACAGTAAAAACAAACAAAACCCAGCCCTAGGGTGACAGAAATCATTGTCTCTTTGTTGGAATAAATGGTCTTATAAAAGGCGGATCAGAAACCTATTTACATTAAAGAATGAGTGATGATTCAGTTCAGTTTATGGAGCTTTTAGGCAATTTTCCATCACATTTACCTCTTTTTATTGCACCTTTAAAGAAAGTTGCCTCATTAGTGCACATAAGAAAATGTCTCCCATTTAATTTCCAATAGATGATAAGTTGGCACACAGTCTTGTAATTACGTTGCTCAGTAAACTTGGCTGTTCGTAATGGTTTGGAGTGAGATTTTAAAAGTCTCACAAACAAACAAAAGCTGTGCACATTAAATGTTCCTCATAAACTCACAATTATTCCCCTGATTCACACACTGAAGTCATCACTGAATGAAGGGTCAGCGTGGAGCTCTGTAAATAAAACAGAAAACAGGTCAACAAGCTGCAGAGCTCTGTGGTGAAGCTGCACCGCCCTCTAGTGGACGCTGCAGGTAGCACACGCACTAACATCTCTAACTTCTACAATGGCTCTGCTCTATGGAGGCCCTCTCCGCCACTTAACAAGAAACCAAACATTGATTTTACAATTAACTATTCATTGCTAATGAATATGAGCTAAAAAGAAATCTCAACTATAAGATTAAAAATTGTATTTATAAAAAAGTCCAACGAGAAGAATCAAAAATGTATGATATAAAGAGAAATGTGTGAGAATAAAGAAGTGATGGGATAAAATGTCATTTGAGAAAAAGTTGAATGATAAATCAAACAGTCAATTAAGAAAAAGAAGATGGTATTTCAAAATAAAAAGCCAGACTTATTAGATGACTTGGTTACTGATGATTCTGAACCTTTGGTCTCACAATTCTGACTTTTCATCTCCTTTCTTATCTCTGAATTAAAAGTTCCTTTCTGTATCAGAATGACTGAGTTTTTGTCTCATAATAACTTTTTCCCATTTTCAGCTTTTTGACATCTTATGGGGCTTTTTTTTATGCACTTTTACAGTAACTCCAAAATCCTAGTGCTTGTCTTTAAGCAGTACCAAAAATGCAAACACATCACTCTCATCCTGAGCACCCTTCTGTGGCACCCTCTTCATCACAGAAATCAATTTAAAGATCGTCAGATGGTTTTGCACTTTGGTATATCGCTGATATAAAAGTGTTCTTCACTGAGGTCTGTAGAACTGATTGTCTCAGGGCCACCTCAAAATAATTAAGACTTTAGTCTCGTACTGTGTTTTCTTTTTGTTTTTTGGTTGTTTTTTTAATTACAAAATGTTTTCTTATTCTAATGCATTACATGTGTTTTGTGATTTTAAAGTACCATATAATTTTTGTTCTTGTTTCTTTTTTTTTTTATTTTAGACACTGTGCTGCACTTGGTAAACTTAATTGTTTTGAAAATGTGAAAAATAAATGAAATGTATTGGATTAGAGATCTACAACTCCCTTTGTTATAGTTATGAATGTGATAATAATTATGAATTTTTATTAAGTATTCACGAATTTGAAACTTTTATAACATCTGATGTATCTTAAGTTTGGCTTTTATGTTACAAATGATGTTTCATATGTAACATAAATTTGATTGTCTCATTACACAAGTAAGATTTCAAATGACTGCAGCTTTATCTCAAAACTTTGATTTATTATCTTTCTTTCTTTCCTGAGATCATAACTTAAAAATACATTAATTAAACATAATTGGGATATTTGATTATCATTTGCTTTACCAAAATTGTGACTGTTTATAACATAAACATATATATATATATATATATATATATATATATATATATGTATATATGTATGTATATATATATATATATATATATATATATATATATATATATATATGTATATATGTATGTATATATAAAATTAACAGTCACAATTTCGATAATTATACATGTATATATGTATACGTAAGTGTGTGTGTATGTATGTATGTGTGTATGTATGTATAAATCAACCTTTGAATTTCTTTGTTTTGGGGCAAAGTTTTTACTTTTTTCCCCAGAAACTTCATTGCATGATTTCGACGTTTCATCCCAATACTTTCTCTTTTACGTTGTGACTTCTGATCTCATAATTTCAGCATTTGTTTAAAAAAATAAAAAAAGAACTCTTCTTGTTCTAAATTGTGATCTAATATTTATCATATGTTTGGCTTTTTAGCTTTTAATTTGAGACTTAAATGCTTTATTATGACATATGGATGAAGACGTATAATTATCAATGCTGAACTTTCATTTTCTATGACGTTTTGGAAATAGTTTCTGTCCTCTGCTGCTTCTTTTTTCTTGTTATTATGAAATTAGCAGATATGGCTCAGCCGTATATTCACAGATGTGGGGATGAATGTATATTAATTTGTGTGTTTTGTGCATCTGTTCATCTTTGGTCCACACCACAGAGAAAGATGTTCATAAATTTTCTTTCGACTTCTATTGTGTTGTTTCCACTTTCATGTCATGGCCTGAATATTTCTGTGTGGACGCCTTCTGTGGGAACATGTGGTTTCTGCTGGAGATTTATTTTATAGGTCTCTCCTCGAGACAGCTGTGAGGAGTTGGTGCTGATATCTGTTTGCTGCTAAGTGAGCATTGATGAATAACATCCTGCAGCAGCTCAGGCTGAATTCACTTCATGCTCTGACTGAAGCCTCTCACACAACTGCGCTGCTCTGCACAGACCTTCAGCTGGACCATCAGTGTGAGTTCTGACAGGAATAACCCGCTTTTGTTACAGCGCTGAGTAAAACATTTACAGTTGTCCATGCCTGTGTCTGGATGATAGAACTGCAGCCAAGATTTTCTGTCCCAAGAGCCTGAAACAGAGCGTCAAGCTGCAGCAGAAGTGTACTTGACATTTGCAAAGTATGATTTAAGTGGGGAGTGTTAAGTGTGTATGAAATACGTAACTCTGTTCTTTCTAATGTTGACTATAAATACTTCTGTGATGCTTACTCTGCTGGAAAGATCGGACAACAGGTTTACTTGAATTCAGAAGGCACTTTTAGTAGAGCACATCTGTTACCCAATTACATTTCCTTAAACTATAAAAACAATATTCTGTTCTTCATACTGAACCACTTACAGGTGTACTGAAACACAAGTGTGATGAATATCCATTTAATATGTGTTATGAGTGCATTAGAAGGGTTATTTGAATTTTCTAAGTATTGGTTAAGAGGCATTTTTATTCATACACACTTCAATACTGCAATATGATGTACCAACACACTTTTCTGATCATAGATTTATTTAATACATGTATGATAAATAGCCATGCTTCAAAATTATGTGGACTTCCACAGTGTTTCAGTACTTGTGCATTCCTTAAAAAAGTATTTTAAGGTACATTTGAAATACTTGTGTAACTAAAGGTGCCCCATGACCTCCAGAGGCTTTTCTGACTTTGTCGTCCAGTCAATATAAAAAATGTGGATCATGCAATTTTAACAAATCCTTTTAAAAAAATTCCTGGATCTACATCTGGATTCAGATCATCACCAAAATCAAATTACTTCTTTAAAATGTAATCAAATTCTGTAGAGTACTTTTTGAGTCATCCAGCTCGCAGACAACTAAACTAACGTTGGCAAAAACAACCTCCATGGCAGAAGTTAAAGCTTTTCATAAAAATGCCTTTAAGAAATGTGTTATTAAATAAGCATAATGTACGTTTCATGGAAGTTATTTAATTCAAAACATATCTATTTCATTCTTTGCAAAGTGCTGTTCAGTTTGATCTTTTAAATTAATTCTGCAACATGAAGATGCTTAAATGATGCTGCGTATATGACGGAATATTAGAATAAATGTATTAAATCATCAACCTTTCAAAGACTGTAATTGTTGGAGCTACATTTTTCTTTTCTTAAACATTGTTGCCAAAATATAATTTTCAATCACTGATGAGTTATTTACCACTGGAATCATAGTGGTCGAATTTAGAAAAACATCCATAGTGGGTTATTAATTCATAATGGTTAAAAATTTTCAATTGAAAAATCTGATTGATAAAACATTATAAGAACATAAAAAATATTGCTGTTGATTTTTTTATCCTTCTGCTTTACTGCACAGGGGTCCACACCCATTGTCTAATGTCTTAAATAAGGTTTTATAAAGTTTTACAATGTAATCACTGATATAGAAAATGAACATTTCGTCTAAAAACTTTTATCTGTAATCAAATAAAAAAAATATGATTTCATGGTGAGATAAAATATTGAGGGAAAAAAAGGCTATGACATTATTAGAAACACACATGAAAAACATTATTTATTTATTTTTACTTGTCTGGAGGTAATGCATCCTACTCTTATATTTTCATTGAATTCTTACTTTGGTTTTATCATTTGCCTTAAATTCAGCAGAACCAAAGGAGCGTCCAGACAACCTTTAGCAGTTTGTTCAGCAGTCTGTAAATACAAAGTTAAAATTAATAAAGTAATTAAGAAGTGGATTAGCAGTGAAAGAGATTGTACAGTTATTTTTTTCCGGGGTCCACAATGCTTCAGGCTGCAGCTCACTTCAAAAACTCTTAAAAGCACCAAAATAATCAATTGTGATCATCTGCGTTAGGACTTGGAGCACGCATGTGCACTTTGGAATAGAAAAATATTGTCAGGCTTTGACAAATATAACTATATAAATATGTGTTTGACTCCACACATGGTGACTTTATGCAGACAGCTGCTAAGACCTCTGATTCTGATCGAGGTTTACTCCAAAGATCAAAAAGTTGTTGTTTTTTTATCTGCCCTGCAAATAATCAGCTTTTAATATATATTTAATACTTTTGTTGTGGCTCACGCGCAGATCATATTGATGAATCAGACCCAATGGACAGTATTAAATCGGCATTGCGCACTGATTTTAGTAAACTTGATAATTCAGGCACTCTAATAAGTTAAGCTATTTATTTATTTATTATGTATTTGGCCCTTAACTTAAACGCCTTTTTTGTTGCACCGACTGTGAACAGAAGGTGGTGTTGTGGCATTTGGAGAGACTTCAGAAAGTCACCTGTGCTTTGACTTCAGTGATTTATAGCCTTCTGAGGTCGAGTCAAATTCTCCTCCATATTTCAGAGGCACCGTGGACCTATTTTCTGTCGCGCATCGTTTTTTTCTTTTTTGTTGTTTTTCAAAAACAGGCCTCCGTGAACCATTATCATGCAGATAAACAACACAACCGAACTTCCTGAGCCACAAAATAAGAAAACTTAAAAACAATAAAGGCAACGACGGTGTTCACTGAACACATGCAGTGACTCTAGTGCTGGGGTAAAATAATGAAGTAAGAGGCCTCAGTATGGTTAAAACTAACTTTGGCATGATTAACCTGACGACCAGAGACTACTTTTGTGCCAGCTGGCCTGGTTTAATCAAAACCTGTAATTTATTTTTTCTTGCAACAGAGCTTATTAAAGCCTTTTTAAAGTTTTTATAAAACACATGCACATGAATCTGTCGCTTTTTTTAGTTTACGTCCCTTTATTCAGCTTTTGGTTTAGTCTTTGTCATTTATGTAGTCTGGTAACCACTTTAGTAAAATGATATCTCTATAACGGCGCAAATAATTAAAGGTCCGTCACAATAGCTACTTAAAGAGTGTGTTTACAGCTCATATAATTTACACCTTATATCTATATCCACAGCCTGGATCAACACGAGAGCTCGCATTTAACAAATGGCCTTAATAGTATTAATAATGTATTTTAAAAAAAAAAAAAAAAAAAAAAAAAAAGCGCCGACTTAATCAATTAAATTCTTTATTTTAAGGGGCCCATAACAAAATGCCATATCTGAAATCAGCGTGAATTAATTCAACTAATTTACTTTGAAAAGAATCTATAAAGCTTAACTACAATTCAGTTTTTTACACCTGTATTGATCCGCCTTAAAAACTAGTGCCCCAGCGTCCTCTTAAGCAGTCCATCAATCACCCTGCGCCTCCTCCGCTTTAACAATCATTCATCCCAGCTCTATATTCCTCTCCTAATAACCCATTTTCCCTTTCTCTAAGGATCAAGGGCTCTTAAACAGCCTCCTGTGATCTTTGAGATGATATAAACTCCACAGTTTTGTTTTCTGTTTGGCTCCTGGCAAGATGGAGAGCCAGCTTTACAAAAGAACTGAGGGAGAAGAAAGAAAGGAGGGATCCCCTTTGGTTCTTTTGTGTCAAGTTTCTCTTCTTTTGACACGGAGCGATCAGCCGTGTGATTTTCACGTTATTGTCAGGACTCTGTTGATTCATGCCCTGTGGGTAAAACGCAGGGAAAGTAAGTGTCAAGGGGAAAACAGAGAAGCATAAATAAGAGCGAAGGGAGTCTCAAAATAACCTCTGGCTAAAACGGATCCATTTGGATTATTTTACAAGAGAGTTTTACAACAAAAGTGGGCTAAGTGTGGTCGTGTATGAAGTCTGTTTTGGACAGCAGCTTGTCAGCGCGCGGCAGCAGCAGGAAACCATTGCGCACGGAGCAGAAGTGTTGCCCGTCCCAGTACCCCGTTGACATTTTAGGAATGATAAAAGTTCCGCCTTGCCTGGAGCTACAGCCTCTCTGGAGCCGGCCTCCGTCTGCGGCAGATTGCCTTTGCTCATTACAGCAATTATTTTACTCCAGTTTAACCCCTGCCTGAATGGCACAGAGCTGCACGGGAAAGCCTTTAAAAGTGCTGCCTGTGATTTTCTCACACGTGATCCCCGCTTTGTCTGTTTCTTGTTGGCACAAACATGTCTCAGAAGGATAAAACATTTGCTCCATCTCGATCCAGTGAGGTAGGCTACATGTTTATGCCCCCTGTCTTCTTCATAATAGGGTGTCAGCAGCCTTATTTTACGCCCTAAACGCCCTTTAATGACACTACTCTGGGGGATTGTTTACAAGCACTTTAAACCCACATCGCTCTCCAATCTGGCTATTTATCGGAGCGTTTTCAAGTCAGCACAACTGGTTGTCCCCCACCATCATTTCCACCCACTAAACTCTGCTGGCGCCGACAAAATCTAGGTTAGTTGTGTCAAAGCAATGGGCAACAGCTGTAGCAATACATTCCTCCAAATAACATGTGACAGGTTAAAATTCACGCAGGCAGCCTGAAGACAGAAATGTGGGCAAAGTATGCACTTAATTTCGGCATGCAAACCCAAGGTTATATTTGCTCAAGTTTTTGCTGGGTTTTATTGAGAGCAGGTCTTAATTTAACGACAGAAAGCGTGAAGCTATGACTTTAATATGTAGAGGTTCATATTTGTATCTTGACGTGGCACGGCTCAAGCCCCCAATAAAAATAGAGATTCTTTGTTCTAACTTAACTGTCTGGTTTAAACGCGTCAAGTAAGGCCCAGCTCACAAAACAGGCCCTAATTTTCCATCAGTAAAGCAAGAGGTTAAATAATTGAAATTTCCATTGACATGATCAGAATGTGTTTGTTTAGACCCATTTTCTACTGCTTCATTTATACCGCAAAGACAAACGCTGTTGCATTCATTAAGTGACAGTCAAAACGCACAACTTCTTCATGAAAAAGAATAAACAATTTATTGTTAAGTTATGTCACAAATGTATTCATTATATAAATGAGGATAATCTTTAAATATACATTATTTTACAGTACACGTATCCCTTCCGAAGGGAATCATTTCAACAACAGACAGTGCTGTTATAAAAGAAAAAAAAACAAATGCTGTGGTTCTCCAAGTTAACAAAGAGCATTCATTGATACTGGACTCAACAACCCACCTCTGGAAGATGCATTGGCAAAAATGCAAAATAAATGCAGTGGGATTTTTGCAGAGTGGCAGCAAAGGCGTAAATATCACCCTGCGACAGAGTCTCTGATTTACTCCATAAATGCTGCCATGAAGGTAGATGAGTGGGCAAAATCTGGCACTCTTTGAAATCAATTCGTTTTAAAGGCCTACTGGTATTTTATCTGTCTCTGCACTGCAATCATGTCCATCTCCAAGTCAGTTACTCTCGCAATTAAGTAACGAGTTTTCTGGCACTGGTGCGTCTTGAGTGGCACTGACATGTAAGTCCACTGGCAAACAGATCACGACTCAAGATGGATGATTTTTTTTTTCAGTATTTCTGCAGTGTGTACACTTACTGACGAGGTCAGGAGAGGTGGATTAACTTCAAGCTCCTCGCAGGGATCTGTAAAGATGTGACACTGAGTTCACCACCAGGATGCCTCTTTATTCAGTAAAAAGAGTCACGTCACCTCTTCCTGGACCCCCTACTCTGTCAGGGCCCAGAGACATAAGTCTGAACCCCCTCGTGTCTCTCTAGTGTCCCTGTCAGGCGAGGTGGTACATACTGTATCCGACGTGCGCAGCGTACAGTCCCACAGGGGAAACCGGCAGCGAGTGCCTCTGGAACGGATGCGACCCTGCGTAAGACGCGGGCACGTGCGCACCGAGAGGAAAGGAAATCCCGAAAGCTGGAGGCAACATGGGCTTAGCTGCCATTTTCAGTTTTTCAAGCTCTGCCTCCTGCAGTCTCTTGGCTTTGGCCCTCCTGTTCTGAAACCAGATCTTGACCTGCGTCTCAGTCAGGTTGAGGGAGCTCGAAAACTCGGCGCGCTCGGCGATGGAGAGGTACTGCTTCTGACGGAACTTTCTCTCAAGGGCCAGCAGCTGGGACGTGGTGAAAGGGGTCCGGGGCTTTCTGTTGGTTTTGTGTTTTCTCAGCGGGCAGGCTGGGGGGCTCAATCTCCCTGTGAGAAGAAAAAGTGCATCCTTTTAATATTTAGGACTTCGTAGAATACTCTTAACTAAGGTCAATAATGGGTGTTTAATGCACGGAAAACCACGAAGTGGACTAGACAGATTTCAAATGGAAACAGATAGGATTAAGACACACCTATGTCATCAGTAGAACATTTCTAAGATTCTCTGTTTGGTCTTTTAACTCACGTGGAGGTGTTGGAGAAAACCGAGGACTCTGCATCCATGACGTCCTGTCTTTACTGTCCGGACTCTCCGGTTTTATCAAAACGTCCTCTGGCATGCCCATGATGTCTCCAACCGTAAAAGTCGAGCCCATGGCCAAACCGGAATGCGAAGTATCCAGACTACCAAAAGAGCCCATCCTCGCGCTTTTCCCCAGCGCGTAGGACGTCCCGGGAACGGACGTGGTGCCATCCGGAGATGCCACCTCTCTGCTGGGCTTCCTGTCAGCCATCAGCGCCTCCACGCTGAAGGGCAAGATAGCAACTTTAGGCTTCCCAGTGTCCTCCGCGGCAGGGCTCAGGCTGGTCTGCATGTCGCCTTTGCTGACCAGGACCGCGCGGGGAGGGAGATCTTCGGTTTTCAGGGAGGCAGTCAGAGCTGACATGGCAATCGATGGGGCCATACAGGTCCGACTGGCACGGGTGAAGGAATGACGCGTCGACTCTCGTGGATTAAGCAAGACGAGTTTGACAAAGTTAGCTCAGTACGCCTTTAGGTGACGGTATCCTCATGTTTATGTGACCAGATTGGAGCGCAGGGCTCTAATAAGGCAGGCGTGGAGAGGGAGGCGGCCAATCAGGGGCGAGGTGGGCGTGTCCATGCAGAGGAAAAAAGAATGAGTGGGAAAGTTTGCAATAGTTTCCTCTTTTTGTTTCTTTTTCGCAACTTCAGGTAAACAAAAACACGCAAGAATGAACCAATCAACCAAAACAAAAGGATGTTTGAGAGCTCCTCCTTCATAATACTGTCAGTGGTGTTGAATCTTACAACTAAAATTTGTCTCCCCAAACACCATATTTAAAGTGGTTTAACTTTAGACCAACAGATTTGATGTTTCATATCTAAATAATGGCTCACTTTGGGCACACATATCCCCTAGTCAAAACTGGATACTGAACAACCAGGCTGTGTTTAACAAACCATGTTAAACAGAAGCATGTCTTAACAGTTTCCATTTTAATTGAACTGCTACCAAGTGTTAGAAAGTCCATTAATGACCCTTTTTTCATGGTGAGCAAACCGAGCAAGTCTCTGAAGAAAAACACAAAGACTATGAATATACCATTCTTTGAAAAACAATAAACCGAAATAGAACAGTGTGTAACAGGTTCCCAGTTTAACAACACACCTTTGAGTGCTTTAGAATCATATAGTGGGGACCCCTGAACACGTTTTTACCTTTCTACCTGAAACTTCCGATAGACTTTAGTGCACAGTAATTGTGGCTCTCTGCGCAAAACCAATCTCTAAACTAACAAACAGGCCACACTACCAAACCCATTCACTCCAGACAAATGTTATTTGAAAGCCTCCCATTTTACTCCAAGCCATGTTTTTGAAATCATAACATAAGAACCAATTTTCCCTAAACACATCGAAAGAGAGTGTTTTCTAACTGTTCTTCTGAAAACATTTGACGCCCATACACTATATATGGCTCACTCTGGCCAAGACTCAAAGCAGATCAATTACACAGTGAACAAAGAAAATTAAAATTTAAAAAGTTGTCCTTTTGGCCAGTAGGATCTTTAAAGCATTTTAAACCATAAATAACTTTTACCCATGCATGTTAAAATGCCCTACCATCTAAATTTAGCATGCTTCACACATACTGACCTTCATCATGGTTTACTCAAGTAGTCTAAAAAAACAAACCAACACTGAACAGATCTTACTTTGATTAGCAATTAACTAAAAAGTAGCTTTTAAGTTTTTTTTTTTTTGATAACACCTCCTAATGGTGTTTCAATGTTTTATAATGATGACTTTTCTCAAACAAACTGTTCATTTTTTAACATTTGACATTCTTTACACATATTTATCCAAAACACGGCTCAGTTTTGCCAAAGATAAACTATCAAGAAAACCTTGACTTCTAACATTCTAAGTTAAACAAATGAAGTTCAACTTAAATCATAGAGCTTTTAACATGACCTAAAATCTTATGAATTGACCTTTTTATGTCGAAATCTATTCCAACCATATCCATGTTAAAGAGGCTTCATGCATATGAATCCATATCATGGCTCACTTTGGCCATGTGCTAAGCCTCCTAAAGTGAGTCTTAAATATATTGCACAACAGTTTAACATCTCTCTTTATGTTTATTGATGGCTTCAGGGCTCTAATCAGATTGGAGCACACAGGCCTTTGCAGTCATTTAGGGGTAATTATCGGGCTTTTGGGGGAGGAGGGAGGACTTCTTCCCCCCCCTTTGACTACATCCATTAAAGTCAAAAATGATGTGGAGTCTGAAGGGGAGGTGGGGAGACAGGGGGGAGTAGGCAGCTTGGAGCCAGGGACAGATCGAACCCAGGACTGTCATTGATTTACCTGGCTGTAGCTCATGTAGCTTTTCATTGTCTGCAGTGCACAAAAGAGGGAATGTATTGCATGATGTAATTCCAGTATTGCAGGACTTGTCAATTTTCCACGCGTAAAGTTGGATTTCCAGATTAAATTTTAAAGTTTAGTTAATAAAGATAAGTTTAATGACTCCTAAGTGAAGGTATGCAGAACACCTTTTCGCTGTGCAGCAGTTCTCAGGGAAAGCGTCTGCGTCGCTAATTGCCAAGCATAAACAATCTGTCACGATTTGTCAGTCTCCGTAATGGGCAGACAAGTTATGTTGTTTTTAGGCGCCAGCAGCGCGCGGATCAAAGCGCTCGAGACTATTGAAGGAGTTGAACCCGCACCGAGATCGCAGCACCGCCTCCTCCTCCCTCTCTTTACCCGCCCTAGCCCAGGGACACTGAGCCATTCAGCCTGAAAAAAAGTTGCCCTTTTTCAGCCCGTCGCACGCCATTTCCATCTATTCAAATGAGCGCCGTGGTCGCTGTAAAAAGTCCTCAGTGGAAAGGTCAGCGCCCACTGGATATTCAAAGAGATTCCTGGGCATGATGTGTTTCCCAAGATACTCATTAAGGTCCGTCTGAGGAGGTGCTGCCTCCTTACATCAGTGAGGAGAGATAAGCAGAGAAATCAAACAAGTCATCCTCTCAATCTGCCACACGACAGCTCTGCACTGAAGGTGGAGCAAAGTGCATGTCATCAGCGGGGACAGGGCTTAAGGGTTTTTTTTTTTTTGAGCTGAAGGGTTCCCTTTTTGTATATTAGTGGTAGCATGTGTGTCTTTATTTCCTCACGAGGGTCTACTCTCCTAGCTTGATTCATATATCCTATTTCTCTGTCTTGTCATTATTGCTAAAAAGGCAGTACTCTTATTACTCATACTAAATGGTTAAAATCCAATGGAGGAACATCTGGATTGATAAATAAGCCTCTGACAACATTATTATTATCACAAAATATTGGTCTTCTTTATATTTCTATTGTACATCTGAGTGTCTGATTGACAAGTTAGAAAGTGAGCCAAAATATACCATGTTACAAAGGGAAGGAAATCAAAGACTCTACGGTCTGTAGGAGTTTTAGATAAGTAATAGAATTAAAAAGTGTGAGGCTCATTGAAAAAAAAAAAACATCTACACATGCTCAAAAATGGTCTCAGTGCAGACAGATGTTGTCAGTTTTTAAATCTGTTCTCTGCTTTCCAGCTCTGAAGTAAAAACTATGCTTGGCTTGGGAAGAGTTTTCAACTGTTAGTGTGTAAAGTGGTCTGTTAATTGTACACTTATCTATTTATTTATTTATTTTTCATAATTGAGATATGATTCAAGCAATTGTGAAGAAATATTTTGGTGTTGTAACAACCCCATGAGAAGTCTCTCAGGGGGGCCACAATTCCTTGCAGAACCCCTAGTAGTGGTGGAAGTTTCAAATGTCTAAATTAAAGCTCCAGTATGGAGCTCGAGGCTTGTGTTCATTTCAGTGGCCACTGTTGAAACAGGTTTTCAACTTTTCCAGTCACATCACCACCTCCTTAATAATAAATTAATATCCAAATCAATATGACTAAAAGATTAATAAAAAATGAAAAAAATGCTTGGACATTGGGTGAGTGTCTGTAAATAGACATGTACAAATAGATGTCTTAAATAGTCCATTATTGCAGAAGTCATCTCCCAATAGCAATGAAATTTTGATTCAATCTGGAGATTTTGAGAAAGTAAAACATCATCACGATAATAACAGGTTTCTTGCTCAGAAGACGAATACATTAAGTTTATCCATATCAGAATAAAAATTAAATTAAATCAGAAGGATGTTTACCAAAAGGGATTCATTGCAGCATAGATTTTGTGCCACATTTTCCCCAAAGCTCATGTTCAGGGCCCTATGAAGTCTGCACTGGGACCCAAAAGTGGGTCCCAAGCCTTTGGTTTGGAACCAGTTCTATATTTCCCCCTCTTTTAAAGTTCTGTTTTTTCACACTGAAATACATCACTCATCAAGAATAGCTGCATTAAAATGTATACAAATAGTGATGCACTGATTGTAAAATTGTGGACCAAACTTTTTTTTTTTTAAATGGTTACTTCCTTTGGTGTTATTCTCAATTGCAAAATTACTTCTTATGACTGACATTAAAACTTATCAGTTTGTCAAACAGGGGGTTCTTCTTCTTAATAACTTATATATTCTCTAATTAGTAATAATCAGTGTTTGATGTCAGCATCATATTGATTCAAACACCTCACATAAACACTTTAAACTGATATCTGCTCATACCACATTCATCTGATGATGGTTAAACCTTAAGGGCACCAATGATAAACAAATGCATCCTGCATCCATGTAAAAGGAGGCCAATACCTAAGCATGCAGCAATTCATTAGTCTGATACCTCCTTGTTATAACTTACTACAAGAAATAAAAGTATTTTGTGGCAGTCCCACAGACTTTGTGGCCCGTGAAGAGTTTAAATATAAGCCAGTTTCGTCTAAAAACTCTTATAGTAGCCTAGTTTTGACTTGGGAAGCACCTGCTTTCGGTCTACATGTGATAAAATGACATGAGGTCAACCATAAGAACTTGTGTAAGTCTTGAAATTGTTGCCTGGCTGTTTGTAGTCCTTAACAATTGTGTTAAGTGTATTGCAGCCTGTCTTGGTTAGGATACCCTTAAAAAGGAGATTTTTAAGCTCAATTTCCTAGTAAATAAAAAGGCTAATTAAATATATCAGCGACTTAATACCACAATAAAGCAATAGCTTAGATTTTTCTGGCTTTCTCTTATTTAAACATATGATAGGCAACATTAAAATGACCCGGAACAAAACATCAAAAAGTTTTTTCTTTTATCAAACAACAGGTAAGCTAGGGCTAATTTCCGTGTGACGCATTCATATTTAAATTACAGCCGCAGGTGTTTCCTAATTGTTTCTCGCGATTCAGCGCTGTTACCTGCTGCCACTTAGGTCATAAAAACTCGGCAAACAAGTCTTAAAACTTAGCAAACGAGTTTCAATCCATCGTTTCGTCAGCATCACATCCTGTTAGTGTGAGTCTGTAGCAGCTGTAGAGTTTGGAAACACTTAAAACTGAAGGAGCGGTACGAGCTGCTAAAGCTTTGAAGTCACAGGAGAGTCTCCGGGCTCCCGCGTCCGTCTGAAGTCCCCTCTGCTCGGGGCTCAAACACTTAACCCGTCCTCCTCCTCCTCCTCCTCCTCCTCTCTCCTCCACCTCCTTCTCTACAACCCTCCGACTCGTTAAACGGGTCTGCGTAAACACAAACAGGCACACATGAGACGCATTAGCGCGCAGTGCTGGTATGAGGTGTAGCACCAGCAGCATGGAGTGCTAATTTCTCCAAGCGACTCGTTGAGAAAGCCATAAATCAAGTTTGACTGACAACAGTGTGGATCTAAACAGAGTCAGAGCATCATCTTTGTGGGCAATTTAATTATCTCCGTCGTTGTTCAGCAGAACATAAGGCACATCAAAGAAGCATGTCCAAATATTTCCTGTTAAATTGTTTTTGAATTGATGGGCAGGCCTATCTGCCTCATAATATCCCTGTCTCATTACACGCTAATCAGCATTAAATCATTTGACCTAAATCAGTTTTATCTTACCAAAATACAGAGAGATTAGTGGAAAGCCAATCCCATACTGTATTTGTTTAGTTTTTAGCAGAATATTACAACTACACATGGCTAAGAAGCTAAGTTTTGCAAACAGTGTGTTTTGTTTTCCTGCCTCTGACTAGCCCTTTTTATCATTTTAATATTTTATGTAGCCTATTTTTCTTTATAAATCATTTTCAAATGTTTTATTCTCAAATGCATTTTCGACGGATGCCAAAAATGGAAATTGATCATAATCTAGTTGTACATGTTCAACAAAAATCTAACAGAAATTATATTACAGGAGAGTTAATCAGTAAATCTATTTTTTTTTTGTTTGTTTGTTTTGATTTTGGCGATCCTGTGCTGAGTAAATATGTTGGACCGAGTCCACAGACAACAGGCTAATCAACTGGAAACTAACTATTGCACTAATATTAATTTACTGAAGTAAACCATTGACGTGAAATTAAGATAAATTGTGCTTTGCTGACCTGAAAATAATAAACTAAAGGTCACATGAATGAAGTGGTCTGTTATTTACATGTCCAACTACTGCTTTTTTACACTGTCTGGTTGACTGTTTGTCTCAAGTTCACAAATCACAAATAATTGACCTAAAAGCCCTGTCTTATGTTTATTATCTTTTCAATTAGGTTATTTTTAATCCGGTACAGCAACTTTTTTCGATATTCCTCAGCTCATTATTATTTTATCGCATTACTCATTTGCTGGTCTAATTTTACTAATGTGTTTTACCTGCTCCAGACTCTGTTTCTACTTTATTTGTCTTGTGAATGGAAAAGAACTGTGATGCTGAAAAACAGTCCATGACAATTAGCATCCCAAACACAGGCCTTTACAAGGACTGTGACCGTGGAGAAGACGATTACCATACCGTTTTTATTGAAATCCCGAGGCAACAAATGAGGGCCGAGCCGAGCCACAAAACAACTGTAAGGCTCATCGGGCCTTTCTTCTTCTTTATAAACTGCTTTGATTCGCAGTCAGGAGGCAGAGACTGCAGCACAAAGGCCCATTGTTGCCCCTCAGAAAAGTTGTCTTAACCCTTTTCATGCAGGGCTCTGTCTATGTAGACTGTAAAGACATAAAGGGAGGGTCGATGTCAAAAGGCATTTGCAGGCTAAATATTTACACTTGTTGCAAGTCAATGACTTTCATGGAGACTGAGGCTGATGTGAGTAAACTCCTGCAACTTACTGCTTTAGAAACTTTCCCCGTCCATTTTGGGGGACAGTAGGTTTGCTTTCAAGGTCTTCAGATTTATTCTGTGTTTGGTGAAATAACCTGAGCAGAGAAGTTTATGTAGCCTGCTCTTCAGGCTGTAATGATACATAATGCTCTGCTCTCTTAAAGAAGCCTAATTAGCGCAATCAGGGAGATCAGACCACTTTGCCGAAGAAGAGGTAACAATGAGCAACAATGACTCACGGTCATTTAAGCTTCGGGATGCCTGCACGCGCTACATTGCTCTTTGGTCCGCGTGCATGAACTACCTCACACAGGTGTGTGCGCGCGGGCACGTGTGACCGTGCGTGCCATGTGAGGCAGTCAGCATCTCGTTTTCTTAAGTCGGTTTATATCCAACAAACAAAGAAAACACAGCGGGTCATTAATGTGACATCGTAACAAACAAAGCTTCATGATCATTAAAATGAAATAAAAGCAGAGACAAGCAAATCTCCACAATAAAAAAAACAGCCCAGAGCGCTTTAAACACAGCCCCAAATGTCAAAAAGAAACAGAAACTATTAAATGTTTGTATAGGCTTGATAATATTTAAAAACCATAGTAGAAGTAGAAATGAGGTTCGTTTTTTATTTAAATCAAAGACGACTCTAAATATAAAATCTGATGTTTGAGAAGGGCCTTAAATAAAAATTAAACATGATTAAATATGACTTCTTTATGTTTTCAAAAAGGAAATCAGGAGGGGCTTTTGTTAAAAGCTCATTATTCTGGCAAAGATCAATATATGAAACGTAATAAATGTATTTTTAAGTTAATGTATATAATAGTAAAATACAATACAATGAAGTCAAAAAAGGAAATGAAAACACAACAATTATTCCATAAGGGCGTCGAATTTAATTTCCAATAATTTATCAATAGTCAGTAATGTATAGCGGGCTGGTAAGCTCTAATGGTCCCGGGCTGCGAGCATCAGGTCTCACAGAAACATCTGAAGTCGTGAAGGCAGCTCGAGGTGACGGTGATGGACCTGAAGCTCTGTGGAGTTTCAGACTTCACGGCTCTGACGGAGGGAAACAGCACTGAATGCTTCTCAGATTAAGAAATGTCGTTGTCAATCATCTGCAGCGCTCACAGATCGTTTCTTCATCCCTCTCTGCTCCTCTCCTCCGGCTGACAGGCTGGATGAATGTGTCCCCCGGTGACGACCAAACCTCCGCCGTGCACAGAGAAGCAGAGAGCGGTGTCTCCAGCTCTGCGGGGGTTTATTGTCAGAGAGGGGACTTGATAAAGAAGTGGGCTACTCGCCGGGAAGTGATGCATGATGATCTGAAGTCTGTCTGCGAGGAAACGACGGTACCCCTGCACCTTGACACGTTTAATGTGATGCAGATGACGTCTGGATAGAAATGTAAAGCTGGAAGAGTGTGTTCATCTTTCTGTTTGAGATCACCAACGCTTTGCCGACATGAAAGGGCGAAAAAAGCGTCTTTACGTCGGTCATTACAGTGAACAGCTCTGCGGCGCTTCACGGAGAAAGGCGCACTCATCTGAATCACGCGTGCGCCTATTTTAAAACAACCCGGTATTTCACTGACCATGAGTGCGCAGATCATTTGTTATGGCGCACGGAAGTCCGATTTTTATACCAATTTTAATAGATATAATAAATCATTTATTTAATTACATTTGGTTTATAGCCAAGATTTTTTTACACAACAGATTTACAAAATAGACTTGAGGCCTGACTGATTTACAGCCTATTGGTTACTAAAACGACGTCTTTACGATTTTCAATCTGCATATGAGAAATAATTATTTTTTAAAATAGCGTGCAAAATGACCAATTATATAAATAATAACACATACGTGATATATAAATCAACCTTAATACCAAAGATCATTTTTCAAATTCTTATCGAGCATATTTTCAACAAACAATATATATTTATATAAAAAACACAACGGTAATAACACTAGTAAATGTGCATGTTTACTAGTGTTACAATAGTGATCATGATCATTCTTGTTGATTTGTTCATTTTGTTATTTTGAGACTGATGGGTTCAGCATGTTGTCAAATTTTGAGCTTCTTTTAAGTTATAGGAAAATAATATTGGCCAGGCAGGTTTTCTCTGCCCACGAGTAAAACTTCAGAATGATTTTATTATTGGGAATTTTATGAAAAAATATTTAAAGGCGTTTACAAATCAAAACGTATAAATGATACACGTTGAGCTTGTGATGATGACAGACCGAAAATTGTATTTATTAAATACGAGGGTTTGTTTATATGACAGGCATATATATTTCTTCAGTAAATCAGCCTCACACACACCCTCTCTCTCTCTCTCTCATTCAGATATGGTCTCTCTCTGACCTCTGTATGACTTTCAAATCAAAATAATTTGCTCTGGTATCAGTTTGCAGCCTGCCCCTCACTCCTCTGTGAAACTTAGATAAAACTGCGTCCTTTAAATTTACTACATTCAATCACACACATCTCAATTACCCCTGCTATTGGTGTGAAATTGAATTATCGCCCTTATATTTCTCTCGCACCATTAAACAGGAAGTGTCTGAAATCATTTGCAAATCAGTGGCCTGGCTAATATGATAGAAAGCATCTAAAGGGGCTGATTAAGTCATGACTAATCGCTGGATTTATTTTGATAAGTCGATCATTTGGGGCTTTTCAGACGTCGTCTAAATAGAGTCTTAAATGAAATGCTTAATAAGCGCATAACAAGCAATAGTTTGAGCAACAAATCATGTGTGTGATCGGGGATTAAAGAGATGCTTAATGATGAGAGAAATGATGAGGGGTGTCATCATATTTCCACAAGCACAAAACAAATTGCAGGAAGAATGAAAACATGTTCAGGCTTATTTTAGACAGGATATACTGCTGCATACAGCCTGCAGTTATACAATTTATACAGAATTCAGCACCTGTAATATAATTGTTAAAACGTCAGGATCTTTATTTTGATCTTTATTTTGATGATAAAAGAGAAAAAGAGAATATGTTTCTGTAAATATTCATTAAATAGGGAAGGTAAAAAAATAAATTCTTATGTATTTTTTTATCCATACATTTTTTTTAAAAAAAGGAAAAAGAAAAAAAGAAAAAAACAGTACTACTCAATGGATGAATATCATGTTATCCTGATGTATAAACACACACACACATGCATTTGTACTCTGATCTGAAGTTAATAAAATCATTGCATCAACATGGAAGGTGACCTATATCACTGTTTTATGAAGATGAAATACAATAATAAAAAAATGGAGACAGAGTTTGTGCATTAAAGCAACAAATATAGTTTATGAAATATATCCCATCATACATCATGGTTTAAAGAACAATGTGACTCAATAGTGCTTTGGAAATGTGGGTTAAATATTTATCAGTGCTTTCCTAATGCAGATAATTCTCAGACCATTTAATGTGTGTGATCAGTGAAAAACTAATAAGTACTTTATAAATTAGTTTGTATCAACTACTGCTTAATAGATTTAATAGATAGAGAAATATCACTGAATTACCCAGGAACAAAATAAGGACATAAGCAAACTTTTTTTTACAATGTTTGTTTTCACGTACAAGTTGGCAATGTTCTGACAAGAGAAGGAAATTTCCTCCTCTTGTCAGAACGTTGTAAATATTGCTGTGTTGTCTTTTATGGTAAAACTGAATTTGAGTCAACTTCTTAAAATTAATTCAGTCAATTTCTCACACTGCAAAAAAAACAGCAATCAACACAGAGGAGGTACATACATACACAGTATTTCCCCAATATTTGCTTATATGCCAAATGTTTATTTAGATGATTGTTTCAGTAAAGAAGCCAGTGTAAATGCTAATTGAATTCAAGTAGCTTTTGTACATCGCTCTAACTTAAAAGAGGGAGAGAAATGCAGATGTGGGTGCACATCTGCGTGTGAACAGATAGTGTTTGGCCTACTGTTCAAGCGTTAAAATAGCTTAACCTGTGTTTGAGAAAGACATTTGTAGTAATCATGACTTCTAAATTTCAAGACATCTTATAAGAAAAATACGACCCTAAAGAATTTTCATGTCCTTAAATATCAAAAACCTAGCTGAAGATGTTTAAGGGTCTTTAAATGTAAGAGATTTTAATGCTGTTATTAAATTAAAAAATAAATTCAAATGGCACATGAACCAGTAAGTGTGTTCTCTGTAATTTGAGGCCCAGGAACATATCTGAAAATAATTCACTGAATGTCAAATAATCTTGATTTATGACATTAAATGGATACCGTTTCATCTAAAGATGTCATCAATGTTTTTCATTTCCTTTATATCTTTTTTTTACCCTTGAAACCATATAATCATTTCATATTCTCATCATGATAAGCAGGAATAATGACTATGAATTGAGTTGGAAATTCATTCTGTGGGAACTAACATCAGATTAGAAAAAGAGGGTTTTGAAATGTAATCAGGAGGATTTACACAACGGTGTGGTTTATAAAAAATCACCGCAGACTCTGTGCTGTGCCCTCCCACTGACACCATGTACATAAACAATCATCACAAAAACCTTAAGCCCATCATTCTGGGCCGCTCCCTCCCTCATGCTTCACATCATGCCAGAGAGAGAGAGAGAGCAATCCAAACAACAAAACAGGGGTCAGAACCTTTTCTTGTCTGGGAGGTAGTTTCTGTGGACGTCGAGCCGAGCTGCAGCACGCCCCGTCCTTCTGATCACAGCGGAGCAGACTTGGCTCCATCCTAATCTCACAAGTCTCAACAGTCTGCAGCTCCAGTTTATCCAGAGGGGGTTGTGCCTCTCGTTGTTTAGCCCCTCATCATCGAGCACATCCCGCCCGCCCCGTCCTCCACAGGAAAACTCTCCATCAGTGACCCTCGGCTGACTCGGGATGCCTAATCCTTTAAATGTGGGCAAAGCCTAAAATGATGAGGAGTCGGGCTTTTTTTCATGCAGGTGATGTCTTTTTGGCCTCTCTTTGTTTCCCCGCAGGATCACACAGGAGATCCTCTGGGTGTAATGGGGCAAAAAGAAAAAGCCTCACAGCCTGCAGTCTGCAGCAGGAGAATTCACAGGTCAAATAAAGGCTGCATCCCCTCTGTTTGTCTTATCCAAATCTGTTGTTAAAGAGCAAAAGTTTCACTGAATTCTGGGCTTAAATCCACCAAGAAGTAGGCTTTAATTTAACCTCCTAATAAGAGAGAGGGCTACAATCATAAATCTCTGATGACTTGGCCTATAAATGGTTGTAATGAAACTGGTTCTGGGTGAGGGTTTTCATTTTCAATTTACGTCTAATGTGTAAGTCTTTTTGAATGATATTACTACTAATAATAATTTACTATTAAATCAACTGCTCAGTTGTGCAGGGAAAGAAAGATTCAAGCAAACAAATGCCACACACACTTGGGGTGAGCAATATGGAAAAAAATCACATCAATATCTCTCAAATAGCTGAATCACAATATTCCATAATTACATATCTCATAATTTTTCCACATAAAAAATGAAGCTCAAAGCATAATGGTTTGAATCCAGAGGGCTGTGAAGGCTTTAGGTCATCATATTGTACTGTGTTGCTGATGTAAAAGATGGGGAAAAAATTGTAACGCTGAAACATTTTCTGTCTCCTACTTTGGCATACACAAGAAAAACCAAATTCTGCTGCTTGCCTGAGATCTTATCCACAAAGAGCCATTATTTTTCATATTATTTTGCCTCCTTTTAGCACAACTATATCAACATTAACGTTACTGCCCAAACTTGGATCGTTTTGAAAATATATCAACATTTAAAAAAACTTTATATATCTCCCAGCCCTATACCACCTATGCTAGATGTTTAAAATAATAGACTGTACCAATCAGAAACAGTTTAAAAAAGTCAAGCAAGAAAAAAATCATCAGAAAAATCAGCATTTCCAGGATCATCTCATAGTTAAAGCAGCCACCTTCATAATATTCTCCTCCATATTAACTATCACTAGCTTTAAGTATTTACACCCATCAGCTGATTCATATGGTACAACTTGATCATGCTGGGTTTAACTCCTTTCTGCCTTCACAAATTATATCTTTGTGGTAAATATTAATAAAAGTGCTGGAAACATTCCTCGGATAATTTTGTCTATATTGATATGATAGTATCGTGCACTTCCCTGCACTTAGCTAACAGGAGTGGCACCTGGACCTCTGCTGCTGTAGCCCTTTAATTTCAAGGTTCAGACATTGTCTCCTGAATGCCTTGGTTGTGGCAACTGGTTATTTTAGATAGTTTTGCTGGATATTATCTCAAATTACTCTGGACTAAATCACCTTTCCTCAGTTCCGATGCTTGATTTACACTGTAGCGTATCCCCTTAGCAAAGTCTACATGTCTAAATGTTGGGAGCTAATGTCATATGATTAATCAGATAACTATTTACATTAATGAGCAGTTACATGGGTGTACATCATGAAGTGGCAGATTTGGGTACATTATAAAAACTTTACAGAAATCCACCAAACAAAGTGCTGATGCCTGATGACTCTTTGTACACATTAGATATTAATTTACATGTAACTACCACTTTTTATATATAGACTGTATTCCACTGAAAAATAAAGCCAATACTCATTAACCCTACAAAGTTACATTAAATATTAAGTCTTTACCCCTCAAAATATGACATAACACTGACTTACTAATCTAATAAAATAAAAAGATACACTGCACACCAGTACAGTGGTTTTTTAAACTTCTTTTGCACCAGGGACACTCAAAATTAATTTCAAAACAAACCATCTTTGTTTCCACACTTAATAACCTTGTTGACATGTTACTGGATACTGATGTATAAGATGCTATTTAGTTTAACCTGCTTTTGCTCAACACATTTGAACAGACAGCTGTTTCACCTAGGATATATTTATTGTCAAATGAATTCATACAGTCATCTGAAACTTTGAAAATTCAGTAACATGTATTTTATCAAGACAAGCCCCTGTCATCAAGCATGATGCATTATAAGGGGGGGGGGGGGGTTAAAATTATGGGCCACATAACCTTCATAGACTCGCTATACTCACTGTAAAAGACAGTGTTCTCGATAAGGTCTTAAAATGATTTTTTGAGAGATTTCAGCTGTATGTAAGAGTTGGAGCGCCAAAGCACTGATTTAGAATATGAAAATACAAATCATATCATATTGTATAAGTTCCTAAGGCCCACCTAGACTTGTCTTAAAGCACATCAGCATGCAACCTTAAAGAGGCACTGCACCAGATATATAAATAAAATGTGTGCACTCACAGCCTTCTTTTGTTTTTTTGTTTGAAAAGATCAGATTCCACCTGACATGTGTTTTTTAGAACCTGACACGCCAGACGGACAGCTCCACATAACCGTCACGGAAATATTTCACTAGTCCATCTGAGGTAGATCCTATAGAAAATGTTTTCAGAGGCAGAACCTTCAAAAACAACAGCAGCTGGTGATTGGACAGTTGTTCTGCCAGTCCCACTCATCACAGACCAATCTAAATCAAGCAACGGTGTGATGGAGCAGTCAGACCCTGTTATTAGCCGTTAGCTTAAACTATGGTTTAGTCCTATCTTCTTACATTAAAATTCCACACAGATGTATCACTTACCACTTGTATGTGAAATGAGCCTAGTCAACGACAATCACATATTTCACCAGGTATCGTGAAGTAACCATGACTACCATAGACTAACTGGCATTGTCCAGAGGATGTGCGCACCTTTCCCAGTTTACTGGTAGTTTCTGTCTCTCCTCCCTGGGTCATCCAGCTTTTGGTTGTGAAGTCTTGGAGACTGGATCTTGGCAAGATGGATCTGCGGACAATGAAGCAGACAGGCCCACTTGCACTGCAAGGTAGTGCTTTTTATGATGATTTTAAGAAATCAGGTCAGAGTGAAAAAGACAAAAGCAGACTCTGGTTGCTTTTCATTTGAGTGTGATGCAGCAAAAGTAGTCCACTTCTTACTAACTACACACCTACCACGTGTTTTTTTAAAACACAGCACATGTTCTGTGTGTGCAAAAGCAAATTTTACCATGAAGTACATCTTGTTTCATCACTTGACTGGGCTTATAACTGATTCCATCATTTCTGCCATAAATACTTTGTTACTGTTGAAAGTGCATCAAGTTTTCTGACGATGAAAATTCAGGAAGTTTAAGGCCCGGGATCAGGAGTGCTCAATTGCAGCTCACAATAGACTTTGCCCTCATTTGCTTCACTTTGTCCTCCATCTCAAAGTTTGATAAACAATTAATACGTTGCCTCTAATCTTCAAGATTTCACCAAGCTTCTATGAAGTTTGTCAGCTTTGTAGACCGACGAACTTGAGCCATCAATATCTTCTCTTGCTGCTTGGAGGGTCTGTACCATCATGACCAGGGGCCAATCCACAGGTAACATGGGCTAACCAGGGCACACCTAAATCTGATTGGCCTCAAAATCTATAGTAATAATAACCACTCACCTCAGCAAACCATTAAAGAAAAGCAGAGATGTCGGCTGTTCCCTTTTTTTTAAGAAGAAAAGCACTCTGAGAGCGCAGACCTCTGTCAAGCAGGTCAGTTCCACTAATAAATTGTGATTTCCACCCTATGTTAAAGTCCTATGTTAATATAGAAATGTGAAATGAAAAATATTAATCAGCAAGAAGTGTGATTATTGCTGATATACGTATCATCCAATAGAGTGACCTAGTCAGTGGGTATTGTAATTTGTTGACTGAACCAATGTGCTGCTGTTTGTACAGATGTTGTGCGCGCCATGGTGCTTCCAGTGGGTGATGTCGCCAGCCTGTTGGTTGGAGCAATGTCACAGTGCATTCTTTGTATGCAGAAGTTGGTAGCTAGGTTTTTACACTCATGTACAGACAGACTTCTGCTATGATATGTGTCTACACAGACACAGCAGAGAGGAGGAGATCAGTGTAACCAGAACCAATCGGATGGTGCTGAGGGTGGGACAAAGTAGAAACAGCAAATAGAGCGCCTTGGAGGACTTCTCCCCTGGCCTTCTCTGAAAATGTAGTGACATAGGTTTGAAAAATTAGACACCAGTTTGCAAATAAACTACAATTTCCACAATGTTGTAAATAAATGGGATTTGCCATTATAAATGTACTGTTTTTTCTGTGGCCTCAATCTGGATGCATCAGCACCAAAATGTATTGGCTTCTTCCTTGGACTAACCCACCCCTGGTAAAATTTTCATGTAAATCCATCCAGTAGCTTCTTAACTTGCTACAAACAAAACAAACTAACAAACAAGCAAGCAAACAAACAAACAGACAAACCCCAGCGAAAACATAACCTCCTTGGCAGTGGTAATTACCAAGGATATCTTCACCCTTCAACGGTTATCGATTGAAAGTTAAGATATTCTAAACTATTTTATTAATTCTAACACACCAAAGGGTCTATGTATTAGCGAATTCTTGAAATTACGTTCATTATTTTGAGCTTAGGTTTAAAATTACATCTTCTCGAGGTCACAGTATTGAGCACAGCCTTAATGACGTCACATTGTGCAACTTAATAAGTAAATCATGATCTGTTATAAGGATGATGTTGCATGTAAACAGCCCTCTGTCTGTTCTCCTCTAACAGTGAGCTCATCCGGGCAGCAGCAGCAATGCCCACCTCCTCCTCCTCCTCCTCCTCCTCCTCATCCCTCAGCCCCACCCCTCCTCTGTGCCAGACATATTTAATTTAATTAAGGCCTGTCAGCGCTATTGATTTTGCCACTTTCAATTACGAACCGGCCGTTTATGGGCTCTACGGGCTGTGGATCTACTGATCTGTGATGAGGGGGGGTCCTATCAGTGCAGGAGCACATGGACGAGGAGCCTCTCAGTCTTCCTTATGGCCCTGTGCTGTCTGCAGGAGACACTGACGTATGGCCGCTGCCTGGCTCCCACTCCCCTCCTGCTACCCATAATTAATCCCTCATTAGACAGCTCTTTATTGTTAAATTTGTGCCGTTCGTAATCAAATTGGGCAGATTAATTGCTACAGAATTTAAAAAGCAGGGTGAAAAATATCCACTCTGAATTGGCGTCAGCTTTTATGACACCCAGACCTCTTTAGTGAGCCGTCAACAGACTCAGGGAAATATTTCACAGCCTCCAGAATTTCCCCTGCATCACTTTTTGAGTGATGAACGGTTATTGGGTGCTTTCTCTTAAAAGAGCAGCTGCTAAGCAGAAGCTCATTAAAATGTTTCTCTGAGATATATTTCCACTTGCAGTCCTAATTGCAAAAGTCAACCTAACAAATTCTGGTGTTTATTTATGGTCATGGCCTTTTGCTTGTGCTCTGTTTGTCAGTGCAGGCTGGAGAGCGATGTGACCGAGTGTGTGTGTGTGTGTGTGTGTGTCAGAGAGAGGGGGGGAGAGATTAGACCAGCACTCTGAGGTCCAAGCAGACCCAACATGAGCCCTTTACACACATGTACATGTCATATTCTTAGGTAATCTTCCCTAAAATTTTCAGTTTTTCAGTTCCTAACACATGATTTCCTGATTCACTTGTTCAAACTTGCCTCTTGTAGGCTTGGGGATGGAAAAATGAGGGGGTTAACAGAAAAAAAACAGGGTCAAGTCATTAACGCAAATACTTAATCAGCCAATCACATGGCTGCAACTCGATGCATTTAGGCCTGTAGGCAGGTCAAGATGGCCTTCTTGATCAAATCAAGTATCAGAACGGAGCTGAGAGGGGAGAGACTTTGAATGTGGCATGGGTGCCAGATGGGCTGGTCTGAGTATTTCAGAAACTCTAATACTGTTGGGGTTTACACGCAAAGCCATATATAGGGTTTATAGAGAATGGCCCAAAGCAGAGAAAATGTCCAGTAAGCAGCAGTACTCTGGGAAAACATGCTTTGCTTATGTCAGAGGACAACAGCCAGGGTGGATTGTGACGATACAATGGATGGATGATTAGAGGTTTAACGCAATTTCAACAACCAAGGCCGTCTCCATGGCGAAAGCAAATTAGACATTTTTTCATCAAAAAAAGCAGCTTATAAACAGATAAAAACAGTCTAGTCACTTTCAAAAACTCTAAAATTACTTCTGCTTTGATTCTGTTAAAAAGATCTTGAAGACCAACTACTCTACAAAACCTCTCTTTGGGGGATAAGATCTGCGATCTAGAAGTGTGTGTTTTATAGTCAAAGGAGTGACGATACAAAAGCCACAGTAACTCAAATAACCACTCATAACAACTACGATTTTAAGAGTTGCAAGAGTTACAGCTTTCGGCTAGGCTCTACAAAAATTCAGCAAGATGATATGTCCAAAGACACAATATAAGCTGTAACAAAAAGAAATTGTGTCGTATTGAACATCACATAAGTTTTTTTATTTGTATTTTTCCTCCACCTAATAGATAGTGTTTTAGCTAGCATTTGCCTGTTTTTTTGTTTGTCCAGTGAGCAAGATAATTGAAAAAGCTTACATTTTTCCTTTAATATGACTATGTTTAAGGCTAGGCAATATTACCTAATCTCAGTATCACGATTAATTGAAATTCATACCTCAATTACAATTAATGAGGTATAAGTGTTGTTGATAAATGTTGAAATATGGCTGTTGTATGTTGTGAAAAACTTTCAAAGAGACACTACAGACTTAATGGATAGCAACCACTTTAACAACAGCACAAATGAGACTTTCCAGTGTGTGATTGTTATTTTGGTGCTCTCTTTGAAGTAGTCTAGAATTTGAACAAAATTGAAATGTTGGGATAGCAGTTTGTTTTTCTACTTTGTGGTCATTCTTGAGAGTTAGGGAAGAGCTGATATTTCATGTCATGATTAGTAAAGCTCTGGCAGGATGTAACAATAATTTTGGGCTCATCCAGGATTTGAACATGGACCTCTTAATGCATAGAGGATGTTAATTTAAATGTTAAATGTGATCTAATATGAAGGTCAAGCTTTAGCTTTTCAAAATCTCATTGAAATGATATGCAGATCAATAGCCATTTGTCTGAAGATTAAACCAAATTTCTACTTTCTTTGTATTGTCCTTATCCAGGCAGATAGTCTATTTCTGTCACTAGTCAGACGTGAAGTGAAAAGGGTTAGCACCTTTCTCGAGTTGTTTTCATGAGCAGTAGTTTGTGAAAAGTAGGTTGGGAGAGTCTTTAACAGAAGGTTGATTTATTGTGTGCATGACATTACACTGTATAGTTATATAATATGCAAATAAGATCATCATCAGATTGTTGAGATCTCACTCAGAGTTATTTTTAGTGCTTCTCATGTTTCCTCAGAGAACACTTGAACCAGCTGACTCATATGAATGGTGTTAGGTGTGACAATAAAACTGTAACAAGCCATTTGCTTGACACATTTTTACAGCATATATTTAAGTGGTAACCATAACAGCAGTAGCTCCCAACACTTAATAATACTTTTGAACGCTTTGCACGGGCACCTTGTAAATGCAGATCTAAGTCGGGTTTAAGTGGAAACAGAAATGAATATTGAAGTAACTTTGTGCAGGTTAGGCTGCACAGTGCTGAGTGGGAGAAATGAAAACCCTGATGTGTAGTAATGCAGAAAATGCTCTCTAATTGTATTTATGAAAATACAACATAAAAGGCACACAGTACAAAACTGCTTGTATTTCAACCATATCAATGGTCACTTATTCTAATCAACATTCACCTGAAATGTCTAAAAGTCCTACTTCAGGAAATGAAACTCAAATATTAAGCCTGTATTGCTTGCAATAAGTTTAAAAAGGCAAATTAAATGTGATAATGTTACTTATTAATAGGATAAACCATAAAATAATAAAGCAAAAATGTGCTTGATTCATTAATAAATAGTAGTTAGCACATTAGTAGTATTCACACGTTATTCTGCTGTTTTTAATTATTTATGTAAGCATCTATATTTTGATTCAATATATTAAAATAAGATTTTTATCTGGCCATATCAAGAGAGAATCAATTACAATCACACTAACTCAATGTTTTTTCATTGAAATCAGTCAGATACAAGGGCATCATTTTAATGCATACTGAAGTACTTTGGAAAAAAGTTAAGCAGCCCTTTTAAATGGAAAAATACACATTTTGTCTCTGATTTTATAATGCAAAGCTGAAAGCATAAACAAATCATCCTACTTTTTTAAACAGTCAAATCCATTACTCACACTAAATCTTAGTTAAAAATCAGAGTTCTTCAGTTCTGCTGTTAACCCTCTTGTCCCATAAAAAGTATCAAAAAGCACATTGTGACTCAAAAGTGGGCACAACGAAACAGTGCTCTACATCAAAATGATATACTTTAATACTTTAATATACTGACCCTTATTTTTTTTTTCCAAGTAAAAACTGCTTGTATAGAAATCATTTGAATTACCAAAGTCAGGGGCATGTCAGTGATAGTTATCAAAACCAGTGGTGTTTTTTTAAATGTCTATGCTGTTAGCTTAAAATCTTAGCCCACTTTGTCCCAAAGTAAAAAAAATATCTTATCATTTTTTGTTTTATCATTGCTTTAAATACTTTTACCAATTTAAGTTCTGTCGCAGAAGGGAGAGTCTATAGCTATCACTTATTTATTATTGTTTATTAATACTTAATCTCTCATCTTTGACTAACTACATATCACTGAAGCCTTAAAAAATGTGATTGAAAATGTTTCAACCCTTTCGCCCATGGTCCTGCTTGCTTTTGTGGGTCATTTACATACATTCATTTATGAATATAGGCTTATTATTTCAAGCTTTTATTTCTCACAGGACCTTTAATACTCACATGTACTAAAAAGACCCAAATAGATAACATGAATAAAACCATTATTGACAACGAGATAATACTTTTGAATGAACAAAAATACACAAAGAAAATTTCTGACCCCTTAACAAACACTGTGACATAAACTAGTTTGTCTACATTATATCACTGATTTAATGTGAAAAAAGTGACAAAATAATTTGTTTTCCAGATAAAAACATTTAAGGGAAAATTTACTTTGGATTTACATCATCTGGAACATCTCTATGACTTGTTCATTCAGTTCTGATTTTGGTTCACATCTTTATCGTATTTATTCTGTGTCACCTGCAACCCATAGGTGGACACAAAACACACTGCCATAACACTATATCATAGTGTTCCCCATCATCAAATCAAAAAAAATCACAAAAAATGAATTACAAAATATGATAAATAACATGCAGGGGACATATAATGAAAGTCACAATTGTTCTGGGTTTAAATGTGTCCATTTTTAGCCTGAACAGATTTATAGTTCTTTCATAAAGACAGAATGAAATTTTAAAAGTCCTAAAATAATGCACATTCCTGTTAAATTACATGTGGTAAGGTTATCTAATAATATATTTTTAGCCAACCCACAAGGGACTGATGCTAGTAAAGGATTACTTACAGTGTCTTGCACATACAGCACCATCTTGGAAGTGCTTTTAGGTTTTTGCTCTACAACAAAGACAAGATGTGTCATCCTTTATATTTCACTTTTTGTAGGTCAAATGAAGACATAAAAAATAATCACACTATTTTATTGCCAACTATAGCTTCCCTCAGGAGCTTTAATAATTATATGTCTTGAAAAGTGCCAAAGCATTTATAAGAAATATGTATGCAGTGATAATCAAACTGGTAAATAAAATGTTTGCATTGAAAAAAGTTATAAAACTTTTTAATGCTGTGCATATATGCAAACTTGTGAGCCATTAAATACTCTGTGTTGTGTTTGTCTTTGTGTTTGTACAAATGCAGATCCAGTGGGGTGTGTATGCAGCGTGTCATGTTTCAATGACATCATTTAATGAGAGCATTGATGTCAAAAGTCGGGTAATTGCATTGGCTGTCGTGTCACCATACACCTTAGCAATTATAGTGTCACTCAGCCATTAAGGCTCATTATCTGTGTGAGGGGCCGGCCGTCCAAACAATGTCTTCACACAAACCTATACACTAATTGCTAGCAGACGTGTGGAGCCAGCTGAAGTGCTGTATATTTAGCTTCTGTTGACTGTATGGGAATTACGTGGGTGAGGTGCACAAATATGATTATTGGATTTCACCTGACTGACAGGTGAGCAGAGTGAGGAGTACATGTGTGCTCTTTGGAGATGGATGGAGCGGGAGGACAGGATTGGACGGCTGAGTGGAAAATAATAAGGGCCACTTGAATGGTGGAATTACAGCTAATTCAGAAAAGGACATGGACTCTTTCTTTGTAAATGAAAAGCCGGAGAGGAGTTGGCGCTTACCTTCAATCATTAAATCCAGACGGCACATGGGTTAGCTTCTCTGACTGGAATCTCCTCTGGTTGTAATATTTCTTATTAACTTCTCTTTGTTCCACATTTGTGTGTGAAACTGTTCCCATGGATGAGCTGGTACTGTCGGCCATTTTGTGCCCTCGCTAACCCCTCTGCCCTCCCTACTCCACATGAGACCTTATAAGGCAGCGTGGATTCCTCGGGCTTGCATGCTTCATATTATCTTCACATCCCCCTGATTCAATATCACTGATGGTTATCTTTGTTGGAGTTGAGGGCCATGACCAGGAGCCTCGGCCCTTTTATGCACAACTGGATCTGGGTTTATGTTTTCTGCGTGGCAGTGTAACAGTTGTGTGTTTGTTTTCCAGCAGATTGTGCGCTCTGTTACTGTGAGACATTACAAACTCCTGAGGGAGTGTTTGTTGACATCCAGATTTAGTTATAACTGATCGTATTTCTCTTCAGCAGGTTCAGATGTTGAGCAGGAGGGCGTGCTTCAGGAGTCATGGTCCCCTCCACCTGGTGTCGACATCAAACAGCTTCACTGAATAATATTTTATATAACCTCGCTGCTTTTACTCTGACGTCAGGCTGCTCAGCTCACTCTGCCTGAAAATCTGCAGAGGAGCTGAAAGCAATTTAATAAGTGCCAACTGGCAACGAACCAGAAAATTTCAGGCATGTTTTAATTAAGCCTGGCCTGCTAATCAAATCACACATCATTGCAGTATTTATCTCAATCACTCACAACTACCAGTGAACGTTTGTTGCTCATTTGTCAAACATTTAAATGCTGCTTGATCTACTGACACCAAAAGTTGTTGATGCTGGTTCAACAAAACAGGCACTGAAATGATGGCTGCTGCTCTGGACAAATTATGACATATGAGCTACTATTATGTTTGTTTGTGGTGCAATCAAACAAACTAACACTATGTAAATATTTTTGTTCAGTCATAACTGGAGCAAACAGGGCTTTGTGGCAGTTTGAAAAACGCAGCAGGGATGACTACAGTTTCCCAAAAGCACACAACAGCTGCTCAAACGTTAGAAAAAGTACCAAACAACTGCAGATGCAGGTAGAGTTTGTATTTCTTTCTTTTTCTTAATGAATCAGCTATATATTTCAGTTTAAAATATATAATAACATCCAACCCATATGCTGCACAACCACAGAGTATTCACTTGTTGAGCATTGGATTAGACATAATGGTAGCAGTCTTAAGGTAGCTTAAGACCTGCGTTAACAATGAACTGTCTGTAATGTATAATCATCTGGACAAATTGACATCATTTGTCCATTTATTGGAATTCTTTATCTATTTTGTTAATTATAGTGCACTTATAGTAGACTAACAGATTATCTGAATTTATTGTATTTCTGCAAGTAATGTGCAACAATTTAATTACTACATTCAACTGTATCTGTTATCCTACATTTTTTAAAACTGATTTCTCTATATGGGCAGCTAAGCCTTAAAAAGACTCTGTGTATAAATCAACCAAATTATATTATTGTTGTGCACGCTGCCTTTTTTATTTCCACTGCAAGAATTTATGATTTTTATACATGTTTGACAGTTATTAAAAACATGATGGAGTTCATTTTTTCTTTGTTCTATGACATTTTTGTTTAAACACACTAATAAAACACATTAAGAATAAAATCTGTGAATTAATAGCGGATTCAGCTTTTATCATAAGTTGAGCCAAATTCTCCATCACAAACATTAACTTCACAACAGCCAGCGAGTGAGAGGTGTGTAATACAAACACTTAAGATTTGTTTTTGTTTCAGTGACCAGTGGAGTATTCAGAAATTATCTGAAACAATTCAAAGTAAAGGATCATAAAAAAACTGGAGGACAGAGCATTCTGCTGCATGGGATGTGTGGATTCCCAAAAAAACATCAGGGTATCAGTCTTAGGTTTGTAAGCCTGCACCCTACCAGAAGAAGAAAGTGTAAAGTATAGGTGCAGATACTAGGGCTGGGAGATATGGTCCTAAAACACAATCTCAGATATTTCCAAACAAACTCGATTTCTATCCGTTTTTTTCCCCTTACGCAGAAAAAAACCAACTAAAAAACAAGCATGAACTAGTTCTGTCAATAAATGCCACAACATTGAAATAAATTACAAGTATAAGTGGCCCTCAGTAAATCTTTTTTAAAGCTTTTCATATTAATTTAATGCTGGCAGCAAACACCGCTATCTGCTGATTTAGAGATGCTTCTAATCAGCACAAGACATTAACTGTCAGACAAACTTGAATCTGTTTTCATTTTTAAACCAGAAAAACATTTTGAAAATCTTGGCACTGTGCAACAAGAGCATTAGAAAAACACTGGTATCAGCACTGAGGTGATTTTCAGGCAATGCCACTGTTTCCACCTTTAATGTTTCCCTGCTGAACCTCAATCTTACTGTATTTTGTATGTTACATTTTTTCAAAAAATGTATGCAATTATGCATTTACTGCATCTATACATTTATTTAATATATTTTTTCTCGATTCTTTTTCTTCTCTTCCATCCTTCTGTAAGAGTGTTTAAACAGCATGTCATTATCAACTGTAAATGACGCACATATCAAAGGTTCTCTCAAAACTGTATCCTCATCTTCTGAGTTGAGTAAGAGACTTAGAGCTTTGCCTTTTAACTTTCAGGTGTGCTTAAGTATTACAGCTTTGAGTCACTTGAGTCATAAATCCTCTGATATTTGGTGCAGTAGTTTGGTAGGAATAATACGTGCATGTTTGTTTCTATGTACTATGAATATTCGCGCAATGTTATGTGTTATTTGCATTGCTTGAATGTTACATGTCTGTATATTTTTGTGTTGGACCTCCTTGAAAATGAAATTTTTCCTCAAGGGGCCAGCCTCTTGATACATTTCTTATAGATATCAAAAAATGATATGATAAACATTTGTATCAGCATTAGCCCTATTGTTTTTACAAAGAGGGCATATTTGATAACCAAGTTTTTGATTAATGACAGGGTTTTTATCCTCGAGAAAAGATTTAAGGTTTAAAATTAATTTAAAGTGCTTTATTAGACGTTTAGCAAAAGGTGGTTACATTTTTGACCAATGGGACTTGGAAACTAGACAGAATACAATGGTTAAATAATCACTGAATTTAATCAGAAATGTTTCACAATTTACACTTTAATTTTCTGTCTACGGGGGGTTTCCCCTCATATTATCTCTAGCAGCTACTCGGCCTGGGCAAAAATTCGATAAGATTTAAAAATCGAGTTGGCAAGTCAAATCGATTTGTTTTTCCTTAAACTCGAGTTTAACAATTTTATTTTTAATTCAAGCGGTTCATTTCACATTCGTACTTTGAGGCACTTTTCTCACTACTTTGTACACTTTTACATTTTTTACAACAAGAGTTGAGTTTTCTTTTAAGATTTTTATTTTTTTACAACAAGCGTTACCTGAGGCATTTTGTTATTTTCATAGTAAATTCAAACAAGTGTATAAAACTGCAGTGCACAGGCACTTTGTGTCATTTCTGTGTTGATTTTTTGACCTGAAGGCACTTTAAATGTTTATTCTAAGTAAAAATAAATGTATGTTTGGAAATAAATTTATAGTTTGTAGTAATTTCAATTTAAATGCGGTGGGGGCATCGAATCGAATCGAATCGAATCGTGAATTGAATCGTGAATCGAGTTTTTTTTTTTTTTATCAAAATTTTTTTGGGGGGAGGGAAATTACACAGCTCTAGTAGCTACACATAATAAGCCTTAATGTTAAGTGTAGCCGTTATTTAAGTCACAGTATTGAAAAAAATCTTTCATTGCCTACTTAATTGTACTTGCTTTTAACAATATTACCTTCTTTGTACCTTATTATTTGTAAATAACGAATGAATCAATGCAATGTCAAAAAAATAAGTGTATTATCTAGACCTGCCGTCAAGTGTTGCAAGAAAATCTATGTGATGAATTGGCTCTACAAAAAAAAGGTAATTTCATTCATGCTGAAGTAAAGATGACAATAATGTAGATATTAATGCTAAGATTAATCAGTTACAGAAGATTACATGCATATGTTATGTCTGCAGATTTAAGAAACCAGCATGTGATGGTAAATCCAGAGACAACCAGAGACAAAGCTCTGAAAATGTTAAAGGGCTGCTCCACAAAAAAACCTCACAAACCACTTTGGAGGTCTTGCCATTAGCGTCTTAAGAATAATATTTTTTGTTTAAAATTCTAACACACATGCACAGCAACATTTCTGCACACTAGTGCAAACGTGTGTGTAGCCTCATTATAAGCTGGGGTTGCAAAGCTAATTATAGTTGCGTCGGGCCGTGATGGCTGGGCGCGCTCCTCGCTGTGTGGTGGAGCCACAGAGGCTGCACAAACATCTCTTCAGAGGCCCCGCTCGTTGTTTAATGAAAAATCACAGGGGCACTGCGAATGCACACAGAGAGGCACAGCACAATCTGACGGACAGTGTCACAGGGGCCATGCCAATTATGCTTTCAGCAAAAGCCAACCAACCCCTCTCCCCTCTCCCCTCCTTCTTCATACACCTCCTCCTGCTCCCCTCCCGGATGAAGAATAACAGGACAGAGATATGATTACTAATCTGCCCCCAAAAAACCAAACACTGAGAATGTTGGGATTTGTTTGTTCAGTCATCAAGAAGTGTTTCAAACTGAAGTGTGGGTCTGGATGGGGTGACGGTGTAATGAGGGTTTGTGGCTTTAGATGTTTGTTTTTGGTCTGATTGGGTTGTGTGAGGCTTGATGTGTCTCTCAGTCTCAATTTTGGAGCAGCAATCTATTTTGAAAAGCAACAGTTTGTTAGTTTAACCAGATTTGGTGCCATGGTTTGAAGAATATTACTGTAACATTTTTAGTTGCATGGCAATGCACTGAAAACCATGTGTGTATCACCAACCTCTTCCTCTCCATCTCTGATTGTCTCCACTGAGGCACCTCGGCAGCTCTTTCCACATGAGTAAGAATGTGATGAAGTACTCCTCTTATGGACTCATTCAGTCGGCTGGCATAGGTGTAATATCCACCTGTCAGAGAGGGATGAATACTTCATTTATCAAACTCTGTGACTGAATAGAAGAGAGACATCACATGTGTAGCTGAACAGGAAGCAAGAGACAGGGGAATAGAAGAGAAAGCAGGTACATAGGGTGGCTTTGAGAGTGATTTAGCATCTTAAATGAATGAGAATGCCATCAGAAGAAAAGGCAGCATGGGTAATTGTCTGCCAGACCACCACTTCTGTCCTGAAATGATTAGCTCTCCAAGAGATTGTAGCAGTGAAACGAACAGAGCTGGAGCTAAACCGTATGCTTTTTAGTATCTTTAGCTGATATCACGTAGTTTATATGGCTAGATACATTCTAGCAAGAAGTCAAAATTGTGAAGAGGGCAGGAGAAACGATTGCATTACAACACAGTTGTAGCAAAGAGTTGAGCAATTTCTTGCCGAAAAATTGTTGGGAAATAGTGCAAACTTTATTTTAATATATATTTTTTGGGGTATTTTTGCCTTTATTGATAGGAGAGAGACGGTGCATGCACATGGGACGTGCAGTTGCCAACACTTCACCAAACCAGCAACCCAAATAGTGCAAACTTTTGGCTAGACTGCTAAAATGTTAGGTCATGCACACTGCTGATACTTTCTTAATATAAAAACTTTCTTTGTTGGCTATTAGTATCCCGCCGCAGTCATGCAATAATCTCTGCAAAAAAGAAAATCTGATTTCTAGAGTAAAACAAACACAGCCATATGAAATGCTTAACTCGTGTTGTCTTTCTCAAATTGTTTCCAGTCTCCTAAACGGACAATTTTTTTTTCTAATGTCACCCTAATTGGAGTCTTTCTTTTGTATTTTTGTCCAGCAAAGAAAACAAAGAGCAGACATGAGAGCGGCCTAATTGGCACAACATCTAGTGTCAGTGCCTGTGTGACTTCAAACAAGAGCGAAAACACCATGAACTTGCTGAGGCATTTGTTCACTCAGAACAGCCAGCAGTCAGTAGCATCTGTGTGTCACATTTTAGTTTGACTTAGCTTGCTTGTAACCACACCAAATTTTTTAAAGAATAACAGGTAAAATCCTTAGTTAAAAAAATCAATCAAAATACAAAGCCAAGGTGAAGTGCCAAGATAGATCATGCCTGTGCCACTTGAAAAAATCAAGCATACTACTGAGCAATTTCCATCAGAGAAAATTAATAAACAAACCATATTGGTACTGCAGAATAAGGACCTACCCATACTCCTTTTGAAAAAAATCTTAGATCAAAATTAGGGAGAAAAGAGGCTAGTCTCCTAGATATTGGCTAATTTCCCCCTATTCAATTGTATGCCAGCAGCTTTGTGTTAATATTATGCAGACACATCACTTCAACACAACAGTCCCATTCACGCTGCTGTTTCCAGCATATTTACACCACTGTGACACTTTCCCTCTACAATGAATCAAGTTGTGCTACACCATGAATCGACTGACCTGGTTCACACGACAACAGTGTCACCAGAAACAGAAACAGTTTTCCTTTGTGTTTTGAGAATCCACGAGAACGACTATAAACGCGGTATCATGCAGGCCAGGTCAGTAATTGCTGATGTAGTGAAACAGCAGTGGTACATTATGCGTCTGCGCACCAACACTTTCTGGTGATGACAAGCTTTTCAGTTATATTCACCAAGGACTCAGGCCTTGTTGAAAAGAACAAATGCGTCTCGACTGGTCAAAGTATTGCTGCAGTAAATCCACATTTTGTTAGAGTAGCGATAACAAACTTAGCACAGTAAGCAGCACACATGTTGCTCGGTAGCTGTTGTTGCTGTTCCTAGGTTGGCCCCCAACCGTTTCTCAGAGTACTGCGCATGAGCCGCGCATCTCCATCTCCCTGACAACACTGACTCAAAACTTTTCACTCTGGACCCCAGTTTCAAAAGATAGCAGATTTAGGCACTTCAGGCACCATTCTTGTGTAACCGGTAGGGCTGAATGGTAAGGACAAAAGTTCATATCTTGAGATATCCAGATATCTCGATACGGATACAATATGACTACGGGTTCGGTGAAAACCAAGTGGTACATTCAAGGGCAATTGTAAAAATTAAATCTGTTGTGACTTCCAGAGCTGTACACACAGGAGAGCACAGGGGAAATCTATGTTTATATTGTTGCTTTTTGGATATTAATATCTTGAATGCTCATATTTCTATATAGATAATGATGTATGTCTTTCAGCCCTAGTAAACAGAAAACATAAATGCAACAAAAACTCTCCATTTATGTTATCATGTAAAAGGCCCCTCATGGTAACGTGAATGTCTCAAGTTATAATGACAACAGCTGTGTTGCTGTGCTTTTTTGCAAAGGCACTGTGGAAAGAGCTAATGAGAGACCAGCAAGCCAGAAACATAACTACATGACGAAAAATAGGCAATATCTCTTTGTGTGACACTTTCTAAAGATTTGTCTTTTATTTGGTATGGTTATTGTTTTTTGATTAATCTGTCATTTCTACTTCATCTTTTTTGTGGTTACTCTTACCTCATGAGCCTCCAACATCTTCCATTGTGAGATTGTGATTATGTGTGATTAAGGCTGGTTTCATAGATTGTGTTAGCTTATTAGAACCTAACAGAGGCATTAATATTGATTTCAGCCTGACTCGTCCACAGCAAAAACTAAATAAAGTGAGTCTCACTCTTTTTTGTTTGCAAATCACCAGGAGGCTGGGCTTATGCCTTCCCTCAAGAGTCTTTATTCTCTTGTACAGAGCAGTGGGGCGCCACTTAGCCAACAATGGTGGATAAACCTCTAAGTATACAAAGGCAGAGAGGGGCCTGTAAATGAACAGCAGAGGTCTTGGAGTGAGAGCCGCGGTCATGTCTTTATTTTAGGAAAACAGGATTAGTGATCTGATGAAAGGGGAAGGCGCACAGAGTGACACAGTCAGAGGCGGTGTCAGTCTCACTTTACAGTTTGAAGAGTTCCCGCTCTTCCCTTTAAGAGGGACCGCAGACTGCCTCAGGAGCAGGTGAACCCTTCAGGTGGGCCTTTTTCGAAGAGCTACTTGATTCCGATGTGAGGGCCTCTTCCACTCCTCCACCCCCTGCGGCACAGAGCTCATTGGGCATAAAAAACACAATTAAATTCAGCTAAAGCACGACCGCTGACTGCTCAGCTGCAGCCTAATGGGCTTAAGAGGGGAAAATGAATCTAATTGCGTGTTATTGGTCTGAAGTTAATCCCCTATAGTGTGCGCTGCGGTTCTGGATCGCTTTAAGATGGGCTCAATGAGGAGAGTTTTGGCGGGTAACAAAGCCAGAGGGTTGCACTTGACTCCTGACAGCGGCTGAAAACCACTAAATAGCTTCTTAAGTGGCCTGTAAGTCTTATCAAGTGCACACTCGTGTATGAAGAGAGCAGCCTGTGAGTGAAATGATGATGTCAGGACCACAGTGCAGAGTGATATAAGGTTTCACTTTCTTTCAGGGCGAGGGGATTAGAGCCTGACATTTTTCCTGTGACCGTAGGCGTGGGAGGTACGAGGATGTGTTGTTGTGAATTAATTGTTTCATTACACAGTTCTGAGACATATTAGAGGGGATTAATACACAATTACTCCGTCTAACAGCGACACCTGATCTGATTTCAGAGGTTAAACGAACCGAAGCTGTATGAAACACTTAACTCGTGTTGGCTTTCTCAAATCGTTTCCAGTCCTGAGAATGGGCTGGATTTTTCTCCAAACTCACCATAATTGGAGTCTTACTTTTGCCTTTTTGTACGTATTATTAAGTTGTTAAAACTATCAAGTCAGAGGCTGGCCATTTAACCCCACAGCCACACGCATTGTTAATCCTTTCTTTGTTATTTCAACTCACTGAGGTTTGGCCTCTCTCAAGGTTTCTCTCTTAAGTGCACAATATCTTTCAGCTGTGCACATGGTCATGGATGTGCTGGTGTGAGATTGCTAAATAGCTCTCGGTGTGAATAGGACCCAGACCATTGAGCTTCAAAGTGGATGGAAACAGTTCTTTAACTTATTTACTTTGGAACGATCAGAAAAACCACCTATTTACTCCTAAGCCCCTTCTTCTTTGGGAGATAAAAGTCTGTCTTTAATTTGGTGAGCACACCAACAGCTCACTTTTCTCAATGAGTGCTGATAGTTCTCTGTTGGACAGCAGCCAAGCGGTGTGTGAGACTCACAGCATTGTGACGTTTCCCTCACAGAGACAAGATGAAGTTGGACTGGACTCTCTGCACGAAGGCCTCTTTACTCAGCCTCGCTGTTTTCGTTGCAACTTAAACACTCACAGGGCTTAACTGCAGCTTCTCATCTGTGGTAGGACGAGACCGAGTGGTGGTTTGTGGTCACTTCTATCTTTGATCATGGTGTGTGAAAACATGAAAATGTCTAATTTGAGTCTGAAGGAGGCCTTCGATATTTTTTTTTGGCTATTTTTAGGACACAGTATGTTGTGTTTTTGCACTGAAATGTCTGAATTCAGTTAAAAAATGACCAATCCCCCCGCTGAATTATACAGATACACAAAGTTTTCCAACAGTTTTAGAAGCAGACAAATTCTTTATGCTTAAAACTGTAACAGGCCCAATAATAATGGCGGCCTCCATGACATAAACCACGTTGAGAAACCCTTGATGGAAGTCAAAGCACCTGATCACTCACATGTGTTTATGGGGTAATAAATATTAATTTGTTTAATATTAAGATCTCAAATATTTTCAATGTAAATTTATTTCTCAATATATTGAATTTGACAGATATGTATCAAAACATTCAACTGTTTGTATTGTAACGTTGTAGTTGTTCCAAAAATTTCTTCAACATGAAAACCAGTAACTAAAATGAACCACAACTTAATAAATTAACTGCAGCCCTAACTTTAACTTAAGGGCAGTTTCACAATGGGTCCGACAGAGCTGTAAATAAAAAAAGCATTTACATTAACGTTACAAAGTACGAGGAACCGACCTGACAATGATAACTGACGCACATTAAAATGCCAAGCTAATACCATCTTAAACACAAGGCTTATTTACCTGGACCAGGTATCCTCCTTGTCACATTTGCTGTCATCACCAAATGTTAAAGCCATTTCTTTTCCTGTGTTTCTGGCTGCAGACGACTAGTCGCCATTGGACACAGGTGTGCTAACAGTGCCGAATGAATCCTTTGTGGTTGTAGATCTGAGGCTATCAAAAATTGTGCACTCTTCAGCTTTAAGGAAAATTTTGTGCGTCACAGGTGCTTCCTCAGATTTGAAATATTTCCGCCGCTGGCCTTACACTTGGCGTCACAAATATTGCAGCGAGTATAATCTCCATCACATTTAATAAAGTAGAGCCATACTTTCAAGCAATTTCTCTCAGCCATGCTTGCTTTGTTGACTGAGCCCGTGGCTGCTGACGTCATTACGCTATTGCTGTGCTGCGTTCAAGTCCAGTATGGAAATTCACCTACTCTACCCAAAAATATGCCTGCTTCTTCCACTCCCTCACAGTCACACGGATGTGTTTAGGTACCTAAACATGGCACCATTTGACTTGACGTGAATCGGTACTCGGTAGTACCTACAGAATTCGGTCGGTACCTCTTAAAGTACTGAATTTGGTATCCATCCCTACACTCATACAAGCATTTCTAGAAAAGCTTAGCTGGCAAAACCAGTTCTTTCCTTGTACACTGAGCTCACCTGGCACTTTTCTCTACAGCCTCAAGTTCCCAGCAGTTTGTGATTGCACAGCAGATTTAGAAATGTTTCATCTCTTGGCCCAAGACACAGAGCTGCAGCATAGGCATAATAAAGATGGTGAATGAGTACACGGAGCCAGTGGGGGAGCACAGCACCATTTGTTTGAGTCTTCATGTGTGTGTATGTGGAACAGGCTGTGTTAGGATCACTTGTGCTTTCCTGAAGCCATATCCCACTGTGAACTGACACCAGTAATAATTTCCTCGCTGCATCAACGTGAATGTCTTGAAGCGAGGTGACAACAGAGTTTCATCACAGAGTATTTGTGTAAAAGTGTTGTGAAAATGGCTAATGACACTTTTGGCCACAACAACCAATCAAATGAAATCAGAGGCGGGCTTGATCCCTCACTGCAGTGTGTATTAAAGAGACAACATGTAACGTTTTAAGTAGTTTATGAGCTAAAAAAAATTGTCAACATTCATAAATATGTTCTCATTTGTGTCAAATTGCCTCTGCCAACAATCTGAATCTGTATCACAGATAATGGGTTTGTCCTATGGAGGCTTCCATGTCCTTCCGATCTATAAAAACTATGAGGGACATAAAACACTACACAATTCTACCTAGGGGTGGGAGAAAAAATCGATACACATAGGTATCTGGATTTTTTTTTTGCCGATTTATAAATTGATTTTTTTGTTCAAAAATATATACATTTTTTTACATATTTAAATGCTTCATTTTAGTCTGTGTTAAAAAGCCACTTTTAAATGCAATCTAGGCTTTTGAAGAGAGAGTATAAACAGCTGTTTTAAATATACTGCTGAATAAATCCTAAAAACTGACTCACATGTGATGTGTATTTTTCCCAATATAGTCTGTAGGCATCATCATTCATCTTTCTTGCTGGTGTTAAAAAAGCTAACTAAAGCTTGCAAAAATCTGCAATATCATGGAATCGCAATTTAAATCGAATCAGTACCTAAAATATCATATCAAATCTAATCAGGAGAAAAGCATATCGTCCCAGCCCTAGTACTATACTAGCTAAGGCTAAAATGTTTTTGCTCAGAGAGGCAGCCATGTAGCACAGCGAGACGCACTTCTCACTGCCCCGACAAATGTAAAACCCTGCACTGCATTTTTATTTATAATGCAAGGTCATTCTTTCGCCACGCCACAGGAGAAGGAATTACTGTCAGACATGACATGCTTCCAGGCACGTACCGGCTACCGTAGAGTTTATCAGTTGCAATGCACATTTTGAAAAAACGAGGGGCTACCGAGCAATATTCGTTTAATTGAAAATACAGTTTCACCGCTAGATGAGAACAAACTACACAGTGTGGCTTTAAGGAAAACAGACTGCCAAACTCTCATACCTTCACATTTCAAAAGAAAGCTTACTAAAGGTATTTGCACACCAGACACATTTTTTCATGCAGTAATTTAAATTAAGTTATTTTTTAACCCATAGTCACTCAATGAAAGCTCAGACTTGATTGAATTCAACCACACCTACTCGTTGTATTTGTCTAACTTTAAAGTATTTACCTAAATATGATTTCAGTCAGACTAAGAAGTTTACATGTAAATTGAAATTCTGACTTCAAATGGTCTTACAAAATAGTTTCTTTTTATCATGTAAGTGTCATGCTTTGGGCTAAACAGATCTGCATATTCTAATATTCCTTTAAGGTTTAGTTTTAATGTGATTTTGTGAAGACTCCCATCTTTATATTATTGCATGTAGTTAGAGAACTGAGCTATATGATGTAAGATAAAAAAAATATTATAGACCCACAGTCACACATTTAAGCATCATTACTATCATTTAACGATGGTAAAAAGTGTCAAAGTTCAAGCTCTGGTAACAGACATCAGAGTGCCTATCTTGTTGAATGGGAGTTGGCAGCTGATAATTAGCACAATCAGTGTTGTTGTTTTAAAGGGAAGAATCTCTTTAGAAGTAATGTTGAGTCTTTGATCACATCCTGATCACCTGTCTACTTATCTGGACCGTTCTACACACCAGGCCTCTGTTTAGTGTTCAGATAGTGTCTTTGTTAGCTGAGTGGCTTCTTCCTTTGTGTGCTGGAGCGTGGAGCAGATGAGCCTTGAAGAAAAAGCGTCTGGAAAGCTGCGGTGAGTCAGTGAAACCTGAAGAGCACATCAGGACCTACCCTACCACTGATAAAAGCTGGATTTAGAGCCCCTCATAAAACACAAGGCAAATTGTGCGCTTATACTTATCTTACTGCAGGGCCGGGTAATGGGGTCCACTAAATTTCCATCTCAAATACCACTGCCAACTGAGGTGGATCTCCTTACTGTTTTAACTCTGTGTGGTTTTATCTTTTTTTCTTTTGTAACTGAAAAATAATCCCACCTATAAATATGTTTTTTTATCACAGCAGATTGTTCAAGGGTGAATTTCAACACAAATAAATATTCTTTAACCTATATTGGTCATAAAATGTATTACAACATCCACCCTGTTGAATTAATCTTCATTTATTTGTGACACAATCTATCGGCAGTCTGGTGCTACATACAGTATAAAGGCTGTGATATTTTAAGTATGCATGCACTCACTTAAATCCAGAATCTGCAAGCTAAGGCGTAATAGGTGTTATCATCTGATTAGCCGCGTCATAAGCTTCCTTTCCGCTCCCATAGACCTGGAAGAAAAGTCCTTTCACACACAGTTGAATCCAAAGTCCATATCCCTACATATCAAAGCAATTATAATTTACACATCTATAGCTTTAAAACTCTCTCTGAGTATTACTTACTCTGAAAGATTTTTGATCCTCCTACTCAGATTTCCACTGAAACCACCATGTCCCAATCCAAGGAACACTTCCAGTGCATTTATGTTTGTGGCAGCTCAATCCTTCTTTGGAAAGAGGCACTTCGTTTTCTGTAACAGTAAACCTGATAGTAGCTCCTCAGTATAGATGGGTCTTCATGGCATAGCTTTACAAAAATGAAGTGACATTCAGCTCAACAACACTAAAAGATACTGAGGCTTCAGTGTCCCAGGTTCTCAGTGAGGTACAGTTTTATATTTTGTTTCTCTGCTTTAGAGAGTAGGGCTGGGTATCGATTCAGATTTTCTGGATCGATTCGATTTGATGTTACAAGGTCTCAAATTGATTAGATTCATGATTCAATTCCATATTTATTCAGTCTGGGATATCTCAGTTAAACTAATGCTATAAATTTCAAAAGTGATCTTTTGACCCGTTACATCATCAAAAATTGTTTTTACATTTAGAACTGAATCTAAAGCAGTTACATTAATCATATATTAATGATATACAATAATGCATATTCTACATATTACTTATTTTTTGTCCAAGTAGTCTTTCCTTTGTGCTTGTTAAATCCAAAATATGTCCAAACATCGGCTTTTAAACTCGCCGGCGGTGCCCCTATAGTGCTACTTGCTTCTGCCTGATTGTGTTGACTGCCTGCAGTAACATCTCATGAGATCTTGTTCAGTGGAAAGCAACACTAAACGCTGATCATGCGAGACTAGCAGGGTTAATACCACAGGCTGCTTCCCTGCACGTCTAATGAAGAAAAAACTACCCAAGTTAAAAGATCGATCTTTGGATTTTATGGATCGATAATGAACCATTTAAAGAGAAATCGATTAAAATCCATGAAACTGATTTTTTAACTCAGCCCTATTAGAGAGTTTAATGAATACTATAGCATGATTTAAGACGGTTTACCATTTTACAAACCTGATAATTAATAACATTTGTGCTCATCAGTACTATTACTACTGAGTCTCGCGGTAAGACAGTGTCAAATTTTTAAAACAACTGATGCACAAACGTTCATCACTTCTTGCATGAAGGTAGATAAACTCCAAACACATGAACATTATGCCTGTGACATTAGGCGTTACATATCCTCCCTCTCCACCTGTGTCTGTCTGTTGTTGTCCATACAACAGTTTGATATCATACTGGCCCTTGAAGAAGGAAAAAAAACACTTAATTTACTAAAATGTCTGTGAAAACACACAAACTTTGTTGACAGTCCGTTGGTTTAAATTTGTTTTGCATTTTCATATCCTTGTTAAAGTCAGCTTAATGACTGTTACAATAAACTTAATTAGCTTTAAAGGTCCACAAACTTAACTAAATTAATAAAAGGTCAGGAAAATAACAACTAGTAACATAAATAAACATGTCATCATAAGTGTTCAAATACAATTAAGAAAATTCAGTGGATTCAGTGAAATTTTATTTGGATAAAATAACTTTTAATTTGCTTATTTTCAAACATTATAAAATAGGTACATTAGATGTTGGGATAGATGGGGTGAAACGGACATGGAAGTGATTACTGATGATGTGTTTAACTTTCCTGTTTTACAATATAAAGTGCAACAAGGATGTTTAAGGAAAGGGTTTTTTTAAGTTTAAATTTAAAGGGCAACTCCGGTTTTTTGACACCTGGACCTTATTTATAGGAGTGTGCATGCTCATATACTCACTCAGACAAACATCGTGCAGCTCGGAGTCCTTCAGAAGTTATTTAGATCCAACCGATGTAGCCGCACTTAGCGGGGGCCACAGCAAGGGCGCTTCAGTGCGGGACATAATCTCTGCAAAATCGTTCGTCTCTACCACAGCCCGGTTTGTCACTGCAGAGAAATCCTCCAGAGTAGTCAGACATATATTCCTGGATAGATCCATACGCTTGTCAGCCGGTCTCAAGTCCCACTCTGAGCAGCAAACACACTCCTCTTCTGTTGCTATAGGCGAACACTGTCCACAAGCGCACCACCAGTTCGCATTGAGTCGTGGACATGCTCCTGTTTGTTGTTCTCGAGCCAGCTGTTCGTCTCTCTCCCTCCACATTCTTCTTTCATGGAGCTCCTCGTCCGTGTACTCAGACTCAAACCAGTAAGGACAACCGTCAAAGTCGTAGTCTGACTCTTCGACACCAGATAAATATTCTGCCATGTTGCTCAGCAATGCCGGCAAAAAGTAAATCAGCTGTACCTTGTGTTGCCCCTTATGACGTCATCAAAAGTTTGTTTACCAGGTCAGCTGACCCACCTGAAGACTGTAGACGAGCTGACTTTGTGATAACACTGGCAATGGATGAAAAAATATAGTCGAAATGAGCGATTTTGCAGAGATTATGTCCCGCGCTGAAGCTCCCTTGCCGTGGCCCCCGCTAAGTGCGGCTAAATCGGTTGGATCTAAATAACTTCTGAAGGACTCCAAGCTGCACGATGTTTGTCTGAGTGAGTATATGAGCATGCACAAACCTAAAAATAAGGTCCAGGTGTCAAAAAACCGGAGTTGCCCTTTAAAGTGCAAAACTGTTCAGTAAAAATTCCCTAAAGCACCTCAGAATGGAATAATAGAAAAGCAGTCAGGCTGTCAGAACTGAACCAAACGTAAAACCTTGACCAACTGAGATGAGCACAGAACCAGGGGCTAAATGAATTGTTTCATCCCTCTAATTACACAAACATGAACAGCACTTTGCACCACTGATCCTGATGTCTCAGTGAATGCCTCCAAAGTGTGTCACATTTCTCTGTAGTGCTTTGTATAATATGTGCAAGAAAAGTGCTCCAATAAACAACTCTCTTTCCCCAAAAAACATACATGAGTCAAAATACTGAGAAAACATCTGGGAATGAGTCATAATCATGAAAAAACTGGGCTGTATCTCCACTTAAGACTTCCATAAGTCTTGGGAGGACTTAAATCACATTTTTATCAAATGTCTTTGCTATAGTCTATAATAGCTTAAGTAATAAACCTCCAATCATAAGTTTTAAAAAGTATCATTAATTTGTTCTGAAATAGTGATCTGAAAGTTATCACAATAAAAAAGCGTTAAATTTGAAGTATTTTTAATTTTTATGCATGACTTCGACGCACATGTTGAATTTCCACCCATAGCCCTGTCTGTGCTTCAGGAAGTCAATAATGGGATGCAGTAGTAATGTCAACAGTGGTAGACAGAAATACAACAAGATCAGCTTCTCCACAAGACCAAAGTGTCTCTTTTTATCCTCTGTGTGACTTGAGCTACGATCGGGCTTTGTGAATTTTTATGTACTGCACTGACCGAGAAGAGAGATCCCCCTCACCTAGACAAGGATTACAAACATGAAACAGACATATGAAATAGTGGTTGCTTCTAAGCTGATGTGTAGTAAGGACATTTTAACTTCTTGTATGTGATTGTGGAGGTTGTTGAGTTTCTCATGCCACTGACTGACTGAGTAGAGAGCCCCCTCCCCCTCACTGAAAAGAGGATGTGTTTACAGACATCAAGTTGAGCTACAGTACTCACCTATGCTGTTGTGGAGGACATTTTTAGGCTCCGTTTACACAGACACTCTGACTTAAAACGCAAAGATTTTTTTCCTTTGCTGAATGTAGTATGCATGCCGGTTCAGTAGATGGCGGTGTAGGTTTGCAGAGAGGCAGCGCTGCTACAATACACGTACGAAGAAGAAAAACCTCTCACAAACACCAATGGCGAGTGGACGCACAAAGACCCAGAAGTTTCTTTTCTGGACAACAAATCTGTTTGGATAGTTTTGTCTGGATTACAACCCTGGCACGGTAAGTGGCATACATGTTACTCAGCAGATGGCCGAAGCTGCTGCTGTTCCTGGTATGCGACGCTTCACACTAATTGAGAATGTGCGCTGCATGGAGAGTGTATTGAAAACTCTCCACTCTGAAGCCTGGTTTTAAAAGTTTCCAGATTTGGGCAATCTGCAGAGAGTTCCCATGTAAATGCAAGGCCGAAACGCAATGAAAACGTATCAGATTTGACTGTTTTAGGCCTTGTGTAAATGGCCCCTTACTCTTTTGTAGGATTTAAAAGTCACAGAAAGTTCAGGGGAGGCATCAGAAGTAACCTGTACCCTGCTTATCAATCATTTCACACTTTTCTGTTCTCCTTCACTGTTGTCAATCATCGATTAAGCAAATTTGCTCTGCAGATGCGCTAACGCTGCTAATCACAGCGTTTCCTTATGTTCCCCTTTTCACATACAAGCTGGTGTAACAAAACAGGAAGTAACTTTTGCTAAGGCCAGTACAAATAACAAAATAGCTATCTCAATAGATAGCCTTTACCGATTTACTCGCACAGAGAAATCAGCTTAAAGGAAATTCTTCAAAATTGTAAACACTGACACATCAGCAAAGGATCCATGGACATCTCTGACTCGTTTTTAGCATGAACTGTTGAATACATTTTGAATGAATAGCAGGATCAAATAGTATATTTGACAGCATAAGGACTTTGAAGCTGCCTCCTAGTTCTAAGTCAGTGTTTCAGATTATATTTCATTGGAGCAATATTAGAAAGAATATCTTCAAAAAAACAACATAACATAGATTTAAATTAAATAACCGGAAGGTAGTCTTCCCACATCAGCACATCAATTTATGTAGATTTAGCATGTTCTATTTTTTTAACCAAAGAATGGCGACTCTGCAGTGATGGTGTGAAAACAAATTCAGCAAGAATCAGCCTGGAGGCTCAATTTTTGACTCACTGTAAAGTACAGAGAGAAGAGACAGCTGCACTTCCTGTAATTTCACATGACGCAACAAACTGAGCTAATTATGCTAATTACATCTTTCATCAATTCACAGTCACAGCTTTTGGGTTTCACTTTACCTTCATTTCTATGGCAGGCTGCCTTCACAGCCCTACATTCTCCTCTTTGGCATTCCAAGTTTTTTTTCTCTGCGCTCTTGTTTCACATGAATAAAAAGGAAACAAGAGTATTATTAGAAGTAGTCAGGCATCTAACTGCAGCCACATTTTTTTTAGAATAATAACTCAAACAATGCTTCGTCTTGACCCCTGAAAATTGGCTGCAGTAAACAGTAAAAGAGAAACATGCAAGCAAGTTTAACAGGCACACTTTAAAAGTCAAAAGAAAACAGTAAATCTAATTTATTCTTTAGGTTGTGTTTTAGTGTTTGGATCAATTGCACAGATGGGGGTAAAATAGGGCGAGAAAGAGGGCAGCGTCCTCTGGTATCTAAATGATTACAATGAGTCCCTTTCAAGCCGTAGCGCCCATTGCTGTGACTTGATATGATTTTTATCAGATGCTGAAATGCTACATTACCAAGTGGGCAGTAAATTATGTCTAAACCAATTACAGCGAGACCCTTTGCGGCACGACCGCCACAGAGGGCCGAGTGGGAGGAGATGGAGGAAGAGGGAGGGGGAGGCGGGAATGAGAGAAGGATATGATAGGGTGGGTGTTTGGGGAGTAAAGGGGAATGACTGGAGTTTGTCTTGATTAGTGGAGTCTGGGGGCACATGAGAGTCTGGCGATAAGGCTGCTTACAGAGACTGTGTATGAGAGAGGGAATGGCTCATAGACAAAGGTTAGCGTCTGTGTATACGTGCGTGGCTAGGTGTGGATTCATGTGTGCATTTAGCAAAGGTGTGTGTTTGTCAGAGGTCAAAGAAATCAAAGCAGAGAGTCATGGACATGTGTTTCAAAGCTTCCCCCAATAAAGCTATAAATTAGCCTCAGTTAGCTATCGCTTGTCAAATGTTACCGCTAAAATGTTTTCATATAATCCTTTTTGTATTGTCTACTTAATGCATCAGAAATAAAAGGCCTCAGTGGCTGTGTTATCTTTGCATTTTGGCAGCTTTAAAACCCTTTGCTTATCAAAGAACTATATACTATCTTTTTTTAGTTACTTATACACTAGTATGGAAAAACAGTCACTGAAACAGAACTTTAGCAATTTTGTTTCTTTGTTAAAGTAGATTGACACTCAAGTCTGAGACACCAGATTGATAATTTGGGGAGAAAGGGGCTGTCCAGTTGGTTCTTGCAGCAAAACTATATGACACTGACCATTATGTTCATGTGTTATGTGTTTATGTGTTAGACCTAATGCCAGTTCTGTTAACTAATTTTGTAAGATAGACCTTACATAAGGAGCTGAAATGGATACTTATATAAGACACTTAATCATTTTTGTGTGTAGGACAAATTCTCAATTAGATGTTGTCACCATACTTTTTTTAGTGAGAATTTTCCTTCATATATCCATCTATTACTTACTGTGCAACGGTTACAAACAGGCCTGTCACGATAAATTTTGCTGGACGATAACTGTCCCAAAAATTATTGCCGATGAACGATACTATTGTCAAAATTATTTAGAAATTTTTTCATTACTGTAATTATAATATATGTCCTAATAAAGTGAGTACACCATATCAAAAGCAATAAACTTTAATTTCTTAAGAGTATTTTACTGTAATTGGAAGGTCAAGATCTTTTAAATAAGATAAATTAAGCAAACAATAAAATGCTAAAACAAACAAAAAAAGAAAAAAATCTAATGAAAATGAAATGGACTCTTTTAGGAAAAATTGCAGCAAATAAAAATAATTATACTAATTAAAAACAATAAAAATAGACCCTGCCTCTGTAAAGAAAAAACTCCAATAAAAACACACACAACAATAAAAACAATAAATAAAATGTAGTTTATACAGTTCCTGAATTGTTTGTGACATGTACTTTCCCCCAGTCAATCCGTACTGTCTGTCAAATGTTCATAACATTGGTGGCTTTTCAACCGTACTGAAGGGCTGCAATGCAGTGAACGACACTGTCTGTGAGTGTGCCATTTTGCTCTGTTTTATTTACTTTGCCGACCAAACGTCTCAGTAATTGCTGACTGTCAGGATGAAGGCTCCGATGCACCTCCCCTTCTTCGTCGTCACTACTTTCAAACAAATGCGACATATCTGCTCGTCGGTGTTCATGAGCTCACACCTTGTTCTTTCTGTTTAAAACCAAATATTCCCACACTGGGACTGTGGCATTCAGCTTAGGCTTTCATGCCATCATTCATATTAGTGTTTGTTTCCTCGTTACTCCTCAGGACGCTCTCTTCAGCTCTCTGTGTGTGTACGTGCGAGCGGCCCCGCCTCCCCCACAAAGATTGCATGAGTGACAAATGCTCACTCCACTATAAATCCACTAAATCTTAACACCCCGGTGTAAAAAAAGATGGACAGAGTGAGCCATCTTCTCATTCAGCCTCTTTGGTAGAAAGAGAGGAGGAAAACAAACATGCATGCACGTGCCAGTTTATCAAAGCCGGCAAACTTAACGAGGATGTTTTTATTTATTGTTTGGTTAATTGATTTATTGATTATCGTGACAGGTCTAGTTACAAAGGGTCAATGCAGATGTTTGTCAGCAACTCATAGGACTCTTCATGTTGTTGGACATGAATGTTAAACCACTGAAAGCACTAAACTTGAAGCACATTGTCAAACGAGAGAGACAAATTCACAAATTACTATTTTGGTGGGAAGGGTGAATAAAAAGGGCTGTTTTAAGTCAGACAGAAGCTCATCAGATCTTTCTTAGCAATGCCAGCCTTCATGCTACTTTGTCCATTATATGAACTTTAACTAAGAGTTTTGTAAATTCCACAATATTGCACAAAAATGATTCGTCGTTTGGAAAACTGGAAATTATGGGCAAGAGAAGACACAATACTTTATACTCTGTGACACAATAAGTGCATAGAAGTGATTTTATTTAGACTCTGGGTAATGCAATACCTCTGAACTTTAAATGGAAAGAGTTTTTATTTTGCCTCCCCAACATGCTGTGTCTTTTCCCATCCCTGCGCATAAACACCACAAAGGGGGTCAGAAACTTAAATAGGTATCCCTCCCACCAAACAGACATACAATAAAGAAAAAGAAAAACAGATTAAATGGAACTTTAGTCACTTCTTAGGAGGGTTTGTACAGCTGAATTAACTAATGTTTCTCTGTGATTAATTCATTCACTGTTTTTGTTGTCATAGAGGGAGCTGTTAGAATGTCAAAAATTAATAGCCCCATTCAAAGCAAGGTCAATGACATTGATTATTCAAGTACAGTGTTTGTAATGAGCAATACATAACAAATAGAAACCTGAGAATCAACCAAAATGTCTCAAGCTAAAACATTTGTGACTGCTGTGATACATGTTCCCCTTCATGCTTCCATCCCTGTTTGTAAATTTTCTATTTGTGCACGCCATTTATCCTATCGGCCTGTCGTCTTTAATTACGTGTTCCCTGTAGGATAAAGTCCAGTTTCCAGCTGACCCCGTCACTGGCAGGGAATAATTCACATGAGCAGGAAAATGAATCACGTTTTCGTTTAAAGCCATCTGTGCCCTAAAAAAGAAAACTTTCATCCCAATGCCAGCATGCTCCACTCTAAATTTTTGTGTCCATTTTCATTGTTAAAAGGACTGCTCTGAAAACCCGAAATGAAAATCCCCATTCTTTGTAATGTTTATTCTGCCTTTTCCCATATCCGCTCCGTCTACAGCCTCCCACCCTTATTCAGCATATTCCCGGATGCGAGCAGCTTGGAGCCAGCGATAGACTGCAGATGAAAGGGCGGGAGATGGTAATGAGGCAGAGGGAAGAGACAAGAGGTCCCTGAGGGGTCTCCAATGCCTCCGGGGACTTGTTTCGTTGTCAGACCACGCTGGCCCCCACGTCCACAGCTCCCTGTGGAGGCGATGTGTCAGAGGATGTTCTGGGTCAGCCATGGGAAGAGACCATGTCCGAGGAGATAACCGCTTCATGCCAAATTACCTCCAAGGCTTTTGATGTTTTGCAGTGTAAATAAAATGAGCTTGAAGAAACCACAAGGCTTTGAATTAGCTAGATGGGCTTCATTTTGGGATCAGTCAGCTAATGTATGTCTCATTTCTTGAAGCAATGATCAGCTTGTTTAATCTCGTTCTGTGGCCATCAGCTAGCTAAAATTACCGTAAAATAACAAATAAATGCAGAATTCCAATTAATCCCCGGTTTCCATCAAACGCAGAGTGTAGCAGTACATTTTGACAAATAGACGCCCATTCCAAATGAACGCCCGTTGTAATTTATTCGGTGCAGCCTATGAGCTACGGTCAAAGTTACAGAACACACATGCGAACGCTGAGCTCACAGCTGACAGTGCACGCCTGAAAAGAAACATTATCAGACTGTTACTTAACAGTCCACATGGTTTATTTGTTTCTCTGGACATCCTGTCAGCTTGCTTTTTCTCCCTCTGTATGTCAACAAAAGGCGCGTTGGTGTACGGCGCTCTGATTCACGACAGTGCTGTTACACTCAACGACCACAGAGGGCACTAGAGCGCAAAAAGCTGGAATCTTACATACTACGGCTTCACAAATACAAAGAAGAAGACGTTGCCCCTGCAGGTTATTTGCCCTTAACGTCAGGAGACTGGACACGTGAGTTAGCGGTACATTACCTCGGTGCAGCTAAAAAACAGAAGACAGACCTTAACTTAACTACTTACTACTGGTAAGATAGTTCCTTACCAGTTTTAAGAGTGTTTAGAGAGCTGAGTTGAAAGAAGAAGACAAGAGTATAACTACAGTACTGTAATCTTGCTGTAATGGTGATACTGGTGTAATAAATAATTTGATCACATTTACCAAATTTTTCATTTTTTGCTAAGCGAGATTTTTGTGGAAAAGGAATTAAACGCCTGTTCCAAATAGTCGCCTGGTCCCAAATAAACGCCTGGTCTGCTCAGTGATGCCCCGGCCATTATTTGGTATTTTACAGTACATTCTGCTAAGCCTTATTTTCATGTGTTGCCACTTTTTTAAACAGTTTAGCAAGCATCTTGACAGGTAAGAAGGAAGCTTAAGTCGAGAAACAGTGGCCCTTTTCACAGAACAGTTCCACAAAAACAATGCAAAAAAACTCCACTGTCATCACCCCAAGATATTTAATTTGATTCCACGATGGCGGGATATTGGGGTCATTCACAGTGCGTTACAGCAATGCAGACAGCAAGAGATTGACAGAGTGAAAGCTACGCTTATGCCAACAGAGATGTTCATCCCAATGGTCAACCAGTCCGGCTCAGCTCTGTTATGCCTCTACCTTAGAAACTTAAATCCTCCTTAAAATGATTAAAAATGACCACGTAAACACCTAATTCTGAATGAAAATGGTAATTTCATATGATACTTCATTCCAAAGTAAGTGGTTGCTTTATTCTGACTACAAAGCTAAATTAAACAATTCCTTTATCATGTATACGTTCATTCCACTTTGAATTCATTTCTGTCGTTCTGGGCATGCTCATTCCCTTGTCCTGTCTCGATGAGACATGAGACGCAGATGAGAACAGGGCTGCCTGAAGCAAGCGTTGGACTTGAGCCGAGACAATTTATTTTGTGAGAGCCTAAGAAGATTTGGATATAATGGAAGGGTGGATGGACGTAAGCATTAAAATGTTGATCTTTTTGAAGGTGTGGTGTCCAAGTCCGTAACAGAAACACTGGAGTCATTAAACTGGAGTTTTCTTCCGGTACACGTAAATACGTCACTACGTCACATCCACCCCCTGTCCAATCAGATCCATTCCCGACCCTAAGGCTTTGAATAAAGGCGAATAAACATATTTTTCATGTAAACCCCAACTCAGAATTACTATTTATACGTAATCATGAAGGAGAACATTTTAATTCTGAATTAAAAAACACTGAAAAGAAAACAAGTTTCAATGGCCATTGACTTTATATTAGACTATACTGAACTTCTTAAATACCTTTGGGAAACTCCCTCATGGGAATTAAGATTCCAGTAGCATTTGGAGAGTACATGGAAAGATACTGCTGCTACTTCTCCTTCCCATCTTCTATCATCCTGTTACTCCTCCTCCTCCAATGAGTTGTTTTCCCCTCCACGATCTGATTTGTAAAAGTATGATTTTGGTAGACTCTGTGTTATTGTTTTCTCTGTGGTGAAATACAATTCTTTAGCAATGAGGTTCCACTGAGTGATTTATCCTCTGTATATTTTAACTGTCTGTCACTTGTCCTCCCTTACAGAGGTACAGAGATATTTTTCCCTCCTCATTCCAATGCTGCCATCTGTGACTTTGGATATCTATTTTCTTATCTTGAAAGTAACACCAAAAATGTACTGCAAACATTTTTCTTGCAGCGGTTTGTTCACAGTACAGTAGGAGAGTTTCTTGTCCGCTGCAGATATCTGAGCAGCTCAAAACATGAGCGGGTGACAGAAGAGAAGAGGGAGAATGAACCCGATGAGTGTTTGTATTAATGTCATTCGCAAAACAATTGGCATAAACCATCCCTCTAATTCAGCGTAAAAATTAGCTCTCGCTAATCAGAAACTTCTGATGGACATGCTTAATTAATTCTTTATTCTGATTGGGTGTTTACTCAAATTATTTGTTTTCATGTAATCATAACTAGTGAGAGACCAGTCTGGTTTTCTTGACTGAGGACACAAAGGTTCAGTCAAGCAAAAGATGACAAGAAAACTCCATGAACTTGACCATGGACTGTAGTGTAGTCTGTTCTTGTGTCATGTTGGATGTTTGCGCAAAGGGACGAGAGGTGGAGCTTTTATGTTGCCAATAACTCCTACACCATACAGAATCTGTTTGCAAAGATCTGAATATGCCTAAAATCAAAATCCTCAAAAACCCGCCTTTTTCATGAGCACAAACACACAGACATGCTTTGCAGCACAAGAAGCGGAAACGTTGATTACCTGGATGAATGATGCCTACAACACTTCAATACATCCTAATCAAGCTTTTTTCGGCGGCGTTGCCCTGACAGCTCCTGAGTGGCAGGCGGCACTGTGCTACGTCATCCCCTGTGCGGCTCTGCTTTTGCTCAACAATTTACCACTTTAAAAGGCCCAATGGCCAATCTGCAGACAATCGTCCCCTGTAACACTATCTGGGCCGTGCTGATAAAATGCAGATGTGGCTCCTCTCAATGTGAATTTGTGACCCATTAAGTGGAGCCCCTCCTCTTTCCTCACCGCTCCATCCCTCCTCTTTGGCAGCCACTCCACACCGCCTTTTCAAATGCATTCCCCAAAAGCAGGTATGTGGATAGTATCAGGCTAACGAGTCACAATGGTGAATTTGTTCAACAAGGAGCACCGCACTACTTAAATCCAAGTGTGGCTCTCCCTCTCTTTGAGATCTGGGGACTAGATTGGCACAGTCTCCCCAGTGTCTCGTTTGGGGACGGACAAAAGGTGAATTCAAGCGCTCCCTTTGAGGTTTACGGGACCCGACTCTGCTCTATTGATGTCAAGTCTCCTCTCTGTTGCCCAAAATGTCTCCATCAGTCGAGTCTCAGACAACCAGTGTTGCGGCTTCGGTTGAAAAATTTCCTGACAAGTCATTTTATTTCAATAAAATCATTCAAATGAAAAAGCACAAACCAGTTACGCGTATAACAAATTGAGTGCCAGTGTTCCCACAATTATCTGCCTTAGTCACTTGAATCTCCGTCATAACCACCTCTTGTACTGTGCTGTCTGATGTGTTTCTTTACTTTGGATGACTGAAATTTTTAATTGAGGTGTAACTGGCACCAGTAATAAACTAGTTTTGCAGGTTTATGAAATGAACACAATGACTTTGCTGTTTAGTACAACTTAAAACACTGGCTGTATGAAAAAAGACAGCACTACGACTACAGCTGCAAAAGTCCACACAGAAACCATGGTCATTTCAATTTTCATAAGTTGGAAACCTTCTCTGGAAATTACATGAATAAAAAAGAATTTATTGGAATAATCCTGGAATTTGCAGTATTTGAAGGCTGACTCTAAGCAGTTTTAATGAGCGTCTACTTGATAATGTCCATGTTCTTCCTCAATCACAGAGCGTCCTGCAGGCCGCGCTCCCTTCATGCACTCAGCATTCCTCCATCACATCAACGGGTGATTCTCAAATGCTGAGGCCACGAGTTTGAGCCCAGAGCACAAGACTACTGAAGACACACGTTTGATTCATGGACTACATAAAGGCAAGTTGAAACTCTGTGCAATACAATAGTTAAAATTTGATGAAGTTCTACTTGCTGAATAATCTCTTGAAATGTCATGTTTTCTAATTTAATTATTCCGCATGGATGTCTACCTATCATAAAACCAAATGTTTGTAGTTAAGTCTGGATATGATATAGTTTGTTTCACAGCTTTTACAGTTTCTGACACTGTGTAACAAAATCATATCACTCGATTTAAATTTTGGCCTCCATTCATTCTGTACTGCTTAACTATTAATTAAGTTCTGAGAACTAAAGCAACACAGACTAGGTTTGGGTCCTGTTCAGCTCTTGGTGATTCTGATTCTGACTCTGCTTGTCTAGGGCCCTATGAAATCCATGTTATTTTATCCCAAATACTATTTTAGTTTTTCTTATAGTTCATTTCTTTTTACATTTAAATCTTTTGTGAATTAGTTTTTTTTAGTATTTTACACAAATTTAACCCTATTAACTACATAAAGTAGTGAAATATAGACACACACACTCTTCAGGTGGTTCTCACATGTGTGTTTACGGGTCCAGTCAACAGTATAAGGGGCTGTTTACACAAGGCCTAAAACAGTCAAATCCGAAAAGTTTTCATTGCGTTTTGGTCCTGCGTTTACATGGGAACTCTATGCAGAGTGCCCAAATCTGGAAACTTTCAAAACCAGGCTCCAGAGTGGAGAGTTTTGAATATGCTCTCAATGCAGCGCCGTGTAAACCCATATCAGAGCGTTCCAGGGTCAAACACTGACATCACTGCATGCGCAGTACTCTTTTACATGAAGGCTGCGCATGCATACCAGGAACAACAACAGCTTCGGCCATCTGCCAAGTAACATGTGTGCCGCTTACCGTGCTCAATTTGTTCTCCAGACAAAACTATCCAGACAGATTTGTTGTCCGAACTGATTTGTGGTTCAGGAAAGAAACTCCTGCGTCTTTGTGCGCCCACTCACCATTGGTGTTTGTGAGAAGTTTTTTTTCCTTCGTATGTGTATTTTATCAGCACTGCCTCTCTGCAAACATACATCGCCATCTACTGAGCTGGCATGCATACTACAGCGTTTTCATTTGTCTCAAGCGTCTGAACGCGGATCAACCATCCTTTTAAGTCAGGGTGTCGTAGCCTTGAACCTGCTGAACACTTTTACTGCCTGACTCATAATAATCGTTGGGATAGTGTTTTGCCCTGTAATCTGGAGTTAGCAGGGAGTTTCATAACTTCTTTGCCAACTTAGCTAGGCAGTTGCCTCAACATGTTGAAACTGTTAATGAGGGGATGAGGAGGAGGAGAAGAGGAAGTGAAGCGTGCATCATTTTTTTTAGAGATATGATGTTTTTTTGGTTAAAAAAGAAAGCACTTCTGCAAAATGCCTGCTATCTCTGTGATATTCAGTGTTTATATTGAACTACGCATTTAATGTCCAATTCTGTCTGCTGCTCTGTGATCTTTTTGCTGGGCCCTACTTGTTGGTTTCAGTTCCTACCAGGTCAAACGAAGAAACCAAACGTGCTGGAGAAGCTGGTTCCCACAATGCATAACCTGATGTTACAGCAGCTCACATTTAGTGAGCCCTTATTAAAGTAATTATGGGTATATTTAATTTCTTATGAACCCAAAGATAGCCACTCCTTCCTGATAAGAGATTGCTACACAAGATAAATAAAACGGCATAGACCCATAACACTTACAGAGCCAGAGTGAGGAGCAGGTGATAAAAGAGAAAAGAGCAGATCATATAGGCACAGACTGGTCACTGAATGACGCTGACTTAGAAACATACGGTGGTGCACAAATGCAAACAGATGAAAAGGACAACATGGGATCATCAGTGATCTATGAAATATAAAAAGCTAAGGAACACGATTGTGTGAACCTTTACTTTGAATTGTTTGTTTTTCATGGAGAGCTGTTAAAAGTTCACTTTAATCTGACTGGCACAAAGTTGTATTTGATTTGTTACCCATGGAATATATGACATGTTGGACCAGAGGGACAGTTGGACAATTCCTCCGCATTTGGACTCCATTTCTTGATTATGTGGGGCCTAGAATTTGCAGAATTTTCTGGAGGACTCTTCCCAAGCCAAGGAAAGATGGCTAATTGATTAGAGGAGGCTCTTTTGTCTGTATTGCTTTAATCTCTGAATGTGTTGAGAAAAACAAGGTCTCAATATGTTGATATCTGATGACTATGCAGGACTATGCTGTACTCTGTGATTTGAGGTCTGAAACTGTGCTTGTTTTGTTTGGGAGATGGGTGTTAATGTAAAAATTGTTAATAAAAACATTATTAAAAAAAAAAAAAAGTTCACTTTAATTTTACTATAAATTCTTACCAACTACATTCATTCACAGATTTGTTGCACTGACAAAACTCCTTTTCAAAAATATAAAACACACAGTATTTACTTTTTTGTTAATTCCAGCTGCCTAATAATAATTTTATGCACCTCTAACGCTATTGTGCTCTCTAGCAAGATGAATATTACATAATTTGACTAGTTCAAGTAATGGTAATAGACAGTAAACAGAGGTTTTAAAATATCTTGATGAGCTAAATGATTAAACTATTTCTAATACTGATAAACATAGTTAACTTCATTGTGCAGTCAGTGGATCCGTTTAAAAAGTTCCCTCTCATTCACGGGACTCTGCGTTCAGAAAAGCATGTATGGTGAAATTTTTACTGCAAAATACAAGTTTTTTATTTATATGTTTTCACTTTTTCACACTCTTTTGAGTTTATTATGGCCCCCATCCCCCAATAGACCTATCAGTGTGACATCCTAGCACTTCTTTGTTATCAGCTTAGGCCCATTAGCTGCCAGTAGCAAGTCATTGCATGAGCACTGCAGAGCACTGCAGAGCACTGTAAAGCATAGATGTTAGAATGAATGCAGAGTTGTTGACAATCAACCACTTACCTCAGAGTTAACCTGTAAACCAATCACAGCAGACTGGGTCCATGTAGGATGGAAGCCTTAAAGAGGCAGGAGCTGATGCAGAGGTCCAAGATTAACAGAGAATAAAGTACTATCAGGAGTACCATTTTTTATGAAGCTGGGGTTTTGTGAATATTATAGGCCATGAACATATCCTAGCATCATCAAAAAATCATAAATCTGATTTCAGGCAAAATATGACATCTATGCAGTTAAGTACATATAAGATAAGATAAAAAAGTTCATTTCTTCAGTCAAGCTTTATCAAAATGCACAAATGTTACACTGTAGAAATGGCTGCCTGTAATCCATACCATACAGAGCTATTTCTGTTCAATTGCACTTGAACCTGTCAATATCCCTTTGAGATTGCTGATAACTTAAATGAAACTGCATTGTGAAGAATGACTTCCACTGAGATAAAGTGTGGCATATTTTCCTCAGTCCATGTCCTGTATATTTCTTTATCCAAATAAAATCAGCTCAGTTTAGGTGAAAAGAGAAGCACGCAACCACAAAAATACACACCCTGTTCGACTGCTGAAGCTATCAAAGCTATCATGCCATGAGTTTCTCTTTCAATTCAAAAGCTGTAAATTTCATTTCATGACTTCCATATCATTCCAGAAAATTTCGTTTTGACCACCATGACCGCTTCTGATTTGAGAGCAGCCAAAGAACAGTGACTCAAACTGTTTATACTGACCTCATTGTTCAATTTGTAAAGATCCCCCTTCATCTGTGGCTTGGCTCAGCACTGCCTCTGGCTATGGTTTTACATACTCTGTGATCTAGCTCATTGCACCACTTCACAGTGAATAGAGAGAGTTAAAGTCAAACCCTCTGCTAACAGAGGACAGCATTATGGATGAGAAGCCGGTGAAAAAGGCCCAATGAAAAAAGGCCTTTGACAGTTTAATTGGTCGAATTAGTCACGATATTCAAATCGCCTGTGTTGAGCAGCCAATGACTGAAGTGTGTTTCACTGCGGGCCGGGCCAACCACAAAACTCCATCCAGATTGCAAACGAGACACATTAAGCTCTGCCTTCCTGCCAGAGTCCGGTGGCACAGCAATTTCAGCAGCTCAGCTTCTTGAAAAGTTTCATAGCTACTTTTGGGTTACATGGAAAACTTTGGAACTCTTTTATAAAACCTGTCAGCTCCCGCCTCTCCCACATAAACAGGTGTTCCACCTAAGCTAGTGTATTTACTTATGTCAGGACTGTGCTGACATATACAGACACTTGGCACAAAGCTGCAGTCGAGCAGCACTTGGCATCAGGGTCCACTGCTGGCTACACTGTTGTAAGAAGACAAATTAAAGCCATATAATTTGCCTGCTGAAAGCCTCGCTCTGTATCGCAGGTGTCGGGCCACAAAGCAGGCGTTAACTCCCTCCAGCCTCCTTAAAACACACACACACTGTCACACATATAAAGTATACTTGCTCAGCTAACAAGTAAGAAAGACACACTACAAAAAATATCTAAAGCAGTCACTTAAGTGCCCATAGCATGGTTAACATGGTTGTAAAACATGCTGGCCGGCACAGGCTCTGAGCTTGTAATAACTGGTGATGACAGTAATACGAGTCTGTGTGTGTGCATGTGTATGATGTGTGGGATTGTGCAAAAATCTGTATGAATGTGTCCGTCAAAAGCAATACAGGAAGTCCAACTTTCATGACTTAAGACAGTTTGATATATTTAAACAACTGAGCTGAAACAGAAAGATAAATTTTAATGACATGGGAAAATTAGAACTAAGTCTGTCAATGAAACAGCAAAAAGCTTTAAAAGTGGATAATGAGAGAAACTAAAAATATAAGGGATAAAACACACTAGCAAACAGCTGCTTGTTCATTCAGTCACTGGATAAGAAACATAACCATGACAAGTAACCATGTTTGCACCCACATTTTGATATTACATATTTATGGCCTTTAAAAACTTGAGGTTCTCAATCTGAGCTCTTGCTGTCCTACGTTCACGATCCAGTTGCTCGCTGTGTCCACTGACAGTTTGATGTTCAGCAAATGGTACTGGGAAAGTTTGAGGCTAAAAACAACAGGACTAAAAGGACTCAAATAAACACGGCACTAAGACCCCCCTCACACATAAACTTTACTCTTATAAATCTCCAGAGACAGCCCATGCTTAATTTAAAAAAAAAACAAGTGTCTTCCTTTTAGGGGAAAGGTTTTCAATCTTTAAAGGATGTTATAAACCAGTTTTGTCACAATATGATATGATGTCAATTCTGGAAAAAGACAGGATATTTGCCTGTAATTACACAATACATTTTTTATATGACTTAGGAGCCTGGGATTGATGCTGGACAATACATACAAGTCTAACACGGTTACATACATGATAAAAGATCATGCAAGTTTTCTGCATTTTATACCTAAAATGCTCCTTTTTGGTTTAAAACAGAGTAATACTATTTAAAACATTATGACAAAGGCTTGAGTTTTTCTGTTCAGTAGTCTTGAATCCTGTTTATACTGTGTTGATAATTTTACATATATTATTTATGATTAATGACTCTGATATGTCACGTCATTATTAACAAAATGATGAGTGTATGTATATGTTAAAACAGGATGACTTCAAACACCAAACATTTGAAGCACAATTCATTGTTTTTTGTAAGGTTTTGTATTTCTCCTGTGGTTGGAGAAATCATTTTTAATCTTTTCAGTTTTTTGGTATGTTTGTTTTACTTTCTATTTTTTTTTATACATTAGCACATACAAAGATTAAAATATTTTTTCTTTTTTATAGGGCTGGGACAATACACTTTTCTCCCGATTCGATATTTTATGATATTTTAGGTGCCGATTCGATTTAAATTGCGATTCTATGATATTGCCCATTTTTGCAATCTTTAGTTAGCTTTTTTAACACCAGTGAAAACGATGATCAATGATGATGCCTACAGACTATATTGGGGGAAAATACACATCACATGTGAGTCCGTTTTTAGGATTTATTCAGTATGTATTTTAACCAGCTGTTAAGCCTGAAATGCACTTAAAAGTGGCTTATTAACCCTTTAGGCATCAGAGTTTTTTTCAAGAAAATATTCAATTTTGCTATCAAGATTTTAAAAGACTATAGTTTCGAAGTGGTTAGTTACTAGGAGTGGGAGAAAAAATCGATACACCTAAGTATCGCGATTTTTTGTCTGCCGATTTTAAAATCGATATTTTTATTCAAAAATCGATACCCCCCCCCAAACACACACGCACACACACGCACACTCACACACTATAGGCGCTAAAGTCGCCAAACTGAGGCAAGCGACATTGCTGGATAAAATAGGCCATAGCTGTTAAAATAGTGCTGAGTAGATTTACTACTTTTCACCAGCAGATAGTGGACAGGTGACAGGTTTCTATTCAAAGTTTTGGCGTATATTTATTTTAAAACACACACACCGGACCGAGGGACCCGAGTGTGGCTGCAGAGGCTGTGGAGCGGAGCAGAGAGAGAGACACAGAGTGATAGAGAGTACTCACGATGCCGAGAGTACTTTGTCAAGTACTGGCTGACTCTGAATCTGAGGAATATTTACTCTCTGAGGATGACGGTCAGTCGTCCAGTGAGAACCAAACTGGCAGCGAGTGTGCGCGGCGGGAGCTGCTCCGCGCGCCATTACAGTCCCGGAGCAGTACATACCGAGAGCTTTTCCTATCGATGGCCGGCGACTGCCGAAGAGTGCACATAGTCTGGGATGCAGGGAAGCTCAAAACACCGCGAAAAGTGACTGTGTTAGCGGAGAATGAGAAAGACCGCAGAGCTCTGGTCAGACGAGGGAGAAGCCGGGGGTAAACACATAGACTGTAAAAAACAGTGAAGGCAGCAGAGGCGTTCATGCTCGGCCCGTAAATTACAGTGATGACGATGGCTGGGAAAGCTAACCACTTTGAAACTATAGCCTTTTTAAATCTTGATAGCAAAATTGAATATTTCTTGAAAAAACTCTGTTGCCTGAAGGGATAATAAGCGACTTTTTATATGCAATCCAGGCTTTTGAAGAGAGGGGGCATAACCAGCTGGTTCATATATATTGCTGAATAAATCCTAAAAACAGACTCGCATGTGATGTGTATTTTTCCTGATATAGTCTGTAGGCATCATCATTGTTCATCTTTTTCACTGGTTTTAAAAAAGCTAACTAAAGATTGCAAAAATCGGCAATATCGTAGAATCGCAATTTAAATCGTATCAGCACCTAAAAAAATCGCAATAAATCGTATCGGGAGAAAAGTGAATCGTCCCAGCCCTATTAGTTACCCAGCCACCATCATCACTGTAATTTACGGGCCGAGCATGAACGCCTCTGCTGCCTTGACTGTGCTTTTTACCTCTGGTTTCTCCCTCGTCTGCCCAGAGCTCCGCGGTCTTTTTCATTCCCGCTTCCCTGCATCCCAGACCACGTCCCCCCCTCGGTACTCGCCGGCCACAGAGAGGCAAGCATCGGCCTGCAGAGAGTGCTACCATCCTGTGTGCAGTCCATATTTTAGACATATTAAACATGACTCAAAATACACTCAGTGCATCCAGTGCTACTGCTAAAGCAGAATTAAACAGCTGATCCGTAAAGAGATAGTTCTACTGTGTTGGTTGAACTAATGTTGTAAACAGTAACAATGGAAAACATGGTCAAAAAGTAAAGCTAAAATGTCCTCACAGGGCAAATCAGTGGGAATTTTGAAACAAAACTGCACAGAGCCATTGACAACAGTACAGATTCATGTGTTGAATTAAAAATGATCTGATTGGATAACTGGCCAGTCAATCAATAAAACAGTGTGCACCACTGTTTTGCTACAGCCCCCCAAAAAAGTTTAAACAAATCTGCCTAAAGTCAATGCTAGCCAAGCTATTTTCAGACTTTATGCTAAGTCGGCTAACAGGCTCTAACTCTGGATTCCTACAGGACAGAATGTGATGACTCCTGTCAGGTGTAAACAATATTATTGGGAAATTTTCCATTTAACCTGACAACCTAGAACTGCAAACTGTCCCATATGTCCATGGGATATGTTTCAAGTCCATCTGGGCAGCACGCCGTAGAAAAAGATGGAAGAGCAGAACTTACAAGAATAACTGGAAAGCCACTGATCAAAAATTTTGAAAATCACATACATGATGTGCCAATCAAAGGATTTCTTCTCAACTAAGCCAGGTTTGTTGCCAAAATGTTTTTGACCTCCCAAAGACTCTAAAATATCTGTTCTGACCAAGAACAAGTGTCTCAGCTTTAAGCTTTGCAAGATGAATGTGCCTCATGGGTTTTACTTGCTTTATTTACACATTAATGTTTTTGCAAAGATGCACTGATGTGACTCTTTGAGACTTGTTTGTTTTAATTGGCTCTTAGGGATGATATATCTCTGTCACTTTAGTACTTAGTAATTATTTTGACATGATTTGTGGGTCACAAATGAGCTAAAGCTACAACTGTGACCACAACACTAGCCTCAGCAAGTCAAAGCTAACATGGTAAACCTGTTCCAGGAGGTGTGTCCCACCTCAGTGCTAAACATGATTGTTACTGATCACATATTATCACTACAAGACAATGAGGTCTTTCACTAATGTTGTTTTTTTTTTAAAAGGATGTTTCATAAAAGTGGATCCAGCAAAAATGTCGGTGAAGAGAGAAGACAAGCGATGAGAAAGAGAAAAGCCTTGGAGTACTGATATGCTTAAAGTAATAATCCTTATGAGACACTAAGGCGTGCACTCCCCAGTGTTCATATGTGTGTTAATGTGTGTTGGCCTTCAGCCACTTCCAACAGTTAAAGAAAAAGCACTGGAGAGGAGAACAGAGGCTGTCCCGTCCACTTACCTCCCCCCACCGCTCTCTATATAAATGCTTGGCAGTTTTACGCATGGCTGGGAGCAATTTCCCACAATGTGTAAATTAGTCAATCTCCCAAGTCAGTAAAGTGGCCTTTGATGGGGAGGACATTAATGAAGTGTACCATTAGGCCTCACATTTGTATTCTTAGGGGCTCTCCAAGCTTTTGATGTCGCGGGGCCCCATGGCTGATTATCCACATGCCAGCGCTGCATGCCTCTGTTACTTAGACAAGAGGGAGGGAGAGAAAGGGAGAGAGAGGGAGGTAAAGAGATGCTGGATGTTTTATGCCCTCTCTCTCTTCTGCTGCCCCACTGGACTGTCCATACTGTCCTGAAAATTGGCAAATGAAAGAAAAAGAGCGAGAGCGAGAGAGAGAGGGGTCTAGAAAATTTGCCTCATCTTGGAGCTGGACTTCTCCTTGACACTTCAAAGCGCTGTCTGGAGTAAATTGCTGTGGACCGCTTCATTCAGAGTCGAAGGGCTTTCCCTCCGCGGATGACAGTTGCATGGTGACAAAGTTCAATTGGCACTGGTTGGAGTGGAGGCGGGTGGGGGGGACGAGGGGCCAGATCAAAGAGGGACCATTGTAATGGTTTTGTTCCGTGGAAAATCGCTTTTTGTCCCCGGCCTTTTCAAGCCAAACTCCTGGCTCCAGTCAGGGTAAATGGGATTTTTAACTCCCTTGTGTGGGTGGAAGGGCAAAGGGAGGTGGAGGAGCAGAGGGAGGGGAGATTCTTAGCCTCAGGGTAAGGAACTCAAGATCCCCCCTCCCAATTCAACCTCCCCACCTCCTTTTCTGCTCCTCCTTGAACCCCCCTCGAGCCCCTCTCTCCGCCCTCTGACAATGCAAGGCCAACTATGTTGATGTTATGGGGCCTTTCATCTGAACTCCGCATCATGAGCTTCACAGGGAAAGTTTAACAGAGCAATTGTGCAATTACGTTTATTGTAATTACTCTAATGAGAGAATGACTTATGTTTGAAAAATGCTCTCTGTTCTCGACTCATCTGCTCTGACAGCGAGGAAAACACTGAGTTTGTTTCTTCATTATTGAGAGTCTTTCAAATTCAATCTTTTCTAACATTATCAGAAAAAGACACTGCTGGAAAAACTATATTTTAGCCAGTTATATAAAATCAACAACAATCATCTCTCTGAGCTCTTATCCCTTCTGTCTTTACTTCCTTTATGAAAATATCTTAAAAAGTAGGCAATGCAAATCTTTATTTGTTGGGCAAAACACAATAAATCAAGCTATGATAAGAAAAGACATCTAGACCTATTACACACTTCTTAAAAGACAGTGTTTGGTAATGCTTGTGGAATTTCACCATAGATTACACTGATGAACTGTTTTTTTTCTGGTTAACTTGTTACTCTATCGATAAGTAACTATCTATAATTCAACAGCAGCTGAATGGACTTCGGAAAAACTTTGTACAAAGTTTCCAAAATTAAAGGTCCCTTTCAAAGGGTTTTAATATCAAGATGTGTTCCACAGAGAGTTGCAGAAATGAGTCCAAAACTTTAAAAGTGAGTTAAGATTTTACTATATGGGGTTTTAGAATAGCTTAGCCTTAGAGTATAAGTATCTGAAATAAGGTCCTTGGTGAACACATGCAGCTTTATCAAATGAAAAACATATACCGACACCACAAACCTGTCTATGGCAAGGATAGTTTGGCTTTACTTCTGACATATTTGACTAGACTTTGATTCATAAAGTACCTCATGTTCTGTAGTGCTGTAGCTCTCGCCTATGACATTATCTGATATCTGAAATGTTGATTGACTCATTTGCTTCTCATATGTTTTCCCCTCCTCAAACACTTTCTATAGGCTCTTTCCTGAATGGACTGGTGAAATATATTGGTACATCTGGTGTGCCAAGCTACTTACTATCAGCAATGATTCAAGAACACAGTGAAAATTACCATCGGCTTTGAGTCAAGAGCACTAACATGATACTAACTTACACATTGGCCTACAAAAAAAATATTGTCCCTGCACAAACTTAATTTTTTTTTTGAAGACAGCCCATTTAAAGTTCAATATGTTGAAAATAAGTAAATATGAGACCTTAAAGAGCCCATTTAATGCTTTTTTGAGTTTCATATTGCCTGAGTGTGTTAAAAATGATCCATTATTGACATTCTTATCCCACTGAGGGTCGCGAGGGGCCGGAGCCCATCCCAGCTGACAATGACTACGTTTACATGAGTCGGAGCATCATGGTGCATTGGAGCACAGGCAGTGGAATTGCTCTGATAGACTAAAGTGGGAGCAAAGTGCTCGGCAGTGCAATTCAAGATCATGGCGCTTTTGTATTGTGTGGAATTTGGGGGTAAGCATACCCTTCCAATTATGAAAAATAAAAATGTGAAATAGAGTAAAAACAAAATAAAGACTTTTTGAGTCTTTTTTACAAAACCCAAAACCAGTGAAGTTGGCACGTTGTGTAAATTGTAAATAAAAACAGAATACAATGATTTGCAAATCCCTTTCAACCTATCTTCACTTGAATACACAGCAAAGACAAGACACTTAATGTTTGAACTGGTAAACTTTTTTTTTTTGCAAATATTAGCTCATTTGTAATTTGATGCCTGCAACATGTTTCAAAAAAGCTGGCACAGGTGGCAAAAAAGACTGAGAAAGTTGAGGAATGCTCATCAAACACTTATTTGGAACATCCCACAGGTGAACAGGCTAATTGGGAACAGGTGGGTGCCATGATTGGTATAAAAGCAACTTCCCTGAAATACTCAGTCATTCACAAACAAGGATGGGGCGAGGGTCACCACTTTGTGAACAAATGCGTGAGCTATTGTCCAACAGTTTAAGAACAACATTTCTCAACAAGCTATTGCAAGGAATTTAGGGATTTCATCATCTACGGTCCATAATATCATCAAAAGGTTCAGAGAATCTGGAGAAATTACTGCACGTAAGCGGCAGGGCTGAAAACCAACATTGAATGCACGTGACCTTCGATCCCTCAGGTGGTACTGCATCAAAAACCGGCATCACTGTGTAAAGGATATCACCAACATGTCAGTAACTACAGTTCGTCTACATCTGTAAGTGCAAGTTAAAACTCTACTATGCAAAGCCAAAGCAATTTATCAACAACACCCAGAAACGCCGCTGGCTTCGCTGGGCACGAGCTCATCTAAGGGCGTTTTCACATTAGGCCCACTTGTTTCGAACCGTGCTGCGGTGTGGTTCGCCATGGGTTCACCCCCCTCCCCCTCCCCCGCTGGCTTGCATTCACACTGGCAATATCGAACTGTGCCCGGACCCGCTTGTGTATTTACTCAGTTTGAAACAGTAGGGGGCGATATGCACGTAACTGGTTACCAAACCTGCTACGGAGGAGAATGAAGAAGAGGCTACCATGGTAACCATTTCCTACACCAGACAACCAATGTTTACGTTTCGCTCTCTTCTACATTTTCCTTCAAAGATGTTTTTTTTGTATCGTGTTTGAGACGGCATCAGCGAACTTCTGGACCCTCGTAAGTCATTGTAATCCTCAACCAGAAAAAACAAATCGACAAATTGAGTAAGCAAAAGATTCAACCGCGGGATTAACAGGAAGTAATGCATCAAAAGTAGATCGGTTCAGACCACTTTGCTTCACACCAGTGAAACCGCACCAAATGTAGGGAGATGGAGCGGATCGAGATCCCCCCTTCATGGAGGTCTCGGACCGGCTGATTTGGTGTGCACCAAAGTGCGGTGGTTGCATTCACATTGATTCTAACGTACCAAACCCTGGGCCAAAACTTCTTTGGTGCGCACTAAATGTGGTTGGTGTGAAAACGCCCTGAGATGGACTAACACAAAGTGGAAAAGTGTTCTGTGGTCTGAAGAGTCCACATTTCAAATTGTTTTTGGAAACTGTGGTCATCGTGTCCTCCGGACCAAAGAGGAAAAGAACCAGCCGAACTGTTATAGGCTCAAAGTTCAAAAGCCAGCATCTGTGATGGTATGGGGGGGTATTAGTGCCCAAGGCATGGGTAACTTACACATCTGGGAAGGCACCATTAATGCTGAAAGGTACATACAGGTTTTGGAGCAACATATGTTGCCATCCAAGCAATGTCTTTATCATGGACGCCCCTGCTTATTTCAGCAAGACAATGCCAAGCCACATTCTGCACATGTTACAACAGCGTGGCTTCGTAGTAAAAGAGTGCGGGTACTGCCTGTAGCCCAGACCTGTCCCCCATTGAAAATGTGTGGCGCATTATGAAGCTTAAAGTACAACAACGTAGACCCCGGACTGTTGAACAACTTAAGCTGTACATCAAGCAAGAATGGGAAAGAATTCAGCAGGCTTTAGTGTGAAGGAGAAATAGTTAATGTGAACAACAATAAACTGATGGAACATTCGGCCACAGTTACACTTTCTGCTTGCTCTTGAATTAGAGTTTGCATCCTGCAGAATTATGAGTAATCTTACCTGTCTAAACGTGTTAATGTTACCACAAGATATCACTGGAGGGCAAAGAGCTCAGCAGGATAGAACAAACAAACATGCTGACAACAATGTTTAATCAGTGGATAAAAAAGACTAAATAAACTAGAATATTCCATATCATCATTGGACACAAATCTCATAGATATTTCTTTGTTTACAAGGCATATTGCTGACTCGAGCCCAAGAAGAATCTCTGTTTTATTGCTGCTTAAGAAAGTTGTTAGAAAACCAGGATTTAGGAGGCAGCATGAGAGGGAGGGTTATGTATTGCAAACTTGAGTTTCGAAGGCACACAGACATGAATGTCATCAATGTCACAGTAAAGTGAATTACACAACTGCAAATTTGTCCAAGGATTGATTTGGGTGGTGTGAAATAGGGAGAAAACATTTTGTTGATGTAGTCGACAAAATTCAAAGAGAGAAATACTAAATGACAAACTTTATCATGGGATAGTCATTAAACTACATCATCTAATATTTTAGGTGTAATGCCCAGACAACAAATTGTTTTCTTTAGCAGATTTTCCAGTAGAGTAAGTCATCTTACTCCTTTTTCAATCTTATTTGGAGCAGCATCATCAAACAGCAGCCATAGAGCATTCGGAAAAACAAAGAGGTAGTTGTTATGCTACTCCATCCTAAACCTTTGTTTATCCCGTACTGAATCAGCAACACTTACGTTTAAAAGTTAAATGTAACTGGAGACTTATGTGAATAAGTCTCCAGTTGCAGAGCTAACAGGGCTAAAGTTGTGGCTGACTTAAAAGCTAACCCCATCTCTTTCTAAAGCTGCTGCGAGCAGACACAGGTGTTTCCCTCACACACAGACAGGGCAGACAGATAAAACAAAAGATAATTTTTGCTGTTTATTACTGCCACAGATCATTTTTAGCACTCTGTATGTGACAACATAACTCAACTCAGTCTCAATTATCTCCACTCTGTTCTCACTCAGTTACAGTTTAACAGATTTGAGTTTAAGGATCTTTTTAACTTAATTTGCCGTCTTTGGGTATAAGAGTATCCCATTCACCAATCAAAATTGATCAGTCTCTGAAGAAGACCAAATTAAATCCATGCAGTGTTTTTTCTTTTTCTTACATTGTGGTCACACTCCACTTAAAATTTTCTTCCTCCACACCCATGAGGTAACTGTGGGGGAAAAAGAAAAAGGCATCTGATGAGTCAACTACTCGACCCAATAGTCTATGGCTAGTCAACAAAATAAATAGTCATTAGTTGCATCCCAAGTGTTAAAGCCTACACAAACCCTGGTTCAAGCCAAATAACAAAACACAACCACAATAACACACTGGTTCACCTAAAAACAGGCGGTCTCGGTTAGATTCCTGGCAGACCAGGGTTTGGTCTGCAGTGGGTGTGAAAGCCATCCAGTCAAACATGGACCAAATGAGGTAAGCAACCAAAATGCTGTGAACTGCGGCCTGAATTTTGGCATCACAACAGTAGGCAAGCTAATGTAGTGATCATTGACAATAACAAGTCAAATGCTAATGTAATGTCCGCACTGCTAGCACAACCAGCTTTCAGTCATCTAAACAGGGTAACATCTAAAAATCCATGGAGTATGGATACACGTCGCTTCAGTCAGCTGCCACTTGATGAGCTTAAATTCAACTTTATCTTTAGTTTATACCACAGAATCCTAATGCTAAGAGTGAAACAGTGTTGTTAATGCAAAGCAGGTTATTTATTTCCAGGTCACTATGCAACAACAGGTGGGATGGCAGGAACAAAGACCAAGTCTACAACACCGACTCAGACTCGGGCTGCTTGACAAAGAGCACTGTGAAAGAAAACTAAACTAAGTAAACCATGTAGGCCTGTCACGATAACAGATTTTAAAGGACGATAATTGTCCAAAAACTATTGCAATAAACAATATTAAAGTCAATATTATTTTGAAACATAATTTTTCTTCATTAATGTAATTATAATATATGTCACAATAAAGTGAGAACACCATACAATAAAAAGCAGTGCACTTTAATTTCTTAAGAGTATTTAACTGCAATTGGAAGGTTAAGAGCTTTTAAATAAAATAAATTAAACAATATAATAAATTAAACAAACAAAAAAAAGAGGGAAAAAACATGAAAATGAAATGGACTCTCTTTGGATAAAAACTGCAAAAATCATTATCATAATCAACAATAAAAAATAGACCCTGTCTCTGTAAAGAAAAAAAAAACAAAACTCCAATAAAAACACACACAACAATAAAAACATTAAAATAAAATGAGTTCATAAAGTTCCTGAATTGTTTGTGACATATATGTTCTCCCAGTTAGTTCGTACAGTCTGTCAAATGTTGGTAATATTGCTGGCTTTTCAACCGTCTTGAAGGGCTGCATTTGTTTAGCAATGTAGAGAACAACACTGTCTGTGAGCATGCATCATTTTTCACTGTTGTTTTACTTATATTAACTTTGCCGACCAAATGCTTCAGTAAGCACTGACTGTCAGGACGAAGGCTCCACTGCACCTCCCCTTCTTCACCGCCACTACTTTCAAACAAATGCGACGTATCGGCGACATATGAGCTCACACCTTGTTTATTCTGTTTAAAACCAAAATATTACCACAATTGATCAGTGGCATTTGGTTTAGGAACGTGCCAAGGCGTTGAGAGAAATGGACAGAGTGAGCCATCTTCTCATCCAGCCTGATTGGTAGAAAGAGAGGAGGGAAACAAACAAGCATGCACGTCAATTTATCTAGGCCGACAAACTTACCGGGGAAGTTTTTATTTATCGTGCGGTTAATTGATTAATTGGTTATTGTGATAGGCCTAAAACCATGAAACGATATTGCCACTTCTGAGTCCACTAAACTTCAAGTGTGAAAGCAACCTGGGCCATGGACATTGTCTTTGGAAAAAATTGATTCTGATTTGATCCTGAAGTTTTCTGAGTTGAACAAGCTGAGTTTGGTAAGTAAATTTAAAAGGTAAGAGAAGAGTAAATATCTATTTTGATTTGGAAGGAACATTCACCTGAAAATGTAAGCATTGATTTCTGAACAGTGTGATGTTCGTGTGTGACTCAGCACTACTGTCACAAAGCATCACAAATATGACCTGTGTAGACTTAAAAGCATGACAGATGGCTGCTCCACATAATGCAATACGCATTAAATATAATGATGTTATCAATATTTACACATGTATTAAACATATACTTATTTCCCTTCCATATAATTTGCCTAACTAATTCTACATTTGTAATGCTTGCACACTAAATGAAACAATAACAGTTACAGCATGAAATTCGCCATCACACTGTATAAGTGACAGTACTTCTCTGTCTCCATCCAGAGTACCTCAGAGTGTGTGTATGCCTCCCCACACAAGGTATGAGGATATTTTAGTAGCCAAGTGCGTCAGACAGAGCCGGAGCTCGCTGTGTATGATTGACTGTGCGAGCTGCTGGCCAAAATGTCTCAATTTTTTCCCTTGAGCTCGCGGAGAAAAGTGTTATTTCTTCAAAAGCCCCATTTGAGAAACCCCGCAAGCCTGTAATTGCTGGGGAAAAGGCTGGAGTACCTGCCAAGCCAAACACTTGAGAGGGAATTGGAAATATTGTAAACAGTAGAGTAACCCACTCACTGTCGAGACTGGAAGGGGAAGGGGTGATGAAGGGCCGGAGGAGGGTTACATCTGAAACATGGAGTGTGTGAAAAAGAAATTCAAATAGATTTATTCACTGATGATGACAACGGATCAATGTCTGCTTTGAAGCGCTCACAAAAATAAGACAGTTTTTCTTTCACTTACTCATGATCAAGATGTTTGAGGATCCCCCCCCCCTCTACAAAACCTGTCAAAACTTCAAAAACTTTCTCCACATTTACCAACTGTAGTTTATCACCAGTAACCTCTTTCATGTGTCGACACAATATTTTTCTTGTGCTGTCAAATAAAGGCAGGAGATTATTTTCCTTATGCGACCCCATTTTCCTGTCTAAATGACCCGAGCTGAGCTCTCCTGGAGTAGCAGCCATTAAAAACCCAGTCTGGGTTCAGTGCAACTCAGTGCATTTCTGTGGGCTTATTTTCCCCCCTCTCTGCTTCCCTCACTCGCTTTTTTTCACCTTCCCCTTTTAAAAACCAAAATCCCCCGACACCAATTAGAAGGCAAAAACGGAAATCTTCGACCAAACATGACATTTACAGGCAAGGACTCAAGACTTTAAACAACCCCCACCCCCTCAGATGTACATAATACAGGAGCTTACATGTATCACAGATTAGATCTGTTATAAGAATTTGGATATGAAAATGCCAAATCATTGTACTTTCATGAGCTACAGCTTAACGTCACGTCGCATTGTTTGATGTTTAGAAAGACTCTTTGACCTCAAAGTAAAGGGAGAAGAGTTTTCAACCTGAAGTAACACCTCGTTTTTCATTCCTGAACAGTTCAGCAGATTAATTCCTACTCATGTCAGACAGCCACCCTCAGCGTCAATTGGCATGTCAGTCTCCACAAAATTACACCTACATGTGTGTATGCCTGCTCTTTAACTAGACTGGACCACAGCATTAAATAAGATGGAAACACATCATTAACTCAGACCCCCTCCCCCGTCTCTGATCTCCTCCCCAAACCAGGCCCACAGAGCGTACACAAAAACAGTCGGGTAATTACTGATAATTAAATCAATTAAAGGCAGGCAGTCTGTGCCGTGCCAGCTCTGCGTGGTGGCAGCGGCATCAGGGTGCTCCAAATATTTGAACAGCACAATCCAAATACTCTCTGTGAGCTGTTTTTCACTTGGGAACAAATCATCCCACAGCCTCGCTCTGACAGCAGCCGTCAGCATGGCCCTGTGGGCACTACCAGCAGGCGGCAATAGGGCCCCCATGTGAGCTGGTGCATTAATGACCAGCTGATTAGTCAGCTTTTCCTTCCTGCGGAAAGAGGCTCTGCAATTTCATCCCAATCATACTGAGCTTTGAAAGTTTTGGAAGACTGTAAAAAAATTCAGGGGCAATTAAATTGTTTTTACTGTTTTTTTTTCTTCCCCAGATTGCTATCTGCTGCTCTTTTAGTCATGGTTGACAGAGAAGAGATAAAATGGACCATTTAGTGCCTCTTTAGGGGGTGGGCTTATGAAGCCAGAGGGAGACGCTGCGAGCCTGGAGAACAGGATGCTGCTTCCCCTTTTCAGCACTCACAAGGGTCAAAATCCAACCTTTGACATGACTGCTAGCAGGGTTAAAATACATTGTTTTACCACCACAACTGCATTGTGCACATAAACAATGGTAATATGGCAGGACATGAAATATTAGTCATGTAACCAGAGAACAGTGTCTATAGAGCTTTATGTGAAATTATGACTGCATGCCCGTGGAAAAATGTCCACCAGGCGAGAATAAAAAAATACCAGGGGAGAACTGCATGTCTTTTTATTGCATACAAGGGTTGCATTTTTAATCACTCGAGACCAACATAAGCTCAGCCTCATACATGTAAAAAATATCTCCCCTCACTCTCCCCGTCTTCTGTGTAGTGCTGTAGTGCGCACTGTAGGTGAACAAAAGGTCAGGTGACACTGAGTCGCTGAGTGTATTTTTGGGTGTCAATTTTATTTTATCAAAAAAAAAAATAGCACGGAAGAAAGAGGCTCTTTCTATTTTTTGATTAGACTGCTTCAAGCGACCATTTTCTGAGAGGCTGAGTGTTTCATGTAGGGGGGGCGTTTTCACGGACCAGGGTATATAAATTATTGTATAAAACCCATCAAAAAGGATGGGTGACCTTTACTTGAAACCAAAACCACTTCATTCTTATGATGTATAATCAATAAAAGTCTATGATATCTGTCTCACAAGTCAGGTAGACGATCACTTTGTAAATCAGAGTTTCTGTGACTGCATGTTCAGGTGTCACTGCAGACACGCACCAAAATGACACATCAGACGGACACTTGGTTAAATAAGGTGGGTCTTCTGTGATAGTTTCTACAGCTATCAGCAGAACCTCATTCCTCTGTTTGCCAATGGCACAAAGGGCCACTTTGACTACTTATTTTAAAGCGGCGGCTGAGCACCAAAGTCAGGCACCTCAACAGAGTAAGCAGTGTTTTTTTGTCACCCAAAAAATAACTAAATAAATTGAATGAAGTATATAAAGCTGACTATTTATTGTAGTTCCTTTTTCATAAAAAATGCATCATGTATCATGGAAGAAAAACAAACCAAATGTCACTCTGTTGCCCTTATAACTAATGTTAAGGTTTCATCTGATATTGTTTTTGTTTATCTGCACAGGAGCAAATACCTCCATAACAGAAGAAATGCTAGAAAAAAACACAATTCACCTCAGTAAAACAAGAATAATGAAAACACCTTTTTGTGTTAACTTTAATTGCAATTCAGAAATAACAAGGACAAACTGATTTATGTTTCCACATGAGTTGCAACGCGTCATTAAATAGATTATTTTCTGTGGATTGTGTTCAGGTGGAAGCAACTTCTATGTCCCAGCTGTGGTTTGTGTGGCATTATTAGCAATGTCTGAAGGAGGGTGGGGATGTTTATCAGATGCAGATTTGGTGGGTAAATGCAGCCCCGCTAGGGAGTGGCCACCGATGTCTCTGTGTGGTTTTGATAAAGACCAAGATTTATGCTCTCTAGCGTTTATGGGTCTAGCCATAGTGGCAATGCCGACTCAGACCTGCCATGTCTGTCTCGACAGGCAGAGATGGAGTCGGATATTGTGAATGTCTCTTTTCCCTCAAACTCGATCTTCTTTACTCCCCAACTGTGTGATGGACTATGGGGCCAGCTGCCTGCTGGCCACATACAGTAAAGTGGAGCATCAACACAAAAAGGTAAAGAAGGGAGTTCCCCAGGGTGCTTTTGTGGGCTCACTTTCTTTCTTAAGGTTACCAGGTTAAACACAGACATTAGAGGATAATCAAGAGAGCCTCATTCACAGGATGTCTTCTTATATCCCTATCATAGTGGTTTTACAAAATCAGGAACCATAGAAACATTGTAAATACATTTAATGAATATCTGAGGCCATCATCAAAGAGGGGTTCATAGGAAATTTGAATGTGCAGACCTGACATAAGTGGAAAAGTTCCCTCAGACATCAGCTTTACCACATCTTCATAAGAGAATATTCAAGAGATTGACACTTAGAGACCAAAATGTGACATAAGTGGGGAGGAGTTTCCCAGGGTACCTGTGCCAGATTATTTTAGGGTTATCAGATCAAACAGAGATTTAGAGTTAAACTTGAAGGGTCTATTTACATCCATACTTTAGAGGAAGTATAAGAAACAAAGAAAAAACTTCACAACCATATTACTGACGATACAACAACAATATAGACTGTGATTTAGGGTTTTTCCCTTTCACTTTATTCTTTCCTTGGCTGCGTCCACCCACCAGTGTAATGATTAAAATTAAATTACTCTGATGAAGCCACTCACAGTAACAGTCAGGGTTAAGATATCATTTCTGGTACTTAACTGGCAAGTGAGCGACACTGAATTAAGTTAATTTTCATTCTGTGCAAATCATAATGAGCAGATATGAGCAAACACATTTGATGATATGAACTGCAAGTTCTGAACTCTCCTCCAGCTGTTGACGATGGTTAAAAACATTTCAGGAGTGCTATGCCAGACAAATGTCTGTGTTGACTGTTGTTAAAGAACATTGATCAGGCTAGAGGCCAAGGTTGTTCTGCAAGAGTTTGATGCAATGGAGAGATGCCAAATTAACTTCTTAAAGTAGTTCAGACATTTTCTATGTGTCAGTCTGTCCCTTCAGTTGTTATGGTGGTGGATAAGTTTGTCTTGCTTGTTTGTTTGTTTTTTTTTGTCTCTCAACTCAGTTTTTATTATGCTGACCTTACCAAACACATTGGTAAACATTTTTCCCAGTACTTGGCTGGCTGTTCTTTTTAGGTTAGTAATTTAACTTTGTGTGGTTTATCTGAGTTATGGTGCGTCTCATGCAGTGTTTATAGTTTGCTCTCTCTCTGCTTGCTCCACTCTCTCTCCCTCTCTCCCTGTGATCATGTGCAGTTTGTCTGCCTGGAAATTTTGAATTAAGGTATCCTTCATATTCTTGTCTGTACATTACAATTTTATCATGCAGGTGCCAATGACCACGCTAATCTGGTCTTTTAGGGGTGAAAGAAAGATAAACAAAAAACTGCAAAACCAGAAAAATGTTAAGACATAGCTCTAGATGGAAAAAAGTGTATTTGCACTGAATATTTTGAAAATGATGTAAAAACTTTCTATCATTTCATCTACAGGATAAATAAAATAAACTCTAAATATCTGCCTTTGGAAGATCCATTTAACTTCTCTGTAAAGTAGCTCCAGCAGTAGCCCTACAGACTGACATTTGTTGCAGATAGTCCTCAGAGAATCAGTCGGAAGAGCGAGGGCGCAGAGGGCAGGAGGGGGAAGCGGTGCGCCGCTGCGCTTGTCCCCCCTGGCTTATTGAATTACCTAAATGAGCAGAGGAGACCAGGCCGGGTCTCTCAGTTGTTTGAAGTTTACAAATCATCCTGACTGCTCTGGGGCTCAGGGGGGACGTCGCGAGGGAGAGAGCGGGCGGGGGGTGTCTTTTGATGCCTTAAATAAAAACATGAGGGAAACAAACAAACAAGAGAGAGAGGATAAAGATGAAGACGGTGAGGGAGTGGTAAGGAGACGTCATTTTACATGGAAACATGGGAATGGCAATGGCCGTGGAACCACTTCCTGTGCATTATGAGAAAATAAGTTAACTGGACAGACGAAGGGCAGCCAATGAAATTAAAGGATAAAAGAGTACATGTGATAAAGACAAGTTTGTATCCAGGACAAAATGTCACATTTAACAAATTTGTAAATTTAGTTCTTGAATTAAACAATAAATCTACCAACCACTTAGTTTAATTTGGCCTTAGGGGACAAGGGAGAAAAACTGTTTGGTTTGGTGAAACTACCAGAATCCAAATTTGTCAAACAGTGGTTACTGACAAACAAATTTTGTCAATTCTGGTCTCTCTGTACTTAAGGGCCATTTACATAAGGCCTAAAACGGTCAAATCTAGTAAGTTTTCATTGCGCTTTGGCCTTGTGCTTACAAGGAAACTCTATATCGAGTGCCCAGAGCCAGAAACTTTTGAAAACAGGGTTCAGAGTGGAGAGATTTCAATGCGCTCCCCAGGCAGCACAGTGTGAACCAAAATAAGTGCGTTTCAGGGTGAAACGCTGACGTCACGGCATGCGCAGTACGTTTTCACATGAAGGCTGCACGCGAATACCAGGACCAACAACAGCTTTGGCTGTCTACCAAGTAACGTGTGAGCCTCTTACCATGCTCGGTTTGATATCCAGACAAAACTACCAAGACAGATTTGTTGTCCGTACAGATCTGTTGTCCAGAAAAGAAACTCCTGCGTCTTTGTGCTTCCACTCGACATTGTTTTTTGTGAAAAGTTTTCTTCAAAATACTATGTCCCAGTGCTCCCCAGTCATCCCAATCCTTCTGCAGTAGAGTGTCTTAATACCATGTGCAAAAATGAGTTAGCATTTCAACTCTTCCAGTCTCTGGTCTCAGAGTCTAGGGGGTTTATGTATAGGATTTTCCCATTATTGCCTAAAATAAGATCTATGATGAACACATGCATACAAGATTTTAATGTTTTTCTCTGAAACACACCTGGAATCGTCCCACTGATGAATTCAAAAGCATTGCTGCATCTTTGGAACAACAGCTATAAGGTCAACTTGATCAGGTCACATGTAGAGGAAATTCTTTGAAAGGTCATCTTACATTTTTTGAGATTAATAGGGGCTTGAAATGGTAAATATACTTGAGCTTACATACCACATTTCTAGTCTTTGACTATTCAGGCTACGTTTACATGGAAACTCCTGACTTCAAGATGCAAAGATTGTTCCTTTGCATTTTCAAATTCTTCTGCATTAAGATGGCGACGCTGGAGACGAGTGAATCCACTGTAGTATGCATGCTGGTTCAGTAGATTGGCGGTGTAGGTCTGCAGGGAGGCAGCGCTGCTACAATACACGAACGAAGAAGAAAAAACTTTTCACAAACAACAATGGCGAATAGACGCACAGAGACGCAGGAGCTTCTTTTCTAGACAACACATCAGTATGGACAACAAATCTGTCTGGATAGTTTTGTCTGGATAACAAACCAAGCATGGTAGGAGGATCACACGTTACTCGGTGGACGGCCGAAGCTGTTGTTGTTCCTGGTATGCGCGCGCAGCCTTCATGTGAAAGAGTTCTACGCATGCGGGGACGTCAGTGTTTCACCCTGAAACGCTCTGATACGGGTTTACACAGAGCTGTCTGGGGAGCGTATTCAAAGCTTTCCACCCTGTACCCTGTTTTCAAAAGTTACCGTTTTTCAACGCATTTCCATGTAGACGCAAGGCCAAAACGCAATGAAAACTTATCGGCTTTGACCGTATTTGGTGCCATGTAAACGCAGCCTTAAAGCAGCTTTACACCTCAGGTCACATCTACCCATTCTCTGTCACATTCACTCAGTGATGGTTGGAGTTTCTGTCAGTTGTCCATCAGTGTCATCTAACATGTTCACATGTCTGTGATGCACTAGGCTGTGCCACAGGGCACATGTCACTAATGGGTGAATTTAAGGGTCATTTATTAGCTGTTGGATAATTGTCGGTCATGACAGCAAATTCCAAATGCACAATTGGACAATGCCGTCTGACGTCAATCATTTGATGATCAGATGAGCCTTTCAAAATTGCTCATGCGCATAAGTGAATGATGTCACATTCCACATGCCATCCAAACTGAACTCAAAATCATCGTATCAGGCATAGAAACCATACTGGGTTAGGACTCATGCCGTCTGACCAACAGCATCTCCACACGGACACATAGTCATGCCAGACATGTCCCTAAACTCCAAAACAAGAGGTAATTCAGGTTTTGGTACATTTGCTCGGGCCTTTTTCAGCCCTGAAGGACGACACTTTGGCTTTTCTGGCATGCACTTCAATTCCAAGACGAGAAATTCAGCACATTTTTGTGACATAATTTGATCAAATTCAAGCAAATATATTTTAAATTCTCTGTCAATTTAAACTTCACAGAAAACATAAGCAAAATAATTGGAAAATCAATTTTTGTGCAGAAAAATTGGAGAATGTACTCTTAGGCCATATTTTTCAGCCACATCCCAATGGTATGGATATTATTAATGCCTTCCGCTTTCTGGGGCCCAGCCTCAAAGGGGGGCATGAAGGTTAAAATGGTCTAATATACATTGAAGTAGGTAAAAACAACTACTACTTTTATCCAAGTACTGACATTTCCTACTTAAGAAACAGTACACCTTTATTTACAGAAACTTCAGTAAAACATGGGGCTATTCCAAATGCTTTTTCCGAAATGTTACTTGCCTTTTTTGCTATATTATTATTACTTTGAGAGGTCATATGACTTGACCGCTGGGCCTTCTTGTATAACCATTTGAGGAACACAGCAAAAGTTGGGATGACAGCAAATACAGGTAGGAAGTAGGACTTCAACAATAAGCTGTGCAAAGAAAGGCCAAAAGGGTGAATTCTGGGCAGAGGTAGGCGCTAGTGTATCTAATCCAGCATGTGGGTTTTGCATAAATAAAAAGCACCTGGGAGGGGCCCTAGCTGGGTCTTCCAGGGGCCAAAATATTTTTGTGAGGCTCTGCCACTCACATTAATAATGGGTATAATAACTGAATGAATGATCCATGTAATGTGTCACATCTACAAAAATAACCCTACAAACGAAGTAATTAGGTTAATAATCTCTGTCAGTCTTTCAATAGGCTACCAAGGTTAAAAAAGTAATTATTTAAATCAAGATAAAATGTTTCTGTTGGGGGAAAAGCTAAAAGTAGGCTTTAAACTTTCAGTCTTTTACTTACAAGATGATCACTGCATTTTGTGGTGTCAACTAAAACAACAAAGATATGATGTTTGGTGGTTGTACACACCTACCTCCCAATAATTGGGAGGGTGATAACAACTAAACAACACAGAACAGAGTATGATGTGTGGGGTTGGGGCTGCTGCACGGTAAAAACTGCGTTTCTGTCCACCAAATACACACATGATGTGTATCAAACAAACCAAAGTGCTGCAGACCTACTTTTAGCTGTCTTCAGGTGGAGGACGCAAGCTGGTGCTGCTTCTTCACATTCATCGTCTTTTTCGCGGTGTTAAGGACTCCCCAGGTATGTTTTAAGTCCTGTAGCTTACACAGTAAAGTGTGACAAAATACACTTAAAACGTGACTGGAAAACACAGTTAGCTAACTAAAAGGCTAACATGATGCGCCAAACCTGTGATGTGTTTAAGGTCGCCTCAGAAAAATGGGGCCTACAACTACGCATGTCAGGATGATGTGTTAAAATATCTCAATAAAAAGGGAAATTCAAGATATAGTTAAAAAAAAAAAAGAAAAAAGTCAGCTGTTTGGAGCAAGGAAAAGCTTACAGTTCTTGCAATATGTATCCCCGATGTGAAAGCACTACACTTATTCTTATTTGAAGATACATTATTGTAGCTACATCTATTAGTCTATGTTGACTGAATTAAACACTGATGTGCACGAGTGCTCGATCATTTTATTAAAAACATGGTTTGGCTGATTTGGTCAGAGGAAATGCTTTGGCTTAAAGTAATAAATCAATGAATAAAGTCTGAGTGATGCTGGATAATTTTTTTTACTAGATCTAGACTCATGCTTTTAGGGAAATGACTAAAATATTACTGAAAAAGGAGCATTTTCAATAAAGCCCAGACAAAGACCAGTGGTGAAAATAACAAGTACATTTATTGAAGAATGGCACATGTGTACAATACTTAAGTATATATACTTTACTTGTGTGTTAATGTGGAGAAAACTTATAACTCCACAAAACTTGAGAAAAAAACATACTTTTAACTTTACAAATATTTCGAATACTTTCTTTGAACAAGCTTATTAATTTCCTTTCCCTTTTAACATCTGGTCTAGCATCATTGAAAATGCACTGCTCCTCCTGACATGGCTTTTCAATAAATTATTTTCTCACTGTGTTCAACCTGGATGAAAGTGTTCATGATCATCAGCTTTTTTTTGTTGTTCCTGTTATATTGAGGCTTTAGATATGAGAATATGTAGCGTTCAACTTCAAATTGAACTAATAATGTACAGTCTTGCAGTATGGAAATGCAGTATATATTTCTTTTTAAGCATATTGAAAGTTTTTAAAATGAAATAGCCAACTCAAGTATTTTTATGTAAGTAAAATTTGAATGAGTAACTTTTCCTTATATTGGAGTAATATTTACCAGGAAGATCTAAACTCTACTGCATTCTCTGAAGTTGTTGTCTTTGTCTACCACTGACCAGGACTTCATCCAAAATTGATGTTATGATTAATGCTGATGTGATGTTGAATAATATTTCACCCAGAACTGTAGAGTAAAAGCCTCTTTAGGTGATGAAAGAATAGTAAATACAGTCAGTATTACTCTCTGCTCCATTAGACCCTCTCACGTGTACTGAATAAGCCCTAAGTTCCATTTCAACAACACCTAAAACAATCAAAATAATGAGGAAAAAAATGAATTTAACAGAATTTAGCAAATATCATGATGTTCGAGTGAAGATAGCAAAGAAATACATTCAAACTGACGATTCAAAGCCAGTATGCAGAGGAGTAATGAGTAATTTCTTTATCAAATGGCAGGAACAACCCACCTACTTTACAAAAAAACTAACTTCTGATTAGATATATTAACTTTTTGGAACTTTTATTGGACATAACTGCATATAGTGTCGACATGAAGCACAAATTATGAAGAGATGCAGCTTTTCAGGTCCTTTTTTAAAATCTTTGTTTTTGTTCAATGATCTTTGTGTTTTAATGTGCCTACATGTGATTCAGCATATTGCAGGGTTTTATTTGAGAAAAAAATCTTCAGTAAAATATGTGGTTAAAAGCAAGGATAAAAAACTTAGAAGATACCTTAGAATTTCTCTGTGAGCTGAACACCACTGAAAGGCAAAACGCCTGCTTGACTTATATGTACCTTAAAACTGTCTCCTAAAAACAGACTCTGATCTCTGCATACTGTCATGAGTTTATTTTATCAAACAAGAAAAGGCATATTTTGCAAAATAATGAACTAACTAAATTGGTTTAAAGTGAATTCACCTTCTCCTGCCAAGGGAGACCACTAAATTCAGTCGTAAAGAACAGTCAGTAATTGATTGTGCCTGGACATGATGAAGAAAGGATTGCATGTTGTTAGTACAATCAGGGGCCTTTTCCAAACTATCGAGTGGAACCAATTAATTATGGCATGAAAATGCGTTAAAATGTCTCTCTCCCTCTGAAGACAACATCCATTTTCAAAATGGAAAAGCCTGAAATGTAATTAGCTACATAATCATGGAAAAAGAAGGTTGACTTGATTCAAACCACATTGTTCTCGTTGTCCTCATTTCTCATTTCCATTCCTCAAAGCAGCCGTAATACAGGATTTTGTTTTCAAAAGATATTTACAGTTCTCTCTGGTCCTCCCATTTGCAGCTGATTTTGGAGATTCATGAGGCAGATTCATTCATGTGAAACACATGCACACACCGCTCTTGACCAAAGACTAACAAAAGGGGGAAAGAGTGATTTCTGCATGCAGATTACAAGGAACTCAATCAACAGCTGTCTGGGGACTGCAGGAGTCAGTTTCAACTTCAGTGACCTGCTGGCTCTGTGTCTCAGTAACCACACGACTGGGCTGTAATGAGACTGCACGATGTCTGCGAGCTCTGAGGCTGGACAGAGCTCACGGCAAATTACCACTCACTTCCTGTTCAATCTAAGCGGGCACTGCAGCTGAGGCGTCCTGGGAGCTGTTGGACTTTGAAAAGTGTTTGCTTTGCTTGGCATGCTGGAACCGTGACCGGGCTGTAACGAAGAATCATTTTGAAAAGTTAATTTTGTGCATGCCTAATTTAAAAGGGCACACACCAACAGTACATGGACCAGCTCCAGTAATGTCAGCATGTTAACAAACTAATGAGATTTAGTTTTTGAAATGATCATTTTTCTTAACTCATTTTCATGAATGTTGCTCCGTTTACATCCAGCACAGTGAAAAAAAGCAGCAAAACAGAACAGTTTGCTCTGTTTGGCAGCGGCAGTAATTCTGTAATTTATCTATGAAAGCCAGAAGCAACCTGAGTGCCTGATAGATGCCTGCAGTTCCTCAAGTGTCCACTTGAGGCTTGTTGTGAAAGCAAAGTTATCCCAATTAACATCTGTATTAAAAAATACAATTTTGACAGCAATACATGCTACAAATGCAAACTGTATAAAGCTCATATAAAGCCTATATTCAGTTCTGCATTTAAGATTTGTTTTTAGTGCTAAACTTGAATACTTTTATTTTTAGAAAAACATTTAAATTATACCTCTGTTAAACTTTTTAAACCTTTCTATCACACGGTGGTTTATGTAAATGGTGTGTCCAGTTACTCTTTTCAATCTCAGTCTAAAAATGTAGCTGATTCACACAGTCAGACCTGATGCAAGTACGTTCTGTGATGGTTCACTGCTTTGGATTAAGCAGCGGATTAAAAAGCAGCTGAATGGTTCAAATTGTTGATAAAGAAGTAACAATCTGTGCTTCACTTTTAGTCAGAATTAAAAACACATCATTCCTCTGACTCACTGTTGTGGCTCAAGAAGGCAAAACATCTAGTGATGCTATTGATTAGCATCTAGCTAATGTGTCAGTGCTTGAGGCTAGCACACAAACCATCAGTATGCTCTTTGACATTTTGATGAATGTTGTTTATTTTCCAGGCTGAAGCCCAGGGTAAAGACGGAAGGTATGCTCAGATTATCTAGTCCATAATTGAGGAGTAACCTACATGCAAAACAAATGAGATATTCTACTACATTGTCTACATGTGTAAGTCAGATCTGAAAATACTATCATTTTTACATGTACATAAAACACTAGTGTAAATCAAACACTAGCATTTTATTAAGTTTGACTCAAGCAAAACCTCATCAACATAAATATGCTTATTTGTTTGCCTGAAATCATATTTAAACACCTCTCTCAAAGTTGGATAAGCACACCTTAAAATGACAATGAAAGATCAATTCAACATTGCATAAATATCACCTCAATCAATTCAAACTGGACAGGATGTTATGTGCCTCCAATCTCTGCCAAAAGCTTTGACCCAGAAATCCATCAGCCTAAATACTCAACTGCCTTTGGATATCACAATAGGATGAAGGGGTTGCATACTTCAGTCGAGCACTAACTGTAAGATGATGAAATGTGCATAACAAAGTTTACACCATTCAACATTCAACCAGTTTATGTGTTTCTGACTTGCCATCAACCAGAGGAGACACCTGATAAGATGGAAGGGGAAACTTTTGCACAGGAAAAAGAGGAGCTGGATAATTATATCAAGAGACATAAACTCACAATTTTGACTCTCTTTATATATATTTTCCCACATTTTTGCTGATAAGTCCAAAATGTTTTCAATAGATTTGATAAAAAGAAAACATCAGCAGATGTCAGCCATGGCATAAGAAGAAGTGATTTGATTTTGATAGAGATACAAATGTAAATGTGAAACAAAGAATGTTGTCACTGTTTTGTTATACTGGGCATTTTTCCACATTTATGTTAATAATGGTTTAAGTTTGTGTTCTTGGAGCATTCCTTGTTGTTTGATGGAGTGGTTGCCATTGCTCCACTAAAATGTGCAAGTGAACACACTGAGCTCCTCCATAAAGAACTTTTGGTTTGCATAACTTTTTGGAGTCCTCTGTGGACAAGTGAATTCCCCTACTGAGCTTGTCCTGTTCATGTAAAACTAAAAGTTTTTTGTTGTTGTTGTTTTTAACTTAACAAAACACTCCTAGTCTTTTGGAATTATTACCTGTATCGCTTGTCAGGAAGTTTTACTTTGTTGAAAGTAAGGGGCTGATTCTGCAGCGTGGTGTTTTTCAGGGGTGTGTGTGTCTGACACACATCCTGGTACTAATTTAAGGCATTAAGCATAGCAATATAAAAATGTTTAATACATCAGTTGCAGTGTTGTTGTTATTGTAGGTCATCAAAGTGGCTTTAACATTACTGTCAGGGTGTTTCACTATTACCAGCAAACTCCACACAAGAGCTTTAAGGTTAAAACATTTTTGACTTGGATGTAACATATAGTTCCAAAATATCATACACTGTCTTGAATTTTTGATGACACAGGTAAAGCATTCAGAGCTATGCAGATGGATCCCTCTGTCCTAGCTCGTTCCTCCTCTGTCCTTGTCAGCACATCAGCTCCAGCAGGCTGTGCGTCTCTGTGCTGCGGCTGCCTGGTGAAAGCAGCGTCCAGTGGAGGCCGATTGGTACTGACATCTGGCAGTTTGATAAAGTGGATTTGGTTTCTCAGGGGCAATTCCCGGCTGCTCTCCCCCGGACGCCAGGCCTGCTCTGGTTAGTATATGACTTACATGTGTAGGCTGCTGAGAGCGATGTGTGTATGTGGGGGGGGAAAGGGAGTGACAGTATGTAAGTTTACAGTTAATCTGATCAGGTAGGGTACGAGTGCATGTGTGCGCATGTGTGTGTGTAAGTGGTTTGGTTTTATCAAGCAGAGGGGAAGCGGTTTGTTCAAATGGAAACCAGCAGTCAGTCCACCACGTGCATTAATGTCAGCCTTTCATCACCCGCTCCCCTAAAGCATGGCCCCTTTCCTTATAATTTAGATTAAACACACACATTAGTCTCATCACTAAACACTAATGGCTCTTTATATAACTGAATGAACTAATGAAGGCCCTGTTTCCCTACGGAGCCTCCAAGTCCACACCAATACTGCTCTAAGATGTGTAAACCTGATCCTACTGTGACATCGTCCACCACCATCCCAAAGTGAAGATGACAAGAAACCTGCAGACACAGGCAGGAGTCCAGTAACATGTAGCTTTCCTTTTTTATAAAGTAGAACATTCAGTTTGGATAAAGACAAACTACAAACTACCAGGGATCTAAACTATCCCCTGAGCTCAAGTGCATCTCATAGTCATATAACTGGTCAAGCAGAAAAATCCAAAAGTAGTTATGGCTCAAATGTATTTAAATGGACAATTGCAGAAAACTGTGTTTTTTAATTATGTGTTTGTCTACATATTTAGGTAAGAATTAAAAAGCAAACTGAATTTATCATCTCTTAGCACTAACACTTCTATCAACTTTTGTGGCTTTGAGAAGATTTTGTCTGAATTGCCTTGTTTAATACTGACATCTCCAGATCAGGTTGCCTACAGTATAGTTCCCACTAGGGCCATTAAGAGTACAGAGTAGCATTACCAAGCAGATGTTACAAACTTCTACAGCTCAAAAATGTGCACACATGAATGCAACTATACCCTCTTTGTAGTCAGGGTTGTCCCCAAATTCTTGATGAAACAGTATGTTTTAAATTCTCTTTATTTCTCTCTTTAAAACAATTTCGATTTTTAATGCTTGACAGCCCATGACAAACAATTATTCTGTTTTTTTCATGGGAAACTAAAGCAGACAAACTCTTTCCTGTGATAAAGTTCCATCGTCCAGCATCTATTTCAATGTAATTTTTGTCTCTTTTTTTGTTATGGAGTAGAACTGGTTGCCAAAGTCCTAGCCATCTGTCCAGTAAGTGAAATAAACACCAGTCCTGAGGCAAACACTTTCATGAAAGCTGGAATTTCTTTTAAGAAAATGTAGTTTGAGAAAACCTTTTCCATCTTTCATGTTGAGATAATCTTTTGGTATTAATATTACACAAAAAAGTCTAAAACACACATAAGTCTACAAAGTTGAGATGTTAACTAAAGGTTTTTTGAGCTGCTGCATTTGCCTAAATAGGTAAAAGGCTTTTTGTGACTGCGCCAAACAGATAACTTGAAGATGAAAGCACTTTTGAGAATGACATTTCCACACAGCATTCACTTTAACTCAATGAGGGACTCTAAGTAAATAAAAAGAGAAAACTCAGGCCTTTCCTTAAATAGCACTTCATAGAACGGCTGAATTAAATTGCAAAGTATCCGTAGGAATGTCTTTCTTATGCCATATTTTGTTCTTTATGTGGCCTCAGAACTGGCTGATTCTGCCTGCATCTGTCCTGAGTGGCTGATTTATGAACATGTTGTGGCTTCTGAGGTTTGCTTTAGGATCGGACCACATGAAAGCCGAGGTGAAGGTCAATAGCAACGGAGTGCTTCGGCTATGAAAACATCACGGGTGTTTTCCCGCCACGGCTCACACGAAGGTACTCTGCTCAAGGACAGTTCGTGCTTTCTGCAGAGACGCCATCAAAAGGAGTTTACCTTGAATATTTTTCATCAGCAGGCCAGTTCACAGGGACCTGGAAGAAAAACTACATTGGATGATGTGACAGTCTGCTCACTTGATGGAATCAAGCTTTGAAAAATCAGCTCAAAGCTTCTAATGTTTCACACTGGCACGACTGCCGAAAAGAAATTCATTCTTTGGCTGAATTTAAGATCAGGCCATTAGGGGGCTCAGCCCCTACAAAATGTAACACAAATAATACTTAATCCCTCAGCCGAACATCTTATTCATGGTTTAGAAATGTTTTTCAACAAATTCTAACAGGAGGCCACTAACTGATATGCATTTCTGACACTGATTGGCCAAATTATCATGCCAAAAAGGCTTGTGAGTGATCATTTTGACCTGTAGATAATAAACTCTGCTGCCTCCTATAATAAATATCAAATGGAAAAAAGGTATTTATTGTGTAGGACATCTTTTTGAAAAAAGTACACATTAACAAGTCTAATCAGGCCTTTTTAAAAGTTTATGTAGGCCTATATTATTCTTTAGCACATGGGAAAGCTGGACTATTCAAATAAATTATTATTGTTTCACTAAATAATTAAGTATACATAAGTAGCAAACAAGGATATAACTGGCTCTATCTGTTTTAATCAAAATATTTTATTTTAATAAATGAAATGATTTTGAAACATATTTAATTGTTATCAAAATTAAATAGTTTATAATAAAGTCAAATAGGCGGAATAAGAGTCTCTTAAATCCCTATCCTCCTCAAATATTTTGCAATTGTCTGATTTATCTCTCTCTATTAGATTTCAGGGTAATACACTTACTACGCTTTTTTTAAAAGAATAAATAAATCCCAAATCTATCAAACATCAATAAATGAGGCAGGAGCTGCTCCAAGCTGTAATTTTGACAGAAACACTGGTCATTGTCCAGGTGGGCTGTTGCTGCCAAGACACTGCTCTTCCAAAAATTGTAAACTTAAGTGGAGATAAATCTATATTTCTCAAAATAGCCTCCTGTGACCCTCAAAGTTTGAGGGGTGGCTTATTGAAAACAAAATGGCTAATATGTCAACACAGAGATAAAGGCTAAAAGCATTATTAATCTTGATTGAGTTGAGTGACAATGTGAAAAAGTTCCAAATGACCCCCTTGACCTTTTTGGCGTCAACCTAATTTTACCAAACTGTTATATCAACACATTTTTAATGCAGGACTGCCACAGGGTACCTCTACTCACAGTGCTATTACAAGTGTTTCCAAGTTAATTACACAGGTACTACATGACAGTTTTCTTCAGTAAAAATGCTTCAAAATTACATTTATCTTTCAAATAACCTCTAGCAAAATTAAGTTCTCTTTTTTACAATATTTATTGCAGGCTGTTTTTTACCTTTTATCCTTACATTGCATACATTAAAACTTTTTATATTACACCAGAAACAATCTGAGGAGAAATGTTCCCATTTATTATGTGGAGGAACTGATAAGTAAGAATATTTTTGTTTCTAAAATGGTTTATTCTCTAATTATTGTTCAAAATAAAACAGTGCCATTGAAGCTAATACAAGCCCTCAACATAGACAATAATTTTAAAGAGCAGAGGCTTATTGAAAACAAAAATGGCTAATATGTCAACACAGAGATAAAGGCATCATGCAGAGTTTCAGTGTTTAGCGGCTGGGATTTTCTGAAAGTGTTTTCTCCATTTTTGTTGTCCAGGTAAAGGTTTTTTTTTTCCAGAAAGCAATAAAACGGGATCTAGAAATTAACATGACACATCAGTTGTTATATAAATGAAAACAACTTTTTTTGTTGTAAGTGGCTCCTTACAACATTAGAAACAGTAGAGAGAAAATAGTGAAACTAAACTTATTACTTTATTATTATCATGTTAATATGCTATGGTTGTTTCTACTGTGCTGATGTTTCAGCAGTACTTTCATTCTGTAGCTGACAGAATTTAAACAAGTTTACACTTTTGATAATGTTGCTGTTAGGCTGTTTCTTCAAAATCTACAGAGAGAGAGGATCCGATTAAAATCAGCCATTCTTCTGATGGCATTAAGTCTGAAGCAGAACTTCCATGCAGTAAAATAAGAGTTATGATGACATAAAATGGCAACAAATACATGAAAGATGAATTAATAATATTTATATTTTTATTTGATATTGTCCTTATTTGACAACATCCCAGGTATAATTTTATATGGGCCTTCAAGTTCATTTTAAAGGTGTTTGATTTGATATTTTGACTGGAACTTGAAAAAAAGCAGAATAAACAAAGAGTAACTTTTAAATTCTAATTTTAGGAATTACATGTTTTATCATTTATCAATGCAAAAAACTTACTAGTCTAGATGTATAATTCAGATCATGACGTATTTTTACTTAGAATGTTTTTCTATGTGAGGAGCTAAGTTGTTCTTTTGATTCTAAGTTTAAATAATGCATGATGTGTCAGCAAAGTTACTAATGCCTGATCAACACATCTGCAAAAACTATATACTCATAAATTAAGAAAAACTAAAGAATGGAACAAAATTACTGAAAGTATTTTGTACAATTGTTTCTAAATTTAGCCCATTAGAGCTCTGAACTTGAATAATTTATTTAATTTTCCTGCACTAAAAATACAGAGCCACTGCAAAACATTTAGTCTAAATGAGTTCTCATTTCTTGTCAAAAATATTCATTATGCCAACTTTGAGCTTCATTCAGCTGACGAGTCCTGATAGTTTTATGTAAAATAAAGTGCAAAAACCTGTTTCATGTTTTGAAGTTTATTTTCCTACTACAAACAATGAAGCCTTTGTTTTTGGCTTCATAAACACTGACAAAAGAAATTACAGGGACTTGCTAAATGAAAGTGGCTTATGTAAATGCATAATTGTGATATAATACAGAAACGTGTACCTCCTTAGATTTTAGTTTTTGCAGTGCAAAAAACTTCTGCAAAAGAAAGAGGACCATTTTATCTAAGAGAGCTTAAGAGTGGGATAAAAGAGTACATAAGCATGTTTCTTTCAGTTAATAATCAGGGAGCAAAAATGTGAACTTAACGCAATGCATTTTACTATTAAGATTGTATCTGTAAGCACTCGACTGATTTATCCCTCTCTTTGTATGACAGTGTTAGAGAGATAACGAAACATCATTTTATATCTCTAATCTGCTGTTCTTTATATCTGATGTTGTGGCTGAGGATCAGAGGTCAGTCTGTGTAAACTTATTACAGAAAGAAATGATAAAACTCTGATAAACTTCAATATCTTTCAGGAAATTAATAGGGGATAAAATGTTTCACCAGCACAAAGATTGCTGTGGATTTAGGTCATAATAAACAATGAACTTGGTCTCATTTTTCCCCTCTATTTTTATTGTCTGATCTTATCTCAGGAAGCCGTGAGATATTAAACTGTTCATGGTGCTTACTCGCCCTGAGCAGAAATACATGTTGTGTATGCCAGATCAAACTCCTGCTCAAATGTCCTTACATAATACAACAATGTGTCCAATTAAAAGTCCTTTCTGAGAAGACTACAGGGTAAAAGAAAAGAGACAGAGACTAAGAACACTTAAGTCAGACTGAAAATGTGAATGTTAAAGATGCAGTATGATGCAGACTGTCTGTTTACTTTCCTCTTCTCTACCCTTTAAAACTGATCTGTCTCATCCACCTCACTGTCTCTGCCTCTGAGTCTCCGTCTTCCACTCAGCAGAGGGATCTCCAGTCGAGCCTTACCTAACCTGTGGCATTGGCAGGGGAATTAAAGGGCTTAGTTCTTTCAACTTGACCCCGCTCCTAATTACTTGTCGGCTAAGTCTTTTGGCTCCTCGTGGAGTGTTGTCCTAACCTCCACTTGTCTGCTGTGTGTCCAAACATGGAGAAAAGAAAACACGTTCCAGTGGAGCAGGGGGCTTAGCCTCCACGCTGCGTTCTCACAGAGCCTGAGCGGCCCACCATGGGACCAATCACAGGTTAGACAGAGGACTCCCACTCACCTCTGTGGATGGAAAATGAAGAAGGAGCAATGGCTACTTAAAGTGAACACTTTCTTATAACTACACATATCAAGCTGTGGTTAAGCTTTAGTAAATGCATCATGGAATACCTCATTGATTGTTGTGTTGACCTAAAAATAAATGTGTTTATAATATTTACTTCAGACATTATTAATGTGTTTTAACATATTTTTTTGCACAATTTGTAAAGAACAGATATACATTCACAAATGAAGAGCTCTTTTCCAAAACGCTATAAATCCATTTTCATTTAGATAAATGACATTATTTACCCAGACCCACCATTGGGTTGGCTGGGGAACTGAACTTTAAAATACAGTTTAAACAGGGATATATAGCTTTCTGGCATTAAATACTGATAGGGCAGGTTGTACAATCGGTATACAAAAGAAGAGCACTGAGTAATATTTTTTTTTTAATTTTGGCTTTTATAGCATTTTGGGGGGAAAAAAACCTCTTCAAATAAACATTTAGCCCAATATAATACCTGTTATTACCAAGTGATAACTGGTTCAGCAGATTATTTGGATGTATGTTTCTACATGTTTTACCTCAAATGATAACAAGACACCATTTCAGTTACCTTGAAGTCACAGGGTGGTCAATATCAAGTCCGTCTCCATTTAGATAGAAAATAATTACAGTTAGTGGACAAAATATTTTAGGCTTTTTAAGGGTTTTAAGTGTGCAAGTGATATTCAGCAAGCGTACTTAAAGAGAGAGCACACAATTTTCAAACAAGACAACAATGTGTATGAAACCAACAAGATCTGCACACAGTGAATTTAAAAAGTGTCAATTACTTTTACTGTATTTTTGTAATTTTTTGAGATTTTATTACATTACCCTATCAGCTTGCATCAATTAGTTATTAAAATGCACAAATAAGTTGTCAGCACTGGGTGAAGGTGTTTGCCAACCCCTATAAATACCACTTTTTTAAATTTTACTTTTCATTTGTAAGTATATTTCTTACCTTTCTTCTTTGCATCCTACAGCTGCTGTAAATTTGGAATTTCCCCCATGGGACTGATGAAGTAATACCTAATCTAATCATATTTTTACAATTTAGACAGAATGAAGGAATTTGTCCGCAATATTCTTAACCCAAAAAACTAGGAGAGGACACTTTCTAAATTGTGGAAAAATATTGTTAACAGTAGGCAAAATTTAGATTATGTATAAAAATTAAAATTTTCACTGTTAAATTTCTAAAAGTTGCTATAAATCCTTCAACAGTGTCTAAATTGTATAAATTAGGTGGCAGTGTTTGGGCAGATTGAAAAACAAGGAGAAAGGTGGACAGTAGAAACCAATTTGTGGAATTATTCTTGCATTTTGAATATGCTAAGAGACTAAATTAAATTTGCAATGAAAGTCATTTTTCTGGTAATGAATTTTCATAGCATCATTGTCTGGCACACACCACATACCACACACCGTATTTCCAAAATTGCTACTTTTCAGGATATAAAAGAAAATACTATACTACTGAATGAATGAATGAATGAATGAATATTGTGTTTAACTGGTTGGAAATTATTATGATTTAATTTTGCTAAAAGTTTATCTAAGCCATTCACCATCATGGAAAGTGACCAATAACACTAGTTTATGAAAAAGAAAATCTTACAAAATGGAGACAGGAGGTTTGTTTCCTGACATTGACAATAAACAATACAAACAATAAACAATCTGACAAAAGCTATTCAAATTAATTGGGACTTGCCTGTCCATTAGCACTTTTTTGACAACTGGAGCAGTTTGCCTAAAAGATTTTCAATGAAGTGAAATGGAGCTAGAGAGAAAGAGAACTGTCTTAATAACACAAATAATCCAACAACATTTAATTTATCAAAATAATTATGTAAAATATGTAAATTAAGATTGTACTTAAAATAACAAAAATTGCAATCAAGTTTCCTGACACTGTCAAATTTGCACAACTAATGTAGCAAAACTTGGACAAATGAGTTATACTTGGCTTAATGTCGGAACAATGACAACATAGTTGTACAGTTTAGACACCGTGCAGTTCATTTAGAGTGCATCTCTGAATAACTGAAGTCATTTTGACATAAAGCTCTGACTTCATGCTCACCTAATGACTGTCTTCAGGCTCCTTGGTGCAGAAAATTGCTTTTCTCCACTGTATAGTTAAACTACTAACAAAGACTCTTTAACTAGCCCTTACCTAACCCTTCACTTGTGTTTAACTAGTGAATCAATGTGGATTCACAGCTGTGATGATAAAAGCAAAGGCATTCATTTAAAATGTGTCACAGCCAAAGTGTCACAGCTCTGTGAAGTTTGGCAAACGTTCAGTACAACGTGACACCCTTGTTAGCAACCTGAGAGTTCATTCATTTCCAAAGCATCTGCTGGCTTTTCTGAGGCATTTTCTGATAAAGAAAAAAACTGCTAAACTGTTGAAAAAAAAAGCTGGCACTTTTTTGAGTGGAGGCAACCTGTGGTGAATTTGTCTTCGTCTGCTTTTATTGTCTGAGACGTTTCAAAACCTTTTTCTGGCAGCCTCCCCTGTAATTACGGCCCCTTCAAAGACGATGATCAGTGCAACAACTTAGTGTGTAATAGACGCTAATGATGGATAATAACAGCGGTGAGAAGAGCAGGAGAGCGGACTCGTCATAATCTGCTCTTGTTTATGATGTGACTTCACACTCTGCAGGAATGTGTTGACCATTTGTTCTTTTAGCAACAAGATCAATAGACCTCAGCATAAAAAGGCAGCAACCAAGATGACATAAAGGTGAGAAAGATCATTATTTTCACCAAAACATAAAGTTCAAAAACCTTTTACTTCCCCACCCCTTTGCTTTTACCCTGGGAAAGATCTCTGTGAGATTACCACACTCCAGATCATAACTCCAAACAGGGATTATCAGGCTCTGACATGAGCTTTTAAATGAGACCTCTCTTTTTCTTTTTAGGTATGCCATCAATTCTGCTGGATAAAACACAGAGCGATAAGGGGGTGAGGACAGTCCTCAGGGGACTGGATAAGTTAAAGGGGGGAGTTTATTCCATTATTGTCTAATAGCTTCCATAACCATCACCCTTTACCCCCAATAAAGACTCATTGGCCCGAGGATTGGGTCTGGATTACATGGTAGCTCTGCTAATAATGTCAAACACATGAAGAGACCTGACCCTGAAAACTCAGTCAACACGGCAACAGGAGGTTACCTGTCTCCACACTGTTATGGGTGTAGGGGAGACCAGGGTTGGTTGTAACATAGTTTATTACAGCCAAACAGTAGGACTCTGTTTTATGATATTCATATAAAATATTTGGACTGATGATAAGATAATTTCTATGTAGAACATGCTTGAGAAAACAAACACTGGAGTGTAGAGGCGTCTGGCATTTTGTGAGTCAGACTGATTTTAAAGTTTGTTATTTTTTAGGGAAGGTTGAATATTCACTTAATGACAGAACATTTGGTAAGAAGTGGAAGGTAATCATGTAGCATGCCTGTCCACTGCAATGGATTAATCTTTTACGGTGAGGGTTTGTGATGCTTTAGTTTCATTAAAGACATTCAGCTAACCCTCAAGCACACCACAATAATGGAGTAAAGAAAAGACAAAAACAGCCTCTACAGAGCTGTGGACTTCAATAACACAACCCAGATATTCTTTAAAAAAGGCATAGCTATTTGCATTAAAATCACAAAACTATAGATAGCAAAACAGAGAATATCATGCATCATTGAGTGCAAACGTGAACAATGTATCATTTAGCATTATTTCAGAAATCATACAATCAACACACAGTATCATCCAGGCCTCAGTTACAAAGGGCCGAAGCTGCTAAGCTAACCCTTTAATCGTAATGCTTGCAATACAATATGGTTACCTGTAAAGCTGTGCACACATCAAACTCAAACAAACTACACTGGACATCACTATCAAATCACTGAAACAATTTAGAGTATATTTTCAATGTAATATACCTGCTGTTGTACACAAACCTCCTGTCTCCACTTCTTATGATTTTCATTTTTTCTTATAAAATAGTACTATAGGTCACTTTTCATATTAGTGAGTGGGTTTTACAAAAATGCAATCAAATCAAAGTACAAAGTTTAATTTGTTGTTAGGACAATACAACATTCATTAATTTTGGAGTCGTATTTTTTAATGTAGGATTTATTGACACAGCCAACGTGTCCTTCTGCCAGTATTGTGCCAGTCAGCCATAGCCTGCAGGCTTAAGAGAGTAAACAACTTCTACCAAACTAAATGGTTAAGTTTTGCACAAAGTGTGATGGCCATTTACTTTGGATACCAGGAAATAGTTGTATGCACTTTAGTTCACAGAGAAAAACTTCTGTAGATAGAAATTCTATGCGGTGGTCACTGGTGGACTGGAGACACCCACATTGCCTGTTGATGCAGGTGTGTAAACTGTGAGCTCTTGTTGTCAATCTAGATGCGAGAGAGATAAGAGTCTAACAATGAAAAATTGAGAGATATAAGCAACTTTTATACATGCCTCTGAAGTCTGCAGCAGTCGCCATGTAGCACCTCCCTGCCATAGTCAACATTTACAGATTTACAGTTTTACAAACTCAAAGTGAAAATCAGATGAGCTGAACAAAATGTTATCTTTGAAGTAAATATTCAGTTTATACTGATTGTTTATTTTGCAAAGACACATATCATGGATTTGAAAATAAGTTTACTTATTATGAATAAATCACATGATATGTTTGCTGTTGAGGTTGTAAACTGAGCAAGAATAAATGGAGACTGTGCTTAGTTGGGGGATAATATATAAACAACTGTAGATTTAACTAATCATGATCTGGTGTGCAGAGATATAAATATACCTGGGCAAATGAAAGTAAGACTGTATTGTGATCAATATGCTTCTGGTGGAAGGGCATGTTGGCTTTGCCATGTACCAAGGTAGTACCAAAACGATACAGCTTGGTATTATCAAAGTATGTTTTTGTGAATGTGCTCAGTACATAGTTCAAACACCCTACACTGTATATGCCACTTGTTTCCACCTTAGATAATTCAGATTATGTAGACTGGTAGTGGTCCCATTGCAGCACTATATAGCTAGTTTGGGATTTCTGTGCTGGCTCTTTCTGTCCAGATGCAGGGCTGATTTCTGTCACTGTGGCTAATGCTCAGGCTAATGTCATGTACATCATAGTACCTTTTTAAAGTGATGAGCTAAATGAAAGTTTATCTACAAGACTCTCTCAAAGACTCATGACTTCACAATCAAAAATGTTTTGTCTTTTTATTAGATATGTTTAATGACATGCACTTACTCACTAATCCTCACACAAAATAAGGATGTAAGTGAACAGCATTTAAGAACTTAATTACATTTGATTGAAAAGGATCGTTTACCCTAATGGGTATTCAAGTGCACAATGATTATTGTGAATATGGTTTTGGTTTTAGAACCAGTTTGGTGTCTTCAGCTTTAATGATTTTTGAATCACTTCTTTATTAACTCAAACCCTTTTGACAACTTTTGACTTGATTATCAATGTGTCTGAGAACCTCTAAATGTTAAAAACAAGCTTTAAAATAATTAAGGAGAATAAAAGCCATCTCTGCAACACCTCAAAAGCCAGTCGGATTTTTGGGTGATCACTATCTGTGTACTGAGCTTGAGCATCCATGAATTACATCACAGCATCCCCTGTATTGCCCTGTAGCTTAAACATGAGCGACAGGGATATTTATCCTACTACATTTTTGACTTGACAGAAACTTTGCTTTCATGTTGAATAATGTGGTAATAACTAATAATATTTCAAGTCAAACATGTTCTTCTCATGCCATACATCATATCTACAAAAGCTCCCACCCTTAGGCAAGTATACTTTACAAATGGTATGTCATTTACCATCAGTAGTGGCATTTTTGATTTACTTTTAAAACTGTGATAAGAGTACACAGTGTAGAGACACATTGTTATGTGTAAATGTTCTGTACTTGAATTTGTTGATATAAATCCATGAAGGTAAGGGCATTGAAATAGCAAACAACAATGTTCAAGCAACTGGCTGAACAAATAATGTTCTTTAATAAGGCCAAAATAAAATGTAAAATTGAAAGATTTTGCCCAAGCAAAAAATTCAGTTAAAAAAAGTTCATATGATTCATGTTTATAAAGAAGTCTACATGCAGGAAAAAAAATGTTTTTTTCAGTTAAAGTTATTACACAATTGGAAGGAGCATAACACACTGGCAAGGATCATCACATGTCAAACTTTTCTCTAGGAGCTACACACCTTTGAATCTCTGGTGTTCATTTAAGCTAGTTAAAAGTGTGACAACCAACCCTAGTCTCCCCTAGCACAGTGTGGTAATGTGGATGTTAACAGCATAGAATGGGCTTTAAAACAGTATTGTTCATTAGTTTGGCTGCAAACAGAATGTGAAACATGTTGTTACAGTGTGTTATATCACTCTGTAATTTGGTGTTTTGCAGCTTTTGAAAGGAGCCGTGTTGAAACAGACAAGATATAAAGAGGGAACAACCTGTGAGCCACAGCTGGGTGTGTGTGTGTGCGTGTGTGTGTGTGTGCATACCTCATTTCATAGGCTGCAGCACTGTACGGCTCCCCTCAGGGCTGCACAGAGAGGCTGGTGCCAGAGAGTCTCACCTTGTCAGGTTAGCCTGGGAACAAACTCATACTGCAGGCATTTTTTACACACAGACACACACACTCAAGCACACACATACACAGAAATGCTGGCACACTTGCATGTCTGCATGCACACAATGCTTCCCACATCATAAGCTAATGAGCCATTAAATCGTCATTAGTGTTTTATTTGCACCACCCTGTCTCTCAGCAATCTGTCACACTGTTCTCATGCTGATGACTCACAAACTAAACAGTTGTCGCCGATTTGAGCAAGAGTGTGTACGTGTGTGACAGTCACTCTTTCTACTACACAACACAAAGCCATCTGATACAGTTCAATATTATACTTTATGATAAGATGTGATGAAAATCTTGAGAGTAGAAGGCTCACACAATTTTTGTGAGCTGCATGAATGTTGGCCAAAACATTCTGTAAAATAGCGAATAGAAAGTCATATTTTCCTTCTGCTAACTTATGTATGTCCACCTTAGTGGAGCATGTCACAGACAAGATAGATATTGCACTTTGTCTTAATCCCTTTCAGAGTTAAAGCCCAGTTTACAAATCCATAGGGGAAACCTCGCTGGTTCTCTGCGGTTCCTACAGTTATACATGAAGGGTAAATTATTATTATTGTTGATCTTCTTAAACTTTTTATTTAATGAATTACTGTTGAACCTTCCTCTGTATTTTGTCTTTGACATTCAAGCAAGCCAGTAAACATGTCCCTTACGGCCTATATTCATAAGGCAAGGGCATGGAGAAAAACAAGTTTGTGGCAGCAGTGAGACTCAGCTAGAATGTAGCATATGGCCTGAAATCCACAGGGTCAAAAGCTAAAGCTGACATGAGCATCAGATGTCATAATGTGTATTTGAGACGTTAAGTTAATGTCCAACTCCAAGTCTGACAAATGTCATAGTCTGGATTGAGACTATGTAACTAGTAGCTCTTTGCCAGTTTTTCTATGTTGAAACTTTGATCTAAGGCAGATATGATATGACAGAGGAGGTACAATTAAAAAAGCAAACCTTTTCATAAGTACTTGTTCACCATATGTTGTGACTATGGCAACCACAGACAGAAGCATCCATGGTTTGCCAGCCAACGTGGTCACTCCTGAAACAGTGACATGAGGTCTTGTCTGAATTGCTGGGAGTGTTAACATGATAGGGACGTTATATTTTGCGGCAGCATGGTGGGAAAGCAACCGTGATGTATGTTCAAGAATGCAAACTATTAATTAAGACACATTAAATTCATCAACTGGTGTAAAAAAAAAAGAAGTTAAAAAACAGTTTTTTTAAAAAGTAAAAATAATTTTTATAAAAAAATATAGTGGAGTACAAATTAAGATTTTTGTCTTTCTATGTAGACAAAAGAAAACGTTTGTTTTTCTTGAAATAATTCTCAAGTAAAGTACACGTACAATAAGTTGTACGTAAGTACAGTATCTAAATACATTTACTTTTGGCCCTTTTCCACTAGCCCGCCTTAGCCCTACTCTACTCGGCCCTACTCGATTTGCAGTGTGTTTCCACTAGCCTGATACCTCCTAAAACAAGCTAGTTTTCGTACCTACTCCACTCTGGTTCCAAGTGAGATGAGTCAATACCCAAAGATGACGTCATCGACGGCCGGCTACTGATTGGTCAGACAATGTCATCATCGATGAGTCATGAGCGTGACGACCTAGAATGCTAGCAGTAGCTACCATTAGCTTACCCTCATACGTCTTTTCTTTGCAGCTCGATTGCTCTCATCCTCAGCTTCATTCTGTTGTATAGCTTCCAAAACTCTTCTGTGCTTCTCAAGGGGTATTTCTTCTTGTTACCTGCAGCCTTCTTCTGCTTTCCTTTCTGACTCGGTTTGTGACAAAAAGCCACAGATTGTTGTGTCGTGCTCAAATTGACGTCACCGCAGTGACGCTCAGCTGTTAACAGCGACACTGCACCATTGGGCAGGCGACTGGGGCTAATGGAAAATCAGCACAAGGCGAGTAGAGTAGAGCCGGGTAGAGTCAAGTAGAGTAGAGTAGGACTAATGGAAGGGCCATTTGTTACCAACCACCGCTGACAATACCATATGATAATATAGAATACAATTTAACAAGATATTATAAGATAACATCATTCCATATATAACAATATATTACATTATCATGTATTGTCCCTTTGGGAAATAAATCCTCATCTTTAATGCAACACATCTTTCTGCCTGAACAGTACAATCAACGAACACAATATGGCAGGCCCATCGCTTTGAAAAGAGGCCAACTTCAGCAAGTTTTTTAGATTCTTGAAGATGTAAGGACATCTAGTGTGGCCTGGGGCTTATGAGTTGGGGGTGGTTGCTTATCACCAAATATCGTTGGTGATTGATGTGAGCTTGAAAACTAATCCAGTTTGATTTTTGAGAACGTGTCAGCCCCAAAGTGTTTTGGTCAAAAAAGGACAAAAAGAAAATGAAGCATGGTTAATCCCTCCATACAGGGCCTCAAAAACTTAACATGATGAAAGTAGACATGAAATTTCTTTGTGAGGCATCTACTGTGTTTATTTACATTGCACATCATTATCTTTACATCGTGATTAGATCTGTGTGTGCACCTAAAAAAAGGGGGGAGGAAGTTGGCAGGACCACCCAAAAGGAGTAATCACACATGTAAAAGATGGAGAAGGATTCTCATTATGCTGCAGACGGTTTGACGCTGTTGTTGTATAGTCTGTGTGTTTAAGGGTGTTATAAATAGAACAAAAAAAAAACTGTTAATACATTATAGTTTATGAGGAACTTTATGTGATAACTTCAGGCGTCATATTTGTCATAAAAGTTGAAAAGGTGAATTATCTTTTGAGCTCAGGATGATTAAAACATCCGTCAACATCTCCTGATAGCTGCTGCTGCTGCACTAATTCCTCATAATACCGCCTGTGTTTGTTTCCAAACGATCCCACACTTTTAAGGTGCCATATTGTAAGTTAATAATCTTGTCAAAACAAACAAATGAAACCACAGCGTTAGGCAATCACTCTTCTAGCTGCTGGAGAGGAGGAGGAGGCCTGCAGGGAGCGGTGAAGCTTACAGCGAGCAGACGGGCTCTCCCCTGCGTTCACTCTGAGGAATGCAGCCTCATGCTCAACGATAAAAAAAAATACCATTCAGGGTCACCTCGCTTCATCCTGCATGCCACAACACACATCCTCACGCTGCTGTGGACTCGTCAGTGTTGAGTGTTCCTGAAACTGATCACAAGCTTCTTACTTTTAAATGTTTTGATGAGATTAAAGTGGCTGTACCAACATGTAATTATGGTTTATATTGTGCCATTTGAGAGCTGGCAAAGGTGCTAATACGTTGCAGAAGAGGTTGCTCAACATTTTGGAACACGCCTTGTCAGAAGTTCAACATGTTAGAGTTCCCATCACCTCTGGCACATTTACCACAAAGACTTGGATCACATTTCAGCATCCTTGCTGAGCTGTAAACTGCATAAAACAAACAGAAAGCAAGTGTGCAGGTTTAATTTTTAGCAATTAATATCAAATTTTACTCATGTTGAGCCACATAAACCTGACAATCCAGGACTATGACTATGACACAATGCATGGTGATGATATTTGACAGAGTATAAATCAATGACAATGATACAATAGGAAAGGAACTGGTATGATACTAGACTAAATGATAGGGCAGAATATGATGAATTGTGATGTGATTCTCTGCCGAACGTTGAGATATGATATAATACAGTGAGATAAAAAAAAAAGAAATGATTCAAAACAACGCAACACGATATAGTGCATAACATTATTGATGCAAAGGTCTTGGCACACTGACACATGGTCACATATCAGCTTTCTCACTGAAGTGTACTCTGAAATATTTCAAATCAAAGCAAGTTTGTTTGTCCAATGTCACATGTTGAAACATCTCATCACACTCAAAGTCATATCCACTAGAAAATGTCAGATGCATATGATATGATGCAAGACATTATATACAACACAATGCTATACAGCATGGGAAATTTGAATGCAGTACACTATGTTGCAAGAGAAGCCCTGGATTATGAACTGTGATAAATTTTAATGCCACTTCACAGCATGATATGAGACTATATTCTCTGGCACAATACAGTATGGTACAATACAGTTTGATACAATGAGATGCAGTGCAATATAATACACTTCATTAGTGGTTGTCAAACAACCTATATCCAAGACATGCCCAAAATCAAGCCAAAATCTCATGGTACATCATATTTAGATCTATTCAGAATAATTTCTTACATGTTACAGTATCTTATCACCCTGCACGTGTGTATTTGCATCTAGATAGATAGATAAAATACTTTATTAATCCCCGAAGGGAAATTCATGTAGTTTGGCAACAAGAATAAAGAATAAAATAAAGATTAAATAACATGGTAAGCAACAAAAGAAAAACAATAACAATACTAATTATATATACAATATTGATAATTCTATGTACAAAAACAATAGAGGGCTCATCTTCCATAGATTAAAGAATTATAAACTCTGATGGCTGCAGGGAGGAACGATCTTCTGTATCTCTCAGTCCTGCAGCACAGAGAGGTGAGTCGTCCACTGCTGCTGTTTCTCTGGTCAAGGATGATGTGAAGTGGGTGATCAGTGTGATGAATGATGGCCTCCACTTTCTTCTGTGTATATCTTTCCACCACAGCCTCCAGTGAGTCCAAACAGGATCCAACCACAGAGCTAGCTCTCTTCACCAGTTTTTCCAGTCGCCTGATCTACTGATGTCATATCAAATTTGGCAAACAGCTACATTTCTGATCAAATCTTTAATCACAGAAATATTAGAACATTTATTTGCAGTTTCGTTAAATTTCATCAATTTAGTAAAACACTTGACCTTGACAAGTCTGTGTTTTAACAAGATCCAAGCTAACACATGCGCAAGACAACAAACAATTATGAATTCTGTTAATGCAATGATCCCTCTTGGGCTCAATGTGATTTTTAATGATATTACATGCACATAATCCAAAGGCAAACCTTGACTTTTCAGAATATGATAGACATCGTACATTATATGATATAGTGCAACAAAATAGGATATGATGAAGCATGGTGTGATAGGCTCAAAAAAGATGCAAAACAGCTGATGGCTTTCACATGATGCAACACACTTGTGGAACCCTCTTCCGATGGGTAAGATATGCGTTGCTCCGCTTAATACCATCACAGCCTCTGTCTACAACTGCTGCTGTTTTTCTACACTGCAGGTGCCCATATACTATAAAACACCAATGAAAGGAACATTTTCAGCACTCTGAATAGAGAACTTCCCTTAGCCTCTGTTGCTTTTTGTTGCTGCACTACCTGTGCCCTTGAAATAGGTTTGATTTTATGAGAAAAATTGTGCTTATCAATATCACATTCCCTCTCTGACCAATGAAAAGCAAAAGGAGCAGGACTCCTGATGTCAGCAAGGCAATTTCTATACATTTTCTAAGGAACATTTTCCAAATTGGAAGAAATTTAAATGAACAAATGAAGTACTGTAAATGACATTGCATGTAAATGAGAGAGGACGCAAACATCTGAAACCTATGAAACAGTGAGTGTTGTAAAGGAGTCCTCTAAAACAGGCTGAAAGTACTGCCTGTACTAAATACTGTGGACAGAGGCCCTTAAGACGCTGACTGTGCCGTTTGCCAACTATGCGTTTTAACCAAGTTAACTTTTTAGTTTTTAAAAACAATAACTCAATTTTCTTGTCTCTTAGAAAAGAGAAAAGACACATTGTCAACAGCAGAGTTCATGATCCAAACACACTGTAGATAAAATGAAATTGCCATTTTATCTGTAGATTTGTTTCTTGACGGTGGTGTAAATAGAAGGATTCTCCAATATTATAGCATATAAACATACCTGATGTGACATTTTGCTTAATACATTGTGGTTTTGGGCAATTAATTTATTGTTTTATGAGCTGTACAAGTGTGCCAAGGATCAAAAACTAATTTTCACATCAATATAGCTGTTCTCCTGTGGTTTTCCATGGGACAGAATAATGTGATTTTGTAGGGATGAAAAAACTTGTGCTGTAGCTCAACACTGTTGGTGGAAACTCTTTTTACTCTTCAACCCTTACAATACTTACTTGACTTAATATTGTCAGTATAATACAATTTGACTGGAAAGTATATGGTACAGTGCAACTTGTTAATCACTTTCAGATATCATACGATTTTATAGAATTTATTCCAACAAATATTTCCCTCCCTCTGATGAAAATTAATAAATAAGACTACAAACACAAATACTATTAAGGTCTAAACAATAAAGGTATAGGAGCGAGTGCAAACCAGAAAAACAAGTTTTCTGTGCCGATAAGACATGTTTATCATATTTAAAAGAGCTTATAAAGTGCACATTGTACACTTACATTTTAAAATGCTGTGTTTATGCTGGCTTGTCAGTTAAATGTGGGTTAAATATGAGTGTATTTAGATTTGTTTTTACAGGGATTTGACCAAAAATCTTGCTTGTATTTCAGTACATTTCAGCGCAATGTACATATACTTCATGCATTTAAAGCCTGAAAAATCCGAAAAATAATAACCCATCAGAATTTACCTTTAATGATTATTAAATAAACATATGCTGGCAATTACAGTAACAACATCTAAACTCCATCCTGCAGTGATTTTGTGTGCTGATAAATGTGACTAATCGTTTTAAGTTGTCAGCGAATGACTCAGCATGAAGCAACAAGGTAATAATGCTCCTTTCGTGCCAACAACCCACTTTCTCTGTTCACCACACAGCTTTTTTTCCAAGCCTCTGCCAGCGAGCCTGATTTCCTCCACATGAGATATGGCTGTGTGTTTCTTTTGTGACAATACTAAAGCAATAATTATGAGGCCAACACGGTATTTTGATCATTAAAGTGCAGCTGTGATGGATGTGTGTGTTTCAGGCTTTAGCCTTTAATTACCTCTGAGTGATTGCTTCTCCCTGAACAAAGCACAATGGAGCTGTAAAGGCAGACATAATTAAATGGTAATTTTAATCACAAAAACTCTCACGTGATGCTGTTGTGCTCTCTTTGAAAGCTTCAGTGGGTAGAGTCAGCTTGTCCGACAAATCCCAGGAAGCTTTTATGAATCTAGTGTATATTTAGCTCCATTCAGAGCTGGCCGCGGCCCTCTCAGCTCACTCCCCTGTGACTCAGAGTTTCAGTATTACCTGAAGAAAACTTGGCTCGGCTCCTCGGTGAGCGATGGAAAATTAAAAAGCCCGGTTATTGCCCATGGGTGAGAAACAATTATGGGTTTGTGTTCATTACAATGGTGTACAAAGGGAATGAAAATTCCTAAGCTAAGGGTTTTACCATCAAAATGCCAGGAGTAAAATGAATGTAATTAAGGCCACAAATACCTCCGGCTTTAGCTACAAAGCTGTTTTACAGCCTTCAGCAGCATGGGAGTGCTTTACTAAACACTAAAAAGTGGTCGATATAGAAGAGCTCTGGCATGGACTAAACATGGAGTCACTCATGCACAATACAACATGTTATAATATCAGGTTTCATGTTTGCCTACACAGGCAGTACTATTACTAATTTAGATACTATAATGACATTAACTCTGTATAAACAGCAGTTTTATCCCTCTGCAGCTTTTCCATTACACAGTAGAGAAGGGACACAGCGAACGAATCACAGTTTCCTTCTTAACAAAATCAATGAGTCTCCTCTTTTAGGAGAGACAAAAATCTCCAACTTGATTTGGTTATGCAGTCCGTGTTGGCTGCACAATAAATTGTAATTTTATCATGCACTTTTACAAACAACATCACAAAAGCCTGTATTCACTAACAAGAAGAACTGTTACTAACAAGAAACTGTTAATGAAAACAAACACATAAGCACAAGTACTTTCTCATTCAGCTTATCTCAATTCACTTCCTCACACCATTTTATGCTGTCAGATTACATTTGCTTAAAAATTTGTCTGAATTTAATACAGTCAGCTATGGATAAACACTAATTTTTTGGTTTCATTTTATACTGTCCCGTCTTTATTGTCAGTAGGTTTGTCCAAAGTAAGGTTGAGAAGCTGTTCATCAGATGGATTCATTCTCTCTACAACCAATGGTTCACTCCTTTCTTCAGCCATATTTCCTAAAAGGATATGACAATAGTCAGTGAAGTGGCTGAAAGGGCTTCAACCAGTGCCACCCCTTTAAAAACAAAAGACCTGAGACCACCAGTCAGGTTCATTGCTGTTGATGGGTACAGTTTCTATTATCCAGTTGTGTGAGTTTGCTTTAAAACACTAAAATCTAAGTTGGGCCAAATGTATGATTGAAGGAAAAAACTCCAGGTGACACGTGTTTCCTTCAGTAAGTCTCTGTGTTTGGTATTATTTTCATTGCAGCAAATGTCTGTTTTCACCTGTGTACATTGATTCTGCCCGCTGAATCTCAGTCTGAAGAATTTCTTTATTTTTTTAATGTATTTTTTGAGCATTTTGTGCCTTTATTGACAGGAGAGAGACAGTGGATAGGCTTGTGAAAGGGGGAGAGAGAGTAGGGGAAGACACTTTGCAAACTGGTCACAGGCGGGATTTGATCCTGGACCGGCAGAAGCGTATGCATGGGGTGCCTGGTTGATAACCACTCTGCCAAACCAGCACCCCGGAATTTCTTTTTCTCTGTACTCTGGTTCATAAAGGTCACCCTGTGTATCACAGTAAAAGGAACGTCATCATAACTTTCATCAACCACTTAGTTTTGGGTCAGTATTGTTTCCTTCTGCTTTTGTTGTGTCTTTCTTAGTCCTTAGAGCAAAACAGCCAATCAGTGCAATTAATGCACACAGAGGGAAGAACACAGTGACTTTTGCTGCATTATAAAGTAGTGCCAACTATAGAGACTTCCTGGAAGAAAAATAAAGCATTCTGATATATTTTTCAATCAAACATTTAACCCAACAGAGTTTCTTGGCTCGTTTTTACATAAAGCACACAATTATGGAAATATTTGTTGTTCCTGCCAACAGCACTGTACCTTTCTGGTCATCTCAGGTTGCTCTTCTTAAAGGTACAGCCCTTTCAGCCTCTTCACTGACTATTGTTGAACTATCCCTGTACTGTGTTTTTTAAATCTTCCTACTGACTGTTAATAGCTTTACCTTCAACCTACATAGCTTCAAATGACATCACCTGAAGCATTTACAGCTTCCTCATTCGGTAAACAGACTATGATTATGTTATCAGAGCTGTTTTCTTTGAGTCATTGAATGTTTTGTAAGTAAAGTCAACTTATTGTTTCTGTCCAAAGAGGCCTATTTAAACATTCAAATCAAAATAATGAAGCAGAAATTTCAGAAATCTACCAACAGTGGGTGAAAATTCACCTGACGTGACTCAGGATAATGTTTTTTAAAGATAATCCTGAACAGTTGTTCCAGTGGAGGCCGCATATGTTTTGCACTCACTTTGTTACACACTCACAGTTTGTTTTGTCTGCTGGATATCTGGAGGTTATAGAGAAAATAAAGCACCACTGTAACCCTCTGCATTAGCCTCAGGATATTTGGACACAGTTTAAACTTTGCTGTTTAGGCCTCGGCACTCGTGTGAAAACAGTTACTCAGCTGAATTTATAAAACAGAGAGTGAAGATGTCAAGTAGCAGCATGCATATACGGCTGTTAGGGCGTAGGCATGTGGGTAAAAATTACCGACCATTTTGTAACTCTCACAGCAACAGGGAGGAGAATCATTTGTGAGTTTAAGTAGAGAATCAGAGACTTCAAAAGCTGTAAGCCTTTTAGACACAGCATGTTTTATTTCATGTGGCCCGTGTTATTCTATCAAACCCTCACTCAACATGCCCTCATATCTGAGCTTTACATTTCCCTCAATTGAAAACATCTTCATGGAGATACATAAACACATTAAAACTCTGATTTCTCTCTGCGTTTGGGTCCTGCCCGAGATCTGATTTCCCCCCCTTTGATCTGAACATTCATATTCTTCCTCTTCCTGCCAACATGTGTCCCTCGTTACACCACGTCATGCCAACGAACAATCACTTTGTCAAAACACTAAGCTCCCCCCTGCTCCCAGAGACGGGACGAGGGGAGCCGTTGAGGAGGCCCCGAGTGTGGGGAGGCAGAGGGGACTGTCAGGAGGATTATTAAAACAGTAACAGATAGCTGCTTTTAACGTCGCACATCGAGTGGCCCTGGGCCCTCGCCCCTCTAGCACCTTCTCCTTGATGTCAGCAGCAGGCCGCTGTGGGACCGGATCACTGAGTGACAGCTTCAATAAGGCTAATTACAGTGGGCTGCAGGGCCCAGTTATGTTGTCTGGCGACTCCACCCACCCTGGAGCCAGAGCGACTGTGTGTTAACTACAGTGTGAGAGCAAGGTAAGCATCAGACAACCACCGCTGGACCTCACAGCTGTAAACAGACCACAACACAGAGCAATACACAATGTTGTTTACTGTTGTCTTTTACATGTGACTTCTGGATACTATTTTGATGTTTAAATGACTTAAAACTCTTTCACTTAAGAAAATTTCAATTATTTTTTTAAAAATATGACCAAAGAAATACAATTATTAAATGTTATAACTGCAACTGTGATCAGGGGGCTGCATAGAGTTGAAATTCTGTGACAATTTAAGAGCCCTGTTAGCAGCCCTAACCATTATTTTATTGTCTTTTAGTCTTGTTATAGCCTTGAACTGTTAAACCTTTTTCCTCATTATCCCCATGGCTGATGTAGCTTATACTCAAGGAACAAGAGCAAAAGGACACCTCTGAAAGCTTTTCAGGTGAACCTTTGGTTTGGTTGATTTTGAGGCCTCCACTGGTCGGAACAGCATTAAGTTTCTGATTTATAAAAATTATTTCTTTCGATTATTTCTATGGACCCTCAGGCAGCTCCTGCGATACTATTTAAAGCCAATACAATATTTAATCTCCTTGGTTTAAAAAGTTTATAACTGGTCTATTTGTGCCACATCCTTTAAAAAGTTGATGGGCACTTAAATCTAATAGCCTCAAACATCAAATCAAACAGAACCGGCCAGCTGGCTCATTTTAACTCATGGTTAGTCTTTACACTCGTTTCACACTGAAAAAGTTTCAAAGTCGGATGCACTTTCCACGTGTCAGCTCTGCCGAGTGCTGCTACAGCTTTTACACCAGGGGCGTGCATGTCCTGCAGCCTCAGCTCTTCTCTCTGCTGGCACAGCTCTATCTGTTCATATATATCACCCCAATAACAAGGCTCTGTTAAAAGTTTAGAAAGAAAGAAATCTCCACAGAGGAGGGAAGCTGAACTTTAACTTTGAGGGGTATTGACAAGAACACTAACTAGATGGTTTCTATCTTTTCTGTGACATATTCTACTGATATAGACATACATACCAGCTGGATTAGGGTAAATATGTCTATTTGTCATTTACTGTCTGTTTTTGCTAGGAAATATGTGTGACATTTCCCACAAGAGACTAGGCAACAAAGGTCAGCTGTGATAAAGTGATAGGTGAAATTCTCCCATCTAAAAGTTATTAAAGTGTTGGACTGGTTTTATATAACTAACATTTTCTTATTGTTGCTTAAATAGGAAAACCTAAAGGTATAAAAAAGAATGTCACTGTGGTGGAGAATACTTCTTCCTACACCTCTGCCCCAATAAAAATCGAAATCTACTGACGGTAATTTGGCATTTTATTTAGATTAATAATGCTGCTGTTTAAAGAGTAAGTAGAGAGTAACTTTTTCTTTTTACCTCCACAAGGAGGTTATGTTTTTGCTTGTTTGTTTGTCTGTTAGCAAGATTACACCAAAACTACATGATGGATTTGCATGAAAATTTTCCCAGAGGTGTGGTTTGGTCCAAGAAACCAATTCATTTTGATGCTGATCTGATCCAGGTTGATGTCACAAAAAACATTTAAATTCATGAGGAAGTCCCATTACTTAACACTGGGCTTTCTTTTGTGCCACCTATGTCACCATCCGATTGGTTACATGCTCTGGTAGCACGCAGAGTCAGCAGTGATCCGCCAATCAGCAGTGAAAGCTGGGGCATGCAGAGTTCTTCTCATAGACACAGAGGAGAGGAGGAAACATTTTGCCAACGGAAGAAGCCAGGCGCTGTTACTGGAGCCTTGGTTTCTCAGCAGTCTCTCCTGAAATTGTAATATAAACACCCCAGTCCTCTACAACTCACAGTGACTAGTAACATTACTGTGAGTCGTTATAGACACATGTACAGCAGCTCTGCTCACTCGCAGTCCCGCCAAACATCCCGTTTACTTACTCCAAAGTGGGTTTCTGATATGTCGATACAATCATAGTCTGTCATTGCAGAAGTCTGTGTGTGCGAGTGAAAAAACCTAACCCCCAAAGTCCACATAGAGCGAACGTGCAAAGCACCGAAGCACCATGGTTTTGTATCAACCTACAGGCTGGCAACATCGCTCACTGAGAATGTCAAGGTGTGTGCACAACACCAACATCTGTACAAGCAGCTGCACATTGGTTCAGTTAACAAGTTACAAGACCCACTACTAACTAGGTCACTCAACTGGATGATATTTATGTCAACAATGAACACACTTCTAGCAGATTGATACTTTCCATTCCACATTGTGCATATAATACAAATATAGAACTATAAAATTGGGTGGAAATCACAATTTATGGATGGAAGTTCTTTTCTGGTGCTCGTTTTCAAAATATAGGTAGAGGCTAATAACCCAACTGTGAATGATATTTATAGTTTCAGGATCAGAAGCTGTCACTTTTAGGTTGTTTTCACATGTTTGGTCCAGATCAAACAAACTCTGGTTTGCTGTCCTCTAAAAAACTGACTTTTACTTTTGACTTTTAACCTGGCTTTAGAGTTGTGTGGTCTCTGTTTGTATGCCTTTTATTCTCCAAGTTTCACTTTTTTTTTTTAACAAATTGCAATTGCGTTTTATGAGTTTTCTATGTTTCTAAAGTGTGTTTATCATGTGATTTATTCTGTTGTATTTATACTTGGTAGTCATGGTTCAGTACTTTTTTAAACCTTAATGTTTTTAAATTGAGCTTTATATATGGTGTATTGGATTGGATATTGGAAAATTCAGTTGATTTGGGCTGCTATTAAAGCTCAGACATACCCTGTTGCAGACCAAAGAACCAAACAGGATGTCTCAGCTTGCTTCAGTTCATAATGAGTGAAAAACACACAGGAGCTTTAATTCATGCTAGATGCTGGACGCTATTATAGAAGGTAAATTGCTGATGTCCATAATGTACATTAATTTGACATTTCAAGTTACTTAAAATAGGATCGAGGTTCTAAAATAAATGTCGTGCCATGAGACGGTCAATCATTATGGATATACCATACCAATATAGTGAGAGAAAAAGTCAGGTTTAACACCACCCTAGTGCTGGACAAAGTTTTTTTTTTTCATCCGGATTTTAGTCAAACTGAGAATGAGATTTATTTTCAGTCAAACTGTTACATTTATGATGCTATGGGGATTCAATTTTTTTTTAAATGTCCTCTATTAATGTTGATTTCCTCTGGTTATGAGAATTTGTACTCAGGGAATAAGGTTCTCTGGCAGAGTAAGCAGAGAAGGATTGAGTCTGAGCTTTAAAAGCTTTTTTACTTTGTGATGAATTGTGATCAATTGCTGAATCACAGTACTTTAATTCTAGTGTGTAGTAAACCCTCAAGCATTTGGCAGTTGATGTACATGACATGAAATATACTGTACCACAATCCATCAAACTCTACTTAACCAACATGCAATGAAATGCACTTTACACAACAATGTTTCTAAAAGAACAGATTTTCTTCATTTTCAATATTTTTGACATATCAATTTCATAGTTCTGCTTTGAAATTGAGTATTTATTTATTTTATTACAATATTGCTGTTTTTACTTTAGACAAGGATCAAAATACTTCCTGCCAGGAAATTGTTCTGAAGAGCGGCGTGGACGATGTGCATTTTAACCTCTGATTGATTTTTTTTTATGAAAAGCTGCTTTTTTCTCTTTCCCTCATAATATTAGGGCTTTTTTTTTTTCAAAAAGCCATAAATGCCTCATAGCTCTGGATGCTTCAGTATCTCAGCTCTGCAATCAAAAACTTTTCAGCAGAGAAGACAAACATTAGAAGCTTGATATCAGGCAGTTATTTGTGATCATTGTGTGCATGTGTGTGCCTGAAACATCAAACTAACTAAACTAAAGACAAAAGACAAACACAGTGTTTACTTTCAGTATGTGGATGCCTCGGGTTTGACATGTTTACAGCACAATCATGATGCTGTGTTCATGCTCATCTCCTTTCCCTCTTCAAGGTTCATGTTCAAAGTTCTCTCTGATTTTCTTTCTGTCTGTGAAGGCCTGCATACAGCATGTTCACTGAAGCTGTTGTGAGATTGAGATCAGAGAAAAAACTTTCCTGGCTGAACAGCCAGAAACCAAACTGCTTTGATTGCCATTAACTTGAAATCAGGTGCAGTCTTGCCTGTTTATTTGTAAAGCTGAAATTAAGTTTAATTAGGCTTCTGTCTAATGTCTGTCATTAACTCTCATTGTAATTCATTATGGTAATTAGTGGCTGCTCATCACAATAACCACAGCAGCAGGTTACCTCGTCTATCATTACATGGAATTGCAGCTGAATTAAGAACCTGGTGTTTTCATGGAGCCCCAGACAATTGTTTTAAGACATTATTGTTTGGTCTCTTTAGATTGATTTTTTTGGGATGATGCAAATCAGGGATGAAAATTGATTAGTTTCACCACCGGACATTAAAGTAATTGGTTAGCGTTTTGGTGTAATTTTTTTTTTTTTTTTTTTTTTTTGTGGCAGATTTTAAATCAGCTATTTTCCTGCTTCTTTTTTAATGTATTTTTGTTTTTGTTTTTGTTTGTTTTTGTTGGGGGGGGGGGGGGCATTTTTGTGCCTTTTTTGATAGGAGAGAGAGAGTGGAGGCTTGTGAAAGGAGGTGAGAGAGTAGGGGAAGACACTCTGCAAACTGGTCACAGGCGGGATTCGAACCTGGAATCGGCAGAAGCATGTACATGGGGTGCCTGGTTGCCAACCACTCTGCCAAACCAGCACCCCAGCTATTTTCCTGCTTCTTGAGTAAAAGGAGTCAAAGTTTGTGAAAGTGGTCTATTGAGCAGTTTAATTCAGTCCCTGAGTACTGAGTTTGAAACTTCATTTGAGTGGATCATAAGAATCACTTAATCAATCAATCAAACTTTATTTATATAGCACTTTTCCTACTATGTGTATAACTCAAAGTGCAGAACATTCACCAGTGGTGCTCATATTCTTTAACAAACAGTTAATTAACAAAATTAAATGTAAAAAGGGACATTTACAGTTTTCATTTATGGATGTTTACCAAGGCAAACAATTAATCTATACCCTATTTCATTCATGTCATGATGATATCACAGCATATGTAAAATTGGGAACAACCATAAGTCATCACCACAGGGCACCAGGCAGTGCAAGAGTCTCAAAAATGTTGGGAAGATTTGTGTTTTCCGATGCCAGAGCAGAAGGGGTCATCAGATGTTGTAATTATGTGGGTGAGCCCTGCTGAAATAACTACAGGATCATCTTTAATAATAAAGAATACTTGCATATTTGATTGTTAACATACCAGGTAATCAGATCTTAAATGATCACGGTGTTTAATGATTCTGATAACCCCTGTGGTCCTGTTCTGCAGCTTTTTTTTGTAACTTTTGATTGTAAAATGCTGTAAAATTTAAAGATTTAATAGTGTGGCATTTCCACGTGTATCTGTTTAAAAAAGTTATAATCTCTTAAACTCTCTGCCGTATTGGTTCAAAGCTGGAATTCCAACAGCCTATTGTCTGCATTTTCTTCCACCTTTGCTGAGACAAAGCAGAAAACAACTAGCTAGTTAAAACTCGCTAATGTGCATGGAGGATTGTTTTGCCTCAGCTGCGCCTGGCCCTTTGAATAATGTCCAACTGTTAACAAATATTAAAAGGGCCCTATAGCCTTGTTTCCACAGAGTGGTCTGGTTCGGTTCAGGTGAGTTCCGTAAGGTTTGGAGTTGTAAATGTTGATCATGTTTCGCTTTCCTTTGCCAGTTGAAGCTTCACTTGAGGGCAGGGATGTGAGCCGGGAAGAGAGGGTCCGGCTACGTAAATGAATGACTTCACAACTACAGTGAAGCGGTCTGAATGAACACAACTGTGAATGAAAAGCAGTAATAGAGGACGTCCAGCACTCAGTATTCCATGGAGCATTGTTTCATGTGGGTACTCTAACTCACTCTAAATCCAATGCTAATTTGAACATGGCGAGGTTTGTATTTCTGTTTTGGGTGCTGTTACATAAGAATTAATGATTTTTGGCATCAATCACAGGACTGCAGCACTTTTAACTCCACCCTCTAGGATTGGTTTGGTATTAGCACCGCCGTCAGAGGTGTACCAGAAAGTGGGACAGCATGGGTCAGTTATTTCGGTACCTTTTCTTCCTATTCAACAGTGGAAACACCAGAAAATGTGTGCTGTACCAAGCTGACCTGAACCAGACTGCTTGGTAGAAACACAGCTTATATCAGTCTTTTTTAACTAATTTTGTAAATTAACGTTTGCTAAAGAGAAGTGTGTGTAAATACACTTTCACTGATATCATAAATGTATAATTTAAAATATTTCAGGAAAGCTGATTGGTGTAATTCTATGCCATTTGTTTCCATGTTTTCAGTTCTATACCACTGTTTACCAATTTACTGATTACACTATAACTGTTTTTTTTTTTTTTTTGCACAACACAATAAGATGCAAAATGAAAAAATACTCTTCATTGAGTCTTTAATACTTTAAACACATTTTGTAGAGTGCTACTTTTCACAGTATTAGGTCAAATCTCTGGGGTATAACATTTAGCACTGGTTGTTCATGTGTGTAAGAAGAAGTTTGGGGTAGATTATTTGGTCAATTATTTTTAAAATGTTGAGTTATCTAAACTTTGAAATGTACTAAAGAAATAAAATATTGAACTTATCTAATTTTTCAGACTTTTTTCCTTTGTTGATTGGATTACAGTGAATTAGGGGTAGAGAGCAGGGGAAGATACATGAAACATAGGCGTGTACAGACAGCTTGTTATTACAACAACAACTGCTGAACTTATGATTCAATATTAGAACAAATTTGTCACTAAATTTGTTAGTTTTAAATTACCTCTTGATTTTGCCTTTTCAACAAACTGATTCTACAACAGACTTATAATGAAGCTGATTTTGCTACAGCTTATTTTCTTCCTCTGCTCTCACTGCTCATAAACAGAATCACAGAAACAACTCTAGGACAACAACATTACTTTGCTTAGTGACTCTAATATCATCACTGTTTCACAAACAGGAAGTTCCTTATTGTGCTTACTATCACAGTTGTAAAAGACAAATAACCAGTGACTGCCTCTCATTATTCACAACACATCATCAGAGCTTCGAACATCAGCCAGAAGATGAAGGAGGGCGTTGATGTTGCTGCAGCAGGCACTCCGGTGTGGGAGGCCCATTCCTCAGTGGAGCCAGTTTAGAGGCCTGTTGTGTCTGGAGCCGCTCAGGTCACTTTAATATTAGCCCAAGGCCTGCAGTCGGCCCATGTCGCTCCCGCAATTACAGGAGGATCCCCCTCATGCTTCTTCCTCCTTCTCTTTCTCTCTCCTTTTGCTCCTCCTGTCGGCCACTTCAACTCCTTCCTCTCGAGTTGCTTCGTGTTTGTCCATCATGTGTATATAAATCCAGTTTATTTCTTACATGTACTTGATGTAGCTGTTTACGTTTAATGTATGTTAACAATTTAATTGTGTCTTAACATCCTTCTAATCATTCAACCTTGAAAAATGTCAATAAACTTTTTAAAGTTTTCATACCAAAACCTTTAACCTGTGAGTCCATCATCAACCTTTTCCAACATCTCTGTTTACTCTCTTATTGAACTCCCTCTAAACCCGGCTCCTGTGTGTATTTGTGTTTGAGCATACACAAGCCATCCTCCCCATGAGCTCGCGTGTATACAGTAATGCTTTTAGGGGATTGGGCCTTTTAACTTCAGTCAGCGCTGCATCCTGATATCCTGGTGCGACTGGTTTGAGGGGGTAATTCACTCCACCAGAAACACAGGCTTTTAGAGGTTCCACATGTGCATTGGCACCAGACAGAGGAGAGGCCGGTAGGTTTCATTAATTGTGGCAACATTCCTGTAGCGTTGTCAGGCACTTTTATTAGTATTAGCTTTGCCCCGCAGGCTGTCATTATGCCTCATTTAGAGCCTCGACCCTTCCCATGGCTGTCAGCTCGTAACAGTTTGAGATGATTGTAAACCACTAACAACTTAATCATCGAATCAATAAAGCCATTTAATATTGGGAACTAATTGATCCAATCAGAATAACTAAAAACAAACATCAGAGAATGTTTGTGGGGAAAAACACTGTTGCAAATGTTCCAAACATGGAGAACTCTTGCTCTTATTTTCCAAAAGAGCAAAGAATTTCAAATCATGTCACGTTTCATTTACGTAAAAAAAGGTACCACAAAAATGCGTGGCTAATATGTTCTTTTAAAGAGATGGAGTTTCAAAACTATTCGCAGGTTTTCCGTGTCAATCATCCCAGAAGAAACGTCATACACTCCTTTACGCCTGGCAGCTCACTGGGTGGATACATAGGAGCAATCATCCTAATAACAGTAAATCCTCAATAATTGACGTGTCAAAATTACCTCCAAAATGTGACTTTTTTTCACCCTGACAGAGACCTTTGAAAGGGGCCTAGATGATCCAGCTGGTTGAAAATGAAACGCAGACTGATTACTCCAGGAGGCATTAACCCCACCTCTGGTTTGATCTCCGGCGGTCAGGTCCAGCTACTGAAAACAGCCACAGACTGACGGGTTTGATCCACGCCTGCTGACAGGGTCAGCTGTAACTGGCTGTGAGGTTGCCATGAATGACTGCAAAACACTTCAGATTCATCGGTGAAACCATTTGTCAGCATGTCAAGGGGCTCAGCTGAGGTTCAGTTGAAAAAAAGCCAAAGATAATTCAGAAAGATAACTGTCTCTGTTTCTGTTGGCAAATTGATAAATCATTTCATAATCCCCTACAAGTAGTTTTCTAAACACTGTAGAGGTAGTCAGTCAGATATTGAATGGGTTCTTAAAAAGTTGACAAACTTATTCAAAAATGCTAATAAAGGAAACTTGCTAGCTATGTAGGCAGTACATAGCAGTACATGCTTTCAACAAAAGTCTTGTAATTAACCCTCTGACAAGTTAAAATTACCCGAAGAAGTATGTAGGCTTGACAACAGTGTTTAGCTTTTCCTTGACAAAGCCCCTGTGTTTAGAACTTTCACATTTTTGGATGTAGGGGGTAAGGTATCCCTCATTGATCAGCTGGTCAGGTCATGAGAAACAAAAAACACTGACTTCACTAAAACTAAACCAAAAAAAATGTGAATTTAACTCCAGCAATGATGGCATGCCATTGGTTGTGGGCACGAGAGAATATATCTTTATGAACCAGAGCACACAGAGGACGAACTTCTGCAGATGGAGTCACAGGTAGACGGAGGGATGGTGAGTGGAGGAGCGGGACGGATCACAAGAGCTGTGCACTCATTCACTCACTATACCACATGTAGATGAAATCATGTAGTGAACCACATAGGGAATGAGCAAATGAGATTTCAGACCCTAAACTGGACAGAGCTCACAAGTTCCTTCACTGGCACTCATATTTACCAGTGCCATGGGCCTTTAGCTACTCCACTTTGAAAAACCCAAAGCAACAATAAAGCAAAGTTTACTACAGATGACAACTCAAAATAAAGGTAACACTTCCAGCTGTGATATACAGCCCACTCCTCTCTCTCATCCCTCATATTGTGTTAAACTTTGAGCAAGTTGAGCTGCATGTTTCTAATCATGATAACATCCCACCATGAACAAAATTAACTTAAAAACTTTGCATTTCCTTAATAAGTTACTATAATATTATTATTGTCTGACTGTTCTTGTTATCTCTTTCAAAACTAGTTTATCTAATAGTAATAGTATTACAGTCAAACATTTAATGCAAGTAATTGCACAACACAATATATAAATCTTACTTTAACAACTTTAAACAAAGCTGGTATGAGAAAATCCCTCAGCCAGTTAGGACAAAAATAAAAGATGATTTTGCATTGTTAGCTTCACCCGCCTCAATTCCAACCTTTTGTTCTAAGTTAGGTCTCACTCACTGTGTGTATTTACAAGACAATAAACCTCCTTTTTTGTTTCATTGATAAATTTCACATGATGAGGGTGAAACACTGTTAAAAACAAACTCTTCTGGCTCCTTGCATAAAGAAGGGTCACTTCACATTGTGAAATTCAACCATGAAACAAAAGTGCTTTATAATGGATCATTGCTCATTGAAAATGTAGACCAAAGCATGAGTAACATTAGCTGTTTGGTCACTGTAGAGTGTTTTAGAGACTCTAAACTGACATGGTTTGTTAAATATGCTCTCTCATTTTTACTTTGGCAAACTTTATAACAGACACAATGATGAAAGTAAGATATGAGCCATGGGCATCCAGACAAACACGAACACCAGTGTGCCTCACAGTAGACTAGAGCTCTTTGTAAAACCTAAATGGACCAAGTGTTTAAAAAAACATTAAGTCAGAGTAGTTCCATTGTGGGATCAAAGAAATCCATCCAAAAGGATGTAGTGACCAGGCTGTAAAAATCTGCATTTTAAAATGTATCTGTGAACATCAGAGGCAGTCGCTTGGCTGTTTTGTTGTTGTTGTTGTTGTTGTTGTTGTTGTTTTAAGAAGAAAAGTCTGTTTTGTAGACAGACAGTCCAATTTATCTGCAGGATATATTTCACTAGTCCATCTGGGCTGCTGCCCAGTGATTGAAGGGTGTTTGCATGATTGCTCTGTTGGTCACATTTAATGCAGAATAGTGATTTATGTTGTGGGTGGGTGCTTCTGCCAAGCAAACATGATAATACATGCCATTTTATACAAACTTTCATACTGGTCAGAGAGGAGTGAAAATATATTTTCCATCTAAAAAATGTTTCATTGTTGTTCTTGTTCTTGGTTTGATAAAGAAATGTTGTCTAAGTTTATAAAAGCAGCGAATTAAACAGGGTGCATCTATACAAGCAGACAATGCCTAAGGCTGTGTCCACACATCGGCAGGCAGGTTGTTCTCTGGGTTTCATCCTTCTGTCCTCATGTAAGCAATGGTTTATGTCACTGAAAACACAAAAAAACTTCAGCCAAGAGGACACATTTTGAAAACACTGTTTTTGAAAACACAGTTTTGAGTATTCTAATGTAGACAGTGAAAAGTGTGCTTTTGGCCTAAAACTGCACACACCGCACTGACCTCTCTGCGGGCCGATGTCACACTATGTTACATTCTCACTGTTGTTTACATGTGCTGCAGCCAATTTACATACCAACAAAGATTTCATGACACTCCTTTACTGTGGTGCTGCTTCAAAAATACTCTGACGATACAAGTGCTGCAGATGTTTTGGATAAGACCTGATGTTATTGGTTCACAAGTGACTGTGTTGACTGGTGGCCACTATCTCGGTGGTTGTTGTGGTTATAACAGTTTTTGAAAAAAACAAGAGCACCCATGAAAGTGTTTAATAACAGTATTTGATCAAGATTATCAGATAAGTCTTAATTGAAACATAAAGACAGAAGTATTTACTCAACACACCTGCTATCACTAGTTAACATAGCTACAAGTTAAACCATAACACCAGGCAGACATGGTGGTAAGAACAGACATGGAAAAAAAAACAGCAATTGTAAAGATATTACAAAAAGGTGAATATCATGGACATGGTTGCAAGGTAAAAAAAAAAAAAAAAAAGTAGGGTTTAATACTGCACTGATGGTTTTTGACCTCGGGATTAAAAAAAGAGAAATTCACCTATGTGCACAGCATAATTCTAATAATGTAGGAAAATCTTTAGATTTTTAAAAGATACCTGTCTGTGTGTTGACAAAGTCTTAGTCTGTCTAAGAAGGGCTGAAACTGAGGTTAGGTGTGCAAAAACCCAATATCTGAGAGGATTAATAGGAAAGAAACTTGAATAATGTTTTTTGTTGCCCTGGTACTTCCTGAACCAGTTTCAACTTGTTAAAAATGGAAAAAAGTGACTTTTGAGAAATGCTCTGGCAATGACAAAGTGGGAAACGTCTGAAGTAGTGCAAGTTGGATTACTCAATTAAAAACGTATAAAACACATAATTAGTGAATCATTAACTTTAAGTTTTCTATTTAAAGAAAACTTTATTCTATCTTTAAATGTGTTTTATTTAACCTGCAAAGGCAACACATTAAAAAAATGCTGCTAGTTTACTTTTAAGCATCTTGTTACCTTGTTCACTTTCTAATGAGCACAGAGTGATTATTTTGTTCTGGGAGGGAATAGAGACTATTAGCTTTGCTTCTTGTGCTCGTCTGGACATGATTTGTTTGGCCCAATAAAAGCAAGCAAGAAATTGTTTGTTTTTAATGAGCATGTTATCCACCGTGGAAGCATGAAATTTTATGTCTTTTTTCCAGTGAGACTTCCAAAATCACCCCAGGATGAGCTAATGAACGTAAATTACACTTTATTAGAAATATATTTAGTTGTTTGAGAGTATGAGTTAATATTCAGCTTTGATCATGAGTGTTTATTTGCTTATTGCATGCAAGCACATATGCGTGAACTGTTTGTTTGTGCAGGATTTTGGAGAGAAGGAAGGAACCCTGACATCATTATGACTCGGTCAGAGGACTATTATAGAAAAACTGGATGTACAAAGTGTGCTGTAAGTGGCTGCTAATTCGTATTTTACCACTGGGCTCTCCACTCAGGCAGTGGTTTGCCGTCTCTCCTCATGGTTTAAAAAACGTGAGGAGTGAACGAGGAGCACTGCTGCCATCCCACTGCAGATCAAAAACACGTCAGGCGGCAGGAAGATGACAAACAGTCAAAACAGAACCTGATCTCAGGGCAATTACCCGTGTTTGCTTAATCTTTGAGACGTGCTGTCGAAACCAGGGTCAATGATGCTGTTTGACTCTCCCTTTTCAGAGGGGGCGAGAAAAGGGATTATTACTCATTAGGACTTCACAGTTTGGTGTTTGGAGATGTGGGGGTACAAGGGGCTTTTGTGAGGAGGGGGGTGTGCTAATCAAATACACATCAAAGTGTGTGTGTGTGTGTAGGAGGTATGTGCTGGTAGTAAAGAAAGAAGATTTAAAATGACAGTGGACCTGATAGGACGTATGCCTTAACAGTTTATTTTCTCACATGTTTAAATACTCATCTGAAGTTGTTAGAAATGCCTTGGCAGAGGTGAGTGCCTTTGAAACATCTGGTATACCTTCTAACAGGTGTTTATCTCTGCCATTGCACAATCCGGTTTTCAAGCATTTTTTGGCCTCATGATAAGTAAAAAAAATGCTTAACTTATCTTCTAAAGACACTGAATTGAGTGCTTGTTTAATCCAAATAATGAAGGTAGCAGACAAGAAGAAAAGTGTATGTGAGAGTTTATGCTCTCAGGGCCAACTGTAGTTTAATTCAAGGGCGTAGGTTTGATTTTGACATTGGTGGGGACATAAAAGTGCTTCAAGGCGGCAATCCTGAAAGTTGATGCGTTTTACATTTATGACTGTTATTTCACATCATGTACAGCTGATCAATCAAACAAGCAGACTATCATATTCATAGAAAGCTTCTCTATATACTACACCTTCAGCCTCCTCCATCTCTACATCAGTCAAACATGTTGATGGTTATAGTCTGAGGAGAAAAAGTTCTACAAATATTACCGATTAGTGTAATTTATTCCCCAACAATTCGAATGTACAAAATCATGTTTGTAATCCGATGTTTTATTGTGTTTTTTCCCAACAAACTTTTATTGTTGGTCTTAAATGGTTGCTGCCTTTCAATACACAAATTATACATGGATAATACATAAAATAACCAAGAAGAGTGTCTCTTTGGCATTAAATGTAAGCATTTTTTTAGTTATAACTTTATATACTATGCTTGTGTTTTGTGTTGGGACCATGTGGTGGTGGCATAATATTGATAGGGACGTGTCCCTAGCGTCCCTACCCAATTCTACGCCCCTGGTTTAATTCGTAAATATTACCAGTTGTCCAGATTGTTCTCATGGATCAGCCCCTTCATATGCAATGCTGTCCTTGTGGCATATTCCATTTAACTAAGAGCTCAGATGAGGGAAGTAGGATTTACGTCACATGCCAATTAAACGTGCTACAGTTATTGAGGTACCTGAAGAACATCCAGCATCCTAATAAAAAATTCTGGCCTTAGGGGGGTTCTCCCAGTCACATATCTAAATTGCAAATGATCATTTTGACTTCTGAGATCAAACAACATGCCAAAAGATGGACCTTTAAGAGTCATAAAACAGAACGATGCATAGAAAAGCATATAACACTAACAAGGTCATCAATAGATCTTAAAACAAAACAGAATATTTAATGCATTAGATCAATCAGTTACACAATATTTTGTTTCAATGTGAATAGATTAAAGTTTGTGAATGTCAAACTGCTGCGAACTTCATGTGGAGCAGGCAGTATAATAAAACTGAAATGTTCAGCATGGGAAAAGGAAGAACTGATTCGATTTTGGTGTTGATCGGGATCAGCGTCTGGCCGTCATGGCGAAAAATGTGATTTCTGTGAATAACTACTGAACTAAAATAGATATCATTATGAATCCAGTTGCTAATGGTATGTTTTCATGGTCAAAGAATCTAAATATTTACATGACATAAAGGTAGGACTAATATTTATGGTCAAAATGACAGTATGGGAGAGGACTGTGGCGCTGGCGGAGGTCTGCGCTCAGAGTGCTTTTCTAGTTCATTCTGTGCTCATTGGTAAGCTTTCTCAGTGGAAGTCAGTGATACACGATGCTATTTAGAGGTGAGACATTTTAACATCTTTCACATACCGTTGTTCTCTACCTCTTCAACAAGAATTGCACATAATACATATCAAATCAAGAGTTTGAAATTGCCTGAACAGATACCAAATTTAGCAGGAGTGATCAGTGGACTAAAGGAGGTGCGCTCTGTTCTGCTTTTTATCTCAGAGAAACTAATAGTCTTAAGGAAAGCAAATTGAAATCTCAAGAAAACAACTAAAATTCACTCACTGCTTCAGAAAAACTACGTATATTAATGTTAAACCAGAACCAATGCAAATGTAATTTATTGGAATTGTTAGTTTTTAAGTCGTATTTTGCCTCACCTCAAGTTCATATGTATTTGATTTTAATGACTGGTTATGTGCACACCCTGTATTGTTGAAAAAGCTTTCCAGTTTTATATACAGAGTACCCCTGATCCATCTGTATTCCCACTTAGCCTGAGATGCTCTATAAGGGGTGCTGCCACTTTAAGGCCTCTGTCATCACCAGGGCTCAGTCTGTCCTGATATGTCAGCTGGACTAATTTGTGGTTTCTGGTTAATTCAGAAAAGATCAACACCATTTTCATTAAGTCTGCCGTCTTTCTGCATTCTGTGCTCAGTACTGGGCTTGCCACCCAAGAAAAGGGGCTTGGACTACCAACATAACAGTGCTAGGATGTCACAGCAGGGGGTCTACTTGAGGAGAGCTGGGGAAATTTGGACATTTCAGGCAGTTATTAACACTGTTCACAGCAGGATAGGGAGTAGTCTTGATGCTGTGAACTTATCTATTAAGCATAGGAGACATGAAAGTCACACTGAAGTGCATATTTATTTAAAGAGCATATATGATCTATAATATGACATCCATGTCTTCTTCCTTCGGTTGTTGGGCCAGTACATGTTACATGCAGTGAGTGACATTTTCTAACATCTATCTAACTGCATTGATTTTTGGGTGATACAGTATAATACAGAAATAATAAATCTTGCAGATGCTTTTGTTGTCTTTTGTAGCTTTACACTGCAACATCGGTTTTAATTTAAGCCTGTTTTATGACCTGCTAAAAATTCAACAAGGGAGCCATAAATTGCCTTAAAAAGAAAACATTTAAATCACATACTCTGTTAAGTTTTTATAATTCCCTCAGCTAAACTTTGGCTTGTTTTTTTTGTCTGACACTAACACCATTTTCCATCGTTAACCCGCTGGCAGTGCTCTCCCAATGATCCTGTTACCTGTTTGTTACCTCAGCATCAATTAAAGCTATTTGAAACCTCAACCACCCACAGGCTCCTGAAGCATACAATTAAGGTGGCGTGAGACCTGAGCTAGCTTCACACTAATTCCACACCACGTTAAAATGACAGAGCTGAGGGCCCTTGAGGGCTGTGTGAATGGCTATATTGGATAGCTCAGGATTTATAATTACTTGGAAAAAGTAATTGCAACTAATTCCACCCAACCCTCAGGACATTACAGGGGCTCTAAGTTGAGAAGTTCAGTCTCTGATTGCTTATTAAGACTTGTAAACATGGGAAAATGAATTCAAGAGGTGTCCTTAAAATTATGTTTTCAACCACACAGTGAAACCTTCAGGTTGTGACTCAGCATATGTAATTACAGTAAAAATGAATGTGTTCTTCCTGCATCTATACCCTTTTCAGAGTTGTATCAATCTATCTAGCAGGCCATAAAAGTAGCATGTTTCGGTCATAAAACCCTTAGTAAGCACGCAACAATGTTCCCTAATCCCCTCATTCAAAAAACCAACAAAATCACAACCAACCAGTTACCCTGCTTTGTTTAACATTTCTGTCTGATAGCAAGTTTTTGGTTTTTTTTCTGTCAAAAATGACAGAACATAACATCCTATAGCTCTTCACAGTGATAGGTCTCATTAATAGGACTGCAGGCTAGGAGTACTGGCATTCTGATAGCTATGCTAAGCTTTATAAGCTAACATCACAGTTAATCTGCTCACATTTTGATCTTGTTATGAATAAAAATGCTCAATAGTGACCATTTTCTAAGCTTTTCTTACTATAGATTTTGAGATTATACAGCATTTAATAATGTGTTTGGTCATATTTGAAATGACCAGACAGAGAATCACAGATTCTAACAGCTGTGCAAGCATTAGCATTAAAGCTTTTTTATTCTGACCACAGGAGATAGCTAACTAACAAAATTGCAGCCATGAAATAAAACAAAAGGATGATATTGTAACCTTGCAAAGCAGCTGGATTCAGGAGAAGGTTCCCTAATCTTTTATTAAAAAAAATACTTTGATTAAGTCTGTTGGTCTAAGATAGCAAAGCATGACATGTATCCACCGAGTCCTCTTGTACAAAATCTCTTAAATGAACACCTAACAACAACAAATCATTTCCATACTTTGACAATCTTGACAACAGCAGTCAAATTCTCTTCTTGAATATCCGTTTCTTAAGTCAGTACTTGGAGATACTTGTCGTATTTCCCAGACAAGCATAAAAAGATTATAAGCTTTTCTGATGAAAACAAAAGCAAGAGCGTTTTAAATAACTAAAGACAAGTCCAAAACTGGAAAACTGTACTCAGGAAATGTGTCATCCACTCTCTTCTTTTCTTCATTGGAACTCCCCTCACTTCAGTCTTCTCACTCACACATACACACAAACATCTTGTGGTCATGTAGTGACTAACCCCGGGGATGAGAAGAGGTTTCATGCTGACAGGATGTCAGGTCTCAGTGGGAGACGGCTAACTAGTGGGAGCATCAAAGAGTGGCTAAATCAGCTCTCTTCCACCGCGGCACAGTCACCACATTCCTCAAAGGTATAGATATGAAAGGAAGCGTGTCCCTCTTGCAAAAATGTAGCCTTTAACCCAAGATAAGATTTCACTATCACTGGTGCCAAAGTAATTGTGCATCTTTCCCCTTTTTCTCTTTTACTCCTTTTATCCAAAAGCCTTAATCTGAATCCTGTCGTATATTAATTCACATATCTCTGTTTAACTCTGCTGTGTCTAACATGCAGCTGTCTTCACTTTGTAGTTTATTGTTGGCTCTTTTTCATTACTTTGCCAGTAATAACAGTAACCACCATCTTAAAAAAAAGCCCATATACCACTCAGCGCACGCACCAAGGGGCCCTCGTTGTGGGTACATAAGTGAGTGTGTATGGGGTGTGTGTGAGTACCTCATGCAGTGTGAAGCGGTAAAAGTTGTTGCGGAGAGGAAAGAGAATATAATGAGACATTTACTTGGTGACAGCTTCACTCGCTGTGTTACTGTTTTACACTTGTATGAAGGATGCCATAAATGACAACGAGGAAGTCATCAAACAGGAGAGCTGTTTTGGTTTTTGAGGAAATAACTCATCAGTTTAGCTCCAAGTGGGATGCATTTGTAAAAAAAAAAAAAAGAAAAAGAAAAGAAAGAAACTGGACATTATGCTGCGTTCACACCGCAAGCGACCCAGCTACCAAAATTGCGTCACCCACTGACGTAGCGTCGTACGTCCATGAATACCTCATGTTGGTCACCGTTGCCGTCGCTCCGTGATGTCACGTCCGCTCGAGATTCACTGTGATCATATCATATGTCATATAATAGGATGTATAAGCGGACATTATTCCAGCTGTATCCTTTTCATTCACATAATGCAGCAGCAGCATCTGCGAGTTTCCCGTGGTCCGTCGGAACTAATGTCCTCACTGACTGATGTTTCCCACACGGACATGGATTGTTCCTCTGTAGTCAGGATGAAAAACTGTCTGTCACAGGCTCCATCACACACGCACACACCGCTGATTGGCTGTTGCTGCACAGCCACACACGACATCGTCTGAAAAGATCAACTTTTTTTACTTGACATCGCGCGACAAGCTACATGTGGCAGTGAGAAAAGTGGCTGTCGCATTGCGGGAGGGTTAGCCCCCCCCCCCCATCGTGGCAGTACATTGACTTTGCATGGAGAGTGATCGCCAAGGTAGTACAAGTAGCGTGCGGTGTGAACGAAGCATAAGAGTAATGTGAGATGAATCCACCCTGAAATTAGTGGAACAGGTATTTGTTACATCAGTGTGTAAAGATAGGGAGATGATGGGGACAAGAAAAGCTAGTTCATCCTCTTACATGATTTATTTTCAGTTTCAGTTTCAGTTTGGCTGACAGTGGTATCACTGAAGGTACTGGTTGTTTTTCAATCTGATACTTTGGACGGGAAGGCTGCTAAGTAGTGCGGCAGGTAATGCTGGTGCCTCACAAAAAGAGGGTTGTGGGATTGACTCCTTGGTCCAGCGTGGTCTTTTTGTGTGGAGTCTCCTGAAGCATGCCTGGGTTTCTCCAGATCCATGTTTCCTCCTTCTGACCAAAAACATAACCTAACAACCTAGATATTCTGTTTGATGTATACCATGCAGAATGTATTCCACCAGTCCACCCAGGTACAAAGTGTGGAGAGGGATGAATCTTTCAAGAGCATATCCTGCAGATTATTGGACTATTGTTCTGTTAATCACAGTCATTATGGGCCAATCAGATGTTGTAGTAATGGGATCTCCTGCCACAGTGTATGGTATGAAATATGATTAACTTAGTAGAACAAACTCTCAACAGTTTAAAAGATGAACTGATTAATCATTACCACAGTCATCAACATCTAATCAATATGTATGACTGCACTGACACAATCATGTCTGTTCAATTTGCTGATTACAGATGCGTTCATATTTAGAAGTTGGGAAATAGGGAAATAATGTGTATTATAGCCTAAACCACTGACCGTGTAATTGGTTTGACTTAGAGTTATACTTAAGCTGACACCATGTGCGACTCCATCAGTGTGTGTGTGTGTTAGCGGTTTCTTTGTTTGAAGTTCTTACATATAAACAGCTGATGAGATACAATGCTCAAAAAAACTTCTCAATGAAACATTAAACAGCACACTCTCTGTTTTTTTGCTTCATCTACAACATCTGTCAGTCCAATCAGCTGAAAGTCATCGTTTAACACAGTCACTCATTAAACAATAACATTGTTATTAAAAAAAATAGTAGGAATGGAGTTTAGTGAATGCTGATGGTGAGGTCTGACCACTGGTCTTCAATTTGTTAATGACATTGATTATTGGTGTTATTGTTTTACTTTTACTCTCAGAATTACCACCATGTTTTTGGTTTTCTCTTCACTCAACAGGTAGTTGTACAAAGCCTGAGGTCTTTATGCGCCCTCAGTAGTGTCTGCCAGTTACATGCACCAAATAAAGGTGAGCCTATAAACAAAAATACTCATGACCCCAACTGACGCAAACGCGAACACGAGGACTAACTGGAGTGATTGCATCTTAATTGTTTGTGTATATCTTATGTGCGTATGTGAGTCCATGTCTTATTATTTACAAAGAGGCCCTGGGCCCCATTAAGACCACAGCTCATTTACATTTTCAGATGAAAAGGTGTTCTGTAAGTTTAGTGAGTGTTTTTTAATACCAAAAACACATAAAGTTCATTAAGAAAGTTTGTGGTTCACTTTTACACCCCATCCTCCCTTTTTTCAACAGGGATTATCTCTAGGTGAGTAAACATTGACTTTTCTTCATCCAAAGTGGGTTTTTCCCCTCTGCGCTTCATAGCCTCACTATTGTCTCCGCACCATTCTTATTCATCCCAAAAAACGGCTGCCCCAACCCCAAACTCTCCCCCGCCAAGCCCGTCACACAGGACCTGCTTTGACTGCCACTTAATTACACACAGTTTTACTCCACAGTTTACCAGTCAAAAGGAGGTGCCGGCTGGGGGTCCGTGGATGGCTGAGGGAGGAAAAGGGGAGTAATACTGGGGCCCCAATATCCCCTCCATCAATGTCGGCAGCCCCCACAAAGGCTCTCATGACAGAGGATGGGTAGTTATAATGCCGTGGCAGTGCCTGCCGCTCAAAGTCACCCCATTCCTAATTGCCCTCAGAGATGGGAGATAATGGAGGGGCTTTGAAGTGAAAATGGCCCCTAATGAGCGAGAGAGAAGGAGAGAGAGAGTGAGGGTAAGAAGAATGAGGGGAGCAATGGTGAGAAATAGAGGAGAGCGTAAGGAAAAGAAAGTTGTACTATTCAGTCTCGCCCTCCGTGCTCACAGCAGCAAAGACAAGTCTGAGACAGGAGTCAGAGACGGACGCTCAGCAGGGGTCTCCTCCATCCATCTTCCCCACTCGCCTCCTCCTCCTCACCCCTCTGTCTCCATCGTAGCCTCCAGGCACCTGTCTCCCCCTTCCAGGGGTTTCCTCCTTGCTCTATCTTTTCTCCTCTTACATCACTCTCCCCTTCTTTATAAACCTCTGTCTGTCCTACCGTCCCTCCCTTTGTTCCCACTCCTCCCTCTCCTCACTGTGTTTCTGATGGACAAATTGACAATGGCACCGCCGCTCGGTCTGGCGTCAGGGCCATCCCATTCCAGAGGCATGCCTGGGATTCTTTGCACTGTCTTGCATACTTTCACATGACGCCAAGGAAACTCCAGTGATTTACATACAAAGCTTATTCTTTCTTTTTATTGCCCCCTGCTTTTGTCATGCTCTTTGGTGCTACTGTCTTTTTACTACCTTGTCTCTGTTATTGTGATGGAGCTCTCTCTTCTTGTCTTTTACCTCCAACTCTGTCTGCAGAGCATTAATTCATGTCAATGTATTTCTGGTAACTTTTATTTATTGTTTTTATTTTTTACTTCTTCACCCAGCACACCTTGTTGATCTATTTATCATGTCAGTGGAGCATTCATCTACTTCAGTGAGAGAAAAATATACTTTAATTTTCAAAACAAATGAGAAACCTAATTTGGGTCACAGAGAGTTGTGTATTGATTAGCCTTTGAGTCAACCACGCTGGTTTCTCCACCTGTTTAACTATTGCAGCATCGATTGCATGTGTGTGAAGCTTTGCGATGTAAAGTTACACAATGTAGGATGCTTGCATTCAGTCAGTCGACTGTCAGATCCTTGGTACGTTGCAAGTATGTTTATGGGTACTATAATGTGATAGAATGGCTGAAAAGGATGAACCAACATGTTATATTTTCCTACATGTTTTTTCCAGAAAATATAAATGTCAATGGCTACAGAAGAGCAAGAATCCTGTCCCTAACTTGCCCTTCTGTAGCCATTGACACACACTCTATTAAGCAGCTGTAAATTTCCACTCTCCAAGTGCCTCCTCTCATTTCTTTCTTGCAATAATTGCATCATATTTATTACTGTTCTTAATTATTCAGCTCCGTGCTCCAACAAAACAAGTTTCGGTCATTTTCTTTTGTTGCACACATACAGCAGAGAGCATGTTGGGACTGGAACACAGATCACTTTTCTGACAAGCATTTTGACAGAGTACTGCAGAGTGACATGGACTGATCAACAGAGAGGTATAAATGCACAAGGTAGCACAGGGCACTATTGCAAAATTCCTTCATAAATTTGATGAACAAATATTAATTAGGCTTTGGGTTAAGAATTCTTTTTATAAGATGGTGGATAATAGCTTACTATCATAGTCTGTCAAAAGTTAAAGCTTGAAAGAATGCATACTTGAAATGTTAATCAAGTTCCAGTGATTTCATGAACACCAAGTCTTCATGTTGTTTTTTTAATTTGAAAATAATATATTTATAATTTTATTGTTATACCATACCTGAAAAGGGAAATACTGTTATGGCTTGAAAAACAAACAGGAAAAAAGTTTTCATTTGCCATCTACAAAAACTTAAAATACCACTTTAAAGACAAGATTTAGTTATTTAAAAATCAAATTTTCCTCAAATAATTTATCTGAATGTTTTAAACATACCTAAATCTTCTACAAATTCAAGATCTATATTTTGCAACAGTTTTTAGTCTTGGCTCTGCTGTTTACATCTATAGTTGAACAGCGGTTAAAAAGGCTACTTCCCACCAAATTCTATGAGACTTTTTTTTTTTTTTTTTTTTTTTTTTTTACTTTTCATGTTTTTCATCAAAAGTCACCAGACTCCCATCAGAACTTGTGACCCGAGACAAGCTAAGCAACCTTGTGATGACCTGTTCTTGTTGCTCAATAAAACCAACCTCCCTTTGCTGATAACACAGCCTGTTAACTGTGTGATCTGCCTGTATCAGTCCTCATCATCCACTGTGATACTCCCTTTAGCCTTTGTCTCCTTCTTCAAAAACCCGTGTTTTGGGTCTGGTTGCCATTTCAAAGGGGACCCTCTGTCCCTGACAAAGAGCAGAGCCAGCATGGCCCTCATGAATGACACTCAAGCAGGATCACTTGCTATTGACTGCTGAAGAGGTGGAGTGCATTAAGCCAGGAGACTGATTGTTGCTGTGTTTGCCTTTACTAATTGGCTGGATGGCAGTGAGCTGCTGATACAATTCAGAGGGAAAACAGTGATCGGAGGAGAAATGGAAAAGTGGCAGAGGAGGAGGAGTGGAAACTGCAGATTAAAAAAGCATACATGGCTGACTGATGAGAGCACTCAGAGTATAGAGATGTGCCAGGTCTGCGGTCAAATCTTGTTTATTCAAAATGAATTATATCATGTGTATTCCCACATGCTTAATGAGGTTGTGACCATAAACTGCAGAAGATACTGGATGAAGGCTGTGTGACGTCAGCAGTTTGGGTTGCTGAATCAATCCCTGAAAGCTAATTTGCACTGGTCGCCATATTTATAAGCTGTCTCAAACTTATATTTAATGTGCCTTGTACCAATCAAAGTTATGGAGTAAAAACAGGGCATAAGCCTCCAGACAAACAACCTTTTCACCAGAGACAGTTGTCAACTTGGCCATTACTCTGGCAGGGAATGCTACCAGGACAATAATTTAAAAGCCAGCTAAATGCAAATTAAAATTGTTTTTAATAATCTAGACCAGGGTTGGCCTACAGCAAGAAGGTTGTTGGCTCAACCCCTGTATTGGTCAGGTTGTCTCAGGGCCCTCCGGCTTCCTCCCACAACCCCAAAGGGAATAAACAGTGTAAATGATGGATGTATGGACAGATATAAAGTCATCCTCAAGTTTACCATGAATCACTTCAGGGCAATTTGGTACACAAGCACAACATTCAAACACAAAAAGCATTTAAATGAAAACTGAAATATCTCTACCGCGGTCTTTATTGACTGGTTCATGTTTTGTTCTTGAAGGAAAATCAGTAGATATGTTTTGCTGTGATGGCCTACAATTGATTTCCAACTGTTGTTAATTCTGTTTTTAGGCCCTTTAGTCTGTCTTTGCTGTTTTATTTTGTGCCCTAAAGTATAAAAGTTTGCACCAGAAGGTCTGATGAAGCTCCATTTAGATTAAAATTAAATTTAGTGGTACTGTCTTACTGGGCGTATACTCCAATTCAGCCCTCAGAAAGTGAAAATAGCACTAATGTGGCCTTCACAGAAACCACAGTTGCCCATCCTTGGTCTACACTTACAGTTATGTAATATTTTGACAACATTCAAAATAATTTCCCCTTCATTAGTCTCAGAGCTATTGGTGGGTAAAAATGTGTGGCTAATGCTATTGTTAGTCGTTGGTCTCGGTTGAACATATAGGTATACTTCTCTGCTGACTGAGTTATCTGAGAGTGGAAACTGAAAATGTCTAAACACAGCCCAATATATATTTTTTTCTTTTTAGGCCAAAACACTGTCAGTCTGTGCAGTCTCAAAGAAATACTACTGATGTTGTCCATTTGCCCTGACTAGCGAGCATTTGAGTAACTAGTGGTTGCATGAGTAACTAGTAGTTGCACCTGCATTACATTTCAGCTGCATGAATCTGGTGATGTCTATTCGAGCCAGCTATCTAAACACATTTTTACACCAAGCAGCATGTAAATTAAATTCTGACAACATAAAAATGGTTGAGCAAATGAAAAATTTACCTCTCACACTGTTAGAATGCTTACATCATACAGTTGAACATTGTGTGCTTTACTGCAAAACTAACCTTGTACCTGTATATAATCAAACAAATGTGGAAATGATTCACTGTAGGTGGCAGTAGGCATCCTTTAGGCTAGATATTACTGATCCTACTGTTTATCTTGCTTATAATGTTTTCTTTGATTTGGGTTGTGTTTACTGTGTTCACATTAAGAGCCTGTATGAATGCTATGTGTACATTTTTTCTGAAAGCTACAAGTTACGCATTTAACAACATGAGTTCATGAGTTGACAGGCTCCAGTGGGAAGGCAATGTAAGTAAGCAGATAAACTGTTTCACACATCCATGGCATCTTACATCCATCTGGGAAACATTCCACAAAAAGTGATTGGAATGGCAGAACCATTCAAGGAAAACTTTTAGGTGCTTGAACAAATGTTTTGTCTGGCACATCCATTAAGGGCTTGTGGTCACTTCTCGCTTTCAGCACAAGTAAACCAAGATTTTACCTAATCCTCCTAATAAGTCCAGTGATTCCTAATGGGAACAGTACTTTCTGGTTGAAGCTCTGAAACGTGGGTCAGCTCAATGTCAGACGCAGAATCTGCCAAATCCAATTGCTTTGCTAGGTTTGTCTCTCATTCCACTGCATCTCCACATATCATGAACACACCCTGCAACAGGCCTTAGAGCAAACTTTGATCAAAAGTCTGATTTGCTGCCATTTTGTTCATCTTTAATATAGTAACATGCTAGCTCAGTGGTTGTCTTAACCTTGCAGTGCAACTGGATCCACCTGATTTGGTGTCTGTAATAAGCCAGATCCATCAACAGCAATTGTGCTAGGCTAGGAGTGGTATGACCCAATCAGCATCCTTTAGATCAGAAAAAGGTGGGAACTAAGAGCATGGCGAAGAAGTGACTGCTTGTACAGAGATTAGAATGGATGCTGAACGCTTCAGTAGAAGTTCAATCATATTCCTTTATTAATTGAACCAATAACATCACTGAAAGCATTTCTCCCGCTACCAACACATTTTAGCAAGAGTTTGTTCTACCAAGTGGCTCAATTTTGTTCTTTACACTTGCGTCCACCTACCAAATAATCTGATTGGCCCCAAATGATTGACAGAATGATCTGCAGGATTATCCTGTCAATCATTCAGGCCAAATAGAGTAAATAAATATACTAAGTAATCATCTAGACCAGGGGTGGGCAACTGACAGTCCAGGGGCCATATGTGGCCCTCCACCTCACAAAGTGCGGCCCGCCAGTCATTTCCAAAAAATTAACAAGTATGAAGAAAATTCAAATATCTAACAGAAGTATTCATGTAAAGTCTAGATTAAGAACTTAATATGCTATAATAGTGTCTCTGAATCTCTGTCATAAAGCATTAAAACTATATCAAGTATTACTCAATACTGTGGCAGCAGTAACATATTTGGGCTTTAAAAATCGCAAATCACTTACTCTTTCATTGATTTCAAAATAGCTGAATAGGTTTAATAATGTGTACATTGTCTAGGTTAGCTTGAATTCTATGTCAAGTTCATTTAACTATGCATAATAGCTTGTATTTGTGTAATAATATATGAATATTGGTATTCTATCATATGATTACTTTTTATTTGCAAATTTTGTTTATCAAATATTATTTTTTCCCATCAAGAGTATACGAAATTGCCACAGTGCAGCCCTCAGGCTGGGAAAACAGTTTTATGTGGCCCTCTTGGCGATTAAGGTTGCCCACCCCTAATCTAACTGTCAGGTTAAAGTTGCCCCTTCGTCATTTTGAAAGGAGCACCCTGGGTGCCAAAAGAAGCTTGTGTTCATTTGCTTTTTTTAACTGTATTTTCACAATAAAAAAGTCAACTGCTTAAGGTAGGAAGTCAGAAAGACATTTGGGCTACAAACAGAAATGTGTATGGGATGCATGACGGGGGTTGTCAACATGTTTGTTTCTACTGTTCAAATGGAAAATTTTAACATATAAGTGTGTTTGACTGTTGGTGTTTCCGCAGCCAGCCTCAAGCAGACACTGCAGAAAGTCTTTGCTTTTACATATTAGATTTATTTTTCAAAACAGGAGTTTGCCACTTGGCGATGACCATTATCCCTGATTTTGTGAACAATTATGTTGTCTTAAAAGTACATATTAACCAGGGAATGAATGATTAAAGTAGGTTCATTTCAGGAACATCCACAATCCAATAAAGTACCCTGTCCTTCACAGAAAGGCAGAGAGAGCTGCTCCAGTCTAACCCTAGGTACTTGTCTACTTAGTAATCAGGACAAGCTGTGGGGAGACTTGGCTTAAACATGCAACCACAATTTCTTCCTCTGTGGTGGGAGAAGACGAAGAAGGAATACCAAAGGGGGAACACGGTGAGTGCTGAAACAATTTTGCTGGAGGAGCAGAAAAGTTGTCGTTCTTGAGATGTGTTGCGAAAAATAGGGGCAAACCACAGGTCTAAAAGGGGCGCACTGTACATACAGTACGAGTGTGTCAAAAGCGGACCAAAGACATGCATCAGTTCATTTTTTGCTGACAAGAGCCGCCCCAAAAAACAGAGACGCTACTCATCAGCTTTTAGGTCAGAGGGAGTCCAAATTGAGTGTGTGACATGCAGCCTAGAGCAAGACAGCAGAAAGAGTTTGAGGGAGGGGGGGTTGAAAAATCAATAGGAATGCCAGAAAAAGTTGGGTTCTCAAATGGTCATGCTTGAAACCAGTATTCACAGCAAATTTCCGGCCGCAGTGCCATGCCTAAGTCCCCTTGATTATTTTCTGGTTCGGGGGTTGCAGCATTTCAAAGACTCCTCTCTGCTCACGTCTGTGATTTGGTCTTGTTAAGAGGACTATATTTCAGTGGACAAAACACACAAAAAAGCTGAAGGAAAATTGAAAGTGACGATCAATCACACAGAGTTCCCAGTCTTCCATGCAGGGTGTGGTGGACCCAGGCGCTTAGTGTCACAGTGCCGTCTGATATTTGAGTGTTGTTTTGGAAAAGAAGGTTAAATTCACAGAGTGACAGGGTAATTTTAAACTCTTGTAAAGCAGAAAATTGGGTAGGTTGGTTTCCTCAACAGTGTGTAGCTCTTTGTCCTCTTCAAAGATGATTCAGTGTGCACAATCATGCTCTGTTGAGTGAAAAACACCCAAATGAAATAAAAAAGATGTGAGTTGGAGTTTGGTGAACTAAAGAGGATGCTTTGTGAATCAAATCTAAGAGACATCCAGCATCATATACTGGCAAAAAGCAACAGACAGATATGATTGCCTGCTGATTAAAATCACTTCAATATGGACAGGGAAGGTCTTTTCTCTTTTGAGAAATGTGTTGAGAAAATCCTCTCCTTCCAGTCACAATATTTACTCTAGGATGTAGGTGTTCTTGCTGCGTTTGTCTGACTGTCTGAGAGCAAAAGAACTAAAAAAGCTCTTGACAGACTTTGATTACATTTTCAGGAAAAGGTGGTCATGGCACAAGGATCTGAATTAGAGTGTGCATTCAGGATTTTTTTTTTTTAAGTTTTGATAACTTTGCAAGAAAAGGTAGTCTTCCACATTTTGACTTATATTTTCTATGCTTCCCAACAGACTTTTTCTGAAATTTTCAAGGAATGTTGGCCATGGCACCGGGAAAAGTGACTACATTTTTTGGTGTATATCTGTTATGTCTGTATGTATGTCTGAGCAAGACAACCTAAAAAAAGTTATCAATAGATTTTTATTTAATTTCAAGTGCTTCAACAACTTATGGCCCTTTTCCACTAGCTCGTCTTGGCCCTACTCTACTCGGCTCTACTAGCCCGGTACCTCCTAAAACAAGCTAGTTTTAGTACCTACTCCGCTCAGGTTCTGAGCGAACTGAGTCGATACTAAAAGATGGCATCACCGACTGCCGGCTCCTGATTGGTCAGACAATGTCGTCATCAATGAGTCATAAGCGCAACGACCTAGAATGCTAGCGGTAGCTACCATTAGCTTACCCTCATACGTCTTTTCTTTGCAGCTCGATTGCTCTTGTCCTCGGCTTCATTCTGTTGTATAGCTTCCAAAACTCTGCTGTGCTTCTCAAGGGGTATTTCTTCTTACCATCTGCAGCCTTCTCCTGCTTTCCTTTTTTACTCGGTTTGTGACAGAAAGCCACAGATTGTTGTGTTGCGCTCAAAATGAGTCACAGCAGAGCCACTCTCTGTTTACAGCGACACAGCACGCCGTTGGGCAGGCAACTGGGGCTAATGGAAAAACAGCACAAGGCGAGTAGAGAAGGGCCGGGTAGAGTTGAGTAGAGTAGAGTAGGTCTAGTGGAAAAGGGCCATTACTGTTGTTGCTAGAAAACAGAAAATGTAATAGTCTTCAAGGTGTTATGATTTGAATTTACAGTAGGTTACTTGCCAATCCAGATAATAGAGTAAGATCTTTTTCATATATATATATATATATATATATATATATTTTCCATTTTCCCAGTGAGGGCTTTAAAGAGGTTGTTGAGGTCAACCCACTTAATAGTACTTTATATTGGATTGTAGGCTGTGCGTGTGTGTAATCTCTGACTGTGTATATGTGGAGCTCTTGCTGTGCCATGCTCTCTTGAGCCCTTTTCACAGTTACATTTATTCCAAATTGCTGCAGCATAGCTCCCTCATTATTGCACCCCAAGACATTCACATTTATTCTGCAAGGATGTGACATTTGTGTCAATTCACAGAACAATGCAGCTTTTGAGGGGTGTGGGAGAACTGATTCGGCATGTTTCACATACACACAAAGGCAGGCAAGCACACATGAAACTTCCAAAGCTTCCATCCCCCTGCTGAGTCCACTTGCTCCCCTCTCATCAATATCATGCCTCTGATACTACCACCAGAAATGGGGTCCATTCCCCCATCCTGTCTTGTTTACAGTACAATAACATACAAGGGGAAGAATGGTGTCAATCCAAATCCACAAGAGGGCCTCTAACACGATGGCAATGACCTATAGTTCTCTTATGAGGATAGCGCACAGCTTTGGGATATATACAAGCTTTCACCACTTACTCTCACTCGATGCTTCTAAAAAGGTTGAGGCTAAACGAAAAAAAGGTGATCCTGACATAGAAAAAAACTAATAACAACAAAAAAAAAATCTGTATTGGTGCTTGATATATTGATATATTTTATTGTCTGATGTTGCAGAAAATCCACAGAAAATTCCTTACATTGGACTAGTTGACATCCTCACTGAAGACAAAGAATCATGAGGGCTTATATATAGCAACTTGAGATTGGTGCAATTTAATTATTCATTGAGGATTTGAGATTATCTTGATCCTGTCTTTATTCTTATGCAACACTTGTGAAGGACATACCTAAAGCTGGATCACACTTTCCCTTTTTAGGTGTTTTCAGCTAATGAGTAGTTAAGTCCTTCTTCTAATATTTAAGGTATGAATATGAACATCAGGAGCAACAGTTCTTGTTGTCTGGCTTAATCAGTGCATCCAGTTAACAGCATTTATCCTAGCGCTGACCAGTAAGAAAACAAACTTTCTGAGGGCCTCTGTTATTTGGGCTAATTTTCTTCTTGACACATCAGGATGAGTCTCAATTTATTTCCTCTGCCAGGAGGTTATGTGATTGCCAGCGTCTGTTTTTTCTTGTTAGTTTGTTAGTTGGTTTGTTTGTTAGCAAGATAAGTCAAAAAGTCATTTCAATGAAATTTTCAGGAAATGTCCAGATTGGGACAAGGAACAAATGATTAGATTTTGGGAGTGATCCAGATCACCATATGGATCCGCCATGACGAAAAATGTGATTTCTGTGAATAACTACTGAACTAAAATTGATATCATTGTGAATCCAATTACTAATGGTGTGTTTTCATGGTCAATGAATCTAAATATTTTAATGAAATAAAGGTAGGACTAATATTTATGGTGAAAATCACAATATGGGTGAGGCTGGCAGAGGTCTGCGCTCTCGAAGTGCTTTTCGTGTTTTTTATTCGTTTTTATCTCCACTTCTGTGTTCACGACTGCTTGCATCATAGAGTTGTTGTTTTTTTTTTTTTATCAATGTTGCCACTATTAAGACTATAAATCATGTAATCTGATCATTCATTATTTCGAATTTCCCCACAACAGCCCAAAATCATCACAGAAAAACTGACAAAATGAAATGTGCAATGGGTTCCCCACTTAGCGCTTCTTAATAAACGCAGTATTCTGCGCTGTGTTTGAACTCAATTTAAAGGCTCTTGCCTTGGGACCCATCCAGGTTTGATCCCCACCTGAGGCCCATTTGCCATGCACCCCCTGTGATCTCTCTCCCCTTTCTGATACAATCAGCTCCACTATGATTGTGGGCCTGAAATGCATTCCAAATTTTTTTGGGAAATTACATTAAATATAAATTACCATATGTGATCGCATATTTCTCTTTATGCTGGACTCTATTAGTTATGAATCAATATATTGAATACTCAGCAATATGTGGCTTCTATTTTTCTTATACAGATAGGTCAAAGGTCAATCAAGTAAGGACCATCACACAAAATACTAAGATACGCCAATCATAAATGAGCTTAACTCCTACAGGACATAAAGAAAATGTGAAACCTTCAAATGAGGGTCAAAGTATCTGTTTCACATGGTCCCTGTCGCTGTTCATGGTGTCCCCTCCTCCCTCCCTGTCATGAGACATGAAAGAGCGGGCCTCATAGTAAAATGGAATAAACCATCCTCCAAGGTTGAACTATTTGTAATTACCTGTAATTGAGTGTTTGGCTGCAAAACCATTTCCTCCTCAGATCCTGTGAGTAGTTTTTGAAAATCATGATGACTTTGTTCTTGGCCCGGCCACCGATTGACCTTCTCCAATTGCAGAATTTCCTGAACGCCTGTGACATGAGACAGAGTGGGACCTGGATGGGGAGGGGGCACTGCATGCTGCGTTGTCACAAGATGAGTTACTTTCCACCAGTTCCATATGGTTTCAGTCATCTGTTGGGCTCATTCCTCTCTTTCCCCCTTTTCTTTTCTTTTCTCTGCCTATTTACTATTTATAAATACATGAAACTGCTTTCACTACATTCGGCCTTGGCCAGACTCCGAGGTTAAAAATGGAAGAAACCAAGACACAAATTGATTCATATTTCATATTGATGTCTCTAAGAGGACTGTGTTTTTTGTTTTTTATGTGCAGGAGTGTATGTGTGTATAGTAGACAAGTCAGAGTGCAGTAGCTATTGTTACACAGGTCAGCAAACAATCTCTAAGGTAGAATACATTTAATTGACTCTAACTGAACAGTTGACTCTGGTGCAGTTTCTTTTTGTTTGTATGTTGCTGGTCATAAAGGAGTTTTGGAATTCTGCAATGATGTTGGGGAGAAAAATTGCAGCATAGTGAATAGTCCTTTACATATCTGCACTCTTGACAATCAAACACACACAAACAGACAGGGATGCAAACATACACGCATATTCTTACACAAATTAAACGGCATGGTAAAGCAGGTGTAAAACATCAGTCTGTCTGCACATATGCATGCTACCCTTAAAATTAAAACAGAACATTAGAGTTACCAACTTGCTTGTGAAATGGTTTTACAGCCTATTTTTCTACTGCATTGCTTTTGACCTTTACGTACTACTTTTTACTCATAACACCAACTTTAGATCTGTGCCCAAAATCCTCGGTCATCCATTAAGGAGGAGGCTGCCATTGAGAAGTTACCACCCTAAAGCTTCATGCAGCTTTTTACCACTCAAAGACCATCAGTGTAAGTGTACTTGTTTACATCACTCATGACAGGTCCTCATTGGATAACTTTGTGAAATTGCCTGAATCCATTAAGTGAGTTTCACTAAATGTGTTCTTATTTAGCTCATAGGGTGCAGCACTGTTACTGTCCATTAGGATGCCAAAGAGGCAAAAAGATTCTGACATGTTCGCTCAATAACCCACCAAGCCTGTGACTTTTATTTCTGCAGTAACAGGATGTGACTTTTAAAATGAAACCGTGTGTTTTCTTGTTTTCAGAAAATAGCACAAATGTTTCAGTTGTTTTATTATCATCTTACTTTACATTATTCCAGTAAAATCTAACATTGTATCTCGGACAGACTGAGAACACACGGGGGTCGAGTATTTGGTACATGAAGCTGTTTTTTTTTTTTAATTAGTCATTGTATCCAGTTATCAAAAATAAAATATAAACTTTCAGGTCTAAAATATGGACTCGTTGACAAATTTTCCTCCCTTCAAGACTCCACTGTTTAGCAGATCATACTTAATAGGGATAAAACATTACCCCTTTATTACCTTACGTGGAAAGTTACCTGAGGGAAATGAAAAGTAAAATCACATAATAAAAAATAATTAATTTTTGTGCCTCCATACAGGTGACGACTAAGGCTGGTGGCTCTTGTGTTTTTTGCTAGCCTGTAGATGTTCATGGGTTCATCTGTGATATAAACTTAAAGATGCTATGAGGAGTTTCTAATTAATTATAAAAAAAAGTCTCACTTTTAGATATATGCCTGATCGAAATACACACTTTAAGGTGAGTTTTATAGCATCAAAATAGGTTATCTATAAATGCTATTCCTTAGCTTCGCAGTTGGGTCAGACAGGGCTGGACCGGCCTGGATACTTAACGTCGGGAACAAGACAATTAAAACTAGCAAATTTATATTATTCGGACACGTCTTAGAGCACCGGGCTGTAAGTAGCGATATATAGCTGGCGACAAAACTACGATACTAAGTTTTCCAAAAATTGCTTGTTGTCACACATCAAAAACTACCGCTACGTAACTAGAAAGAGATACATTACCTCGTCACTTTGCATCCTGTAAGTTGTTGAAAAAAGAAGTTGTAAAGCAATGCAGAGTTCTGAGGAAGGTCTGAGCTGCATTCATTAGCATCACAACAAACGCACGCTTTGGCTTGGGTTACGTCTTTACGGCAGTCGCCACACATGCTCATGGGTAACAGAGTCTTTATGGTCATCCACTGTACGACTTTTTCGATCGCGGTGTTCAGCTGTTGCTCATACTGTACGAGTGAATCCCAGGGGTTAACAGTTCACAGCTCACAATTCTTCTTCACACACCATACAACCTGATGCTCGGATGTGATATGACTGCTCACACTGTACGACCATGTACAACACGTCAGACTCTTGTATCCGGAAATGCAATGTAAAAAGTAGTAGGAGAAGAAGAAGAAGAAGAAGTAGGAAGTGGTCAAATGCTCACATATGCGAATGAATAACAAACAAAAACGCATTGCCGGAATAGGCTCCGCTGTCCCTACCACAGCTCAACAAGTTGACCCTCCATTGCTTGGGTCTAGATCCGCTGTGATGCCATGCTGCTCCATCTTGTGCATTTGTCTTCTCTTCCGTATCTACGTTTGCGCACGTGTAGTGTGACATAGCCTCACGAGGGGCGACCAGGATTTCTAACAGGTTTTATTTTCATCCGATCAATCAGGAGGTGGTCGTGAGGTGTTAATCACTTTTCGTTACCTCGTGTATACTACACGATGTGAGACACACAATTTAGCCAAAACTTGGCCCGATCCCCAAAATAGTCACACGGGTGAAAAATCGTGTCAAAAAGGGCCAAAAATCCCACAGTGGATGCCCGGCTTTTTGTGAATATACTATTGATGTAGTGCTTTGAGGGATGGGGAGAATGAACTTGTTAGATTTTAGAAGCAACAAGGTCTCGAGTTCATGACTTTCTTGTGAGCACCTTAAATTTGAAACGCCTTTAGGGATTTTGTTAAAGTTGCAGAAATGTCCTCAATGTCTCACGGGTGAACTGATTAGACGTTGATTAGACGTCAAAGATTGTTCAAACTGAATGGTAAATGGACTTGAGCTTATATAGCGCTTTTCTATACTCTTTGGCTACTCAAAGCAGCTTTACTGTACACTGCAGGTCACAGCAACCCATTCACACCCATTCACTCTCACATTCACTCAGTGATGGTTTAGAGTTTCTTTGTCAGTTCATCAGTACATCCCAACACGTTCATGCCCTTTCTATTCACACACCACTGATGCAGAAGTGTAAGCAACCTGAGTTTAAGTGTCTTGCTCAAGGAGCCAGAGCTGAGCTTGAGCCAGCAACTTTCCAATTACCAGAAGCACACTATAAGCACTGACAGAGCTATTACAGTATGTCTGTCAAATTTTGCAGAAACATCCTCTCTGGTGTGATTTTGGGGGTCACAGGTAAGGGTAATTGGGTCTCCCTTTCCCCTTGCTTGAGGACATGACATGTCAAGAACATTTGAGAAATTTCTGTACATTTTTGCAATAATTCAAAATTCCTCTTGTCCTGATTTTAATTTACTTGTACGGTTAAATTTTGCAGCCTGCTTAATTGAAACTACATTCCCCAAACTTAAGGCCACAGAAAATAAATTATTTTTCATCAGAGATTTAGAAAAAGCTGTATCATCTTTATCATTTAAATGCAAAACTATCCTATCAATGCCACTTTATTTTACCACTGAATGAAACCCTGATCTTTAAAATAAATGTTCCATCAGCTATAGTGGAGACATCAAATTTCCAGTTCTCACAGTCTTTTTGTCAGTGGGTCTCTGCTCCTCCATGATTACATAGACTCCAGCTCAAACATAAGTTGCTATTGGGAATGTCAGGTTGCCATTTACTTATGATTGGCTGATGAAAGGTATAATTTAGGACTGCCAAGACAGCAACTTCAAAAGCTTCCAATGCCACATTAGGCTGGAATGTGAAAGCTGTCAAGACAAGAAATGATCCAATTTTCTACTGGCTTTAATTACAAAGAGGATCCCCTTTCATTGGTGGGGCAATTGCTGTCCATTTCTGAGGAGCATTGTGGAAAATGATCAAGTCAAGCATGGCCAGAATGCTGAAATCTGGACGGTCTTAGTGTAGTTGTTATGTGGTTATGTTATATATGAAACTCACATGTCCACAGTTGCTGTAAAATGACCTCAACAAATGTTTAAGAAAAAGGGACTTTGTGGTGCCAAATGAGCCTCATGATGGCCAAAGTCCAATCACTCAATGTACAAAAAGTTGTGACTTAAATGACCCTTTGGTTTGTGTTGTGGTGACTGGTAAGACAAAATAAAATAAGTGGATTAAAGGTTACATGTCTTTCACTCTGTCCGTCTGGAAATGTTCTTTTTCTTGGCTTTAACCACACCAACAAAATAAAAGCATAAATTGTGTCTAATCCCCAGAGCAGAGACATTATGCCTGAAGCCCGTTGGTAATGGGCTATGCTCTTTCTAATCTAAATAAAGCTAAGCATTTGTAACAGCAGCTGCATTATGGAAAATCCAATTTGTGATTACAACTGCACTGAACCCATGGGTCCTTCTTTGTAAGTCCAAGACGCTAAACTGCATGTCTTTTCCATCATTGCCTTTCCAGGAAACTGACATGCACATGACCTTGCATGCAATAATAATGATTCATATGCAAAACCTGGGCCCAGGTTTTTATGGGGTAAAAAGAATAATCATAAAGACATTTTCAGACATGCAAAATAATGCATGCAGCAGAGAGCCCAGAAACAGATGAAGACGTGCAAACATAAAGTCATACAAATACATAACACCCTTGAAATAACATTGGGAACAACACCTGGGAACAATAACAGCATTTATGGCTGACTACTGAGCAACATGTGTGCTGCTAACTGTGCTAGGTTTGTTTTCACTCGTTCAACAAAATGTGGATTTGCTGCATCAATACTCTAACCAGCAGAGAAGCATTTGTTAAATTCGCTGATGACATTACAAACTTACATCTCCAACTTCTAACACGTTTCAGTCATTCTCACAGATTCTTTTGAACGCATACCGTTATCACACCATTTCTGTGTGAACATGAAGCATGGTGACAACGTTGTCTTTTAAAGAGGCCCTCAATTCCTTCTGCTCATAGTACATGTTTGTTTAAACTAAAGTTCTGTTCTGGTCTGACAATGCAAGATTCCAAGTTATGACGGCAGAGACCCTGGCAAATAAGTCAGTGTGTGGCGTACTGTGTTCATTTTTCTGGAGCATGGCACACACTATAGCTGTGTTCGAAATCGTCAACTCCTTCACTCACTTTTCCCTATGTAGTGTAAATAAAATAATGGACTACATAGGGAATGACCAAACGACATTTCGGACACTACACTGAAATTTTCTAAACGTCATAGCCGCAGTAGATGAGCCTGGTGTTCCTGTGATGGAAGTGGACGTGCCAAAAATCACATAAACAAACCGGGCACTGAGGAGGATAAGTAGCAAATTTTGAAGGTGTTTAATTTATTAACATTTATGAATGAAAGCAGCACCTAACAGCCTTCTTTCTCTTCTTCTTTGGAAAAACACGACCGCATTGCATTGTTGTATACGGGAGAACAATATAGGGTACATCATAGGTACACTCACATTTGCTGTGCATTGTGGGTATTTTGTAGTGTGCTACATAGGGAATGGAATTAACTGCTGAGAATTTGAACAACACTACAAAATGGCAAACACACTATATAGTGCACTATATCTACAAAATATGATGGGGAACAATTTCAAACACAGTTTATAAGAACAAAACTGTTAAATCTATCATTATCATCATTCATTGGCTCTCTGTTTCAAAACTGGGTAAGTCTTAAAAAATGAATAGACTGCTGCTTGACTTTTTAAGCATAGCCACAGTTGACGCCACAACATTTATGATTTGGGCTTTTGAAATATGAACCAAAACAACAAAAGTGTTAAACAATCACAAACAACTGTAAGTAAAGTGGCCAAAGGACACCTTACGAGTCTGTAATTTTATTTTTTTTTTTTTCTGTTGAAGATCTAAAATTAGAACAATATGTTGTCAAATGCTAGTCTCAATTGATAATCCCAAACATTAGCACAAGGTTAATTCATATACAGTGGTTCATGGGCAGAACGTTTAGATGACTCTATTGGGTTAAATTTTTCTTGACTGCTTTCAGATGACCACAGATGATTAGGACCTGAGTCATAAATTAGTTCGAAGTATCTTCTTTTCTTGGCTCTATAAAGAGTTCTACTTGTCTCGGTGACATAATGCCAACTGAAGCAAACTGGATGAGTTAATTCACTATCCCAGCCAACACCTCGCCCTGTCCCCCCACCTGTCAGATCCTGTCAGAGCAAATGTCACAAAAAGAAGGACACAATGAAAAGGGACCTTTCTCACACATTTGGTACATGTCCAGAGGCTTATTTGTAAGCCTGCAGGGTGTGGTAGATAAACCTCCACCTCAAAGAGAACAGCTCCCTCCCATGTAATTGGCCCCATCAGATCAGGCTGCATGACATTCCTCCCGACTGTTTTAAGTGACGACTGCCAAAAGACAGAGCGCATTGCCATCAAAGGGACTATCTCAAATCAGGATCAGGAGCACTTAATGGGATATCCTTGTATCATTAGCTCAGGTTTCAGACCACACCCTGCTCATGATTTATGCTAACAGAAATAAAATTCACAGAGGTGCTCAGACAAGCAAAATAAAACTGTAAACCTTGAGTTAACAGGCCATGGCACACATAAAAAAGCACTAACACAGAAAAGAAAGTCTTCACCCCAATAAGAGATCTCTTTATCAGAGCCCGGGCCGCTCTAGCGAGTCGGAGGAAGGATGCATCCCCAGGCAAAGTAGAGATAAGGGCCTTTGATAGAATTAAGCCAACGTCAAACAGTCAGTAGATGAGCTCTGTGAAGATAAAGCAGCCCGGACTGACAGGTCTGATAATGGTCCAAACAAAGAGAAAGTGGAGATTAAGGGGTTCCTTTTCAGCCGGTGAAGTGGACTGCCCAGAGGACACTCCAAAACATGGCTCATCTGTCACGGACAGGAGGAATGGATGCCATCACCAACGCTTCATCCAGGGGACAGATAGCATCTAGGAATGCACGTAAAGAATGCTAAGACAGCTTGACCGCACTTTAGTTTTTCAGGATTTCATTAGAATTCCATTTTTATCTGCTTGTTTTTCTAAATACTAACTTTTCCTCTATACCGAAAGTTTCTCTTTGAAGAGGAAAGCCGTATGCAACACAGGTAATGATTAAATAATGAAGGATAGTGTACAGCCTGTTTAGATGAGTCAGACAACAAACCAATATGAAGGACGCCAGCCAGAAAACACACTAATGAACAAACATATTCTTATAAAGTGTACCTTAAAGAGCAAATTACAGGTTAGATTATGTTGACATAATACTAAATCAGTCTGTTTATGTCTGCTATATTTGGTTGTTGCAGGAATGGTTGGCTTTTTTGAAGGCCAACCTGGAAGACAGCATTGCACTGGCGCTCTTGACTAAAAGTGAGATGCTTTTTATATATACTTAATTCTTCAATCATTGCTGATAATTGTGTGGTGAACAAAAAAATATTAAACTTACACGTTTTGTTTATCATGACAATATTTACAAATTAATCTACCTATCATGATTTTTCAAGCATAAATGTAGTCAGGGATTAAAAAGCTGTTAACAAACTATTATAGAACTACGATATGGCAGCTGGACTAAGAAGCAACTAGCACATTTTTAAGGTATTGCTCCACGTTGAAACCCCTTGTTTGAGAATCTCCTCTTAATTGAATGACCTGAACAATTTGGTGCCCGTGGCTGTGTCTGTTGTGTATGTATTTTTGTTCATTAAACATCATTTTTCATTCATTCATTTAGCAGTTTGTTTGCATTTATCCCTTTTGGAAACATACCAGTTACAGGTTTTCACTCAAAGCTCTTATAGCACTGTGAGTACAGTCAGTTATGCCAGCTATATTTGGGTAAACCGGACATTGCTCCAAATTGCTTTTTTAATGTAGTTGGCATGTTTGAGTGCTGTTTTGGTGGAGTAGAAGGCAACCAGGCACAACCTACATACAGTACATGCTTCTGCAGGCTCTGGATCAAATCCAACCTGTGGCCAGCGGCAGATTGAAAAAAAAAAAAGAAAAGAAACCTTGGTCAGCACCTGTATACGCACCGGGATGGCTCAGTTCTAGCAGGTGGTTTTGTCCGACAATGGGCCCAGTTCAGCATATAGAGCACTGCTCTGTGGAAGTTAAATCGGCTTATTAGCCAGTCATCATCATGGGCCAGGAAATCTTCATGGTCCCTGAAGTCTCTTTCTCCATCCTGATCCTACCTTTGAGCCAGCACATCCATTGAGCAGTATTACTCACAAGTGTCACTGCACTATTTATATACTTACTCAGCAATAACATTTTAATCAATTGATGCTATCCACTGCTCTACATTATTTGAAGGTGAAAGTATTTTATTTGAACATTGCATACAGTAGTACATCTAATGGCTCACTTAAGGAACATGTCCATATCACTGCAGACTCGGGTGTTTATGATTACACTGGTCTCTGAGGGGCCGTTTACATGGAAACTCCTGACTTGAAGCCGCAAAGATTCTCCCTTTCCGTTTTCGAATTCTTCTGCGTTTACATGACAACGCTCGGAGACGAGTTAATCCCCTGTAAATCCGCTGTAGTGTGCATGCCGGTTCAGTAGATGGCGGTGTAGGTCTGCAGAGATGCAGCGCTACAACACACCTAACGAAGAAGAAAACCTTTCACAAACAACAATGGCGTAACAGACGCACAGAGAAGCAGGAGTTTCTTTTTTGGACAACAAATCAGTTCGACAACAAATCTGTCTGGATAGTTTTTTCTGGATAACAAACCGAGCACGGTAAGACGCTCACACGTTACCCGGCGGACGGAGGAAGCTGCTGTTGTTCCTGGTATGCGCGCGCAGCCTCCATCTGAAAGAGTACTGCGCATGCGGTGACGTCAGCGTTTCCCCCTGAAACGCTCTGCTCTGTGTTTACACGAGGCCGGATAGAGGAGCGGAATCAAATCTTTCCGCTCTGGGGAGCGGTGTCAAAAGTTTCCGTTTTCACTGGAAACGCAACATGGTCTCATCTAAACGGAAGGCCAAAACGCAACGAAATGTTTGCGGAATCGATCGTTTTCGGCGTCATGTAAACGGCCCCTGAGTCTGATATTTGTTGACATTAAATGTATGAAATGGCTTCAATTCACCACCTCACCATTTTTCAACAGTTTTCCCCGTCTTAAAAATGTTCCTGCGCCAGCAACAAAATTGACCCACCGGTGCGCACATTCTTCTGCCAAGTTTCTTTCCATAAATCACAACCTTATTTCTTATATAAATCACAACCCTGTTTTGTGTGTAAGCAAGACTTTTAAGGCCCCAAAGCAAGAAGAGGTGGAAGGTGGGAGGGTGAGACAAAAACAGGACAAGACTGCATGAACAGAGATTAACATCTATGCTAACAGCTTCAGTAGCAGTTTGTCTGATCTCAACTGCATTTCTTTATTACATAAAATACAGCACAACACACTTCTCTATAAAGACAGAAAACTTTTGCTTGACGTGTTTTGACAAGTATGTTGAATGAAGTGGCTTATATTTTATTCTGTACACTTCAGCAGTAGCACCTGCCAACTGTATCATCTGATTGGCCCATAATGAATGTAATTGATGGAATGATCATCCAATCACTTGCTGGATATGCTTTGATAGGTGCTGCCCATTTCCAAACACTTTCAATGGGCTCTTTCTCAAATGGAATGTAAACTGAACGGTCCATCTGGTGTGTCAGGTTATTAAGAACGTCCCATTTTTAACAATCTGAACAACTCATGACTGTTTTAGGACAGATTAAGTTAAAGGTGTAGTCAGCGATCTTCTAATCTTCTAATCTAATGCAGTGTTTGTCAAACTCATCGTATTTCTCCTCTCCATCCACAAGATGTCACCACTGACAGCATGTTGAAAAAAAAGTCCGGTTTCAATACACAGCCTTGACTCTGAATTTCAGCAGGTAAATACTGTGGCTCGGGCCGAGTCACCAAAACAGGGTACACCCCCCACATCCAGGGGGCGATCATACTCATGTGCAGATCAGACAGAGGGGGGAGGGGGAATAGTAGGTTGCTTAGCGTGCGCAGTTAGCGTAAGAGAGAGATACAATATGTGCAGTAGCAATGGCTGAAAAACAGCCCAAAAGAAAAAGGTCAGAGGAGCAGAAAGTGAAAAAGAAGGGCTATGACCATGAAAGAGCAAAGACCCGGGTCAACATTGGTGTTGCTTTCCGATGGTGGAGGGAACTCTGCGAATTGAAAGACCTGAAAACAGACATGGATGTCGCCATCTTTCTGCTGGATAGGTAAGCAACATTAGCTTTGTGGTGCTTCACATAACAGTAACAACCGTCAGGCATTCATCTTATTGTCTAATCTGCCAGAATGTACTGTTGTTGTGATATTATAATGGCAGTCGAGTTGTCTGACAAGTCGGGGTTACCTTAGCGTTGGTCAGCTACGCAGTTTCTACGGCCGTTTCCAAGACGATTCACGTCCATCAGCTTTCGGGGGTGGAGCCAGGGGTGAGGTATGAAGGGAGAGGCGGGTCTAAATTCGTTTATAAACAACCTCTCCACTTGTTTTCTCCCACATCGCTGACTACACCTTTAACTGCTGAGACTCTCCTAAATTTGCTGCTCCACCAATCGGTTGGTTTGTGTACAAAAGACAAAATTATGTAGAAAAGCAATGTTAGCAAAATTATGTGTGGACACGACCTCAAGTGGAGACTTTGAAAACCGCAGCATCGTGTTATTTCTCATCACCGACTCTTGGTTTTACTAGGAAAAAAAAGTATTCCTAAAATCTAGTAAAATGTGATTATTCAACATTTCGCAAGCAACACTAAGACTCTGTAAAACATCTTCAGATTAGATCAGAACTTGGAGTAGCAATCTGTTGAAAAGTTTTCCATTTGACCCCGAAACAGTACAAGATATGCTTCAAGGAAACTGGATCAGTGTGTTTAATCGTGAGTCAAGATAAAACTTTAATGCTCTGTTATACTCCAACTACTAATACATTAATTATCCCAGATGTTTAATGCCTTTTGGAGATTTGCTTCTTCACAGTCATTGCTCAGAAAGAGAGTGAAAAAAAGTTGTGTAAAGTTAATGCTGAGGAGGCAGAAAGCAGAGACAGTCCCCGCACTCTTCTGTAACATAGTCTGGCACAACACTAACAAAGGAAATGAGCAAACCACATGGCAAATAACAGACTTTTATTCAACACTCTGGGCCCCACTGCTTACACCAGGGTGCCAACCTCAGTCACTTACAAATAAACAGATTTATGAGAAATATTACACACAAATTACAACATTTGTCTAGACAGAACATAATTGTAGCTTTTCTCACACCGGCAAGACCAAGTTCAGCTTTCATGAATATGTACAGTATATTGGTGTATGTCAAACATTTACAGCTTCCAAATTCGCACTTAGGAGTAAATGGCATAAATCAGCAAATAAACATTTCTTACAGAGTGAAACTACACACGAGTTAAGCTTCTCCCTGCTGTAAACTAAACTTAATTAAACTTCCTTCAAAAACCAAACATGATTTCAGGAATTTGAAAAATATTTGCTGTGACTCCAAATGATCCATGACATTTACCAGTGAGAGTATTTTAGGGTTCTGTGAGCTACTTTTACATTTAATGTATTTGTATGTGCAGGATAAAGCTCCTATCATGAACAAATATGATGTCAGCTATAATCACAAGTTTCCATCCCAAGCAGACATGCATCCCTTTGATAAACACTGCACTGTTTTGCTGCGATATTGGTCACATTTTGATTATTTTCTTTAGATCTCATCACATTTTTCATGTTAGATATGAAAACATGATTTTCCTATGATTATGCCATAATTACTCAAAGTCACGGAAAATAATTTAATGTAAATGTTTAGAAATATATGTCCTGTTATGGCCTCTGTAATGATGTGCCTTTTAATTTTTTTTTTATGTGTTTGCACAGTTTTTCATTAATAGGATAAAATTATAGTTGTATCATTTTGTTGATTTTATTGTTGTTGTTTTATCCTGTACAGTGTCCTTGAGTGTTTTGAAAGGTGCTTTTAATGTATTATTATTGTTATTATTATTAAAAGTTACTGCAGTTTTTTTAATGGGGTTATACTTTCCTATTAATATGTGGAAGATGGTTCAAGACAGTAGGCCAGTTGAGAACCACTGTAATTATCATTATACTGTATAAGTATGATATTTCAAGCTTTACGAATCCATCAACTGTAACAGACCACAAAAGATGAAAAAACAGCTCATGACCTTTAATACATATATATGTGTAAAAGCAGGGCAAAAATTAAACTTTCTGAGATGTTAACTGTAACAAAAATTAATTTTATTGATACATTTTGAAACATAATACTAATAAAGAGGCATTTTTTAGCATCCAAAACTGAAAAAGAAATACCTGAGAGATGTTGTAAAGATGTGATTCAGTATATTTGTTTCAAAAGGCTATAACTTCATTACTAACCTTCTGTCCATACTTTTATTTTATTTTGGTATATTTTTCAAACATAATATAGTTTCAGATATTAACTCTTTAAGTAAAGCCCTATCTTATGTTAGTTTTAGGTATTTTTGCACAATATGTTTTTTGTTTGAATTTGTTTACTGCCCAAAACAAAACCACAACGACCTATGTGCATATCAAATAGATACTGTATGTAACATGTTATATATATATATGGCCCCAGCTTATGGAACAGCCTACCTGTAGACCTGAGGACTGCACCTAGTGTTAATGTCTTTAAAAACAATCTCAAAACTTACCTTTTTAGTCGTGCTTTTACCTGAATTACCTTTTAGTGTTTTTATTTATTTTACTTACAGCCCACTCTTTTATTTTATCTTATTTTATTTTTTATCTTTGCTATCTTTCCTTATTTTGTTTTCTAGTTTTTCTATCATATTTTTTATTTTTATTTTTTTTAACTTCATTTCAATTTATTATTTATTCTTCTTATTTTTTTTAAATTCTTTTATTTAATTTTATTTTATGATATATTTAATTTTACACTTTTAACCTAACCTCCAGTGTTTTCTCATTTTTAAACCTTTAAGATGGCGGTTCCTCAGTACATACTGGGTACATCAGTGTGCTTTATTATTGTTTTTCATTAATGATGCTTTTCATCAACACTGTTTATGGATTGCGGTGTGGGTGGGTTCAAGGGCTGGGTGGAGTGGGTTTGGGTCATATATCCTTTATTTTAATTTATCTGTCTGTTTGTAAAGCACTTTGTGCTACATTTTTTGTATGAAAAGTGCTATATAAATAAAGTTTGATTGATTGATATATGCGTAGATGTTATATGTAACATCTCAGTCATGAAGTCAGTGATCCTCGGTTGAACTGTTCAGATCTGGAAGTCTTCATCAAGCCATTGAGTTGAGTGGTTGGTCCAAAAACATTCAACAAAGAAAACAGGCTGTGAATTGTTAGATTTAAATGAAATAGAAAATAAGACCCCATTTATTTTTGCATTGCACAAAATAGAACGTCAGAGACTTTTTTTAAATTATGAAACAGCTTGTCTAAAATCTGGCCTATTATGGTGGCCAGAAGAGTGAAAACTTCAAAATCATTGAAACAAGACAAGACAGTTTGAGCAGTGCTCAGTTTATTTTCATTTCCTCTTCTGTCCCTGTACTATGAATGATCCCACTGTGTACTCTGACCCTGGACTGCTTCAATTCAAAGTTTCGTCAGCCCATGTGGCCTGGGTATATAATTGTGTGTTCTGTAAGTCACAAAAATCAAAAATAAACTTCAAACCTTGGTTTACACTTAAATTCTCATGTTTCCAGCAATTATACCTCCTGCATGGTAGTACATGTCAATATCCACAATTCACTGTGTTCATGGTCTACTTGGGGAGACAGTGATGGATTTTGACATCTATAATAACACCAGCAAGCACTGGAAAACCAGCAAGTGGTGGCAAAATTCATGTGCTGAAAAATTATCTTGAATATCCACATTGCACTTGCAAATGGTTGACAAGATATTGATTATGGCTTATACCAGTCTGGACTTAAGGTTATTATGAGTTATGATCCTCTTTTGATGAAAAAAATCAGAGCTATCCCAAGACACCTTCAGACAATCGGACCAATAATAGACATGACTCAAACGTTAATCCAGTTTTATTAAGTAAAGAGAGTAGTGGACTTTAATATACCTATATGTTTGACAATACTAAATAGGAACACAGGTTTGGATTTAACTCAGAAATCAGAAGAAATCACAGTACTGCTATTGTAGTAGTGTTGAGTTGTTACATTTCACAGCAGGCACAGAAGGTGCAGCAGTTAGTTTCAACAAATACTTTAGTACTTTTAAAGCTGCTTTTCCATTTGCTTCTTCATCAGTTTTATTTTCAGAGTATAATATTCCTCTTGCAACTTGAGAACTGCCTCTTGTCTTCTCAGCACACTAATTTCCAGATCCATTCTCTCCTGAACAGTCGTGCAGTGTGCCGCAGGTGTCGAGGTAGAGCGGGGAGGTTCTGACTGTTCTGCAGAAGCAGTAAAGCTAGCAGGACGAGGCGTGCTAAACTGTGTTGTAAATGATTTATGAATGTTTGGAAGAAATGTCATTTTTTGTTCTGGTGGAGAGGTGGATTCATCTGGATATGAAGGGAGCTGAAGGTCCGTCAGAGGATGTGTGTTTGTGAATTGTTCATCTATCATGTGGTCATTTCCATCGTCATCACTGCTGGGGGAAAAAATATCCATTTAAGTTTAAGAGAAAAATTAAATTTATCTTCAGCCATAAAAAAAAATTAATTGAGGGTTTCTTCTATGCAATGATGTTCTACTTTGAGGTACACATAAAAGTACAAACAAAGCATGAATTTGTTACCAGTTTTGTTGTGTTTGCATCATCTCCGAAGCTGAGAAGTCATCTTTATCTTGTTGCAGCATGTTTGATAGGTTCATCACAGATATCACAACTTGAGTCACGGTGCTTAAATGTTCGATACACAGCTCTTCTGTGAAAAGAAAAAAGAAGGTACATTTTTAATTAGGAAAATATATGCTATGTGTGAAAAACAAGCAGAGGTGCGCTGATTTTCTCACTAAATGCTCTGTGTTTTGTACTTAAGGGTTTTTTCTGCCACCACCTCCACATGTCCCCCCAAGGCCTTGGCGTATTCACCTTGTTTTATAGCTTATTTATGACAAAGATGAAAAGATTTTAGACAAGCAGTTGACAAGCCACAAATTATCCTCACCTGAATCTGCATGTCTTTTCTGGCGCCTGATCTCCTCCCTTGACTTTGCCAACAGATTTTCCCACTTCTTGTTACAGTCTGAAACTGTTCGCTGCATATGTGGAAATGCAGCATTGATTGATTGGGCAATTTCTTCCCAGGCTTGTCTTTTATTGTGAATTGAAACTCCAGAGCTGGACTTTCCTCTGATGATCTCTTTGCGCTCCAGCATTAACTGAGCAAGAAGAAGACACTCCTCTTCAGTCCAGTTAGGTCGTCGCTTCCTGGTAGACATCCGCTCAAAAAGTTGCTGGGGCATTTCTTTCTGAGGGGAAGCACATAAAAATAACGATCGTACTTCTGACCATAATGGCATTACAGCAAATGTATTAATGCATGAAGCTGTACTATTAGATTTAATAACTGTTTACTTCAACACAAAGAAAATAATGCACTGAATACCAATAAACATAAGCCATATTTACATCATGAAGTACAAAACCTTAATTCCAATGAAGTTGTGTCATTGCGTAAAATGTAAATTAAAACAGAATACAATGATTTGCAAATTCCTTTTCACCAGTATTCAATTGAATACACTGCAAAGACAAGAAATTACATGTTCAGACATGTTAACTTTAATTATTTTTTCCAGTATTCACTTGTATTCAACTTGATGCCTTCAACATGTGCCATAAAAGCTGGGACAGGGGAAAACAAACAGTTGGAGGTTGATAAATGATTAAAAACAGCTGTTTGGAACATTCCACAGGTAAACAGGTTTATTGTAAATGGATGAGGGTCATGGTTGGGTGTTTGGGTGTAGAATGAGCATTCACAAATGGCTCAGTCATTCACAAACAAGGACGGGGGAGGTTCACCACTTTGTAAATGGGTGTTGCTGCCCATGGCATGGGTAACTTGCACATCTGCCAAAGCACCATTAAAGTACATACAGGTTTTGGAGCTGTATATGCTGCCATCCAAGCAGTGTCTTAAGAGCATGTCTCTGCTTATTTCCAGGACACAGTTAGTGTTACAGCAGCCTGTCTTCATATTGAAAGAGCGGAGGTATAAGAGTGGCCTTCCTGCAATCCAGACCTGTCTACAGTTAAAAATGTGTGCCGCATTATGGGCAGCAAATTTTGTCAACTGGCATCCTGAACATGTGAGCAACTGAAGTCATATCAAGGAAGAATTGGAACAAGCTCCTCCTACAAAACTTTGACAGTAAATTCATGGAAAGTGCTGGAGGCATAAAACTCAAAATGAGTTAACATTTGGAGAAAACAATAGTACATTTTGATTTTAACTGAGTATGTTGTCTTTGTAGCGCATTGATCATTTAATTCCAATTTAAAAATGATTTTACTTCACCTTGGTTCAGAAAAATCTCAGTGAGATGTGAGTAAAAAAAAAAAGATAGAATTAAATTTTACATAATAACAAACATTGAATAGCACATTTCTGGATCCAGGGTTTTTGAAAAAAAAACATCAGTCACAAGATTATTTATTTTTAAACATTTCTTTTTACTCATCATAATTAGTTAAGAATTAGAAAAACGATACGAATTTCTGCTTAAGGATAACCTAATGTACACATTTTGCCAACCACTGCTTTGATGATTAAAAACATGTTTCGATCATCTTGAAAACCTGAAACAGCGCCTACAGAGGAAAATGTAAAATAATTGTTTGTTTGTTTTTGTTTAAGAACAGTCTACAAAATGCTCATGTAGATGCACTGTGAGGTTAGTCTTAAATTTAAGTGTTTTTACACTTAAGTTATTATATTTAAGAGGTTCTAAAAATGCAAGATATTCGTTACCTGCAGCTCAGTCAAGGCGAGGAGTAGTTTGGTTCTGGTAAGACACTTTCAGGATATAAAAACAATAAGGCGCTGCAGACGGTGCAGTGAGAATAATGTTGATAAAACCTTAAGGGATAATGTAAGGCTTTCTTCACCGTCTCAGGGAGAATCCTCAGCGTCGCAGGAAGGTGACGTCGTCACCTGGTGACGTGTCAGTTTGTTTACAGCGCTGCAGCTGCTCAGACATGGCTGTGGATATCACTTTACTTTTTAAAGCCAGCGTCAAGACAGTAAAAACCAGGAACAAGGCAATAGGAATAGGCTTTGACTCTGCAAAGGATGAAATACTGAAGAGGAGCAGACCGAAGAGCGGCTTCTCCCCGAAGGCGAAAGAAGTGGTGAGCATTTCCCTAGGAGCTAACTTTAAGCTAACTGTGCTAGCACCGTCACAGACTGACTTGACATCAGAGGACAGATGACTGCTGCATGTACAGGAACATTTCTCTTGTGCAGCTTCATAAAATAGGTGCAGGAGTAAGAAACGTGTCCTGTAATAAAGAGGGATATCATTTACTTTGTGTAGCAAGTCGAAACCTAACTCTTGAGTTTAGTACAGTGTGTGCCAGCTGCGCTAATATAACAAGACCTCTTTAGACTTGGATATTTCATGAATTAAACGAGAGCCGAGCAATGTAATTAATACTTCCTGTAATCAATTACAAAGTCAGTCATTGTATTGTATGTCATTACACACGGAAGACAGGTTGCAATGATAGGAGATTATTTCTCAGATGGAGTACAAGAATCGTAACACAAATATACAATCCCACTACTAATAAAGATTTTTCATAATCATTTTCATCCAATACTTGTCACCTCAGACCTTCTGACAGGTAATACAGTCACCATGTAGTTTGCAGGTTGCTCTCCTTTTGTAGTGTTTTTTTATGAAAGAAAATACCACAGAAATTGTACCTTCAACTTTGGCCATACCTCTAAATAAAGACAAAAAACATGTTGTAATAGGATTAAATTCACAGTTTGGTTACACTTGGCATGGTCAGGGCGCCAACTGGTAAAGGTTTTGGTGAGTCCCCCATTTAAGCTTTAAGTGATAAAATTATAGATATTTTAACATAAGAACAAAGAAAGGTTCAAAGCTTCTGAATTGGTTCCTAGAAAAATACATTTGCCACACAGAAAGGGCTTCGGCATTGCAGCAATAGTAAAGAAAGTCACATCTTAACAAATATCATGGATTAAATTGATCAAGTCATGATATAGTTTCAGAGGTATCTGCATCGTCTTTGCAGGAATATTTCATAGTGCTATGGCTGTAGGCCAGGGGTTGTCAACCTTTTTGAGCCTTAGAGCTACCCAGAGTGTTATGAAGGACCACTTACTGCTTTTGAGTTCTACAATATTTTATAGCATACTTTGACACAAAGAATTTCATACATTTGTTATACAATCCTGACCGTATGTTAACTTGACTTTAATGACTCCTTATAATAATTATAACTAATTATTAAAACATGTTATGATTCATAAGATTATATATGTTTTAATTCTGATATTATGAAGCCATAATACCAACAGGCACCTTTAATAATTAATTTCTGTGTTAAATTTAACCTAAAAACTGCATTAATCGTCCAAAAACTCATGTTTTTCACCAATATTCCATCATGATTCGCTCCGAATGGACCGCCATTGCAGTCTGTGTCTCTCCACACAGCACTGTGTGGCTGAAGTGACGAGTTTGTTTACATGCCCTTTGTGTATGCGCAGTGCGGCTCATTGTTTCAGGGGAAGACCGGCAGCTACAAATCAACTTTCTTCTTCCAGTTTTGTGCAAAATGGACGAATATCTATGGGATGAAGATGTTGTGGAGGAGGACTTTGAATATGATGGACGTCCTCACAGTTTGGAGCCAGATTATACAGATAAAGAGCTCATAGAAATGAGGAAGCGATCGCAACGCTCCGGAGAGTACTGCGCATGCGCGAAGGGCATGTAAACAAACTCGTCAGTTCAGAGGTTAGTACAGCCACACAGCGCTGTGTGGAGAGACACAGACTGCAGTGGCGGTCCATTCGGAGCGAATCATGATGGAATATTGGTGAAAAACATGAGTTTTTGGACGATTAATGCAGTTTTTAGGAGCGGCGATCCATGCCCTACAGGCTACCATTATATCGGTGTCCGCTGCTCGATTTTCGATCTAAATATCTCCCGAAGCACCGTTTGCATCAGGAAAGCCTTCTGGGTGAGTATATTGTTGTTCTTCATTCTATAAACAATGTAAAAGCTGCAGGAACCGAACTTTTCCTTTAACTTGACTTTAATGACTCCTTATAATAATTATAACTAATTATTAAAACATGTTATGATACATAAGATTATATAGGTTTTAATTCTGATATTATGAAGCCATAATACCAACAGGCTCCTTTAATAATTAATTTCTGTGTTAAATTTAACTCATATATATAATTGTCATACTTCTGTAATAATTTAATGTACAAGTTACATTTTAAGGGCTCTGACTGGCACCAGTGTTGATAAAGGTATAGTTTAAGTACATCAATGTAAATTTTGACCCCACACAGTAGATAGATTCTAAACGTATTTCAATAGAAACCTTATACAACCCGACTTTAATATCGCTGAACTATCCATTTAACAACAAACCACCAGCCAGAAATACTGAGCCTTCTCTACCTTTTCTGTTCAGTTATCTGTCCAGACATGGTTAAAAGAAGCAAAGTGGCATAGCCAGCACAAAAGCCCTATTCAAGCTGCAGGTACAAAACAGTATTTCAGTCTTGTAACATTCGCCTCCATCTGAATATTACTGAGATAAAATGGGAGGAACACGTTCACCTCCTATTTACTCCACCTCCAGAGGTGTAGTGACTTAATATTGGTGAGAGGGGCCCACGTGGGCTCAGCAGGAACAGGAGCCCTGTGAGTGCTTGTCCCTACCTTTGTGTGCATGTGGAATACATGCAGTGTCTAGCGTTCTCACATGTGTCCAAAGCTGTATCACACTGTGATGATAAACTTCCTAATGGAATTATTGTTTTTAAATATCTTGAGGTTAATTGATGCCAGAGCTTTACTGTGGTGCTTTTCTGTAACTGCACTGTAAGAAGAGGGTAACAGCTTTCATAGACAGTTTTGCTGTATCATTCTAACCAGTCAGGCTTGAAGTATGTCAGGGTCTGACTTGACTAATACACTGTTTCTTTAAAAAAGGCTGGACAATGTAGTGACAACTCAGAGTTAATCCCATTAATACACCCCCTGTGACATTTTTCCTCCACAGTGACTGTCACAGAGATGAAATGGAGGACAATTTGTTTCTTTCAATTGTAACCCAGCATACCAGATGGAATGTTCAGAATATTTCACTAGTCCATTTGGGAAAGAACCCATAGAAAGTGTAAGGAGAGGGCAGCACCTCAGCTAACACATTCACATCCTTTCATGCCTATTTACACACCACTGACGCAGCACCAACTTGGGATTAAGTGTCTGACCCAAGCCATTGCCATGTGTCACCCAGAGCTGGGCTCAAACCTGCGACTGACCGGTTACTTACCAACGGCCCAACGTAAATCCACATTTACTACAGGCCTGTCAGATAGTGTGTTAAGTGGATGCGGCTGTGTTACAGAACACAAGCCACTTCAGAAAACAAAGTCTTATCACAACATGTTGGAAGTGGAGTGAAAATATGTGTACTATAGAGAAGTTTGTAGTGTTGTTATTTATGTCTCAGTTAATGAAGAAATGCAGTCAAAATCTGATAAAACTGCGACTGAAGCTCTTAACATCTATGCTAATCTCTATAAGTGTGGTCACTTCCTGCTGTTGTCTCACTCGTATCTCCCACCTCTTCCTGCTCTAAAGGTCTCCGATTAGGCCGTGCTGCTCTGCGCTGAGCGCAAACCTTATAGACTGGAGCTTGGTAATATAGATCTGCAGGATTACAGACCCTTTAGCAGGCTGGTCCGGCTGCTGTGCAAGGTTGTTTCATTTGCTCTATCTCAAAAACAACAAGAAGGATAATATACTGGTGAGAGATGAGCATGCAGACTTGGAGGGGGACAGCCAATCATTCAGTCAATCTATCTTTATTTGTATAGCACCAGTTTGTAGCAAGTATTATCTCAAGACACTTTACAATAGAGCAGAGTAATAACAATCTCCTAATTTATGAATATGTATGCATGTATATACATATAAAAAACACATATACATATATTTACAAAGACATGCATCCAACATGAATCCATCCATCAAAAAAATCTGTTTAGCTGCAGGAAATCTTGAACGTGGATTCCAGTCTTATGATGAAGTTATGAATTGGCGCTATACAAATAAAGATTGATTGATTGATTGATTGATAAAGTAAGAACTAAAGTTAGTGACAGATCTGTGAGCCGATCATAGACCTGTCTTTGTCATATTTGTTTTTACTGAATACAAATTCATCAGAGGTTAGACCATTGAGATGCAGCATCTCGTTTTCAGGAGGGACCTTGTGTCTGTATGATTGTAGTGATAGTTTTTGTAGATATTATTTTTTTATAGATGTTATTTTATTTATAATAATCTAATATTTACAGTAACATCTACAATGATTATAAGGTGTAGATGACTGATTTTGAATAATACAAATGCATCAAAATGAGAATTCATAAGTGATGTATTTTCTGCTGATAATTAAGGGGGGATGGAGATGTGCATAGACAAAGGACTGAAAAGACAAAGGACTGAAAACTGAATTTATGATCAATTTCAGTCTACGCCCCGGCCAGTCCTGCTGTGGGAGTTTGTGTCTGCTTTTGTGCCAGCATGCTACGCACACTTGCATGCCTCAAAGCCAAATTTCACCCTGAATTCACATAAATTTCTCATTGCAGAATTTAAATAAATGAATAGCTGGAATGATGACAGAGCTTTTGCAAAAATGCATGGTGGAAAGAGCTTGAATTGCTGTTTTTGGTTGACATGTTTCTGCCTGAATTTACACTTTTGTGCAGACAAAGTGGCAGTCAGCATGCTTTTTACTCAGCCAGCCACTTTCCTAAAATCCAGGTTGATCAAACATAGCACCAACAAATATGAACGTAGGAACTGAAGGTACAAGAAATGAGCACATGTCAGCCTTATTTTTCAGATAAATCACTCACAAAGTATCATCTACTGAAAAGAGAGAAATGCAACTTAGTAAAATAATATAGCATTTACGAAATGTCCCTATTTATATATGAACCCAGTGTAGGCGACTGACATGCTCAGACCCTGCCCAGTGTAGGCAGCACAGAATAAGTGACTGCTCTGCTTGAGATGTGCAAGGACAAAAGCTAAGTTGTTTGGAAAAGGGAAAAAAATCCCATGGAGCTAAGTTGCCAGACTCTGTATGTTTGAGCCCAGAATACATTTTGCCAACTGTCAGGTCTGAGTGCCACTTTTCCCAAAACACTGGCATTCTCAGATTCAAGGACTTGAAGTGGCCTGGAAAATTACCTGATGTGATTAAGACTTTAGGCTGCCGAACTAATAAGAGCAGGCACTCAATCAACCGAACATCAGTTATATTGTCAGCAAAGAAGTTGTGATTTCAGAGCAGCTGTTGAAAGTCTAAGCTCACAGTTGTATGTGCTTTACATACAGTAGGTCTGTCTCAACATAACATTGTATATATCTTAGAAGTTTGGTACCCTCTGCAAGTCTTTAAGGAATAGCTTGTAAAATCCTGCTTGTGCTTTTTCAACTAACACAGTGTCTCTAACCTTATTACAGTAACATGCGTCTAGGTCTGTCACGATAACAAATTTTGCTGGACGATAATTGTCCTAAAAGATTTAGCAGAAAAACAATATTATTGTCAACATTATTTTGAAACATTACTTTCTCATTAATGTAATTATAAAAGGAATAAACTTTAATTTCTTTAGACTATTAAACTGTAATTGGAATTTCAAGAGCTTTTAATTAACGTAAATGAAACAAACAAACAAACAATATGATAAATGAAACAAACAAAGACAAAAAAACAATGACAATAAATGGACTCTCTTTTAGCAAAAATTGTATGTACATAAAAATTAAAAGAACCAAAAAACAATTGAAAAAAAATAGACCCTGTCTCTGTAAAGAAAAAAAACTCTCCAACAAAAACCACACACAACAATAAAAAATAAAATAAAATGGAGTTTATACTGTTCCATAATTGTTAGTGGCGTGTAAGTTCTCCCAGTCAATTCGTACTGTCTGTCAAACGTTCGTAACATTGCTGGCTTTTCAACCGTATTGAAGGGTTGCATTTCTTTTGCAGTGTAGCGAACAATACTGGCTGTGAGCGTACACCATTTTCCGCTGTTTTTTTTTTTTTTTTATATTCACTTTGCCAACCAAATGCCTCAGTATGCGCTGACTGTTGGGATGAAGGCTCTGCTGCACCTCAAGGGGCAGTTTTGTTTCCCAGTTGGGAAAAATGGATGGGATGGTTGTGTTTGAGATGCACATGCAAGTTTGTCATATTCCCCTTCTTCTTCGCCTGTGCTCACAAACAAATGCGACATATCGGCTTGTGTTCATGGGCTCACACCTTGTTCATTCTGTTTAAAACTGAAATTTTCCCACACTGGGGCAGTGGCAGCAGGCTTAGAAACCATTGCTTCTGTGTAATCTTTTATGTTAGTGTTTGTTTCCTTGTTACTCCTCCAGAGGCTCACTTGCAGCTCTGTGTGTGTGTTTACGCACTATTGGCCCCGCCTTCCCCCACAAAGATTGAATGACTATCAGGAGGGTTCACTCCTTTTATTCTGCTTTAGCACCAATGCGCCCAGGTATTGAGACAGATGCACAGAGTGAATCCTCTTGTCATCCAGCCTGTTTGGTAGAGAGAGAGGAGGAAAACAAACATGCTCGAAAAGTGTCAGTATATTGAGCCCGGCAAAATCAGCGAGTTCGTTCGGGCGGTTAATTGATTTATTGATTATCGTGACAGGCCTACATCTAATGAATTTTGATTCAAGTATGAACAGGGTCGATCCAAAAGCAAGACTAGATTATAAAGAAGGGCATCATATCATAGAGGAAAAGTGAAATCAAGAGCGAAGAAAAGGTGAAAGTCACAGCTGTAGCTACAATAGCGTTGATTGTGCGGATAAAGTTAACTTTTGGAGACACAGCTGTCCTGGATGAGTACGGGACCGGTCCTTGCACAATGATTACTTTCATGTAAAAGGCCTCACGCTGTCTCATAATTGTTGCTTTTAGAGCCTGAAGAATTCCTTAACCAAGGATAATATCATGAGCACAAACCATTTCAAAGGCACCTTGAAGAACCACTTAAGGTTTCCCTCAGGGAGTCAGAACTTTAAGTCGTACCCGATGTCTCGAGCCATCAGTGTGAGCCCGGTGGCAACAACCCTGCACAACCAGCTTTTTGTTATGTTCTGTTACATTTATATTAGAAATGGTGGTTTAATAAAAGCAGTGGTGCTGATTCAAAGAAACCTAAACCTATCCTGTGGTGCCTGCCCTCTGCTGCCCCCCCACCCCCTCCGCTGTCTCCCTCACGCTGCAGATGTAATCTCAAAGCATCTCGGTGAGGCAGCTTTTGTAGAAATTGAAATAGCGAGTTTGGAATGTCCTGACTGCTTACAGTTATGTCGCGGTTTTAGCCCACAACTCAGCTCTCCATTCTTCTCCGTGCAGCCCGACACAGGCAGCATTTTTTTTTTTTTACATACGAGACCCCTCTTCACATGTATGATTCCATAAACATGCTGCAATAACATTTTCTTTCGGCTCTCGAACAATTTCTTGGGGAAAGACGATCCTCCCAAGAGCCAGTGATTAAAGGTGGAAGATCAAAACAGAGAAAATATTAAATTAGGTCCCCAGTAACAATGTTGACGGCCGGCACCTAATGCACAACAGATGTGGGTGCCCTTCAAGACGTGCAGAGCTCTCCAAGTTCCCACTGAAGCTCCTCAAAAATAGAAAGGAAACATCAAAGATGACAAACACACAGTGGCCCTATGAGGCCTGTCCCTCCTCACAAAGCAGCCCAGTGAGAAAGGAAATCTCTCCTCTTTCAGGCCTATGCGGAGAAAAAATATCTTGATTGTCTAATAAGAGGGTCAGTGTTTACAGGGCGGGGTGTGTTCGCAGGAATCTCCCCTCGTTGGGGTCGGTTTGGGGCACTGTGATCTCCATTTCACTGCTCACCTCGTCTCTCCCCACAGCATGCTGCCCTCCTCCACTTTAAACGGAGGGGGTCACTTTAAAATTGGTAAATTGTGTGTAGAAAATAGTGCGCGCCTCCCCGCTGTGCCTCAAGTATTGGTATTCCTAAAATTGGCTCCTTCTCACAGTGTTTTCATAGAAACCCAGAAAAGTGTGGCCCTCAGCCAGCACTTAAAAGTCTGCTCTTTCTTTTGATAACTTTCACATGTCTGCTCATACATCCCCATAGTATGTATTTATTGAAGGGCTTGATCAAGTTACATAGCCAAAGTGTTTTGATAAAAATGCACAAATTTTGAGCGCTATTAAACAAAATGATGTTTAAATGTTGGACATAAATATCAGTATTTTCCCAGACAAATACACAGACAGGGTTCTTTTGAAATGTAGGCCCACAGCCCCCACGCAGCCTCCCACCACTCTGGAAAAACAGCAAAGAGAACTTTATTTTGTGTCTCCGTAGACCCTTAAGAAGTCTTTCTTAAAAGTCTTGAATTTGATTTTGGAAATTTAAGGCCATAAAAAGTCCTAAAAATTCTATGACCTATGAGGATTCTTAGTTTTTAGATAAGAGGTCATTAGCTAGATTTGTCCAAGGGCTTGTTTTTTCCTTGACATTTGTTATGGGGGCTGGATTTGAAAAATAATGTGAAACTAGAAAAGCACTCGGAGAACACAGACCTCCGCCAGCGCCACAGTCCTCACCCATATTGTCATTTTCAACATAAATATTAGTCCTACCTTGATTTCATCTAAATATTTTGATTTATTGACCATGAAAACATACCATTAGAAATTGGATTCATTATGATATCTATTCTATTTCAGTAGTTATTCACATAATTGCATTTTTCGTCATGGCGGTTTTCTTCTGGATCTTGCTCCAAAGTTTTTGAAGATACAACAAATGAGATTGAAAACTCCAGATTCTACAGTATCTTGGCTACATTTTAGCATTTGTTGCAAGTCTATGCCTATATTTGGTCCCTTGTTATGACAAAAAATCCAAGGATTTAACTTTTTCTTGTTCTGGATCAGACAATCCGCAGTTTTGCCGGGATTCAGATTAGTCTTTGATATCTTGTAGAACCTGTTGGAAATGTGTCCTGTATTTTTTTCCCAAATGTCCTGACTGTTGTTGGTGGAGTAATATGCACAAATGCCGAAACTGGTCCTATCTCACAATGTAAAAAGATCCTTTAAAAAAATTCCTGGATCCAGACAGTGATCCAGATCACTCCCAAAATCTAATCATTTGTTTCTTGTCCCAATCCGGACATTTCCTGAAAATTTCATCGAAGTCCGTCCATAACTTTTTAAGATCTGTTGCCAACAGAGAAACAAACAAACAAAATACAAACTAACAGACGCCGGCAATAACATAACCCCCTTGGCGGAGGTATGAACTAATATGTTTGTCTGATTAACACGTTATTAGTAGCATAGTTATTTTTTAGCATTCTATGTTTTTCTTAACCCTTAAAAGTGAATCCAGTCCCTTTAACCTATAGTACTGCTGCCATCTACATGGGGCAGTTGAAACATTTTGGCCCTTTCTTGTTGGATTATATATTTTTCAACCAGATGATTTGACTTTTGTAGTTTTTCTGGTTGAATATTGGCAGTCAGGTGGATTTCTGTTAAACAGATGAAGCATGATGCCATGCTTGAAAAAACAGTTTCAATCACAAATGTTTTGGGGGATGTGTTTTAGGATTTAACAACAAAAAAAATGTTGAGGGATGCACGATATGATCCAAACAGTATCAGCATCGACAGACATTTGTCTAAAAAGTTGTTATTGGTATTTTCAGTTATGGATGTTATTGCAGATATTTACAGACCATATTTTAGACATTCAAACTTGTCTTAAACATCCCATTGATTTGCTGTAATATGAGCAGAATGTACAAATGTGCCATAACGGTTGCCTCATCACCAATGAATATCCACTTACACAAATCAAAATGTTTTTGTGATAGAATAAAATATTGTTTTTCTTTGCTTCATGTCTATTTCTAATGCATATAGACTTTTTGGCCTGATGTGGCCAGTTGATGATCACTATTTTAGATGACTTTTTAAAAAAGACTGTCTTTCCTTTCTTTTTCTTGAGTATTTTGCTGTTTTCAGAGAGGACAGTGGATAGAGTCAGAAAGACAGGAAGAGATTGCGAAAAAGCTCCAGTGAGTAAGTAGAGCTGTGTGATTTATTGAACAATCAGTTATTCAAATTTTTAGTTGCAGAAGTCTTAAAAAAGGGAAGGATGTGTGATTGTGGGAGACACAAGTACACAGACTGATACATATCCTTCATTGTTTGTCCCACAGAGTGCACATGGGTTGTAATTTTCACCAAGTCTCTAATGTTGTGTGTGTGTGTCCATGGATATATTTCCCTAAAATCTGATAACCGAGGTAGAGCTCCTAATGGGAACACATTAAAGGAACGTGCTGCTATATAGTACAAAATATTAGGCCCAGCTGGTGTGGGCCACTGTATCATTTCTCCTTCAGGAAACAAATGCGCCTTCAAAATGTGTCAGTAAAACTTTGTAATTGAAGTGAACATATTTTTTATCTCCCTGCATCCCGAGCCAGATAGGCAATCCCCCTAACAGAGAAATCTGGAAGAACGACGAGGAAATGTCAAATCAGGGAAAGCACATTCAAATATTTGGTGTGGCTTGAATGATGGATTTTATGATTCCGCTGATGGTGTAATTCAAGTGAAACTGGAGTGTATTTTTTAGATCTGTTGCATTAAACAGATAATGTTGCACAGATGTTGAAAAGCCGCTGCAGCGGACGGAGAACACCAGAGACATTTATGAGTTCTCATTAATGTCAGCCATGTAGTGAGTGAAATGCACGAGTGGCAATGTGCCTTTTCATTAGATCAGTCTTTTATTCTGAAATAAAAGGTTCTGTAATGTAGAGCTGGGGAAAAATCAACATCTTGAGATGAATCAATCAAGATTTTTAATCATCATATATATATAAGGTAATACAGTGTTGTCTGTGACAGTGTGGTTAATTATTAGTGATTAATTATGTAAATAAAAGAAGCATAAATGCCAGGCCCAACTCTAAGTGTAAGATGTTTTAGAGTAATAATAATAACCGACAACATGCTAATCTATTTGAAATGTTCAGTCTAGCTTTGTCCATTTAAATCATTTGTAGCAGCATTAATAATCAAAACTCCAGTAATATGGATATGTAAAAGACGATAATGTAAACACAGGATGCTGCGGTGTAATCCTCTGTAAAGCTGGTGGCAATGAGGCAACAGCGTCAAAATGAAACAGAAAATTGTTAACAACTTTGTTTGCCATGGTTAATCAAGAATCAGAGTTGAATTGTTTGAAGAGTAAAATCAATGTTCAGCCATTTTTTCTTTTAAATATTGACATATGATCACCAGTCTTTATTGACCAGCTGCGTGGCACACTGGATTGCCAAAATGTTCATTACTTTGATTATTTTGATAAAACCTGTTTTGAAATGATATGATCTATGCTGTTCTTAAAACCGTTTGGTTCTTAAAGTTCAGACATGTAGAAAACTTTAATTTTTAAACAAAATGCTGCCTCAAGAGGGCTAGAAAAGACTGCCCATCCATATTTTATAAACTGACATTTTTTTTATCATCTAAGTTTTTATGAAATTTCTGAGTTGTGCTGTAGACCTTGGTAAGATTAACTTTGACCAGCCTTGAAATTTCATTTCAGTTTCCATGATAACAAAACTTACATAATTTTTTTTAACTGAATTTAGTTACTTTAATTTTTTTCAGTCTTGTATTGTGCCAGTCTTATCTTCTATGAAGTGGAGAAGGAAAGATTCAGTACGAAGCTTAAAGTACAACAGTAGTGGTATTTAGCTTGAGTTAATAATTTTTTACTATGATTTGTGTCAAAATAACCTTACACGGGCTAAGAAAACTTTCAGACCATTAGAAAGTGCATTGTTTGTCAGCAGGTAGTCTTTTAGTTTGCAGTGTTAAAACAGCCTGTTAGGCAAAACTGACTAATCCACTCTGACCTGTGACATGCATAAACTTTCTCTCTCTTCTCGTCAGTCCCCGTTTTGGCACGCAGGTTAAAAATCTGTTGGCGCTCAGCTGTCAGAGCAGAGACTGTTCTCCGTCAGTACTTGAGCCATGGGGAAGTGATTTGCAGGGATCACTGTGAGATGAACGCGCTGCTAAACGCTCTCTTTACCAGTCGGACTAATCTCTGGCATGTTTTCCCACAAAATCCAGGCAAATTGAATTTTGAGGCATCTGCTGTCAGGCGAGAGCACAATCTTGATTTTGTTTCACTGCATGCAACCAGATGACTTTGCATGATTCATGAAAATAAAGAGGAAACTGTGGTGGAATACAGATTTACTGCTTTATGTCAGACTCTAAATCATGAGACAGGCACTTGATACGCTGCAGGATAAATGATGTAGAACTGTGAAACTGAAGAGGCAAGGGTAGGGATGGGTAACACTGAATCTTTAAGACCTGGCAAGACATCTTCAAACAAGACAAAGGGTATTAAAATATTGTCAATATTGAGTTTATGTTGTTGATTTCAAAATGGCTGCTTAGCCTAATACAAAATACAATAAGAAGTTAATCCATTGACAGTAATATGGGTATGAACACAATATAGTCCATTTAAATGGTGAAGGTTAAATTAAGAATCATCCTTTTACTGTTTTTCCTTAATTGCCTCCGCCAAGGAGGTTATGTTTTTGGGAGAGTCTGTCCGTCTGTCTGTGAACAAAATAACTCAAAAGTTATGGATGGATTTTGATGAAATTTTCAGGAAATGTTCAGCATGGGAAAAGGAAGAAGTGATTCAATTTTTGTGTTGATCCGGATCACCGTCTGGATCTGCCATGATGAAAAATGTGATTTTGGTGAATAACTACTGAACTAAAATAGATATTATTATGAATCCATTGCTTATGGTATGTTTTCATGGTCAATGAACCTAAATATTTAGATGAAATAAAAGTAGGACTAATATTTATGGTGAAATTACAATATGGGTGAGGACTGTGGCGCTGGCGGAGGTCTGCGCTCTCTGAGTGATTTTCTAGTTTATTTGATATAAAATACATTTTGGTTATTTTTCAAAGCAAAAAAAAAAAAACAGAAATAAATCTTGGTTTCATAGCACAACAGCAAAAAACAAATGTCTTGAAGACACATTATTGTACATTTTATTAATAAAAAATAAAAAATAACTAACATGCAAACTTCTGATCGCTGTCTAAAATATACAAGTGTTGTTAAAAGATTTTGAAAAGTAGGTTAAACCAGCATTGGGATCCTTGCTTTGTATCTGGTTCGGGCATTGCTTTTAATATTTTTAACATATTTGTGCCATTTAGACAGAATTATCTTTCTCTGCTTTTAGGTAAATCAACCATTTATCATGAGGTTTCTTACTTTTTTACCACCAATAATGAAAATGATGGAGATTTTCCCATTTAGAAACATAGGGAAGATTTAACAGTACAGAAAAAAATGACCCCCAATAATATATGTATATGATTTGTTTTTAAATGATCATTTATTTTGAAATAAACGTGATATGTTGTTGTGCTTGTAGCATTGCAATCTGGAAATATGTATCATAATGCAGACAGTACTCACCTCTATTAAAGAATGTGTCTGATCTATTTATTGGACAGAGGTTCCCTGATTCACAGTCACTGTGTTACTTTGAGTACAGATGACAGCAGTCGGCATGCTTTACCCTCACGCTGAAGTCCAGAGCCTGAACCATGAAACTGCAGCAGATGTTTGTTCCTGTGCTCAGACGTGGCTCTTAAAGAGAGCACTGTTCCTTTTGCTGTCACTCCAATCAGACATGGGGTACGCACCATCATCTCACATTTATACCAAACTCATCAAGTGAAACCAAAGCAGCTAATGTTGTTTAGCTAACAGTAAACATGCTGTTTATTTGTCTGTTGTGGTCCCCGCTCATGCAGAGCAGATGAAGAGGATTGTTTAAGATGAAGGTCAACAGGCAGTGATTGTTTTCAGAGTCTAGTTCTGTTTGTCTGTCTGCTGCCTCCAAGGTGCAAACCTGAAGAAGTTTGTTTCTGTTTTTTGTGAGGCCTGAGTTTAGCAGGATTGTTATGATTGTTGTCCTCGCAGCTCAAATGGGTTTTGACTGAACAATTCTGCTCAAAAGTGAATTGCAATACGTTTCCCCTCTGCGATATATAGCAAACTGCAGTATTTAGAGGAGCTTCCCAGATAAATGCTGTCATTTTGTTTGAAACTATTTTAATTTGCTCTTTAACTAATTTTTCTGTCAACCCCCCTCTTCTTCCACTGCATGCTGAAGCCTTTTGACAGTGACTGTGACACACACACTGTCACACAGAGGAGGAAAGTGTGGCATTACATTTGGTGATAAACTTTTCATAAAAGCTTTTGGTTGGTGCTTAATAATACATCTCCTCTTTAAAGGCATATAGTACATAGCTTTATGATTATAGGTAAGAGAAGGCCAAAGGCAGAAGAGCTAAAAGGCTTCATTTAGCCACTCGTCCATGCATGCCCTGTGCTACTCTCTCTTTAGTATTTTATCTAACCTTTATTTAACCAGGAGCAACCTCACTGAAATTAAAAATCTCTTTTGCAAGAGTGTCCTGGCCAAGACAGGAGCACATCCAACAGTTTAACACAAACACATGCAGTCATCAAACACATAAAACAAGAATTTAATACATCAAGAAAGAAAAGTCCCAATTTCAGACAGCCAATTTTGCTTGGAGTGTCCACATGAGAAAGATAAAGTGTATGCCAGCTGATGCTGTAGTCAAACAGAGTTTGACAGTCAAACAGCAGTTTGTATTTGTATTTAACACCCACATAACAGGACGGCATGGTTTTAGTCATGCAACTGGTGTTGCACGTCCTGCAGTATGACTATTGCTCATGTACACATTGAAATTAGGATATTAAAACAGTACACTGTTCAGCTTTTATGTGTATTTGATGAATATTTTCCTTTCTGTACTGTGTTCAAAGGAAGTTAAATTGCTACAGCCTTTTCCTCATTGAACACACACATACCTCTCTGAAGTATCATCAGACTAACTATAGACTGATGATCAAGGCTGTTTTTTTCTGATTATTTTGTATCTGACGCTGAAATATTAAAAGCTCCTGAAAACCAAGTCTGTAATTACATAGGTGAATAATTTGAGTCCAAGGGAATGTGTGAACATAATGCGATACCTCAACAGAGATCTGAACAAGCGTTTTTTGACAAAAGTAAAGGCTGGGGTAGATCATGAAAGTCATTCTCATAATTGCTAACCAAGAGTCACAGTACACAAAGTTTACAGCATCAGACAGGATCCTGTTGCTCCTAAAACTATTTCTGGTCATAACTTGTCGCACAGGCCCTTATAAAATCGATTTTGTCTTGGTTAATGTATTTATTTTGCAGTCTTAAGTTTTCTTTAGAAATCATACAACTAACGTGTTGACTAAGAACCTGAAGCTTTGATAATAATATTGATAAATTGTAACCACTGGACTGCCTTCCATGTTACTGTATCACTGCTTTTGCATTGTATAATGTGTGGGGTTTTTTCTGACGTGCATGTTTGTGCTGCCCATTGATGGGAATCAAACTCAAACAATCAAAAATAGCTCCCTCAGAGATTCAGTATCATTTGTCTTTTTTTTCTTATCAGTTCCCTGAACACTTCATTCAGCTTGGGTCTGCATGCTCTGCAAATGAAGGAGGTTGAAGTTTTATTTAGGAGCAGTCAGCAAAAGGATGATGATGTCAAAAATCATGGTGGGCAGGGGGAGGAAGTGATCAAAATCAAGGATAATTTGACATAAAGATGCTAAAAAGGCAGTTTTGCTCACAGAAAATCCACAGGAACTGATAAGGGAATCATTGTAGAATTAGATCCAAAGGCAAAATTAAAAATGGCACTGGTATCACTAAAATTGGATTAATTCTGATCTCTAACGCTGCCATGTTTTGTTTTAAAGCTAGTGGTTTTATTGTCACCTGCCGAGAAAATACAGATTTAAACTAACTTTAAGTTAACTCTAACATCTAAAGATGCAGCAATGAAGATTTTTTTCCTCTAAAAAACAGACTGCAAGAACTGTCTTTCATGTAATTCCTGTTTTCTTAATTTTTTTTTCTTTTTATTCAAATTGTAAATAAGATAAAGTTACATTTATCAGAATGTTAGTAATGTTAGTTCTTAGATTGTTTCAGCTTTATTGTTAAAGGAAGCCCTGTGTCCGCACGTGGACATCAGTGTTTGTGTCTTTTAACTGACATTTTATGCACATGCCCAATCAAAAAAAAATTACATAACAGTAATCCAGGACTGTAAACCAATATCAGTGTCTTAACATATGAAAAAATAAATCATTATAAAAATTAAGGTAACTGAATGGTCACGCGTGTGCGTCCCATGGAAGGATTGTCGTAATAGACTCTGGTCAGAAATGCTCTTAAAAAAGTTTCTTTGAAGGTGTTTTCTGTTTATCAAGTCATTTGAGCATTCTCTCTGCAAATATCCAAAGACTAAACTGATTAGAGAAATAAACACAATAATAAAACCAACATGCTGCGGAGTCTTCCTCGCCGTGAAGCATCCTCTGCATCAGAGCCCCGTACCTAAACACAGGCCAGCGCGGCGTCAGTGTGGATCGCCCCAGGTCAGGACACACAGTCAGGGACTTAAATCAAAGCGGGGCAGTCATCATCAAATTCTGTCCGTTACCTGGATTTAACAAAACAAAGAGCCATCCAAGCCCTTCAGAAATCTGCTGGCTAAGCCCTTTTCTCTTTTCTTCCTCATAATAATCCCCCCTGATGGTTTGTTTGGGCTCAGTCAGGGCTGGAGGGGAGCAGGGGGGACGGAGAAAGTGAGGAGGTAAAGTGGGGGTCTTTGATGATGACGAGATTAGATGTAGCCCGGCAGACTGTCTCCTTCTGCCTTTTTCGCTGTGAGCTCTGCCTCACGTTCACACACCCATACACTGCATGAATACACACATAATGCTACACACACATATATATGTACGTTCAGACGCATGCACAAGGCCACCCCTTCCTCATTGTTGAGGAATTACTTGCTCTTTAGGGTCTTAAGTTACAAGAGCAATTGATCCCACTGACCCCCTGCAAACCCTCGAGGTTGTGCTGGGAATCTGAGCTCCAATGTATACACACAGGAGACAGCTCAACCCTCAGAGCAGCACTCTTGACACTCCCCGGCAAACCCCACAACACACACTCACAACACACTCTCGCACACACCTCTCCTGCCTCAGCAGGTTTGTTTGCTGAGCATTTAGCGCTACCTGCTGGTGAAAATGATACAGCACCATGGACAGAGTTCTGCAGAAATGCCAGTTTGTACGTAAAAAATAGTTCCAGCCAAGGGCATAATTGTTGGCAGAGAATGTAATTTAACCTAAAAAATGAATTAGTCATGATATATGAGAGGTGATACTTCACACTTTCTGGGAGGCTATTACTCATAAATGTGCTTTATGGTGTTTTATGTCTGTTTTGGAAACAATTTTACTACCAGATCAAAAATAGACAAGTAAAAGTTTCAGTAATATCCAATCATTTATAACAGGCAAACCTAAAAATAATGCAAAATCCATATCCATGCAAAATATCTTCTTTTACACATGTCACAATACCTTATTAGTTGACAGATATTTATTTCCTGTAAATGCCTAATAAAAGTTGACAAACAGCTGTATTACTCATGAAATATTTTACAAAACTATTCATTTGAAATTTAGATGAATGGCCTAAATTCAGGAACACTGGAGTTTAAGTCAGTTTTGAAAATAGGTGAACTAATAAATTTGAGAAGCCAAAAAATAACAATAACAATGACTCATAATAATCAGAACTTACTCCTCGCTCATTATTACAGACACAGTTTTACAAACTCTTACACAGATGTAAATTAATTTAGATTAATTTTGCAAGTTAAACCAGTGACATTCTTGCTGTAAGGCATGTACACTACCTGCTTCGCCACTGTGCCGCCCTCAGTGAGGTATATGCTGAACTAAATGAACACAAAAAAATGGACCAGAATTTAAGCAGATTAACAGTTTAAAATTGTTTTCCAGTAGAAAAAAAATACTTGCCTCGAGATTCTTTTTAATATTGTTTTACTAAAACCCTGAAGTTACAGTCACAGCAAACATTTAAACGTAGATTTTGGTCAAGAAAAGGTTGAGTAAGTAAAAAAGGAAATTCTTAAAACTTATTATCCATAAAGTTAATATATTCTGGTCAGCTACATTACACTTAAATTAGCTTTATTTAAGCTCACAAGAAGAAGGTAAATCAGCTACATCACATTAAATTTAATTGTTTTATTAATAAATACAAGCATGACAGTATAAAAAAAAACCCATTAAATACCCTGCATTATGCAAACAGACTTTTATATACTGTTTTGTTTTGCAAACATAAGTGTTCATGAACTGTCTACAAACCCTCAAGTGAAGAAAATCCTTTTTCTTTCTCTCTTGCTTGCCCTATTTTTTAAGAATTTTTTGCTCAAATAGACAATTTGGAAAATCTCGTCAATGATGTCATCTTGAGATCTGTCACCTCTCCCAGATCATAGAAACTTTCTAAATCAGGTATTGTTCATCCTACTGCAGGCTCCAGTGCCAGGAAGATGTCTAGGCGTACCTGTTAGACCGCAGTAAACATGAGAGCACGGTATGGGGCAAGCTAAAGCCACACTCACTTTTCGAGGCATGTCCAGACACAGCTCACGAGGACTGACACCCAAAGCAGCCTGTTCTGAGCAGGGATGAAACAGTGGGTCAAAAGGCATGCCATATTTAAACATTTAAGTGGATTTTGAAGACTAGGAACATACGATACCAATGTGGACTAATTGGAAAGTATTAAGATATGTATCCTGTAAAAAGATCAGAGAGGAAATGAAAGGGGAAAACAGTTTCAGTGAAGTAGTCCTAGTAAATCCTTTTTTTTTCTTCTGTGGTAAAACAAATGTGAATGACGCACAGATTGTTTGTCCCACTACTTTTAATTGAAAATAATTTTTTTTCTCCATTTACAATGAATGCATCACAACAGTCTTTGACTTAAGTGTACTCCCAAAGTGCTGGATGTAGGCTTTAAGGATAGACCCATTCCCTAGTTATGTCACTGCATGAACTAGGGGTAAACGTGTTAAAACAGTGGCAAACATGAACAGCGACTGTACCACAGGCATGTCACACATGAGTAAAACATGTCCTAGGGAGGATGGGCATCATTTGGGTGATCATTTGGTACTACTGGTACTAGTGTCTAAATGGTTCCTGAAGTGATAGTTTTAAGAGAAAATAAGCAAAATATTATTTTAATGGCCAATATAATGATACTTCTGTTGTCTGTATTGTGCAGTTCTTTAGCTGAAGGGCACAGCTCATTGTGGAGAGATGGTATTGGAGGTTCAGTAATTTTGGTATAAAATTTAGTTGATGGTATCCGGGTAAAGCACCAAAATCTGTGATTCGGAGCTGTTACTGACACTGATGAATCTGCATTGATACACCAAAAAAAAAAAAAGTAAGCAACATTGTATTTTTATGTTTTGTTTTGTTTGAGACTTTGTACAGCCTCATTTAGACTTATAAAAAAGACTTAAAAAAGATCATTTGGATCATCACAGCAGAGCTTTCAACTTTCAAACAGCTCTTAATGTTAAAACATTTTTGGTTGACAGTGTGTATTAAACGACACCCAAAAAAAATTATGTTCTCAAAAAAGAGCTGTCTCTGATTCACTCGTGAGCTTAACCCTATTCATCCTGAAACCGAGTTGCCATTTAAATCCAACCAGGACTTGTCAAGATTTATGTCCTAAATTGGTCATAATTGTTCATTTATTTAGCTGGATGCTAACAAATGAGGGAGAAAAGCTGTTAAAGAGGCTGCTGGCCACTTAGCATGTGAATAACTTGCCCTCAGTCATTTCGCTTGACAACAAATAGCATACAGCAGGGGTGTCCAAACTTTTTACATCGAGGGCTGCAAGAAGAGGAATTCATGGACAACTGGGCCACTTGCTGACCCTCACTTTTAGTGTATTTCGGTTAAAGTTTAGGGCTTATAGGTGGGTTATCACCTGTCACGGGGCCCTTGTAACCCCAAGCTTTCACTGGATTCACGGGAGAGAATGACCTTTTGAGAAGCAGAGGTGGGAGACACTGATGACTAATCTTCACCGTTAGACACAAAACAAGAGAAAACTGTAAGAATGTTGGTGCTTGAAGATGAATATTGCAATATACACTTTGTAAGTGGGACCTTTTGATATAGTAAATTTGGCAGAAAATGGGCATGATTGATGGTATTGCAGCTGTAATCAAAATGTCTTTATTCATTCAACTGTTTCAGGGGCCAATTCAAAATGGTCAGTGGGCCACATTTGGCCCCCGGGCCATAGTTTGGACACCCCTGGCATACAGGGACACTCAACAAACAGAGGCTAAACAGACCGTAATAATCTGCAGGTCATCACTGGATCGTGTTGATTATAAATTTTAGTTATTAGTGAGCCTCAGATGCATTTGTGCTAATTAAATGGTGACAATGAAATCAAAAGCCCTCAATTTTCTAATATCATCCAGGCCTTCTTTCTGAAAAACAAAATCCATAAAATACTTAGAAGCAGCTTCTCCTTTATTAGGGTAATTTATGCTGTTAGTCATCAAAATTCATAAATCCTTCAGGGCCCCCCATTAAAGCTCCCTGAGCGACTAAAATACAACAACATGGGCGATGTTTTGAGAGACTTTGAACCATGAAGAAAAGTTCTTTTCACCCATAAACCCCGTCTAAGCTCAACAGCTCTGAACAACAATTAACTCTTGACCTCCAGTAATTGTATTATTACAGGGCTGGGCCTGCTTTAACAGGCCTCGCACAGTTAGGACCCCTCGGCAGCATCAGACGTCACTGAATCCCAAAGAAGTCGCTCTTGGTCTCTAACAAATTGCTCCACTCTGTTTGTCTTGACACTTCCTTTCTGCTTTAAAAAGCTTTCTTATTTTTCAGATGTCAGCTCAAATGAAACATCACTTCAGGTTGGCGTGACACCGAGACTGAATGTTTAGAGATATTATTAGACGGCCGGTGCCAGGTTACCCCTCACAGCCAGGGCAATTTGATAATTGATGTTGTTAGAGCAAGGAGCGCCGAAGGCCGAAGACAGCGCGGTTATTCTATCAAAATAATCTCCCACGCTCTGAGGTCGCTTTCACAGTCACACTCATTGTGTCATTTTTCAATCCTCAGCTTGTGTCACTCCTGTCCTCTTCAGGATCTCACAGAGCGGACTGTGTGTGTGTAGGAGTGCGAGTGTGTATCTGTACCCACATCCACTTAAACCTTGCCAACTCAGCTCTGTGCAAAGGGAAGCAATTTGGTCTTTTTTTAATATTTGACCAAATTACACAAGCAAATATTTGATTGAACCAAGTTTCCTCTGGTTTCTCTTTGCACATGCACCTTCTGACAATTTTCTTGGGGATAAATAGTATCACATCATGAATTTCAAGCTTATTAGAGATGGCTCTGTCAGCGCTGTGTACGCAGGGGCTCATGTTTTTTATTTACAAGAGCTATTTGACGAGGAAATTACACGTTTGATTTTTGTGTTTTAACGACTTGATGAATCGTCAAAAGCAAATATTGAGCATTCACAGAGATAGACGAACATGGTCGTCTGTCCTTTCCAATAAACACAAAATTATACATTTGCTCTGGCTCTGTCGGGGGGGAAAAGTTTCCTGGTACACTTCTAAAAACCTGTCATTTAAGCCGTGTTGACGTGGTGGACATATTTAAAGGAGCATCCTCGGGGTAGCTTTTCAAGAGACTCATTGACATGAAGCTAATACAGTCAAGTAACGCTGCTCCTGTCTTCTTTTCTTGGCAGATCACAAACATCACCAAGCTCAAAGACTTTCTGCTGCAACACAGGAAAGATTATGTGAGCGCCGGAAGGTAAGCCTCTCCAAATAGTGGCAGTAATCCTGCACAGTCAACAAAAAGCAGACGTTAAACCCTTCAAGGCTGCGGGAGAGAAACCAGCAACTTTGATTCTGACAAAATTCACACAAGGTCAGGAGTCAGGGCTTCTCTACCGTCTCCTCAGCTCAGAAACAACCGGCAGTGTGTGAGTGTGTGCTGACACAGGGTCAGCAGCGAGTAGGGTGGTCCAAAGCGGCAGGCTCCAGTCTAATTGTCTGGAATAATTGAGCTGCAACCAAGTGGAGAACAAATCACGCCCTGGGACTAATCCAGGCCTTCCTCCCTTCAGGGCAGCCTCTGTTTGGTAGGTGTGGGTGTGCAGAGCGGCCCTCGCGTTTTGTTAGTTTTGTTGATAAAGTCTCGACAGAACACATTATGTGAACATTAAGATGTAGATGGGTGGAGCTCAGCCGGATTTGGTGGTGGGAAAATCCATCAAGAAGCTATCAGGATAAAGAGTGCGAGTCTGTGGCAGTTCCTGTCTTCTAGTTCTCTTATCAGCTGTTTTTCTCCAACAAGAGCTGTCATTTGACTATGAAGTATCTTTAAATTGTTTTTGGATTGGTAGTTATTTAAAGCATAAATTATAGTTTATAAATTACAGTATCTGGATCAATCAGATCCATTTAAAGTCAGATCACAATCTAGCAAAATAGATTCAAACTCATAAATCAACTCTGTTTTGCTGATTAAGAATGCAGAACTTTTAGCTCAAAACTTTTTTTCTACAAAGACGTAAAGTAGTCCCAAGACCAGAATCATAAAGTTTGTTGATTCTAGTTCAAGTCTAACAATACTGATACCTGTTTGGTGCCACAAAGTCAAATGTCTTACAGCTGTTTCACACTGGATGCATTTCACTTGCATGATGGCACTGGCGTGTCCATGTTTCCTTTTCAGCATGTTTGTAACCAAGTCAGGGCCTTTTTACTGTCAACAAGAGCCACAGGCACACTTGATACTGTGCCAAGGATGCTTAACTGTTTATTTGAGCTGCAGGTCGGCCATGCTTGTTTTTATTTACGCCTGCTTCCTTGTTCCTCAATCAGCTTGTTTCTTAATTTCCTACATTCAGTTCTATGTCACAATTCACAGAGTTATGACCCGGGAATCAGTTTTACCCACACACATGAAGATTTTTGGTTATAAATGTTGAACAAGTTTAATATTTAGGATTTTTGGCCCATTTTGGCGCCAATTATCAGGACAAATTCACTCTTAACACACCTCAGACCACTGGATAATCTTGTAGGATAATCTTATAAGACATAAGATAACCGGGCATTTGCCATCCTTGGTCAGGAAGGGGGAAGTCGGTACAAAAACAGCCCAATCGTCTTTATGTGTGTACCCTGCTTAACATTGTAATGTAGAGGTCATCAATCATGTAGTTTAAGGTGTTTGTAGGCCATAAACGAGCATTGGGGTTTATTATAGTTGTAAAAGCAATTTAAAAAAAAAATAACAGCAGCTCAGGCAGTTGAAAAAAAAGATTATAAAATTCATTTAAAATTCCCTATTCATCTGAAATTCACCAGAAGAGGAGAGATCTAGAAGTCCACCAGAGGGAGACATTAAGCCACAATCTGAGAGCAAGAACTTCAATCTGTTGAGTCCTGATCCTGTTCATGTCTGGGTGCTTATTCTACTCATGTTGATGTATAAAAAGCTCAGGTGGATCTGAAACTCTAATTCGAGTAACATAAGTGTAAGATAAAGGAGCAGCAGTCAGCACCCTGTGAACCTGAATTTAAGGATTTATTCAACACAGTAAAAGTAGCGCAGAGATATCTGGAGGTATCTGTTGGTGGTTTGGGCCTTTGTGATATAAATGACAGAAAATATTTGAAATTTTGTATTTTTGAAAATGAAACTGACTGTCCCATGTTCATCGCCGTCTCATGTCATCTGATTTGGTTGTTTTCTGCTCTTCACAGTCTCATCTCATCAGATTTGACCCGGATGACAGACAATGAACGAGACCAGATTGACCAGGATGCTCAGATCTTCATGAGGACGTGTTCAGAGGCCATCAAGCAGCTACGCAATGAAGGTGTTCATCTCTTCCTCTTGCATATCAAATGTTAAATATGCTCTTATGTGCTTGTAGATTTTTTTGTATCATCCAGTCCATGATAGAAAAACAAGTTTGAGATTTCAGGTTTTATACTGAGCTCTGAACTGTGGTGACTGTCATAACATCAGAGTAACGCTAAGAGGAAACTGGATTTTTGCTTAACTGACTTTCTCTTTAACTCTGTTTTTCAGCCGAGAAGCAGGTGACATCAGCACAGGTAAAGGAGCACAGAGGAGCCGTGTTGGATCTTATTGAAATGTATCTAAAAGGTGAGATCTTACTGCTCATGAGTACATGAAGAGCACATGTCTCATAGTTCTTCCAGTGAGGTCTAAAATCAACACATTCAGCTTCTTTTTTGTCCTATTTTCTTATTGATAGCGCACTATCTAAGTCACCCTGTGGTTTGATCTTATAGTGCGACAGCAGCTTGTTAGTACCCACCACAGGGTCTCCCCTCTTTCAAAAGGAAATCAGGACACCAGCGGCTTATCCGCCTGTCTCATTTCACTTTAAAGACAACAAAAGGCACAGCAGACAAGTGAAAGTCATCTGTACCTTGTGATAGCAAATCGTTTTTTCTTTTCCATTCAGACATTTGTTACTGACTTTTTGATCCTTTGTGAGTTTGATTTTTTCCTTTGCAAAGCCAATTTAGTTAAACACCCAAACTCCAGTATTGTCTTTCAAAAAGCATTTTATAAGAGTTAGAGTTCTCTTAGCAGAAGAGTACAAGTTACTAAATAAAAGTGTATCAAAGAATTCTTAAAAACTCTTATCTCAGTTGTTAACCATAACTAATAAAACTGAAACACAGAAATACATGAAACTGGACCTCCTGAACAGCTCGAACGCAGTCTCATTGATTAGAGACACTTAGACTTAACTGAATCAATACGTACATGCACTCCAACACATTTATTAAGGTAGAACAGTCTTTGCACTGCATTTCAATAAATGAACTCGCTGTAGCTGTCTCCTACCTAAAGTTATGTTCTCAGACCGTACTGTTGCAGCAGTGCAGTACTTTGACCTTTGTATACTAATAATAGTAAAATCAACATTGACTTGTCACTGATGACATGAATAAAAAATAAGGTAGGAGCAACAAAATGCATTTCCAAAACACAATGACAGCAGACATTTATACACGTGTAACAGCAAGAACAACAGCAGGATATAACTTTGCTATGATGGTGCATGCACCAATCAGGTGTGTGTGACAGCATGTTGATGGACTCTTGGTCATAGCACTGCTCAGACACAATTTTGGAGTTATCAACCTGGTCTGCTTTGAAAAGACAGACATAAACATGGCCCTGGGATGAGCCAGATGAAGACGTGCTCTCTGTTGAATGATGGTATTACACTAACTACAGTATGTCACTCCCTGCTGTTTTCAACAAGAAGTTCAGGTTGTTATTGCCTAGTTGTGGAATATATGGCTAGTTCACTTTTAATGGAAAAAAAGAGTCATCATCGTCAGGATTTTTTCCTTAAGACATTTCTGCTGTACACTATTGCACTGACTTCCCTGTCACTATTTTCACTGGTTCTAAATATGTCCATACATCTTGTCTTTATCACTGTGCCCAATGGCATCTTAGAGAGTTTAAAACATCATCCGGCTCGAAGGACCAAGTTTATGTCAGGATTTTTCCCTTCACAATCCTAAGATTGCTCCGTAGTGCTTTCAATGTTCGTACCAACACCTGACAGAATTCAGAATAAAGATGACAAGAAGCAGCTGGGTGCAATCAAGTGGAATTTTACTTGCAGCAAGGAGAACAACAATACAGAATGTCAAACAGTCTGAGATGTTGAACTGAAGCTAATGCAGTGTCTTCTCTCTTTTATAAGAGTGTGTATGTAATATGTGGTGGATGTTAGGTGGAGTGACCATCACACAGGTTCCTCTTCCTGTGCCAGTAAAAAGCTGGTCTTGAAGATGCAACAAGTTATGCACACAGGTGATAAGCGGGAATAAGGAGTGGGCTGCGCAAGGTCATAAGATTGTGTGTATGTGTGGCAGAAGAATGCAGTTGCTCAGCAGTGATTATACAAGGATTAGGTTAGAGAAAAGAAAGAGATGTTCAAATACATGAAAAGACTAAATACAATATGTACAAGGTCAAATTATTCTTAACATTCATCAAAGTTAAGTATTCATCTATCAACCCTGATTCAGTGCTAATTTGAATAAATCTAAAATCAAGACTATAAAATAAATCCCACTGCATACATTTAATTCCCAAAACATGACCTAGAAATAAACGGCTCACATTTTGGATACGGGCTTAAGAATCTTATTTTGAAACTCAAAAACTTAGTTCTCATAATTCAGCAATCAATCACGTCTTCTTCTTTTTAAATGATTGTCAGACAGCCTTAAGTCATTAGGGGAAAAGGGTTGCATGGTAACTACGTGTGCATGTGTTTGTGTTTCAGGAGTGTGTAAGCTGTATTCAGAGCAGAGAGCAATCAGGGTGAAGAGGATGGTGGACAAGAAGAGGCTGTGAGTGTCTGCAAAAATCAGCTTCATCAGTACCTCCAACATCCTTCACAAAATACGTCTTATTTTGAGGACACCTCAATTATGGAGACTCATTCCCGTAACCCTTTGCTCTTCTGTTTCAGGTCAAGAATGGTATCAGACCAACACAGTCGGGTGGAGAAAACACCAGAGGTGGAGCCCACAGAGGAGAAAACAGCCAAAGAGGAAAGTTCTGGTACGTTAGTGAATAACCTGAGACACTGGACAAGAATTTGTGAAACTTAATTTCCTTTTATTCAAATATATTTATTGGATTTTTCAACAGCATGTAAAATATAGAACAGTGGCGGTACTGGAAAAAAAACAGACAAGACAGGAAAACAGAACCTATATCTACGAGCACAAGCATATAAATATGATTGAACATCATATCCAAAAGGCCCTTGTCTCCGTCATATCTTAGATAACGCTTTTTAATAGGCATCAGTGAGATCGCACAGACATGATGGGAGATGAGTAATAATAATGATGATGATAATGCTCACTGTCCTTTAGTCAATAATGATTCCGTTTTCACTGCTTCATTATTTTAAACATATCAGGTCTTCAAATATTCTTCTGTAAACAAATGTATGGTATTTACTTTAAAAGCAGAATAAGCTACCAAACAGCCAATAGAATGAGGGAATAATTCAGTGTATAGATAAAGACATATCATGTTCTTCATTTTATTCTGCTGCAGAGAAGAGCGTGTCGGAGGTCACTGGCAACCCTGTCAACCTGTGGGAGGAGGGACGCGTAGAGGATGAGCTCTCACCTGAGGAGATCCAGATGGTGAGCCATCTCTGACTTCACAGTTTATTCTATGTTCACCTGAACCATGTATCTAGATTTATATTTTTGTTAGGGAACAAGCAGCAGCTGCACTGGGACATCTGAATGTAGAGAGACAAAGTCCAGCCAACAAACATGACTGTACAGAGTGAATTTTTGGGATCAACACAATTTATTAACGGCACATTTTGGTTGTCTTTTCAGGAAAATAAAACAAAATACACACAGAAATGATCTAGTAGTGTTTAGATTGGGCAATCATCATTTTCTTTAGGAATCATTCAGAATATGATCACTGAACTTAAATCTTAATTTCTAATTTATCTACCATAAACCAAAATAAGTCTGATCTGGCTCCAACAGTTGTGTCAGGTATGAGTCAGTGTTTAAGAGATGTTTGTAAACCTGGCTGCTTTATGGAGAGTCCAGCTGGAATGCTGTCTTGAGGCTGGATCCTCTCTAGTACAATGTAATAACCCCTTTAAGATAAAACAGCTTTGTGAACAGTGGTTAGCAGCGTATCTCAGCATCGATATAAAATGTCCCTATGCCAAGAAGGCTGTGTATTTGCTGCGGTTTGTCCATTGTTTGCCAGGATAACTCCACAAATTTTACATGGATTTTGATGGACTGCTGGTTAAGACACCAGAAAGAAGTGATTTTGGTGATGATCCAAATACAGCTGCAGATCCAGAGATTTTTGAAAGGGTATCGTAACATAGAGAGAGAGCATTTTCAGTGTATTTGATAGTAACTCAAAGACTTTTATATAGATTTTTATGTAAAACATTTTCAGGGAATGTTGGTCATGGCACAAAAGGAGAAGTGAACAGAATTTGGTGGTGAACCAAATCTGGATGCAGATCCGGGAATTTTTTTCAAAAGATTTAATATGGCAAGACATGTCAGTTTTCCACACTTTCAATAATAACTTAACTAAGAAAGTCAGAAGTGCCTGAGCGGAGGTGTGAGCTCTCTGAGAGCTCCTGGTTTATGGTTTGAATTTATTGGTTGTTTCTTTTAAGGCCCTCAGACTCAAACAGCTTCTCAGTGTGTTGCAGGTGGACTAACATATGTTTTGGATGGAAAACTTTTTGAAAAGTTGTTATGCACTTGTCTAGGGAGTAGGTGTATTAACCCTTTAACTACCAGATTAACTGTTTTGCAGGGGTTGTCAATAAATTCAGGAATATTAAATGTTTAAAAAAAAAAAGAAAAAAATCAAATTATTGGGTGATGTCATGAGCATTTCAGGGAACAGAGAAAACTACAAATAAACCGAAACCAGATATTGATTGCATGATGACATACAAAAATCACAAATATTTGGGATCAAATCAATTAAAAAAGACGTAATGTTTGTAAATAAAATAGCAGTCAAAATTAATTAAAATATATGATACTGAGTTTGACAAACGCAAAAATGTTTTTGATGAAGAACAGATATAAAACATATAAATATATATACCATCAGATCAGTAAATGGTTAAGTTAAATATATGATGGTAATAATAATAACCTATAAATCCAACACAAAGAAAATATCAGTTCCTTTGTTTTGTTTGCCGTTTCTTCTGTATCCTAAACACTGTCAGAAACAAACAATGACATGTTTTTAACACATTAAATATTTCTGAATTTACTGATCTCTGCCAAATAGTTGAGCTGGGAGTTACAGGGTTAAATCATATTTCTCATAAGACAATGATCAGTCCTCAGCCCCCAAACCAAATACTTGACCTTAATGTCCACATTTTTAACAGTTTTAATTGAGTATTACTTTTTGTCACACCACACCATTCAGATCAATATTTTTTATGTTCTCTCGACAGATACTAAAAGAGCAAAATTACGTTTTCTTAAATACACCCAGTTATTGGATACCAATTTCTACATTAAGTGTTATTGTTCACGTCTTTTTTTATCAACATATAAATTAAAACTAATATTCTGAATCCCATATAGCCTTAAAGCGATATTCCGGGATGGAACAAGTTCAGTCCTATCACAAGGTTTAGGGCAGAAATTACCTCTGCAGAGCCACAGCTGGCTACGAGACGCTCGCTGCTAGCGGCGGCTCTGCTGTGGCTCTGCTGTGGCTCTGCAGCGGAGGTAGCGCCGTTTTACGACACAATGAGAACTAGAGCCTTATTTAGCGGTGTTTTTGTGTGAAAGTAACGCGCTGAAAATTCTCTAAATAAAGCGTGAATGCAGACCGATATCAGATTTTTTCGGTGGGAGTCTGTTTATTTGTGTTTTTGGTCAAGTAAAATACGGCCCCGTCGGAGTGCAGAGGAAATCGGCAAACAAGCAGGCCCGGAGCAAGGAGGGGGGGGTTTGGTGCGGGCGCCCTGGGCTTCTGCTGCACAGAAACACTGCTGTAGGGGTAATTTCTGCCCTAAACCTTGTGGTAGGATCCAACTTGTTCCATCCCGGAATATCGCTTTAAAAGATTGAGACAGCTAAGAGGCAACTCATATACCTCTTTTTTAAAAACTCAAAGAAAATATCGAAGTCCAGAGTCACAGTTTTGAGTTCTGACAAAATCAAACTTTCCTCATTTAACAACATTAAACAAAAGAAGGCTGTTTTAAAACTGTCCACACTGATTTTGATAGAAATCCCACCTGTGAATGTTAAGGATTGATCTTTGTAAAGGAAAAGAAAGATTTTATAGATGTCTAATTAGCAGACTGACTATTATGGCATTAAATAACTCTTTCATAAACAAGTATAACCTTCAGACCAACACATCCATATTCATGCTGCGTTGTTGTTTCAGTAATGTCTAAACATCTCAACAACACAATATTACATCCCAGGGTTACGTAACCATTATTGATAACATCTTGTTTTGTGCTTGTGTTCAGTTTGAGCAGGAGAACCAGAGGCTGGTGAGTGAGATGAACAGCCTGGTGGATGAAGTCAGGTAAGTCACACCAGACACAAACACTTCTCCTCTTTTTAATAAGCCTGTTGTGTTCCTGCTGTCACCAAAGGGATGCTAGTGATTCAGTTCATATGACAGTGAATCAGTGGTGCTAAAATGAAAATTAAAATAGTTTAGAAATCTGGATGCTCTTGTGTGAATGTGATGCACTCTGTTACATCCTGTCATTAAATAAAGAAAATGCCAGGAAATGCCAGGTGAGGAAGACGATAATAATGTAAAAAAAACATCCTGTTTGCTTGGAGGCTAAAAACAAGTCAGTGAAATGCTTTTCACAGATGTTCAAATTGGTAAATCACATCATGTATTTCTTTTATCATCTGTTTGGGCTTAAGATGACCAGGTTCATCCCTTTCTTTGTGTAACAGGCAAATTGAGGGTAAAGTGGTGGAGATCTCTCGACTGCAGGAGATCTTTGCTGAGAAAGTCCTTCAACAGGTGAGCCTCGTACTCTGTTTTGTTTTGATATAGATTCAAAAATCCTCAAGGTCTTGATTTATCACACTCTCTGTTGCAGGAAACTGAGATAGACAATATTCACCAGCTGGTGGTTGGCGCTACAGAAAACGTTAAAGAAGGAAACGAGGATATACGAGAGGTTACAGACTTTTACCACATGGGTTTTTCATACATTCTGGTGTTGGTATTAAGTATTGCATTCGTGACATGTGTTTTTCTTTTCCTCTATTACAAGGCGATCAAAAACAACGCTGGCTTCCGGGTTTGGATCCTCTTTTTCCTCGTCATGTGTTCATTCTCCCTCCTCTTCCTCGACTGGTATGACAGCTAACAGAGCTAGCATCATAGACTCAATATGACAGGAACACTTCTGACTCCGGCACATTAAGAAGAGATGGAGGGACACTGAATGTACATTTAACAAGCTGGACCTGCTGCGCAAAGAAACAGTGTTCCCTGTGAAGATCCTGCACTGAGGAGGAGATTTCCGGTCCATTCTTTCCTGATGCTAAGTCGACTATCATTAACTTTATAAGCACTTCAGCGGAGGCGAGCTTTGTGTGAGTTGGACTGTTTGTGTCTTACTGATTGACTTAAGGCAGCAGTGATGGTGTTAGTTGGTGGTACCTTGCTTAAGTGACAAAAACAGCAAAAAAGACTTCTGTTGATCATTTTTCAGAGTAACTGAAGTACAAACTACAGATCAGGTATTTCAATGCCTTTGTCTTTCTCTCTGTTTAATCAGATTGTAACTCTGCACCCCTGGATTCCCTAACCAAAAGAAATCTGAAAAATATGTTTACGCTTTAGAACTATTCAATATCAGTCTCAACATAACTGTACTGACTCACCACTCACTCTTCAATAAAATGTAAAGCTCACTATTAGACTCAAGGTTTTCTTTACAGGTGCCACACTGGTGCATTTGTTGCCACAGAGAAAAGTTTGGTGTAGAGATGTTAGTGCAAAACCTTTTCTTAAAGATAAAACTAAAACCATAAAAACAATATAATAAAACAATCTAAAAGATGCCAAAATACAATGAAACATAAAGGCTCTGGGTACATTTGAATTCAAGGTCATTGAGAAGATGGTTTTAATAATGACATGAGAGATGAGGGACCAAGATCTCATTTGAAGGGGGATGAGTCCCAAAGCCTTCTCTCTTGTCATGAATTTACTGTTTGCACCAATAATGTAAATACTATTAAAGAGTATCAGCCAGTATTAATAACAGTAAATACTGGAATGTATTCTGTAATCGACAAAACACCCCTAGGTTACAAAATACAGGTATGATTCTGGGTTTCACCTTCCTGCTCAGAGAGAATCCTTTTTTAAACTGTCCCGAGTTATCGGCCCGAGAGCCAGTGTCTTAGTAAAGCCAAAGATCTTCCTCTTTCATCACGGACGTTAATTCATTATGTTGATAAAATATAATATTTCAACCCATCAGTTAAAAATGAGGGCATCAGAAGCCGTGTTTGTGTGTAATATTGGGCCAAGAAAGAGGCTCCAGTCTCCAGTGATCTCTGCTTATCATTTTTTTATGATTATACCAATTTCAACTTTAGCCAAGCAATATGGACCTATTTGAACTGTTGCTTTATTTAAGGAAAACTGTTAATATAAATTCATCTTGGGAAATGAATTCTGCTCAAACATTGTCATGAAATGTGGGCACTTTATTTCAGTTTTTTCATTTGACATTTTTATGTAGCAAATGCACTTCAATGGTAATCCTTACATTGTTTGAAAAAAGGTACATAATCAGTGACGTTTAAGTTTAAAGACAAACAGAAAAAAACAACAGGACAAATGACTGCTGTCAGATTGTTTCACTACATCAACCTAAGTCTAGTACAAGGGACGGCCACAATCAGCCGTCTCTCATGGTGACGGTTATCAATGCTAAGCATTGCACAATACAGTGTCTTCACTAGAAACGCAAAAAAAAAGTCAGCGCAGAAGCATAAACAGTGTGCTGAGAAAAGTAACCTTGAAGCAAGTCAGGAAAGAAAAGCACAAGCTGTTCACTAAGAGTTCAGATGAATGGAGACAATCATTAATGCTGGTTTTAAAGACATGATGCATCAAATATTAAAAACTTCTTGACAGCACATGATGCAGAGAGCAGTGTGGGCTGTATCAAAACATTAGGTATTTTATCGCTGGTTAAAAGGTTTCCTTCAAGTCAAGCTTTATTTATTCACAATATCATGACAGTTAAGTAGTTTGATACGGATGACCTCACTGGTAAAAAGCTGCGGACTGAAGCTCCGTGAGAGTTTACCAGCAGCTGAGGTCTGACATGCAATAACAGTACTTTACGTGTTTGGAAAGAAAGAGTCAAAGCAAACTGTTCTTAAAGTCTGGCGTGCCTGTGTGTGTTAAAACAGGCGATGCAGACAGGATGTTCACAGTCAATTCACAACGTGAGTACTAAAGTGAGTTTTTAAATGTGTGTATGTACAAAGACGGTGACTGTGTGTGTGTGTGTGTACTCCAGTGGCGTTTTTATACTTATCCACCACTCTGTTTTGAAGTGTCAATAAATAACATATGCTATTCAAACAAACCATAAATCCACCACACTGCTAGGCCTGTTCAAAGTTTCCACAGAATCCTGCAACAGCACACATCAGAACCAAACTACATCAATGAGGCAGCAGAGCACCTCAGGCAACAAGAAAACTGGATTTTATTCACCCACAGAAAGCCACAGGACTCTCTCGGGTTTGCTTGAATGGCACAACCGCGTTATTTATTTGTTGATTCATTGCTGCAGCAGGTGAGACCCCCTCCTGATCCCAGGCCGGTTAGGCTAGTTTCTGTGCTGTCTCCGTCTCCTGCTGTGTGACCTTCTCCTCAGACATGATGGTCATCCACGGTGAAACTGAGCGAGTGATGGTCTGCTTGGCGAGGTTGTAGTGGTTGATGAGGGTGAAGAGGCGCCCACGGCCCCCTGGGCCCTGAGGGGGAAAGCCACCATACATTCCAGCCGGCATGCAGCGACCTTGCTGCTCAGAAAAGAGAGGGAACGATATTTCAATCATAAATTAGGTGGCGTGAGAAGTTCAAGAAGATCAACACACTAGCTGACTAGACCACAGAGTTTCAAGAATTAGGTTTGTTGATGAAAAGAGAACGGGGAAGTGAGATTTCTTTACCAGACATATGACTTTCTGGACAAAGGAGTAGTTTGATATTTTTGAAGTGGGTTTGTAAAGAACATATGATGTTAGTAAACTGGCTGCAGTGATGGTATTAAGCTCAGCTGTAAAGAGAGAACCATGTAATTCAGTAAAGTTAAGATAAAAACCATAAAAACAGCATTGGGGCGATTATTTAATGTAAGTAACACATTCACATGTTTCTGCTGGAGGGGTCTCATGTATTGATGGCACTTCAGCAGCACATCACAAGGCTTAGGCCCTGTTTACACAGAGACGTGTTGACTAGAAACACAAAGGTTTTTCCTTTGCATTTTCAAAAGCAATCCGCGTTTACATGGAGACGCCAGAACGACTGAAAACGCTGCAGCTTGTATGCCAGTCCAGAAGATGGCGTTGCAGGTTTGCAAAGAGACAGTGTTGTCACAACACAGGTACAAAGAAGCAAAACTTTTCACAAACTACAATGGTGAGTAGACACATGAAGACACAGAAGTTTTGTTTTTTTAATGTATTTTTTGGGCATTTTGTGCCTTTATTGATAGCAGAGAGACAGTGGATAGGCTTGTGAAAGGGGCTGAGAGAGTAGGGGAAGACACTCTGCAAACTGGTCACAGGTGGGATTCGAACCTGGACCAGCAGAAACAAGTACATGGGGTGCCTGGTTGCTAACCACTCCGCCAAACCAGCACCCCCACAGAAGTTTTTTGTCTGGACAACAAATCTCTGTAGACAAGCCTAAGGTTGTTGTTTTTCCTGGTATGTGTGCAGCCTTTATGTGGAAGAGTACATCACATGTGGTGACATCAGAATCACGTCTACCGGGCCGTGATATGTTTTCAAAACTTTCCACTCTGGATCCTGGTTTCAAAAGTTTGCAGGCACTCCAGGTACTGTTCTCATGTAAACCGGGGGTGAAAACACAATGAAAACGGTCAGTTTTAGGCAGAAAACGGAGCTGTGTAAACACTGCCTTACTTGTTCCACCAAGATCAGAGATGGACAACTTAGTGGTTACCACCACTTTCCCTGTTTACATTGCGTCATAGCAGCAAATCAGACTGAATTATTTCATGGTAGATTTAATGGTCACAGTAAGTAAGGGAGAGAGCCACATGTGGCCCTCAAGCTGCAAGTTTACCATCCCTGACTAGGAGGACTATTTCAGAGGTAGTGCCAAAACAAATAGGGCAGCTAACAGTAAAGTGTAGCATTGTGAATGTGCCTATTAATCCAACCAGAGCACCTATTTCAGTTACCTGTGCAGAAAAAGCGATTAATGCTGTGATCACAACAATTTGTGCCAAGCACTGAACACTCACCTGTATCTGAACAATTCTTCCAAACCATTCTGTTATAAAACAACCTAAATATCCAGTATGTAGAGCTCCTGGTCCCACAGCAGCAATCAAAATTCTTGTTTATGAACAGTCAAACACACCAGAACATGAGACCTTTAAGCTGCATGACCACCGCAGATCACACTCAGACTTGGCTCCATCACTTGAGCTTGAAGAGTTTTTACCTTTGTTGTTAGTCTGACCCTCTAATGTGAAAGATGAACAACCTTTTCCACTGCCTGCATCATTCTCTCTCTCTCTCACCTGGCTTTATCATTACTTGTTGGTTTACAGATATGTTTTAAATGCATGTAAAAACCTTATTTACACAGACTTTTTTTCTTGAATGAAATGGGGGGTTTTCTGAAAAAGGCTTGGAGTAGCTGCTACACTGTGCTAATTGTATTCTTCACATCTCAAAACAAACTGAATAGCTGTCATTTAACATATTTATTCCATCAGACAGTTTCAGGGTTAATCTGAGTGTTTACCGTGTAAATGAAGCTGTCGGGGCAGGGCTGCTCATACTGATAGACCTTGTAGACGACCAGGAACACCACACACACCAGGAAGGCCAGAGCACAGATCACCAACAAGGTCACCTGCAGACAGATGGCAGATCGATCATCAGAGCTGTTGGAAAAAACTACTGAGAGTGTGTTCATCACAGGAAATGACAGAGCAAAAGATCAATGGAATTTATTTTCAGGAATGTTTACACTGATGATAACTGATCTGACAGTTGGTATGGGTTTCACAATAAGTGGAGGACAGTAAAAGTAAACTGACTCAAGTGCTCTTGTTGTGTCTCTCCATAAAAATTAAGTGGAAAAAGACAAATCCTGAACCAAATACAGGGAGATTATTTTACTAAAAATACAAAATAATAGAATACTGCAAGCTTGCAAGTCAGGAGACACACGTGCATTAGCAAGTGCAGCAAACCAAGAAGTCTGAAGGCTGTGAAGTGGTGCACATTTTTGAAACCTTGGATACAAAATATTAACATTTTTTTAAGTAACTAGGCTTACTTTGAGTACAAACTTTCAGGGAAACATTTTACTTAAACTTCACTGCATGACAGAAACTTTATCACAGCCTGCCAAAATAATGTCATCCAACCGGAGAAAGCATGCCATGGTAAGCAGATCCTAAACTAATTGATGTGTTCAGAAAACACAGCTGCTGTTTAAATTCTCATATCAGATTTTATGGATTTGCTCACAAGTGTTACAGCGTTGGTGAGGAGCCATGTTAACCAGTGATTTAGTAATTTAAGTTGAGTGTGTTTGGGGTTGTTGTAGTCTTGTAGTTGTTAAAAAAGTTATTCTTGTTAGTGCCCTTTTTATTTTGTGATGTAAAAATTCAAGAGGTTTCAACAACCTTTTTATCAGTGTCACCCACACAAACATTGGGCTGGAAGTCACCAGTAAACAGGGTCACTCTTTGGAGCAAGGCTCACCAACCTTTCTGAGCCAGAGAGCTACAAAAAGGTGAGGAGTATTATGGGAGGCTACTTATTTGATTAAATGTTTCTAAAAAAGTCCCATATCCACCAAGTGGTCTGGTATGGATCGGCATAGTTTGGCTCAGGCCGGATCGGTAAAGCCCGATCCTGTTTGCATTTCCACAGCCAACCGAACCCTACTTAGTAGACGGCCATGGGCCAGATGCCAATAGCATGACATCACAGCAGCGCGACACTGTGTACCCGGCTATTAAAACAAAGAAGAAAACATGACACAGTAAACAAAGAGCAACACTGGAAGACATCCAACAATTCTTCTTTTCTGTGATCAGAATGTGGCTTTTTGTTAAAAAGCGTAACCAAGCTTTGTTTCAGAGAAAGTTGTGTGCCGCGAGAGTTGGAAAAAAGAAATCAAAGCAGAATATCCATGATAATAGGACTGCACCGTCACATCAGCAGAAGAGCTCACAGTATCTGAATGAGGAAGACGACCACTGTAGTGACAAATGTTTGTGTAACTCTACACTATCACACAAGCATTAAACTGTAATGTTGCAAAGTGCACCTTGACTGTTTAAATATGAGAAGCTTAGACGCACAATTCAGTGTGTTAGGAAGTTGCCTTTCTGTTGTAAGCTGCACGCACTCCTTGCAAGTAAATGATCAAAAGACTTCTTTCTCCTGTTGTTCTTTCCACATAGGCTGCTGAATCAGCCCATGTGGCTAAATCATAAATAGTTTATCTGCTAAGCTTACAGATATGTCCAACAGTCTGATGTATGGTCAGCACAGCACAAAAACATGTAGACTGACCCCCTGCAGGTCAAAGCTGAATATAAAATAGAGTTTTCAATGTGACACACATTACATCTGTTGTTTTTTTTGTATTAATGTAAGCAAGATTTGTTTGCAAAAATTGAATTTCAAATTAAAAATGGCTAATTCATGCTATATGGCGTTAATGGGACGTTCCAGTGGGCATCTACCAGGTGCTCCCATGCACCCTTTTGGCTACCCCTGCTTCAGAGCTTAACGTCAAACAAATCTTAAGTTGTAAAGTTAGCTCAATGTTGCAGGTACATGCAGTGCAATTATGTATTGTGTTTGAATTTGTAAATACTTAAATTCTTTTAAAGCATTCACTCCATTACTGAAGTCAGATAATTACAGTATACTCAAGTAAAAACCTGACTGAGTAGCATTTACTGACATTGATGTAATAATTGACCAGGAGGATCTGAACTATTAAACAAGTACTCCCCTGCAGACTGGAAAAGCTCAGTGCTGTGTATCTTGGACTTCTGTTTAAGTGGTATTACACAGGTATCAATATAACAGATTTTTACTTAAAGCATGATTGCCTATCTGAGATATTACCCCACAATTTAACTAACATTTTAAACACATTATGCTGTGGTCAGTAATCAGTAAGACTCAGTAAGACTTGACATTTTCTTAAATGAAGTCAGTAAACATTGCACATAATGGCCAGGACATTTTTTTTCAATCCAAATAGCTTTATTGACATGGTTATTGTAGGGCATTAATGCCATAGTATTTTATAAGTATAGAAAATATAAAGAAATAAATTCAGCACATCTAAGCAAGTGACTGGACAATCATTCTTTCAATTACATTCACTACCGGTCAATCAGATAATGTAGTCGGTGACTGAAGCAAAAGGAAAAGACTCCTGGGCATTCTCTCTTTACTATTAAAATGTCTTTCTTTTAGCGGCACGTCAATGTGGACCTTCAAAACAAACTTCAGTACACTTGGCCAGTAATGCTGCGTTCCATTAACCTCGGAACTGGGAACAGGGAACTGGGAGTGACGTCATCTCCGACTTATCAGCATTCCAGTTGAAGTCGGAAAAAAAACTTGCCGATCTACCAGGCTTTGTGAGCTATGGTTAGCACACCTGTGTTGTTGTTCACAAATATCACATGAAAAATGTAAATATTACTATGACAGCATTTTTGAAAATATAAGTCTAACAATACTATGTATACAGCTGATTTAGAGTGACACACACTAGTCAGAAGTGCTAATAAATGGATTATTACAGGGGCTTAATAACTGTTCACACTGGGGGCAGCCATCTTCGATTGTCAACTCGGGGGGTGGCCAGGTTCCCCCGATTTCCCAGTAGGAAACTCCGACCTCTGGGGGCGTTCCAGTTGCAGTTTCCTACTCAGAACTCGGAAATTTCGATTTCCGACTACAACTGCAACGCACCACAAGCCTTCATGAGGAATTCCCCCAAAAGATGTAGTAGGTGTAGGTGGGTCCTACTGCCGCAAAGTAGAGGACAGAACATATGTCACTTTGTAGAACAAACTCTGCAGAACGCGTCAGAGTGGAGCAAAGGTATCCTCTATATAGAAGTTTGCGGTGTTGTTCTTTGATTATCACTTTAAAGGAGTTGCTATCAACTGATACTGGAGCTGTTAGCATCTCTGCTAATCCCTGTGCGAACAGTCACTTCCTGCTGTCATCTCTCTTGTAGCTCTTTTCTTATCCTGCTTTAAAGGATGTCGACTGGTCCATGCCAGACATTGAATCAGGCTGATCCATCTGCACTGCAAGGTTACCTCTGTTTCGAGCCAAACAACGTTTAGATTTGCTTTGGTTTGGGTTTCTTCTTCACAGTATTTGACATACTGATAACTTGATCTGGTCTAATTGGTTGAGTGTTGGAGATTTACGTCTGGTTTAGTTGTATCTGGAGGCTGCTGTGGTCTTGGTGCTCTTGCTGCTCATGTGATTTGGGAGAAGCCTTTGGACAGGCAAGCTTTTTTCTAACCATAACCCTTACTGTTCTTTTTCTTTGTTCTAACTCTAACTGACTGATGCAACAAAAACATTGTGCAAACACTCACTACTGTCTTACCCTAGGTGCAGTTTGAAAATATATATCAAAACTGATACATTTTCCAGCCCTACTTTGCTGTTGCTGTGTGTCAGATTTACTTGCAGCTGATTTATTATTTCCTGTATCTGTACTGTAACTCATCAGAAACAAGGCTTGTGTGACCATCTGCACAGCCCAGCGTTTGGCTCTCAGGGGAGTTATGTAACATCTACTGGTGTTTCTGGGGGGAGGGGGGGCAAGGTGTGGGATAAATCGCCTCATTATTGCTGTGACGTTTTTCCCTGAGGTGTTTGGAAATTATTTCTGACTTGATGGAAGTGTTACTTCTTCTGTTCAGAATTGGATTACTTCAGTTATAAATGGCAGCGGAGGAACCCTGATACAAATGTGGACTCTCTCTGTGCGCTGTGATGGAATATATTAAAGGATTTATTGAAGTTTGAGCAGGCTACCATGGTACCGAGCACATTTGTTCTGTCTCTTTGTGTTTTTTTGTCCAAGGTTTGATAAGACTTTAACACCTAGTATTAATCTGAATGAAAGGGTATTCTTTTTATCTGTCTTCTGAACCCAGCAGAAACACAGTAGACAGGGAAACACTCCGAGAAAAGCAACAGGAGATTATGAAAGAGGCTATCAGCGATGAAAGAGCCGCCTGCAGCATTTCAAAGCAGCGGTGTGAGGATGCGAGCTGTGTTCTCTGAGACAGCAGTGTATCTTCTTTTCGCTTAGATGTTTGAAATTTAAAGCTCCATCACAAAAGGGAGCTTGACACATCCCTCAGAGAAGGATTCATCTGTTGATTCTGAAAGTGGAAAGAGATTATTGCAGAATCTGTTCTCAGACGATATACAAGGGTTATTTCAATACTCACAGTTCAGACACCAAGCTGTGATGAGACTAATGTTGTGTTTTTCTCTACAGCTGCCACACAATCACTTCTATTTATTCTAATCACAGCTGATATCATGAATTCTATTGTTTATCAAAGATGATCTAATTTTTCATCACAGTTTTTAAAAACGCAGTATGTTAAGGAGTGTTACGGCTATAATCTCAGTATTTGCAGATAATTGCATCTTAAGTTAATAAAGACCCTAATTGACTCTTTGTTGGCTTTCTGATTGGTGAACTGCCAGCCAATCAGAATCAGAGAATCACTAATCAGTGCATCAGAGCAGCCAGAGTTGGATTAAATGCTCAAACACTTTCTCTGGCGTCAGAGTTTATGCAGTTATTTCTTTAATCATTCTAAAAGATTCATGAAGATTTTGTTTTTTTTACCGTAGTTTTTATTTATTCTTTCACTTGGGCAAAGTTAGAAGAATCAAATGACTTAAATATGAATAAAAGCTAGGCAAAAAGTTAGCAATTTTCAGTGGTTTCAAATGGGACAGAGGCAACAACAGATTCTGTCTAACCTAGTAACAGTAACTAAGGGGGCGGGGCTTAACAGGGGATTGCTTCCTAGAGGGCTGAGCTTGAGAAAGGGTCAATAATTAGCAGATTCAAAAATTAATTGACAATATTTGATGCCAGCAGGTTGATTTCTTGACCTGATCCACCAGATAGACTGTTTCACATATACATGAGGTATGCTTCAAGTCAATCTGGGCAACATCCAGAAATTAACTGAGGAGGACAGAACCTTTAAAGGAGACATATCATGCTTGTTTCTCCTTTTCACTATGCCAGACTAGGATGCCTGTAAAGCATTTCTGCCCTCAGTACAAGTCATTTAGTTCCTTCATTGCCCCACAATAGCGTTCTCAAAATCCTCATTTTAGGCCATTATCAAGCTCTCGTTGAAAAGCTCGGATCTCAAGATGACCTACAGTTACCTCGCAACGTCACAGCCCTTTGTGCTCTGATTGGTCAGTTCTGTCAGAGCTGCCGAGAGGGCTGAGCCAGCCCGTCCTTCTTCTTCTACTGTATTTTCCGGCAGGCTCAAAGCAGCGACCGCGTATTGAGCCCCCCTACAGGCCAGAGCAGGTAATGAGTGAGTGTGAGCTAGGGAGCTATATACTGCTGCTGGGTGGATGTGTTCCTGACTGATGGTTGTGGGGCTGACGGACATCACAGAGGAGGAAGTGTTTTATCAGATTACTCCAATAAAAAGAAATGTACCTCGTGATGTCACGACAGTTTAAATCTCGCGGTCGTCTCACAATGACCTATTTTCAGAGGCATCAAATCTCGTTCTAGGATATCAGAAAAAATACAATATTTCATTTTTTGAAAATTAAGGGGGTGTAAGGTCTTGTTTTCAAATTTATTATATTAAATGTAAGTATTAAATCATGCATCAACATGATATGTCTCCTTTAAATAAAAAAAACGGAAGGTGAGTGAGCCAATGATTTGCCTGTCAGAGTTTGCCGTCATTTTTTACTTTAAGCACAGCCAACTCACACCCATATGAAGGATAAAGTTTTTTTCTGCTTTTGGTATCTTTTAAGAGGACAGCTAACACTTAGTTTTACTGTTACTGACAAAAATACATTTTACATATATGTAGATGTAACCAAAAGAACTACTATCAGTTGTCTCTACATGCTCACATCTCTTTTAGATAGCACAAATTTTAATATATATCCGATTTGGATATCTAAATAAATCCAACACTCTCTTTGTTCAACATTTTGCACTTAAAAACTGTTTTGGTTATGCCTAAAAGTTTGTTTTTTGTAAATACTAACTTTTATTTTGAAAGGCGGCAAGTAACCTGTTTGATCAAAGTTAAAGATTTGTTATAATTTAACTGTGTAACTTCAAAAAGTCTTACCGGTTTATTATCTGCAGTCACTGTTTTTAGCAGTCTATTAGAGGGAAAATGTTAAACTTTCTGTGTATACGAGGATTTTTACTGTGTTCATAAAAGTCCACAATGTGCAGTTTCTGTTCAGCGGTGTATCTCATTTTGTGCTATTAGCCTTTGTCATATTAGCTTGCACTTCTGCTGCTTAGATTATCGTAATTAAGCTTTCAGTCGGAGGGGTAATGATATGCAGAGACTTCTGTGAGTCAGGCTGTCCACTTCCACGTATCATCTTTGACTTGAGAGTCTTTTTAAAGAATTTGGTGCTATACAGTTTATTTACTTCTTGATATCCCAGTGTTTGATTAAGAGAAGATTTGGTACTTCATGAAGGGTAAATGCTATTAAACATTCTGAATTGCAATGCTGCCACTTGAGTTAAGTTATAGTAAATGGCAGTGAACTTGTCAGGTTGTGCTTAATGTGTAGTTTTGGCAGCTGAATTTGCCATCATGACGGTACACACTTTAGCACTTTATAATGTGCATTGGCTGAATTAGTGAATGAGCCTTAGCCAACTTTTGGATCAAAAATTGGAACCAGAAGTGTGGCTTACACACCTAATTTATTTTCTGAGCTGTCCATGGGATTAAGGTCAAATGTGGCTTAAGAAGAGCAGGCATGTCATTATAATTCAGCACTGAGGTTGCAGGAAGGTGCTGTAATGGCTTATTAAAGATATGATAACAGGGACATAACCACACAACTGATGAAAATTATTCAAATCAGTTCACTGTTAATGGACGTTAGGTGCATTAGAATCAATGCTGACAACCCCAGGTTTGATCATATAACATTACCAAACGGTTGTTTTTTGATCATGCTGACGTGTATGGACAGTTAAACACATGACAGTTAAACGTGGTGGGGGTTGGTGGGAGAGATGCAGCCATTTGGAGGCCATCGCCATGGCAGCAGCTGAATTAATGAGCGTTTCAGGGCGGGGTTAAGTGAATCATTGTGCATTATGGCTCCCCGTGTAACCGGGCAGGATAACAAGATTTCACTGGAGGACAGCACAGGTGGAGGTGTCCTGAGTGAAGAAGACGCAGCATGTAACTATGACTGGTTTAGGAGCTTTCAGAGCGGAGGTGACAGCTGCCTCCTCTCATGGCTCATGTGCATGTGTGTGGGAGTGTGAGAGAAACAGGACAACAGTGCTGCTCTTACTTTGAGTCGCTCAGATACGCCTTCAATGATGCTTATAGAGAACTCTGCGATCTTTGGAGATCGTAGCTTCCCTTTCTTGCCGTCACCATCATAGTCTTCCTTTGTTTTCACCACCACCTGAAAAGAACAGAAATCACACTCAAATGGCAGAAACAGGAGAGAGAACAGTGTCCACACAGATATGATGGGTCAGAACGGGTAGAATTAAACTGTTAAACATTGAATCCAATTAAAACAGGCCTTGAATTAATCATTCAGAAGTAATTCAATAATGTTTAGTAGGGTGGCACTGCAGAAGGGCTGGTTGACATGGCTTAAATTAAAACCTTAGAGTTTTCCACACAAAATTGATCAGAAGCTAGTCATCACAAGAGTAAAATTGTTCAATATCTGACCTCTAATGATTATTTAATTAGTAAAAAAGGAAACCCAAGCCAAAAATGTACCTAACCACAGAAAGGTCTGCTTTGATATCTGAAACAAAAAGATTCATGTTCCAGTATTTCCGTTCTTGAACAGTGTTGCGACTTGCAAGTTGTTGTATTGGAAGCTTATGGCAATCTTGATTTTTTTTATTTATAAATTTGTCCACAGCAAAGAATGAGCATTTCTCAATTAATCAATATACCACCCCTCTCTGATCTCAGACATTGATTCTCGTGATTGATAAAATAATTATGTGTCAGGGCAATGGGAGTTAACAGTATGTTGTCTCATTTTTGAAGCTGTTGTTGACACTGAGGACAGAGCACAGTCAGTCTGCAGATTTCTTCATGGTGTTTTTTCACCTGGGTTAGATTGGCCAAATTAATCAATTAGGATATTAGCATATTACATAGGCTAATTAGAGGTTTTGCAGGAAACACAATTAACCATTTTGAACAATGGATGCAAAAATATTGAGTAGGCTACTCATTTGCATAATCTTAATTTCACTAAAACAAAAAAGCTTTGTGGCTCACACTATGACTATTACTTATGGTAAAATATTAAAATACCTTACCTTATCAGGTGGAGGAAACTGCAGCTGGCTGGCATCTAATGGAGTGATGAGGGGAATGGTGTCAAAGCCGTCCTCAGAGACCACCTTCCCATTATTTTTCTCGCTGAAATTATTCCCCAGTTTGACCATTTTCCCTGCTCGAAGACAACACCAACCTGAGGGGGAAAACAGGCACACACAGGGTGAATAATTTCTGCTTTTGGGTCAGTATTCAGGTTTAAATCGCTGTTTCTGTCATGAAAACGGCAGGATAATTGAAACAAAACGCCAGCGTGCCGAGGGTCGCTCTCAGGGCCATGTATCCACAAAAGCGCAGCAGAGAGGACGCAGCGCCTCGACATAATGGGCTCGTGCACCAAGGTGAAGACAATGTAAAATGCAGCACAGAAACACTCACCAGCTCAGCCGGAAAAGGTGATTTAAAACACGGTCTTTCCTCTGGAGGGCTGACTCTGTATCCTCTCTGCTCCGGTCTGATGTGAAGGTGTGACGCAGACGATTTACCGGGGAGCTCGCGCACAATATGGCCAACCGGGTCTGTGCGTCGCGTTACCTCCGAGCTGCTGCTGCTGCTGCTGCTGCTGCTGCTGCTGGATGCTGCTGCTGGCGCCTGTCTGCACTGCAAGTGATGTAACATCCTCATTTCATCCACCCGGACACACATCTGAGCAGGGGCAGGGAGCCAGAAAAGAGATTACAAGCCAAGACCAAGTTTTTAATCTCAATGTATAAACGTTGTATTGCATCAATAGATCATAAAATGTTGAAAAATTTTAAAACTATGTTAGCTTTTAGAATGGTGATCAGGGACGTTTTTTTGTCATTTGGAGGATCGAAGTGAGTGATCTTTTAACACATTATTAACAAAGAGGGAAAGCTATCCATAATTAACAAATTGTTGGCCATTTTTGAAAAAGTGGACTTTTCAGAATTCAGGCAGGTTAAGTAGAGTTTGGCTTAAGTCTTTATTTCCTTGTTTTTATCTGTTTATATAATGGCTTTAACAACTCTGGTATATTTCACACTAATAATGTAATTCTGATCACAAATATTGGACCTTTTTTCAAGCCTGCAGTTGATCACCAATTATCACTGAGTGGACCTGTCAACCAATCAGAAGTACTTACCATTTGTTTATTAGTTTTTGCACTATAAAATATACAAAAGATCAAACTGGAAATATTCAGAAAACAAAGAAATGTGTCAGGAGAGGTCAAGAAGCCATCAGGCTTATGCAAAGGACCTCACCTTTCTATAAGAAGACAAAGCAAAGAACAGTCAAGATTTCAGTAAGAACACAAAGTAATGCATGGTTACATGTGTTCAACCATGTGTGAAGTAACAAAAAGAAACAATAATAATAATCGACAATTAAACAAAAATAAGCCAGTTTAACAAACAAGCAAAAATATAAACACTATAAAGGAGTTGAAAAGATTAAAACAAAATTTAAGACATAAAAAAACAAACAACAAAAACTAAGTTTCAAGAATTACATGTAAAGAGAGTTTTCTTTTAAAGATAATGAAGTGTAATGATGATGAGCTCTCAGCTACATGTTTTTTATCATTCCATATTTTTACACCATGATATTTAATAGAGAACTGACTGTGTTTAGTTTTATAGATGGGAAGGTGAAGATGACTAACCTGTCTGGTATTAAATGAGTGAATCTGTGAATTTAATTTGAAGACATTTCTAAATGATGATGGTCAAGACAAAGGTAAGAACATGTATTTATAAATAAACACACATATCTGACAAATATTTATATCATAAACTGAGAGAATGTTCAGTTTTTTAAAGAGTGGGGCAGAAGCTTCTGTTGAACTAGAAGAGAAGAAGAGAGCATCGAGGGACAGGAGCTCCAACAAAGTGTATTAGGCTCCATTTACACAGAAACTGTTTTCACCAGAAACAGGAAAGTTTTTCCTTTGCATTTTCAAAAATGATCTGCATTCACACGGATCTGCAAGAACTGAAAATGCTGTAGCCTGCATGGCAGACCAGTAGATGGTGAAGTAAGTTTGTTGAGAAACAGCAGTGTTACAACACAAGTACGCAAGACAAACTTTTCACAAACAACAACGGCAAGTGGACACATCAAAACGTAAGAGTTTCTTGTCTGGACAACAAATTTGTCTGGATATTTTTGTCTGGATAACAAACCAATTACGGTAAGCAGCACACATGTTCCTAGGTAGACGACTGAAACTGTTGTTCCTGGCATGTGAGCACAGTCTTCATGTGACAGAGTACTGCGCGCGTGGTGATGTCAGCAATACGGATACTTTTCTCAAAATGTTTCACTCTGGACCCTTGTTTCCAAAGTTTGCGGATTCGGGCATTTCAGGCACTGTTCTCATGTAAACAGGAGGCAAAAATGTAATGAAAACTCTGTTATTGACCGTTTTCATTTTGTGTAAACGAGGCCTCAGACAGACTGAGATGTCATCTGGATCCAGTATGTGAAAACTGGAAGGTTTTTCGATTATAAGTGATTGTGTACATACTTCCAGCAGTAATCAAAAATTGATATATGAGCCAGATAATACAACATATGGGTTTGAAATAAGAATAACGTCAAAGTCACTTAAACTTGGCTTGGGGTGCAATTTGTTGAATCATATTTAAATGTATAAAACTGTGAAATTACTCCACCGTCACAAGTTGAGTTTGAGTCATCAATGGGGTGTCCAGGGAATGAAAAGCTACCTCTTGTATTCTAAAACCTATGAAGTGTAAATGCTACTTTAGAAACAATTCTGCCAACATTACAACAACAAGAAAAGTTTGACTTCCTCAGGGTCAAAGCTTTAAAAACGTGTTTTAGATCAGGATTGAATGTGTGGTTTGATCCTTTCTAACAAACAACAATTGAATTTCACTCATTTTGCTCTGTATTTAAAGGAGCATCTAACTAAACTCTGCCCAGTCATTCAAATAAATCTAGAAAATGCTAAAATGAAGTTCCCTCTGCTCTGGATCAATTGTGCCCAGACTGTCTCTTCCAACTACACAGTTCAGTGAAGTTCCTCCGCCACTGCGTTGTCTCTCACTGACAACTTTATAAAGCACCTGAAGGTAAAATTAAAATTCTTCAACACTTTCATCCACATGACTCCAGTGTGGAAACTGAGCTCTTATTGAGCAGGTCAATTGACAGAGAAAATAGACAAAATGGGTCTGTTTATGTCATGAAATCTCCTTCTATGTCAGACAATAAACAGCAGCCTCCTTGCTCTAAATAAGGTCTTACTGAGCATATCTTATTTTTCATGTACCAGATTCATAGCAGCATTTGACAATGTTGATGTCAAGACGAACAGGTGAGGAAACATCCTTATATCTTTTTTATCACCAAAAATAACATCACCTGAGTAAAAATCAAAAGTGTAAGGATACAGAGAGCCCTGTGTGACTGCTGATCATGTTTACAGATGGTGACATGTAGCTGTGTCTGCGCATATCATCTGGTACCTTGTTGCCAGGCTACCGTGTAAATGAAAGGCTGTTAGGACAAGATGCATATATAATGTAGTCTAGACTGATAAAGGGAAAAAGATGATGATTTGATTATAAATCAAATAGAAACCTCAGATTGTCTGGACTGGTATTTCTGTGTGACGACTGCATGAGCGGCACAGCTACAATTGTTTTGAAACTTTATCGCAAAAAAATTGGCACATATTTTTGTAGCCCATAGAATATCAGAAACAGAAAGCATGAAACCATCTACAGAATACAGTTGAAAAGTTTCCACATAATGGTTTAAAGCAGTTTAACAGACTAGTTTCTGCTATAGAGGCAGCAGAGACATGTAACAGTGGTGCTGCAGTCAAATTCACCACAGAGGCCACAAGAGGGAGACAACAGCTCAGTGTTTTAGGAATCCTCCCACTGTTTACTGTAGTCATCAGAAAAACTCTGCTAGCAGAAGTTATTGCAGTTGCAACATTCAAATCTAAAAAAAAAAATCAAATCTTTAACTTATGCTTCAGTTTTTCCAGTGGGTAACAGGAACAAACCAAAACACAACAACAAATGTATAACTAACAACAACTTAAAAAGGATAAAAACTAACAACAAATCCCAACCATAACAGTAGAACACTCTTTGCTGCAGTTTTAAACATTTGTTTTGCTATCTTTTTTTTACTATTTTTATTTTGTAGTGTTTTTATTAAGTTGTTGTGCATTTATGATTTGTTGTTTTAAATGATGCTGTGTTTCTTGTTTGGCTCTTATGTAATTTATGTTTTGTTAACCTCCATTATTTGCTGAAGTGTTTTTCTCAGTTAATCAAAATTCTTATTGTGTGCTAAAAGGATTAACAAACCTTTTTATAATTTGACATTTTTTATATGCTGCTCTGTTTCGCAATGTGTTGTTTTGTAAGTCTGTTACAGTTTTTTAAATTCTAGTTGAGCTTCTTAATTGTCTTATCTGACATGATGTTTTGAATCATTAAATGTATTATTTATTTATAATGACATGCTTTGTTGCTGTTGTGATGTGTTAGTGTGGGCATCCCTGATTTTTTCTGATGTTTTTGTAAAGCTTCATATTTCATCTTGATGAATGTGTTATTTTCTAAATTTGAATGTGTTTTGTTTTGTTTTTTGCTTTGTTTTTTGTGTTGTTTTTTGTGTTGTTTTTTGCTGGGTGTTTTTGGTTTTAATTGCTGTTGTAGTTTCTGATTTTCTTCTATCGTAAGTAATCTTTTTAATTTGTTGTGTTTACTTGTTTATTGTGGTGTTTCATATTTGTCTTTTTCTTAATTTCTACCATTTTTGTGTTATGCTGCTGCTTTTTATTCATTGGTGTCTTTTTTCTTTCTTAATAGTTATTTGTCATTGATTTGCTGTTGCTGTTTGACATATTATTCAAACATTGTGTTTCTTGATATATTGTATTTCTGCATTCATTGTTGTTAAATGTTTGTTTGGGTGTTTTCATTTATTCTGTTTTGCTGTTGTGATTTGTGTTGTGTTGCATTTTGTGAATAGTTGATTTTTGTATTTCTTTTGTGTTGTGTGTTTTGGTTTTTGTTGTAATGATTTGTGATTCTTGCTCTGTTCTTGAAGTTATTATATTTTTATTGATTAATACCTGTCTCCTGGAATTGTTTTAGAATTTTCTGATTTGTATTTTTGTTTTCTGATATGTTGTTTTTTTCTTTTGAACCACTCTATAAAATACACTAGTGACCTGACTTAAAACAAAAGGTTCTCTACATTTTATTGCAAATAGGTGGAAAAAAAACACTTAATTTACAAAAAGACTCATAATAAAACTGTTCAGAATAATGTGTCATCAGATAATCGTTACAGTTTAACTTGGTTATGTACTCTTGGGGGCAGATGAGAAGCTGTGTGGAGCCTGATGGGGCCCTGCAGCCACCAGTCAGTGATCACTATGATAACAAATTACCCATGAAGCTCGAGTGTAAAAGCATGTGCACAGCAGAAGGGCAAACACACAGAGTACAGAGGTTCACAGTGGATGATAAACACAGCAGCTGCAAATGTCTTTACTGGTAACTTCCACGGCATAAAGTGTGACTAAACCTCTTGCCGCTCTGAAATCTGCTGTGTCTTTAAAAACCCACTCAGTGTTTGGCTCTTAGCCCAGAAAGTTCATTTCCCATTTCCCATCCAGCCACATGGACTGAGCTCCGCCACGCAGAGAGAACAAGTATTTTCACTCAGAGTGAGAGCGGCAACTCCAGAAACAATCACAGCGCAGACTCTGGACAGGACCTTCAAGGATTTCTGTCACTTTTGAAGGATTTTGACATCTCTGTAGATCTGTGACAGCCATTGGTCAGCGGAGAGGCAGAGGTATGATCAACACTTAATGTGACAGCCTGTCAGTCTGTCTGTCATGTGCACTGTTTCTCACATCTGTCAGTATGTTTGTTTTAAAGTAGCTGGTATCACACTCATCACTGATCTGCTGACATTTGGACAGGATGTCAGATGTGTCATTAAATGTGTTTGGTGTAAAAGGTTCTGCTGCTTCGTTTGAGCTTTTGTCTTTTTTGTGAACACAAAGCCTCTTTTCACAAATCTATAAATCCAGTCACATGTTGATCCAGCTGTTTTTGGTAGTCACAGCCCTTGAGCTGTACTTGTTCTGATTCGTGTTCATTCATTTGCTGATGTGAGAACTTAAAAATGGATGGCATGTTAATAAATGATTTACCCAGTGTGATTTTGGCACTGGAGGAAAAACGAAAATATGAATGGAAGGAACTTTTAAAACAACAATGGTCAGACTGGACTTTCTCACAGCAGGCAGCAGTTACCAGGCTGTATAAACAGGATGCTGCACACACACACACACACACATGCTGGTTGATGCTCTGGGTGAATGAACATACACTGAGGCACTGCTAACAGTACTGTTGATGTAGCAAGCAAAGCTCATGTTTGTCCATAAACTGAGCGGTATGTGTTGTTTTGTATACCGGCTCAGAGGCTGCAACGTGTGACTGACTGTGCTGTGGAGATTTCTGGAGGACCTTCTGGGAACATGAGGTCACAGGGAGGGAGACACACCCAGAAGTCTGGGCTCAGAGCAGGAAGGGCAGAGGGGGAAAGAGCTCTGACTGACTCACTTGCCGGGGGAGGAAGCTGTAGTTTTGTTGGAATTTCTATTCAGTTTGAAGCTCAGGAATTTCAGTGTAGATGTGCTAGTTATTACACTGAGAGTAGGGATGGAAAAAACTGTCAAAAATTACCATGGTGTTTTTTAACAGAATGGTTATAGGCCTTTGCTATGGATGCAGGGCTGCCCACCAAAGTTGCTGGGCCCCTGACAGACCTCAGAAATGGGCCCCGTTTTGTAATCTGATCTTGGACCCAAAGCATTAGCATTATTTTTTATCCTTAACCTGGCACCAATCAGTTGTGGCACTTACTAGGAAGCTAAAATATTTTGAAGTTCCAAGTTAACAAAACAATCCTTCAAGCTAACCTCAATAAGTTTCACCAGCAGAGTTAATGTTACAAAATTCAACAAAATTGTAGTCTTTGACACAGAGCATGAAATTCTTGTTACCACAAGTAGGCACCTATATATATTTTTGTTGTTATTTTCTTAGGACTACATATTTAGGGTCAGACTCTCATCATACACAAAACTTTTGGGTCAGGTAGGATCAGTTATGGTTGAAACATTTCCACTTCCTGTTTCCTTAAATGACGTGCAAAATTTTCCATATATCACCCCTTTTGATTTTTGTACAAATGCAAAACATCCAACACCTACAGCTCATAAACCTCTGAAATTAACTAAAAAATACCACAGTTATGGGCCTTTAATTCAAATTATTTTAATGGTTATAATTAACAGTTAAGACAATAATTAGCTTTTTTACGAATCTCAATAATTGCATATGAAACAAGCTTTATTTCATCCTCCAGGTCAACCCATGTTAAGGAGCTGTGGTTTTTAGTCAGTTAGGGGGGCGCTACAGAGGCAGTCTACGACCACCATGTTGGAAACAAGGGAAATACGGTGTTTTTCTTCCAGGTCCAATGCGCAGATCAACTTTCAGGGCTTTTTTAAAATATTTGATGAGGCCTTTTAAATGAAAAAAAATCATACAGACTGAAATATGAACAGGGATTTCAATCAGTCATGGCTCTGAAAAAGACTGTACTACCCTTTAGCAGAAATGGTAACTTCAGTCACCAAGAGGGCCACATTAATGTAAGCTGTCAAAAGGCTGCTTGATAAACTGTAATATACCCATTATGTAAAAAATACACATATTCAGTTAGAAAAAAGGAACGAACATAGATTTTATCAAAAAAAAAAAAAAAACGATCCCAACTTTAATCATTAAATCATAATTTAACACCATGTTTAATGAGGTAAACATAGAATTCAAGCAAAATGAAGGTTTTTGGTACAATGCACTTACTGGTTTTCATGTCTTTTATATATAAAACACATTTTTTGATTCACTTACAAGATTTTTAAAGAAAAAAATAATATTTGTAACTTTAATTTCTTGCAAAGAACTAAACAAATTCTATAAACCAAAAAGATTATGATAAAAAATGTCGTTCTTTCATATTTTCATGCTACAATTTGACTTCACTTCCACAACTTGTTGCTATTTTGTATATGACTTGTGGGTCCCGTGTGGGTCATATGTGGTCCCAGGGCTGCATCTTGCCCTAAACCTTGCTTGACAGCAACCAATATACCTTAAAAACCTAATACATTGCCCAGCCTCAATAGAGAAACATGGCTTTAGACGGCATGGCTTTTATCCCCCTCTTAAAAAATGAAACAGAGAGCTTGCACATGTTTTAATAGGATTATGTAAACCGCTTTCATAAAATATAATTTTTAGAGAGTGTTCCCTCTCCAATAGGCAAATGACCTTCTTTAAATGGATGTGAACACTTGACACAAAAATGTATCCACACTGGAATGTGGTTGGAATGAGAATCATTTCCTCTCAGAAAGACCGAGCTTGATGACTTTTGGACTTATGGAGGCATTTAAACTCCCAACTTCCTGTCGTCTCCTCACATGAGCCTCGTTGTTCATTTCTACTTCCAGTGTTTCTAACTCGTGAGGATATTGAGCAACTATTCAAAGCCACTGTCAGGGGTTTATAGCTGGTTGTGAAACAGACTGAAATCAGCACAGATATTTATGTGACCTATCGAAACTAGCTGATCAGCATAGGTTATTTAATACTGTTCATTTTAACGCTTGTAAATGCAATTGTGGGATAGATGTTAAATGTGATCAATGTTTTTTTGTGCTCCTTTTACAAAGTGATATGAATATTTGTTTAAAAGTGAACGTCTTTCCCTGCTGTTTTGTTTTTTTCCTTACTGGTACATTCTGTGCATTCACATTGCACTCTCCCCTTTTGTATGAATCCTTTGAAATTTGAGTTCATTGTTTTGCCCAATATTTCATGAGTTACATCCTCGTAATTATCTTAAATCTTTGTCCCTCAATATGGTGTCTCTTGTTTATTCTTTGTAGATTCACTTAACTTAGATGTAGGGTTATGGCTATTTGATGGTCATAGATGCTGGCTTGCTACAAACACCAGGCTAAGCGAGCTAACATACAGTATCAGAGGTTTGCCATTTGGTCAAGGATTCTGCATAACACTGTCCTGAAAGTTTGTGATGGTTTGTCTGTGGAAACATGAAAAAAAAGTGGAAACTTCTTTGAGTTGTATATGTCCTTCAGTGTGTTTATGTCTTCTCTGTGTGATTGAGTGCCACGATAAACAAGACAGAAAGTCTGCAACATCAGGACTTCTCCCTCTCCTCCTGTTAACAGCACCAGTAGCTGCCTGAAACATCACATTCCCCTAGTCCCAGACCTACCGTTGTGACGTTATGAGGCTATACTGTGTTTTTACAGCAGTTAAAGCCCATTGGCTCATGGTAGCAAGTCCAGTGCAAAGCATTAACCATGGACAGAATGCAGAGTCCCTTCGGAGCAGTAAGGTCACCCAGTCATTGCAGATTGGGCCATGTTGGGAGGCGGGCTTTAAAGTGGTATCTCAGGCAGACTGAGAATACAGCTGGATCAGGGGTACTCGGTATATGAAAGCTATTTTTTTAACATTAGTGACTGTGAAAATACTATAGCAGACATCTTAACTGAACACATGAAACCGAGCTGAGGGAAAATCTGGACTCTTTAAAATACAGGCAGAAGACTTTATGTCAGCATACTGTATGTTATTCAAACAAGGGCTAAAACTTGCACAAACTGCATTCAGAGCATGTTTGCCTTGTTCTGCTGCAGAGGGCAGAGGTAACGTTGAGGGGGAGGAGTCGTGTCAGCACAGGACTCTCTCAGCCTTGTGTCGCTTCTGGTCTTGTGCCTCTCAATGGAGTCAGAGACAGAGATATGATAGCAGGCCCACTGACGCAGGCAGATGGACACGCTGATGATAACATGAAATGAAACTAAAGGGGGAAGTTGATTTTCTGCGCCTGTCAGAATTGAAAAGAAAGGACATGAGTGAAACAAAAACAGTTTTCAAGACGATGTTTCATACTTTTCATAGTTGTATGACAGTTAACATTCACTGACTGAATCAATGTATAAAAATCATTTAACTTCCTTTAAAGAGTGCTTGCTCTGATTATTACCAAACTTTTGTGTTGTTGTTAATCTGAAACAACATTCATTTAAGTTCTTTTAACTTCAACATATATATTCCTAACTCTCTGATCTCTAATGTTGTCAAAAATTTCAAAACTTAAATATTTTTTAGTTCCACTGTTTACAAACAATACAAACTTAACCATTTCTATCATCATTTTGTCATATAAGTAATAACTAACCTATTTAATACTGCATCATAGAAAGAAAATATAGTCTAAATGAAACATATCTGAAAGACTACTACTAAAGTTGATATGACAATATAAAGTTGTCTTTTAGTTTGGGATAATATGGACTTAGATTCATAACTGGAGATGGAAATCAGAAACCTGTTCTAGTCAAGAAGCGATGAAAACTCCCTCTCGGTATCATTATCATCAGTCTTTTTATTATCAGTTCCCTTATATGTTCCTGCAAGCCTTGCAAATCCAGTGCTTCACACTCTCATCAGGGGCAATCGGAAAGAAAAAGAAGTCAAAAGAAGTCAAAAATATGACTGTGTTCAACAGAAGTTGTCAAAACAAGAAGTTAACATCATGGCTAATGGTTGAAAACACCTGAGATTTAAAGAATTTTGCATCTAGACTAGCATTTAATATCTGTTGTGACATGTGTTTGACATTTTTGCCAATGAAAACCTGTGTTGGCCCACACTGAAAATAACAGGAATATAATGAATTAGACTGATAAGCAGAATCCATAACAAGATTGGTATAAAAAAAATGTTTATCAATTCTGATCCCTATTCATAACTTTTTTTTGCTCAGAGGAGAGACATGATAGACATCAAGTTGATTTTTCTGTAAAAAAGAAAAAATGGTTTCACAGTTTCAGTGTTATAAACTTTGCTAGCAATCATGTGAAAAACAAACAATACTGATACTAGTTTGATACCAAAGCAAATTTCTGTTTTTCTGACCAATATTGCAAAAAAAGTCCTTCGCATTTTCCAAACTATAGCACTGGCAACGTTAGTGTGCTGATGTTTGTCAAAATACTAAAAGCTCCCGCATAATTCTGATTCATTATTTCAAAAAGAACCCAAAGTTACTGATCTTAAATAACATCTTGAACTATCTCCAGCTTCTCTCTAAGTTTCGTTCACTATTCATATGTTGGTGATCTAACTCAATGACTTGCACAGTTTCATCCTGACTAGGATAGATCCAGTCACAGGGCACCCTAAAATCTGATGCTCACCAGAAAATTCTACATTTTGACACTAAAGATCAGGTTTAGCAGTGGAATTATGCTAAATCTATCACATTTAATTCAATCTTGTGTGGGCTCCCACAACATTTTAGGACCAATAACATGAACTGTCCTGTTCAACTGATATTGCATTAGAAGGAGCAAAGTCCCTCTTGAGGAGGTGTGCTGCATATGTAAGATAAGATAAGATAAGATAAACCTTTATTAGTCCCACAGGGGGAAATTCCAGATTTACAGCAGCAGCAGGATACATGAGAAACATTAGAAAGATTTACGAATGAAACTATAGGTAATTAGAATAAAATAGAAAATAGCATAAATACAACTCAATGAAAATAAATGAAAGAGCATGAGCCTTTCAGCAGTATTAACAATATTAACAATTATTAACAATATATAAACAGATCTGAATGAGAATAAGTGAAATGAAAATGAAAATAAATGAAAGAGCATGAGTCTTTCAGCAATATTAACAATATTAGCAATACATATTGCTATATTGCCCATGTAGACCTTGACGTCAGCTCATGGCTGCAGGGCCAACAGCATAAGCAACAACCCATGACACAGAACTATAAGAGAGGCTTCAGACTGCACATTGCAAGCCCTTATGTTCAGTTCTGATGATTTACTCAACATTTGTTCCTTTGTTAAGCTATTAACAATGTTTGCTTAGGTGTGTTCATTTGACTTCTGGTTTTAATTTGTCAGTCCAAATATCCTGATTAACTCGACTGATGAACAAGAGCTTTTAGTTTGCAAGTTTGCATTGTTTCTCTTGAGCAAGGGTTTTCTCCAGGTTCCCCAGTTTCCTTCCACAGACCAAAAAACGTGCTTGACAGGTTAATCAGTGACTCTAAATTGCCTGTAGCTGTGAGCATGTACTGAATGGTTGTCTGTCTCTCCATGTCAGCCCTGTAATTTGCTGGTAACCAATCCAGGGTGACTTTCCCTTTAACCAGATGTCAGCTGGGATAGGCTACAGCTAGGGCTGCTTAATTATGGCAACAATCATAATCACATTTTTCTGGATATCAATATCAGGATCACACAACATTACACTCTGATTTTGCAACACATCACATGCAGTCATTGAACTCAGACATCTTCAAGCTCATTCTCAACATTGACAAACAAACAAATACAAATTTATAGGAAAAGTACAAATACGTAAATATAATCATAGATGGAAAAAAAATCAGGTGGCACAGTAATCTTTTAACTCCATTTTTATAGCTATGGATGAAAGTACTTGTTACCAAATTTAGACTTGAACTAGAAAAGCACTCGGAGAGCGCAGACCTCCGCCAGCGCCACAGTCCTCTGCCATATTGTCATTTTGACCATAAATATTAGTCCTACCTTTATTTCATCTAAATATTTAGATTCCTTGACCATGAAAACATACCATTAGCAACTGGCTTCATAATGATGTCTATTTTAGTTCAGTAGTTATTCACAGAAATCACATTTTTCACCATGGCGGATCCAGACGCTGATCCGGATCAACCCCAAAAATGAATCAGTTCTTCCTTTTCCCATGCTGAACATTTCCTGAAAATTTCATCAAAATCCATCCATTACTTTTTGAGTTATTTTGTTCACGGACAGACGGACAGACAAACAAACTCTCCCGAAAATATAACCTCCTTGGCGGAGGTAATAAGCACCCAGCTCAAGCCCAAGCCCCCCATGTGACTCTGAAAAGAATAAGGGGATTCAGATAATGGAAAACAATGGATTTTGAATTAACTACTCCATACTGGGTACCTCATATGTGTATTTTTGTCACCTTGGTATAGATACAGGTATCAACATGCTATAAATTTAACCAAAGATATGAACATTTCAAAGTTTAAAGACCTGTGGATGTGACACTCCTACCTACACACTGATAAAACACAAATATACCAAACACTGTAAAAACAAACAAACAAAAAAAGACTACCATGTGTGCACTTCTATCTGTTTATGAAGTATTATTTTCACTTTCTGGCACTCATGTAACTGTTTCTGTCCACATTGTATAATACAAAAGGCCTTCATTCTGTTTCAAAGCTGCTCTGATAAACACATTGTTTTGTGTGATGGTGTTTCGAAATACAGCGAGCCGTGGTCGGCACTGAGCAGCACAACAAGCCACACAAGCTTTAAACACACAAAACTGCAATTCAGGAGTTTAATATAGCAAAACCAGCCTGACGTTTCTAAGCTGAACCAAAATTGCAGAGTTAAGAGAACAGCTCAGCCCAGCCCTGGACCGTGATGGAAAGTAGTAGAAATGAATGACGTCCTGTGCCATAAAGGGAAGCACTGAGTGAGATTGATGGAGGAGTTGCCTTTTTGTATCACAAGGAAGTCTCTTGTTGAGTTCCCAGTTGACCAGCTGATGTCAGGCTTCACATAAGGACAGCTAAAACTGCAGCCTGTGTGGCCCTCAGCCCTCCATCCACAAGGTGGCAGAGAGGTGACAAATCATCACTTCCTACAGCTACCAAAGCCTGAAGCAGTCAAATGTTAGTTCTTTTTTTATGTATTTTTTGGGCATTTTGTGCCTTCATTGATAGGAGAGAGACTATGGATAGACTTAATTGTGAAAGGGGGAGAGAGTGTAGGGGAAGACACTCTGCAAACTGGTCACAGGCCGGACTCGAACCCGGACTGGCAGAAGCATGTACATGGGATGTGCATGGTTGCTAACCACTCCGCCAAACCAGCCCCCTGTTAGTGTCTTTTTAAAGATTTTTTGATTCAAGTAAAGTAAAAATTCAACCATTCAGAGAAATCTTGCAACTGGAAGTAGGGATGGGAAATGTGGACCAAGAATTAGATCTCAGTATTTTTTATCTTGCAGGATGGTGATACACAATATAACCGGATGTTTCTAAAAACAAATATGTGAATGCCGTAATACCAGAATTATTAACTTTGATAAAGTTTGAGAGAAACTTAATCCATATTGATATCTGCTTGAAACCACAATAACAACAATAGGAGGTCAGAGACATCCATTACAGGTTAATGTTTAATTTCTAAAGGTCCAGTAGTACACCAAATTTTCCTTGAATGTTTCAAACAAAAAAATGTACATGGCTTATCTACAAATCCCCAAGTTAGACAAAAAGATCTCCTTCTCTCTCTGTTTCTTGTCCCGCCGTTAAGAAAATATGCCCTTGGACAGTCCATTTAAAGTTTCTCACAATGATGTCATTTGTATCATGCCACCTCCTCCATGATAGAGACACTCCCTGAGTAAGTGTTTGTCCGGCATAAAAGCGACTCCAGTGTCGAGGCATAACTGAGGCATGCATGTCTATGTGGCCACAGTAAACATTAGAGCACAACATTTGAATTTAGTAGCTGAGACAGGCCTTGTCAAACACAACTAATCAGGGGACACTAAATTTGGCCTATTCTTAGAAGGGCTAAAACTGAAGGGTTTATATGCCTGCAACAGCCCAAAGTAGTTTTAGGCAAGAAACATCAAAAAGTGTTTCTGGGCATCTAGAATCAGTGTCAACTTGTTTAAAAGGACATGAATACAAAATTTTGAATATTACCATTGCAGACAAACCACTACACACTTTTTAAACTATACAAAAAGGTTTAGTTACATTTAACTGTCCAATTTTCTTTGCTTTTAAAATCCTTGTGTTTGAAAATGATATATTTTCATTATTTTAAGGGTCTGTATGATCAAAAAGCACTAATCTTAAAACAATATTCAACTTTCCTTGTTAAAATAATAGTTTTTACATTAAAGATTTAGTAGGGCAATGACCCTGGTCACCTCCTCTCTGTGCAACAAAACCTCAGCTGCAATCCATAAGAAACTCTAATCCACAGAAGAAGTTTACACACAAACCCTCTGCGTGGATGATGCCTGTGAGCCTCAGTCTCAGTGCTGTCACAAAGAGGTTGAGGATAGATGAAGCCATGGAGTGAAGGAGTGACCGAGCATGAGGTTCGACTAAACTAAAGAACAGGGAAGACACCTCTTGTCTTCTTAGACTAACAGTAAGATTTCTATTGCAATGTGAACAAGTAACATTTTATTGCCAAAGTATAACTTCCTTTATTCATAGTTTTAAGCAAAAGAGAGCGCTGTCTTAGTTGTACAGATATGTATATCTGTACAATTCTCTTCTATTTTTTTGATTGTTAAAGGTGTTATATAGAATAGAATAGAATAAAATAGGAGAACAGAAGAGACAACATCAAAACATCAAAATCAGTTTTAGCTCTCCAGTTACAGTGTATACAAAAGGCTAAAAACAAGGGGAAACTCAATTAAATTGTCAGTAGAATAAATAAATGTACAGTGCATATATGCAGAAGGATTGTTGTGTAATAAAAGTGGGAATTCAAGTAAACAGTGCTATGTTCATGTTAGCAAACACATATAATTCCACTTTATTATTGTTTTTAAGAGTGACAGCGTGGTAAACTTTGCATGAGTATGGTAAATGCCATTTGTGGCAGCAAAAAACTTTCTTTGCTTGTCAAGAAATCAGAAATGTTTTGTCTGACATCTAGAGGTGATGTCATTCCCTTTATCTATAAATACCTTCAGCACTCTCCTGACAGCAGGAGCATGCCTCTGCTATCTGCAGGGTTGAAACCCTTCCTCTTCTGCTCTGATCTTATTTTAAATGCAGGACAGCTCACAGCTCTGTGTGACTGGCTGCATGTGTGTGATGCAATGTTAGGTATGAAAAGAAAAGATGACTTCTGCCTGCTCCTTGACCTCTGACTTCTGTTCAGCTCTGAGTTTGACAGGCTGGAGAACAAGGTGTTTTTGTTAGAAACGATGCAATGACAAGTTTTACTGACAACAAAAATTCTTGGAAGGAAGTTAAAGCTTTCTCTTGTTTTGATTTTGTGTGGTCTTAGATGACAGAAATATTTCAACAGCTGTTGTCCCTGCTTTTAAAAAATGAACCACAGTGTGACTTTTACCACAGTTATAATGACATATTATTACTCCATTACTAATCCAGAGAGGATGTCATTTCCTGTTTAAATGCAAATCTTGCAGGTAAAAGATGAAGTGGATATTTGTTTTAGTGCTTGTATGGCAGAGGAGGGCCTGAAAAATGTGAGTATATCTGATATTTCTGACTTGAACTAGACTCCATTTCAGCTCAGAAAATAAATTTTGAGAACGTGTTTAAACTCGTCTGAAAGCACAGAATCTAAAAGAAAGTCTTGCCTCGGGAAAAGTCACATTCTCTTACTTGAAGCCAAATTAAAGTTTTTCCATCAGTAAGATTTACACTGTGCATGTCTTGAGCATGCAAAATGCTACAGACTCCTATAAGCGGATGTTGCCTGGAGGGACTTCAGATCTCCGCATGTTACACTTAATAAAATCTAAGAAATTACATTAAGAGTCTGCACTTGAAAGAACAGTGGCCCAGTGTTACTCTGAATGCTCCCGCAGTGCATGCAAACTGGTCAAGCCAGATCTCTGAAATAAGGCCCAGAGCCTCGTCCTCACCAATGACCGAATTCCCACTTTATCTCATGACTCTCATCTCTTCAGGCGGGAACTCTCCACCCAACACGACCTGGTTGACGGGACACTGTCTGCTCCCTCCCTGTTTTATTACTCCATCGTATCAGCTGCTCAATGTTTACTCGTAGTCAGAGCAGTCAAGGCAAAAGGGAGGAGACTTGAGGAGGGAGGACCCACCTGTCAGGAGAGAGGAAGAAACCTGACAGCAGAGTGAGGGAACTTCCAGAGAGACTGAGAAGTACGCAGGAGGGTATGCCTGCTTAGTCGAGGGAGCGTACCATTGGCGTGTTTAACTACTGAGAAACCAAAATGGGAGGAAATATAAGTCAGAGGAAGAGCAGCAAAAAGTCCAGCTCCAGGAGTCACAACAGCAGTGTCATGTGAGTTAAACCTCTCACCTGTTTGATACTGATGTGATTTAGCAGCTACTAGAGGACAATGTAATGGCCCTCGATGTAAACACCTTAAATTAGGACTAAAAAAGAGTGAGCAGCAGGGTGCCATTTTGTTAAGTGTGATACTTTTTGATACCATGAGCCATTATTTGACAACAGTGTCAAATTACATACGTTTTATACAACATGTCCTTAGGGGAGAAATGAATCCACTGCCTGTTGAGCATACGTGGATGGCTTGCAATATTCAACAAAAGCAGAGCTGTGTGCACAGATAGGACTTCTAGTTTTGTTGCCATGGTGTAAAAACACTCAACAGGGCATCACCTGGCATTTCTGGTACAAAAGTTTTTAGATTGTGGTAACTTGATAACTCATGCTGTTATTCTCCTTTCATTTTCAAGTTAGATGCAGTCAATGCAGCAGAAAGAGAAAGAAACAAGAACTCTTTAAATATAACTGTGCTGTTCGCTAAAACACAAAATGAACAGCTTTGCAAAACTTTTGTATTTTTACAATCTGTATACTATACTATGTTTGCATTTATTTCATTACATTATTTCTGTGCGTATACTTGCAGACTTTAGAAATGTTTAAACATTCTGTTCTTAGCTTTATCTGTAGCCAATTAAAGTTTTATTACATTCTGTTTATACCTACTGGATACATGCAGACTTTATATGTGCAGATTGTTTTCGCAACACTGTATTTACGTATATCTATGTTGCACTAACTGTTCATATACAGCATACCCATTTACAATTTTGCATAGTATAATATTGAAATACTGCTATACTTAGACATATACTTTGACCCCTGCCACTGAGGTATTAGAACACTTGAGTGCATTTTTTACATAATACATTGTTTATTTGATTTTAGCATCATGACCCCAGCAGAATTAAATTTCATATCTCTGTTTAATGTTTGAATGACATTTCAGATTCCTTTAAATTTTATAGAGATTATAATTTTATAAAAAGATTATAGCTCTTTATACAATGAATACAGTAAATGCAAAAATCACATAAAAAATATATAGGCGCCTTGGAGGGAAATGACTTCATCAAAATATGAGGGAAACACCCAAACATTACAAACAAACTGGAAAAAATATCTATACATCTATTTGTTTTGGTAGTTTTGCAACTCTGTTAAAAATTTTCCCATCATTTTGGGCCTTTTTTTAAACTTTTATTTAATACTGTGGTATGAAAACGGTATAAAACATGCACATTTGGTATTATCCCTGTAGAAATATTTGAAATATTTTTCTCCCGTCTTTTATAGTGCTGGTAGACCATGTTGGGGCAGTGGACCGGGATTCCAAATGAAAGGAAACAAAGTTTTTGATTCTGCTATCATGACAAACCCATAGCTGTCAGTTATAATGTAAAGTTATGCAAAGTAAATGTTGTAGAGAGAATATGCACTTTGATAAAGGGGGCATAATATTGTTTATGGATAATCATTGATAGAAAATAGCTGTAGATGTAGACTCTTGTGAAGTCAGGTATACACATTTCTGCTGATATTTTATTAATATATCTTTAGTTGTTGGCAGAATGAAAACTCTCCTGAGCTGAGTTTCTTTCTTTTTGTCATTACTCCTTAAACTTCAATAGTATGTGGAACAGATGTAAAATGGGCATAATTCATTTTACTGTACTGAACTCCCTTCTTGTCATCAAACAGTTTTTAATAGATCTTAAAAGTGCAGATTTTTGTCTGTTTTTGTTGAAAATAATGTTAGCATACATTTTGCATATTATTTCAGATCACATGCATTGAAATACTTTTGTTTTTTTAAAGAACTCTATGCCTTAATTAAAAAAAAATTGTGATTTGTGGAAGAAAAAAATAATTTTCTGTCTCATTTTGTGTCTGTTCCAGATAAAAACTGACCATTGAAATAAGAGTTACAGCTAATTCTAGACATGGAGTTTTAGTTTTCTTTACAATCATATTTACCTGAACTGTATAAAATTAGTATGGGACCCTTGGTTATCAGCAAAAATCAAGTATCCTGTGTCCCTGCCCCTACATGTAACTTTGCTCGAAGCAAACAACACTGCTTTTGTTGACACTCTTACAGTCCTTTTCCATTTGCAGTGACAGTGGTGTCTCTTCAAGTGTATACTAGCACACACATGCAAATATTCACACACCCTCAAAATGAACTCGCAGATAAAAGCCTGCACACAGTTGGACTGTTAAATGTGTTTGCTCGCTGCCCTCGCACACAAGTCCTGTATGTGGACGTCTTTCCATGTGCTTTTGAGCAAACAAAGAATAAGATATGATCCGGGCAATGAATCACAGGAGAGCTTTAAAGTTTTACTGCAACACTTTTATATAAAAAGGAGGGAGAGACAGGGAAATGAACACGGAGCAGTTGTGACCTGTTTAACACGATTAGTAACGTAGAAGTCCAAACAGATTCACAGTAGTGTCTTCATAGCATGATCTCATTGTGAGAAATAAAGCTTCACTGTGTCAATGTTTGCTGGAGGCGATTCCTGTCCTCTTTGCTGTGTGAGGCTGAGTGGAAGCTCTGCCCTCTGTAGGTCTAACTGCAAACACACTGACACACGACCAGTCGGCTCTCTGAACCTGATTTTTTTTGTACAGTTCAGTCTACAAATTGACTGTAACTCAATCAAGGTCACATTCAGGCAGTGTTTTCATGAGCTGATCTAGTTAAAACAAACTTTCTAAAAAAGCTGTCTTGATTTGCAGACAGTCAGGACACTCCCTTTGCTCACAGACAAACTCGCAGCTATAAACATGTACAGAGTCATTATTTCAAACTGTCCTTCTGCGTCAACCTGGCTGCATGTCTGTCGGCTCCGTCTCTTCTGATTTGACCCAGGCCGTGGCAGAACTGTTCTTCTGTGTGCTGTTCTTCTGTGCGTCAGGCTGGCATGTGTCGGCAAATCTCTCTCGTGCTTTCTCCCAGTTCTTCTGGGATTTTGACTTGACTATAGAGACGCTGTCCAGTGACATGGCAGCACCAGCCCCTAAACCTGACTGAGACTTTCTGATTTTCAGTTGAATCTGTAAAAGAGGAGTGAGGCAGAGTCAAGGATTTATTTTGGTCATATTCAGTGTTGTGTGAACACATGACAAATTCATCTTTTAGATCTCTTCAATGTGAGGAAGAACTGTCGGCTTATCAGTTTTAAAACAACATGTAGAACAAGTGGTTCAGAGGATTTTTTGGGGTTTTCACACTTACATTGCTTAGGAGAGTCTAACATGAGCGGGCACTCCCAGTTTGACATAGCACTAGGACCACCCTGACTAGTCTACAGCTATAAAGACCCACACACAACAAACAGCGATTCTCTGTGTGCTCAGACATCTTTCTATCAGAACCAGGCCAGCATTAACTTCTTTGGCAGTTTGAGCAATAGCAGCTCGTCTGTTGGATCAGACCACACAGACCCGCCTTCAATCTCCACAGGCATCAATGAGCCTTGGCCACCCATGATTCCCCACCCCAAAGTTGTGTACTGACTTTGTTAACATTTATATTGTAAGGTGTGTCAAACATGAACAAATATGCCCATCTACCTCCTGTCTTTTACAAATACTTGTTATATAGTTAGCTAAGCCTGCTAACTTCCTTCCCATAATTCAGATCGGCTCTGGCATTCTGTGGAATTTAGCCCATCAGTGCAAACATGAAAAAATCCAAGGGACATATGCAAATCTGTATCTTTTTTTTTCAGCTGAATCCCAACAACACAGCTGCGCTGTAGGTGTAAAATCACCCTAGTTATTGTTACATAGATGCGCTCCTATGTGTTACTTTCCTCAGTTTGCAGCAGACAAGATATATATTAAAAACAATAATCCTGGCTGTATGGAAACAGGGACGCACATCATTCACACATTTTCTGGGAATGTAATGAACTTAACAGATTCTGGGAGAATGTACAGAGAATGATTAAAAATATTTTGGTATATATGATACCCAAAGAATAAAAAGTCATGTACCTAGGAAACAAACGATTGTGTCCTAGACAGAGATAGATACTTTACTAAAATACTACTGGTCACATGCAAGAAGGCAATAACACGAAATTAGAGCAAGATTGACCCCCCTACTGTAAACCAGTGGCTTGAAATCATAAGAGATTTATATTATGGAAAGAATGACCTATCAGTTTAGACTGAAGGAGGATGTGTTCTTGAAAAATTTGAAAAAATTGACAATTTATGGCACAATTAAAGATATCTAAAGAATCACTGATTTGTGAACTGTTTAGACGAAGGATGTTGGTAGCTGTGACTGTCTTTTTTTGCTTTTTGTTTTGTTATGTGTCTTTGGTTTCACACCGCATCTGCTATTGAGGAAAATGCTTAACAGAAATGTAAACTTTTCTCATTGTGATACCACAGAAAACTTCAATAAAAATTAAAGTAACAAAAAAAAAACAATTATCCCATAACATAAAATATTATTTTTAAAAGAACACTTATCCACAGTGGTAAGAGTAGAATCTGTGTGATATTCTTACCGGATCTTTCATTCCAGTCCCCTCTTTTCCCAGGCCTTCGCCCTTCTTCCAGCCCATCTTTTCCAGCATTTTTCGTCCCTTGTTTACTTCACTGATCTCCCTTTAAGAAGGAAAATAACGTGACTCGAGATGATTCAATCCCTGTTTCCTTCTCAGACCACTTGACTCTGGTAATATACTTACTCGTGAACAGAAGCAGGTGCATCATCTCGCTGGAAGACGCCCTCGCTGCCCACTGTCTGCCTCCTGGACTCTGCTCGGTCCTTGTATTTGGGGTTTTTCAGATTTTTGGTCCCCTCAAATTCACCGCTCTGTTCACAGAGATGCACAAATGTGTTCAGCTGTGTGATCAGACAAAGACAGAGCTTAAACTTTCTGCTGCTAGTGTAGTACTTACCTGCAGGCCATATTTAGCCTTCATCTGCTTCAGCTCCTTTTGTCTCAGCAATTCTTTATCCTCTTTGGTGAGAGTAGGGCCTTAAAAAACATTAAAGTGCAGGTGGTTTGAAATTGACAAATAAACAGTACTGAAGTGAATGTTGGCATACATATCAATTCATATCCTTTTTAGCCACAGCACATTTCTGCTGTTTGATGAATGAATATCAACAGTACAGAGTAATAAAACCAGAAATTTCATTGTTTTCAAGATCACAAGATTCAGAATTTGTTGCATTGAACAAGGAAGATAAGCAAAACGATGCTTTTTTGTTCATCATGCTCACTTTAAAACGCTATCACACCAGTGTGGTCCAGCCACATAAATCTCAAGATATAAAGATAAAAATGGCATTAATAGCATTTTGCACATCAGTCGTCTGTGGCAGTTTGAAGAGTAACACACTAAGTAAGTGTGTGTGTGTGTGTGTGTGTGTGTGTGTGCGCACATGACAGTGTGGTTGTGTGTTGAATGTGGGTTGGGAAGGTGGATGGTTTTTTTTTTTTATAATCTGTATCTCCTGACACGTGTCTACTTGTGTTTTTGCTACATTTTTTGTGTTTAAAGTCCTTTATAAATTAAATTTGATTAAATTTCCTCTTACAATAAGAGTCTTAAAAAGTTAAACCACAAGTCCATATCTTTAAATTATGGAATTGAAATTATAATATGAGCTGCACATGACGATGATTGGAGAAACATGCTGCTATTATCTGAATAACTTAATGTAATTCAAATTTTCACAACAGCAGAAAGATATGGCAATAGGACTTCATTCTAACACTGTTTAGCTCTCACGTAGATGAACATTCTCATCAGAGTCAGGATCAGAATTTCTATTTTTTGCAAAGTTCATTCACATATACAAGAACTTTGTCTTAGTAAACTGGTGTAAAAGCATATTGTTAACATAAAACAAAAACTAAGAGTCAGGAGGAATAAAATAAAGTATAAAAATACATAGAAAGTAGTTCAAATTGAACCAGGTCGATATCAATTAATGCCAAATATACAATATATACAAATGCAAAAAAAAAGAACTAAAACACAAATCAATGATACAAAAAGAATGTGCTGTGAAGGAGCTGTTCAGATGAGCACAGACTTTAACAGTATAAATAAGATGTAAATATAAATACAGTGACTCACCTGTCGTCTCCTCTCTATTGTGCTTGCTGAGGTGAGCCATGATCTGACCGGGCTCACAGCCATCACAGGTATCTGTCCCTGAGTGTATGTGAAAGGACAGAACAGTCTCTCCCATCTTCACCTCGTCCCCGTGCATCAGTGCCTGGGGCTCACACTTAGTCTTTGGCTGTGGAAGAAAAATAACAGTAATTGATTTTTTTTAATTTATCTTCATATAGACGTTTTAATGTTTAAGTTGGGATGATTAATGATATCCTTAGCAAGACCCTTTTACAATCCCAGTATTTATCTCTACCACCACAAATAAGTTTTAATTATTTGTCAAATGAATAATCTATGGGAACTTTGGCTTTATTACAGGGACTATAAATAAATTTCCTCTCCCAACTCATGTATTCAAATTCATTGCAAAAACCTCAAATCTAGTTTTCTCTGCATTAAAGCTGAAAACACAGAGACACTTTATTCACCTTTGCCGAAAAGCCATGTAGTAAGCCCAAGAAAAGATCAGAATTAAACTACGTCATCGCATTTAGCTGACTTTTTAGCTATGACCCGATTGTTTTCCAAACAAATAGCAACACCAAATTAACATTTTTAACCAACAGGACTTGCTTCAAAGTTTGGATGGGCTTTTCACGGCTGTTTCTCCATTACAGGTCTGAATGTTGCCAGCAGCTGAGTAACAGAGCCTTTTTAAACCCATATATAGTCTAAAGTTATGCATTTGGTTAAATGTGATACACAATACTGGTCAAGTTGAACTTTCAAACTTCAATATTTTTGGCACTATAAGCTTTATGATTTAAATTACGTGAATCCTATTAAGAACAGTACCCCATAGGACCCTTAAGACTTGATGGCAGGAACAAACAAGATCAACATGAAGATTAGGTTTTGAAGATCACAGATCAGGACCTTCTGCAAACAGCTTTTAATCATTACCCCTCAGAAAAGTGACAAACTGTCTACCTGCAAAATCCTGTTGCCGTTGATGACTGTGCCGTTCTGGCTCCCCTGGTCGACCAGCACGTAGCCCTGCAGCTCCTGGTCAAAGTACACCTCTGCATGAAACTGCAAGCAAGCACAGCATATAGTTAAAAACATAACACCAATCTAGAACTCATCAGTGCAATATGCTGACCCCTGTGTGGGAAAGAAAGACAAAAGGTACCTTGCTGACCCCCATCTCTGGTATTCGGATTGCGTGGTCCATGTCTTTCTCTCTGTAACAGAATGACAGCAGGTTGTCTTCAGAGAGTTTTATATTACCGTTTTCAGCTTTGGTGTCTTGCGCTATAATCCCAAAATTTCATTTCTGCTCATGAACTGTGGAAGAAAAAAAAGAGCACACCTGCCGATGGTGGCTGCAGAGTCGGCTGTGATGATGAACAGAGTGCCCACCTGCAGCACTGGAGATCTGACCACCGTCACTCTCACACAGGGCGGCCAGATGTCTTTGACTGCTATAAGAACATAAAAGAAAAACAATATTAGTGTCAGAGGATCATGTGAGTGATTTAACATTATTAATCCTTTAACCACATTAAACTGATTAACCCAGGAAACTTTAGACTAAAAAGCTCAGGTCTGAGTCCTGACCAAGGTCTATAACTCCCTTAACTCCCCCCTCACCTTCCTGAACCTCTGTCTCCATTTCTGACTCGGGGCTTCCCTGAGAGGGGGAGTGAGAAGATGATGAAAATGAGGAAGATGATTCCCCCTCTGACTCTGTGATTTCACCCTCCTCTGGTTCGCTGTTCGCCTCTGAGTCATTGCTGTGAGCTGGGCTCTTTTTCTTCTTCTCCTTTTTCAACTTGGACTTCTTTTGTTTTTTCCTCGACTTCTCCTTGCCATCAGAGCGTGAACCGTTCTTCTGTTTCCTCCTTTTTGAAGGCGATTTGTTTCTCTCCTGCCGGTGTTTTGAAGAGTCTTTTTTACGTGGTGCCGCATCTGGACTGCGAGACCTTCTCTTCAGTTTTCGAGGTTCTGTTGTCCTCTTCTTTGGTTGTTTTTCAACCCACTCAATTTCTTCCTCTTCCATCTTAACCTCGTTATAAGACAGCCCCTGCCATCAGACAGTCAACAGTGAGACAGGTGTCCCTGGTATGGTCACTGACAGTGGGATAGTTGGCTTTGTAGATCTCATTTAAATGCCAAGTTACTTCTGTGCATGGTCTCAGTCTTCATGAACAGTTCACTTTGGGCCTCCAACAGTGACTGAAAGTGACTTTTAAAAGTACATTTTGTAAATCTCTGAGTTTTCTCTGATTATTGATGCTTTAAAGAATCACAAATAATCTTTTCAAATAGTTTGTTTTGGGTTGCACATGCTTTGATAATCTCTGACATTACGTGAGTAAATGATTTATGATCCTATCTAAAGTTTTCCAGTTTTTGCATCACATTGCTAATTCTGTTTAAAAGATCATTTAACTTTGACAAACAATAATAACAATAACAAAGACGAGTGGTGGGTAAGATGTTGAATCTGTCAAACATGAAGCTGACTTCTTCTGTGGTTTAGTCTGGTAGTACAATCTACAATTAGTGGGAAGGCCAAAGGTTTTGAGGCCAGCTCTGGCTCACACATTGTTGTGTCCTTGGGCATATACAGGTGAATAACTTAAAGAAGCTCAGCACCACCAGCGAATGTGAGAGCAAAAGGGGGTGAATGGATAAAAATGAAAGGTAGCAGTCAGAAAGACGAGAAAAGTGCTTCATAAACTCGAGTCTATTTACCATTAACTTTCTTGAAAAATTAGGCTAACAGCACAAAGTGTCATGACAGTGACTGCAGGATTTTAACCCTTTAGCTGCCAGCTGAATTGTTTGGCAGAGGTCATAATTAAATTCAGGGATATTCAATGTTTGAAAAAACAGAACAAATCAAATCATTGTTTGGTTCCAGTAACACTTCAGGGAATGGAGAAAACCCCAAACAAACCAAAAAACATATTTTCTTGGTGTGGGATTAAAAAGTTTTAAAAGCCACCAGTTGATTGCATTTTTGTGTCATCACACACAAATATTTGGGAAAGAAATCAATTATAAAGGCAGAAATGTCTGTAAAAAATGCAAAAATAACTTAACAGGCATTGAGTTTGACAAAAACAAAACGTTTTTCAATGAATAACAGACTTTATATGTACATACAGTATATGTCATCATATGAGTAAATTGTTAAGTATTTCAAATAATAATGGTGGTAATAATAATAGTAGCTTTTAGCTACTGAAACCTTTAAATCCCACAGGCAAAATATCAGTTATTTTGGTTTCATTGCAGTTTTTTTCTTAATCATAAAACATTGGCAGAAAGAAACAATGACATGTTATGTTTATTAACACATTAAATATTCCTGAATTTATTGACCTCTGCCAAACAGTTGAGCTGGCAGTTAAAAGGTTAAGCAAAGGTGATAGCATTGGGAATATGCAAACTAATCTGTCAGTGCAGCACAACTGAGAGCATCAGGAGTGACATATGTTTCATGTAATTAATACAGAAAACCTCTATTTTCTTACAGAGTAAATCTCCAGAAATCAATAAGAATATGAAAACAGGATTGGACCTAGAGGCAGCTTCAATTTTAACAGCTGTATCTATAAATTATATAAATTCCGCAATAATATATTTTTAAAAAAACTTCAATTTTGGGACCACATTGGCCGTTGTCATGGTCAGTGTTAAAATTATCGGGGCATATCTACTCCATTGTTTCATAAGTAAATATTAAAAGATGTACCTCTGTGGTAGGCAGAATTCCAGTAAGAAGAAATCTTCATTTTAGCCAAAAAGTTTGTCACATCTTGCACCTAGATAAGAGGATACTCCTTCAGTTAACTAGCCTCAAATTAATACACAAGACAAAGCAAGTATTTGAAGACTGAGCCCAATAACAGAATGGATTAGAATGGGAACTACAAAGTCAAAAGCCAGCTGTCAACCATCAGAATAAAATACATTTTTATCATACATACATAAAAGATCCAGGCATTCAATACCTGATCATCCTGGTGTGAATTCTTCTTCACTCCTTTCTTAAACTTTCTGCCTTTCTTTTCAGCAGCACTGTTGTCTTGATGAGGCTCTGCAGGGGTTTGAGCAACAGGAACCTCAATCCGAGAATGAAACTGGTAGCGTCCACTCTCTGCATCATAGTAGTAGTAAATGCCGGTGTTGGCATCATAGTACAGCTGACTGGCCTAAAAAAAATAAAAGCTTTCAGTGAGACCCAGAACTTTTGACAGAGACAGAGACTTTTCCTTATAAGTGGGAGTGTTTGACAAACCGAGTCATAGTAGAAGCCCGTGCTGTGGTCGTAGTACATGCCGGTGGACTCGTCAAACACAAACCCAGTCTGTGTCATGGCTTCTTCAGCAGTGGCCCTCAACATGTCAGCTATGGATCCTCCATCCTGACAGAGGCAGTTGCATTTAATATCCATTCATAAATAATCAATTCATTGCAAAAATAAAACTGCAACAATAACCATTGCTTCAGTGCGCTTAATCTACTGGTTGTTTTGGACAGTGTCACATCACCACAAAGAAATCCTGAGGGGCAGGAGGTGATCTTTGCACATCAAAATGTCAAATGTTGTGTTGGTTCCAGGAGTTATGAGTGGTCAATATAGGAAAAAAAAACATAAACTATGTTCAAGTCCTGTTTCAGTAATCATAAAGGTTTCAAGTTTCAAAGACAGTGGCAAGAACCTGCTTATGTCTAGAAGAGAAACACCTTCACATGTAGTGATGACTTTATGAAAGATAATGTTACCATCCATCCTAGCTACCTTTTTGTATCTTTTGCTAAAACAGCATGCTGCCACTCTGGGTCTTTATCACTGGTATTTATCTTATCTAGACTTCCTAAATGTTGACAAAAAGGTTTTGTGGGCTGTCATTATGGGATGGAAGGCATGCAGTAATAGGTAATATCTTCAGTAGATTAAATACCCCTCAACTAGAAAAGTCCTGATATACCAGCTCAGTGGAGACAGAACTTTAACCATCACTTCCTCCATTGTCTCTGATTTTTAGCTGGCACTTGTCCCATTCTGGCCCCATCAGAATTTCACACTTCATTTGGATCATGAGTCTAAAAACAACAAACTAATAAACAACTCAAACCTCTGTTGTGGCTGCAGTACTGCTGTCAGGTTGCTCTGGTACATCTGTAACTGTAACTGCTGCTTCATTTGTCGTTGACACCTCAGCAGCCAAACTGCCGTCAGCTGCACTCAATGCACCCTCTGCACCCTCTGCGTGTGGGCCTTCCTGAATATATGAGGTCTCTGTGCCTGGCGGGCACAAGGCCTCAGTGCTGGGTGGAAGTGAGGCCTCAGTTCTCTGTACATGAGAGGCCTCTGGGTTCTGCGTGTAGCCTCCATAGTAGTAGTTATAATAATCTGGAAAGAAACATTTCAACAGATAAGTCATTTTTTAAACGAGTTCTATATTTATTCAACTTAACTGATGATGAAGAAGATTGACACACCTGTTTCCGTCCATACATATTCTTCTGTCTGAGTTTCACTGTCGACTCTGTCTTTTTCTTTCTTCTTCCTTTCATGTATCTCTGCACTTAGCTGGGCAACCTAAAAACATAAATCCAAGATACATTCTGAATGAGTAAATGGTTATGTGTGGGGCCAAATCAATGGAGACTGAGCCCTAAAAGAGGCAGACAAGTTTGGACCGGACCTTTAGTTCTTTGAGCTTTTCTATTTCCTGCTGTCTCTATCAGAAAAAAACAGTTCATACACTTAACTGAAGATACTCATAACAGCGTTAACTGTTACACTTTGACCACATGCACACATCGCTACAACTTAAAGAACATAGTACACTTATCTATCACTTACAATTAATGCGCATTTTGTATGTGTAAAATGTTTTACTTTTTTTAATATTCAACTACATTTTTAAACTGTTCACAATATTTAAGTTTTAAAAGGTGTGAAAATTAATTAATGTATGTAATACATTTGTTTAAAATCCAATGGGTGACCATGTCTTATGGTTGTGTACTCAATACCAATCAATCAAAGTTACTTGATTTCTGTCATATTCAAGAAATCTTGTTCAATATTGCTGTTTTTTTAATAACTAGGAGACAGCATTTTGATATAGCTATTATGGGCCATACAGCTAAAAATATGCAGGCCCTGATAGAATTAGTAATTTAAAAAATTACAGCAATATTGAGCAATGATATTGCATGTGCTTTTTTCACATCACTTGAGCCTTGTTCTGGCCATGCTGGATCACACTGAGAGGTCTATGGGATCATTTAAAAAAACATTTTTGATCTCTGACCTGTTTCCTCAGGTCTTCATTGTAGCTCTCGGTGCTCCTCTGAAGTCTTTCAGACTGGCTCAGTTGTTTCTGCAGCTTAGTAAGTTCAGCTCTGCATTCACTCAGCTCTTTGTTCAAGGACTCAACCGTCAGCCGGAGGTCAGTCTCTTCAGGCTCAGCCTCTTCGGCCTCTTCCTCCTTCTCCGGATCATTCTCCATCAGTTTCACTGAGGACATAAATCATTCAAACTTAAATCTAAAAAGGCAAAATATTGAATTCATTGCACAGATTTGTTAAACACATTTAGTACAATAACACTGCATTTTTTTTTTCGAATCATTTAACACTGTGCTACCATGAAATCAGCAACATGCAATAATTACCAGGGCTGGGTGCTATACCTTGTTCTTGATCTTTTACCTACTAATTCAATATTTTGGCTAAAATAAAAATTGAGATTTTTTTCCTCATTTACTCCATCACTTATTTTACCCTTACTGGACTCCCCTTGCTTGAGGACAGAACTACAAATTTTATTTATTTCTGTTTTCAACGTAACATTTTTGGGATTGTGCTTTTGCCGTCTTCTTTTTCTACAATGAGAATAAATAATGATTAGTGCTCCCTATAAATATATTAGATAAGCCTGTAGATGCATCTGCTTACATCCAAACTACCTTATGTACCTTTGACATTATGAACCAGTATGTACCTTTAAGGCAACATTCCTTTAAATTAATAATAAACTTGTGGTTAAGTCGTTTATTGCCATGCCCAATCAGAAAGTTAAACCGTTGACATCTACAACCACTTCAAGGAGCATTTCTATATGACTAACAACCAATATAACAATATTATAAATAACGTCATTACTTTCAAGAAGCCAAAATGAAATACATACACTTCAACAGAATAAAAATGGAGGGGTGTTCTTTAATAAAAAAATAATCCAATAGTAGAGAACATTTTAGAGTACATTTTGCTAACCAACATTTTCAAAAACCTGATAACACATTTTACAGTCTTGTGCAAATGTGGCAGACTTCACACAAATATCATCCTCTGCACCTAGACTTTACCATGAGCTCCTCAAATAAGGTGCTGCATGCTTTGTAATACACTTTTTTGTTCAAAAAGGGTGTAGGATGAAGTTCATAAGTTATCTAGTCCTACCCTTTTATTCCAAAAATGAACTAAAATAAAAATAATTCAAGCCTCAGGCACTCAAAATAAATAAATACATTTTAAAAAAGCACCAGATAATATAACTTGATACATCTAACAGCAAAACTGTAACATAAAATCCTTATATTACTCACAGTACAAGTAAATCTTACTTGATGTACACACTACTACAAAGCACACCTCTGTCTTTTACTTCATATCACCCTGGTCTGGTATTTTTAAGCCTACTTTTTGTTGTACATGTTTTCATTTCTTTAGTGCAGGTGTTTGTTGATTTGCAGTGTAGACTCATATTTGTAAAATTCTAAGATTATGTGTACTCTCCCTAATATGGGAAAGCTCTTACATACTGCTTGGCAACCGATTATTTTTTAACTTTGTACATGATTTGGATTGTCTAGAAGTCAACCAGGTCCTGAAATTTTACTGTTATTAGTTTGACGAAGAGAAGAATACACAACCATCAATTAATTTTCCATATTTGAACGACTTTAGAGTGACAGACATAGAAAAAATACCTCTGGGGTCTAATATCTGCACTCTGAAATGTAAATTAACCCTTCTTATGGATCTAACATGTGAGTTTAAGACAGTCAGAGGTAACCGGGCTCTGCCAGGCTCACTCCTCTTACCCGTATCTTCGTTTTGGTCTCCTCGGCAATGAATATCCGCTCAGCCCGACACATGAACCGACCTGTAAGTTGAAAATAGACATGTTGTCACTAATATGTATATCCGACAGAGTCGAGTACTTGTTAGTTGATAATATGACAGTTACTCTTTACACCGCTGTAATGTTTACTGTCCGCCCTGCGAGCGACCGACATTTAGCATTTAGCATGCAAGCTAACTACAACGGAAGTACTTCTTCTTCGTGTTCGGCGGACTCACTCCGCAGCACAGAGACGCTCTGCTGCCACCCTCTGCAGCAGCTTGGTATAAATATGGTTACAGCTTTTGTTCTGACATTATTAAACACTGCCTTCATTTGCAGTCTTATTTGTTTCCAAATACAACTATGAAGCCAGGTAAGCGTCAGAAAAGAACAAAGTATATTTACAAATGCGTTAGTAAGTGGAGTGCTCTGACGACACTGGTTTGTGCTGAGCTCAGCTTCATGCACTGCAGCTTTGTAAGCGCTCACATGTTACTTACTCCTGACAGCCTCTCCACTCCAGCTTTACAAGGCTTTAGTAGGTGTTACTGTATAGTCATGATAGGCCCTAGCCTGGCCCACAAGACGGACAGTTTTATAGACATTAAATCAGGCTCATCCATTTGCACTACAATGTTAGAAAGGCCTAAATTAAGTAAATACAGGGTTTTACAATTCAAGTCGATGTAGTGCTCTTTCATCACCTGCTGAGACTTTTTGCTGTTATTTGAACCTTTAGTTTACAGATTCTCTAAAGATAAAAACCCTCTTGTACAGGAGACTTAACAAGGCACCTCTACAAACTTTTTAACTCATTGAAACAGGAAACATCATAATTAATTGAGAAAGTCACAACAATTTTAAAGATAACCATCGACTTCTTTGTAAAATAACTTGGAGGCACTGGCAGATAATGGCCAACAAGGTTGATTCTCAGTATTATCAGATGTGAACATTTTGGCTGATATACGCAGCTGATATCTGGACAAACAAGTCATAAATATCCCAGATGTTAGCTTGAAATTGACAGAATGTACGATGTGTAGCTACCACAATGATTTACCTTGTCATTACAGATTGTCCACTTTTAGAAATGAAAATTGGTCAAAGAACTAATTGTTTTTTGTTCTTTTTTTGCTTATTTTGTTTTCTTTTTCTAACAAAAAAAGGACAGTAACCATGAGTTTGGAATTATTGCCATATCACACATCAGCAAAAGTCTATGGGGCATCCCTCAAAAACAACCACATGCACTGGTTTCCATATTCTTCAATATTCTTTTAAATTTTCCTGGCCATGTTGGTGAATCTATTTGGGGATTATTTCACTCCAGATTTGCATTACAAGAACAAGCCTTTCAAAATATTTTAATTTGTTAATGTTTAATTTTAGTGAACTGTGTCTTACCAATGTCCTATCTGAATTTAAAGTTTTGATTTTCTTTTTGACCTCCTTAACATGTTTTCAAACTGACAAGACTCCATCTACACCAATGAAATTGGTAGAAATTTTAATACTTATACTATTCTGATATACCAACTCTTTGCACTTTCCTCCATTCAAACTATTTCCTAGTTGTTGTGCTTCCCATCCTGCATCGTAAGACTTTTATACATCATTTGGATCATGAGTTTAGAACAACAAATAACTCACCAATAAATGGTACAAACCTCTGCTGTGGCTGCAGCAAACTTTTTGAAGCAGTGACTTTAGCATCAACAGGGTCAATTTCATGGTCTGACATTTAGGGGTGCTCGACTCCTAAAAAAAGTATTATTTGTTCTCAGACCACACGCTAAGTCACTGATTTCAAAAATCAACATATTGGAATAGTCCTATTACAGCAATAACAGTAAAGGAAAGTCAAACAAGTTTCTTGCCACTAAGTACGTATGAAAAAAACTAAAGGTGGATGCTGTTTTTTCATAAGTGATTAATTCCTACAGTTGTTTTAACACTAGGGTTTTGTTTGTACAATGTTTTGTAATTTTGCCAACATAAGCAAGAAATACTTGTAATTCTTGGCCCATATTTTATTTACAATTCCATTTTACAATTTGACTGAATTCACAAAATTTAGAAATCAGGACTTAAATGGAAAAATGCATCTTTAAGCTTTGTTTTATTTTGTACTGCTGTTTCTAAAGTGAATTATCTGGGTCATTTCCCAACCAATAAAATATTGTATTTATAAACAACCTTAAAATGGACTTCAGTATAATATTTCTTAAATGACTTCATTTCAATCCAAGCTTTCTGTCACCTGTATGAGATTCTCTAGGTGTTTAATTTGCACAGGACCGGCTCAAGAGAGCTTTACACTTCATGACATCCAAAACATGATTTACAATGTGGATGTAAGGGTTTGCTCTTTTAATCAGCCTTATTGTAGATCATTAGTCTGCTGTTCCCCTCTGTTACAAAAGAAACCACTCAGTACCTTGCTTCATGAGTAAACCATAAACAAATTACTTTTAATATTGACCTCTGTGAATTTAAAGACCAGTAGTTTTACGTTACCTTCTACAAGTTGTTGTCAAAATAATTGCTTATTATTACTTATTTTATTTTTTTTACTTTGCAAGAATATTATGCAACAGTAATCTGTCCAAGACTGTAAAGAACGTCAAAAGCATCTGCAGCATTTGCTCTCTGTGTGGGGTGTTTTGCATTTTTACCACAAGATGTCAGTGCATCACAGTCGTTTAGGTATGTGAGGCTCAAGAGTTTTCTGTTTTTATCATGAGCTCTGTATGTGCAGCAGGATGTGGTCATGATCCTGCAGTTAAAAAAACGTTACTACCTCACAAGTTTAAGATTTAGTGAGGAGATCATGAATGTTTGAATCTCTCTGTTGAGCATTTTCTTTTAACGCTGATATTGTAGTTTTACTCCCAGCCAGGGTCACTGTATGCTTAGTCTTACTTGTTTTGGCACACAGTTTCTCAGCATTTGTATCCATTCAGCTTTCCTCTTTGCCTCTGGTTCCTTAAACACTTTCTATTCACTTCGTCAGTCACTTCCTTCCTTTGTGTGTCTAGCTGTATTTCTGTCATTAAAGCTCCGTTACGTAACTAGTTGGCTCTGCTATGGTTGTTTGAAAATATTTTTTTGTTGGTAGAGTGTAAATATACCATGTGTTTATGCTCACATTTTATCTCTGCATTCCTCATGATACTTTAGCTGTGAAATTACAGAGCAGAGCAATAGTGTTGCTGGGTGTTAGGCCTGACATAAACATAAATATAAATATGGCAGGCCGAGTTAATGCTCTGTCAAATCACTTCACAATAGGAGGGAGAGCCAGAATGTTTTCCTTTCCTCCATCTTTTCTATTTTCTCTGAAACATCCATTTGGGTCCCTCCCTCTTGTGTTTATAAACAGAGCCCTGACAGAGTTTGGAGTTTTGGTGAAGCGTCAGACTCTTTGGCGGTAGCTCTGGTGGCTGTGGTGGTGGAGCAGCTTTGAAGAAAAGGCTGGTCTTTTATCTCCAGGCACTCACAGCTGTGTCGTCAAGCTACAGTACCTACTGATGTTTATTGATGCCATTTTTAGACTAGAAAAGCAGACCTAGTACTTTTAAAGCAGCGGAGAAGATGGCAGCATCGGCTCGGGTTTCTTTCCCGTTTTTTTAATGTTAGGGATGGTAAAATGATTCCTTTCTTATGTAACCTGCTGATGCTTGACTATCGTGAGTTTTGCTGGCCCAGGTTCACCACTGATGCAGAGAGCACTTTCTGATAAACAGTAACTTAATGGAAAGATCTGAGTGCATCTAATGCTAACATCAACTTGTTGTTCATTAATGAAAGTGATGCACATGTGAGATATTTAGATCAAACCCATGCCGTATTGAGGAATTACTGGGAAAGATAGATGTCTGATATGTTTGAAAAGAAACAGTAACCCAATGTTTAAATAAATCTGAGCTCTACACAGACCAGGGGCTCGATTCCTGTCTGAGGATCTCACTCCACACGGAAGTAATCTCTTAATCAAACCCTCTGTTTACAAGTGATCATTTCAGGCAGAGATTCCCCTCTCCTTCACCTCAGCCTCCAGCTCTGCCAGATTTAGGCTTTTAATAACTGGGCAGAGGAAAATCCCCACCTTCCCTGGTCCAGTGTGGAAACTCTGAGCCTAACTGAAGCACATTTTTCTCTGCTTCTCCAGTGGAATTTGGGAGGAGTTATGCTGCAGAGTGGCCAAGCCAAACCCTGAAGGAATCTGGAGGGAGAGGAATATTCCAAAACAACACGCAGAAGATGCAGTATCATAACACATGATTAGAGAACATCCATACAAACATCATCAAGGTGGACTTGCAGTGAAATGACTAAATTATATTGATCTGACAAGTACAAACCTGCCTTTTAAAGAGAAGGCTGTGGCCACATCCTCATGAAATGGTGTTTCCAGACTTATTTCTGCATGGTGATTTCTGTTAATGAGCTTTCACCCAATTATAAAGACATTGTAGGCCTATATGAATAATCCTAATTTAACTGATCCAAAAAGTTACAGTTACGGCAAAGTCACAAAATGAAATTATAGTAAAAACTCTAGAATGCACTTTAAATATAAACAGTGAAATACAAAGTACAAAACACAATTTTTTAAAAGGTTAAATGTGTGAAATATGCAAATTCATAGGATTAAACCTAAAACTTTCCAGCAACAGACCCATTAACCTAGGATATCTCCCAATAGATACATTTAATACAATACAAAATAATTCTGTAAGTATTATAATTCATAAATAAATATCATTTGTAGACATTGATTTTAGTGATCAGATTCTAATTTAAATAATGAAATTGGTTTTATCTTCATTTTTGCCTTCATTTTAATTCTTTTCTGATTTATCTTTTTTTTTGCTTGATGAAATATAGAGACCTTTAACACTGGATTTCAAAAAAATAATAAGTCTGCATATCTCTTTAGTGAGGTAGATCTGATTATTGTCTCCATGGCTTATGAGAAAATATTTTGTTTTTTCAAAACATAAAAAGAACAGGTATGGATGGAGCTTTGGGAAACACCTCAGGCTAGAGGGTCCAAAGGCTCTTTTGTAGTACATATTTTGAATGATCATTTATAACAAAGTTATTTTAACTCATTAGCATTTATTTTTTTAAATGGCTATTCTTGAATTAATGATAAATAGATTAAAGCTGGTAGCATTTACAGGGAATGTTAAACAGTTATTTTTGACTCAACGCTTCAAACTATTTTCAGACTTTTTACTCAAAGTATCCTGCAATAGAATCAATTTTAGACAAATCTTATCATAAGTGTTTTTTTTTTCAGTGAAACGTTTGTAATAGACATTGCCTCCACATTTTTCATATCCGATTTTTGTCTTTTTTCCAGGTCATGTGTTTGATTGAAACAGAACCCTTTATTCTCTGAATTTAACAGATAATGCCAATTGTATGTTATTTTGAGAACAACCTTCTTCATTTTGCTACAGAGACAGTACAAACATTAATAGAAATTAACAGTACCCATTAACCTAAAATGACCAAAAACCTCTACCTTTGTTTTTGTTTTTTTAATATAAGGCTGGAAAAAGCTCTGCAGCTCTGGATTTGTTAAAGGGAGGTGTCAAGTTGTGTAGGTTGTCTTCACTATGCTTAAGATCTTAGTATGACTGCTCCATAATGACAAAAATCATAATCAAAATTTTAATAGATATTGAGATCCAGATTATGAGCCACAATTTCTCACTGATTTTAAATGTTTAATTTGGTGTATGTTAAGTCACTATCATTTTAAACACTGAAGAGGCAATGCCTAGAAATATGTTTGGATCGGACAAAACGTCAAAATTTGATGTGGCAATTTTAGTCTTTTAACCTTGATTAGTCAATTTTTATAACTATGAAGGCCATCTGGAAGGAATTTTCATGTGTAGTTATGGTTGTAGTTATGCAGTTATGGTTCAAGACTGCAGCCTTGAGGAACACTTCAGGCCAGAGGAACAAACTGTATCATCCACATTCACAGAAAAGTATTTTTTTGAAGGCTTTCTTGAACCATTTGAAGTTTATTTTTCTGAAGCAAAATTAAAACAATGGTGTGAAATCAATTGACTTAATTTAAAAAAAGTTTTATCATTTTTTAAACTTTAGATGTAAGTTCACGAGTAAAGACCACACCATCAACAGGATGAATTTGACAACTTTTTATTGCGTACAGTGGATAACAAGAAACATAGCAGGTACGTAAAGCGGATAACGGTTGGGAAACTCCATTGGGTATCCGCCATAGCTCCCGGGCACGACGAACCCCCTTTATGAGACCCTGAGGAAAGAAGGAAGGAAGAAATTTTATGAAAGAGGAGGGAGCGAGGGGTGCGTCGAGTGTGCGAAACAAAAGATGGAAATGGTCGGTTAGAATTTATAGGAACACAGGAAGAGGCGTGGTTGAGGTGTGGTCCTGCTCCCGAAATTCTGCTCAAAGCTCCTCTAATGGAGTGTTTAAAATAGTTAACAATAGTTCAAAAGGACACAGTGTTTTGTGTTTTCAGCATCAAATCATCTTTATGAGACAAGTTTATCTATGGAAACACTTTTTTACACTCCGCACAGAAGTCCATTCTGATTAAAGGATGGATTAGTTACATATTGGAGGCCCAAGGTCACCCCATTTTAACTTTTTTGGTTGTGACTGTAATATCTCAAGACCACTTAGCTGGATATTCTGCATAAACTTGGCACCAATGTTTTCTTTGACTGAATCAGGCTGTTAGATTTTGAAGGTCAGAGGTCTTTTCAAGACAACTGTGCCTCATGATCATCCATTGGTTGTGAATTTAACATCTCAATGATGCTTGGAGGGATTTTCTTCAATATAGGTGCAAATATCTGAGGCTTAACAATCTGAACTGATCGGATTTTGGAGGTAATCTTACCTCAAATCTTTTAACAAGAATGATCCATAGGAGGATAGATTTTCACCTCTTACAGTACCAAAAAAAACCCTCTAGCTCCTGTATTCATCAACAACAGCACTTTTGCTGTCTAGCAATTGTACACTCTGTGGAGGCATATTACAGCTGGACAATAGCTCTAGTTTATCAATATACTGTATCTCTTGTGCATGTCACATGCCCCTGGATCTGCACTGAGCCCTGTGACGACTGAACCTGTTGACTTTTTGTTTACTTAGAAAATGGTCTGACACTATTGGCTGTACATCTGAGGAGTGGAAATACTCAGGCTGAAAGGACTTAAGGGTGCTGGTAGCCCCAAGCCTCAGTCAAACAGCTGTATGTCTGGAAGTTGGTCTGGTCTCCCGGCACTGCTGAAGTGCCTCCTGAACAAGGCATTGAACCCTCAAAACTTCTTAGTGGTGCTTCTTTAAGGGCAACATGCGCCTGACATCTCTCTCAATCAGTGCATGATTGAAAGACCTGTTTGTACACATGCACATGTATTTCAGCCTATGTGTGTAACATGTTTCAACAACAGTGTTAAAAATGAATTTGAGGTGTAAATGTGGGATAAATAATGATGTAGTTTTCTTTCTTTCTTCTATTTGTAATTGGAGAGTGAGGTAAAGCTTTCTTTCACTGAACTTTCTTCTAAGTTTCACCAATTTGTCCAGGCGCAGGTTGGTACAATAGGGGTTTCAGCATTCATTATTAAGTGCACTTAAGGCAGTCATTCCCTGTCAGTGCTGAGGTTTGAACTGTTACCTCAGACAAATTGAATACAGAAAGGTAGACCTCCTGAGGCTACCCAACAGAACTGGTTCCCCTGGTCATGCACGCATGCCTGTGGATTGGTGAAACAGTGAACTGTTAAACTGCCTGAGGGAAGCAGACAGGAGGCTTCAAAATCCAGCCCCACATTCCTAACCTCTCTTTGGGCTATAAAGTGTGGAGCCCCAACAGTTCAACTCCTCCTCCTCCTCCTCTACTTCTCTGTTTGTTTCCTTACTCCCTCCTCCTGCTTCAGAGTACACGAGTGTTCTGACAGGATCGTACCATTCTCCAACCACAGGGGGAATTTAGCTTATGTGAGTGAAGTGAAAGTGCATTTGCCTTCAGTGCTTCGAGCTTCCTACCTCCCCTGCTGTGTTTTTGGTTGGTGGATCAGCCTGAGGTGGAGGGGAACGGTTGGAGGGGGGTTTAGGGGAAGGAGAGAGTGAGAGCAGCATTTGGAAACCCAGCTGATCAGAGCTGTGGTATTCTGCCACTGAGGCTGAGGAAGAAGGTGCGTGACTGGAAAAAAGAGAGAGAGAGAAAGCTGCTGCAGTCTCGAGACTTCACATCAGAGAATTTAAAACCAGAGAAGAGGAGAAGATATAATGAGTGAAAAAGGACCTCATGTGGAGAGAGAGGCTTTTTGGAGAGATGTGAGAGCTGTTGGCAGGGAGGAAATCTGAGGAGGAAACGCACAGAAAAAGGGTCTGTCAAGATCTGGAAAGCCTTTCCAAGGGTCCACAGAGGGCTGAAGGACCCTCTTAGACAGAAGAGGAGGGATGTCTTGGCTGTCGCCAGTGTCATGGGCCAAATGGACGTGGACGGCCGTGCGAGGGGGAGAGGGAGAGGAGGATGGTGAGGGGCAGGAGGCCAGCGAGGAGAGGGAGCAATTTGGAGAGGAGGAGGAGGAGGAGAGATCTCAAAGCTGCAGGCAAGTGTTGGGTTGAAGAAAACCCCTGAGAAACTGATTCATGCAGTCTGAACTGAGGGCGTTTTGACATGTGCTCATGTAAGTGCATGTTGTGTGTCCACATGTCAGGCTGAAGAACAGATGAACACACACATATTAGAGCTGGGAGGTATAGATCAGTAAACACCTCAAGATATTTTAGCTGAGTATTGATGCATAATATATAACACAGGAATTCAACATTTACAAATATAGGGCTTACATAATGTGGTGTAATAAGAATGTTTAATATTGTGGTAATGATAACGTATAAAGCTGTTACTTATTACCTGTTTGACTCGATTAACATATGTTTCTATGTACTTTGAGACATTCACAATCATGATATGTTTACTGTAAAGGCTTATATCAGTAAGTTCATGAGTTATCACACAGCCCCAATGCTATATATATTTTAAGAAATAGTCATAATACCACAATGATAAACCTTGATATGATTCCACTGTGTTAAAAGTCACACAGCATTAATATATATGATACCTCATCTACAAGTTAATTCCCTGGACACCCAGCATGTCAGTAGTTTGTCTGCTTCAGTCTTAAACAGTTTCAGACAAGTCCTGCACAAGGTTAAATTTGAACAGAAAACGTGGAATTCTGCCAAAATACTCTATACCTGTCATGTGTTGCATAATAAAAATAATATTAAAAAAGTATAACCATGATTTATGGCAACAAAATGTGCAGAAATGTAATCAGTAGTCGTTCATTTAACCAAAAAAAATTACATTGTCAAAATTGTACAAATAGGTCACCAACATCTGACAATATAGCTGAAAGACCCTTAGTCATTACCATTTCTAACTACATCCAAATGTAACCAATACTTAGGTGAACTTTGGACAGAGGGCTGTAAAGTTTGATCATCAAAATGATACATTTCTAAAAATTGTATGTTTACTGTCTACCTTGTTATGTTTGATATTTATTAGATATGTATCAACATGGATTTCCATAGATGAAATAAGACAAAAACTTTTCAGTCTAGATTTGATATACTAATCAGGTTATCTTGTGTAAGCATTTTACTTTCAGTGGTTTTTGTTTTAAACAACCTTTTTACTGAGCATTAGACCTGGCATCTTTATTTTTCTTAAATCACCATGGCATTTCAGTCCCCAGGTCCAATGGGGTCCAAAGAAACATGCTACATGTTTTTGGAATATAATGTTTGACAAAACTTTTGGCCAAAGTTTATTTTTATTTAATATTTTATATTTTGATATTTTACCTGCATTTAATTACATTACTTTACCCTGTTCTATGCACATATAACTATATACTTTTAAACTGGTCATATTCCCCAGCCCTATTCACAAGTGTGTTTATGTGTGCAACTGTCAGGTTTAGAAAATCTTTGATATGCTGAATACCAGATGAAAAGGCCAGAAGAAAAAAGATGAAAACTCTGGTCTTATTTTCATCAGGGGTTTTTGTCAGCATGAAAAAATGTTGCACGTGTCCCTGCAGAGCTAACGTGTTTGTGTCCTTGCTGTTGTTAGTGTGACAGTCTCTCAGTCTCAATAAATCCTTATTGCTGTGGCTTCTTTTGGAAAACACAGTCCAACACTGCAGTCTGGTAGTTTAATGATGTAATCATTGCTCACAGATTACACACACCTTATTATCTCACCTGCTCATGAGAACTCCATATTATCTTTGCCATTGTTCTGACTTTGTAAACACAGATGTGACTTCTTCTCTTCTTTGCCCTGGTCTCCACATTTTTGCACATCAGCATTGTACAGATCAGATAACATAGAGATCAGCAGTTTTTGAACAAGAGCCCCTATAGTATCAAAGTACTCTGCAGTTTGTGTTCCTGATGATCAATATGACAGTTAATGAACAACAATGCAAAATCTATGATGCAATGTTTCAGTCTTATTTTAGAGATGACACACTTGTAGCTTGTGTGCTGCCGCTAAATTCATCTAACTGTGAAGTGCTCAAAAAGTGACAGGAAAGGGTAGGCTTTCATATTTCCTCTTTCTTTCTGACTATTGCTCAACCCTCAACTTTCTTGCTAACTGACATAAGTAAAACAGTGCTGAGGTTTGCCATAGCACAACAAAAAAAGACCAGGTTAGAGGAGGAAGACAGCTCTTTCACTGATGTTTGTACAGACTTTTATTTGTACAGTACACTAATGTGTTACAGTTGATGTTACATGTTTTCATGTTTATTTCAACAGTGTTTGTGCATCTTATGATGTCACATATTTTTGTGCCTTTATTTTGGTTGTATTTCTCTCTCTGTGCAGCAATTTGTTTTTTTTAGTGCTGTGTTATTTCAGAAGATTTAATTGGTCGATATAGTAGTGGAAATTGGGGATGGGAATGAATAAGATTGTATTTTTAACTATGTCATTATTAATTCTGCTTATTGAACAAAGTTTTTACTAATTACCCAACTGATTCTCAATCAAAACAAAGGATAAAAACAAGTAGGCTTTCACCAGTTTTCTAGGTCAACAATGTCAAAAACATAGCACCTGGAATGTTTCTGTCCAGTTGTGCTGACACATGTTCAGCATGTTTCTGGTGTTCCATCCCTGCTGGCAATTACACAGCCACAGATATTGCATTGCACAGTGTCATTTAGTGTCTTCCTAAATCGCTTCATACTCCTGTCAGCCATGACAGCTGTCTTACCTTCTGCAATGTAGTTTATGCAGACTGCCTCAAAGTGTGTGACATCCTTTTTCAACATGTTCACAAGTCTGATATATCTATCCATGTTTTAAAACAGTTCATTAGAGTAGAGCAATTTATTGCATTTCGAAGATATATTTAAATATCTAGAGACCAGATATAGGGAAAAACAGTGATCTGGCTGTTTATTTTACCATCTCTGACACACTCATGTCTACTGTTTTTTTTTTACAATTGTATGTATGGTACCTGTAACCTGACCCGACAGAGGGACAGTTTCATATTTCCATGGAAATATTTCAGACAATAAATCAGAAAGGTGCATCTGCTCTGCATGGCTATGGTATAGATAGGCTGTAAAAACTTAAAGTGCCCTTTAGAATAAGCATAGCTGTCTGAATTTGAACCTGTCCAGATAGTTTGTGATTTTTTTTAGGTTAAATCCAGGTCTGACGCTGAGACTGTAAAAGTAATGTATATCAAGAACCACTAACAGAGCTATGCTAATTGACCACATCATAATCTCTATGAAAATGTCTGTGTGGGCTACTGTTTTTTAAATATCTGTAATTTCCACTAACTGGTATTAATCTTTTTGTTATTTATCATGAACATGTGTTGTTGATAGTGTCCTGGCCCCTGACAAGCCTGCCTGTATGGCACTTAACAGCTACCCAAACAGAATTAGAGTGCAAACTTACTATGATTTTTTTTTCATTCTAAAATCCACAAAAGATGAGTAGAATTGATATTTCCAAACCCTGCAGACTAAATACTCAAAGCCCAGGAGTTTCCAAATTATGGCCTGTGGCATCTCTATAGCCTGTGGTCTACTTTTAATAGACCCACAGCAACCTCCAAAAGGACTTGATATTAACAGCATCATAACATCAAACTAATGCTTGACAGCTCAATAAAGACTTGTGGATTATGGCAACAGAGATAACAATTTTCTGCACGATCTGCTCCTGATCAGGGGCTGGTAGGCATAGCAATGGCAAACTCGGGCTACCTGAATCTGATTGGCCAACCACCTCTAAACCCTGAACTAATGTACAATAAATGTGAGGTATGAAGTGGCCCAGTCATCCTGAAAAATACAGTGTTAACACTCTTGCTTAAGCCTCTGAAATGCATTAGGTAAAACAAAATTTCAAGGGAGCATAAAAATGACTTGAAGCACTTGAGCAACTATAAAGATCAATTGGCTAAAAAGATGTCAACATCTCTTTATGCCATGAAACCATGAACCCCACAGTGTCTAAAATTAACAAATATCCCAACATCTTTTATAGAAAAACAGAGTGAAAGGAAACAGAAGTAAAGCCTTAGACCTATCCTTGTTTTTACACTTTTCACTGCTGTCAGAGCAGTTCTGTTTATTCAGGTGTAGTTTACAGTCACATTGCTTACAAGGCCTTTTACAGTGTACACAGTTACAGCATTTACTCCTGGATTATGTAACAACCTGTCTGTCCTCCTACTGTCTGTTTTTAATGCTTAGAAACTTCATGCTCTTTTTTCCTTTTTCTCTCTCTCTTCTGCCTCCACAGTTCTGACTCAGAGGGGCATTTCGACACTCCTGAAGCAGCGACTCCTGTCCGTGCCCCTCCACCCATCACAGGAGAGCTGGATAACAACAACACTGATGCAGACAAAACTGGTGAGGACACTAGTGAGCGTGAAAGAGACTGAGAGAAATGTTTGAGCAGGATAGAGTTGGCATATGGAGTGTAAACACATTACCTCAGAGTTCTTAGATGTTCTCATTAAAATGCAAATGTAAAACCCACTGAAAACAAGCTTCTCCAAGCACGCAGAGCATATTGTAGACAGGGTGTCCCTCCTTTGTGTTGCCATGGAAACAAGAGCTGTTTGATGTTGCTGTGAGTGATCCTACATTACATCAGCGTTTTAACTTTGGCAGCTATTATAGATTCACTCTTGGTCTTACAGAGCCCATATCTGCTTTTAGGAGTGTTGCCCTTCAGTGCTTTTTACATGTCTCTGTTTTGAGATTGAGTACTTCTAAGCACAAGACAAAAAGTCCCCAGCAGTGGGATGACTCCGTCTCTTAACAGTACCTGTAGCTGCCTGAAACAGCTTAATTTCTATCCTCCCAAATAGACTCTCTAGTGCAGTGATTCCCAAACTGGGGTACGTGAAGTGACATAGGGGGTACGCGAATACTTGTCAGGTTTCAGTCAGTTGTTTCTGTAGTTAAAGAGCAAATGTTTATATTGTGAGATTTGATAAAGGCCTGAAGTATTGGCAGAGAGGCTGGAGGCTGGATTTGTGAAGCATCTTGGAGAAGAAAATCTGTCCCAAATTGTCTAAGATTCTTATATTAACATAAGTTCAGTCAGACAGGCTTCTCAATAAAGCTGTGATGAGTTTGTAACAGCTTCAAGTTCATAACTGAATATGTTCCAGAAATGTATATTTCTTATTCAAAAGTGAAGTGGTGTTGTCCACTGAAATTGCTGGTAAATAAATCTATTTAATGGGAAAAAAATCACTTTAAGAGATTTTATTTGTATGTTATGTTAAATGTGGAAGTTGGAGGTGGCGACAGGCTTATAGACACATTCCTTTTTCTAGCTGACATAAGTGCATGAGAGTAGGGGGTACATGGCTGGAGGTCAAGTGTCTGAAGGGGTACAGGCTGCGAAAAGTTTGGGAACCACTGCTTTAATGTGACGTCCTAGTATTGTTCTGTTGTCAGTGTAAGACTGTTGGCTTGTGGTTGCACAGTGTAGAGCAGGGACTGTAGAATGAGTGCAGAGTTGATGGCAACATGGTGCAAGGCAGCACTGAATTGAGCAACTACCAGAAAGTCGACCAATTGCTCCATCTGAACAGACCGGGCCCACATCAAGCAAGGGAGCCTTAAAGGGGCAGAAGCTCGGACAGTCCATCTCTGAGAAATATGGCTGGATCAGGGGCACTAAAAAGAGAAGGATTTTTGAACATCAGCGATTGTGAACAGTAATCAAAATTGAATATATGAGCCTGAGGTCACAGAGACTCTGTGACCTAAAACGCAAGATTTTTCCTTAACGTATTGGAAGTTGATCTGCGTTCAGACGGAGACGCAAGAAACAAATGAAACCACTGTAGTATGCATGCCAGTTTAGTAGATGATGGTGTAGGTTCATAGAGAGGCAGTGCTGCTACAACACAGGTACAAAGAGGAAAAACTTTTCACAAAACAGCAATGATGAGTGGACGCAACCAGACGCAAGAGCTTCTTTTCTAGACAACAAATTTGTTAGGACAACAAATCTGACTGGATAGGTTTGTCTGGATAACAAAGCAAGCACATTAAGCAGCACACATGTTGCTCGGTAGATGGCCGAAGCTGTTGTTGGTCCTGGTATGCGTGCAGCCTTCATGTGAAAGAGTACTGCGCATATGGTGACATCAGAGTTTCACCCTGAAACGCTCTGACTCTGGTTTACATGGAGCTGCATGGAGGATTGTTCTGAAAACTCTCCACTCAATAAAAGCTCAATAAAAACGTATCAGATTTGACTGTATTTGGTCATGTTTAAACGGCCTCTGAGTATGGGCTGTTTAAGACAAGTATGTGTATTAGTTTTAGACACATTAAGTCATTGTTACCCACTAGTGTTAGTCCTGTTCTCGCCAATGAATACTCAGAACCGTTAAGTTCAGTAACATTTGCAGTTTAGGCATGAGTTTTAACCAGTGTTTTCCCTTTGACTCTCCTTGATTAAACACAATCAGCCAAATTATGAAATATGTATTTCACAGTATCGACATACTATTAAAGCTTAAATTAATACAGAATGATCTAATGAAAAAACAGTTAACAATTTAAAAGAAGCTTGTTATGTGGCAGAATATTTTGTTGATACTCCTTAATGAGCAAGTCTTGATAGATACTACTTAATGATGCCATACAGTAAGGTCAGTGAGGGCAGTTGCCACCCTTAAGACATCAGCCATCTTATTGGTCTCTGCCAGATCTGGTAGATATCACATCATCACTTTAAATTACAATGAATACAACTACATTTTCTTGTGTTAACGTTAATGTTTAGAAAGGTTCTGATCCAGGCAGCTAATCATATAATATAGCAGATGGAGCATAAATTCTCTCCTAGGAAAAAGGAAACAAGAATGGAAAAATCCTGTTAGCAAAAATACCGGTAGATAGCACATATTTTTCATAAGTGACAAAGTTGGTTTTCTCTTTGTAGATGTATTATAAACCTTTGCTCTTCTTGGTGCTGTTTGATAAATGAGGATGGATGAAGACAGTGATGGATAAAGCTAAAAGGACATAGGCCCCATTTACGCTTGCTTTTCAAGCTTTCATATTTGCTCCCTTGTGAAATTTCGCCTCTGTTGTTTACAAGTTTGGGGGCTAAAAAGTGCTCAATAGGGCGAGTGACCAAGGAAAAAAGACAAAGCCATGGGATAGATTTTATATAATTCTAATGTCCCACTACATTTAGTCTAATTTTGTCTGGTTGCCAGAACATGAACATATAGTACATGTCATCATGTTATCAAAGATATATTTTTAAGTAAGTTAATTGACACACATTTCAGGTATTTTGTTTTAAATGTCGCACTGCATTATACCCTGTGTTTTCATTGAATGAAGGAAAAATGTCCCTAAAATGGATCAACTAAGTCAAGGTTATATCTCTTAAAAATGTTCTAATATCGCACAAGGGAATTTTGCCTGTGCCTGAACTGAGTATCAGGTTCACCATGCTGGATAATTGGATACATATGCAGTCTGACTGTCAGAGGAATGTTCCTACCTACTGTAGTCTGGCTCAAAATCAGAACTTACCTGCCTCTCTTTACCTAAGAACACATTAAAACTTAGATTTTCTGTCTGCTTATGGCTCACACGGGCAGAATATAACATTGATTCATAACAGGTAGATTACTAAAGGTTAACTATTACTTATATACGTCCTACATGCTTGGTATGTGAGCTGGTATGCACCCTGAGAGGATTTTGGGTGTGATGATGGCGGAAGCATCGTTGTCATTTGAATCAGTGAGAGGAGGAGCTTAAAGCAGAGTTAGTCAGTTAGTGTGGGAATGGCCTTTGCTCAGGAATTCAACAGGTTCAACAAAAGCTTCAGTTCACCCTGTTTTTGTGTTTGGACGTGATAGAGGTCACAGTGAGGGGAGGGGCTGAACAAAGCTTGTTATCTAACCAAAACCATCATGCTGCATGCCTTTTTCTGTGGGGCATAACTTAACTTAAAAAAGAAGGATTCCAAAAGTGCATAATGTAAAGGTTAATCTGTATGGAGCGAGGAGGGAGTTCACTTTGAGTCAATCACAAACATCTGTTTCTACTGCAGCTGAGTGCAGGTTTGAATCATAGCAGGCAGGAGCTGAAATGCTACTAAAAGCTACTGTGAATGTAAACAGGCTCACAGATGGGTTGTTATTAATAACTTCAAACTTTGATCCTCTCACTGGAAAGCACCAGATGGACACTTTTTAAAGATTTTTTTCTCCCTCCCATCTGAATGATTCTGGCTGTGTCTGTCCATGTGCATACAAAGTTTCCTTATAAAACATTTGCATCTTTTTATACATGGTTACAGCTGGCCAATATTGAATGTGAAACTAAAAAAGGAAACCTTGAATTCATAACATTAATTAAAAGTTCTTTGTAATTCGAGAAGAAAAGATGCTCCTGTTTGGCTCGGGCTCCTGTGATGAACTTTCAGCTAGTGCCAATTTAAATTCTACCTTTCACTGATAGTGTCCAATATAGTTTGATTTGAGATTTTTTTTAATACAGGCACAGTGCATGTGGAAAGTTTCTATTTATATTCTAGTATAGTTAAAGTTGCTTTAGAAAAAATAGAAACCAAGTCTTATGCTTCCTAAAGACTGTTTACTACAAAAAAAACCCTCACCTATATAAAAATTATAATTTACACAGTTATTTATCATTTTATTTATTTAATTTTTTAAGGAACACCTAAATTTGATTAATAATGTTTCATCAACAACATGAGGTTTATTTGTATGTAATTTTTTAGCATGTCTCTAATTTGCTCTTGCTAGTATGGCTTCATTTAGTATTTTTTCTTTACTGTTGAAAGTATTGAGATTGAAGTGGCGCATCCCCATTTAGCTGAAAAATGTCAGGATACTATTTTTGATTCAGATTTTCCAGCTCAATGTAAAAACAGGGAAACTAACAAAAAGAAAATCTGCACCTTTTTCGAACACAAAAATAAAGCCTCTGGGTTGTAAAAGGTGGAGTGGAGGTATGACTCCCCACAGCCACTCACTTATTCTACTAAAAGAGTAGACCAACTAAGAAAAAGGCTTTAAACAATAGTGGAGTTGCTTGGTGGGGGGAAGACACTGAATGAAAAATTCTCCTAAATCTCACAACTCTTATATTAAATCACTTTCCCTCAAAGACACACTATCACACACCCTCTCACATTACTCATTCACACAAACCAAAAGAAAACCAACTGAAGGTGTTGGCTCTTTGGTGTCACACACCAAAATGGGGAAAAGAGCCTCTTTTTATAAACTACCCAGGCTGATGAGCACCAGCTGGGTGCACTGAGAACAGGTGAGCTGAGTGAGAGGCTCGTTAGGAGTGCTGGAGGTCAGAAACTACCTCCATATGTAACAGTATGTACATATATGATATATAATATATATATGTATATATATGTGTGTGTGTGTGTATATATATATATATATATATATATATACATATATATATATGTATATATATATGTGTGTGTGTGTGTATATATATATATATATATATATATATATATATATATATATATACATACATATATATACAAATATATATATTTATATATACGAATATATACATGTATGTATATATATACATATATACATGTATGTATATATATACATATATGTATATATATACATATATGTGTAAATATATATATATATATATATATATATATATATATATATATAGATATGTATATATATATATATATATATAGATATATATAGATATATATAGATATATGAGAGAGAGACAGAGAGAGAGAGAGAGAGATGTATAGGTAAAGATATAGGTATAGATATGGATTTAGATAGAAATATAGATATAGATAGAAATATTTATATAGATAGAAATATATGACTGTTAACCATCTAGAAACATTGGTTGATAGCATCTAATGAACATCTGACCAGAGCTTATCTTTTAATGCATTCAAATGTTTCTTTAAAATCAGCACAGCCTTGGTTATTGGACAGAGGTAAATACTTTTAAAACTAAAAAGGAACTACATGACAATCAAATGCAAAAATATTTGGTCAAAAGTTCAAATTAGACCACATCATTCGGGTCTTCTTTTAAGCAGGCCACTGTGATACGCTCTGCCTTTATAAATACAACAGAACAGTGAGACAGCAATAAACAATAAGAGGAATGTTATACCTGTCAACTGGGTCTGCTTGTGGTTTAACGGGGTTTGGTTTGTATGGGCATGTCGGATTGCAGAAATACTTTGAGAGTGACACTCGGGCGACACGCTGATCTGAATAGAAGTAGGTAGAAACACAGCAGGCTGTTCTGGTCTCCTAGCAACATAATATTACAGGGATATTGTAACTGTGACAGGCGAGCTGAAATGATGGTGTGTCAAACTCCGCCCTGAAGATAATAATAACACAGTAACAACCACCTCTGTCCCCTTGTGTCTCAAAACATGGAGATCAGATCACTATTATTCTTCCTTTTTTCTTCAGCTCCAGTCTAAATGTCAGAGCCCTCATAGTAAGACATCATCATGGCAACAGCAGCTTGTGGAACAGTTGGCTGGCTCTTAACCAATCGGAGATCTCCTACATCTGAGATTTGATTGGAGAGATGATCCCAGGCAGAAAAGCTCTATAGTTTGGGTCTTTTTACTTAATTTTTATTCTGCTTCAGCCTCAGGTGCTGCAAAACTTGACTTTTTCCTTTTTTTCCTTTTATAGTTGATATGTAGTAGATTTCTGTTACATGGACATAAAACTAAAGGAAATCTTAACTCTGCAAAGTGAAACATTACTTTTAGTGAAGCAAAAATATAGAAAGAAAAAAGAGAGAGACATAACATTGAAATTAAAATTGAAGTAAATGGGGAGGATGGGTCAGGAGGGAGGGTTGTATAATTACTTGTCAGTGTGTGTTTGTGAATGGCAAAAGTATTTATCAATAAATATGTATGTCAATGTGCCGCAAACTAAAAAGTGAAATGTTACATTTATGATTTGGACCAGGGGTGGCCACTTTTTATTTAGAGGGCCATATTGACAGGAAAATGTGAGTGGAGTAAACTGAATTATAACACAAAACACAAATCACTTTTAAGCTAATGCATAACAAATGACAGACTGGCTCACAAGGGGAAATTTGACAACCCAGGGTGTCTGTGTTACAAGAATCAAAAATGTAGCTGAAGGTTTACACTTGTCACATCTTGTAAAAAATTTGACTTTTAAAATGTATTTTACCTTCCTGTGTAATATTCACTGTTGTGTAGACTAATAATTAAACATCCCATTAATTGACTTAAAGAACTTACACTAATTTATGAAGAAAAGTGTAACATTTATCTATACTTAACTAGGGCGGCACAGTACCCTCAAAGCAAGATGGTAGCTGGTCCGATCCCCCGGTTGTCAGGGCTTTTATGTCTGGAGTTTGCATGTTCTCCCTGTGCACACCTGGGCTTTCTGTCTTCCTCCTCAAAAACATGCTCATAACGTTGACTCTTTACTTCAAATTGTTCTTAGGTATTAATGTGAGCATGAATAGTCGTCAGTCTCTTTTTGTGGCCCTCTGATTGTCTGGCAGATGGTTCAGGGTGTACCTCATGTTAGCAGGGATAGACTCCAGCCCTTCGACCTTGAAAGGGATAAGTGGTATAGATAATAGATGGGAGAATGAATCGTAGAAGTGTTAGAGGTAGAGTGAATTTCCCAAGCCTTCTCCATCCATATATTCCACTTAAACACCCTTCGTGTTTTTGAGATGGTTTAGGCACTTTGATTTACTCCATCCCATTCCTCCTCTGATATAGTTATTTTCCCCATTATTAGCATTCATATTAAATGTATTTTCTTTGGTTTACTTTTTATCCAGATGTGGATCAAGAGGAGCACCTGATAGTCACCATTCCTGTTGTGGATCAGGATATCTTTCTAGGCCACAGCATGGGCCAGGACGATCCTGCAGTGGCCATGGGTGGCCAGCTGGAAGTAAACATCCAGACTCTGGAAGCAGAGCAAACAGAGCATCTTCCAGGAGCCGATGAGTCTGTGCCAGAACCTCCTGCTGTGGCGGCTTTCTCAGAGAGGGAAATGTCTGAAGTGGCAAATGAATACCAAGTGCCAAAGTTTGAGCCAACACAAGCACCAGTCCCTGTCCTGGATGCAGATGAGACTCCAGTTCCAAATGTGGCTCCCGCTTCATCTCCTTCTCCTCCTCCTGTGATTCCAGAGCCAGCCTTAGTCCAGACTATTGAACCTGAAGACACCCCTGCTTCAGAGCAGAAAGCAGAACCTGAATACATCACCCCAAAACAGACAGATTCAGCTAAAAAGACTAAATCCAGTAAATTAAAACCTCCATCGCTGAAGCTAAAGCCTTCAGAGACTGAACTCCCCCAGACAAACGAGGAAGAAGAACTTCCTCTCCCCAAGGCCTCTTACAAATTTGATCCTGACCAGCTGGATGACAGCTTTAACCCTTTCACATGTGGTGGATCTAAAATCCAGAACTCTCCCCCACCTTGTGGTCCGACCTCTCTCCCCAGACTCGAACCTCTTGGTAGTTCGTTGCCAGTTGTGGAGACCAGCTCAGCAGCTCCGGCAGAAGCAGAGACGACAGAGCCAGTGTCAGAATCAAAGCCTGTGGAGTTAGAGTTTGGTCTGGATGAGGGGACGGTCAGCAAACCGCCACCGAGGAAATTAGGTGGTAAAAAGACAATCAGCAAACTTGCAGTAAAAAAGCAGAGGCCCAAAGGACCAGAGGCTTCATCTAAACCTGCACCAGACCCCGCAGGGCCGGAAACAGACTCACAACCAGCACCAGAGCCGCCTGCACAGCCAGCATCAGACTCCACAGCCCCCTTAAACCTTGATGATGTCCCCATTCCTAAAACAGGAACATATAATTTTGATCCCAGTCAGTGGGATGACCCAAACTTTGATCCATTTGGGAGCAATAACAAGATGAGCAGCTCTCCGGTGCTTCCGAAAGGGTCCTACAGTTTTGATCCAGACAATTTTGATGACTCAGTGGACCCTTTTAAACCCTCTAAAAGTCTTGGTACAGAGGACTCATCCTCCAGTGGCCCTCAGCCGGAGAAAAAAGTAAAAGACGGGGACAAGCAGATGGCAAAGCAGCCGGCAGGGGAGAAGAAAGTGAGGCAGATTCCCAAGAAGAACAAAGAGAAGCCCGTCAAGTAAGTAAATGATACTGATGCTTTTGTGTTTATAATATTAGCATAACTGACATGTGTGTATTTTTGAGTTTGGCTTAACATTTTAAAGAATATTTTAAAATAAGTCAGAGCTCTCTCTTAGGTTTATTCTAATGGACATACCTCACACCAGTGCTTTGAGCGCATGCCAAGCACTTAGCACTTCACATTGATGCAATTCCCAAACAGGTTATATTTAGACTTTAAAAAGGGCTTTTAACTGCTTAGGTTTGGATCACACAGCTTCAGAAAAAATAAAGGACCAATGCAAAGGTTTCTTTTCTCTGGCTCCAATTTTTATAGGTTTTTACATTCCGTTGTAAAAACACTGCATGTCATATAATTAATAATGTGTAAGAAAGTATATACTTAGTCTACTCTCTGCCCAAAAGGATCATCATTACACTTATATATCTAAATAATTAGATATGCCTACAAATAAATAAATAAAGTAAAAAAATAGTATGGCATTGATAGTGGTGCAAATGAAAAATAAAGTATGCTACTGTGACAAGAACATTTTGCTTGTTTAAAGGGCGGTCCATCATTTTTGAAGAGAGATTGTGTAACGTTCAATTTAATTTTAAATCCACTGACCACAGCGCTGTTCCTTTAAGGAGAGGGGTCAGGCTGTGCAAATTTGACTGAATTTTAGGTAAGGGCAAACTAAAAAGGAGTGGTTGGGTGATTTATCATCAACTGACCACTTGACTTTTATGCTCCCACGCCCTTCTGTTTGGGTTCTTCTCTCCATGGGGGCTATGCAGTGTTTATAAGTAGAACAAAATCACATTAAGGACAGAATGTGGCATGGTATATCCCATTCTCATGTAAGTCTCTACATGCCTCTAACTAGCAAGAAAGTCACCAGTTCAGTCCTGACCTGGTCAGGGCCTTTCTGTGTGGAGTTTGCATGTTCTTCCAGTGCACGTTTGATTAGGCTGCTCATTTGATTTTTAGGGGCCACAAAAGAAAAGTCTTAGTCCCCTTGAGTTTTTGTTCCAAAGGGACAGAATGTGTCTTGATGGTATATCCCATTCTCATGTAAGTCTCTATTTTTCTTTATTCCTCTTGCTCATCTAACTATGGACTGCTTTAACACTTATTCCACTCAACATTTATTTCTGAACTTCCCAAACTACTAGTAAAACCTGTGGTTTTTAAGTGTAGCTTCACGTTGAGATGTTATGACAGAATATGCCTCTCTCTTGGTATCATTGATGTCAGCTCACATCTATGAAAGTTCAAAACTATACTCTGTTGGGACATATCAACAAAAGAGGGCCAGGTGAGAAGGAGCCCCTTTACATTTAAAAGGAGACTCAATAAAACTTATAGAGGCTGGTAAGAGGTGATTTATTAAGAGTTAAAAATAATTTCTGGTGATTTTTATAAATTAAACATGACACAGATATTTAATTTAAAACACATGAGGCTGTCAAAAGGTGGACATGGTATGTTACTGCAAACTTTTCATTGCATTATTTTGGCCTTAAAGATACTATTTTTTGTGTTTTTATCTAGTTGTAATTTCTGTTAATACATTCCTGAATCAAAATAACCATTTAGGCAGTGGGTAAGTTGATAGAACTGATTTAAACTTTGTTAAAAAAATCTTAACACAAATTCTATAAGTATTAAAACCACAGAAGGCTGTTTTTGCAGTGGCCTTTTAACTCTTTCCTGGAGCTGTGTTTAGTTTTTTTCAGGTCTGTCTCTGTTTCTGTGTGTTTATGCACAAACTTGAAACTCTGCTGAAAGTCTTTAACACGCTGAGCTGATCCCCTTCAGTCACTCACACGCTCTCCTCTCTCTGTTCTTCATCCTCTTCATCAAAATCCCCCTCATTCATCATCCCTCCCTCTTTCTGTCTGTTATGCAATCTCCCCAAACTCTGCTTTTGTCCACCTCCTCTCGGCCTCAGGACATCTGAACAAGCCAAGTTTCTCTGTTTTCTGTTGTAAGTACTCAAACTGTAGACTATCTGCTTATTTCAAGGGGAGCATTAGGGTCAGGCGTGAGAAAGAATACACAAGGAGAGGGTCATTCTTTTTAATCATGCAGGTTAAAAATGCAAAAATATCAAGAAAAAGTCAAATCATTGAAAATATTTTTCTTATAAAATATTAAAATTGGTTTCATTTTACCATTTTGACCTTTTTTCAAACTTGTTTCTGAACTCTTAAACTTGTTTGCAGACATTTTTGATTATAATTCACTGTCTTCAAATTATATTTTCTTCAAATTAAAAATTTCTCCAAACCTTTTAACCTTTTTTCTTGACATTTCATCTTTTTACAAAAAAATTGAATATTTTAGTAGCATCCATGATTTTATTTTGTGCTCATTTTGACTGTACCGGACATTTGAACTTTCCCTGAAAACAAGATTCCTTTTCTTGACATTTCTGCAGTTTTCTTGATATTTTTCCACAATTTTGTAAACTTCCCTTTTCTTCATTGTTGTTATTTTTTTTCATAATTTCATATTGTTTTGTCATTTGTCACTGTCAGAGTCATTTTGACTCTGATCACGTTCAGCAAATTTTCTCCTTTTATCATTTTTTTTATCAACATTTCTCCTATAATTAAACTGTTGAGCTTTGGCATTGAGTGTTGATTTTTCTGTAAAATTAGCTTTTTTACTTTTTTCTCACTTAAATTTTTAATTCTACATTTATTTTTTTCAAGATTTAAACATTTAATCTACATCTAAACATTGTTCACAATATTGCAGCAATTGTTAAACATGTAACACTTTTCCTAATATTGCATTTGGACATTATACAATATTTTGACTTTTGAACTGCTTTTGATCTTTTCCAACTTTCTGTCTCAACATCTTTACATTTATCAGACATCTCCCTTAGAATTTCAACCCTTAATATTCCACTTTTTCTTCTTGACATTCCTGCTCAGTTAAATAATTTTGTTCCAACAATTCAATTTTCTCTTTACATTTTAACCATTACATCACTGTTTTTCATAACATTTTGACTTTTTTTGTTTGTATTATCATTTATTTATAAAAAATTCTGCTCTAATCTTTTAATGATTTCTGTTATTCTCATATTTTGGCCCAAACTTGTGCCTCTTTGTTCAGCTTGACATATTTAACAATTTAATTTAATTTTGTTTCTCATCAATGAGATGTGTTTTTCATCTTTATTTTTTTTATAATGTCTTATTTCTGTTCCTACATTTCAACCACTTTCCTCATATTTTATATATTTTTTTTAAAGTATGAGCATTTAATGTAATTGTTTTCAACATTATTTTTACTTTGGTTTGCATTCTTTTAATCTTAAAATTATTTCACAATATTATTCTAGACATTTAAATCGTTCATCTGCATTTCTTTATTTTTATTTCTTAGTTCTTTTAAGCATTTAGATTTTTTTGGTCACATTTAATCTTTTTTTGTGATCTTAAATTTTTCTCTCAACACTTAAACTTGTATTCTTGCATTAAAAAAATGTTCCTCTTCTCCCTATGTCTACCTCATGCCTGGTTCCAATCCTCTAATGAACTTTTTCCTTTTGCATGCTTCTCTCCCATTTTACTCTCATCAATGCATGCTCTGCATCAGATCTGAGTGTTTTTGGATGATGAAAGGAAAATAAATGTCCACCTCTGTTTCACCCCATCACAAAAAGTAGTCCCCTGCTACATGTGCGTGTTAATTTGTGTGTCTTGTGATCCCTCTAAAATAATTGCAGCAGTTTTGTACTTAAAAATTAAGAAAGAAAAGAAGAAAAGGGCATTAAAGTGTTTCCAAATGCTGATCTGTATATCCTGACGTTGTTGTTATTTTGTGCTTTTTCTGTAGGAACACCTGCAAAGTTCAGAAGTATGATGAGAGCCAGTCTCTGGTGCTCGACGTGTGCAATCAGGTACAGTGTGACTCTCTGCGGGAGTGTTGTGTCAGCCGAAATCTTTCAGCTCACTGCAGTGACACTGCAATGTCCATTATTCAGCAGCTGTCCAAGCCTGTGCCTCACCTCACATTTACACACCAATACAAACACACACACACAAACACAGTAACACAAGCTGACAGGAGCATCAACAGTACCTCTGCAGTGTCTGTCTGGCATGGGGACAGAGCTGTGATTTATTGCTCTGCAGCTGATTATCGAACTTCTGCCCCCGTGTGCCCTATGCATCATCACCTCTGATATGATAGAAGAGCCCAAGATAACTTCCTGTAACACACCCTGCCAAGGCCAACAAATCATGTGACCATACCTATGATAATGAAGCTGTGACATAAAAGTTACTCTGGGCCTTTGGAAATGTTATATTGTCCATCCCTTTCATGAATGCAGAGATGAATAAGTATACTTTATGAAAAAGATACAGGATTATGTAGATAAGATATTGACGATATTACTCTCCTCTTAATTCATTTAGCTGCCATGACTGCTAAGTTGAATGAACTTAATTGGAAACAAAAGAAGAGTCAGGTCTAAGCTTCTGTAAGAATATTGCTTACAGTTTGAGCTACAAACAGTATTAGGCTTGTTGACCAAAAGATAATCTTTTAAAACAATTAGGCTAAGAAGAAAGTTACTGTTTTCTTCATTCATTTTACTTTACTGACAAGCACTTAGATCATATGTAATATAGTCAAGATATGTTGATACCTGTTAGATATCAAAAATAAGGGTCTCCCACATATCTGTGGGATTTTGGCAGGCTCAGTTGCATTTGATTGATAACTTGACAAAAGATTATAATTAGTCGGGTTGGTAGCTGAGCAGTTAGCCTGCACAGATCTTGAAGTTGGTGTAGGTTCAGATCAAAGTCTCCCCCCACTTTTTCACCCAATTTCCAACTCTTGCTACTGTCATGCTCTCGATCTAGTTAAGGCAGAAATGCCCCAGTAACATAGTCTGATACCACTTTTCATTAAATTTGTTTTTGATTTCTAAAATGAGATCATATTAGCTCGCTAGTCCCTTTAGATGAAGGGTGACCCAGCCAAAATAGCACACCAGTTGGGGGCAGAGGATAGTGGAGTTAAACAAACTTGACATACATATAACAGAGGAAAGAAGAGAGTAAAAACACACACAGAAAAAACAGAAGAACAATGAGATCCTTTCTCACCACCTGGATTATAGTATTAATACGAACAGTAAGTGTAAATAAATATCATAATTTAAAAACAAGTAAAGGCTGTTTTTTCTATGTAGATACATTTGGAAAAAGCAGTTAATTAATTTTCTAATAAATGTTTTCATATAAGACCAGAGGGCTGAAACTGAGTCAGAGTAATTAGCTGGCTATAATAAAGTGATGACTATTTGACAGGCAACTGGCAATTAATTTTGTAAAACTGGTAAATATTGGTCTGTAGAACTTCTTCTTGTGTTGTTGTAACCGAAACCAACATGGATCAGTACCACATTTTAAATAAAAGTTTTAAGTTCTAGTATAGTGAAATTCATGTGTTAGATTTAAGGAAAATATCAAAATCCATACTGTGTGTTGGATATTAGGTATAATCTTTGGTACATATTCCCAAGCCTAGCTTCATATCTGAAGAGATGCATTGTACATACATCTGCTTCTCAAAAACTTTTAACCCACAGCCATACTTTCAGATTTAAGGAACCATTTCAGATATAATGTTCCATTTTATCTGAGCTGTATTATTTTACTTAAAACTTGCAACAAAATCTGGTAATGTATATTTCATCATGTTTTCTGTCACAAGGAGGAGGAGGAGGTGGTGCTCAAGACCCCAGAGATAACTCAGCGAGTTCATCACGCCACTGATGAGGAGAAACTTGCCTCTACAGGTATTATGGGTCAGAGCACAGAGAGCCAGGAGGAAAAAGCTGAGCCTGAATGCATCAAAGTGAAAAAACAGGCGATCACTGAGAAGACTGTTACAGACGGTAGGTTTGGACACAAAATCCTGTCAGTGCATCTAAAAAACTGTGCAGTGTTGAATTAAAATGGACAAAGATGCTTTTGGCTCTTAACATGACCTCTAGAAGAGTATTAAAAGGTGATTCATCTGATATTGGGCAATGAAGGACCTTAAAAATACACAAGAGCTTATTGCAAAATTATATGATATTTGATTCCAGTGTTTGAATTTCATCCTGTACTTTGGGAAATATGACTCTTCTATCTTTAAAATGCAAACAATAACAAAAGTGATGACAACAATGTTTAAAATCTTAAATTTTGCATCTTGTTTTCTGCATTGATCAGATGCAGGATTTAAAGTTGTTGAGGGAGGACTTTTTTTCTAAATAGACCTTGTTTTGGGTTAGTCTGTCATCAAATTGTCTTTTCCTTTATCTCCACCTAAAAATCTGAATTTATTTTGCAATAATTAGGAGTTAACACAACTATGACCTTTCAGTCATACCTTCTTCAATTTAGTACAGTATTAGGCATGGATGCACATCGACATTGGTTCAACGTCATTATCAGCTGATATCAGCCATCTTCACAATCATTGGTCATCTGCAAATAAATGTGGGAAAACCAGATATAAATTTCAGATGTTATTTGTTGTGCCATACCAATTTGATTTTGACATCTGACACACTTTATCACTGACTGAGAGGAGTTTCTTTTCATGGGGCAGTAAAAGGGAAATGGAGCTGGTGTGTGAGGTAGATAACTACCAGATAGGTACAGCTGGACTCTCCTCTATGCACAGCATCAACTCTGGAACCAACCTCCTACAGAGGGACTGGACACTTAATTGATCCAGACTTGCCCAGCAAATGTGGGGATATTTACAAGCACCAAGCAGTGTTGGTGTTTACCCCAGAGAATGAGAGGGTCACCTCCTTGCACTTGCAAGGAAAAGGGGCTCTGACTGTTGAAAGTTTGTATGCATTGAACAGCAGTTCAGATTACTTGACCTTCCTGAAGGTTCTGGGTGGGGTTCTGAGAAATAATATATATGTATATATAAATAAAATCAGCTCTGGATAATGACCAAAAGATTTTTTTTCAAGGAATAGTAAGAAGTCCTCTATCAGATACGTATATTTAAGACAGTTTCTCTCAGATGAGGCATGGTGCCAAATGATTAGCTATGGTTAAAGGGATACGTATCAGACAAGTGTAAGATAAGAGTAAGACAGTCAGTTACATAACGAGCTCTGTCGGACTTTGGGAGATAACAGAGCCGTCAGTGAGACTGTTCAACTTCATGCAGGAGAGAAATAGAGAGAGCTTGCTCAGCAGAAACCTGACCTGGATATAGAAAAGATAAAAATATAACACTTTTAAAGAAATGCTCCAAACTGTTGGGTGTAAAAACCAGTCTGAGTCTGTCGCGAGTGTTGCAGGTATCTTCCAGTTTTATTTATTTTTGATTAAGACAATCCAGTGAAAACTTGACAAATAAGGCTGAAGTGCACATAAGCTTTTGATTGACATACCTCTAAGGATCTTTTTTTAATATTTATGTATCTCCATGTTCAAGTAATGTTTATAATACAATGATGTTTTCTTTCCTCTTTAAGTTGCTGAGACAAAGATGCCAGATCGCCTTGAAGAAAAGGACACCTGCAGTCTGAAAGACGAGATGGTAGGTTGACTCCAGAAACCACAGAGGGAGATCAGTGTGAATGATTAAATACAACAGGCTTGTTTGTTACCAACTTTTCATTGGACCATTTTTAAGTTTTCAACAGACATTTAGACAAAACTACAGTACTTAAAAAGACTACACAAGTCTCTGGAGAGTTCTAATGTTTCTTTCATGTTTCACAGAGTGACGTATCCATGGACCAAAAACCCAAGGTGACGTTCAGTGAGAGCACAGATGTAGCAGCTCTGTCTCAGGATGACGCACTTATGAGTGAGATGGACAAGGCTGCAGTGCTCACCCTGATTAGAGAAGAGGTACAGCACTGGCACACAGACACAAATAAAGCTGTCACTGCATTAATTCATTTTAAACCTGATTTTATACCTTTTTATGTTTTGTCTTCCTTTCAGATCATCACTAAAGAGATTGAGGTCAATGAGTGGAAGAAGAAGTTTGAGGAGAGCAGAGCCGAGGTTTTGGAGATGAGGTACGAAGCTTTGCAGATTTTCTGAAGCTTTCCTGGATAGTTCAAGAAAGTTGGTCCCAAATGTAGTAACACAGATGAATAGTTAAAAAAACCTAGAAAGAAGCAGTGGTTAACTCTTGGTTAACTCTTCTCTTATCTACACAGGGCAATTGTTGCTGAGTATGAAAAAACAGTTGCACAGATGATTGGTAAGTTGCTGCCACCTGCTGGTCGTATATTGTCGTTTGAATACCTTTTTTTTAGTTTACAGAAAAATAAAGTCTGCCAGTAAAAACAAGTTAAAGAAAGCTTTGAACAAACATCTAAAATTATAATGAATATAATTGTCTCCCCTTGGTTTGAAAGTGTTTTTGTCAATAATAAGTTCATGTAATAGTCAGAATTGTTAAAGAACATTAAAAGATGTCAAAATAAGTCAGATGTTTGACCCATCTAACAAATTCATTAAAATGGCTTCCTGAAATAGGATTTTCCACTTCAATCAGCAACTGTTTATCCATTCTTTTTTCTGCTTATTTTCTGTGTAGTAAAAACTGTAACCCACATAAGTTTTCAGGGGCAAAAGTGTCAAACCTTATACTGATGTTCAATGCTGAGCTGTATAGATGAATAAGTCTGCAAGTTTATGGTGTGTCAAATTACTAAGAGCAGTGCAGTAGTATTTTTGTCAGAAACTGAACACATTTTGCTCCCTTCTTCCTCCTGTCTGCCAGCATTTTTGACGTCTTTATTATCATCTCTGCTTCTCATCTTTGATTTATATGAAGAACTAAAATATGAAGAACAAAATGGAGGGGATGTGATAAGCTGTACGACTGCTCAAAGCAATGTGTCTAGGGTTTTATTATTGATTATCAACTGGAATTATTTTTTTTATTCCTATCTTTACTTAAAACTCAGAATTGATAACACAGTAGAAACAGTGGAAACAAATTAGAAACATCAAGCCTGAATGCAGAAGCACACTAGTTTGCTTTGATTTTATGATTTTGGGGTCACTGTTTTGTTGCCTTTTTCACTTAGTTTACGTCACAACTACACTGCCTGGCCAAAAAAAAGTCACCACCTGGATATAACTAAGCAAAAAGGTACAAACCTCCTACTCGAGAATTACTGCATGGGTGATTATCTTTTACCTTGCAACAAGTCATTTAATCCCTGCTGATGCAACGTGTATCTTCTCATTCTTAAACAACCATGCCTCAAGACACATCCTGTGGTCATGGAAAAGATGTCAGTCTCTTTAAGAAGGGTCAAATTATTTGCATGCATCAAGCAGAGAAAACATCTAAGGAGATTACAGAAACTACTAAAATTTGGTGAAGAACTGTCCAACGCACTATTAAAAACTGGAAAGATAATGGGGAACCCTCATCTTCAAGGAAGAAATATGGTCAGAATAAAATCCTCAATGATTGTAATCAGTGATCATTTAAACGCTTGGCTAAATCAAACCAAAAAAAACAACATAGATCTCAGTGGTATGTTTAATAGTGATAGTAAGAGCATTTCTACACACAGAATGCAAAGGGGACTCAAGGGATTTAGACTGAACAGCTGTGAAGCCTTATGAAAACCACTAATCAATAACAAATCTGTAGCCAAGTAAGATTTTAACACCCACTGTAGCACTTTTAAAGGTGAAAGCTGTTAATGACATATGCCTCATGCTCCCCTCTGCTTCAGATGATGTAATCCCCTGCTATAGAAGTTTGCAGTAAAACAGATAAAGTTGTCTAACTAGTCCCATGCTTCCCTTAGGTCTAATACTGTGACTTCTTTTCTGGTTGCAGAGGATGAGCAGCAGCAGAAAACCGTGTCCTGCAGTAAATCGGTCAGACAGCTGACCATGGAGAGAGATCAGGCCATAGCTGACCTCAATTCAGTGGAGCGTTCCTTTGCTGACCTCTTCAGGAGGTACGAGAACATGAAAGGAGTCCTGGAGGGCTTTAAGAAGGTCAGTGAATATATCTCAAGAGGTCCTGTTCAGCCCACTGAAAATGACAGATCACTCCAAAGTCTCTATTTGTGTCCCTGCAGAATGAGGAGGTGCTGAAGAAGTGTGCACAGGATTACTTAATGAGGATTAAACAAGAGGAGCAGCGATACCAGACCCTCAAAGTGCATGCAGAGGAAAAACTGGACAAGTAAGAATCAAAATCTATCATTTCTGACACCAAGGATTAACCAGGAGAGTTTACTAATGCTGCAGAGTTATATTATAGTAAGGTTTACTATTGGACAGCCTCTGTCATTCACTTGACTGTCTCTCAAACAGAGCGAATGAGGAGATAGCACAGGTCCGTGCCAAGGCCATCTCTGAGAGTGTGGCACTAAACGCCAGCCTGAGGAAAGAACAGATGAAAGTGGATTCCCTTGAAAGAGCTGTCCTTCAAAAGGTAAGTCAAGTACAACGATGATAAATATGGATTTTCGGCTGTAAATACATAGAGCAGGAGATTACTCTGGTTAAAAACCCTTTTGTGTTTTAAAAGCTTCTATCACGTCACATTTCACTTTGTAGCTGTGGCAAAGGATGCTCAGATTAATATCCATAAACACTGGTGAACACCAGGATTGCAAATGAGTTATAGAAGTCATACCATAAACAAAATGAATGAACTAAACTGTGAATATAATATTTCAAATGAACTAGGGCTGCATATAGAGACAGACCCCATAAATGCACAGCTGCTAACAAACTTGCATGGCTTTAACACAAGGGAGCACCTGAAAAGAGCGGAGAGCTCCAGGATTATCCACAAAAACAACTGAGTACATTTAAGATGAAAATAAATCCCTTAGAACAATACAGTGTAAAACTAATTTAACTTGCACTCTTGAATAATATAGCATCAGTAATGTTGACAAAAATCTTGACTTAACTTCTAGTACTTCATGATTCTTACATGCTTAAGCAAATTCAAATGATAAATGTCTGACAAAATGTTTGGTTTTGTCAATAAGACAAGATAGACTAAGATAGTATTTTTTGTCATGGCACAAGGAAGAACAGATTTTGGTGGTGTTCTGAATCAGGATTCTTAGGACCGGGTCACATTGTGAGATCAGACAGTTTTCTACGTTTTCAAAAAAAAAAAATGTTGAAACTTTCTAGCAGAAGTTTTTGCTTTTGGAGCACTTCCAGTTGTTTCATCTTTTTTCACAAAAAAAATCAAAAAGTATTTTTTTATTATTTGAGAAACTGGCAGTGCATTACTAAGTATGTTTTGCCACACTTTGTTTTTACTTATATTGATTTTATTGACTAATTGGTATAGTAAACTTAGAAAATGTGTTGACTAAAAGCATGAACCAAAATACAGTATGTAGGCTTTCTTTAGCTGATGTTTTTGTTGACTGAAAATGGCTTCAAACTTCAGGGGATAATGTGACTTAGAAATTCTGGAGTCTAAAACAGCTGTCAAATTTAGTCTGGTACTATTTTGTAAAACAAACAGGAACATTTCTCTCTCTAAAAGTTTAAAAACTAAGAATTTACAAATAGTGTTGCCATTATTTCATCTTGGAATTGTCAACTTCTAAACACTCTCTTTGTCTTTCTGTGCCTCCTCTTCTTTCTCTTACAGAATCAAGAAATCGAAGAACTCACCAAAATTTGTGATGAACTGATCGCCAAACTTGGAACAGAATGAGGGACCTGCATAGCTCTGTTAAAAGCAACACTGATGTGAATTCTGTACAAGCTCACACTCAAGCATGTGACATATATATTTCTGCATTATTTACTGCATTTGAAAAAGCAAAAAGTCACCTAACAAACTAAGTTTATTGATTCAAAATGGAGTGTAATGATCTGACATAGCTAAGGTTAACCTGCTTTTTTGTGTGAGCACATTGTTATCAGTTCAGCACGGTGGTGCATTAGTTGGGTTGTGTTTACTTGCAGCAAGAAGGTTGCTGGTTTGACTCCCTGGTCAGACTGGTCCTTTTTGTGTGGAGTTTGCATGTTCTCCCTTTGCATGCTTGGGTGTACTCCAGGTACCCCAGTGTCCTCCCACACACCAAAAACATGCTTGTTGGATTAATTCATAACTCTAAATTGGTGTAAGAAGTGTGTGCTTGGATACATTTTCTGTCTCTCTATGCCAGTCCTGTGATTGGTTTGTGACCAGTTCAGGGCATACCGGCCTCTTGCCCAGTGTGAGCTGGAATAGGCTTCAGCCCCAAGCAGGATTAAGGTGTATCAGTAATTGATAATGGAGCTTGTAAAACAAACATACCAACTTTGACTTGAAGATGTGTACTGGTTTGTGTGGCACATGCATTTGTGGTCAGAGCAGAAAACACTCAACAACATAATATGAAAACAAATATTAGACATGTATTATAAATATATGTTGACCTTTTTTTAAAAGATAGATTCCTGAATAGAGTGCCTGGACACATCCTAACATCTGGCCTGTGAATCTCTAAGGCTTAAATTTCTTCTCGGCAACAGACTTTTTGGTTCTGAAGCTTTCCTCTCCAGAGTATTTCATAAGTTGCCTTTGAGTGATTTTGTCTTAGCTTTGGAGGGGGCACTTAAAAAATTAAGTCCGGCAGAGTTTGGACTTTATGTACCATATGCTCCCCAAAGTATCTGCGGGATTGTTAAACATGAAGATCACTTAAATGAACGGCATCTTTAATTCAGTTTTGTAATATTTTATTCATTTAAGGATGATTTGACAATGCTAGGTGTAAACTTGAGCTCATTTTGAAGCTAAAATAGGAAATATGGTTCTGTATTGTATAATTTTAAGCCATGTTTGATTTTCTGGCTCTGCATTTGAGTCTGTTGCTGCCATGTAGATAGTACTGACTGTATTCATGTTTCATCATGGTGTCCAAATGTTGCTGTCGTGCCTTTTTTGTCAGTTGGGTAAAATTGCTGTTTCTAAACTCTGTTGCCAAAGTGTACTGTAACCATGACTCATCCTTAATGATCAATATGCTGAACAACACTGAGCTGTAATCAGTTTGTGGTTTTCATTTTTACCCTGCAGCACATGAGCAGGTAAACATTCAGCTACATTATTCTTTGAAGTGTTTTGATGATGACCTGAAGGAGCACAAGTGTGTATTTTTAGACAGAAATGTTTCCGACTCAAAGGGCAGATTCTTCTTTTACATCAGCACAATCAATTGCCAAATGCTGTAAAATAAGATTGGTTTGTATATTATATTGTAGTGCTGTTACATTAGTCTGAAGGTGCTTTTTATTGCAAATTTATTGTCGCAGTACAAATAAATGTACATTTTATATTTTATCACAAGAATATTTGTAAAATTTGAAATTACTGTGTACCCAGATTAAATGTTAAGTGCTATATTTTGTGCTTTTCTCAATAAATGGCAAAGACTGAGTGTTACACAAGTGTTCTCCTCTCGCACATCACATCTTTGTTGTGTCTAATTTTACTGTTATTGCAGCCTTGAACACACAGAGGTAAACCCAGACATTGTTTGTTCCAACAGGTCAGCCAGAGGCCAAATTTTATCCTTGTTTTCCATGCCTCTGCATTCAGTCTTCTGTCTCTTCTCTAAACATGTCATTAGTGGCATTTTGTTTGCGAGTCAACGGCCTGCAGTTTCCTGCGGCAGTCTGATAAAAGAACTCAGCTACAAAAGTTTCCAAAAACAGTTTGTCTTCATGTGGCCTGATCAACTACAGAGGTGTGTCTGAGTTTGGAAGCAAACGCAGATTCTTTGAAAATACCTTATGGAACCAAATCTAATTTTAAAAACACCTACAACTTAGTGGTTTAAATCAGCAGTTCCCCACATGGCTAGCCTCAGGACCCACCACAGACTACAAAACACAACTGACAAAAACAAGAGACAAGTGAAGACAGAGAGACAAATGAACATGTTTAACCTTTGTGCCCCCTGACCCTTTTTGGGCATTTTAATCTGTTATCAGCCATCAGACAAAATAAAAAAGTAGAGATTGGTAGTTTAAACTAAGGATTAAATTTCAGTAAAGGGTCATCACAACACCTTTCAACACTTCAGTTAGAAAAAAACAACATAACATTTTCACTTCTCTTATCTATGCCAGTACCCAAATTTTAATACACATAGAGGCTACTGGTATGTTGGATGATCAATATCAGATTAAATAATGTTTTAAAATAATTTGATTTTGATTTGATTTTGATTTTGAATTAATTTATTTCGGTCACGTCAGCACACTTAATCAGCATCACACATTGTCAATAGATGATCACATTGTACATGTCCGAAAGGGAAGACGGAAGAAGCAGAACTTATCTAGTCCCGTCCCCATTTCCTCAATATTTAGTCTCCTCTTTTTTCACATATCATCAGATTATTGTAAATTTATATTCCATTTACAGAAGTATGACATAATTCTTGAGTCTCTTTTAGTGTCCATATGTGACATTTAATGTCCAATCCTTTGTTCGAAGTACGGCATAATTCATGAGTGTCTTTTTAAAGTTCCTGTATAGCATTTTGATTGTCCAGAGTTCCAGATTTTGTTTAGTTCCGTTCTTATTTTTTTTTGTCAGTCCCGGTTAGTGATGTGGGGGTGGTGTGTCCGCGTTGTTTTTCCTTCTTTTTTTTTCTCGTGCCACAGGTTTCAAACATGTGTTAAACATGTGACTTGTTGTCACTCTCCTCTTCACCCAGGCGTGCTCCTGCACCGCTGTCTTGCTCCCCTGCCTGTCCGTGTGTCAAGGCTTTTCGCGTATGATTACTTCATTCAGCCTGGTTTGTTGATGGAGTTCTTCAACTCGCGCTTCCAGTTGTTTGATCATCTGAGATTGTTTTTTGTTGTAATCCTGCAGCTGCTTGTGTTCTCTCTGAAGGTTTTTTAATTCAGTGAGAACAGTTTCCATCTTCTCATTTAGATCTTTTTTGATTTCTTTTTGGTCTTTCAGGATTTCATGGATCTCCTCAGCCATGTTTGGTTCGGATCCGGAACCCGAATCTGAATGTGCTGTCTTGGATTTTCCCTCCTTATTGCCTCTCATTTTAGTGAATTCCAGAGAGTCTTGGAGGAGACTCTGTTGTTTCTGCTGTAGCTGCTATCCAAGGACAGAGCTCACAGATATGCGTCCGTCTCCCACGGAGGACAGACAGACTGTTTGAATTAAACATGTATACGTCAATTTGTATTTGATTCATGTTTTTTGATAAATGATAGTGATGTGCAACAAAAATTTATATGTCAAGAGTTCATTTTTAAAATAATTTTAACCTGAAAAATACAGTTTATTAAAAACAAACGAGGAAAAACAACCAATAGGAAAAGTGTGAAGCTTTTGAAGAATTCTACACATGTGATCATCTGACCTTCCTGTGGTCATAAGACTTATTTAAGAAGTTTTTCTTTACTTTTAGAGAAGAGTTAAAAGCATTAGTATCATTACAGAAGTCCTTGGAGTACATGTATGCATGTAGTTTTACTCTATTTCCAATTAAATGATGCATTTTTGGGATGTTGATAGAGCTCCATGGTGAATGTATAACTTCGACAGCTACACTTTCATAATGGAAAACAAGCTAAGATCTTTAGACAAAAACAAAATGTCTCTGTTATCATGACTAAATGAAGTCAAATAGAATTTATATAAATAGATCCTTTTGAGGCATCTGAACATCAGAAACATTGTTCACCAGCCACACATTCTTTAGGGTCCTGATCATCAGTCTGGGAACTGCTGGCTTACTTCCCAGAGTGACCCCTAGCAGCAGTAGGCTACATCTGCTACTGTGTGTTCAGCTAACTCTGTTTATGGAAACTTCACTTACATCTATCTTATGAGTGACTGTTACATAACTGGCTTTAGATGACACCTGTACTCATTACCATTGGGCAGTGCTGTAGTTGATTCACCATTTCCCCAGTCCAAGTCTGTATAGAGCTCCTAGTTTTCAAGTCCAATTCACTAAAAAAGCTCATGAATTGAGTCCTCATAGTCTGATTATAAGTCAGAGTCCTCAGTGGTAAAGTCTGAGTCTCCAAAGAAGACTCCAAATCAAGTCCAAGTCAGAGCCATTGAGGGGATGGAGGGAAGCTATGACATTGCCTATTGTGAATATATCAAACTTGATCTGAAAAAAGAAATATGTGTATCCCCATCATTAACATTTGCAGCCATGTTGTTAAGAGCTGTTCACAGTTTGTTCTAGCACTCATCAAGGATTCTCTGCCCACTGAAAACACACAAAGGGGTGCTGGTTTGGCGGAGTGGTTAGCAACCAGGTACCCCGTGTACTTGCTTCTGCCAGTCCAGGTTCGGGTCCCGCCTGTGACCAGTTTGCAAAGTGTCTTCCCCTACTCTCTCTCCCCCTTTCACAAGCCTATCCACTGTCTCTCTCCTGTCAATAAAGGCACAAAATGCCCAAAAATTACATTAAAAAAAACACACACACACACACACACACACACACACAAAACATATGCCTTTTACCTTAATTTAACCAAAAGGTTTTTTTGTATTGCAGCTTCATTATTGGACAAAATGCAAAAAACAGGCAGGGATGAACAGGATGGTAAAGGATCAATCCGCTTGAAATTTTCAGGCTGATTCCAGGCAGTAAAATTCATGTAATACAGCTTACATTACAACAGTCAGTCTCTGCTGTTGTGGCTCCAAACTCAATGTTCTCCACACTAGCTATTTTTTCCACACTCATATCCATTCTTCAGTGTCCTCTGCCCTACCCCATTCAGGGTTGGTCTTTGTTCCCCCTCTCCCCACACGGTGGTGTCCTTACACACAGCAGCACCACAAGCACAGGGGGGCTGTCCTGATGAGACCTTCTGTGGATGTTTTCCCAGATGATGAGTCAGAGGGTGCACACATCCAAGAATCGAATTAGCCAAATCTCTCTTGGCTTACATCAGCCTTCATTTTAGTTGTCTATACTGTAAGTCATGGCACTGTGTGAAGAAATCATTTGGACCTCAGTGAGCTGATGTGATGGAAGTCATTTATACAGTTGTTGTTGGCAGCAGGAATAAGAAAACAAGAATCTATCACACCAAAGCCGAAAGCAGAGAGGGGTAAATAGAATTTTTAAAAAATCTGTACAAAGACTAAGCTGTTGATCTACTTATACTGATTTATTCTAAGAAGAAAGGAAGTTTGAAGTTAATTTTAACAATATGCAATATCAAGCAGTTAAGTTAAATGTTTATTACGATAAACTGCAAAAATGTAATTAATGTAATGGATCATGAACTACAGCTCATCTGGTATGAGTGACTAATTAAGTAGGAGTTGTGTTAAAAGTTTAACAATGGTTATTCCCATCTGTATCTTGGGGGAGCAAAAACACTATTTTTCATGACTATTTTGATGCTGAGGAACCTAAAAGGTTATGTGGTGATTCAATGGGCCTGTGACTGTAGGGAAATCTAAGAAATAAAAGATCATGCAACAATACAGGGTCCATTGTATTTTTCAAGTTTTAGGCAAAAGTAACATTTCAAACAGTGCAAACTTTAATTCAATTTTATTACGCAGTTGTACTGCAGAAAACTTATATTTTGTCACCATGTGCTTAAAGCAGTTTTAGACTTTAATCTGACAAAATCAATAAAATACATAAAGTGGCAGAATCATGCAAATGTTGAACATTTAGGTATGTATATGGTGTGTCTCGAGTCTTTGATTTGCTTTGGGTTAAAAGCTGTTTGGGACTCACAGCTTTAAACAGCTCAAATTATTATCTTTATTTGAGGACTGTGTCTGTAAGGGATACAAAGAACACTGTCTTATGTTGTAAACTTGGTTTGTGGATCAGTTCTGTAAAGAGGGAAAAGTTATAAACTACCTTAAAGTAATGAGTTACTTAAGATCCAAAGAAGTAATGTGTAAAGTCAATGTATTATTTTTAAGCAACAATAATCAATAGGTAACTTTTCAATAACTAAACAAGTCAGTTTAGGGCTACAGTAATCTAAGAAACATCCAGAGCAGATTTTTCTTCAAATATGAATTGAATACCATTTCAGCCACTTGGAAAAAGGAAAGAAAACTAAGCAAAGATTAAAAAACCACTGTTCCTGTCATAATAATTAATTAATTAATAAATTAAAGGAAAAAAGTATGAGATGAAAATTTATAATTAGATGAAAAAAACTCAAAATCATGACATTTTTTAATCCCATTATTTCTGCTTTTCCCCGTAATTTGCATTTCATATCTCATGACTTTACCCTTCATCTTAATGGCAATGTCTCTCATAATTTGACTTTTCATGTTATAATGTCAACTTTGAACAGTTAAGTTTTTTTTAGCCAATGCTTTCGACTTTTTTCCTCAAAAGTTAAGACTGACTATCTTTTACCCTCATAAACTTGGTTTTCCATTTCTTTTTTTAGACATTTTGCTTCATAATTTTAACTTTATGCCTCACAGATTTAATTTGTTATCTCACAGTTTTAACTACTTAATTTTACCCATAGTTGTGACTTTTAATTATGACTTAGGGGTCTAGATTTTGTTTTCCATGAGCACTTTCTTTTTTGTAGGTGGGGGAAATGTGCCCCATAACTCTGTGTCTCTTCTTGTTTTACATTTTTGCATAAACCTGTCTCTGCTCCTCGTTAAGACTGTTAACAGTCAGTGAGTAAAAGTTTCTCACCCTCGCAGCAGCTCCTCGGTGCTGCCAGATTGTTTTTGTAACCCTGGTGACCGGGCGGGGGTGGGCGGGCCCAGGATGCTGAGGAGGCCTCTGATTGGCTGCTTTGTGTAAAGAGGAGTGGGATGGGCGCGCTCTCCCAGCTGTGACGGGGGTACTAAAGGGACGAAGCCCCCCAGCTTCATCGACCATCCTCTGCTTCAGGTTGGAAACTTCGGGGGAAGTTCTGTCTTTTTAAGAAGTCTATGCTGTTTTATTTTCTTCGTGTGTTCAGGTAAGAGTTTCATGTCACTTTCTGTAATACTTCAGTTTGTGTTCTGGTGTGAAAACTTTAAATGAACAGCGAGACAGCAACTGGTTAAAAGTTTCTCTCTTCGGTTTCCACTTTAAAGTGGAGTCCATTAGTGTTCTTGTCTTTTTAGCTCATGTTTTATCATTTGTGTCAGTTGTGAAGTGTGTCTGTCTGCAGGAGTTAGCTTCACGACAGTAATGTCAGTTTTACAGCATGCCTTAGCCCTCATGTCAGTCTGAATTAGCATCATTAGACCAGCTCCTGTTTCTGGTGCTGACATTTTCACGACTCTATTCAAAAGCTCCATTCCCCATTTATTACTCACTGTTAACATTAGGATCAGTGCAGGGACTGTCAGGCTCTTTGACTTGAGATTTACAGTCAACCCAAACGAACAGTGGGCTACACTGTCAGAACATTGGCTGTGACTGAAAAAGAAATCATTTCAACATGTAGAGATCTGGATTTTCCCCTCTGCTTTTCAATATCTGGCCAGGGCTTCTTATTGTTTGGCAGTTCTTGTCCTGTGCAGGATTCATGTGGAAATGTCTACACAGCTATCAGTGTACTAGCCAGATATCTGAGCCAGATTACAGTGTTTAAATGTTTCGGCAGTAAATTTTATTCTAACAAGCTGCTCTAAGTCTAAATGAGTCAGATTTGTGCCAGATTTGAGTTTACTTAGTGAGCATTCCTCCATGCAGGAGGTGGGTGTGTCTTCTCTGCAGTTTTATCTCTAACACTCATCACACAGATTCAACAAAGGTGTTAACTTGTCATAAATCAATGTATGGAGCTGACATCTGTGGAGGGGGGAGGGGGTGTTTGATCAGTGTACACTGTACAAAAATGACCCCTGAACTAGGGTTGCCAGATCTTGAGAGAGACACGAAAGCAGCTTTGAATAAAGCTTCTTTGGATTTGAAAAAAAAATACATTCATAGGTGAATTAATAATAATAGAAGGTCAAGTGCAAGTAACCATACCTAAAATATTGTTTAAAAGAGGGAAACGTCAATACTATACATTTATGGACTTTTTTTAATTGCTTGCATAACTATTGAGGATTTACTGCAACACTATATTTTCTTTAAAGTTTTCATGCATAAGAACAACAAAAAAACTTACTTTTAAATTTTTTGAGGCGATTTATTTATTTGTTTATTCAACAGGGGCCATGCAAGACAAGGACTGTCAAGCCAGAGTTAGCTATAAGCTAATTTACATCTGCAGTCCCTGGGCAGGAAACAGAAAAATATACAATACAGTAATAAAATATACAATACAATAATTCAATGTCCATGGTTAACAGCACACTAAAACATCTTATTGTTCTTGTCTGTATTCAGTGATTCCGTCAATGGTCACATGATTGTTTTTGCTTTAGCCATGATTTCAGTTTGCTTTTAAAAACACTGAGGGTACTGGAGTCCCTAATTTGCGTAGGCATTAAGTTCCATTTCTCTGCTGCTGTAACTGAGAAAGCAGACTGACCAAAAGCAGTTTTACTCAGTTTATCTATGCAGTCTCCTCTTGCTGATGCCCTGGTTTCTCTGCGATTGTTCGCGCAGAGTAACACACACTGCTTAAGTGGTGGTGGTGCTTGGTCATGAATTAATTTACACATCAAGCACATGTCTGCATAACAAAGAAAACTGTCAAAGGTCGTTAAGTTATACTTCTTAATGATGTTACAATGGTGATAGTCCCTTGGTTTTTTATCCAGAGTTTTCAGAGATTGTGTTACAGATTCAGTTTGTCAAAAATGTTAATGGGTATTCAAGTTTTAAAAACATCCAAAAAAGATGTAGACACTTTTTTTTAACTGAAATTATTTAATTTCTGACAATGTACAGGACATCAATCTTGAAAACAAACTAGAGAGAGCTGTGAAAAAAGTGTACTTAAGGACTGTGATAGAAAGAGTCCATTAAAATGCCATTATTGATTCTGCTTAATTGATACAACTGTTTATTGATTGCCTTATTGCTTATTGTGTATTTTTTGTGGTGGAAATGTGTTTTGTATACATAGCACTGAACTGTTGGGAAAATGATATTGCAATATTTTTTCATCCATCAATATTTATTGAATATTCTGAAGGGAATATCCCAAATTCACCAACTACTCCTACAACTATAAAAACAGCAACATTTGGCTAGTGGCTAGTGCTAATTTCCAACCCACATACGTACATTGCAGGCTGTGCTGCATATTTTTGTGTATTACTAAACTACACTTTTGACCAGCTCTGTCTCATGTCCACCTTGATTAATTCCTTGACTCCTGCCTTGTCATTCGAGAGGTGTGACGTCATTGTCTTGCAAGATACATGGCGTTAAGTGAATGGCATTTAAAGGGAATTGTTGAGCGTTTGGGAAATGGCATTGATTCCTTACAACAGTTCAGATTCAAAACAAACAACTCAACTGAAAACTTAAAACCAGCAACATTTGTTGGAGACTTCACAAAAAATGAGCTAAAGTCATGTGTAACAAGCTTATCTGGAAACATTGCCCTTAAACTTCTGGCTCATCTTGTGACTCTGATTGCTGCAGATAGAAACACTCTTAAAGGCAGAGGGCAATGCTTAAGGAGCTTCTGCTTCCTTTTGGACTTTTCCATCGATGGAAAGATAAACCAGATGTTTCAGATGATCTCAAGTGACGACTGGCATGCTCCAGGGTCGTCCTTTCATGCTGGTACACTCTGCAGTATGTTTAGCTGTTTCTATGACATCAGCTCTGAAAGACCTCCTCCTCCTCCTCTCCTAAAGATGTGGGGGTCTCCTCACTTTCACTGTCTTCTTCCACTCCCTGAACTCCAGGAGCATTCCTCCCTCAGGGCTTCTGGTCCCTCCCTTCGTTGACACTTTCATGGTTTACCATGAAATATTGCTTTCCCTCTGACCCTCAGTGGAGCAGCCTCCAGGCACAGATCAGTAGAAAATAAATGAGAGGGGCAGCACCCACTCTGCAGGAGCTCACATTTGCTCCCTATTTGGTTGGCTTTGAGTCAGACTCAGGGGGACAGATGGAGATCCTCCTCACAGTGAGAGCTCCATTCTTACACAAACCCTTCACACTGTCAATATTTTCTCCCTCTCCGCATTTCAAATGAATTCTCACTTTTTGCTCAAAATAATTCAAAGCTGTGGCGAGTTCTGTAAGTGATTCATGAACTTCTTGTGGTTACATTGGGGCCAGTGAGGGGCCCTCTGGAGCCGGATGATGGCCAAACCAAACTGTTATAGCACAAGACTTCATGCTGAAACTGCTCACTCGTTCAAATACATGGATGAACCTGCCCACATATACACCGCAAATTATACTGTCTGCCTCCGTCGGTCTTTAGATTACATCCAGCCAACGGTTCAACACTTCGGATATGGAAAAAATTACTGCTGGAATCCATCTCATACAACAATATTTAAATGTATGAGGGAACAAGAGAAGTGCACTCCAAAGAAATTTGATGTTTCAAGGCTGGATGTTAGAACTAGATCAAGAGGGTGAAAGGGTTCAATCTTTGGTCCTTTCCCGCTGATTATTCAAACCGACAGAGTAAGCTGCCTTTAAAGCCACACATAACTGAGAACAATTTACCAGTATGATGTTTAATCAGTGCTTGGAGAAACTACTCTAACTAGACAATGTTCCCAAATTGTGACCTTTTCAACATAAACCAACATTGCACTGCTGCTTGATTCACCTTTCCTCAGTTTCTGTAAACAGACAAATCCATCTTGCAAAGCTTGCAGCAGGAGTCACTGAGCTCGGTCTGCAGATGCATCAACCGGTCAGTGTTGTTTGAGGAGAAAGAGACAGGAGCTGCTTGTATGGCAACAATGAGAAGCAGCAAGCCTGTACAGAAAAGCAGATTGTTATGCTGCGTTCCATTAACCTCGGAACTTGGAACTGGGAAATGGGAGTGACGTCATCTCTGACTTCTCTGCATTCCAGTTGAAGTCGAAAAAAAAACTTGCCGATCTACCAGGCTATTGTTAGCTCTTGTTAGCACGCCCTGCGTTGTTCACAAATATCACATGAAGAATGTGATTATCACTATGGCAGCATTTTTGTAAATATAAGTCTAACAATACTATGTATAAAGGTTATCTAGAGAAACACACCCCAGTCTGAAGTGCAAATAAATGATGATTACAGGAGCTAAATATCTGTTCACACTGGGGGCATCCATCTTTGCTTGTCAACTCAGGGGTGGCGAGATAGTCCCGAGTTCCTAGTAGGAAATGCCCACCTCGGGGGTGTTAAAATTTCTTACTTGGAAGTGGGAAATTCCGACTTCCGACTACAACTGGAACGCACCATTAATAGATAATCATGAACGCTACTTACTTTGGTGGTGTCTTTTATTTGAACTGTCAGATTTTAGGTTGTCAAATATTGATTTATTATCTCCAGGCAATCCGGCTTCCTCCCACAAACCAAAAACCAAAAACGTGCTCATTAGGTTAATTGGTGAGTCTAAATTGTCCTTAGGTTTGAGTGTGAGAGTGAATGGTTGTCTGTCTCTCTATTTGGCCCTGCGATTGACAGGCAGCCGGTTCAGGGTGTAGCCCGCCTCTCGCCCAATGACACCTGAGATAGGCTCCGGCCCCCTGTGACCCCAAAAGAAATAAGCGGTATAGAAAATGAATAAATAAATGAATGAAATATTGGTTTAATTACCTACAACAATGACGACACACTGATGGGACTTTGTCTTTAATGGTCTGTCACAAGAATATGTGTAACCCAATTACAATTAATATTTGGTTTGCACAGCAATGTGTCAGATTGACTCTGGGGATAAAATGTCAGGAACCAGTGCTTAGATGTCGGGTTATTTGTAAACTAGATTTAAGTCATTTGAATGATCAGATTTTCCAGCTGTTGCTCAGTGTAAATAAGGTATAGAGTTTGAGAGATGCTTCTTCTCTAAACTATAGATGGGAACTGAAAATATTGTATTGATACTAATGTCGTTATGCATTCTGCTTTGTGATCCAGTTCCTCTTCCATTTCTGTGGATTGTTTGTGTTAAAAAGTAAGCCGACACAGGTTTCATGCATTAACAATATCAAACACATCCCAATCCTGATAGTAAACATGTCGCTGCATCCACAAATGTTTGTTTGTTGCTTGTGTCTCAATCCCTGATTGAAATCACATTGCCTGTTGGGTTACTTTGTGTATTATAAAGTCACACTTGACTCTTTTGTTGTTACTTGCACTTACCTCCTCTCTTAAAATGGTGTCATTATTGGATTGTAAGGAATATTGAACCAAGTGAAAGACACTGATAAGTGAATAGATAGGCAAATCAATTATACTGACCCCTTAAATTTCTTTCTAGTTAGGTTCCATTTCACTTCCCAGACATGGCCACAATAGCTCTGAGCAAGGTGCTGGACCCCAACTGCTTCAGTTGCTTGTTTATGTGCTGCCCCCTCACGTTAACATCTCTTCAAAATGGTTGTTCATTGGACCTTGTGTTTATTCTGCCTTTGTGTGTGTGTAGCAACAATAACAGAGTGAAAATGCAGGATTTCCCCTCAGAGATAGAAAAAGCCTGTCTTCCTGAGATTATTTTCTTTTGAAATAACAAAACATGATTGACTAAATGTGTGGTTCTAATTTGAGCGAACATACTATCTGGCAAGTAGAACGGTAAATGAAGTTGAACTTGTACAGCTTTTATCTTATCTTTTCTTTTGCAATCATTCTTTTGATATAATAGATACACAATAAATGTACCACATTCTGGAGTTATAAATTATTAAATAGGTCTGTTGTGTTGCCTCTGGCAGCTATGACCATGTCAAATTTTGAGAGTTATTTTTCATTGTTCCAGTACCAGTCCTCAGAAGTAAACTTTTTCCATATGACTTTGGTGATTGAACCTTTGGCTGCCTTTTTGGCTCATTTTAAATTAACTGGGGTGCTGACTCCCTCCCTCTTTAAAGGAAACACAGGGTACTTGTGCCACAGTGAAACCCTAGTCTCACTTAGGTCCCATTGCACATGTGGCGTTATCTACCACATGGCCCCACTTTGCCACAGCTTTACCGTCTTCAACAGGTCCAGGCTGTGTACTTTGCAGAATTAAGGTTTTGACAATGGTGATACACTTAACTTACTACAACCTATCTAACAGGGCCTTAAACCAGCAATGCTGATAGATAAGCAGCAAGAGCTAGAACAATGAGTTGGGACCTACCTGTTTCATCCAGTTAGTCCCTATGATTTATTGAAGAGGCTGGACAATGAACCCCAGCATCCCAGAGCCACTCCCTCTATGTGAACTCACAGCCTTTCATGCCAATGATAATCCCAATTTTAATGTACATATCGCACCACATGGCCACTACTGCTTAACAGCATCACAGCCTCTGTACATGCAGGCTCCGGGTAGACTTATACTGATGTCTAATGTTGCCCATTACATGAAGTGTAAGATGTTCTGTGAGAAAGAGGACACTTTGCTGTAAAGGATGTGAGGTGCACTCCATTTACCTTTCACGAGTAAGGACCACACCATCAACAGGATGAATTTGACAATTATTTATTGCGTACAGTGGATAACAAACAACATAGTAGGTACGTGAAGTGGATAACGGTCTGGGGAAACTTCATGGGGAATTCGCTGTAGCTCCCGGGTACAACGAACCCCCTCTTTAAGGCCCTAAGGAAAGAAGGAAGAAAGAAGTTTGAAATAAGGTGAGGGAGGGAGGGATGCGTTGAGTGTGCGAAACAGAAGACGGAAATGGTCGGTTAGAAGGAACACAGGAAGAGGCGTGGTTGAGGTGTGGTCTTGCTCCTGAAATTCTGCTTAAAGCTCCACTACATGGCATATCCATTGGACAAGTTAAGTGCAACAAGGCATACCACAAAAAATGATTCAATCATCAATATTCTCAATTACATGTCAAAATGTTTTTTGGAAGCATGAATGGCGATTAAATTTGCTTTTACCCACACCACTACATACTCAAAACACTTTACACAACATGCCATATTCATCCATTCACACCAGAGAAAACATTTCTCAACAAATGAAATGGCAGAAGATTCTTCAGTGATTCCTTGACTTTCACTGGACACTGTTTCATTCACATATCGCACACTGCTACCTACGCAGCAGGAGTAAGTTAGCATTCAATTCCTGGCCACTTCAACATGTAACTGGAACTAGGGCTTGAATCGCCAACCCTCCTTTTGAGAATTTAGTACTCGCCATTGTCGCCATAGTCACCATTTAATCAGCTTTTATCCTACAGAGCCACCGTCCTTTGGCTTTGTTTAGCTTCCTGAATTTCTAGATATGCAAGATATCATTGGTATTGTTTCTGGATTGGCAAATAATAGTTTAAAAACGTTGGTTATCAGATAATACTTGGAGCCAGTGTATTGGTCGGACATATTGGCCATATGCATTTCATTTGTTGGCTGTAATATCATCAGGAAGTTTGAATGTGCCAGCATGTCTCAACTCTTCATTACTTTAAGTTTCCATTTTAAATACTATGCAGGATTTTTTTTTGAGGATTACTTTTTCATGTCTGTTTTTAACACAAATATGCCATCACAATGAAAGTAAAATGCTGGTTCAAGTAAAGAAGGATATATGGAGGGATACAGAGTTTGGAAATTTTGCCAAAAATGCTACATTGTGAATTGATGTTTATTGATTTTGTCATGTCTCCCCCAGATAACTGCTCACGTCCTGCATCATGTCTCCAGTCACCATCCATTTTCTAGTATCCACCCTGATGTTGATATTGCCGCTGTGCAGCACCCAGTCAAACTCCGGCACCCCCGCCATTCAGCTACGTCTAGCCGGCGAGAAGCGGAAACACAATGAGGGTCGTGTTGAGGTCTTTTATAACGGAGAGTGGGGGACGGTCTGCGATGATGACTTCTCCATACAAGCTGCTCAAGTGGTATGCAGGGAGCTCGGCTTCATGGATGCAGAAGCCTGGTCACCTTCAGCCAAGTATGGAAGAGGAGAAGGTGAGAAAACTAGTTTCTTATTCATTTCAAGCAAAGACTGGTTTTAAGGATTTGTTTTAAATCCATAATAACTGAATAAAACCCTCTGAATGGTCTTAATATAAAAGTTTCCAGCCTTCTAAGAGCTAAGGTTTGACTTCTCAGCAAACTGTTCAGCCAAGTTAAAGTCAATAAGTTTGTTACTGTGGTATCATTTCATTTAGTCCATGGAAATCCCTGAATGATATACAGATTCCTCCGGTCTGACTCCTCACACCCTCTGGCACTGGTTTCCCCATCAAAGGAGAGCTTAGCTGCTCCTCTGAGCATGATGAGGTTTGGGGGTATGCTGTGTGATAGTGGTAGTGGAAACACTGATAGTGTAAACCAGACACAAGTGCAGACGTAATCTTTTCTCCTGCTTTGTCTTGAATGAAATCCTGCATTACTGTAACAAGCACGGCTGAAATTCCAGACAATAATGCTGCTGGCTGCTGCTGGTTAATGTCAGACGGTGGCTGTTAATTATCTCTGTACCCCTCGTTAAAAGCACATGTTTTCCCACTGGGTATGCCACATCCAGGCAACCACTACAAAAATGGAGTAATTAAGTTAGATACTTGCCTACCAAAGCTCAACAGTCATTACAACAGCTTTAAGAGGCTTATCTATGAAGTAATTCTGCATGTATATAATCTTAAGTGATATACTACTGGGGAAAAGCAATAAACAAGCAGATTCATGGGTATGTCTGTGCTGCCTGGAATGACAGCCAGCTGCTTGTGCTGCTTTTTAGAAATGTGTTTGAGAGAGTTGAGGCTTTAGTTCTGTGTTAAGGCAGTGAGTTCCAGACTTTTCTATGATGCTACCTGCTTAGTAAACAAACGATCTTCACATTCTCTCCCCCATCCCATCAAAATAGTCACTAATATATCAGTCAAAGTAAAATATTTCAAACAAAAGCAACATTTAAGGATTAGTCCATTAGCGTTCTTCAAACACTCTTTCCATTGACTGGAGAAAAGATTGATAGAAGCCTGAGCGATGTACTTAAATGGGGTTTCAAGTCACAGCATGGACATATGGTTGTTTCAACCACGCCCATGCAAACTATGAAACTAAGCTAACCTTATATCTGTAATAAAGTTAGTATTCGTGAGTCATAAACAATACCCCCCACCCCGCATCCCTGTACAGTGAAAGGACATAAAAACCTTAAATATTTATTCCAAAGCCATTTTTTATAACTTACAAGCTACAAATATGTTTATTATGTTTATTACAAATGGTCTATCTCACATGTAGGTTTTATAGGACCTCCTATACCTCTGTGGCTAGCCTCACAAGGACACTCCAAGAACTGTAGTTTTTGGCACTTCCACACTTGCTTCATTTTTAACACAAGAGTTTGCTTCTTGGCTCCAATGCATTAGAGCTTATCATATTCAGATCATGTGATTGTGGCATTTAATCCTGTATATGTAGTGTGTTTGGATTTAGATAATTACTGTTATTGTTTTTTGCTGCTTGGTGGCTGACAAGCAAGTGCTGTTGTCTGAGAGCCAGCTTGCATTTCAAGGCAGTTAAGTGTAGAAAGTAGGCTCCTGTTTCAAACTATATCAGACAAGTCAGTCTGGGTTAGATCTGGTGACTTCTCACATTCACATAATTAAATGTAGTTAATTGAGATATATCATATATTTAAAATGACATCCCATTTAGCATGAAAAGGATGAAAGTGTTAATTTTTGACATGCATTGTTGTGGACAAACTCCAAAATACCTTTCTTCCATTTAGTAAGTTTAACATGGTTCTCTGCATGATAGTGCACCTCTGTGAACAAAACAGAAAAGATTTAGCAGCTGCCTAAAACATGTTCATCCCCCTGCTACCTGGATAGACTCACCAGTGGTAGATCATACCATTGTTTCATTATTAGTTTTAGCCTATTTGCCGACAGTAGCAACCCAATTGTGAAGCCTAGACATTACAATGAATGCAGAGCTGTTGACAATCTGGTGCAGAAGGCCACTTAATCGGGGGGGAACTCTAACAGAGTGTCTAAGACAGACTGAGAAAACAGCAACACCAGGGGTTGTCCAGTATGAGAAGTTCTATAAAAAGGTGTTTTAACATAAATCATAGTGAAAGAACCCTTGCAGTCACCAGAAATGAATATGAGACCCTGATTTAAGGCAAAATATGACTTTTTTTGGCACTACCCACATGAATTTTTGTATAAACTTCTCTTTTGCTAAGGCAAATAGCCAATAGACAAATTACAGATGTGAATCCTTGCACATTTAAGGCAACTACAGACATCATCAAAGTTGACTAAGTGATACATTTTCTGGTTAAATGGTGTAATGACAGGCAGGTCATAATGTTAATTTTAGTATCTATTGTTTTCTGAATAAGGATGTAGCCATTTAAAACTTGGGTGATCAAACATTTTAAGTAATGACTGAGTCTTTATAACGTGACAAGTATTTTTAGTTTGTTGGACTATCATTATGATATAAGAGCATTCAATGTGACTGACTGGAGATTATAGTTGTTCACATTTTCATGTCGCTGCTGGAGACACATGACCATTAAAGTGATCGAAAGCTGTTTCTGTTCTCTTTCAAGATGAGGGCCAGTGAAAGAAACCACCGAATGATTTAATTTAAGGCATCACTACATAAGTAGTGGGAGAGCAGCCTTTTGTATGCACAGTGGTTTTCTGTAGGCATATTTGAGTCTGCTCCTCAGCCATCTTTACACAGCGATGACTTGCAGTACAAAAAAAAATATACAGAATGTTAAAGATAGTTGGACAGTGGTAAAGAAGAGCAACCATCCAAAACTGAGTTAATTACAATACTTTTAGTAACACTGTTCTGTCCAGTGTTGTCATAATTTTAAGTGGAGGCTTTGTGGTTTACTTAAAGAGATTATAAAAGTTCAATTTAAGGAAATCATGGATTCCTGGGTGCTGAGGTTTTCAAAATTTATTGCATAAAAACTTTGATGCCACATGTGAGACAATACAAGTTTGTCAACAAGAGCTAAAGCTTTAAGAAAAACTCTTAAGTTATATTTATAACCAAACCTCCATAAGCCAAAAAGAGACAGCACTGTCTGGGTTGGAATGGGCCTGGCACCAAAATATTTTGCCAACACATTTGTTCAGTATAGACAGTGTGCAGAAGTGAACTTGCAGTTTTTGTTGTTAAAACAAGACATTGCCCAAAATTGTGTGTTCAAGACATATTAAAATATAAACTTTTGCGGGTTCAGGTTAACTTGTTTTATACAACAGTCTTCAGTTCTGGTTCTTTAACAATCCCATTGTCCATTGCACCCCTTGTTTGATGTATTCAGGCCTGAATACATCAAACAAGGGTGTTTGATCACTTTAATGGTCATGTGTCTCCAGCAGCGACATGCAGTTCTGATTAATTATTACAGGCACTGCTGAATAATGGTTGAAATAATGTGTTCCTTAACTCTCTATGATTCAGCTACTGAAGACTTGGCTCTCAAAAATGCTCCGTCTGTAATGATCGCTCTGCCAAGAGGCAACAACGTGAGCATGAAACATGCTGTCACGTCCTTGGTATGATCAGGATGTTCCCCTGAAACGTGTTGAGACTGTCACAAAGATGAGCAGCCCGTTGGTTGTTTCCACAGCAACAGTCCTGTGGTTTTCATGTCTGAGTCAGGACAGACAGCTGGGCAGCAGATGAAAACATTACTACATTTTGCTGGGCAGGTTTTGGCTGAAAGAATGAGTCAGTTTATGTTGGAGGCCAAGCACATCTCCACGTGAGTAGGTTTGCCGTCTCTAAACACAGGTGGACATGCCAGAGTGGATGTCAAAAACGACACACACAAATTCAGTCAAAATTATTATTAGTCACCTGGAACTGAGGCTGTATCTCCTTAAATTTCAGTGGGACGATGTGGCACTGCATAAGTGAAACATCTGATTTGTGACAGATGTCATTATTTTTAAGGTAGCTTCATAATCAGACCATTGTAGCCCAACATGCTTAATAATTAGTTAAGTTAATAATGTCGATATTTTACTTTACTTTTTAAAGACCTTTTAACAGAATCAGTTTTCTACAGAAATAACAAAATGGAGTGAAATGAAGCCATCCAACCATTGTGTATTTAAGTTAAACTACACACTTAGTACATTAGAATGCACAGTCACTGTTATATATGTGCTTAACTATCAAACTGGCCTACTGTCCTTTTCCCAGTGTATGTGCATGCATCAATATGATTGGTCCTGGATTTGGTTCATACCTTTGTTTTCCTTTTTCTCACAGTGTTCTGTTTGGTTTGGTTTTGATAACTTGGTCAGTGAAGACTTTTTTTTTTTATTCCATTAGGGTTAGGGTAACCCTTTTAGGATTTTTTTTTCTCAGAACAGCAAACACAGCAAATACATTGAGAAAAAGGGGAAAATGAATGACAGTTCTTAGTTTGTTACAATGGCCCCTTCTCAAAATGCCTTGCCAACAATTTTGCAAGTTATAAACTGGTTGAATGTTAGCTTCCTAGCTCCTCGTATTTGGCACTTACTCAGTGCCAGTGATTCCCTGCCTCTTCTCTTTGGAACCACTGTTCGTCCTAAACATGATGCATCCAAATTGACATCAGATTAAAATGTTTTTACTGAGAATTCAGTGACCATTTTATAGTTCTTTTAGATAACATATATAAACCTACATTTGAATACCACAAGCTGACAGGCTGGCCTCCTCCCATGACCCCTGCCGGGCCGGGACCTACAGTTGGGAATCAGGGCTTTGTGCTTTTCTGTCAGCACAACACAAGATAATCCTGAGATCTTACAGTAAACAATACTTCTTCTACTAGGGAACCCATTTATACTTATTCACCTCCAGGTCAAAGCTCAGCATGGACATGTAATCGTGCAAGATTAAAACCAGTCTTTAGCTACATTTTTGTTTTTATCTCGGTGTTTGAGTTCAACTTTGAGAAATTAGACCAATACTTCAGAAGCCCAGTTTAAGTCATGCTTACTCAGTAGATTGCAGGATAGAGTGCTAGCTTTGTATGCAAAGAAAATCTACATTTTTAAATCACTTTGCACCAATATTTGTCTCTCTCTGTTTCAGGCCACATCTGGCTGGACAACGTGCACTGCACTGGTTCAGAGAAGAGCCTGGCTCAGTGTGAGTCCAACGGCTTTGGAGTGACTGACTGCAAGCATTCAGAGGATGTTGGTGTTGTGTGCTCGCAGAAGCGCATTCCTGGCTTCAAGTTCATTCGGAACCAGGCCAGCAACGATGAGGTAGGAACTCATAGAGAAACACACTAAAAAATTAAAATGTGTGCAGTAAACATGTGCCTAAATGTGTATAAATTCCCTCAAATGTTAACACCTGGGTGGTGTTGTTAGATTTCATGATTAATAACACTCCAGTAGCAACTACACATGGGTCAAGTACACACATGCCACTACAGCAAATGTTTAGAACAATAGAGTAGGAAAAAAGGATTGACTTTGGATGGAGAAAAAACTTACTAGGGTGCAGACATCCCTGCAAGCAGTTCCAAAGTAAAGTTTTCTCTCTAAATCCTTCCAACTCTTCAGCCAGACAGATCAGTGGGCTGATGTGATGTCTGTCGGCTGTCTGCGGATATTGTGAGAAGCAGTTAAAAATGATGAAACATTTTCTGAACAAAATATCCAGAATGTTTTATGTATTTATTTGTTTTTGGCTGAATAATAGTCGGATCCCTGCTCCATGCACTCTACTTGGTGCACATCAAGAACTGATTACAGCAGCTATTTATTCTTTATCTTTATTTTTATTCATTTATTAGTAACTTTTTCAAGGCTTTTTTAATTGTATTAGCAAGTTTTAAAAGAAAGGGTTGCTAAATTAGTTTATAAAAGGTGCTTGAAAAAAATTCTCAGATGCCTTGAAAATCTTGGTTACTTTAAGATTTGTAGCATGGTCGACTCAAAAACAGTCAAAATTTGCAATAGTGGCTATGTTACTTCTGCTAAAATACAGTTTTAAGGTGCCAGAGCAGGTGTCAACTGTAGCCTGAAAAATTGGTGCATTTATACTCAAGAAAGGATGTGTTTTGAGATGTTGTAGTAACACAAGCATGAGCTTTCAATAACAATATATTCAAAAGGTATGGGCTGGATGTCTGATTATTCAAGGTATGTTATGTCGTTCATGTGTAAAGAATGACATTACATTTCACTCTCATTACTTACCAGCATTTGCATCATGTCTCTTAGATGTCACAATCATATTATCAAGCTAACACTGATTTAGGGGAAAGCTAAAGCTGGTTTTGGCAAATAAAACAAAGTTGCTTTAACAAAATAATCAGTCATAAAATCAAGAAATGTATTATCAGAACTGTGACTTTCAAATCACACAAGCTACACTGTAAACTTTACAATTAGTCTTTATTTATTTGTGAAGTCTCTAAGATTACATCAACAAAATTCAGGGTTTAAATCTTTAGATTGATGGATAAATGGGTGGGTGGAAAGATAGATCTCATACATAGAGAACAAACACACATACATACAAAGAATATTGATTCCAAAGAAAATTCACATCACAGCTGTTCCATTTTAAATAAAAATAATTTATCTCAGAACCAAATTTGAAGCAAACAAATATATTCAGACATTAAGGTATTGTGGCAAAAACAACAAAACATAAACATAAAAGCATAAGCTATAACAATATTTAACTAAACAAGAGTATCTGTGCAAGAGTTTGTGCAGACTAAATTAATGTACAGTATCAATCCACAAAGTACATATCATAAAATTAAAGTAATCAGAACTAATGAATATATGAACAGGGGTATATGTGCATGGGCCTGAGTAACGCATACATGGACAAGAGTAGAGTATAAGTCAATGGGATAAAGTAGTCAAAGAACAAATGTATGAAGGCATGGACCAAAATTGTGAATAAGTAAGTAAAGAAGAGTATATGTCTTAAATAAACAAACTGAATTCAAGTTTCCAGATTTATTTCAGAATACTCTTGTTGATTCTCATCATACAGCATTTTAGATAAGCATTAAGTGGTCAAATGTACTTGCAACCAAATGTATGTTTGGCTGTTTATTTCGTGATTAAGCTGTAAATCAATTACAACTTTATTTTCAAAGTTTGAAACTTGTCTAAATGTAGTATTGCAATAATCTCTGTATAATTGTCATTTTAAGGTAAAGTGAAGGAGAATTTGCTGGTGTCTGGCTTTGCCACATATTCTGGATTTTGTATCATCAGTTGATTTTTAGTGGTCATCAGGGGAAAAAAATCACCTTTTCTCCTCAAACTGAGTCAACAGCGTTTCATATCTACCATTACGTCAACCTTGGGAAATAGTCATCCTATAGTGGGGAGTCTGTCTCTCCAAAGTTTGCACTAATGACTCTACCAGGCTCCCATTACTCTAAAGCAGCCCACAGTAGACCCCCACTCTGCTGCCGGGGAGATTTTGGAGATGACTCATAGAGAGGGAAGACCATCCTGTCTGGCTGCAGAAAACGCCTTTGAACCGGATGGAAAGTTGGCGTGGGCATGTGGACGTGACTGGAGAAAGGGAAGGAGGGGGAAAGGGGTATTATTCAACCTGTCAGACAGCGAGCTATCAAAACACTCTGCCATGAAGGGGTTCCCCTATTAAAACCAGACAGAGAGAGAGATGAAGCAACATTTTTCTGGCAGCTTACAGAACTGTGAATGCCTTGACACTTTGACTGCATACCAGAGTGCTGTGCTTGTTCACATTAGAGGGCGGGTCTCTTTCAAGTGTAGTGCTTTTGTTTTTTACTGGATTTAATTAACACAACACACAACTGATATCCTTGTGTGGCCTCTTATCTCGTGCCGAGTGTGTCAGGAACAAAAAGGAGACGAGCGTATTTACATGTTTTAATCATGAACGCTCCTTAAATGTTCTTAATTCTAAAGTTACTTTTGTCAGCGGTGCCCTCATGCTCTCTGTTTGTCATGTGTGTTTAGTGTCTCAGGGGTGTTAAGTCCCCCACCCTGTAAATATTTCCTCAGTCTGGTCGAAGCCTTTTAAGTGGCAGAAGAGAGGCATGGTAAAAGGTGCAGCTACACCCCTTTAACCACGCTTGAACCAGCTAAAGCAATGGGCAGCACTGTTTCTTTAATCTGTTTACTCACAGCATGAATTCACAATCTGTACAGAAATCTGGGAAATCCCTGCCTTCACTGAGGTCAGTGCTTAAAAAGTGGAGTAACTGTTATTTTTACTGCTGTAAGGATGATTTTACATCAGGGTATTGAGTTTTCTTTTAGTGAATGTAAGTACATTCAGAAGAAGCATTGTGTCTTCTCTTGCAAAAAAACATTGTGAAATCACTCTCAGCAGTATAGAGATCAACTGATGGGGATAGTATTAGTGCTTCGTCCCCTTTTACACACAAAACACACATTTAACTGACAAATAACAAAGCAAAAATCACTCACTTCAATACTATCTACAGCCAAACAGATTCTTTTCCCATTTAATGGATATTCAATGACTGTGTCAGGTTATCTCTGGCCAGTCCTCCTCCATTTGACTAATCAAATGATCTTAGGACCAGAAATACAGAGTTTCATTATAGCAGCACATCAAAAGTTGTGTTTTCACTGAATAATGTGGTTCTGTTCAGTACCTGGGTGTTGGTATGTAAGCCTTAAGATGAGGCTTGCACCAGCTACGTCCAACTCCCTCTGCACGCCCCCCTCTCATGAGGACATTCTTTATAGCAAAAGCAGGAAAAAATGTTGCTCACTTGGATCCACAAGTGATTTAAACATGGCACAGCAACTTGTTTTTGTTTTAGCTGCTGTTGCACAGGAAGTGACAGTTCTAATGACCAAACAAAGCTCCACCCTTTGGGGCCGCCGCTTAGCACGGGGTGCCGAAAAAGAGGGTCAGTATGAATCGTTTTTCTGAACTATTCTAGTAATAGTGCTCGTAATAGCTTACCATACCAACCTGAACTAAACTGGACTACTTGGTGGAAACATAGCTACTCTAGCTTCATAGCTAGAAGGAGGGCACACATATAAATCTCACATGTAGCTTCAAGTTTTTATAATAACCAATTGGTACTTATAGTAGGTCTTTTATGTGTGTGTGAATAAAGTTTACAACAGACACCGAGCACAAAAAAGGTACCATCTCTCACAGTCCAAAATATGCTTTCAGAACCAGAAAGCACTCAGAGAGCGCAAACCTCTGCTACAGTGGCTCACATATTGCTGTTACATTTAGAAGCAATAGTTCCATGATAAAGTTACCATCATAATATGATTCCTTGACCCTGAAAACCCACACCTAGCACTCAGGTTCATGTTGATATCATTATTAGTTTGCCAGTTGTTGGGCTAAAATGATTATTCACTAAGGACAGTTATTTAGATCACCTCCAAAATTGAATAATTTTTAAGTTGAGCCATTCCCAAGATCTCCTGAAAAATTTCAGCAAAATCTGTCATGTTGTTTTTTCGTAATCTTGCTCACAAACAAACAAACAAACAGACAAACAAGCATAGGCCAGCAAAAACATAACCTCCTTGGTGGAGGTAATAAAAGCAGGTTATTAAAATAGAGGTAGTCTGACCATGGAGTAATAACAATTAAGCCTTTACTTTTAAAAACCCGCAGGACTGTCTCCTGTATGAACATTTCATCTTAACAGGTGTAGAAGGTCCATACAGCAGCTCAGGAAGAATCATCACACACAGCTGGTCCATCACTCAACTCAGAAGATGAAGCTTTAAACTCTTGCTACTTTATAGACAGACATTTATTGTCTCCAGAGTGAACTACACTCATGTTTCATTCATGAGTTAGCACTTAGTTATGAAGACTTGGGTTATTGTTGATGAAAATCATGAATTACAATTTGGTAAATTCATGCATAACACCAAGCGTAAGTAGGAAAGTGGTTGCTGATTGCATTGTATGTTTTTGAGGTTTTTTTTGCAGTTAAGTCAGATTGATGATAATGTATTATCTACTAAGCCCATACCATTTGTCCACTCATTGCCAAAACTCTTTATTGTGTAGTACATCATTTTTGGGGAGCTTTCATGTTGTCTATCTTTATATACAGCCTTCTCACAGTGGGAGGTTTTAACAGTGCTGTAAGGCAGGGTGAATCCGTTATTGTTTTTATGTGGGATACATCATCAGACCACTTCGCAGTATATGCAAATACATGGAGCCTGAGGTGCAGCTTTAACCACAAATAACAGTCTTCTCAAATCATCAGTCTGTCATTAATGAAAACAGATGCCTCTCCAGGAAAGAGGTGCAACTGAGGACATTTTACCTCATGAGCTGATGTTAAATCTGGACTATAGCTTGACAAAGCAAAAAAGAGGCCTTCAAGGTTTTGCTGAAACAAATCCCCGAGCGTCCCTCACTCATCCTGAGCTCTTTTCAGAACCGCCATTTAACTGCTGACCTCTTTAACCTCTGCCTTGTCAAAGCAAAATGACTTTTAAAGCTGTCCGTCACTGATCTCCTCTCTAGAGACAAAAGCCATGTCTCTCAGCATTTCAGCATCTGTGCAGCTGTTACACAACACTCCACACAAAGCAAAAGAACATTCATTCCTGAGTGTCTGAATCATTACCAATAATGTTTATTATCATGACAAACAGCTTCAGAGGCTACACACCAAACAGCAGTCCTCTCTAAAATCTGTTAAACTTTTCACATGGGAATTGTCTGTATTATACTTTTTGATCCAAACTGTTGTTTCATTGATAAGCGGTTTTTTTTTACGATTAAATGGAGGAGGTTGTAGGAGCTGCAGTCAAATGAGTCAGACGATGTGGGAGATTACATCCATCAGCAGAACCAAACAGAACAGCCAGGAAACTTTGTTTGTCATCTGTTCGGAGCTTTCCATCCAGCCCTACCACCACGTCTCATTGTTGTTCACGTGTTAATGACATGCTGCACGTGCCATCAGTCTCTACTGGATCATCACTAAAAACATCCCCTTTAATGGAAGATGCCTAAAGTTTCAGTCTTTTTATGTGAGACCTTTATGGGAGAGGGTGAGGTGTTATTCAAGGATAATTACAGGTTGACGTTAATAAGAGCTATACAAGGCCATCTAACTCCGTGTGATTTCCTGAAAAGAGGGTGTTGTGTAACACGTCTGCAGCAAGGAAATTTCCTGTGGGAACTCGGGATGCACTGATGTGATAATGAGGGATTATACTAGTTCTTAATAACTGATAACAATACCAGTCATTTTTCTAAGATTTTTTTGGTGTGAGATTCCCAAATTTGCCATACTGTTGCCCATGGTAACAGATAAGAGCTTATCCAACAAGTAAAAGAAGCTCTCTTTGATGCTGCAATTAGGTGTGCCTGATGGCAGCATTAAATTAATTGAAATAAAAAGACACTTCAATATTGGCAACCAACATTAGTTTATGCCACATCATCTGGCAAGGTAAATAAACTTGGCCAGCAAGTATTTTGATGACATTGTGAGAAAGGTATACTTCCCCAGCCCTATACCAATGCTCTGGTGTATCGCTTGTGGGAACCTTTGCACATATTGAACATTTAGTTTAAAACTAAAAAGCTCAGCCACTAACAGAATCTCCCTCAGATTTTAAGTCTCGGTTAGTTTCTAGAAGGAAATAGTGGTTGGAAAACAATCCCTCCTACAGCAGCAGCAGTTGTGTATGTAACACATGTATCCAGTATCAACAGAAAGATTTCAAAGGCCAGCTTTATGAACAGTTCCACTGGTTGAAAGCATTCAACTCTTTGCGTGTCTGCACAAGGCAGAGGTTGAACTTCTCAATCAGGCACAACGGTTTCTCCTTACAAGAATTCAGTCTCTTACATTCTCTGCTGAACAACAAAAGGAAACCTGAGCCAAAGTCTGACTCCCATCCAACATGATGTATGCGAGGGGATTGTGAGGAGGAAAGGGACTGAGGGGAGAGAAGGTCTATGCTTGTCTGGAGACCAAAGCCAGTCTCACTCCTGTGAATAAAGTAGTGGACAGATTGGGCAGATGTTGAACAGCTGGATCTTACTGTGGCCTCAGATCTCTTTAAGGCAGCAGGGAGCCTAAATCCAAACTGAGTATCAATGCCAACAGTTTTTGATTTACCAATGTCCTGATGCATGTGCAGTGATGCAGATGTATCAGTGATACAGATGTTACAGATGTTTAAACTGACTGAATGTTCGGGAACATTTTTTTGATCCAGGACCAAATTAACTATGGAGTGATGTTTCAGCATCCAAGTGCAAAAACTTGATACTCAAAAAAAAATCTATATTTAAAAGAGTTTCCATCTTATGAAGAGTAAGATAAAGACATTGATGCCATCAAATGTTTCAATTGCAGAGATTGGTTACTGTAACACTCCCTGACTGGCTAGAAACACTTCCCTCTGCTCCCAATTTAACTAAATAAAGCCCATCTCAGAAAAAAAGTTGTAGCAGAATAAGTGGTAGCTATAGTCAGATCCTCCACAGTGTCTGCACCAAGCAGTCTTCTCCTTTCTTACAATAAATGTGTTTTTTACATGATCAAAGTGTTACTGCCTTGATAAAGTAGTAACACTTAAAGTGGCTGAAGCTGTAGCTGTTGGTGCAGCTCAGCAGTGTTTTCTGGTGGCTAGTGGCTTGACACATTCAGAGACCTGTCAAAAACGAGCTAAAAATATGCTAGCCAGCATGTCTGGAGAATTGTTTGGTCTCCAGCTATGCCCCGCCCACCAAAATAGGTCACATCATTTATAGGGTGTAGAAGAAAGGACTGTTCTACTCACACACCAGTGACATATGGAAAAAACAAACTTTTTTTAACATGTATATCCTGGCCAAACTATCAAGAATAGTCCATGTGTTGGGCAGTAAGATTGTGTCAGATATGAAAGTTGCCTTTGACATTGTCAATCTGCTGAAATTTGATCATATGTTGTTGGAACAAACGAGTACATTGTGTAAATTTCATAGGCTAAGTAAAGTATCTTAGGTCTTGATGCAAGGTTGTTTTGGTTTGGTGTGGCTTTTCTAAAAGAATGACTTGCAAATGCACTGCCTTGTATTCAAACAAACTTGCAACCATTGACTTGGCTGGGTAGATGCACTCTTTACATGGGGACTGATCACTGCATAACACACTGCACAGCTGCAACAAGAGCTCATGCAGAGATCTGTGGGATTTGTGTCGATCTATATGTTGTCTGCTTTGGCTAAAAGTGACATAAACCAGTGCTCCAACTCCACGTCTTCTGTGGACAAGTTAAACATTTTTCAACTTTCATGCTAGCTCAAAAAATTCTGGAAAACTGTGCTGCTCAGCAGCAAAAAAATGCCTGGTTGGAAAGTGATGGCTTTACTAGCAGTGCTTTTCTAGTAGCCTGTCTCTGTGTGATTAGCCCCTTACACTGTACTTTATAAACGTTTTAAAAAAGAATAGACAGTTACTATAGCAAAAACAATTTACTTCATTTATTTATCTTTTGAGGGGGTTTTAACCTCCATTTTGATTGGATGGTAACAGAGGAAACTGGGAGAGATTGGGGAGTACACGTGAGAGAGGAGCCACAGGTTGAAGTGAAACTGACTGAGTGAACCACAGCCCACAGTGCCATACTTTTGAATAGATTCTCAGTCAGCAATGTGTTTAGCAAGGCTTTTTAAAAATACATTTAGCTGAAGTGAAATCAATCAGGTTTCAGGTTAAAATGTTAACTGAAATGTTTAACTTATGAATAGTGTACAGGCAGTGTTTAAGTCTAGTTACAGGACCTAGTGTGTGTCTGTGTGCATGTGTTTGGACCCCAAGCTTACTGTTAATGACTCTTTTCCTTTTCAATGTCATAATTAGAGCTTTGCGCTAGCTGATAGGTATTCCAGATGAAACAGCACATGCACTGCACAAACACATGCTCTGTATGTACACACACACCTCCTCTGTCACATCAGGCAAACGTGGGGCCAGTCAGGCAGAGCAGGAGGTGGAGCAGATGTGTAAGTCATTTCAAAGAGCCTCACTGTTTTCCTGGTTTTCATCTAAACTGTGGATTGATAATTATTCATACTCAACATGTTCCGTAGGGTGGAGCAGGGCTAGGTGGGTGTGTGGTGTTGGGTGGGGGCACGTGCAGATGAACGTGCGGCATGGTGGGGAGGCTGAATAAAGCGGAAGAATTGCACAGTAGTGGAAACGTTAGTCAAGCCCTGGAGAGACCACAAGCTCATGTTCACACATCGACTGAGTGAGACCCAGTCAGAAAAACAAACCTGCTCTCCAACTGGAAACAGTTCAGTAATGGTCAGAGCTCACTTCACATGCTGGTAATGAAAAGAGCTAAATAGGGAATATTTTCTCTTTTTTTAAGTGACCGCAGGACCAAGAGTGTGTCACTTTATTTTAGCTTTTATTTTCTTAAATAGGTGATGTGTAATGTGCGTAGAGTTCCAGTCATACTTAAGTCGTTTTACTAAACATTCAGAACATGAGTAACTGGCTGATTTTGATGTTTTACCAGGAAAAAAGTTCACTTCTCTGAAAGGAGCACAAGATGAAATCACTCACTAAGCCCAACACAGAGAGTGACTTTAAGATGAGCTAAGCTCATGAATATGTCCAACAAAGAGCTAGCAGTAGCTGAGCTTGAAGTAGAAGCAGAAGGAATGGGCCAGCCTGGGCATGGGGTGTTTGCTTTTCTACAAAGAGAAGATACCCAAAGACCTTGGTTCCCAGTGGTGTGGTCCACCCATAGGGGTGGCACAGGAGTATCCCAGGCGTGGAGGAACAAAGCTCTGCAAGCTTAAAGGTTTCCAGCATTTGTTAACACACTAAAGGCACACTTTCTTTAGATCTTTGCACAGGAATATATTTAAGTCACAAGAGGGCTCAACTCTTCTGTGGTGTACCTGGGGGGCTTCATAGAGAACAGGGGAACCACTTCCCTAAGAAGTGCCAGTTTAAAGATTTTCTTTCTTAAATGATCTACAGTACCTGAAGGGCACAGTTTTCAGGTCTGAAATTGCTGTTTGTGCCAAATCAGAGTTCATTTACATTATTTTCAGGTTTTTAGATATTTAAGTAAATTAAAAATGCAGAGTAATTTAAATCACTTCCCAATGGTCTCCCAGTCACTCTCTACTGGCAGACATGAAGTGTATCTCATGGAGATGTGAAATAGTCCACCTGGTGTGCCAGGTACACCCAGCAGCAGTATGACTCGACATTAGAAATAGTTTGTTTCTAATTTGATATAAATCATTTCAATGATCATAATGATGCTGCAGTATTAATATTTTGTCTTTTCGATAATCATAAAAACTCCTCATTAGTTTCAACTCTTGTCATAATGCATCATCATCAAAGATTCTTACAGTTTTGAAGTATCTCCTCTTCCCAGAGCTTAGCTGCATGTTTTATGTGATTTACCGTAACTTTCCAGCTTCTTTCACACAGAAAGCTCTTAAAGTGACCAGTGTGTAGATTTGGACCCCTGCCAAGCAGGATTATGCTGAATTTATGTCTGGTGGTCTGGTTTTTGGGAGGGGTAACTGTCTGGACTGATCCCAGCTGTGTGCGTGTGTGTTTGTCCTCCTCCTACAGGTCTCACGCATTCAGACAGCCAGTTTCCTCTGCCTGAGCCAAATGTAACACATGGGTCAGACACATCTTAGTAGCACGTTTCAAACTCACCTCGTGCCCTCCTTCCTGTCTGCTGTTTTGTCCTCACACCTGGCTTCACATTGCTCACGTTTTCCATTTGTGCTCATGTTTTTGGGCAGTTTGACCTGTGGCTTCTGTATGTTTTTCTTCATGTTTCTTCTCAAAGTTGTGTTTCTTATTATCTCTGCAGTCCTCAAATTGATATTGTCTGTACTGTTCTCATTTTGTTTTGTACTGAGGCAAAGACAACCAGAGCTCCGAGATCAAGCAGGGAATAAATTCAGAACACGAGATCCCTGATCACGATCACGTCTCCTCACCTTCCTTCCTGCCAAGTACAGACGGAAAACACTCTGTCATGGTGTGCCTGCAGGAATCTGGTCATGAAAGAGCGGTTATTACCATCCGCTGCGGTCAGTGGGAGGACGGGGGTCACTGTTGAAACTGTCTGACTGTGTGCTGGCTCCTCCCGTGCCGCTCAGTGTGGTGTGCAGAGACCCCTGGAGCCTTGAACATTCCCTCAGGCTGACGCCACCTCAGGAAACCACCCTGTGGGCACACGTTTAATATTTCTGCCTGGATGTCGTTTTTTTGTGCAGCGGTGAAGCAGCCGGCTGTGTCAGCACTTGAATACCACAGAGCAGCTCAGAGTTTTGGCTCTTTTTTTGAGCGGGGCAGCAGTTCAACCTCACAATCAGCCCGGAGCTAACTACAAAACAAGGCTCAGGGAAGAAAATGAACAATGGCAGAGTTATGAGGTTGTTGTTTGCCTTTAAAGCCATGGAAGTCAGAGGTCGCCATTCCTGACTGATTTAAGGGTCTTCAGGACATGTGATATCCCACTAGCTGTGGTGGTGACCCCCAGTCATACCAACTGACTTTACAGCCCTACATAGATGACTGTGGACCACCCGCAAACACCCAGTCCTCACCTGAACTCTGTTGCATGCTTCTACTTTAAAAACACAATTTGAAGGATTGCATTAATTTACCCTCCTGTCTTTGCTGTCTATTCTGTGATCAATCCAGTTTTCAGGTCCATCTGTGACACAGTTCCTCAGCAACTCTGAGTTACAAAAAATATTTTTTTTATTTTATTTTATTATGAAATCATTAATCTCAGCCTTGAATCTTACTGTCAAAGCAAAGATCAGCTGTAAAACTTTCCCTATCATATCACAAGACACAAATCTCTTATCTTCAGAATTGTGATAACCTTTTTGTATAATTTAGCCTTGTTTTAGTGCATCTTTATTTGTCAGTAGAAATTATACTGATGACTGTTTGATACTACAGTAACAAAGTCCTTACAGTGAGTAATTGTTACTTGAGATTTCAGTAAGGAAAAGGAAAATTCCAAAAAGTTTGTACTTAAATTTCAATAATGTTCACAATATTTTAGCTGATTTTTTTATTTCCACTAGTCTTTTTTTGTATTTTCAGGTATATGTTTGGACTGTGCAGCCTCCGAATGGCCCCAGTGTGATTTATGTGCATTCCTTCATTACACAAACCTTTTTTATGGCCCATAGACAGGACAGTATTTACAATCAATCAAGTGGAACAGTAAATGCAATGTTTAAATACGATGACATCCTTCAAGTGATATCCCTGTATATTTGACAGCTGGAGATTTATTTTAAATACTGTATATTCACTGGTTACGTAATAGTGTTTGTAAAGCAGTAACTCTCTGCCAGTGTGTTTTACAGAAAGCTGAGTAACCCTGCACGTTTATGAAAACATGATTTAAAGGAGTACGAATGAATCACCGACGTTGTTATAATTCATCCTGCAGCTGTGTATGACTAAATAGAAATCCAGATGTGGACAGGTCTGTGGTCAGAGGTTGATTGATGCTCCTACTTGATTACAAGAGAAACAATCTTTATCTTTTGTTTTAGAGACTTTGTTCACCTCAGTTGTTTCCAGATGAACTTAACATTTCTTTGGCATATTAGCACTTAGGCTGATTGATAAAATATATCTCCTTCTGTGTTCTCAGGGCATGACAGTGCAGGTGGAGGATGTGAGGATCAGGGCCACGTACTCCCACAGGAAAAGGATTCCCATCACTGACGGTTTCTTGGAGGTGAAAGATGGAGGCAAGTGGAGACAGATCTGTAACGATGGCTGGACTGCGATGAACACCAGGGTCATCTGTGGCATGCACGGATTCCCCGGGGAGAAACGAGTGAATACCCGTCCATACAAGTGAGTGTTGTGCCAGAGGGTCTGTGAAAGGTCTGAATACGTCCACTTACGTAAAATAAAGACTACACATGAACTTAACAATATAACAGAAATGTTTTGTTTTTTAGTCTAGAAGTCGTTTTGTCTATTTCTGTACAGCACTTTGTTTTAGCTGTGGTTGTTTTTTAAAATGCTTTACTAATGAGTTGAGTTAAGTAAATTACAATTATGTTGAAAGGAGTATAGAAGGAATACAGTAAATTACTAAGAATTAATAGATGAAAATAGATAAAATGCTAAAAAAATTAGAAAATTAAGTTTAAGTATTGTTAGAATAAAGTCTTGAATGTATCATCGTACTGTCTTTAACAACTAAAATAATTCCTCATTTTTTGTAAGTAAGTTAAGTAATTGAAAGTATCCATGTGAAAATGTGCAGTTTAGGTTTCAAGATAATACGGTACATACTTCATTGTTTCAGTACAAGCAGCTTATTGGCCCTCTAATAGTTAACTGTATGAGGTAATACTCAGTTTCTGTGCCTTAAATATATATATCAAATTAGGGCCTAAAATTCACGTCTTTATTCTTGTATATTATGACTTCCAGGTTGTGCTGCTCAATTATGGCAAAAATCCTGCTCATAATTATATTGACCGATATTTGTAACTATTGTTAGAGCACCATCACTTAATGATTTTGCATGGTGCAAAGTGAATGAGCTGCCTTTCAAATGCTGATCAAAGATATGCATATCACACAAACATGTAAAAAAACTTAAATATATGTATGCAAAGTTATTGGTAATAATATTGTAAAAATGATGATAATACAAAGCAAATAATTAAATGATTAAGTACGTGTCTGTGGTGTTGGTTACAAACTCTCTTAGCCAGATTATAACAGCAAATACATTTCCATTTATCACACATAACAAAACATTTGAATCAAATAAGCAGACTATGGTTTGCTACACATTAATCTCAATTATATGGATTTTCAAAATAATGGATGGCAAAAACTGAACTGATATCAATACTTTATAGATTGCAGGAAATATTCTTTATATATTTGATTTTTATTTATTTGCACTATATACATTTATTCTCATAATTAATTTTAATTTCTAAATGTGGCCCCTTTCCTCTATCTTAAACCAAACCTTTTCTAAATTTATGTTAAATATGTTGATTTTTCAATCTTTGAAAACGTATTGGTTAGACATGGCAAAGTCTAGAAAACTTTTTGAGTGAGAAATGTTTGATTTGTTGGGAAGTCCTCTTTAAACTGTTGATTTTTTTTGTTTATTTGGGAATGTTTTGCAAATGCATACAGACTGATTTTAGGGAAGATTACATAACTTGTTTGTTTACACTGGTCATCAGTCAACCCTCCGTCCAGTCTGCACACTGAGATTAAACAGACGTGAGCTGCAGATTCTTGACAAGAGGCCAAACACAGCCAGAGGAAGTTTTGGAGTATGAAGGATGACTCTTTCTGGGAAAAGACTGAGTGCAGAGCAAAGGAAAACAGTGGCTCTTTTGGCCTCATTGAAGAGTTCCCTCCTGAGCATGAGCGTTTACACGTTGTCCTTCTTAAATGTCAGAGATATGGAGTCCAACACAAAGTCAATGATTTCCAAGAACACTTGTTTCTTCATTTTTCTGTCTGCTGCCATGAGCTTCATGACGGAAGCTGCACATTAGAACAAGCAGATGGAAAACTGAAGACGCTGTAACTGCACAGTGAGGAAAACATATTTCTCTTCAGAACAAATACCAAGAAATGTAAATCAAATCACTTTTGATTTGGAAACCTTACATCCAAAGAAAAAAAAAACTTGGCTTCAAACTGCAAGTATGTAATTACATCACAATCACAATATCATCCTTTTAGTTGTAAAATGTCACAAATAAGGCAACTGATCATCACAATTTCATTAAAGATATAAACAGACATTATTTTTCTATTCCAACATTCAATCAAAAACTCAAACACCTCCCTTTTACTTTCACAATGATAAAACCATTACCCTTTAGAGGTATAAACTAGTAATTCTCTACATTTGTTACTGCTGTTGACATAACTCAAAAATCAATCTAATTAGTTGTAGGTTTGTTATTAATTCGTCATAATTTATAGCATATTATTAGTTCTGTTTGAAGGATCGCATAACAGCTAGATGTACTGCTTGAACTTATTTTATGGGATCCTTTAATATCCCACTTTAATTTTTTTTTCTGTAATTGATGATTAATTCACAAACACATAGCATGATATTAAAATATGTGCTGCATAGATTAATGTCTCTGAAAGTTGATCGAGTTTCAACCCATTAATTGTGTTATTTTGTTGAAAATTAAGCCACGATTTCAACCACTTCGGTCCACTGTCTGCCATGAACACATCATTTACTTCTTTTTTTTTTATCATTTCTGCTGATTTCCTCTGATCATAAACCTGGTGTCCTTGATTTGCAAGGCTTGCAGAAAAAAAGTGGAAGAAACTGATTAAGAGATTTATAAGCAACATGACTATTGTTTAAGTTCCTTCAGGTATTTGTTATTGATTCTTTTCTGGAATTTGTTTTCAGTTCTCATCCTTACATCCTTACCCTAAGATTTAAGATTGAGTTCAGATTATCCATTTATCAGTCAACCTCAGATGGTGTTGATCACCTGCATAGATAAAATAACACTGAAAAGCACAGGAAAACTTTTCTTTAGATATAAAAAACTGTTGTTTGTCAGTATGGAATGGTAGTGTGATGTATCTAAATACATTATCATGTGTGATTGATCATCAGACGGAATCAGTTGTCAATTTGTTTATTTTCTCTTGACTCTTACTGAGTAAAACAACTCTGGCTGGCACTGGCCAATGTGTCCTCGAGCAAGACACTTAGCCCCAAGTTGTTGCAGCATCCACTGCTGTGTCACTGGCGTGTAAAAGGCATGAGAAGGTGTGGATGTGTATGCTAACACTGATTAGTATCTTACATAGAAACGTAAAACCATCAGTGAGTGTACGTGAGAGTGAATGTGCCCTGCGATTTAAAGTACTTTGAGCTCAGAAAGAAATTTACCAGGTTTGACTAGAAGGTAATCAGAATTACTATTATTTGGTAAAAACTTGAGTAAACAGAGTAATCTGTTAAAATCTTGCTGCACCTGGATCTTCTCTGTGATGTGTGGTTTCAGTGGCATTAAGATAATGGCGGTGAATCTTACAGGTGGTTGCACTTTAACTAAAACAGGCATCAGATATATGGAACCAGTTAAGAATATATTTTGTTGTTTTACTGTTTGTTAATCATATTTTCAAGTTTTTATGCTGTTGCCATGGTTTGACAAATTGCTTGATCACACAGAAGGCAATCTCTTTTCTCTTTGCATTGGTCAAGTATTTTCAGACATTTTTTTTTTAACAAACTCACCAACAACAGTCCCACAAACCTAAAACCTCTTGAACCAGTTTTGGATCTTTGCATGTTTCAACAGCCTTGACTCTTTTTGTTTTTAAACCACCTCAGAGCCAAATTCTGTTTCCAGCATCTAGATAACCAGCACGAGGGGCTCTAAATGAAGCTTGTGCTGCTTTCATTTCATGGTCTGCTTCTTCTGAGGCTCGACTTGCTTCAAACCTCACTGTTGTCTGGGTCTTCAATGACCCCTGAGTTGATGGCTTCCATTCAAGTAAGGGGGTCATGGGAATGTGAAGGTATTCTCACAACAATTACCTCATTGTGCCTCACAGAAGAGGATGGACATTGTTCCTCACACTTACTGAAAGTCTCACCCCGTTAAAACAGCTGCTGAAGGTGTAGCTGCAAAGTGAGAACATGGTCAAATGTTTCACTTGCTTTTTTTTTGCAATAAAGTATTATAAACTGATGAACACGTGCTCTGTTCACCACCCTACATCTCACATGGATGTTTAAAGTGTTTTTCGCACTGGCTGGTGGACCTCTAAAGTGATGCTTAGCAGACGTTAGCTATTAAACTTATTTTAACAACAGGTGTCTTCTGATGTGAGTTGACTGTTTTTAATAATTTCTGAGGCACTTCACTTTGGCAAAGCAGACTTAGCTTTTATGCTTTAGCCTTTTTCTTGCCCAGGCCACTGTGTAGTATCGACATCTGCAGACAGTGCAGGTATCACATTGGCATGTCAGAGACAGTTGCAACACTACTGAAGCTGATTTAGCGATGCTAATGCTAGCAGCACAGGCAATGTTTTAGCAGCACAGCTAATGCACCAGAACAACCATCAACCAGTATCCTTTATTTAACCAGATAAAAAAAATAATTGTGATTTAAAACCTCTTTTCCAAGAGTGACCTGGCCAAGACAGCAGAACAAATCAGAAAATAACTCACAGATACACACCCTACAGAAAAACAACATTGGGAATATATGATTACCTCCACCAAGAATGTTATGTTTTCGGTAGTTTGTTTGTCCGTCTATCCGTCCGTCTATGAACAAAATAACTCAAAAAGTAATAGATGGATTTGGATGAAATTTTCAGGAAATGTTCAGCATGGGAAAAGGAAGAACTGATTCGATTTTGGTGTTGATGCAGATCAGTGTCTGGCCGCCATGACGAATAATGTGATTTTTGTGAATAACTACTGAACTAAAATAGATATCATTATGAATCCAATTGCTAATGGTATGTTTTCATGGCCAAGGAATCTAAATATTTTGATGAAATAAAGGTAGGAGTAATATTTATGGTGAAAATCACAATATGGGCGAGGACTGTGGCGCTGGCGGAGGTCTGCGCTCTCCGAGTGCTTTACTAGTTACACATTGCAATCGCAAGAACCAGTTAAGCTAATTTCTCTGTCTTTTATAACTGTCTTAAAATCCCCTAAGTTTATATGATGTATCAATATGAAGTCCTTCTGCACATCATTCCAGGCGGACAAGGCAGAACATTTTAAGGCCTTTTACCCATTTCACTACTCTCGGGACCTGCAGCTGTATGATGTCCTGAGAGCGCAGGCCATATCGGCATGTGTGAACACAGAAGGCAGATGGTCAATAATAGATTTATAAATAAAATCAGCCAATGAGATAGTCTACAAAACACCCCCTGCTCTCAAGAGAGAGTTTGGCGGGGAAGCAATAAAGAAAATGGCAGCACCTGGTTTGCTGTGCTGAGCTGCTGGTGATAATTCATTTTGGTAAAAGGCATAATATTTAAGAAATATGTCTAAAAGTGTTCATGGGTGCTTTTGGATGGTTGTTTTTTTGAATATATGAGTTTTGAATGCAGATTTCTTGAACACCCTTTTGTGAGATGTTGACTTTCTCTCATTTTCTCAACATTTTTCTCTACATTTCAACATATCTCAACGTGCATACTGAAAAATATCTTTGTCCTTAAATAATTGATCCTACCTGCCTGGCCCTAATTATCTGCTGTAGTTTCTTTTAATAAACTTATTGAAAATTGTCTTCATTTTGATATCTATTAATTCTTGTCTAACCAAAGATGGTACTTTTTTGATGTTGTGCCATGTGCTTTTTTAATGTTCTGAACATCTGGGTCGTAAAAATGAATAGAAAGTGAAGTGTTGGATACCAGTTGCCTTCATCTGCACTGAGGCACCAAAAGAAGCACTTAAAAGAACATATGTTGCAGGAACTCCATGCCACGATGACATAACATAAGATAACAAGAAGAGGACAGATGATTCATGTCCTCTGTGAGGGATTTTCTCTCTGGATAAAGTTTCCAGACTGCAGGTTTTGGCTTGAACAGACGCATATGGGTACTTTAAAGGCTGGAAAAATGTTTGTTGTTCAACCCTTAACACATGCTTCATCATTCAGTTGGCTAAGACAGAACTAAGACAAAAGCCTGTGTTTCTGTTGTGTCTTTTCAGGCTTCTGGCCAAGCGTCGTAAGAAGAACTACTGGGGTTTCTCTGTGAACTGCACGGGCAATGAGGCTGACCTGTCCGACTGTAAGCTGGGCAAAGAGATCGTGCTGAAAGGAAATCAAACCTGTGAAAACGGCATGCCTGTGGTGATCAGCTGTGTGCCTGGACGTGCCTTTGCCCCCAGCGTAAGCGCCGGCTTCAGGAAGGCCTACAGGGTGGAGGTGGGTCTGAATTCTGCACACTAGGTTACAAAGATAGTTAGCAGTTTGTTCCATTGTTCTCTGCTGGTTTCAAAGCCTGGCTCATTTGTGTTTGGAGGTGTTGTTTAGTGTCTGAATAAGCAGCTGTTTATGTGGTCATGTTCAAGGATGTGGGTTTAGTTGATTGTGTCATTAGTGACTGGTGACTTTGTTGGACTAAACTAAACCAGATGCATCAAAAAGTGTTTTTCTTTGGTTAAAGGGCAGTGATTTATTCCTCTGTAAGTTTTCCGCTTAGAGGACAAAGTGTAAGAGAACAACAAGCTGAAAACATCCAACTAGCTGACACACTCTTTTATCATGCCATGTGGATGGTGTTAGTTCCACACAGAGCAAAATGTCTGAAACATCTCTGAAATACTTCCACAAGAATGCATCTGAATACTTTCAAAATTACATATTTTGACTGGAAATGACAGGTTTAAATGCACAAATCAAAGTTTATTTGCTGTCAAGTCATGTTGCTGCATCATTTCTTCTTCTTCCTTAGCATAGATTCAGAGTTGGGTTAGCAGCACATGGAGCGGATCCTGTATTCAATTACATAACTCAATCCAACTCTGGATTACAACACTGACTGATTATAAATCATACAAGTCTGTAGACAAGCAGCAGACAACATCTGAATAGATGAGTGCTTAAACTCTGTCATGTTTATTATCTCACTGTCGTTTTCCCATTCAGTGTCATAGTTCTTACTGAGGCAATACATGTTCAAGTTTGTGCCAGTAAAACACTTCACAATGGAAATATATGGATTTTTGTCTAAACTGTTTCTACTTTTTATGTGCTTCTGCAGTAAAACTTTTAGCAGGGTTTGCAGCAGTTCTCTGGATTAAAACAGTAATGGAAATATTATCATTTAAGAATATTATACAGTTTATATTTATTCTCTGGATGATGCTAATCACAAAATATCTTCAAATTTGAAGTGTCAATTAAAAATATCATACTTGTCATAAAAATAAGTAATGATTACACTTTTTTCAATGTAACTTGAGGTTTGACCACGCTCCCCATAAGGGTTTCCACCAGAGGAGGAACAGATGCCTCCAGCCTAGAGAAGTACAATAATATCTGGTCTTTGTATAAAGGCAGGGTTTGGACTCGATCTCCTATTTGAACAACATGAATAGCCAAATTGGATCTTGTTGCTTTGGCCAACGACTGACAGGCAACATCCCTGCCTGGTCCCACTTGTAAAAGCAGATCTGGCTAAAATGTCATTAATAGATTGTTTTTGTGCTGTTGTAAATTGAGTAACTTGATCAAGTTTGGGCAGATTTCCATTTTTTTTTATTGCTTTCACTGTAAATACCTTTTCTGTGTGGAGTAAGACCGCAGTGTAGGATTTTTGTTCAGGTTTAGAGATAAAGATGAGTATATTCAGTCTTTTATATTACCAACTGATTATTTTGAATGAAACCATAAAGACTTGAAAAGTTTCTTCCTGACGTAATAAATATGGGCAAAACAGAAATAAACTATGATGGGGGTTTTTTCTGTCATATATTTACGATCAAATTTTTTCATCTTGACTACTTTCAGCAACCCTTGGTGCGCCTAAAAGGCGGAGCTATGATCGGTGAAGGGAGAGTAGAGGTGTTGAAGAACGGGGAGTGGGGGACTGTGTGTGACGACAACTGGAACATGAAAGCTGCCACCGTTGTGTGTCGAGAGCTTGGCTTTGGGAGCGCCAAGGAGGCATTGACTGGAGCTCGACTAGGACAAGGTACGACCTACAGACAAGATTTCTGTATAGCATAATAATCAAGTTTGAAGAATTCACAGGGGAAAAGACCCAAATTCAGGTAATTCAGGTAAAATTCAGGTAATAATGTTAGATGCAGAAATTGAAAAACTAAAGGGTGAATAAGTTGAAAACACAAAAGCAGAAACCATAAAAAAAAACTTCCCATATAATAGAGTCAAGAAAGTAAGACAACGTAACAACACAGGAGGAAACTCAGGAGTGATATCCAAAGAAACGATGAGAAAAAAACTTTGTCAGGATGAACAGACACAGAGAGGGAGGTCAAAATGTCTACTGATACATTGCATTAACATAATGTGAATCTAAGCTGCTGAACCCTGACATGGAGGATAAAGAAATAGTGCAATGGTTGTATAAAAAATGGTGAACAAGATCTTCATTAAAAGCATTTCATTCAGCACAAAGTCATCATTTAAGATTCTCCTTTATTTACAGTTTTGATGTTATTTATGTAATTTTTAAAACTGTAAAGAAAGCAACTTAACGCTCAACATGGAGCACGTCTATTTCATGAATTGAAGATTTAGAGAATTACCTAAAAAATAAATATGTAACGGCCATTTGGTCAATCAGACACAATGCCCATTCCTCTGAATAATGATGCATGCGATCAGCCCAAACTTTTGTACAAAGTGCTTTAAATTCAGCATAAATTTTACCAGATGAAAATGTTTTTTTTTAAGATGAATATAAATCTATTTTATAATCATGGCTGGAAAAATACCATTTGGTACCAGTAAAAACACATTTTTGGCCTTTGAAAAGCATCTTGTGATCATCCATATTGATTTTTAATCAATGCCTACTCTTGGAAGTACTGAATTAGATCTTCTTGTTGGGAAGTTGAAAGTACATTTCATCAGCCATGTCCGTCTGTAGTCAATCGAGCTCACCTTCCCTCTTTTCTTCTCTGCATCAATTGCAGTAAAAGCAACTGTTGGCCAATCCTCATCAGCTCCCACTCAAACAAACTATGCCTGTTCCAGGCGCCGTAGATCCCTGTATACAAACAAGCTGAAAATGTGGCAGGGCTAGGACAGATATCACACCGTGTGACTAGCTGTTTTGCAGAGTGTTGCAGAGTTACAGCGACATACCAGTGCTCAAGTATACAAGCTGGTCTGCCTGGTACAGAAGTCTGTACCAGGCTTATTACTGGAGATCACACTGACCTTCCCAGAACATCCAGCCTTAAGCACATTTCATATTCACGGCACTTATCACTCAATAAGAGTCAAAACAAAGTTTAAAGCAGGACTTTTTCCCAGATGAGAAGATGAAAGGTGTGCGCTCTAACCGGCCACATCCACCTCCACCTTATCGTTGGCCTCTTTATTACCACAGTCTGTTTTTGTCCACTTCAATCAGTCTAGACCTTCAGTCAGCACTATGTAGACATGGGGAATGTATGCAGTTGCATATTAATGCTTCTACCCTGAACCAGACCTTGATTTTGTGTTATGTTATACAACCCAGTCTTATGAAAATAATGTGTGCAGTGGAGCAGTTGTTCTTTCTGGGCCTTCTTCTCACAGCAAAACTCAGAATTTGCACAAGATGTTCCCGCAATGGAGAGACTTTATTGGATCCAGAAGAGGAATTCTGAGTTGGAGAGTGCACAGGGTTATTTCAGGACTTTTCTTTATGTGCTGACCACTGGTATCTAAAACTGGTTTCACATATAGACTGGGGACAGAGAAGATGATTATGTTTGTGTTCACAATAGTGTGAAGTAGACAACAGGAATGTCAGTAAAATTTAAATGGTGCCTTTTGATTCCAAGATCTGAATACATGTTTAGTTTCTGCATAACAATTTTATTCAACAAATGTTTTTTTTTGTTTGCTTGTTTGTTTGTTTGTTCATTCTTTTATAACTAAATGGATTTAGTTTATTTTCTTGTGCTTGTTTCTGTTATGGATATTCATTTGATAAGTAGGACAAATGTGGAATTTATGCCTTTTATGATCATAAATAAGACCAGGAAACTGACTATGAGATAACAGCAGCAGTGATTTAATCCCATTTTATTTTATTTTTCCTCCGCTGGCTGCCACTCAGATTCAGTTCTGGCTGAAGTTTTAGGGCTCAAATCACTGGAGACATTCCTTCTCAGTCACATGTGAATAAAAACCAGCATAGAGGGAACACTCACACATGTTATTGTGGAAAGTCTGATGACTCTCTCTTAAAAAAAAAATAAAAGAAAATACATACAGGGGGATTTTCTCCTTTTACAAGTCTCTAGTGTCTCCTTTTCGTTTGACATGGCTTACTGCTCGTTTCCTTCGTGAAGACATTCAAGGAAACAGGACGTCTTACAGCTGTCTTCAGATGGACTTGTTGTTCTGACCAAACACACACGTGGGCCAGGTCACTGCTTCTGTAATCAGGATCACACAAACAAGGTGTAAAATGCTCAATGTGTTTGCCAGGGTTTTAGTCTGAGAACGTTTTGTTGGAAACTGAAGTAAAACAAGGCACGTTTATTCAGGGTAATTTAGTTTAATTCAACTCTTTTAAGACTTTTTTCAAAACCCTCTTTAAAATGTTATTGTATCTTTAATTTCTGCCCAGTTTCCTGAGAAAAGCTGGTTTATCACACTGAACGTAAAGAAACACAGATGAAAACAGCAACACAGCCTTTGATTGTATGGCATTGGCATGTAATTTATATTTTTACTTTTATGTATTTGTATTTATAGGAAGCAACCAAAAGAAACTCAGTTGTCTAAAAGCTCAACGGTTTTTTTTTCTTTTTTAATGGGAAACAGTACCCATTAAGGCATGAGGGAACATTTCACAACCACAATGTGATTCTTTTAATTAAAAGAGTGAAATCCAGATATGTTAATGTGTTTTTTTCTTTTCAAATTAAACATGGCATTAAAACTTAAGTCTGCAGCCTACTTTAACTAGAAAAGCACTCTGAGAGCGCAGACCTCCGCCACTTCTTAGCACTTCTTAGTCCTTCTTAGTCCTACCTTTATTTTATGTAAGTATTTAGATTCCTTGACCATGAAAACATACTATTAGCAATTGGTTTCATAATGATATCTATTTTAGTTCCGTAGTTATTCACGAAAATCACATTTTTCGTCATGGCAGATCCAGACGGTGATCCGGATCAACACCAAAATTGAATTAGTTCTTCCTTTTCCCATGCTGAACATTTCCTAAAAATTTCATCAAAATCCATCCATTACTTTTTGAGTTATTTTGTTCACAGGCAGACAGACAAACAGACAGACAAACAAACTCTCCCGAAAACATAACCTCCTTGGCGGAGGTAATGAATGATGAAGAATATGAGAGCAGACTGTAAATTTCTGTACATTATGATTTTGCATTCAAGACTTGAATGTAATCAGTACATTCCGAGCATTTATAAAATATGAATGCTTGGAATGTCCAAGTTCTGAATAGGAAACCGCAACTGGAATGCCCCCCCGAGGAATTTTCTACTGGGAACTCAGGGGAACCTCACCCCAAGTTGACAATCGAAGATAGATGCCCCCAGTGTGAACAGTTATTAAGTTCCTGTAATAATCAATTTATTAGCACTTCTGACTGGTGTGTGTTGCTCTAAATCAGCCATATACATAGTACTGTTAGACTTATATTTACAAAAATGCTGCCATAGTAATAATCACATTCTTCATGTGATATTTGTGAACAACAGCGCAGGGCATGCTAACAACAGCTAACAATAGCCTAGTAGATCGGCATGTTTTTCCCGACTTTGTAACTGGAACGCTGATAAGTTGGAGATGACGTCACTCCCAGTTCTTAGGTTAATGGAACGCAGCATAAATTACATTAAGAAAAAGAACTGACAAAATTAAATACATAAGACCATAAACAACTGTTGTCTCTGGACTGTGCGACTTAAAGTGTTTAAGTGTCCTGAAGTCCCTAACTACAAGATCTTCACACAGTCATCTGCTGGTCATGTCAATATCCTCCAGATGAATTCTTTTGAAAATCTAACTAAGAAAGTCTTCCTGAGAATCTGGAGTCACAGTTTACTCCCTCTGCATCATCATTACTTTTTTATTTAAATCACTAACATAATAAGGGGCGTTGATAGACCAAGGACAGGATTTGAGGTACTCATGAACACATGAACTTCCTGCAGCTTGATTCAGCATTGCTCCAAAAGACTGCTTCCAATTAAATAGACTGACTCACCGGAGATAAACCTCTCTGAAACCACTGCACTCTTGTTTAATCAGAAGAGCAGCTGTGTAAAAAACTTAAGGCAGGTCAATAAAGACCGCCTGCAGAGGTCAATCATCTGCCTGTCTGGTGTATAACCCACCTCTGAATGGATTCTTTTAAAAAATCTAATCAGGAAAGTCTTACTGAGGATCATAGTTTGTTCCCTCTGGGTCAGGCACACCCATAAATACCCCAAGATCTCCCCAACTGTGGTACCACGGTGGAAAATCCACGAACACGACTTGGGTGTTCTTACTGTCTTGAACAATTGTTTTTGAAAAATTGAGCTGAGGTTGTGACATAAAATCATATGTTAAGTTTGTCAGTAATAGTCAACAGTAACTGTAAGTCTTCTGTTGTTAGACTTCTTATCAACATGAGGTCTGTAAACCATCTGTTTCTTAAAACTGACTCACATGTTGCTCTCTCTGGGGAAATGAGGGACCTTTTTAAACGTGTGCTTTCTTTTGGCCCCCTACAGGAATAGGACCTGTTCACATGAACGAGGTGGAGTGCTCTGGCTTTGAGAAGTCACTAACAGAGTGTCACTTCAACCGTGAGGCTCTGGGCTGCAGCCACGAGGAAGACGCTGCGGTAAAGTGTAACGTTCCTGCTATGGGCTTCAGCACCAGAGTAAGCACCTCTATTTATGTCACAAAAAACAGACTTTTCTATAGGACTGCAGGACTCATTTGTCATGTCTTTTCTAAGCTGCGGCTAAATGGTGGACGCAACCCCTATGAGGGCCGTGTGGAGGTCCTGGCAGAGAGGAACGGCTCTCTGGTGTGGGGCACCGTGTGCAGTGACACCTGGGGGACCATGGAGGCCATGGTGGTGTGCAGACAGCTGGGTCTGGGCTTTGCCAGTCATGCTTTCCAGGTAGGACTAAGTGTTTGACTCTTAACTAAGGTACAGACAGTTTCCTGATACTCTAAAGTACTCCCCAATGCTTTAACTCCAGTTACTTTATAAAGGAGGGTTTTGAGCTGACAAGTGGCTCAGAACCATAGACTGTAGAAAACATGGACGTCATGTCGCTGGGCTCAAATTGAAGCCGCCACAAAAACTGCTCCCCCTGGTGACTGGCTGCAGTGTAGGTCAACTCTCCGTCTCCCCCATTGATCTGAACGGGCCGTAGTGAAACTTCAAAAAATTAATACACCTCGTAGAAATATTTCTCCCATCCGTATGCTGTGGTGATATGAAAGTATTTTTGGGCTGCGTGTTTTCCAATTCCTTTTTTCTGAAAAGTTTCTTTTTCATCAGTTGTTAGGGTTTGAAAATAACTGTGGTTTACGGCAGCTTCACAATGATTGTGTACGGCATATGCTGGGGAGTTTTGCGACCGTTTACGACAACGTCCAGATATGGTCCAGATTCTCTACTGGCTGCACAATGGCGGCGCCCTGACAGAGGATATTATGGCTTCAAAACCGTTGAATGGTAGAAGGCGGAGCAACGCTATCCAGTTCTTATAATACATCCATGCTCAGAACATGTAGCTGCTCTTACTAATTGTTTCTTAAGGTGTGAATATATTTTCTGTTTGTTCAACCATATTGAAGCAAGATGGAAAATAGATAATTTGACAGCAAGTGACAGCATGTTGTGTTGAAACCTATTATCAGCATTACTGAGTCAAGCATTAGTTTGGTCAAATAAATCATGTTATTTCTGTCAGAAATAAATATATTTTTATGATCATTTTTATGATAATCAAAACATAGTTTAAAGGATTAAATAAAGACCATTAGCATAAATAAGGAAGAGTAAGAGACCAAGGACTGAAACTTGAGGTACTCCACAGTCCACACATTAACCGTTTACAATGACAGAAGTTAGACCCCTCTGATACCATAGAACTCAAGTTCTTATTTAATCAAAACTTTGTGATCAACTGTGTGAAAAAATTTAGACATGTAAATAAAGACCCTCTAAAGTAAATTCAATGCCATAAAGAAATGATCCTTTGCAGCAGAGCTTCTTCCTAAACTTGTGCTGATAACCAGAGATTTCAATTAAATGTTATCGAGATGATAAAGACACTACTGAAATGGCTACAACAGTTTTTTCAGTTTCAGTGTTACAGATGAAAAGCAGGATACAGCCATGTGTAGGAAGCCCCTTTGGCGTCATTTTCTATTTTAAACCTGTGTGTGTGTGTTTGTGTTTTTTGCGTACGCCAGTAACTCTCACTCTAACAAGCATGAGCTTTATTGACCCCAGAGGGCTAAATAAGTTTGTGACTGTCCTGGAAACATCAAAAACACGCAGTCAGCACTGAGAGCAGGTAAGCGATGGTAAAACCATGACACAGAAGAGCTTTAAACTCCTCAGCAGGAGAGATGGAGGAAACCCTCTTTACTGTTTGAAGTTTAGTGGAGCCTTCCGCCTCTAAAGCCCCGGGAGGATTGGTAGCATGACTTGACCACGTCACCGTCGTGTTCTGCTTACGTTATACTTTCTTTTTCTAAAGGAGACCCCAGTGATTTGTTTGTCAGGAGGTGGGAGGCTGGTAAAGTTAACCCCCCTCCGTGTTCTTTAAACATTCCTACTTTAAGGCTTAAAGCAGTGCTGTAATTGTGGTTAATGGAAGATGATATAAGCTTGGAAAATATGTGTGAATCATGATAACGACAGGAGGTTTTATGAGTGGAACCTGGACAGGACTTGATGGAGTGTTTGTTGGTGTGTTAGGATAATTATGTGCAATGCTCTTCAAATAGAGAAACATGTAAACATGCCATTATGTGTTTGTGGGGACTGCTGGAGCCCATACTCTTTAGTCAGCTATAATTCAACATGAGTTCCTGTGAGATAAAGTGCCTATTACAGCCATTACTTTCAACAAGCATCAATTTCCTTTAATCAGAAAGCCTGTGGCGTACAGGTTCATGTATCATAATAACACATCTCTTTATCAGCTCACACTGCGAGTTAGTGCTGCATAAAAGTTCTCATGTTAACGGTCAGCCCAGGAGCGATAAATGTCTGCTCGCTGTAACCACAGCAGAGCAGCATCAGCCCCGTCAGAGAGACTTTCCTGCCTGAATTTGAGTACTTCTGCAGACGAAAACCCACCATCACCACCACATGGAACAACTGACACAGAGCTCGTGCTTTACTGCTGCACGTCTGTCCACCTCAGCCCGCCATCACGACTCCCACATCCATATCCCTCTACTTCTTTCTCATGAATCCCCCACTACCAGGAAAAACGATGGAAAGTATTTGGTCAGAGGTCCTTTCCTTGCGGTCTCCAAAATGCTGTAATAAGGCTGAGTCAGCAGCATGAGGACAGCAGGATGAATCCTACTGTGTGAGCGTGAGGATTTTGATTAGATTTGCCCTGTGGGACATCTGAGATCAAATGTCTGCAAATTCAGAGCAGAAGGAAAAATAAGGTTATTTTTCGGGTTGAAGAGCTCCCACACACATTTCCAAAGCATGTGATGCTAATCTTTTTTATTTTAGTTTAATCGGGTAAACATGGACAGATCTGCTTAATGACACTGAAGACTTTGCTGAAAGCTCCTGTAGCTGTTTTTTACCAGGTTGTAAACCTAGTAATTGATGATAACTTTAGTGGTGTGTCCCTAAGAGACACAAACACTTACAGGACCATAAGTAGTAAGGTTTCAATTTTTGTTATGTTATTTCTGAAGTCTGTTGATGATGCCTTGGGGTACATGTCAGATGAGCAGAAACAACAGATACTGAAATTAGCAACAGCAACAAGAAACATGATAGAAAAAGGATCAGATCAGATACCAGACACAACATAATCCTGTGTGGCAGTGGTCTCCCAACTTTTTAACTATGTTTTTCTTATTAAATACAGTATAAGCTTTCACAGGGGAGGGAGCAGGGGTGGATGAAAAGAATCATACATGTTGTGCATATTTTAACTCTGCATAATGAAGGACCAAAAAGAGCCATGTGATTCTTCCTAACCCCTCATAAGTAAACATTCATAAGGGCGCACTCATCTTTTATCAGCTACTTAATGACAGTTAGGAACAGAAATGGCTGAAACTCACCAGTCGACATGGTAACTAACCAAACAGATACACCATCTGAGTGTTGAAGGTGCTTTAAAAGCACCATTCATATGACGCATTCAGTGTGTTTCATTCATTTGTCATCAGTCCAAGCTGATCTGATGATTCTAGTGATTGCTGGTCTTTATTTTATTAGTTCTTACCTATGCTTATATCCTTCCACATCAGGAAGATGAGCACTCCTGTGTTCTCAACTGTGTTCTAGCAACTCACATCGTGCAGAATCAAGTATATTTATGACTACATTCAGACCACAAGTGAAGGAGTGCATGAGCACGCAGGCAGTTTACCACAGGCTGTTCTTTTTCATTCATCACATCAGTGACAGTGACAGGGAGCCTGAGTACCTGCACAGTCAAGCTTCACAGACAGATAAGGAAGGATCTGGTCATCCTCTCAAAATAAAACAAGGTCCACCCTCAACTGGTCTGTGGCCTGGTACCTGTCTGCAGCTTGGTGGCTGGGGATGTGTGGTGTGTAGGAAAGTGTATCAGTGAGGATAAAGGAACCATTTTTTCCACAAGGGCAACAAAGTTGTCAATAAAAGAAAGGGAAAAAGCTCTGTTATCGGCCAGTGACCAGCTCAGGGGTGACTCTTCCTCTCTCCCAGTGTCAGCTGGCACGGGCTCCTCCAGCAACTCTGAAAGGGATAACAGTTTAGATATCTGCTGCCAGAGGGGTCTTTAACCGTCTCTCACCCCTGTTTACTTCTTGTTTTAGATTAAGGACTCCATAAGTTGTATTTGTTAAAGTGAAATCGTGATAATGAATTTCACACGATTATTGAGTAAAGTTGTTATAAGTGGACTTTTTGCAAGCAATCTCAAAAAGCATTGGTAACTCTGTTTTGACAGACATTCCCAACAATCGCAATTTTGAGGGTTTAAACCCAGCTCTGGCTGTGACACACAAATGTGTTTGTTGACAGGACACTTAACTGCTCACCACCTCTGATTGTACTGATACAGCCTCACCTCACGGCTACGTCAGTGCATTCAAGTTTTAATGAAAGTGTGTGGAGGTGTTAGCCTCTACTGATGGATAACTTACATGGAAACTTGGACCATCTGTGAGTGAATGTGAAAGTGAGTGGATGTTGGAAGATCTGATATAAGATGGAGGCTCTTCATGCAGATTTTACATTAACCAGTGAGTCATAGAAGGTAAATATGTTTTGTTGAATGAAGCCAAAGGTCAAATCTACCATTACAGCAGGTCAACCTTTAATGGAAACTCTATAACTTCTCATTTTACACCATCAAAACAAGTAAAATGCATATTTAATCATGTTATACTAAACTGCCAGCTGCTGCCTCTGTATTTTCAAACAGACATTCATTGATATCCATTTTATTTCTTTTACTAGACTTCACTTTGACATTCACTCAGCTGCCCTGAAGCTTTGGCTAGACTTAAGTACAAAAAGGAAAAACTGACATGACCTGGGAAAACCCAGACTAATAAAAATGGAGAAGACAGCAACAGACAGGCTCTCCACAGCCACAGATCTCGACTTTTAAGCCATTAGATCTGTGATGTGAAGGATCTGATGTTAAACAGCCCTGGGGCTTGTAAAGAGAACACTGAAAGAATGCTGTGACTCCTGATGAGAATGTCCAGTAGTTTATTTCAGGATTAATTACAGGAGCACTTTTGTTCAAACCAGCTGAGATGTGTTTGGTCATACGGCTTAATGTGAGTCCTGTTTGTTAATAGTGCCCCTCTTTTATCAGGAAACCTGGTACTGGGCAGGAGATCCCTCAGCTGATGCCATCATAATGAGCGGAGTGAGATGTTCAGGGACCGAGCTGACTCTGGATCAGTGTCTGCATCATGGGAAACACATCGACTGTCCTAAAGGAGGGGGACGCTTTGCTGCCGGAGTGTCGTGTACTCAGAGTAAGAGACTTTATGATGAAAACTACATGGACTTTTAGAATTTTACAGTTTTTTGTTGCAAATATAAAAAGATTTGGTGGAAATGATAATGAAACGTGGCTGAGCTTCATTTAGCTGCTCCATTTGGAGGGTTCTGGTGTTGTGCATGAATAGGGCAGTGTTGACCAGCTGCTGTACAGCTAATTTAAGGAGTTTTCATTTCTGCTGATTCATGTTGTACCCGACCACCACATCACGTGTTTTCTTTCCCTCTCAGCTGCCCCAGACCTCGTCCTGAATGCGCAGGTTGTGGAGCAGACCACCTACCTGGAGGATAGACCCATGTACGCTCTGCAGTGTGCCCAGGAGGAACACTGTCTGTCCAGCAGCGCTGCCAAAGCTGACTCTACCTCTTACCGCCGCCTCCTCCGATTCTCCTCACAGATCCACAACAACGGACAGTCAGACTTCAGGCCGCGGGCTGCACACCACTCCTGGATCTGGCACGAGTGTCACAGGTGAGACCTCAGAGAAATGGTGTTGTTAGTTTGACACGGAACTTGTCTACAAACTCAAATCTCCCCTTTTGTCCAAACCTGAGAGTGAGCTCAGATCAAGTAGCCTTCTGATAACAGTGCATTAAACTGAACTCTGCATAGTATGACTGGAAAAACAAAGACTGAGAGCATTTTGCCAGCATTTATGTATCAAAGGATCAAACTGTAGTTCAGTTTTACCATTTGAGAACTGATATTTTCTTTTGTTTTCTTTACTAGACTAATTGCCTGTTTTTCAATCCATGCCCTGATAAGCATACGATTGTTAAAGAATTTGAGGTTTTAAGCTGTGTTAATAGGCTGATAACAGATTCTGATATTTTATTAAAGTGGTCATATCATGCTTTGTAGAGTTTTGTATGCCTTTCTCTGTCTTAAACATGTCTACTCCCTGTGATGGAGTACCTCTGTGAACAAAACAAGAAGTCTGTGGCATTAGGACCTCCCCCTTTTGCCCTCTTTGCAATGCCAGCAGTTGCCTAAAACATCTTCTTGCCATGCTACTCCATTGAATAGACCTACCAGTGTGACATCCTATTGTTGTATCATCAGTTTAAGCCCATTGGCTCATGATTCAAGTCAACTGATCATAGACATTCAAATTAATTCAGTTGTTGACAACACTGTGCTGATTACCAATGAGCAGAACTGTAAATGAATCAGAGCAGACTGGGCCACATGGAGGAGGGAGGGCAGGGGCCCTTAAAGAGGGTCTCAGACAGAGAAGCATGCAGCACTATCACATCTGTGTAACATTGGTGATTGTAAACACACCCTTATAATAATTAAAAATGACCCAAAAAAGATAAACAGCTGTCCTAAACTAGAACTTGCAATTGTTTTTCTTGATTAAATCCAAATAAAATGTACCCACAAACCCATTCTAAGACTTTTAAGATCTCATTAACATGTAGTAAGCGTGTTTTCACTGTTTAAGATAATTAATTTAATCCTAATTTTGAAAACCTTAAATCTGAAATAACATTAAGCAGCACCTTAAGTCTGCAGAGCTTTACCTAGAGAGTGCAAGGACCACAGATTGAGAATGAAGGAGTTAAAATACAATTATTGTTCCATTTAATTCAATACAAGTAAAAGTAGCATTCTCTAAAGCTATTTCAGTTTTTTTTTAAAGTAAGGAAAAAGGACTCAAGGGACAGAGTATTTCAGAGTCAACCCTTTTGGGGTCATGTGAAAAGAATAACAGCTGGAGTGTTCAGAGTCAAGTTATTATTTTCTAAGTATATAATAGTAAGAAACTGGATAACATTTGACTCAAATGTTGCAATGAAACCAAGGGTTGATATGTGTCTACCTGTAGAATATAGAAGAGATGTCATTTAAAATGTATTGTGAACACTGTCAAAGTTTAGGATGTTATATGTGGTACAAACTATAGTGTGCTAGATAAAGAATAAAGATGAACTGCTCTGTTAATTGAATCAGCAAAACCTTTGAATTTTTTAATTCTTTTTAACACTTGATGTGATTAACTGTCAGACAGAAAAATAGGACAAACTCTGATATAATTTTTTATGCTATCTAAAATATTACAAAGTAAAATATTTCCCACAGAAAGAGTTTACAAACTGCCAAAGAACAAAAGCTTCTCATAATAATCAAGGCCCTACTCTCCAAAATCTTCTTACATTTCTTTCCCAGTTTAGAGGTTTTTTTTCTGAACTCAGCCATTGTAAATGCTGTGTGGATTTTGTCATGGAGAGGTGCATGTTTGTTATTGCAGAGCTTCTAAACTTAGTTTTAAATCTATAGTATGGTCATGGTGTCCTTTTGCCTTTTCCAGACATTACCACAGCATGGAGGTTTTCACTCACTATGACCTGATGAGTCTAAACGGCACCAAAGTAGCTGAGGGACACAAAGCCAGCTTCTGTCTAGAGGACACGCATTGTGAGGAAGGTAAATACAGTTTTTTTTTACTTCTTGCTTCACTTCCTAACACACTTTGCTCTGTATAGACCTCTGCTAGGTTGTAATTTAACACGCTCTTTTCCTTCGGTAAAAAAATAAACAGCTACAGGCAGTGAAACATTAAAAATGTTGATTGTTTCTTCAAGGTATCCAGAAGAGGTATGAGTGTGCAAACTTTGGGTCCCAGGGCATCTCAGTGGGCTGCTGGGATACTTACAGACATGACATCGACTGTCAGTGGATTGACGTCACAGACCTGAAGCCAGGGGATTACATTTTCCAGGTAAGACGTTGTTTGCCAGTCTAGACATCGTAGATATACTGTGATACATCTGCCACTGGAAAGATTTCCTCTTCTCCAGTGAACATGTTCCAAACATATGTTAACCTCAACTTTCCACCTCTCTGCATCTGCTTGAGTCTGGCATCCAGCCTAAGTACCCACTTATGAAGACATAAATAAGACAGCAGGGTTATGGAGGGACAGAGAACTTTGTCTGGATGCTGCAGAAGATAAATGAACCAGATTGTGGCACATATTAAAATCTTTCTGTATCATTTAAACTCATCATTTAATCTGAGGTGATCGTTCAGCAGATCAGTTTGTAAACTTCTAGTCTATGTATGAAAAAGGGGGTTGTTTTGCAATGTCTAATAAAACCACTGTTTCTTTTCATTCTCCAGATTGTGATAAACCCTAACTTTGAGGTGGCAGAATCAGATTACACCAACAACATCATGAAGTGCCGCTCCCGGTACGACGGACATCGGATGTGGACATACAACTGTCGTATAGGTGAGAACTTTACCAGCTGAACATCGCCGTTTGCTCTGTGCGCAACAGTTTAAAATGGAATAAACTGTAAAACAGTTATTTAATAAGATGCAATGAAGTAAACAAACCAAACTTAAAATTTAATGGACCGGATAAGTCAAATATTAAGTTCTAACTTGACTGTACAGAATTTCCATTCAAATCTTACTGCAATTATTTTTATTTGTCCTTCTTTAAGCCGAGTTACAGTAAACTACAGGAAAGTGCCAAACATTGCAAAAAAAATAATTAGGACTTCAATTTTGATAGACTACAACCATCAATCAACCAAGATCTGTGTTTAATGTGTCCTAGCGGGTATATACTTTGCCACACGATCACACATCTGTCAGCAGTGAAGCACACTTTTTAACATTTTACATCACTTTTACACCAATTCAGTGACCAAAAGGTCACATTTTCCCCAGTACCAGATGGTCAAGTTATTTAAAATCTCATCTAGAGTCTGCTGTCATCTAGAGGATTTGGTGGTTTTTAAAGTTTGTCTGCTGATGGGATTTTTTTATTCATTTTTAAATGCATTTAGTAATTTAACAATGCACAAACAGGACTTTTACAGAAACAATTACAGCCAATAGCACTTTATTCATAGGATTATTGCTATTTTAAATGTATACTAGTAAAATGTGTCACATTTTCTTTATTTATTACAATTTATTCTTTTGTTTAATCCACTGAAAGGCCACATTGTGGGAGCAGGAGAGTCGCATGTGGCCGCCAGTTGCCAACCTCTGAATAACAAAAATAAACCAGTATAAAAAACATTTGTTAACATGGGTCAGTTGATACATTATGCAACAATGTGATACTATTTCCCTGAAATTCTGAATGCTGTTAATTTCTACAATAGTTTCCATTTCACAGTCCTGTCACTCATATTGCACAAAAAATATGATTTCATTAAAATTCTAGTACAACAAAAACAAAGGAGACCTCTATTGTATAGCATTCTGTGTCATAGGGGTGAGATTGGTGGTAAATTTAAGACAACGTGAAATATAAAGACAATACAGAAAGATGCATAAGTTTTTGAAACTAAAATTTTGTCCATCTTAAAATCAAAACGTGTTTTTTCCTTTATAAAGAATAAACATCCTGCCGTAAGGGCAACAATACTCTTTCAGATTTTTTAGAATAAAAAGTATTGTAAAAAAATAAGGAACTTAACGTTGAATAAAACATTAAAATAAACTCTGAACTATGGGTCCAGATTTCAAATTATATTCACTCTCTTTCTGACCATCAGATTCAACTGTATCACATTACTCACATTAAGATGTAGACTAACATAAAAAGACATTGTGAAAACCTTTCTCAAACATTTTGGACCAAATCCTGAGTATCCTTCAAACTAAACTTAGAACCAGTGTGTAGAGTTTAGGGACATCTAGTGGTGAGCTTACATATTGCAACCAAACTCCAAAGCAATGGCTGCCAAATGAACATTTACCAAGAAGGAAAAACCTCTTCCAGGCTGGGCTTGTCCTTTCTACATAAAAGTGCAAAAAAGCTGGCCTCTATTCAGGAAGACCAACAACTTTACAAAAAAAAAAAAAAAAAAATAGAAAAAGGCATATTCAAATGTAACAAAAACATCACTTCTTTCTTCTAGATTATTGGTAACCAAAAAAACTGTACAAATATAAGACCTGTCACTGCCAATGGGCACGGTAAATCTGATACACTGGGTTCAAACATAACAAGTATAACGCCTCCTTACCTCCAGTGCCTCTCCTTTTAAACCTGTATCTGAGAGTTTAATATTTACCTAACACTGATTCACCATTATTCTTTAAATAGTGATCTAAACACTCAACAACAAGAGCCACAACTACAGAGTCCAAATGGGTCTGTTATGGGAACTTCACAGCCGTGCTGAGATGTTTTTCGGCTTCATCAGGGTGAATGTTGCTCATCTTCTGCCGTCCCATTCTTCTGACTCATTCTTAAATGTGCATATTACTTTATCAGTGGGGCAGGAACAGAGTCCTGGACAAAAGGTCTTTGTCGCAGCAGTGGAGCCTCTTCAAAGTGCCAGTGAACAGAGGCAGACCTCTGCTGGATCAAAAGAGAGCAAATAAAACCATTACACTTTTTGTGACAGTATGTAAACATGAATGTGTGAGAAAATTATCATTGATGCAGTGCTTTCCTATCCTGATCCATTTTCTTACAATGCATCGGTAACAGCACAGTAACCAAGCACCACAGTCATTATGTCCAAAAGGTCTCATAGTACGTTACATTTTTAATAAGACACCAGTCCCAGATGTCCTAGCAGAATATATCACAGATTCTTGCCCAAAACCCACACAGCACACACTTTCTGAAAAGTTAGAGACAGTGCTGTGCGAGCAACAGAAAAAAAAGGCATTTCTGGAAAGGTCACAGGTGCATTTCGCTGTGAAAGATTACATTTGTATTATATGTAACCTTAAAAGCATTCATATTGATTTCACAACTGAAAATATCATTGTCACAGTCTGTTTATTAATAGATTGTTGCGGGAAAGTCTGCTGAGAGTACAGCTAGGTGGGAGCTCCACATACACACACAGACATAAACACACACACATCCCCCTCTGGACCTCCCAACTCTGTGTAGCTCTTACAATAGTAAAATAGTTTTGAACATTCACATTGGAGATTCATTTATAATTTAAGCTCCCCATCGTCATGACAACAGGAGAATAAAGATCGAGGACCTGTTTCCACATGCAAGAGTATTTAGCGCTGGCACGTTTTCAACTCAAAGCTGATAGTCCAGTGTTTCCAGCGCTCAGTACCCTGGGTGGAAAGACGCCCTCAGAGTCAGCTGATGTTTGTCGCTGCATTCATAGCGCTCTGAGTTAAAAATAGTTCAACTTTTGTGGGAGCGTCGCACTTGTCTATGTCACTCCTGCCTCAAAATTAAAAACTGTCAGGACTTCTGGCAGTTCTTTAATTAACTTTGTGAAAAACAACTATGGAGGTGACAAGCTGCCTCATATATTTAAGGGAACTTTTGCCTTGTCTTCAGTTGTCCAACATAATTCCTCGACTCTGTTTTTGGGTGATCACTTTGATGGATTTAGGGAATATGATGCACACAGATTTTAAACATCCTGATACGGGTGTTACTGACAACAACTCTTGTTCAATGGCAACATTAAGTGCTTGCAAGAAGCTATCTGAAACTGAGGCTGAGAACACTTTCAACTGGAAAAACACTCTAAGAGAAGGGAAATACTCTACACCTTCCTAAATTCATACTGAAGGTCAAACACCACGGGAGCATGTTAGTGTCAGCACATAAAACGAGACAGACATCTGTGATGGGAATAAAAACACACAGAACATGTTAACAGACATACAGTCCAAAAGAAAACGGGTCAGGAGTTGGGGAACCATGGGAATTATACACAGTGAATGATAAAGTGCTGGAGTGCCACAGTGAAAACGTGCCAAAATCTTCATTTCAATTTGTTTCACTCCAGCGTTTGCTTTGTCATTCCAAACAATTTAATGATGTTGTTTCTGTCTTGCAGGAGGCTCACTGAGTTCAGACACAGATGACATGTTTCCTGGATTGCTGACCAATCATCTTCACCACAGGTAGATTGAAGACGGACTTCGAATATGGACAGTGCAGATGGACGGATGACAGGGGAGTGAATATGAATATTTGACAACCACTAGAGGAGAAGTGATGAACTTTTGTTGGGCTTGGGGCTCGACTGGTACAATGGACAATGATTTAATGGGAGAACGACCTGCTTGCTCATTCGATCCACTCCCCACATTCAGCTTTACGAAGACTCCATACCTCTCACGGTTTTACGGCCTTTTGGAAATGAAGGTTTAAATTTGGTGCATAAAGGGAGAGACACGAAGCAGCCTCATAACTTTAAAAAAGTGAACCAACGTGTGTTTTTTAAGCCAGATTTCAAGAATTTCTTGTGATTGATGCAAACTGTCGTCTCCTGATCTGGTGCTGCAGCTGAATTTTTGCACTGTGTGTTTTCTTGATGCCTTCACAGTGAAAAGTGAAAGTTTTACCCAGCTACTAAAAACAGATATGATGTTCTACATAACACAAAAGGTGATTTGTGAAAACAAAATAACCTGTTCTTTATAAATACTGTATTACACTTCCTACAAATCATAACAAAGTGTCACCAAAACTGAATAATGATCAATCAAAATGTGGGATTATTTTTACAAAAACTTACAGGGCATGGTGACTGCATTAGATTTTGTCTATAAGGTTGGGGTTGTTTGGATTGGATTCATTATTGTGGTATTCAATCTTTCATTGTCAAAGACTTGGACTTGTGCTTTCTTTTTTCAAGCATTGTATGTGCCATATACTTGACTTTTGCTCTTTAAAATCTTTTATTTATTAATTTTTCTCTTGGTTTCTTCAGTTAACATGTTTTGTATTCATGCTTTGTTCCTCTCCTCAGCGTCTCTCAATGCCTTACTGTTGTTACATCATTACCATCAGGGACTTTGTTTACTTTGTGGATGTTCTGTAAATGCCACAAATATATGTGAATATGCCTCCTCATTGTTCTGTAAATTAGTTGATTTTAAATGTAGCAGAAAAAAACAAGAGTCCTTGATTTTAGAAGGGTACTTGTTCCTTGCTGCCTGATTGTTTTTATTTTGTATGCATGGGTGAATGTGGAAAAGTATTACATTTTAAATAAAAAGTAGGCAGAATAGATCTTTGTTTGTGTGTTGTTTTTTATTGTTTACATATTGCCATATATAGCCTGAATATCAGGGGCAACATCATCTACATACAAAGACTAAATGTTTAAATGTGTGGCTATGTGGCAGTGTGTGTTGTTACACAGCTGTGTGTATGCATGACTTAAATAGAGTTAAGATAGAGTTGCATGTGTTTACCATTCCAACAGATCTAATCCATATCTAATCTAATACCATTTGGTTGTGACTTTATGGAGACATTACAATTCCAGGATGCTGAATATTAATTTGAAGAAATTATATTGAGTTTCTGTGAGCTTTATTTGGTGTGTTATATGGCTCTCTGCATGACAGAGTTCTTCTCTGAGCAAGACAAAGCTTGTTACCGGCATCCAACCCCAAATAGACCAAACACTGTGTCCTACCTACTTGCATCAGTAGTTCAAATCCACTGGCTGTCTCAGCTGACGGGCAAGAGGCTGCGTAAATACAGCTGATCGCAGGGCCACAAAAAGTGATGGAAATGATTCATACCCACATTCACACCCAAGCTTTTTATGATCTGTTTAGTGTTTTGGCTTTGACAGTGGTAAAAGAAACTGCACTTAAAAGACTTAGAGGGATTCTTCATGCAGTATAACACAAATGCATGGGGTGTCCAAAAACTATCCCACTGCTGTGTGTGCATATCAACAGCACATATATAAAAATATGCATATATTTTTGTACAGGGTGTCCATAAAGTCTCAGTTTTAAAAATATATTACAAAGGCAAGTGATGAGATATCTTAACCAGATTTGTTTTATTTTATTCAGTGTTTATTGAAGTTTTTATTCACATTAAAATTTTGTGTTTCATATATTCTGTTAAAAGAAGGACAACTATTAAATGAACTCCTATAAAATGGCTACTCCTCAAGAGAAGGCACAATGTGCATCCTGTTTGTGTTTATTGAGACAAAACCGAATGTACAGACTCAGCAAAACTACAGAACTTAGTATGGAAAAGATCCACCATCACGTCCTTCAGTTAGTGCATGGCACAAGAAATTTATGGAGACAGGGACAGTGTTTGATAAAGGGAGGAGTGGGCGACCAAGAATATCTGAGGAAAAAACATCAATCGTGCAAGACAAGCCTTTCCTTCCATTAACTGAATATCTGAAACTCAAAATTTGAATACGGATAAAACTTTGATAAACACTGATTAAAATAAAACATCTGGTTGAATAATTCATCAACTGCCATTATAATAGATTTTTTAAATTGTAAAGAGATTTTTTTTTTTTTAATGTATATTTTTGGGCATTTTGTGCCTTTATTGATAGGACAGAGACAGTGGATCGGCTCGAGAAAGGGGGAGAGAGAGCAGGGGAAGACACTCTCCAAACTGGCCACAGGCGGGATTCGGACCTGGACCAGCAGAAGCATGTACATGGGGTGCTAACCACTATGCCAAACCAGCACCCCGAAAGATATTTTATGGACACCCTGTACATTTACACACATACTTCCAACCCAACATGAACCCACCACGAGTACAGCACTGGACCACAGTGGCAAGGAAAAACCTCTGTTAACCAGTTGGGAACCACACTCAGGTTGAACAGCCATCCACTGAAGCCATGTTTGGGTGAGTGGGTGAATGTAGGGAGGTGGGTAGAGACAAAGTGACCAAATTAGAAATTGATGATGGTGACAAATTCATGGACACATGGACCACAAATGTTTCCCCATAATATTAGTCTCTATTAAATTGAAATATATAAGAAGTTAGCCCCTTAAGATACGACATCTTGTTCTCGGGAGGGTCCTCCTCTCTATGTGATGATACAGTCAATGATAGCCATGGATAGAGAGATTGTTTGGATATTAACAGCTAAAATTAGAACAAGTTGAAGAGTGCTGATTTTGATTATTACAGCATTAAGTTGAAATGCAATTAAACTGTGTTAATTGAATTTAAAGAAAATCATTTATATAAAACATAGCTCTACCTGAACCATCACAACACTAACAATATCTGACTTTACCTTTTCTGCTGTAAGCAAACTGTGTACATTTAGGTTAGTCTGTTTACCTGCATTAGCCAACAGCATAAAGGATTCCCTTCAGTATCTCTGCACTCTGTTGCGTCCCTGCAGCCCCAGGGCTCTGCTCACCATCCGCTGAGCAACAGCACAGTCTGTCCTGGGGCGCACCTTAACCGGCTGGATAAACTCTGGGACACAGCACACAAAAAACACTTTGGTCCCCATCCTCAGCACAAAAACAAAAACTCTTTTCAACACATACAACAGAGGAAAAACTGCACCAACAATAGTATTTCCAGGGCTGAAAGAAGTTTAACAAATGCTCTACCTGCGTGCCTAAAGGCCTTGCCTTTGGCCTTTTTACTCCCCTCTGCCAGAGCTCTTGCCTTCAGCAGTGGATGGGAGATGGAGAGAGCATGAAGTGCTGCAGATGAAATGAAGAACACGTTTAGATATTTTCATTCATTATTGAACCTAACTGTGTGATGTAGAGAGTCTCTTACCTGCTGACTCGCTAGAGAAAACTCCCAGAGCATGTGTGTTATCGATCCACTTTATCTTCATTCCAGCTTCACTGCGACAGTCAGGAGAGGAGCCGTTAGTAAAAGCTGAACCAAGAATAACTTTCAGGTAGGACACATTTATGTTTTTGGTTTAAGTCCTGACCTTTGTCAGACAAACCCTGGGACAAACTGACAATAATAATTTATGGGGCTGGAACAATATGCTTTTCTCCCGATTTGATTTTTACGATTCTTTAGGTGCCGATTCGATTTAAATTGTGATTCTACGATATTGATGATTTTTGCAATCTTTAGTTAGCTTTTTTAACACCAGCGAAAAAGATGAACAATGATGATGCCTACAGACTATATCAGGACAAATACACATCAAATGTGAGTCCGTTTTTAGGATTTATTCAACAATATATTTTAACCAGCTGTTTATACTCTCTCTTCAAAAGCCTGGATTGCATTTTAGTGGCTTACTAACACAGACAAAAATGAAGCATTAAATTTGGAGAAAAAAAAATTGATTCAAAAATTGTAAAACAAAAAAATCCTGATACTTATGTCAATCGATTTTTTTCTCCCACCCCTAATAATTAAGACGATTTTGTTTTGAAACTCACCTGAATTCAGCAAAAGCATCCATGAGGTCTTCGGTTTTGAATGACGGAGGGAAGTTATAGATCTCAATCACATGGCGGAAGTTTTCCAGGTTTAAAAACACGTTTTCATACATTGAATAGTCATTGGAAACATGCTCAATGGAAAAAGTCACTGCCTCCTTTAGATGCACCTTGATCTGTGGCCCATGTTTTAAGAAAGAAAAGAAAAATCAAATGTGAGTGTTAAATGGAATAAAAGATTAAACACAAAAGCAGATACTTTAATGATCATACCAAACTAGCCGGATCCTCAGCGTCCTCGCTCTCCTCAAGGGTCATATCTGCAAAGCAGGAAACAGTGTGGCCACATCCAGGGGGCTCACATGCATTAAGGATCTCAGGGCAAAGCTCTGGGCCATCACTGACATGACTGAGGACACAGTCCCCTGCACTGGGGACGGTTTCCTGTGCAGACGTGGAGGAGAGCTTTGAGTTTTCTGTAGTGTCAGGTCTGGAAACAGAGTCAGATAATCTGCAGCTACCCTGAGCTGGTCTGGACTGCTCTTGGTCTCCAACATGGTTCTGGGAGTTTTGTAAGGACAGTCTCTGGCGAACGGCTCTTGGCATGTAAAGCTGCTGGTCTGGTCTTTTAGGTGTTTTGCTCCTCACTGGGGCTGAAGGTTTAGGTTTTACATCGCTCTCTGTCTCACAGGCGCTGTTGTTGCTCTCGAGGTCACTTTCATCCTCCACCTCCAGCCTGAGGGAAAACAGATCTTTATGATGAACACCCATAGGTATTCTACAAGTTCAGATGAATGTCTGAAGGCAGTGGAGTGCAACAGGTTCAGATTTAAAACACCATTACCTAATGCCACATGACAAGAACCCCATGACACAAGACACTGGAGACAATGAGAGGTTGAGTTTACATTGTTGTTGGTTTTTCTTTGCAAGCAACTGATTAAGTTTGTCTATGATGTAAATCATTTCAATTATTATTTTATTTATTAAGGTTTTTCATTATGGTCCAGGGTTTTTAACAGCTTTCCTTCCACCTTCTGTACTGTTCTTTGTCAGATTTTTTCGTCTGCAGAACAGATGTCTTTATCAGTTTGGCTGCAAAACAAATCTACCTTAAGGTACAAATTAATTGACCTGACCCTGAACCTTAAACACCATCATAATCTGAATAACCAAAAACCAAGCCAGAGCTGGAGGAGTGTCTGTGGAGATCCACCATGAACAACGCTGCATTTACACAGTGTGTGTCAAACACACAAACCTTAGAAACTCTGCACTGATTTAGGGAAGCTTAGTAACAGTTTCATGTTTAAAACATCATGAAGGAGAGGCAGTAGGTCATAGAGGGGCTGGCCCCAAGGCTCTGTTTTTATTAAGGCTGGCAAAAACACTTTGTCTTTAAATAACAAATCTAACTGATCATCACACCAGTTGACTCAGCTTCAGAGTGATTCTTGTTGGCACCTGAGTTGTCAAGGTAACAACAGCTGACTAACTCAGTAACAACCGCGTGTCTGTTTAAACGTACGGACATAACAGAACAACTCTATGAACAAAACAAAAGCATTAAGACCTTTCCTTTTTAGCTTCAACAGCAGCTGCCTTAAAAATATTGTTCTCCCTGCCCCAAAACAGAGCTACCAGTGTGATGTCACACTATTATTTAAGCCCACTGGCTCATAGTAGGAAGCCCAGTCTAGAGCAGATACGTTGGAGTGAAAGCAGAGTTGTTGACAAAATGGCACAGGGCAGTCCTGGTCTGACCAGTGTCCACAAAGCTGACCTATAAATCAGTGGCGGACTAAACTCTGTTTTGGTAGGAAGCTTTAAAGGAGCAAAAGCTCTAACAGAACATCTCAGACAGACTGAGAATACAGCCCTGTCAGGGGGACTCTAACAGTGAAAATTAGACATTTTTCTAACATAAATGATTGTGAGCATACTTAACATATGAACCTGATTTATGGCAAAACATGACCTCTTTCAAACCAAACTCCAATGATGTATGTTATATGATCAAAAGTTTTTTATATTCAGTCTCCATTGTTTTCTTCACTAACAAAAACTCCTGTTGTCTCAATCTCATCACACTGTTTTCGAGGTTCACAAATTTGAAATAAAGTGCCAGATTAAAATTCTTACCTGATCTCAGAATGGCAGACCACCAACTGACGGCACCAGGCCTCTCCTACTGAGAAGGTGGTCAGATCAGCAAGGTCCTCGACGGTCCTATGGATCAAGAACCGCAGTCTGCTGGGTAAAGGAGGGAACAGGAGCACCCTGGGCACAGAAGAGAAGGACATGGCTCAACAGAGAGATTTTTTTTATTTTACATCATGAAGGAACTTTAATGTTGAACAGCTAAACTTTCTACTGTAGTTCCATTTTTGCAGATATAAAATGTGTACATTAATTATATCTGGTGTTTTCATTCATAAAACAGAAGTTTAGAATTGTATTTATATTTGTGGTATCTACTGTACAAGCACTCTCAGTTTACATGGAAAAAATATTTCTGAGACAGGTGTCTCCAGTGAGCTGGAGTTCAGATGACCTTTGGGTGGTTATGGTCTATAGAACAGACAATATTAATAATCAGCATATGTCCAAATTACAAAGATTACTGTGCTCCAAGTTTCGAAGGAGTTGTTGCTTAATAATATGATCAATAAACACAGCATCAAAAACTAAGAGAAAATGTCAGAACTCCTGTTTCATTCTGTGCAGAAATCAGCTGTTTGGCATCAAGTCATGGCTACATAGAAAGTTTGTGAATAACACAAAGGGTTTTCATTAACTGGGTCAGTTTTACCTCAAACAAGAACTTAACATGACCATAACATCAGAGGATCAGCACCAAAGTCACTGACAGCATCCACTTAATGAAAAAAACATGCTGATACAGTCCATTTCCTGCCTCAACCAAAGGCCTTGACCCAAACACGCCTTTTCCCCCTTTTGTTTGCTCCTGTACTTGTCTCTGACTCTTGTCTTGTAGGTGGCCTGGGATCCTTGGTGGAGACTGCCTGCTGCTGTGGAGTCACGAAGCCTCAAAACTACAATTATAGACAGAAATTTGGCATTTTCTTTAGCCCCATTCCAGTTTATAATCATTATAGCTCCTAATGTAGATAAATATAAGCTTGATCTTTCTATCCAGGGTTGATACATCTATAGTATCTATTTTAGCACCACATAGGCACGAGGTCCCTCTGAAAATGGGATGTCACATCTCAAGAGGTCTACTTTTAATATATTTATACTTAATGGAGACAAATATGGTAGGGATACATTTGTGGTCTGGGCACCTATGAGTTTGTCAATACCATAAATTCTTAGAATTAGTAAGACCATTATTGACTATAATTTTATAAAATTAGCACCACAATTATACAGAAACGATGACCCTACTGAAAACAAGATGTAGTATCTCAAGGGGCTAACCTCTAATAAATTTGTTCTCAGCAGAAACAGATGACGAGAACAGGTCTATGATTGGTGCATGGATCTGTCACTAACTTCAGTTTTTACTTCTGTCCACTTGTCTCCTCTTACCTCCCTTCCTTCACCCACACACCCAACACAGCATCGTGTGGATTTGCTGTTCATCATGAGACTGGGATCCACGTTCAAGATTTCCTGCTGCTTAAAGGTGTAGTGTGTAGAAGCTGTCAGTGAATATAGGATATAATGTTTCTATTTGTATGTTAAGTCTGTCAAAATAGGTGCACAATCATTTTAATTAAAACTTTGGTTTTCTTTTAATTAGAAAAAGTTTTTTACATCTATTTACCACAGGTCACCCCCTTGTGAAACTGACATAACGATCCGCCATGTTGTCTACTGATGGGTTTTCGGTACAGAAAGAGCGAAACGCGATTTTTGAATACGGGTCTACAAAAGTTTACAAAACCTATAATCATCATCTTAACTGACCGATAATATATCAAAATAATAGTTACAAATATTAATGGAAAAACCTTGTAAACTATGCCCTGTTCGCGATCTTTGTTGGTCTTCGCCGGCTCTTGTCCCTTAGTGATTTTATGCATTGACTACTGCAACTCTTTGCTAGCAGGTCTCCCTGCATGTACATTTAAATCTCTTCAGATGATTCAGAATGCAGCAGCACGTCTTGTCTTTTACCTGCCCAAAACAGCTCATGTCACCCCGCTGTTAATCTCTCTACACTGGCTTCCAGTGGCAGCTCGAATCAAATTTAAAGCTCTTCTTCTGGCCAAAAAAACAGTGACAAAAATGGCTCCTGCCTACCTGGACTCCCTCATCCAGGTCTACACTCCCTCTCGCCCGCTTCGCTCGGCCTGCGAAAGACGCCTGGTGCTCCCAGCCCAACATGGCTCTAAATCTCTAGCCAGACTCTTCTTTTCTGTTGTTCCCAAATGGTGGAATGAGTTACCTAACTCCATACGATCTGCAGAATCCCTTTCTACTTTTAAGAGATGTCTAAAGACTCATCTGTTCAGGGAACACTTTGGCACTTAATCTGATCTTCTCCTCTTTGTCCTCAGAGGTAGAAAGAAGCAGAAGGTCTCAGATCAGCTCTTAATGAATATTTAGCACTGAATTTTGAATGCTTGGAATGTTGATCGATGTTGCTGACTTGAAATATTCGCTGTGACTTGAATTATTCGTTGTGACTTGAATTATTGTTGTGATAGGCTGCATTATAAAAAAAAAAAAAATGGCACTTCTTCTGGCACCAGATGGCAGCACCTGTGGCCAATTGACTTGAAGCAATTCGACACACTTGCTAAGGTTTATCCCCTCTGTCCGAATTCTTGCTTGTGTTGTACGTCGCTTTGGACAAAAGCGTCTGCTAAATGAAATTGTAGAATTGTAGAATTAGTGATGTGATGTGTTACTAACAGATGGGCACATTCTGAATGCTGGATGTCACTAAAAAAGCCAATTTCTACATACTGCACCTTTAACAGAAGGTTTTTTCTTGCCGCCATGATTGAGGGATTCATGATTGGCTAAATGGATTCCTGTTGGGTGTTGGAAGTATATATTTGTAAACATGTGTATATGTGTATTTTATATGTGTCTATGCATATATGTGTGTCAATAAAAAGTGTCTTGATATGACACTTGTTATACATTGGTGCTGTACAAAAAAAGACTGCCTGGTTGACTGAAACATCTTAAGCACCGCAAGAACTACCATAGGGTCAAAAGAGGGCCAGACTGCTGCAGAATATTCATTTGTTCATTTTCTATGCCCCTTTATCCCTTTCGGGTTGGGGAGGGGGATTGGAGCCTATCCCAGCTGTTATTGGGCGAGAGGCGGGGTACACCCTGAACCGGTTGCCAGTCAATCACAGGGCCACATAGAGAAACAGACAACCATTCACACTCACACTCCTACCTAAGGGCAATTTAGAGTCACCAATTAACATAATGAGCATCTTTTTGCTTTGTGGGAGGAAGCCGGAGTGCCCGGAGAGAACCCACACATGCACAGGAAGAACATGCAAACTTCACACAGACAGGCTCCTGTCCGGCCCGGGAATCGAACTGGGAACCTTCTTGCTGTGAGGCACGTGCACCACCGCTGCAAAATATTCTCCAAAATAATCCTTTCACAGTTCAAAGCATCTCTAAGTCATACAGAAACTTTAAGAGTCTTGCACCCTATCTAAGAAATATTGTTAAAAATAGAGGACCACAAGTCATCAGATCCTGCCCACGAGGGAAATCTCTGCTGGAGTAAGTGTGAGCCCTCAACATAAGCAGGAGCGATTACAACTGTAGTATTTTGAAATTTATTCACATTGTAAACACAATATATTACATGTGCAAAAACGACCACCAGAGGTGGATGGGCTGACTTGTGTAAAACAAAAATTCAAAATAATATTCATGGTCAAATGTTTCAATCTCACATGGCTTTGAGATACTTTAAAAATACATCTGCTAAACCCTCTACAGACAGGAAGTTTCCTCCTCATATTTGCTGGATACGAGAATCCTCTGTGGGCCGAATGGGAAGCTATTAGGGACCTGATGTGGGTCCGGGGCCCCCGGTTGAGGATCAGCGGTCTTTACCTCTGATGGTCGCCCTTCTGCTGAAACAGCTCCAGCTCAGCCTTGACATTATGGACGAACTGACACTCTTCCTTAGGAGAGAAACTGGAGAAAGCCATCGGAGCCGGGTGGACGGAGGAGGAGGAGGGTCCTGCTGTGTTTGCTAACTAGCGCTGTATTCTAGCTTCAGGAAGTTGTCATCAGTTACGCACATCCGGTGTTTTCTCTTCAAAATAAAAGCCGCTACACTGCAGAGGAGGGCAGCTGGCGAAAGAGCGAACCACTACCCTCTCCAATGTGTCTTTACTGTAAATTTAAAATATCAAAAGATTACAAGACATGAAGAAAAATGCCAAACAACATGAAATATGTCCACTGTTTTTAGTAAAAAACAGAGCTACACATTTCTGCAGTTGTTGCTGTCAGACTCCCATGTTGGATTAAATGCCCTGTACAGGTTAACATTAAAATGTAAGTCAAATGTGCTGTAACAACCATCACATTTTTATAATTTAAAAAGCATAATTACAATGAATTCGGCACACTGTAAAATGTATAACAGAACACAATTATTTACAAATCCTTTACAGCCTAATTTGAATTGAATACACTCAAAAGAAAGGCTACGTAACCTGATAAACTTTTAATATTTAAATGTATATACACTGATTCTGATTTGATGCCTGCAACACATTCCAAAAAGGTAGGGACAGGTGCATATTTACAACTGTGTTAAACATTTCCTTTAAAAACCCTATAAACATTTGAGAACTGAGGACACTTGCAACTTTGTAGTTGAAATTGTTTCTTGTACTTCCTTCAAATGTGACTTCAGCTGCTCAACATTCTGTTATATCTATTGTTGTATTTTGCGCTTCATAATGGCCACATATTTTTAATGGGAGACAGATCTGAACTGCAGGCAGGGCAGTCTAGTAGCTGCATTCTTTTGATATGTTCAGAAAGTGTCTTGGTGTTGTTTCTAAAATAGTCAGGGATGTCCCTGAAAAAGACATTACTGTGTGCAATGGTAGTATATCAATCCAAAACCTCTGTGCCCCTTTCAGAATTAATGGTGCCTTCATAGATGTGCAGGTCACCCATGCCATGGGCACCAACACACCTTCATACCATCACAGATGGTGGCCTTTAAGCTTTGCACACAACTATTTGGATAGTTATGTTCTCTTAAACCCAGGGGACAAAACGTCTATGACTACCAAGAATAATTTGAAATGTGGGCTCGTCAGACCACAGCACTTTTCCACTTCCTGTCTGCCCATCTCAAATGAGCTCATGGACCCAATTTAAGACCAAACCAGGTAAATGGGAATGACTGGTATCTACAGGAACCCTGAACCCATCCACTGAATTAATATTAAATTATCATTAGTATAAATATATACTTAGCAAATCTCAAAGTATAAACCACTAACATAAACATAGGTTGTGTTTAATGAAGTACTTTTTATTAAAGCAAAATAATGACCCACGCATGACAGTCTGACATTTGCAACAGTGTATTGTGTGCTCTATAACTGATACAAATCAAACAAAAGGAGACATTAATTTGAAAGAAAACGGTTTTTTTTAATCAGAAAAAACATGAATACATTTGTAAGAAAAGTACACAATTTCTGTCAACCGCCCAGTATCGCAATTCTCAGTGGAGTTCAGAAATTTTTAAGGTTTCTGTGGTGTTAAGTGATAATGTAAAGGGAATGACATTCACAATAAAGATGGTGATTATAATGACAAATATATAACAAGGCTGATAAATTTGTGTGATCTAGTGCAGAGCCATGTCAGATTTAAGATAATATAATAAACATGCTCCATCTATGAAGTTGCCAAAGGCTTAAAGTCAAACTTGCATTATGTGTCCCTCTGGATATTACCCCAAATCAGTCACATTCATTCACAGATAAGAAAACTTCTGCCTTAACGAAGGCTACGACCTGCATGTTAATACTTTGGAGCTCTGCCCAAAACACAATCACCATTTTAAAACTGTGCCAACAACTCCACCCCAACATACCTCACCAACATTCCTTGGCGACTATAGCTTGACTTTATTACATTTGCAAAAACAAAACACGAGAATCACTTAGATTAACCATGATTAAAAAGATGCATTTAACACAATGGCACTATTTATAAAGTCTCGATCAACTAGGACATAATTTATACATCACTGCATTTGTAAAAAGACATGAAGACACATTTTTATAAACAAATAAGGAAAGGCAGACAGTAGAGTATTTATAAATAACAGAGAGAAGGATCAGATCAAAACTATATACATCCATTCAGGTGAAGCAGATGTCTGAATATGTACGGCCACACAGATGGAGAGTCTTCAGGTCAGCAGGAAGCCTAAAAGAGAGATGGAGAAAAAGAAAAGAACATGATGAAAGTTACAGGAAACAAAGGCTACAGAGACATCACATCTGGGGTTTACATTGGGCCAAATTTTTTCAAAGTCACTTCACGGACAGGACATAATCAGAGGTTAATATATAGACATGAGTATTGAAACGTTTCTACAATATTTTTTGCGTAAAATAAAAAGTTTTGTTGATTTTCTCTCTACAAGCCTAAAATAACAGGCTAAAATAACAGTTTACAGGACGCAGAAACTAAAGTGTATGCCTCTTTGTTCACCTGTTCAGCGTCCTGTGGCTCTGAGTTTTTGCTCTCCAGCAGCAATACGTCAACAAAAGGGGTCAGCAGGCAAAGAGCGGCTGCCTTTAGGTTCATGAGAAATAATATATAGCCTACTCATAGCTAATTTAATAAGAGCTCACTCAAGGTGATCTGCTGTAACCTCGGGTTCTTCTCCAGCATTGTGAAGCACAGTTTTGCTCTGCGTTTGTTGCCCCTCATCACACCGTTCTGTGTGTGATGTCATTAATGTTCAACTGAGCATGTGTGTCACTTTTGAAGCGTGAGCTGCTCAAATTGGAGGCTGCAGTCAGGCCACATTTACAGGTGTGATCTGAACAGCCAAAAACAAAAATCATTGCTCAAACTGAGCATTAAGGGCTGCAGTGTGAACATAGCTTAAGTTTCCAGGAGCTGTATTCACCCATATGCAAGGTGAGAAAAATGTTTCATGGGGCAGAAACAAAACAAGAGCAAACCACAAATGTGCCCAACTTTAAGACTGTTGGTGCCTCAGGATGAAATACGGCTATGTTCTTTGTGCATAGTGCCTTGAGATGGAGCAAATGGTGCAGGAAACATAAATGATCACTCATTAGCTGCTGTAATCAAACCTTTTATGTTCATTAACTGTTTAGAGGCTTATTCAAAATAGCACGTGGGCTGCAGTTGGACCTTGGGCTATAGTTTGGACACCTGTCCTGCTCTAGGAGCTCAGTAATGATAATAAATGATAATGCATAGATAAACAGTCTTTGAGCAAATGATCTGCTTTGTTTTTGTCAGTCATAACTGGTCAAGAATACGTTAAATCTTTTTTAAAAACAAGAAAAGTGTCTTTACAGAAACTGGAAGCTTTTATCTGTGCAACTGATGTGGTGCATGTATGTTTTCAATAAACTGAAATTACCCTGGACATTACCCAAACAAGGTGTATGTGAATGTAAACAGCTGAATTTTTCACCTGGACCTTACTGTGGTAACAGGGTAATGTTTTTAAACATGTTTTTAACTCATTTCCTGGAAAAAGCTAGCCCAAAAATACAGTTTTATTTCAAATTAAAATCAAAGAGTCAGGCTGAAGCCTCAGTGGTCACATGTGGGCCTGACTATCCGCAAATGAGCTTCATTCCAGAGAAGCGCATACCTCAAATCACTTTATCTTCCAGAGCCAATACTTCTGTCTTCAAAGATGGTGATTTCAACCTGAACACAAGCACGTTAAGGAAAAACAGCAACACGTTCAAATTTCATAACATATATCAAACTCTACCACTAAGACCTTCCTCCACATTTTCATCCCTGTTTGCTTCCATGTGTTAGAACTACAAAAGGTGTGTTTACACCAAACGCCACTGACACAACCTCAGCGACCACTCTCCATGCAAAGTCAAAGTACAGCTGTGACCACATCTCACATGATGGGACGCGCGCAACCTTGGTGACTTGGTCGTGCTACTGGGTCGCTTTGTACAAGAGACTAGGGTGCACCAAAGTAATGAATTTGAACTTTTGGGCAATGTCGCGTGTGGCTGTGCACAAAAGCCAATAAGCGTTGTGTAGGTGTGTGGCACTTACATTTTTTTTTCCGGATCAAAGAGTGACAGTCAATGTGGGAACATTAGCTCGTGAGGATGTTAGTTCCACCACATACAATTGAAATGGCGGTTCTCTGTGGTCCTATCCTTCCTCATCTGTAGTGTTTTACAGTTGATAGATTAATGAAAAGGATACAGTGGGAATAATGTCAGCTAAAAAAATACAAATATATGATATATATATGTATATAATATGACATGATTGCAGTGCAACTCAAGCAGGCGTGACGTAACTTAGTGACACAACAGTGACAAAATGAGCTATGGGTGGCGATGCGATCTTGGTTGCCCGAGTCGCGTTTGATGTGAACGCACCTTAGAAATGCAAAAGGCTTAACCCTTGACAACTATGGCTGATCTTGACAAAGGTTGTGAGGAAAACCTCTGAAAATGTAACAGCTGCTCAAAAATTAGTGTCACTGTGCATCAGCTTTCGCAGAAAATCCCAAAACAGTCGGCTGGAGTCCTGAAATGATTAAATGAAACAGTCAGTGATCAGGTGAAGGATACCACTCTCAGGCCTCTCTCTATGGGATCAGTCAACAGCAAACCCCTGGGAGCATATATCTTCTCGTTCTGGTCCTTGATATACCTGGCAATCTTTTTCAACACCTTGAGAGAAGGGGAGTAAAGAAGACTTTAGACATAAAGGTAACAAATGAACCCATCAGATATACATATATGTATAATATACTCAGGCAGCTTACCTTTTCATAGTGTGTCTCCATACACAGGAAGATCGTGTAAGCAGTTAGACAAGCAAGGCAGCCCTCCAAATACGACTTCCCCCCCAGTTTCTCTGCCTCTGCATACAGATTGTTCAGAGTCTGGATGGTTTCCTCAAATTGCTGCTTGTCCAGCTGAAACCACACACAGAAAACAATGATAATAAAAAGATTAGATATTGTTCACCAGTGGTTTTAAATTGGTGTGTCTGGGCGCACTAGTGTGTCATGGGGAATTTGTACAACCACACCTTATGACAGCAGAACAACAACTTCAGCTGCATTAATCTACATGAAGCTTCAAATTCTGTAGCTCAGAAAAAGATTTGTTAAATGTTTGTGAGAATACTCATGTCTGCTGTTAAAGGTAGAAGTGGATGAAATATATGTTGTACTCTGTCTATAGTGTAAATGTCAGTTGCTGAAAGTACAGGATTGAACAAAGTTTCAGTTAAACTATTGAATAGTTTCTTTAAAAATACGAAATAATGCATTTGGTTGTTGATATGCATTCTGCAAGGCAGATCAAATTTAACTCTGAGCTACATTAGATGATCAAAAAAAAACCTAGGAAGTACTGTTGACTACTTTGTTGGAGTATTAATGGGTTGTGCCTTGAGATTTTGGCTTAATTTAAATTTGTTACACACTTCATTGTCCAGTCAGTGATCAAAACAAGAATGTTACACTATAAATATTGGTGCTAAATGATAACAGAAAAAACACAAAAAGCATTTTCTTTATTGCTATATGTTTATCAGGATGGACAAACAGTGAGTTACTTCAAACAAATGCAGTAAATATTTATAGCTTAAAGTTAAAGTTCAGTCTTATCAATCATTTATTAGATGGTTGTTATCGTGATCCTTCACCAAAGGGAAAGGGGGATGTACAAATATGACAAATTAACTAATGCTAAAAAAATCTGTACCGGCTTCAAATGAGCAATTAGCATCTTTCCTAATGCACGCAGAGTAAATTAATTGTCTTCACTATGACTCAGAGGGCGTCTGACAGCTATGTTTACTATCTGCAGACAGATAATCCTGGTACACTGTGTAAATATTTATACAGCTGAATGAGATAACAAAAGTGTTACTCAATCACAACATAATGTTATTGAGAAATTTGTTGGACAGCTCTGGTAAATGTACCCTGGACTCCAGTTCTGAGGGGAACTTTGTCTGGAACTTGCAGATGGTCCCTGAGCTGTAGTCTCTCTGGACGAACACTTTGGAGGAGACAGCGGGCTGCTGGAGGTCCTGTAAGCTGTGGGTCTGACAACAAAAGAGCAAAAAAAAAAGTTGGAGGACTGTCCTAAAAATCAATACCTAAATAAACGGCAAGAAGGTTTACACATTTAAGAAAAATGTTTAAGTATTAAAGTGCATTAATGAAGCTCACGGCCACACCGGACGCGAATTCGCCTGGACGCGCATCGAGATTACATACAAAGTCTATGCAAACGCGTCTTGACGCAAATTCGCTCCGGGCGGCTTGTTGGACGCGTTTGGCGCGGCGCGTCTAGAGCGTTGGACGCGTTTGGCGCGACGCGTTTGGAGCGTCGAGGCGTTTTGACGCCCCAAACGCCTCGACGCTCGAGTTGAAAATGTTGAACTTTCGACGCCAGTTCGCGGCACGGCAGCCAATCAGCGATGACATTCCCCCCCGACGTCATTGATTTGATGACGTGTGAGGCTCAGCGGCCCCCTGCTCCCGCTCAAGCCCCTCTCAAAGATGGAGGAGAGGTTTATCGGCACTGTTTGCTATCATTCGGCGCTATACTATTCGGCGTGTATACTCTACAGAGACTGGAACAAAAGGAAGCAGGCTTGGGTGAAAGTCGCTGAGGAGACAGGTTTGATTTAATGATGTGTGGCGCCCCGGCCTCCTGCTCCTGCTCAAACCCCCTCTCAAAGATGGAGGAGAGGTTTATCTGCGCTGTTTGCCATCATCCGGAGCTAAACTACTCGGCGTGTGTACTCTACAGAGACTGGAACAAAAGGAGCAGGCTTGGGTGAAAGTCGCTGAGGAGACAGGTTTTGAAGGCAAGTTCTGTAAATATTCGTTTCCAGCTGGATTTGCCTGCACGGGTTATCACTGAGTCCGACCGGTTCCGGCTCTCTACTGCACATGCGCCCGGACGCGCGTCGTCCCACAGCTTGTCAAAATGTCCAGCGTCCAGCTTCGGGCGTTAAGCGCGGCACGTTAAAGGCTCTACGCGCGTTAAAATTCCCCAATTCGCGTCCAGTGTGGCCGTAGCATTATGCTATGAATAGCAATATAATACCGCTTTCACACTAAAACTAGCGGGTCAACACAGTTTTTTTAACTAGCTAACAATCAGCAAGTGAATCTTTCCCCACTGACAGCAGACCCAGGTCTAACCTGCGGCAGACGAGCTGTATGGTTTTGTTTATTCCTCTGGCGCACCAAGCTGATGATGTCATCAAGTTAATGACATCATCAGCGCAAGGTAGCCCCTCCATGTAAACAATGGAAAAGAGCATGAAGGCTGTGGACACGGTTTTCTTTACTTTGTACTTTTGTCTCTCTTTAAAAATCTACAATCTGGGTGCTGATGATACAAAGGTGGATGGAATTTGTTGCTGAGGCGGCAAAGAGTTACACAAGTTACAGACGGAGGGGGTGGCTGTGATATTATGCCGTGGGGACATTACTCCGATATCATGCTTAAATTAGCAGGTAAACCCGGGTGTGATGTTCTCACCGAAACCAATCAGAGGCGAGCCGATTAAACTTGTGTGTCTTGCAGGGTCAATCGACCCGAGTCAAAATGCAGATTAAACCCTTCCAAAGTGCCGACAGGAGCCGACTGTTAACAGGTTTAAACCGTTTTTTTGGCCAGTCTGAAAGGGGTACAAGTTAAGAATGAGACAAGAATTTTTTTTTTTCGAGTACACAGTTTTTCCATCATTTATCCCTTTTCATATTTAGACTGATGTGGTTGTTTTACTCACGTGAATATAACTGTAGTTGTTGTGTAAATATTTTTAAATCATAATTCAACTTCTACCTGTGAGACTAGTTACCTCTGTCAAGGAGTTTATGTTTTTGGCCTGAAACCTTTTTTTATTTTGGTTGTTTGTTAGCAAGATTACGCAAAAACTTAAGGACAGATTTTGCTGGTATTTTCAGGAGATGTTGGCAATGGCCCAACTTAAAAAAAAATATTAGACTTTGGTGGTGATCCAGATAACTATCATTAGTAGATGATCATTTTTGCTCAATGATTGTCTAACTACTAATTATATCAAGATGATTTGAGAACCTTGCGAGGGTTTTCAGAGTCAAGAATCCTATTATAATGGCAACTTTATCACGGAACTATTGCTTATAGATGTAACAGCAATATGTGAGCTACCTTGGCGCTCTCTGAGGGCTTTCTCATATATAATTTGTTTTCACTTTCAGGATAGTAAAGCTGGCTGAAATTAATAAATTGATATTGTTGGGAAGGAAAAAGAGATGATGGAGGGTGATCTGCATTTGAAGGACAGCTTCCCAGCTTTGACATCTGTCTGGACAGAGGTTAATAGAAGCATTAACAATTAGTTTCTACATTGTAGTAGGGCATAATATTATTATTATAATATTATATTAGTATTGGTACTTATTTGTCTGAAATTATGATTATCAGCATTGGAATATAAGATTACCTTTTACCACATTCACAGCCCATAATCTAGCTGTATAAAAGAGCCATCATTACCACAAATACAGGAACTACTGACCAAATGTTCAAAGGTATCATAAAGGTGTACCTTATCATCACGTATTGTCCACTTTTATTAATTAAAAAATGTCATTTAGTGAGGAAATAATGTTTTTCTTGCCACATATCAGTTTTAACCTTTAAAAGAGTGTCACTGTAAAAGACAGGTCAATCCAGTTAAGCGGGGGCTTTGTGCTCTTGACAAAAAATATCGGTGTTGACATCAGTATCTGGGATAAAGAGTTTTGAAAGATTCAAAACATTAATATCTCCATTTTGTAGACCAGTGATCATCAACTGATGATATATGACCTAAAATGTATCTTATTTCAGAAATGTTTGATCTATTTGTTTCTAAAAATCAATCTGTCAGTCATTTTAGCCAACATTAAACCCTAGAGAACTAACATATTAGAGTCAAACCCAGTTATGTGTAAAATGACAGCCTCAGAAAGCTATAGCCAAGATATGTCACTTGCTTGTCACTCGTTTGGGGGATAGGGACTGATCTCACTCTAAAAGGAAAAAACATGCATACAGGGCAGGAAAAATACAAATAATGAACCCGGCATATGTTAATTGGACCAGGATATATATCTAATAATTCGTTTTTTAATAGGATCTTGGGACGTATATAAAGAAAAAACGTCCCTTGCTCCAATGGGGGTGTTGACCCCTCTATGGACCCCTCAGCTTCAAACCTGCAGTTTTTCCAGGTGTTATGTCGATATTTGTTTCCAGATCAGAAGGTGTTTCCTGTCGCGGTGAGCTCAGTTGCTGATACAATCACTTAATTCAGTAACGCTAATTCAATGACACCTCACGTAAACCCAACACAAACATCTTTGTCGGCTCGATGTGTTTGTTTTCATACAGATATAAAATATGAAGATCATTAGATGAGAGTAAACACAGGCCAGATGCATCGACGGTAGCGTTAGCTCACGTTAGCTAACCTTTCGACGACATCGTTCATTACGCTTTCATGACACCGTTTCAGGCTCTTTATACGTCAACACGTCACTTAACACAACAGACTGACATGAGGAGATTGATGTTAGCCTTCTTCAAATAAATAAAACTCAGTAAATCTTACCTCGGCCATGGTGGACTTCTATGTCCCAACGCTGCAATGCATCGGCACTTCAGCACACAGGTCCACTTCCTTTTGGAATTTTACTTTCAAAATAAAAGACTCTTAGTCATCTAGTTGGAAAGGGGGCTGTGATGTAGCTGATAAACATGAACATATATTGAATTTTTGACTGGTCATTTTAAATTGAAGTAAGTGGTTTGATGTCTTCTATTCGATAATATAGTGTTTGTGAAGCAGGGGAATAAGAATTCAGATTTTTTCTAAATCCTAATTGATTTGTACTAGGTCATGTGACTTGCAGTACAAATGGGAATTGTAGAAGTCAAAATTTATAATTCTCACTCTTAAGCACTCTACAGACATGCACTGGTTACATGGATACGTTTACGTACACGCAATGTTGTTCGTCAGACTTGTCGGTTTGTGTAGATTTTATTTTGAAGACCGGCACACCCATTACAGGATTTACGTTTAATAAAATTTCGTCAATCGTAGACGTCATTTCCGGAATATGTTTACCAGGCCTTAATAGTGCTCCAAATAAAAGGGAGATCTCTGAAAATTATTGAGGACCAATTTCTATCAAGTGGCATGAATCATAATTCTATCTTAATATATTTCTTTGTTCATGGTATACTTATTGAAAGTTGTATTTTTTTACATACACAAGATACTAGAGCCATGAGGGAAATTAACGAGTGGCATGAACAAACGAGAAAATAAAACACGTTTAAATACAAATTACAAATAAATAAGAGGGGTCGGGGGTCTCAAGATTCATAAATCAAAGCATATTCCAGAGCAGTTTCATGAGGAAGTCCAGAGATCACATAGATGTACAGTAGGCTTAAAGTGTCTTGATGTTGTAAGTTAAGACCCTCAGCATACAAGAGGAACGGCTGCCATACTTCATTTAGATATAAAATTTCATGACTAGTCTTGGAGTTTTGATCCATTGTGATTTCCACCATCTCAGACATCTAGCAATTAAAAGCAACAAAATGCAATTGTTTTGATATCTTAGTGAAACCTGATAAGAGCAAATAGTTAAGTTTATTTATAGAGCACCTTCAAAAAGACAGCAGTCGATCAAAGTGCTGTACACAAATACATAGAAATATCATAGAAAAACATTGTAATAAAACAGTAAAAACTAAGGCACCTGTGATCTGTATGAGCTTACTGATGAAACGCCAGGGAGAATAAGTGGGCCTTTAAGGAAATAGGGCCACAAGTGAGCATGTCTCAGAAGTTTTTTGAAATTCATCAATGTAGACACCCAGTATGTATGCAAGGATGTGAATGTCCAAAACCCGAATACCATGTTGGCATTTATCAGTGAGTCAATGTTAGGATGAAGATGGGGCAGTCTGGACTTTGTCCAGTATATAGCTCTCACTGAATCGCCCCATGTCTGGCACAAAGATGGATCTCAAAATTAAAGACTTACAGAAGTCTGCCAGATTTACATTCAGATCCTGGGACCAACTATTTACAAGTGTTTGGTCAGATGAAGCAGAGTTGCAGAGTGTAGATATTAAGTCTTTCATTACCCTGAGAGCCTAAAGGATTCTATCAGTGTGTCTACTGAAGTGTGTGGAAAATCTTAATACTTTTCTGTACAAGTCTTACTTTAAACAAATGAGAATTTGGAAGCCAGTTACTAAAATGAAGCACCAAATTTCCTCACGTCATTCTGAAACCAGAACTCAAAGGCTTTGTCTTGTATTGGAGGAAATGTAGGTTTTTCCACAAACAGGCATGCAAAGTGGTGCATCTGAGCGTCAATGTGTTTACAAACCTGGCTCCATATGCAGAGTAGAGTTTATAAGTATATTGTTGCCAGTTAAAGCCTAACAGAAACAGGCAATATCTTCAAAAATTTGACAAGGCATAGGAAACAGACACGAGACAATAGATTAGATGGAGATTTGTTTTTATTGAACCATGTTTGGTTTGACTCTCATCTGTTCGCTGTATGCATTAGTCGAACAGACCGAAGCCCATGTCGTCATCGGATTCCTCAGACTCTTCCTTCACCTCCTCCTTGGCAGCAGGAGCAGCAGCAGTCTCTGCTGCAGCTACAGGAGCTGCAACTGCAGCAAATGCAGATGGGTCAGCCAGGAAGGCCTTGACCTGAAGGGGGGAGACAAGAAATTAATAAGATTTCTGGTCCTGTTCAACAAGAGAATGGTGTGATTTTCAAAATTAAAGGTGCCGTCTATTTGGTGGTTTCTGACAGACTAGTACCAAAACCGCTATAAATTCAGCAGGGCACTGCCTCACTACCCCATTAGGGCTGTCATTTTATTACTGTAGTGACTCAGTATGCAGTCCAGTGGGGGATTACATTGTCAAACACTACTTTTATGGTTCCTTTAAGTACTGCTGCTAGGTGAGAAATGATTATGTACACATGTAGTGAGTAATCTGAAGTGTGACAGGCTGAGATTGTGCACTGTGCCAACTGTATTATACAAGTTTTTGTACCCATGAAAGTTTAGTAAAATTTATGGACTTGAAAAAATGCAGCCAAATCACCCTCAAGAGTGGCTAACCAAACAACCAGCCCAACACTACTATAACCCCAGTAGCAGGTAAACCCATGGGCTTATTTGAAGTTTGATGTGCACACCTTGTCTGCAAGAGGGAAGGAGTAGTCCGTCTCAACAGCGACAGCAAGGACTCTCTTGTAGCCGTTGATGACAGAGTGTGGAACTGATGCCAAAGTGGGGTAGCCAATCTCCAGACAGACACTAGCGATGTTCCTCACACCCTACAAAAAAAAGGGTAAGCTCACATGAGGATCTGACATATAAAGCAAGACTCGATTTTTTAGGTATTTTGTAGCAACTTACCTCCAGGAATCTGGCATGCAGAGAGGCCTCTGTGATGTCGAGCACCTCAGGGCTGTACACACTGCCATTGTCATACACCTGCTGGATGATGAGCCCATAGGAGAAGGGCGAGATGTTCAGCATGTTGAGCAGCGTGGCTTCACTGGCACCAACCTTGTCGCCAGTCTTGATCAGGTTGACGTCACTCTGAGGGACAGATACACTTTATTAAGGAGTTGTACTTTGTTTAATCAGAAACATTAAAGGCACACACACTGTGTTGCAAAGTTCAGTATTCAAACTCACCAAGATTTCAATGGTTCCCCTAGAGATCTTGGTGGTGATACCCAGAGCCTGGAAGAAAGAGGTCTTCTCAGGACCCAGACCAGTATTCTGGGCAGGCACAGTCACATCACAAGGGGCGATGGCTCCAGCACGGGCAGCTGCAGGTACCTGGGATGTTGAGGGGGATAGTTTAGTCTGCTGAAAAGCTCTGCAGTTGGTCATTTCAAACCTAAAATCTACCAATACCTCATTAAACAAGTCTGTTTTTGCATACAATGTCTGAAACCTTACGTCCCTGGCAGTCAAGTGAAACTGGCAGACAGGGATAGCGAGGAAACAGGTTACTGTTTGCAGGGGGAACGACAACACAGTACTGCACAAGCTGTATTGTAACTTATCCTGCATGTCACAAAAATATATTTACATCATGCCTTGTCCAATTTGCATTCAATTCTGCAGTGCTGTCAGCATCCAAACCCTTCTTAATGGTCTGGTGCTGTACTGCACAGAACTAAATATTTGCTGCTGTACCTAAAAACCATCAGTACTAACTGATAACTTTCTCCAAAGCATTATCTGGCTTATGTACCAAAGTTTCCCGTTTAGTTATTTTTTGTTTACACTTGTTTTATGATTCTCTGACTGCTCTACTTGTATGATGTTATGTTTAAGTTTGTTTTGATCTACTATTCATGATGTCAAGTGATGTGTTCTGCTTTGCCAGCCATATTGCCACTTGATATACTTGCCCTGCACGTGGGTAAAAACTAACTAGAGGTAGTTAAAAAAAAAAAACTTTTACATGGACTTGTTTTGAACATGAAGACTTGTTGTCCAGTTTATGACATGAAATGACTGTTGGCCCCAAAACACAAACTGCATACTCCCTACTATTTCATCTAGGTATTTCTCATCTGAATCAACAGTTTGACATTGCTCTGGAGGGAAAAAAAGAAAAAAGACATTCCATCTGATGCATGTCCTCTTTTGACATCATGCTCTCACGTCCTTAATTTCCTTGGTGCTACAATGTACTACACAACTAAAGTTATCCCATTCGTTTGTGTCTTAAATACATTTACAGTAATGATCTGCACTCCAAAGACCAGAGATGTCTCACAGTCAATTCATTCAGGCTGCTGTAATTTTTGTCAAAGGCCTGAAAAAGAGCCCTACCTTGTTGGCCAGCAGCATGTCCCTCACTTCAGCCAGATCTTCCTTGGTGAAAACAAAGCCCACATTTCCTTTAATGTGAGGCAGGAGCCTGTGAAATCACAGCATCAACTGTTAAGACAAAACATAGTTAACATTTGCCTGACATTTCCTGGATTGTTGTGTCTGAGACCTTGCGTCCCTGGATGTCCAAGTGATGTAGACAGACAGGGATAGCTGGAAACAGGTTATTGTTTGCAGGGGGAACGACAAAGCAGTACCACACAGGCTGCATTGTAACTAAACCTGCAGAATATACAGATCTGATTCGAGGAAATCAAACTCACTTCTCCAAGGCAGGGTTGTTCTCCAGATGACCACGGATGGCTTTGCGCATCATGGTGTTTTTACCCATCAGAACCACCGCCTTCTCTCTCAGGGAGAGACGGATGGTCTGCATCTGCTTTGAGCCCACATTGTCAGCCCCCACAATGAAGCATTTTGGGTAGTCATCCAGGAGTTGCTATATTGGAGAAAAAAATAGTGGTCACCAAAATAGTCAATGACATGTTCAAACAAATTGTTCACATATGGTGTGGCAGGCACTCTGGTGTGTCTCAAGGCAAATCTAGGTGCACCCTGGGATTAATAAGATAAATTTAACAATGACTGTCTCAAATTTCTTTCAGTAAGTATTACATTTTTAAAATGGGATAATCAGTAAAATTTAACTAGCAATCCATCCTAAAAAGATAAGTGGGAGGGTAAAATAGTTACTGTCTCCCATTTATTAGACTAGATATTAACATAATGTGAATTTTAATGTTTGTTGCTGAATTTATAACACTCAACATAGCAATAATTCCCCGTTTAAATGTTAAAACTTTTAAGTCCCACAATGTGCATTATATGATATATATGCACCAGTTTCTTTCAAAATTAATGTGATTCATAGTAATATAAATAAAGCATGCCTTTTGCTTCACTTCCGGACTGCCTTGTTCTAAAATGTTGGAAAACCACTGCTCTATTAAAAACTTTAGAGGAAACTTATTTGCACTTACGATGATTTTCATAAAATAGTTGGACTTCCACGTGGCCCTGTCTTCCCTGGGCATCTTTGCAGTGCTTCCAAGGATCGCTGAGGAGCTGGTTTAAAGACAAGGTTGTATCTAAAAGAAAGAACACGATGAGGATTAAAAGTCAACCTTTGACCAGTTTTATATTACATCGTTTATTACTACATGAGGTCAGCAGCTAAGGTTAGTATGCTAACACCAAGCTAGCAGCATGTGAACAGGCCGCATCTGATTAAAACACATCGTCGCCCTGGTACAGGTGACTAAATATGGCTGTTGGTTGACTCTCTTTTTCTGTAAGAAGTGTTCACAGTCATAAGAGGCATAATTTCATATGATAGCAAAGAGAAAGAATACAGAAAGAGAGCGGGATGATACTTACCGCGCACTGTAGGGTCGCGTGAAAGAAAGAGGAAATCCACAAGCTCGGAAACATATATATACTGGATATCTGACCAATCAGAGGCGAGTCATCCTGTTACCTTCACAGCTATTGGCTGATGACTGTGTCAATCATTTCCACGGTTGCGCCTCTGCTCCCAGCGCGGTGCTGCGTTCGAGGCAACCCGTAACTCGTAGATTTCCCAGTGAAAATCTCCGAGTTTCGACCAGAAAGCGTTAAGGAGTTCTTGTATGTAAATTAACCAACATGGTAGCCATCATAATATTTATTCTTTATCAACTAACTCATTTGAGTGAAACAAAAGCGGGTAAACAGCGCATAATGTAACAGAAGTTTACTTTATAGTGTTTGTCATTATTTAGAGGCTGCCTCATTGGTTAGGCAGTGATGTGACGTCACAAGTCGTAACTCGGAGTACATCAATCTGGTACGAGTTCACGGATTGTATGTTACGAGTTCGACTGCCGTTCCAGTGCATTTTCACGAGTTACAGGTGGGAAATCTACGAGTTAAGGGTTGCCTCGAACGCAGCAGCGGGCGGAGCGCAACGCGTTTAACCCCGCCCACGTTGAGGCACGCCTCGGCCTGCACACTGCAGCCAGGGGCATTATCTGAACCAAACTCCACAGCGGAAGGGGGCGGTAGTTTACCAACGGATCTCGATGCCAACCGCTGTGAAACACAAAGAAGAGAGAGAGGAACCAACATCAGTTTCTGTGAGTGACATTAGAGCATGTTCTTGTGAGGGGCAGAAGATGGAGCAGTCTGCCCTGCCCCCGGAGCTCTGGACTCATGTGTTTGGATATCTCTCAACTCAGGATAAACTGAACATCAGGGCTTCATGCAGACACTTCAAGAAGCTGGTAGACCACTGCTCTGTCTGGAGAGGATGTTGGGTACACCTGGACTTTGAAAACCATTACAGCAGAGATTTCTGGGCCACTCTTCGTCAAAGAAAAGTAGCCAGCGTTGTGATGGGGAAGCGCGACTCTGATGGCTGGAGGGAGCTCTCCTCAAACCTCCCTGCTGTTTCCACGCTGCTTGTGGAGCAATGTTCCCACGAAGACCTGGACTTTTTGATGGAGTTTAGACATTTGAAGCACCTGGCTCTCCGACATGATGATCTCATAGACCTGGAGCTGGATAACGTGTCAGTGTTTGACCCCACACAGTTGACCCACCTGTGCCTCTGCTACTCAGTACTTCATGACCCCTCTGTTGAGAACTACATCTCATTTTTGTCTCAGTTTAGAGGCCTGACATCTCTGGTTTGTCACAGTAGTAAATTCACTGGGTTTTACCACATACTTAACTGCCTGCCTCAGCTGAAGCATCTCACATTGAGTCTGTACCCAGACTACATCTCTGGACCATCTCAGCATGAACTGGGCCCTCCTGCTGCAGCACATAACTCAGGATTGGCCAGTTTGGAAATCAATATCTTCGATGAGAACGTGTTTAACCCTGATGCCCTGATAACGATGCCCAACCTGACCAGTCTCTCTGTCTTCTTCGGCGTCTTATTTGAAGACGGCTGGGGGACTCTACCCTCTCACCTGAGTAACTGGCTGCGTAACTTTAACAAACTGTCAACCCTCATGATTGTCGATGGCCCTCCGGTGGAGGAGTTTGTCGCCTCCATTCCAGCCTCAGTTACCAGTCTCAGGCTGCGTGTAGAAAAAATATCCTCTGATGACCTGGCAGCCATAGCCACGGTGGTACCAAACCTCCTCCACCTTCACATTTACTCATGTCTTGGAGCAGCTCAGATCCCCAAACTTTTCCCAAAGCTGAAAAGTCTTAAACTCAACTATGCACGTGTACCAGAGAAGGATTTCTTAAGCCTCCACCTGCTGCAGGACCTGGAGTACTTGGAGATTCTGTCTGACTTCGACATCAGCCCGATTCTCTCTGAGCTCTTTGATAAGCTGCAAGCTCTCACACACTACAGACTTCAGGTCACACATGCTCTGGAGACATATCGGTTTTCCTCTAAATGTCCGTGTCAGTGGTAACAATGGGCTTGTTGAGTGTTTTTTCTTAAACGTTTTCTTGTTTTACAGGACACACCAAGTCCTCAAAGTTGCATACATTTCATAACAGTGTTTTTGAAAGACCAACATGTGCTGAGATTGTCATGACTGTTTGGGATTATAAGAGATTCAAGGGTGTTTTGGAATAGTATTTTTTGACAATATGTTCATCTCTTGAATAATTTCAGGTTATAAGAAAGTAAACCCAACAAATATGACCATTTTTGTGTTTTTTTTTTTTTTTTGGATCAGATGTTAAACTAGTACCACCGACTAGCACTTTTATCCCCAAGTCATACAAGCCCCAGACAGTGAAAGTGCAGTGTCGAGTCTTTGGTGGTCATGTTGTTAATTTCTAAAGAATGTTCTAAGAAAGGGTTGAAAATGACACCCACAGACCTTGGCTTTTTGAAGTTCAAAATGTAATCAGTTTATCTGTAAGTCAGAGTTTATATTTGGTGAAGTTGAAATAAAATCCCATTAAACATACTCTCGACATTTCTTTAACAAGTAAGGGAAGAAGATGACTCTCAGAGACTCTATATGGCCATAAAATATGTCATCAGTTCATCATTCAGAATGGAGGTTTGTGCAAGGTCTGATGAATTGAGATATATTGTGATGGATCATATTGTGATATGTGTTTCATTGTCAATATAGACCCCTGTGTGGAAAAAGTACATTTTTTTTCTTTTGCCAAAATAGAGCTTCTCGTGTAAAGATAAAAATACTGAAGCAAATTTGTAAAAAGGAAAAAGAAAAGATAAGAAAACCTAGGTCCTTTTTCAGTTTTTTCCCCCAAAATCTGACAATTATTCAATCAAAAAGAAAGGCAATGTGCTTACTTAAATGTTAACCTGAAACACCAGCCAGACCATTTAAAATATTCACTCATCCATCTTAGAATTTATTTTGTATTTATATTTTCTCTATATTTATTCATTTTTTAAACTTATATCCATTTTTTTAATTAATACTTTATTGAACATTTGAACAAACACTGGTTCAAGGTCTATAAACCTAATGATCTGTTTAGCAATTTTTTAAGGTTTAAAAAGATAAAATGATCAATAATGCATTTTAAATACAAAGGTAAAATAATAAATAGAAATAATAATTCAAAAAGAATATAAAACTAGAATAAAACAAAGACTTAACAAAATATGAAGTTCAAGAAATCATCCTTAATATAGATATATTCACTTTAACATGTGTTAGTCATGTATCTTCACATTTCCCCACAGTCTATCAACTTAAAAATTAACAACAGAAATTTAATGAAAATAAAAAATAAATTAAAGCAAAAAATAATGTATGTGTATCTGTTCTTCAATCAGCAAGCACCACAATTCATGCATTTATTCAAGGTTAATTCATATTCAGCTTCAGCCCTTGTCTTAGCTTCAATGTATTTCAGATAGTCTCCCCACTTTATGAAATATTTCTCAGTCCTGTTATTGCACCTAAAAGATATTTTTTCATAAGATGCCACCTTTGCTAGTTCTGTGTACCATTCCTGAAAAGGTGGTTCACCTGAGTTCCTCTTATATCCATCTTTTTGATATATTGTTCTACCTACTTTTTGGAACTGCTTTTGGAATCCTGCTTCCCAGAGGGAGTTTTCCCAAAGGCATTAATGAATTCTATCTCATCTAATGTAATCTAATCTAGAAAGAACCCATAAATAGTATTTGAGAATGACAAAACATTTAAGTTGCATCTCTGGCAGGTAATTGGACAATTGTTCCCTCAATCAGCATTTATTACAGTCGGTCTAATCAGATTATGTCGTGGGCGGGTCTTGCAGTGATGCACATTAACGACTTTGTAAAACAAAACTCATCAAAACATGTCAGAAGTGGAGCAAAATATCCTTTCTATTGAGAAGTTTATAGCTGTTATTTCTCATTTAATACAGAAATGCAGCGAAAATCTGATAAAGCTGTTACTGAAGCTGTTAGCATCTATATGAATCTCTGTAAGTGCAATCACTTCCTGTTGTTGTCTTGCTGGTAGCTCCCACCTCTTCCTGCGCTAAAGGATACTGATTGGGCCGTAACACTTTGGGCCAAACACAAACCTTGCAGATGGCAGCTTAGGAAGATGTAACTGTATGATTACAGACATTGGATCAGGCTGAGCCAGCTGCTGTGCAAGGATACTAAAACTATATCTGGTTCATGGTAATGTATTTACTTGTGTATATGGAATCAATTTCATCTTAAAATTAATGGTAGTAGTCAGGATGGTTAGAAAGCTGTCTGTGAGTAATTTCAACTACCTGACAGAAAACCTGACAGATTCGGCCCCTGAGGTGTTTAGACTGAGGTCTCCCTACAGCATTATTGAGTCACTCAGCATGTGAACACGCACATTTGTCTGGTTTACATTTTTGGAGATTTTACTGAAGCAGACAAACAGACGTTGGAGTCTAATCTTAATCAGACAAAGGTAATAACTGTGATATTTGAATTCTGATTAACATGGAATAAACAGCCACAATAGCCTGCAGTAGAAAAGCCAATATGAAACAGCATCTTTTGAGTAATTTTAATTCTGAGCAGGATAAAAGATGTGAATATGATTAATGAACTATGACAAAATACAAATGGATTTTTTGCTAATATTGACAACCACTTATTTTATTGAATGAATAGAGCAGTTAAAAGTTCTGAATAATATTAAAATATTCAAAATAGTGTGGAAATAGACACACCTGGGGTCATGTGAACCTTTCTACATTTATTCTGAATCTTGTCACCTCATGTTGGAATTTTGTAACAGTGGCCTTTTGGAAGTTTTTTTTTCACTGTCAGTTTTCCTTTCTCTTCCTGTCACTGCATTTCTGACACATAGGGATTTCCTCAGATACCAAGAAGTAGTACTATCTAATTTATAGTGTCCATGAAGTCTGTGTGAAAGAGAATTACTTGTTTTTTCATGGCCATCGTTTTCAGCTTTTGTGTCTTTGGCCCACAAGTTGATGGTAAAAATGAATTTATCAATTGCAGTCACCTTCACACACTCAAAAGAAGCTGGAGCAGCAGAGACTGATAACTGACTTTGGCCTGTAGGGAGCAGCAGTGAGTCCATGAAGTCTGATCTGTCAATCCCAAACCTTTTCAGAGCATCAGCTGAATAAAATGTCTAAGCTTCCATGGCTACTGATAGGAAGCTTCAACTTTGATGAAATATCTCTTTACAAAACCATTAGATGTATATTTAGTCACATACTAAGCTCTGCAAAATCTTACGGCAACTGTATTGTACAAATGTTTTAAAAGCATCAAACATACCTCAGCACAATACATACTCCAAAACTCCCAACACCACAGAGTTTCATTCTAACATCCTGAATGCGGTTTATCCATCTGGCGTTTTATTGTAATAGAATTTGGATTTGACACTAATAACCAGTTTTTCCCCCCAATATTCATCCTCTGCACCCTTATGACTCTGCAAAGGGTTCTCACTGGAATTACTTCTCTCAAAAAGACATGTAATATAGATTTCCTGTGGACATTAAGTAAATAATCTTCTATTGAACAATATTTTAATCTCTGGAGAATGCTACATTCACAAATGCAGATGCATTAAGTTTGTCCCCATGTGCCTACGCTAATGAGTTTCTGTATAACAGCCCTCAAAATCATGAAAGATGAATTTGAAAAATCTACTGGATATTATAGAAGAATATGAACTGCAAGAAATGCTGAAGCTATTCAAAGCTTATGTTACTTATCGATTCCATTTATTCATTTTATTTATCATTCCATCCCTTCATGCACATGTGCCCTATTTCCTTGTGCACTTTATAAGAGCTTGTACATCATGTACATATTTGTATATTTTGTTGTACAAAATAAAGTTGAAAGTTCTTCAACATCTCATTTGAGAGGGCAGAGTGAACTTTGACAAACTTTCAACCCTTGTGATCGTCCAGCGCACTAACCTGCTGTACCATCATGTTGGAACCATCTTCTAAAATTATAAAAATCATAGTTAGGCTAAATGCTTTCACCAAGTTCAATATGTGTGTGTCAAACATATTCATAAATGCCAAAAAGTAAAGGCATTGGTAGACAGAGGAACCACAAATTCACTTTGAAACAAGAAAATGCCAGAAATAAAATGTCTGTTTATTTGCTACAGATATCATCAGCCAGAAATTAGGACCGACAGATTCTCACAGCCCACCCACTGTAACAAGGAGCCATGAAGAAAACAAAAAACAGATGCTTTTAGATCACATTTATCTCCAAGTGCAGAGCAAAGTCGTCTTTATCTCATCAAAAGAAAAGGCCTTTGTCTTTATTCATGACTTCTCTGAAAGAATAAAACTCATAAGGCGATATTATGTAGGCAGATAAATATACAAGAGACAAAACTGACAAAAAATCATGTTAATTCTGCCCTGCTACTTCCTGTGATCTGAGTCTGCTACGGGTGAACACTAAACCTTTGGCTGAGAGTCAGCATAGATGTTTTTTTTTTATTTTTGCCTTTCTAATTACAGTGTAAACCTTTGAGTGAAACCACAGCAGATGAAGCTCCTCCCAGAGCTCAGCACATAAAGAGTCAAATCACAGGAAAGGCTTACAGCTCCACAGTGTATAAGACCTTATTGCAATGACACATTTGGCACAAGAGCAAACACCTACACAAGGTAAAAGCAATCGGAATTAGGGATGCATGATATTACTGATTTGGCAGAGGATAGCTTTAAATATTACCAGTATCACATTTTTGACAATGTTTACAGCCTCACACATTGGTCATAAAAATGCACACACCAGCTGGAGGACTGGAAGAAAATGTATGAATGTAGCACAGTGTGCCACCTTATAGGATGGAGCACATCATGTTTGTTTTACTGAACATGTCAGCCAAATCAGTTTCTATGATTTTCATCTCTGATTATCATTTATTGTTTTTTCTTCTTTTCTGAAGCAAATAATCTGCCTAAATAAGAGCAGCATGCCAGTTCTCGTGGGAGAGAAAGTTTGGTTAAAAGAATAAATGTGGAGAAAATCAATATTTCATAACAGCAAAAATCTAATATTGTGCATCCCTAATCTGAATGTGTATTCACTCATTGCACACGCGATCAAATAAAAGACAAAACAGTCTGTATAATCACATTTTTTTTCAAATAAGGCTGCAAGTAAGAAGATATAATGAGAGATTACAGAGGTGTCAAAAGCTCAGCCCTGGCTCAGCATCTTGTACTGATTTCTGATCAGCTGTCAATAAAACGGGTTGTGTTTCCATTGAAGTCGGACTCTGGAATCAAAGCTGGTTCTTGATTTTGTGAATAACAGGGTCAACTACTGTCGGCCTAAACGCCCATAGAGCCAGCTCTGCATATCAGTGTGAGCCCTAACAGCTCAAAAATATAGATTTATTCTCATAAAAACAGTGACAAAACACAGTTCTGTCACAAAGTCGAGCACTCTCCAGCTATATATAAATGTTAGACTCTGATTGTAACACCCACCAGCAGCGAGTGCTGAGAAAAACTCCACATGAAAGAAAGCATGCTTTAAATCTAAATGCACAACCACAGTTTAAACCCTGAACCAGCCATATTTAAAGATTTAATACAGTGATCGATTCACAACAGCAGTAAAGATAAATATGAAATAAAAAGAAGTGAAACTATGTTATTCTGATGTCTGAGATATTCAACTATGATTTGGCATGATCACATTGCACCATTTTTATACATTAACAACCACCCTGCATACTGTTTATTATTGATATACCAAATTTGTCATCAATGCAACACAGAGTTATATTTTTTCATTATTTGTGTAAGTAACTTTATTTTTTTTTACGTTGGAGAAAGTTCCAAACTGCTACAGGAAAAGAAGTTGAAGGAATATTACTAATGTTTGACTTCCAGTGTAAAAATGATGAATTACAAGAGCACAGATGTGAATGTCATTTAGGTTGAACTGAGTACTTTGATTGTAAAAGAGTAGAAAAATAATCTTGTTGAAATGTGTAAAATGCACCATAAGACAATCTCATCAAGAGATGTGTGGTTGGAGTGTGCAGAGTGTAAACGGCTACTTTAAAGAAACAAAGAGTCGGTCTGCGTGTGCACGTAGATAATGGAGTATTTCAATGGTAACTGTAAATGGCACCTCGAGAGTTTCCAAAGCTAGAAAAATACATCTTTTACATAGATTATTCCAACACCTATTGGCCAAGAACTACATATTTAACACTCACATGGTTTGAAAACTGCCCCGGTCGACCCTCTGTGGTCCATGCACAAAACCTCCATTAGGTGCAGGGTCTCACTCTGCAGCGAGGGAATAAAATCATTTACAAATAGTCGTACTTTGGCCTGTGTATGCTACATAGGGCATACTCATACAAGGGCAAATTTGACTTTTGTTCTTTGTCGCACACAGGAATAAAACTCTAAATGAAAATCTCTTTGGGCTCTGTTAAAAATGTCTTCCTTAAAAGTGTAAAACACTGAGCCTGAGAGTTTGGACAGTCGGGGAGTGAAAAGTCAAAAACATTTATACTCTTAAGATATGATCCACACCCTCTGCCTCTGTCATCACTTCACCCACTCAAACATGCCAGACGTGTGATTTACACACACCAACACATGCACTCAGTCATGTAAATAAATGTGTAGACTTGTGCACAGACACTGATACACATGCTCTAGCTGAAGAGTTTAATGAAACAGCCTTGGCAGTAGGGTTTGTCGTTCTGCTCTTTGAAGGTGCCTTTGTTCAGCTGCTTGAGGCAGAACGCACACACAAAGTGCTCTGGGTGGAACTTCTTGCCCATGGCTGTGATGCAGCGGCCAGTGATCGGCTTCTGACAGCCCGAGCACAGCGAGCCACGCCGCTCGTGGTAGTGTGCCTCGCAGTACGGCTGTCCGTCATGGTCGAAGAAGCTGCCATTTATGAATGGCGTGAAGCATTCCTGGGGAAAAAAACAGAAAATAGAGTTTTGAATTTATAATCATAATTGTAATAATAATTAAAATGATACATTTATTAACATAGAGCTTATATAAACAAAATGCTCTGACAAACACATTGAAAAATACAACATAAAAAAGCACAAGAATCCAAACAGCAAACAGCCCACTGAGCATAAATGACTCTGGTAAACATTAGAGCCCAAGCAATACAAGAACCCAACCATGTAAAACGAGACCAAGACAACCAAAAATGAAAGAGGATAAAGACAGTAAGACATAAAACAAACTAGAAAGCACTTGGAGAGCACAAACCTCTGCCAAGGTAGCTCACATGTTACTGTTACATCTATAAGCAATAGTTCCATGACAAAGTTTCCACCATATTATGATTCATGAGCCTGAAAACCCACACTGAGCATGCAGGATTACCTCCGCCAAGGAGGTTATGTGATTGCCGGCATCTGTTTGTTTGTTTGTTTGTTTGTTTCTCTGTTAGCAACATAACTCAAAAAGTTATGGGCCGATTTCGATGAAATTTTCAGGAAATGTCCAGATTTAGATAAGGAAAAAATGATGACAATACCATGATAAAACCATGACAAAAATGTGATTTTCATGTATAACTACTGAACTAAAATAGATATCATTATAAATCCAATTGCTTATGGTATGTTTTCATGGTCAATGAATCTAAATATTTACATGAAATAAAGGTAGGACTAATATTTATGGTGAAAATCACAATATGGGTGAGGACTGTGGCGCTGGCAGAGGTCTGAGCTCTCCGAGTCCACTTCTAGTATTGACATTGTTATTAGAGAGTTACTGAACAAAAACAATAATTTGCTAATGGCAGTCATTCATTTCAAGTTTGGCCATCTCCTGAAAATTACAGTAAAATCTGTCCAGTAGTTTTTTAGCGTAATCTTGCAAACAAACACACAAACATATGCCGGCAAAAACATAACATCCTAAGCAGTAATTAGGAAAGAAGAAAAGCTAAGCAGGGTTAAAACAGCACTTTAACATTTAGAACTAACACATTTAGGGGAAATAAATCAAAGAATTGAAAGGAAAACTGTAATCGTAATTAATAAATACAAATAAATGGGTCAGAATACAGAAATAGATGGCATTTTTAAAATGTTAAAATCAGATCATGTAAGTTAAAAAAGCAATTAGCATTTATGACAGCAAGAGAGGCCAATAAATGCACAATAAATACCAATTTCATTGTTTCTGGAACGTGAGCTTGTGCATGATGCACACTGTCTTTACACACTAACAATTCTGAGGTACAAGGGGGATGGAAAAGTCTTGTATAAGATCAGGAAACTCCAGTTTGACTTGTTATTAAAGGCAAACTGTAAAGATAGCCTTGAAGTTCATAATACTAAAATAATTATGATATTTAAACTTTAAAGGGACTGTATTTACAACTAAACAATCTCCCTGCATTCATTTGGAAAACATTAAACATTCCTTTCCATATATTAAACTATACTGTTGAGAGAAAATGCAGCAGGTTGTCATTTCCACCCTCAATATCCTATGACAAACAAATGTTGAACAACGCACCCTGCAGACGAAGCATTCTGGGTGCCAGAGCGAGTTGAGAGCAGAGATGTAATTCTCCAGGATGGCACGAGCACAGCCGCCACATTTAGGAGCAAACATGTCAAAGTAATCCTTCCTGCAGTACGCCTTTCCATCCTTCTCATGAAACCCTGGAGAGAAAACAGAGAGCGACTGTCAGAGCTTTACTTCAGCATCAGTCTGGCATTGTGGGGGTTCATAAATAATCAGCCGATACCTTCTGGTCCAAAAAAGCCTCCACACTGGGCACAAAAGAAGTGCTCTGGATGCCAGGTTTTGTCTAAAGCAGTCACGACTTTCTGTAAATTGAAAACAAAACAAAAACACATGTCATTGAGTATATTTTAATATGTCAGGGAAAGGTGTTCCCTCAAGTTGTCCTTCAATAACAAATGCCTGCCTGTGGGACTCTGCAGGAGGAGCTGACACTTCAGAGAGCCAAGGCCAGAAGAGGGCAGACACAGTCCACAGAAGGGGAATGGGTGGTGCTGCAATCCCAGGACCCTGAGCTCATGTTTTCCACATTTTACATCATTTTTATGAGCTGATCCCAAAGAAAATTCAAAGACTTCATCTGCCACAAAATTTTAAACACCCCATCCAAACAGATATCTGCAGTAGGGCAGGGTTTCTTCACTGAATGTACATTTGTGAAAGTGGCAGCTACACCGTGCTCTGCCACCAGGGGGCGCAGCGTTAAAGAGAGAGGTTAAATCAGGGGAGGCAACATTTAACATTCATCATCTGAGAAGATGCAGCATGACAGTGCAATGAAAAATGTTATTAAATCACATATCAGTAAAATTAACATTAAGCTTAATGGTTATTAGAAATGGAGAGAAACAATAAGAGAGAAAGGAACAGTTATTCAGGAAACTCATACAGGGACTTGTGTTGGCATTTCCTCAGATTTTATCATCCACTGTTCACTTCTTTACCCAAACCTCTGAAAAAGTGTGTCTCTGTGTGTTAGTGTAGTTCTGTAAAGGCTGGAAAAAAAAACCCTTTAGGAGTGTGTCGCTGTGTGGACAAGGCAGAGAGCTGACAAGTTGAAGAAGAGAGAAGCGCACAGTGAGTGTGACATTTAACTGTCTGCAATGCAACTGGAAGTCACTTCACTTCTGTTGCCTCTGGGCTGTGTGTGTGGGGCACGTCTGTGCGCGTTAAGGCTGCACCATTCTTACTTTAAAAGGAATTTTCCTCCACAAGACCAACTTCACCCGTGATCTTTTTAAATGCCCTTGAAATTAAAACACCACCTCCTGCATTCAATAGACAAATCCTGCACTAGAGCAGGACGTGAACTGAACAGTCTCTTTCTAATGTTTCCTTTCACAGCAGCTGGTATTTTGAGATGGTTCTTTTTCTCTCGTTGATATCACATACTGGATGTTGTGTTGAAGATTGAGCTGGTTTTGGGAATTTTTGTGTTACAAAGCAGCACCGCAATAATGCCCGAGTATTACTTACGAGGGTCAAGAGTAACCAGTTACTTTCATTAAAGAGACTGTGAGGAGTTTCTAAGTAATTACAAAAAAGTCTCACTTTTAGATATATGCCTGATCGAAATACACACTTTAAGATGAGTTTTATAGCATCAAAATAGGTTATCTATAAATGCTATTCCTTAGCCTTCCGGACATGGCTGGACTGGCCTGGATACTCAACTTTGGGAACAAGACAATTAAAACTCGAGCAAATTTATATTATTCAGACACGTCTTAGAGCACTGGGCTGTAAGTAGAGATATATAGCCGGCTACAACTATGATAGTAAGTTTTCCAAAAATTGCTTGTTGTCACTCATCAAAAACTACCGCTACGTAACTAGAAAGAGATACATTACCTCGTCGCTTTGCATCCTGTAAGTTGTTGAAAAAAGAAGTTGTAAAGCAATGCAGAGTTCTCAGGAAGGTCAGAGCTGCATTTATCACAACAAACACATGCTTTGACTTCAGTTACGTCTTTTGGTGCGTTCCTGTCGTAGTCAGAAGTAGGAATTTCCGGGTTCCGAGTAGGAAACTGCAACTGGCACGTCCCCCGAAGTCAGAATTTCCTACTGGGAACTCGGTGAAACCTCGCCACCCCTGAGTTGACAATCGAAGATGGATGCCCCCGGTGTGAACAGTTATTTAGCTCCTGTAATAATCAATTTATTTGTACTTCTGACTGGGTTGTGTCGCTCTAGATCAGCTGTATACATAGTATTGTTAGACTTATATTTACAAAAATGCTGCCATAGTAATAATCACATTCTTCATGTGATATTTGTGAACAACAACGCAGGGCGCGCTAACAACAGCTAACAATAGCCTGGTAGATCAATGTTTTTTCCGACTTCAACTGGAACGCTGATAAGTCGGAGATGATGTCGCTCCCATTTCCGAGGTTACTGGAACGCAGCATTACGACAGTCGCCGTGCGTGCTCATGGGTAGCAGAGTCTTTATTTCGCCGGTAATAGATTCTCCTCATAGCACCTTTAACATTACTGTAACTAAGTACACTTGTATCAAATTAGTGATTACAATACTTGATAATGACCACTGCAACTACATTAGTTCAGCAATTATACTTAAATGATCAGAAACATGACGTCCCTGAGGGTTTGTTCTTTTTGTTAAATGACAGTTTATGAGCAACTTTCAGTGAACAAATAAAATGATATTTTTTGATGCATTAGTGCAGATAGTTGAACAAACATACAGTATATTCATACCGTATACTCTAGGGATGCACAACTGCATCTGTTCAACATTGGTTTTGGCCAATTTCAACCATTTTTACAAACATCGGTCATCAGAGAATTAACACAGGGTAAACTGATATCAGTATTCAGATGTTTATTTGTAGTGCTTTACCAATTAAATGCTGATGTATGGCACGCCTATCTGCTGATTTACCAAACATTCTTTATTCAGGGTAGTAAAAATAACCCGTTGGAAAAGCTGTGATGTGATTTCATAATCAGACATGACAAAAAAAAACTGACATTTTGGGAGAATTGCACCTTAAGAAGTAATTAGAAAAACATCAGTACTGCCAAACGCTGTAATCAGAACTGTCCAGTGTGTGTCTCATTACCATACTCATATAATTTCCATTTATTATCTATTTTGTAAAATAAAGTGTGCAGTAATTTCTCACTTTATATTACTCAAATCAAATGTTTTAAATCTTGAACTATTAAACACTGGACAGAATTATTGGTCAACTGATGGCACTCTGGTTTTGTCCCTTTTCGCACAACTCAGAACATTGTTTACAAAATACTCAGTACTGTAAGTGTGGTTGACAATTACTATTTTTTACTTTTGCGTTAGTAGAATTATAGCATTACACTTAAACCTGTTTGTGTCACCTAAGCATATATTTCTTGTCAAAAAAGTGTCTCCAGCTCCACAATCTTGCCTTTGTCCTGCATGTCACACTGCTGACTGTGTGGTTACCACCCAACAGTGAATGAAAGCGGAGTGCTGTAAATGAGGAAAAAACAGGAAGGGGACTGAAGTATATAGAGGTATCAAAGGCGAGTCTGTGGTCTGCCTGATGTCTCAAATGTATATTTTCCTGTTCATGGATGGGTGTGACAGAGCAGCAGCTTCTAATTGTGAGGCAAATGTGTGAACACGTAATAAAGGCTGGTACAAATGCACATGGGAAGTTGAACAAGTGAATCTTTGCCGTTTAGAATGAAACAACTTGTATAAATGAATACAGATTGTGACTTTTTTTCCATCAGCCATGCAGCCCTGTGTGTGTGTGTGTGTGTGTGTGTGTGTGTGTGTGTGTGTGTGTGTGTGTTTGGCTGTTTTGGTCTAATCCACCGTCAAAGTCTGCCCGAGAGAGAACGATATTCGACATGTAGTGATTTTTCCGGTAAGGACTTAATCCATTAAGTCATGAATAAATAAATATCATTATGCAGCCATCCCTCCCAGTGAGAGTGTTGATGTGTGTTTGCAGTACTAACATCCAGTATGGGTCCGTTGCAGTAGTGGCATCTTGGCGAGAACAGGCTGTGGTAATCTTTCTCACAGTACGGCTGCCCCTCACGCTCAAAGAAGTTTCTGGAGCCGATCTCCTCCTGGCAGTGGGTGCACACAAAGTGCTCGGGGTGCCACGTTCGGCCCATGGCTGTCACCACCTGGCGCAGGGAGACACAGTGCATTAAATAAAAATGAAGATCTGAGGGGAAGGACCTGGCTCAGCAGGGAACAGCAGCTTTGCATGGAGGAGGCAGAGGAGTCTCTGCCAGGAGCAGCAGATGCAGACCTCGTAACTGAATGTTTAAGAAATGATGGAAATTTCTCACATCTATTGCAGTTTTATAAAATGCCAGCTCCACTCTAGCTAAAGAAAATAATAAATTTGTTCCTTTTCAAAGCTGTACTGAAGTGAGTTGCTAAAAGCAAAAAATATCATCAGTCCATTTCAAGTTTCCCCACTTAGAGCTTGGCAATTAAGAGAAAGCTGAATTATTGATGGATTGACTGGCTCAGGCCTTAAGCATCAACAAATCCTGAAAAATGTGGATAATGAGCCAGCTCTGCTCAACTCCTGCAACTTTGGTTGATGCATCAGCAGTGGATTTTTACTTTCAATAAAAAAGTTCTCAAACAAAAAAAAAAACTATGATGAAATTTAATAAGACATTTTTATTTTTAGGGAGCTTGTCCCACTATCATAGACTTAAACTTTTACTATACTGTGGTAAAAACACTGCTATATAATAATCAGTATACAAGACCAGATAAACATTTGGGTAAAAGCAACAGGACGTCTTGATAAGAGAAACCAATCATATGATGACTGTTTTAAACCAAAAAATTATGTTTACAAAAATTAAAATTAGCTTCCCTGCTCATTATAAACCTTGCTACTTGGACTATAAACTGGTAACCTGACATGCCAGATAGACACTTCAGTATACACAAGCCCATCTGACAACAGCCCATAGTACGTGGGGGAGGGCTGAACATTTCAAAAATAAATCAGGAAGGTGAAAAGAAGACTGTGGTGTCGATCACATTCAATGCACTGCTGAAGCACACAACCTGAGCCAGTACATATATCAAACTCTCGTCAAAACTGTCAGGAGAGGTGCCAAAATATAGTTTTTCATTGAGAAATGTTTTCACTATTGCTTGTTTTTTTCCACTCTAAGTAAAGAAATGTTGTCTAGGTCTGATAAAAGTGCTTCTGGAGTTCTGTGATCCATGCTCCTCCCTATGTGGGCAGCCATTACTTGCAGGCTTGCTGCAACCTTGTTTCTTGCAGTCATCACACTTGCAGATCGCGTCTGTCTCTCCTCAAAGGATGCTGATTGGTTTTTGTGTCTCCATAGGCTAACACTAATCGTTCCAGCTTAGAGCATTGGAAGATTGATCTGCCTGATTCTGATCAAGCTGCACTGCAAGGTAATAAACAACAGTAATACTTCACATTTTTGGCATTTGTTCACTTGTTAAGTTCCTGCTCTCTGTATTAGGGCTCTACTGTATATCTCTTTGAAATGAAGAGGCTGTCCTGTTAGCACTCAGGGTTGTGTTTTTCTCAAAATGTTCTGTGATCAGCAAAGCCGCCCTGATGCTTTCTGAAAATGGCAACACCCCTAAACCTGATCTGAAGTCTCAAGGCTGTGGTTGGTCTGGTATAAATAGGACACGCTGGAAAGATAGGCCGACATTCAGAAGATCAAAAGACAGACTCCTCTGAGCATGTTCCTTGTGCACAGGATGTAAAACAGCACTGACTGCTTCATTTCATTACATTTGATGAAATCTTCGAAGTTTTTTTATTTTAAAGTAATCTTTTCTGTATTATCTGTGCAGAGAGACAGTGAATGGAGTGAGAAAGGGGGAAAGAGGGCAGGAGAAGACGAGCAGGAAACAGGAATTGAACTCAGGCTGCTCACATGAGGCCTAAATACATGGTAAGCACACAGACCTAACCCGTTTGGCCTCTGGCAATGCCAAGTGTTGAACAGACCAGAGGGTTCAGAGATGGTGCTACAAGCTCCCCCCACAGCACACTCTTCTTTTATACACCCAGAAATGCAGAACTACAGACACTGAACTCAACTGATTTATCATTTTCACACTTAATTATGGGTGCCACTGATAACTGCGCTCAATCATTTTACTGCAGTCCGTCTGATTAATTCAAGCCTCTACGGTTTTATAGTCTTCTTTTATTTTTACCCTCAGTCAAACACCGGATGATTGCTTTTTGTTTACTAATACATAGATTTATATCCGACCTCAAACAAACAATTGGTTACAGCTGTGCGATAACTTCCTCTTAAATGTCATCCACCTTTTTAATAACCATTTTTTTGTACTGAAATGTTTCTAAATATGTATTTATTTTTCTCTTGCATGCAGAGCGTGTGAGTGCACCTTTATGGTATTTGGTGGAGACATTTCCTTCCTGTACAAGATGAAAAAAGTGTGAAGGATTGAACAATGTATCATTACCTGTCCAACAATGGGTTTCTTGCAGGCTCCACAGACGCCTTTAGCCACCGTCTGGACTCCCAGTCTGTTGAGATCGGACTGCAGGCTTCCCAGCATGTTGTCCAGCTTGTTGGCAGGTTTGGGTGTAATCGTGGGAGAAGTCTTTCCTTGTGACTGGATCTGATGTAGACGGGGAACCAAAGTTGACAAAGATGCTTAAAGAGCCGACAAAACAACAGGGACACTGAAATTTCCCCCTGTGGGACTAATAAAGGTTTATCTTATCGTACACTTTTTGTGAATTATAGATTTTGATTTATTTACCCAGCCCTCATATCTGTTGTCATCTTATAAGCCAATAAATGTTAAATGTCAAGTGGTGAGGAGCTCAGTAGGGGTCACAAGGTGTCCCTCGACTACCATTTCTCAAAATTATTGTAGAATTTGTTTTTTATTTTGTTTGTCCAACATCAATACTTGCTCAGAATTTATCCCTGGGATGTAGAGAGTAAAAGGTAACTGCCATGTTTGTGAAAGAGGACGATTTTTGGACACATCTTTTTCATTTGTGTTGGTTGAAATGTCACAACTAAACTGTTAGAACTTAAGAAACAAGACTTGCTGGTGTATGTGAGAGACATGTTTACTCATTAAAACTTTCATTTTTCATCCAATTGCAGAGGAAGGGTAATTCTAGAAAGATCACTGTGAAAATTTTGAGAGGTGTTGCTCTTGTGTTACTTCAGATGCCTTCTTGGAATATGTGGTCAGAGCTAAGATTAGTTAAATAAAGCTATCCAGGACAAAATGTGCTCCTATCATCCCTAACCTGGAGACATTTGTGATAACTCTCTGATATCAAAATTGTGTGAGTGAATGTCTCTGGCTCCTGAAATGTAAGCAAGCGTCTCGGATGGTGGTGAGGTTATTGGAGCTTCATGACTCTTACATTCCAGTGGGAGAAGAAAATAGCATCTCTGCTGCATGTATTCTCTCTCTCTCACCCTCGCACACACACAAATAAAACAGCCACTGGCCTTTGACTGCCATTTAGACTTTAAGTCTTGTCTGGATCTTCTGCTTTTCACCAAAAGACCCGACCCCTGAAAGAGCTGGCATTCAGCTCCAGCATGCTGCTCTCTAACCCAGTGGGACCTGTTGACGGAAGTCCTGTGGGAGATGTTATTACTGTGCTGGTAACTGTGCTGTCATGTGGCAGATTATGTGTCAGTGTCACTGCAAGCATGCCATTCCTGCTCATGGCAGGAAAGTTAGTGTAACGGGAACATGGGGGTTACACTCCTCTCTCCTCTAAGCTCTTAAACTTTGTACTGCACTCTGAGCTCACAGTTGCTGGCGCCGTCAGATGTCAGAATTAGAAAGGAGGCTCAGTCTTTCTACCCTGGACGTCAGCACCACTCACGACACGGACTGACTGGATTTCTAACAAAGCTTTCAGCTGATGCCATCGAGCATCAGTTGACACTAGTGGCTTAAAACGGAGTCAAAAAAGTTGTGCCTGCATACAAACTGTCCTGCAGTGGTATGGATTTGAACCAGCTGAGTCGCATGATCCAATAAAACAACCCAAAGTGGAAACAAAGTGACAGAAAGCAAGAAGAGTGTGAAACAAAAAGAATGAGGGTGATGCATGCCTGCAATGGAGGGAAGATGGGGTCGTAATCAGTCTGACAACCCACTGATACAAAGACCTTGGGAGGCGGAGGAGGCGTGACAGGCTTGGGAGGGGGGCTAGGTGACGGGGGAGGCTGGACAGGGGGAGGCGTGGGATCCCTGGGAGGAGGAGGAGTCGGCTCCTTCGGGGGTGGAGGGGTTGGTTCTCGGGGAGGGGGAGGGGTTGGAGGGGGAGGAGGAAGTGGTGGAGGAGTCTGCTTGACTGGGGGCAGCTTTTTGGGTGCTGGGGGAGATTGAGGAGGGGGGAGAACTTTTCTCTGTGGGGCAGGTGATTCTGGAGGGATGATGATTTTCTGAAGGGCAGGGAGGAAAAGGAAAAGACCAGAGAGAGGAGAGCAAACACAAAACAGAGAAAAAAAGACATGAGAATGGAGCAAACAGGGAAGACTACAGGACAGAAAATGGTAAAATATTAAGCGTTCAAAGATGCCAAAGACCAATAAAATGTCTGTCTATATTTAAGATTTGCCAGTAAGTTTCATGATTGACTCAAAATTAGCTCAGCTATTAGAGTAGATATAAACTGAACAAATAGTCTAAGGTTGAAGAGAAAGCTACAAAGTACAGACTCCAGCTGAGTCTACCTTATCCACAGCAGGCTGGGCTTCCCGTGTTCGCTGTGGATTGGACATGACAATAACTCCTTCTGTCATCCAATCATCTGGCTGCTGCTTGCGCCTGCGCTCTACTTTTCCAATGCCAAGCTTCCCCTGCAGCTCCTCGATCAGTTTGTCTTGAGAGTTGCTCTTGTTCACGATGATCGGCCCCATTTTACGTCGTAACATCCCGTCCTTGAACATGGGATGCACATTGGAGGTCTCTTTGGTTCGGCGGATTACCGACTTGAGCTGGAGAGTGGATGTTATGAGCAAGTGCAATTCATCAGATAGTCCATGTCCAGTTGCAAAAACAAGCAGGCTAGGCACAGAGAGTCTCATTAAAGAGGGACAATCACTCAAGCAGCACTGGCTCAAGGAAAATATTGTTTGGAAGGTTTTCTCAAGCATTTGTCCTTTTGCCCACAAAAGCTATGCATAGCTTTGCATTCCAGTCTGATTTATTTTTTACTTCTACTTAAAACTTCAGCATGCCGGACAAATATGTCATAACCTCACAGGCCCTTCATAACATTTTGCAAGTCTGCAACCGACAAAATGAGGCCAAAATGTGTGAGAGGCAAAGTTCTTTAAAAGCAGCTTGTGCAGGCTTTTGCTGCCAGAATGACACCATCGGTGATTAAAAACACATTCTGTGCATCATCCACGCTTTGCAAAAACATGACGAGCCAATCCCTGTGACTAACATTGCGAGGTCTGACTGAAGCAAGTATGGGCATGCAGAAACATCCTCTCAGTTAAGCTTTCAACATCAGCCACAAATACAGTCTCAACAGGGAGATTTCTCCCTCAAGGCATGTTGCAATTGCTATGCAATGACACCACATGCACCACACCACAACGGCAGAGAAAATCCTCTCAGTACACTGTGTATTCACAGCTCCTTGATTTTTGTTGGAGCTGCTCTCCCAAAACAAGCATATTAAGGCACATAGAGCCACATGCTGGCAGAACAATTTGACCGGGCGGTTCTGCCCTTGTTGTCAGACATAATTAATGTCTAAGGCCACATGGCCAGATAATAGTGAGACCCCATGGGGTAATACAGCCTGTCTAACTGTATGCCAGCAGCTTATTTTGGGAGAGTCAGAGTTGATGTGTCCTACTTGGCCAGAAGCAGAGAGTCGCTCAACAGCAGAGGGCTGCTGCGTGGGCAGGTCCAGCGTTGCATCTGGTGTCCCGGGGCAGGATGAGGGGGTGTAGCACTCGTCAATCCAGCTGGACTCAGTCATGGGTGTCAGAGTCCCCTCTCGGCTAAGTTCAGGGTAAATTCCATCCTCTTCATCCCAAGACCTGTCTTCCATCCCAGGCATAACACTGGCAGATGGCTGATTGTCTGGGGCTAAGAGTTTGTCCAGAGCATCGTCCAGTAAAGGCTCCCGGCACGGCCAAGATAAATCCAGAACGTCACCCCCATGCCTATCTGATGGAGGAGGGGACAGGCTTTTGGATGCAGGTGTGGGTGACACTGGTGAAGCTCTGGGAGTGCTGGTGTTTGGAACGTTGTAAAGTTTTCTGATGACTGGACTCTTGGGAACTGTAGTTTCAGTTTTTACACCTGGTACTGGGCTTGAAAGTCTGGGGAGAACAACGGGGCTTGAACTCTTTGAAAATTTATCAGGGCTAGAAGTCTTGGGTGAACCCTCAGAACTGGCAATATTAGGGATTGTGACAGGACTGGCAGCCTTTGGAACTGGACTTGAAAGCCTGGGGACTGCCACTGGACTGGCACACTTTGGCTCTGTTTCAGGACTGGCATTCTTTGGGATGGTTATAGGACTAGAAATGGTGGGAACTGTCACTGGACTTGCACTTTGTGGAATTGGACTGGAAAGTCTTGGGACTGTTACCGGACTTGCTATTTTTACAGGTGATTCTGGACTACCACTGACAGCAACAGGACTGGAGCTTTTAGGGACTGGGCTTGGACTCCTGGGGCACTGAAGATCAGGGGGGCTTGGACTTTTAGCTCTGAAAACGGGACTGGGTTTTGATGACACAGGAACAGGACTAGGGCTGGATGAAACAACCGGACTGGAGTTTTTGGGGGTGACTACAGGACTGGGACTTTTTTTAACACTCTCTGGACTTGGGCTCTTTCCAAGTGGGCTTGAAACTTTGCCATCAGAGACTTCAGGTGGACTAGGGGGCTTTATAGCACTGGAGATACTGACAGTTTCCACCGTAGAGATCTCAGCACTTACACTGACACCATCTTCAATGTGCTGGACCTTGGAGTACTGAAGGCTCTTGGATGATAAAACCACCACAGTGGAACCAGCTAAAGGGGCTGAACCACCATCCTCATCTATGTGGAGCTCCAGGGGAAGAGGAGTAGAGGACGGGGTTTCAGAACAAGATGGTAGAGGGGTGTCTGCTGAACTAATAACATGATTTACAGATGAGTCGGTTACTGTGTCAACAACTGGTGAACCAGCAGGAAGTGAGAGGTCTACAACTGCCTCCTGATTTACTGACAACTGAGAACCAGACTAAGATAGGTGCAGATGCCGTGATGAAAAGGTAGAGAAGAGACGGGACACACAGAGTGGAAAAGAAAAGAGGAAGACATGAGAAAAAAAACTGTGAGAATGAAAGGAGTAAAATGAAGGCTGTGTGGCAGACAGGAGAGGGTTGGACTGATCTTATTGCAATCTGCTGACCTTCTCAATCCATCTAAACTTTCCAAAACACAACAAACAAATGTGCGAAAAGTATTGTTTCAGCTTCTTTAAAAAAAAAAGCAATAGCCAGTGTTGAGGGTATCACATTGCAAAGTAACCAATGGGAGTAGTTTTACAGTAAAATGATCAACTGCATTAATTTGATCAAATAATTTATTATTAAGTACTTCTTCCATTAAGCCCCACATCACTTAACACTTATTTCTGTGGAATAAAACAGCATTGTGTTTGTTTCCCTCCTACTTGTCGCATTGAGGTAAAAAAGCAGTGTGTGTGTGCAAAGTTAGCAGATCAGCAAAATATGTAGGAGAAGACAGCCATGTGGAAATGTCCTTATTATGTTGGACTTTAGGATAAAGGCAGAAAGAACAACATTCCCATGACATGTAATGTATATAATGATAATATTCATAGTCAGCTGTGGTGCACTGTTTGACACACAGTCAAAAGAAATACCTCAAAACTGATGATTCTAACAGAACAAGTGCTCTATTCCATGAGTATGACCATTGTTAAACATTTAAAGTTTCTGGTTTTTAGAGACTCTTATATGAATTTGTTAGAAAAGTCATTATGTGTGGTGTAGTAAAAGAATCAAGAAAACTCCTCCACTCCTCCTTTGCGAGTGGATGAGCAAAATGCTTTTTTTTAAGAATGTCACTGCAGGTATCACAAGTAGAATGTCTGATACTGAAATGAAACGCCTTCCGCTAAAAGCGTTATAATGCTGTTTGACTCTTGAACTCCCTTTGTCTTTAACAAGTATGTTATTTTGCTGTTAGTAGCATCTCTGGAACAAAATTCATCTCCTTACTGTGACTTCAGACCTATACAAAGTGACTCTATCACCTCTTCTTCCTCTATTGTTATTTTGTTAGGATACCACAGCAGAGGTCCATGCTTGTTTATTATTATTATTATTCTTTATTATCATTATAAGATACTATAAAGGTATATTTTGTATGGAAAAACGAAGCCTCAGGTACCAACACTGAGTTAAATTCAAGATGAGTTGAGGAACAACAAAAGTAAGAGTCGTCTTGGTTCCAGCAGCAGTGAACCATTTAACATCAAGATAAACAAAATATAAAAAAGCCACATAATAGAACCAGACAAAAAAAAAACACAATCAACTTTTGTGCAACAAAACATCTTCTGAATTCTAAAAAGATAACTCCTCTATCTCTATGTACTAAATCTACCAACTTGTTAATCATACTCACGTTGCTCTGGACCTTGAAGTCAGACAGGGAGGCCATGAGCTCGTCCAGCTCCCTCGTGGCAGAGGATGCAGACATCCTGGCCTGCTGCTGTGCCGGTGTTTCCTCTTGTCCATCTGTTTGTTCATCTGACACAACCAATGGTGTGGGACTGAAAACAAAAGACCAAAACTGAGCACACACTTTGAATGACAATCTAAATTTCCAAAGCAACAACAACAGTTTTTTGTTTAACTACATTGACATTTACACATCTTTTTAACACTTATATAATCTGTCACTTACATGGGTGAGGGGACTGAGCTTTCCAGCTCATCCAGAAGGCTCTCAACACTTGGACGTACATCCTCTATCCCTCGACCTACACCACAACGTTTAGGCTTCTCCATTACAGGTGGAGCTACCTTGCCTGCGTTTGAGACTCCATTTTCATGAATATGGTGGATGGTGCTGCTCACAGGGAGTGGAGGGGCTGTTTCTTCTGTTAAAAAAATGATTATTTTTCATCAAATCACATCATGGTTCAATTCCACATAATTAAAAAAAGAACAACAGCCAGGCTGCATTAAAGGTTATTGTTTTAAACACTTTGCTTTGCTTTTGTACGAATAAAAAAATGTAATATAACAATGTGTAAGTAGACTTAATCAAGAGCAAAAAAGGTTAATTCTGTTTTTGGAAACTTATAAATAATAAATAATAAAAATATGGAAATACAATACAATATGAAAATGTATTGTGTGTTTACAAAACTAACTACAGCTCATAAAATAAAGATTTTTATTCAAAGACTTAGTGACTTATACAGTGTTCAGCAGAAATATTAGACTACCTGTCATAAAAATGAGAAGACATAATATACAGGCAATCTTTAAAAATATTTAAAACTGAAAATGTTACTGTTGCAACATGAATGAGGAATTTCAAACCCAATTCACCTTTATATACTTCAATTTGAGTTGGCTCACTGAGCTTCTCTGGGAAGTCAGAAATTAATCAAGCAGAACATTCAACCAGTAAAACTATTTTTTTCTGTTCATGATTACAAATACAAAAACAATAATTTGAAATTTTAATCAAGAAGTAATAATGCACTATCCCTTTTTTCATTTTGTAGGCAAAAAAGTATAGCTGAAATTAGTGTGTAACAATAATAATTCTATATTTGCATTGAAAATATCATTTTGATGAAAGAGCTTCCACATACAGGTGTATAAACCTTAACAGAAATACAGAAAATAAATGGTTGACCATCAATGCTGAGAAAAGCAAAAACATAAAAGAAAAAAATCCCAAATTAAAAAAACATTTGTATAGAATAATAGCTGTGTAGTGGCATCTGAGTTTAGGCTCAAGTATATGTAATAAATGTCCAAAAGGATGTTTCTGTGTACCTTCTGTGGGGAAGACCGGGGTGCTCTGCTGGACAGCATTGAGCTCTAACAGCAGGCGGTCCAGCTCAGACAGGTTGCTGCCCAAAGACGAGTTCATGGCACCAGATGAGTCACTGTTCTTCTGCTTGTTAGGGAAACTGTACCAGCAGAAAGGAGAAAACATTGTTCTTTATGAACATGAACATGAACATAAAACACTGATACATCTTTAGACTGGTGACACTTGGGAAAGCATTTGGTTCATCATTGAGACAAACACTTAAAATAGGTAAAGGCATTTCTACAGTGCCGGGTGATCAACAAGAATCCCAAGAGAGTTCCTGAGCATCAGGAGGTGCAAAGTATCAAGTAAGTTAACCTCTAAATAAATCCATCATTATCTGAATTCAAAAGTTACTCGATTGTTTTAGGAAGCTGCAAATGTTTTATCAGATAAGAGCCAATATTAGAAAATGGAAAACTGGATAAATATTCCCTGCTTCTGGTCCAATAATCAGTTTTATTCAGAACATGTGTAACATTTTATACGGTTCTTGTTCTATTTAATCTGTGCAACCAGTAGATGAAGAAAAAGACAAAGGCACAACAAACATGGTAACTACAGCAAAGCAGCGTTTTCAAGAGGAGGATCAAACAAATTTCATTCTTGACAAAATGAAGGATTGGAAAACCATCCTCACCTTAATGGGCGGGTACAAAAATGTGGCTACAGAGATGTCAGTGTGTGGTTTAAAAGAAATGTTTCACAGTGCTGCTACAGTCCTTTAAACAGGTGGTCACCAAGATTTCTCCCCTCAAGGCCCCCGTAAAGTACCTAATAGAAATCAAGGTCCACCCCTCAACCAGCACACAGAAATTAAAATTGTTTTAATAATGTAGAGAAAACCAAACACATGTTCTTGGCAAAACTCTTTTGAAACAAGTGTGTAATAAATGTGTTTTCATCATTTATATACGAAAGAGTAAGACGTAATTAGTAACACATGAAAACTTTAACTTAACAATGGAAAATTGTCTTCCATGTTTCAACCCTTCAGATATCCTTTTGGCTGACCCCTTCATGATGCATGCGGTCAGTGGTCCAGTCCAACCTGCCAGGTTTCAGGCTATGTCATTATGTGGCTGAGGAAAGTGCACCAGGTGCCCATAAGTGCATAGAAGTACAGACTACATGGAAAATGTGTCCCTGAATGCCTGGATCTTTGTCTTCAGAACATGTAAATGCATAAAATTATGATACTACTATTACTTGATTATTTATAGTTGTTGGATTACTATGACCACATAAACACACTAACAGAGAAACTTTTTTTATTGCTCCTTGATCAGTGCACCATGGACTGACGTCCTACCTGTATACGTGGTCCTCTTCACCACTGGGTTGGATTGGACTGCTGCTTTCTCTTGACCAGGGACTTTTCTGAGCTGGGCTGAAGGACTGAAGAAGGAAAGTGAAGTCACGTCAGAGATTACAGAAGACATTTTACAACTCAAGCAAATACTTTGAGGAGCTTTTTCATAAGTGAAGCAAAGTGTTGGTCCTATATTTCAATATAAAACAAAATGAAAAGTATGCATTTCATTACCTCTGTTTCATCTAGTCCATTGTGTTCAGAGGGAGCTTGTGGGACCTGTGGGGGAGAGCAGCTGTCCTGCTGGATTGGATCCCCAACAGGGATGGAGTAGGCAGTGTCGTCTGACAGGAAGAGGGGGCGCTTGGAAATGTGGGATGTTGTGGACTCAAGGTCCGCCAACAAAGCATCTGTGGAAACAGGAAAGTTTTCATCACTGCAGGTCTGAAGCTAACTGTATCTGGGGATGTCGAGGGCACTGTACTGATGTTAAATAGTGTGGAGGTCTGAAACTCTTCCAATAAAGTAGCCATCCTTGAGGATACAAATACTTTGTGTTTTGTCAATGACAAAGGAAGATACAAATCTGCAATTCAGCTCTCCAGGAAAATTTGGATTTTCAAAACAGACTATGATGTGGATATATACATCTAGGAATTTCAGTTCACTTAATTTTTTTTGCCATGTTACATACTTGTCTTTTTCTTTCAGATGTTAATATATTTACCTCAGTGTCTTCTTTAAGTTATTTTTCCATGGTTATGTGTTACTTTCCAAAGACAAAGATGTTGTTGTTCTTTTTGTTTGATCATACACTTTGTTTAATTTCTGGTCAAAGCTACAACAAACTTTTTTAAAATGAATGAGTTGTTGATTTTTTTGAAAGAACAAATGATTTAGAGTCCATTTGCAATATTTGGCCTCTGTGCTTTGCATAACCCAGCCACCCCATCCTTTCTTTTTTATCAATACTGGAAGTCCTAATAAAATGCTTCAACACAATTTTCCTCTCTAAGTTTGTTTTAGACTTGAGTGCAGCACACATTCAACTGTCCAGCTCAGTGGCTCCTAAAATAGGAGAAGTGATCCCACTGGGGAGGTCAGGAGACACTGAGAGGGGGATCCAAAGACGTCTTCCAACAACAAAGGAGGTAAATAGTGGACTTGACCTAATATCTTAATAGCATGTACAAAAAGCCAAACAGGACTTTTATACTTAATTGGGGTTAAACTGGAGTGCTGACAGCCTTGGGGGTTATGCATGTGTACTCCTTGTATGGACGCTCTTGCCGAGGTGCAGGCTGCCTGGGTTCAGTTCTAGTCTGTGGCCTGTTTCCTACATGTCAGCCACTAATCTCTGGCCTCCCTGTCAGATTCTTTTCAAATTTTCTTCTATTAATACAGGAAAAAGTACAACTATGACTTGACAAAAGAGTTTCACTTAAAACTTTTAAATTGGGCAAAAATACCTTTAGGATCATTTAGTTCCCTATGAGGCATCCAGACCCCTCAGACCCTCTAGGGCAGGACTAAATAGGGTGTAGGAGGTTTAAGTTTTATGCTGCTCAAGTGTAGAACAAACAGCCAGAGACCCTGAGACTTTCTACATCTGGGAACTCTTTTAAAACAGGTCTTAAAAATATTTAATTTACTACTGTTTTTTCTGGAGTTTAGCTTCTTATTTTTCCTTCTCTTTTTATCCCCTCTGTTCATATATATATAATTTATCATTTGCTTTATAATACATATAAATCTATAACTTATCTTTTATTTTTATTGTCCTACTTTTGCTAATTTTATGTCTTATATGCTTCTAATATTATGATGTCCTTGCTTTCATGCTACTGCAACCGACAGTGGTGGTCAACTGTCTATGAAAATTTTTACTTTAAGGGATATTCAGCCAAATGGTTTGAGAACTCTTGAACCAGATTTTGGTACTACTACTACTGATATAACATAGAACTTTAATTAATATGTTAGCAGAAAAGCTTAGCTGAGACGCACATACTGTACCATCTTCAACACTTACCTGTATTTCATTATTTTTTCACTACAAATGTAACAACTGCAAGTGATTATATAGCAGTTTGACTAAAATAATCAATTGCTGGTATTAGTGATAACGATTTGGGAATTAACTGCATATTGGTATATTGATGAAAATCAATATTGCATCTCGACTATTTTTGGCCAATATCTTTTGATACATATATCAGGCTGATAGTAATTGGAATACCTTTAATTGAGCATTAAGATTAAATGTTTCATATAGATTATTATGTGGTGAATAAGCAAACTACCGTTTAAAGCTCTTATAGCTGACGATTGTTTAACTGAGCACCAACCCATATGTCTTTGAAAAAAACTCAAATAGATCTCAAAAAGGTTACAGGTTAAATTCTTTAAAGTATATCTAAATATTAACAGTTCATATGCCAAGCAGCTCCTGCAAGCTCCACAAACAACAGCTGAGACAATAACAGCCTCTTTCGCAACCACTCAAAGCCCCATGTACAGTGACATCAGGTGAGGGGGAGTTGTAAAAGTTGAATCATTCGGACCGCCATGGCCGCTCCTTTAGTTACTCATTGACTCTTGTCTGCCCACAGTCCTGTCATGTCTTAAATCCAGAAGCCACGGTCAAGTCTGTGTCCAGGTCATACCTGTTTATATTTACCTTCTGTCAGCAACCACCTGCCCCTACGTGAGGGGTCATTTGGGATTTTGAGAGGAAGAAAACAAACACGTATTTAGAAGTCCTAACCAGCGGGTAGAAGGACACATAACATTATGAGGGATTTAAAGAAGACCTCAGACTGTATTACTGAATACTTGGGCTTATTTTAGCACGCTCACTCACCACAGCAGGGGTTTTGTTTCTCTTTGATGAACTTCAAAACTTGGACAAAATGAAAATTCTAACTTTGCTTTTGATGGCAAAGTATCTTTTTGCGCAAAGCATTTCACATACCACTACCATTACAACACTATGACAATCACAGTGGTGTTTAGGCTGTTTAAATTAACTTTGTGAACTTACTAAAGAGTCTAGAACAATCCAAATAAACTAATATAAGAAACATATGATGAACACCACATTAATTTTGTTTCCTATTGTAGCAAGGCCAATAGAAAATTCTTAAAATTCAAATGAAATAGAGTATCTTGATATGGAAAACAGCAGAATCAGCCATGTTAATGAGCTCCACATAATCATAAAGCAGAAAGGCAGACAAAATCTCAGATGAAATCACACTGGGATAGAACATACCTTAAGAAGAGACAACACATTACACCGAGGTGAGGAGATTCAACAGAGAAAGAAGGAGAAACAGAAGAGGAAGAGGGTAGCCCAAACAGACTGTCTGCCAGGCAGGAACTGCCTTGCTTAACTCTACCATCAGCATAAGAGAGTAAGAACCAGGGGGGAGGAGGAGGGTGAGAAAGGGGCTCCATTGAAAGCAGAGAAGCAGAGAGAGTCTGGGTGGGAAGGATAAGGAGGGGTTAAAATGGATGTCAGCTCCCCAGTGTTACAGCCTAAAAGCTCAAGTAAAGAGATACTACTCACGCAAATGTGTCCCTGCTGAAAACTGTCTCTGAGGGCCGGGATGTCTTGGCGAAGCAGACGAGGAGTACGCACGGTTGTGAAATGAGGAGAGTCAATAGTAAGCAGAGCTCTTATCAACAGAGACATGCCCAGTGGAGGGAGTGGTATTATAAAAAGGTATATAAAGGTACAATCAGCCCCTCCTTCACACTGACAGCACTGTGCTTGGGTTTGACTCACACACTTGTCAGGTTTAATGGAGCTCGTATTTGACCAGTGGTGGTAAATAATTAGTTACTTATCAGTGTAATAACATTTTTTTCCGAGTGACTGGAACTGTAAGGGACTCTAAAATCCCAAAACAGTAATTCTACCACAGTTACTGATCAAAGTATTGCCAAAAAATTTATAGATGAGAGGAAAAGAGTACCTAAGCTGTACTCTATACAACTCAGATTACTGTTTTTTTATGTCTGCCAAGGAGGTTATACTCCGCAGACGTTTTTCTGTTTGTTTGCCAGTTTGTCTCTCAGCAAACAAGACAAAAAGACAAGAAATCCCCCCACAGTTTATGGCACTGTTAGCTGCTTAAAACATTTCATCCCCTCAGCCCTCATGAACTAACCGACCAGTGTGATGTCTTACTATTTTTTCCTCTGCAGTGCCTAGTGCAGAGAATATGGAGTGTATGCAGAGTTGTTGACAACATGGTGCAGAACAGCGTTGAACTGATCAATTACCATAGAGATGACCTGTCAATAGGGGTGGGCGATAAGGCAAAAATATCATATCACGATATTTTAAAAATAAAATCACGATCACGATTTTATCACGATTCTTATTTTTGGTTGATTTTTCTAGACTAATTTGCATGTTTGGTCATTTTTTCCATATGTTTAACACATAAAACATGTAAAGCCCTAAAAGAAAAAAAAAGACAATTAAAGCCAAAGAAACTTTCTGCACAGGTTTCAATTTAAATAGTGCAGTTTTTATAAAAATGTGCAATAAATGCAAACATAAAAAGTAATGAACAACAATATCAACATTATCTCTTAAAGTGCAACGATTTAAAACAAATGTTATCTAACTGCAATGTTTATAACATGAGTGAATAATACAGCTGCTGTAGAACAGATTTTTGTTCAGACATCTTCAAGCTTTTGTCTCCTTTTCTCTTTCCGCCATGGCTTCACACTACATAACCAAACAGGAGACACTACCTAACACTGCGCGTAATGTGCTACGATTGGCTAGTCAGGTGCGCATCAAAGTCTCTGCGCCCACACAGACGATCTGATGATCTTTCTGCTTTATGAGATCATCCCCACGTTATAATCCTTAATGATTTAACATCTTCATATCGCACACCACTACCTGTCAACCAATCACAGTGGACTGGGTCAACATGGAGAAGGGGGCCTCAAAAGGGTCAGGAGCGCTAACAGAGCGCCTGAGACCGAGAGAGATTATAGCTGGATCAGGGGTTTTCTGCATGTGAAAACAAGAGTTTTCTTGTACACAGGTGATTGTAAACCTACTTAAGCAGTCATAAAAATGAAATTCACTTGCAAATGAATAGAAGAGGACCAAATAATATGGTTCTTTGAATTTTTGCCAAAAATAAAACTTGGGATTAGTTTTACTTTTAAATATAAGTAAAGCAATAAACATGACTTAAGGTGGACCTGTGTGGAAAAGCACTGATTTCATATTTTTAAAAAGTCAAAGAAAAGTCATGAACTACTGCATATCATATTTTACCAGTTAAAGTTCAGCTAAGAAGAGGGTTAGTTCTGCATACCATAGTGTCATCAGTGCAAAGGCGCGTTGGACTGTAATGCTGTCCAGACTGAGAGGAGACACAGCAGAACCAGAGCCAGATCAATGCCAGACCCACTTGGCCCACGTTCACATTGGCACTATTAGCATAGCTGACATGCCGGCTGACAGGGTTTCACACCGGAGACTTCGTTCTGGACACAGAAGCCCAACACATTCCTCTGATGGATTCAGCACAGCCTGCTGTTTACATTGCTGCAGCCAGCTCAGAGCAGGGTTGTGGATTATATAAACCAAGAGGAGTGAAGAGGCTCGGTCTCTGAAGCACCTACCAGGTATGGAGTATGATGAAACCGATCATTCCCAGGTGCTCCAGACAGACAGGTGCCCTCAGAGGAGCAGTTTCAAGGCTCACATTCTCACGTTGAAGATGGGGAAGTCAGTGAGTTTGTGAACTTATTTATGAGGAATTCCTTTTTTGAAACAAAGTGGTTTAGACTTCCTCTTTAAAATGTTTCTTATGATGTAGACTAAATTTTTCAATCTCAACTGGGGCTGAATGATTGCAAATTCTGCATCACTGCAGTCACAAAACTAAACAAATAAACACAATGTTGCTGTTTTTATGTTTGATATAATCCTCAAAAATGGATCTAGTGACTACTAAACCTGCACCATTCCATCTGAAGGGTTGTCAGTAGGTAAATGTAGTCAGCTTTAAAAACTTTGAAAGCATGGCTGTTGTACTTTGGTCCTAATCAAACAGGTAAAATAAGCATATCATAAATACTTCACAAAAGTAAGAAGTATCAATCAAGCAAACTTTATTTGTATAGCACTTTTCATACAGGACTTTGTAAAACAAAGTGCTTGACATGGGGAAAAAGATAAAATGAAATAACAATAAGTGAAACAAAAAGCAGAAAATTGCATAATTACGGCCAGGAGGTTATGTTTTCGGGGGAGTCTGTTTGTCTGTCTGTGAACAAAATAACTCAAAAAGTTAAGGATGGATTTTGATGAAATTTTCAGGAAATGTTCAGCACGGGAAAAGGAAGAAGTGATACGATTTTGGTGCTGATCCGGAAAATCGTCTGGATCCGCCATGATGAAAAATGTGATTTTCGTGGAATAACTCCTGAACTAAAATAGATATCATTATGAAACCAATTGCTAATGGTATGTTTTCATGGTCAAGGAATCTAAATATTTACATGAAATGAAGGTAGGACTAATTTTTATGGTAAAAACCACAATATGGGAGAGGACTGTGGTGCTGGCGGAGGTCTGCGCTCTCCGAGTGCTTTTCTAGTTGCATAAAATGAATGTTAAAAATATTTCTACTGTGAATGCTCACAATAAAACCTCTGCTTTATATGCTGAGAACTTCATCAAATGAGGGACGGACCACATCAGGTCACATACAGCTCTCCACCTCATGTAATGTTCCCCCAAATCACTTTCAATTATGTTTAGAAAAGTAACACAAAGAGAATGCATTTAGAAATCTGCAATTCCAAATTTTGATACAGTTGCCACAACCCTTTGCATAAAAAAATAGAGTTAATGTTTTTCTACACATTTATCATTTCCCACCAGAATTTATAAGAAAATGATGATATCCTATTTTTGGTATTTCATTTATTTATTTATTTTACAATAAATCTACATAAGCAATTGGCTGTAATTATTTCTCTAACAATACTTTGTGAGGAATTTACATGAATTCGAAATACTAAAATTTAACTAGTCATTTAGTACATGGTAAGTAATATAGGTAATGCACTTCAAGGATTTTAAATAGGTTTAATTTCTATGTTCAGCTTGTTAACTTTAAGTCAGAGCTAGCCAATAAATGTTGATATATTGTGCCCTAAAAAAATCTCACTTTTTTGTTAAATCTAAATAAAGACAAGTCTAGTTGAATGTTTACATGGTTTGGAACAACTTGGCCTTCTGGTAAAGAGAAAATGGTTTATCTAGCCCAACAATCTATAAAAAGTATTTTAAATCTTTGTGTTCTGTTTTTAGGTACATTTAACACAACATCCCAACTTCAATCCAAAAAAGCAAAGAGAGGAAAGGTACGGTGTTCCCCTACTTCTCACAACCAAACATCTCTCTGAGAGAAAAAGCACAGAATACATTTTTTTAATAAAAATTAGTAGCTCTTACAGTTAAGTTTGGTAGAGACATAGTACTTCCTGTACTGGATTAACCAAACCCAGCTCTGACAGACACTCTCTGAAAGAAACTTCAAGGATTTTAGGTAAACATGTTCTAACAGTTATTTAGGAGGAAAGAAATCAGGCCACAGAATAATTTATATTTCATCAACTTTCCTCCTGATATATGCTGTGGGGAAATAATCGAGGCTTCTGTGCATTTCTGATGCTGATGTCAGAGTAAAGCTTCCCTGCAGCTGGTGAAGTCAACAGATGTTAGTCCAGATGGTTTATACACCAGAGATGTTAATCAACTTAACTCTGGAACTGCATTGGCTTTAACCCCGCTCAGAAAGAATCTGCTGCTACTGAACTGAATTTGGCAAAAACACATACCCCCAGGTTACAAAAACTGCCCATCCTGTGAGGAGTGACTCATGCGAGAGCCGTCTACCAACTTCAGTGTCACAAGGACTCCAGATTAAAAACGTCATCAGATCATTTATCATCAGACTTATAGGACTGTAACACTAAGCATTAAATAAAGACACATGAAGCTACAGGACTGTCTTTGTTCACTACATTCTTTGTCAGACATGCTCCGGCCCATCCACACACACACACACACACTACACAAACACACAGAGGTGTGTCAGCCCTCCTCTGCCAAGGGAACATACCGTGACACTTAGATACACAGCACAGACACGTTCCCCAGTGACCAAAAATGGAACTGCAGTAAAACGAGGAACTTATACGAGACATGCAGGGTCTTAATAGTGGCAACAAGCCTCCTAAGTCCTCCTGATCCTTTTCGTGGAGGGTAAGAAACCTCTGGAGAAAAGTTTTTAGGCACACATTGAAGAATATTTTGGGAGAAGGAGAAGGGAGGTTTCCTTGAAATGACTTTTTGATGTGCTACATGAATTATTGGAAGTAAAGCAGTGAGAGACCCAGTTTCTTATGAAGCAGCTGTCAAAGGAGGAACTCCAGGATTCACATCTTCAAAACAAACTTCTTAGACTTTCTGTAGAGGCAGGGGTGGCTTCAGTAATCTAGAGGCCCCACACAGAGACTAATATGTGGTCCCCTCACTGGTTTATAGAGATGTATCTTGCTGTGACTTGCATATCAAGACTGGAAAAGCACTCGGAGAGTGCAGACCTCCGCCAGCGCCAGAGTCCTCAGCCATATTGTGATTTTGACCATAAATATTAGTCCTACCTTTATTTCATCAAAATATTTAGATTCATTGACCATGAAAACATACTATTAGCAACTGGATTCATAATGATATCTATTTTAGTTCAGTAGTTATTTACAGAAATCACATTTTTCGCCATGGCGGCCAGACGCTGATCCGGATCAACACCAAACTCGAATCAATTCTTTCTTTTCCCATGCTGAACACTTCCTGAAAATTTCATCAAAATCCATCCATTACTTTTTGAGTTATTTTGTTCACAGGCGGACGGATGGAGAGACAGACAGACAGACAAACAAACTCTCCCAAAAACATAACCTCTTTGGTGGAGGCAATAATATGAAACTTTATGAGGGGCTCTCAATTAGTGTTGGGCTTAGACTGTCTTTTTCTGATACAGGTGTTTAACTTGATGCCATGCAGGGAAGGAAAAGAAGGTCCAGCATCTTTGGCTCAAATATTTACCTCCGCCAAGGAGGTTATGTTTTTGGGAGAGTTTGTCCGTCGGTCCGTCCGTCTATCCGTCTGTCCGTCTGTGAACAAAATAACTCAAAAAGTAATGGATGGATTTGGATTTAATTTTCAGGAAATGTTCAGCATGGGAAAAGGAAGAACTGATTCACTTTTGGTGTTGATCCGGAGCAGTGTCTGGCCGCCATGGCGAAAAATGTGATTTCTGTGAGCAACTACTGAACTAAAATAGATATCATTATGAATCCAGTTGCTTATGGTATGTTTTCATGGCCAAGGAATCTAAATATTGACATGAAATAAAGGCAGGAGTAATATTTATGGTCAAAATGACAATATGGCTGAGGATTGTGGCGTTGGCGGAGGTCTGCGCTCTCCGAGTGCTTTCTAGTTAGAGAATGGTGTTGAAATGAGGCATCACAATCTGTGGTTTGATTTCGTTTGTTACCTACTGGATGTGTTGGTACTGATTCAGATGTTCAGACAAAAGTCCAGCAGCACTGGCTAATGTTTACAAAAATGAAGGCAATGCTGTCAAGGAAGGTAAAGGAAAATGGGTCACCTTGCCCCAATATTACCAATTAATTTTTGGACTTTAGAAGATGTAAGGTAATGATCATCTCGTGGCCGTTGGACCACAATGGGCCCTCCACACCTTCCCATCTATCACCCTGAACATTCTCAGGGACTGATCTCACTTTTAAAGGCTAAGAAAAAAAATGTTACAGCAAAGTATTTATGTTGTGTCATTTTTTAAACCCACATAGCACATGTTAAGAAAAAGCTGGCCCTTGTACACATATAGTTGATGGCCCAGGTGTAAAGCCTCTGCCAGTGTAGAACTGATATTTTGTTAATCAGGCTCTGAGGTTCTTCAGAATAACTCACCTTTGCTAAATTATAAGAGAAGTCTGTCTGACTGAAGCTAAGCCTAAGAATGTAACCTGTAATCTATTGCAAAATGAGTCCGTGTATAAAAAGGTGCTCAGAACAAACAGCACATAACACTAGACACCAAAGCTTTGTGTTCCAACACTTTAATGCTTACTGAATTGTTACCATTGTTAATGCTTATGTTTGCGTATTGTCGTACATATTATATTTGTGAGCAAGCCATATACATATTTAGACTTAAAATGTAGCAGCATAACTGCACTGTACTTCTGTGAACAGCAGAATGTTGATATTGTTTTCTTGATGTCTCTAAAATTAGAAGTTCACTGTTAGATGCACTCAAATTCACGTTTTCAACCACATCGCCAATGAATACAGCATTAGGTCAAATAAAACAAGTTAAACTAAACATAACCAAGCAGAAGCCTCCAGTGTGGAAAATGAAACTGACTGCATGAGGGTCCTCTTGAGGCCGACTACAAAAGCACCATACGTCACAAACACTCTACATGTGAAGTAATTTATGGCAGTAAAAGACATTCATACTGATTGTTTTAAAGGCTGCTATGGTCCGAATATTTTTTTTTGCTTTAATTAAGTATAATTTTACATAGCTTTTGCATAGCTTATCAAATTGGCTCAAGTCCAACACTGTAAAACACATGCCAGACCTCTAGGGGCGCTGTAACGATATGACAGAAACAAGTGGAAACAGACGAAAAAACAGTGGGCATGTGCACTTGGGGCAAAAGTTGTAAACAGAGATTGTGATAAAGTGATCAGAAAGTGCCGTAATGTGTCCTCGATAATTGTTTGTTCAACTCGGTGGTGACTGAAAAGGAGATTTTGCTGCAGCAGAGATAGTAGGGTCACTAGCTTCATTAGCACATATGCTACACCGTACGCTGCCATTCTCGTTGTTGTTGTTGCCGTGTGTGGCGCATGCGTGTCAAAGAAGATATGAAACTATGATGTAAGCGTATCTGAAAAGTTACAGAGAGCCAGTAATCACAGAGCTGCGTATACGGCATTTCAAAATCTTTCCACTCTGGAACCTGGTTTCAAAAATGATCGTTTACAGACCCCCAAAACGCCGTCTTCGTATGGATGATACGCAGATTCAGCAAAAAACGTATGGGTTTAGACCTCGGTTTGGCTTCGTGTGGATGGAGCCTAAGAAGCATAATGAAAACCTGCTTAGACAGTTGCCCAGCCCTTACTTAAAGGGTGCACTAGAATGTTTTGCAATATACTGAACTTAAATCTAGTGAGCACTGTCTTAATAGCACAAATACATCGCTAGAATTAAGTGAAAGCAAAATAACTGGAAAGAAGAAAAAGAAAATATAGAAACATATTTCTTTCCAAACATATTTAAGTTGATACTGATGTATGTAAACAACCAAAAGTGCTTTTGTTCATAATTTACAAAAATTTTGGATTTTGAGACTCAAATCAAACATCATCTGCCCATCTGAGAGCTACAAACTGTAACAACCTGTTGACAGACTGAGCGATGTTAAGATTAGGTAAACTACATATCTGAATCAAAATCAATCCTCTTTATCAAATAACTGATTTGTAAAACAAAACACACAAAGTTGCCAATATGTACTGCTTGTATTTATGCAGTAAAGATTTTGATATTTGTTGATTCCTACAATTTGCCACTGAAGCTTTTTAAGCAGAACATCACTTCACTGATGTTATGCATCCAAGATTAAATTACTTAAGGCTACTTTTTAAGTCACAAGCAATACTTCTCACGCTGTCTTAACAGGACAAAATTGTTTTTAAGGCTTGTTTTATTTATTTAATTGATCAAATAAGAAACATACATATTAATCAAAAATCAGCACAAAGCATTTATGTAAATATGCCAGAATTAGCACAATAGCTAAATAAAATCTGCTGTCCAAAACAGTCCAAATATTTCTCACTAGTTTGTCAATCTTGGGTGACTTTTCCTCACCTTTGATGCCCAACTGTGCATTTTCACTTTGCTTTGAGGCGTCCTGGAGCATAAGGTAACGGGCAACCTGCATCTGCCTCATGAAGGGTAAAGAATCTTTGAAGGTAAATTCTCCAGAGCATATTTTCATACATTTGGTAAATAAATGTAAGAAGCTACCCTGAGAATATGTCTTTGGTGTGTTTAAGGAATAAATTGAGGTGAATTATTTAGAGAGCCAATGTCCTGCAGCAGTGAAGATCCTCTTCTGCCTCTCTGAAACTATCTGAAACAGGAACACTAATTTTACATACAGCACGCAGTCTGTTCATTTTATTTACAGCAAAGACACCAGTTAGAACGCAGACACTGTGTTTGCATACATGTACACAACACTAAATATGACACGGCAGGGCACAGCTGGGCTCAAACAATGAGGAATGGAGAGAGAGGGAGTGAAACTAAAGAAGTGTGCATGTGTGTGTATGTGTGTGTCCATGGGCAAATCCTCAGAGGCTAGAATGTGGGTTGACGCAGATTAAGGAGACTCCCTTCCTCCCAGATGAATGGTGTGCATTTTAATTACACAAACGCCGCTCAGCATGGGGCTCGTTACTGGAAAGAGAGAGAAGGGGAGAGAGAGAGAGAAGGAGAGAGAGATAGGGAGAGGGAGAGAGAGAGAGAGAGAGAGAGAAAGCTTTCGAAGATTGGGGCGGCCAAGGAAGGGTTGAAAGAGACAAGAAAATTAGATGGAGAGAGAGGGGAAATGAGAGAGGATGGGAAGGAAGCCATTTGGAGTATGTAAACAGCAAAGGGAAGGGCAATGTAGGATAAACGTCCAAGTCAGTAAAAAAACAACATTGAAACTGGAGGGGGCATTATCGGCACATGTGAAGATGTATGCAAAGTTTACGTCAGTAAATAGGTCAAACTAATAGGCAGAGGCAGAGGGTACAAATGTACTGTGTTAGCTTTAAGTTACTTTAGACAGAGCCAATAAAATGTGAAGTTCTTTTTTTTTTTAACCTCAGTCTTAAACTTTAAAGTGTGAGCTAAAGATGGAAGTTCCAGGTCTGAGCATAATGATTCACACATAGAAAGTACAATGGCCCTGTAAAATGAGCATTTTAGACATACACCTCATTTTGATGCAGAATTATATGAACTTTGTTTTAAGGCCCTAAAGGGCTCAAGGCCCAGACAATCAGATGTTCTGGTTTTGGCTAAAATGTTTGGAAAAATCTGCATATTGCAGCTTTACTGCACACTTTTCAACCTGAAATTTAAAAAACTTAAAAAAAATCTTTATTGGCCAAAACAAAGAATATGTAACATTTCTCTTGCACCACTTACCTTTGTGGGTTTAGCTGGATGGCTCTGACCTTTTATCCAGGTTTTAAACTATTCTGCAAATTAAGCTCATTGTGCTTGTCCAACATATGTTCCTTTATCCTTTCATTTCACATTGCAGCCAAATGTTCTCTTTCATGAACAGTCTGTAAATGCTGCCTTTATTTCTGCATTATGCTACAAAATAAGCCTATCTAAAGAGGAACTTAAAAAGCCTGACCATACAGTGCAGATTTGATAGAGAAAGGCATAATCAGTATATTTACTTATATGTTCAAGTGTTTTGTCAGGGAACAGTTCTACAAACCTGTTTATTTGAGGAATTAAATTTCATGGGAAAGACAAAGCTCTATAAAAAATGCCACTGTTTTGTTTTGTGCATTCACAGACCTCACTGCCATGCTGTAACAGTGCTGCTTGTGTCTCCCAATACATTAAAACATATATTTTGCACAGGATGCACATGTAATCTATATTTATAAAGAATATCTATCATTTATCAGGTGTTTGTCTTATTTCAAGTCTGCTCTCTTCTCCTACTTTTGACCTTTGTTCCCAAATGCACTATGCATCAAAAAAATCTGATACAACAGAAGCAAACATAGTGATAGAGTATGGGAGGATGCAAATGGCAAAATAAACCGCTTTATTTTAAATTGCACCAATACGATGGTAACATTTGCAACATTGAATATAGCAAGCAGAAAAACCAACTCCTCGCACTTTTTAACATGTTGCCAGTTTATTTAGGCGCTTTTAGATTTGTGGTATCTGCTCAACTGAGCTCAACTCCACTCAGTTTGGATTCTGTCCACTTCGTTTCCCATTACAGTGTCGACTTGGATACATCTTTAGGGCAGGCAGGGTCATCATGACGTGGCTTTGTGAAACCAAAGTGGTATCCTCATAACGACAGAGGAAACTGATTCAGCAGAGCTGCTGGCCCCTTTGTGGATTTTTGTCACCATGAGTACATGAAATTTGTTCCAAAGTCAGTTACAGGCAGCAAAGCAATATACTTTTAAAACCAACATTTGGAGTCATGCAGCACTACAGAGCTGTCAACCGGAGGAATTTAATTTCTGTGTTGATACCCTGTGGCTTTACTCTGCACCTCATCAAGTCTCAGCTCACTTGGATACCTGCTGGAGCTGAAACTAAAAAACTGTACAAGAGACGTGGTATGGTCCCTAAAGGCAAACCTAAACCACAGAGTAGTAAAAGCCAAGGTGAGCTGATTCACCATAGTGGAAAAGCTCCATTTGTGCAAGTTAGTCAGTATGCAAATTGTGCAAGTGCATGTCCAACATACTATATAAAAGACGCAAGAAAGAGTGAATCTTTCTAAACAGTGGCAAAAAAAAGAACCCATCTATATTTGTCCAATTTAGACATTTAATATGAACTTTTTAAAACAATGTTTTTCTTTTGGCCTTATTGATCAAGGCGAGACAGCATAGAGTCTGAATGTGGGGAGAGAGGGCTATGGCACGGAAATGAAGCCACAGGCTGAAACCAAACTTCTTGCAGTGGGGCAAGAACCTCAATGCATGGTGTCTTACATTTCCAGGCTATCCGTACCCCTGCAAAATGAGAGACATACACCTCATTTTTGATGCAGAATTAAAGGAACATCGTTTTGAGGCCTCGTGGAGCTCAAGGCTCAGACAACTGTATGTTCTGGTTTTGACTAAAAGTGTTTGGAAATATCTGCATATTGCAGCTTTTCAATCTGAAATTTAAAACTTTTTCAAAATCTTTATTGGCCAAAACAAAGAATATGTAACATTTCTCTTGTACCGATTGCCTTCTTTAAGTTAGTTGTACGGCTCTGATTCTTTATCCAAGTTTTAAACTATATTGCAAATCTAAGCTCATTGTGCTTGTCCAACATACGTTTCCTTATCCTTTCATTTCACCTTGAAGCCAAATTTCCGTTATGTTACATGTCTGTTCTCTTTCATACAGTCTGTAAATGCTGCCTTTATTTCTGCATAAAAAAAACTTTAAAAAGTCTAACCATAGCAGTGTAGATTTGATAGAGAAAGGCTTACTCAGATGCAGTGCTTAAAAACTGTTAGACTTCCTATGAGTGCAGGTAGGACGTACTTTCCGAGGCATTCATGACCCTGATTAAAGACGTTCTGAGTTTAAAATAACCCTAAAATTGGACATCATCAAAAGTTCAAAAGAGTGCATCCCTCGTATAAACCAATCAAACTGATAGAGAGAATCCAGGAGAACTGATTGAATAGTTTGTTTTGTTCATGTTTAATCGTTCACATCAACAGCACTGAGCTGACAGGACATCCTGCCTGCTGGAGCCTTCGTCAGTGCTGACTGCTGCACAGAGTGAATCAATGCTGTCCACAACTCAACACACGTCTTGTTTATTTAGCCCCACTGGAGGCACTTCATTTAAGGAAGTCAGTCCAAAGAAAAGAAAAAAAAGGCAGCCTGCAGGGGGTGATGTTGAGTCACGTGTGAAAGCAGAGCACACCCCTAGATATGTTTTTTTTTCTTATTCAAGGGCTGGTATATAGAGCCGGCTTCCTCTTTGTGAGGTTGATAAATGTCATGGTATTTACTGAGACGCTAGTTGACACCAAAGTGAGACAAACGGGATGAATATCTGCTTGAAGAATGTGTCTGTGCAGCAACTTCACCTGCATTTCCTGACCTCCTTTCTGCATCTCCCTACCTGCTGAGCTTTAATTTCTCCACTCTGTATCTGATGCGTTTCAAGGTGCAGGCAGGCTGATATGAATTCCTAACATGCCACAGCTCGTCTCCTAAATATGAGAGACACAGAGAGAAATGTGAGGTGCACACCTGATGTTGCAATATTGCAGCGGAAGAGAAGCTACGGGCAAGATAGGACAGATGAAAAAGTCAAAATCAGCTCTGAGAAGAAGACCTTTTCTGTATAATCGCTTTGAAATAAAAGTTCCTGAATGCAATATCTCAGATGTGAACATACAAAAATCTCCACTGTTGGGAAAAGCCTTCGGTTTTGTGTAAGTTGGTTGACGTGAAGTGACAGCCTTTCATGTTCGGTTGGGAGGGATGGCCCTTCAGAGTGAGCGAGCCGACGGACCGTCACAGAGAAGATGAATCTCTCTCACTCTCCCTCTCTCCGCTCCCACCAGAAAGATAAAAAAAAAAAAATCAGGACAAGTCAGGCTCGCATGCACCTATACTTTACTCCCCTCCAGGCTCCTGTTACAGAGCAGAAGGCCTGTGCCTCTGCTCATTTGGTGCGCTTCAGCAAGCACACAAAATTTAATCAGACTAGAAACACACACAGACGCACACAGGTGCAGCAGAATCTCAACAACACTGTACACGCACACAGGTGCCTCTGAGCCCGGCTGCCCACACATACCAGAGACACACTGAAGCATCTAGGTCCACTATAAATACCTTCACGCTCGACCCCGGCCCGTGGGAGCAGACGCATAGAGGAGGTGATGGATGACCATGCCGGTCAGAGAAACAGCGCAGACCACCCATACTGCTATTACTCTGTATTCAGGATGATTGTACTTTTAATATTGTACTTTTGATGACATCTGATATGCAGATCTTTGTTAATCTCTCTACAGCTGATAGCAATGTCCTTGGGTTGAAAGTAAGCTGTCTCCACAAAACTACAGTTGACCTCGTCCTTACACTTTGGCAGTTATGTGCACAAATCAGATGTAAAATAAGAAATACAATATTTTACTCTTTAACAATTATACTATTGATTTTTTAATTTAGACATTCAGTGATATCAAAGTATTATATATTTAGCTATAACAATGCGTGCCATTTGTTTGTTTCCTGTATATTAAAGGTGTAGTCAGCGATGTGGGAGAAAACAAGTGGAGAGGTTGTTGATAAACGAATTTAGACCCGCCTCTCCCTTCATACCTCACCCCTGGCTCCACCTCCGAAAGCTGACGGACGTGCATCATCATGGAAACGGCCATAGAAACTGCGTAGCTGACCAACGTAGGTAAGGTAACCCCGACCCATCAGACAACTCGACTGCCTTTATTGATAACATCACAACAACAGTACATTTTGGGAGATTAGACAATAAGATGAATGCCTGACGGCTGTTACTGTTATGTGAAGCACCACAAAGCTAATGTTGCTTACCTATCCAGCAGAAAGACGGCGATATCTGCATCTGTTTTCAGGTCTTTCAGTTTGCGGAGTTCCCTCCACTGTCGGAAAGCAACACCAATGTTGACCCGGGTCTTCGTTCTTTCATGGTCATAGCCCTTCTTTTTCACTTTCTGCTCCTCTGACCTTTTTCTTTTGGACTGTTTTTCAGCCATTGCTACTGCACATATTGTATCTCTCTCTTCCGCTAACTGCGCACGCTACGCAACCTACTACTCCCTCTCCCCACTCTGTCTGATCTGCGCACGAGTATGATCGCCCCCTGGATGTGTGGGGTGTACCCTGTTTTGGTGACTCGGCCCAAGCCAAAGTACTGATCTGCTGAAATTCAGAGCCAAGGCTGTGTATTGAAACCGGACTCCTATTTCAACATGCTGTCAGTGGTGACATCTTGTGGATGGAGAGGAGAAATAAGATTATCCTGTGATCAGAGGTGCGTTTAGAGTGTATTCGTCCCGATAACTGGTTCTAAAACAGATCAGGGCCGACAATCATTAATATTACACTTTTTCAATTTTTATCACCAAAAATCTTTGTGTGTGGGGAAAGTCAACAACTCCCGAATCATGACTCTGTGATTGGGACGTGTAATGTAGCCAATCAAGAAGCGAGCTGACTGAGGAACAAGGAAGCAGGTGCTAATAAAAACGAGCACAGCCGACCTGAAACATAAAAGTAAAGTTTGGTGGACCTTAAAGTGGAGGACCAGCTCACGTGTTCATGCAGTCTTTTCTTTTATTTAGTTCCCGATTTCCATCAAAAAATAGTCCAAAGACCCCCATCATTCCCTCTTTTTGTTTGTCCTTTCCCATGTCATGTGTTGTGTTTTCTGTTTTTTGCCATAGACGTTTATGGTTGTTAATATGCTTCTTCTTCTTTGTTTTTGTTGGATCAAATTTGATCACATGAGATTTTTGTATTTGAGGACTAGATTCTAGATTAGTGCTGAGACAGAATCGTTCACACCACACACAGTAGTATCAAAACTGTTTAATGACTTTTATAATTTTTTAATGATTTTATATCTTCATGTGTGGGTTTTCTGGCAGATGAAAAACCTCTTCAGATCTCGAAAATCCTTATGTGTAACCTTGATTAAGCTGTACAAGCCTTCAGATGACTTAAGATGCCTGTCGAAAGGCACTCGTTCCTTTTTCAAATCAATCATTATTTATTTTTTTCACATATATTACAGTGTACTGCCTGATCTTTAAAGTTCTTCATTAAAGTGTAAAAAGCCTTTAAGTTATGACTGCATGTGGTGCGTGTTGTAAAGTGAATGACTTTTGTTAGATAACCGTGATGTCATTATCTATCACAATAATTGTGATTATGATTTTGCCATAATGGAGTAGCCCTTCAGGATAAGTTCAGTTTCTACAGCTTTCACATTGTTCATAGAATGAAGTAGAACAATATACTCACCCAGAAGGCTTTCCTGATCTAAACAGTGCTTCAGGAGATACTTAGATCCAAAATCAAGTGGCGGACATCCGTATAATGGTAGCACACGGGGCATGTATAGCGCCACTCCTAAAACTGCATTAATCGTCCAAAAACTCATTCGTTTCACCAATATTCCATCATGGTCCGCCCACGCTACTTCTCCAAGACATTCCGGGGTCGCTCCACCCATGTTTTAGTGATTGTGCTGACCTCTGAACTGAAAACTTCAAACAGTACGGCTCATTGTTTCAGGGGAAGACCGCCAGCTACACAACGACTTTCTTCTTCCAGTTTTGTGCAAAATGGACGAATATCTATCAGATGAAGATGTTGTGGAGGAGAACTTTGAATATGATGGGTGTCCTTACAGTTTCGAGCCAGAAATTGCAGATGAGGAGCTCATCGAAAGGAGGACGCGGAGGCAAAGAGAAGAACAGCTCGAGAGAGAGTACTGCGCATGCGCGGAGGCAACATTCTTCTTCTTCAGTTCAGAGGTTAGCAGAGCCACAAAACATGTCTGGAGCGACACAGACTGTAATGGAGGAGTAGCCCGAGCGGACCATGATGAAATATTGGTGAAACTAATGAGTTTTTGGACGAATAATGCAGTTTTAGGAGCAGCGCTATACATGCCCCATGTGCTACCATTATACGGATGTACGCTGCTCGATTTTGGATCTAAATATCTCCTGAAGCACTGTTTGGATCAGGAAAGCCTTCTGGGTGAGTATATTGTTCTGCTTCATTCTATAAACAATGTGAAAGTTGTAGAAACCGAACTAATCCTCTAATATTGTGACTCAATTTTGGGACCACTTCACACTATCAATTTAGTTATTGCCTGTAATGAATATAGAAGTTCATATGGCATATTACAATTCATCTTAAAAATATCAAGTGTAACATTTCTGTTTCACACGTCCAGCCTCACTATGTATTAAGATACAATTAAACAGTAACATCTACAGCAGCTCTGAGACAAAATCAACAACCAGGCTCTGTTGTAGCCTCCTTATGTTTAGATCAATGAAGCGCTGCTGCTACAAAAGCTTTCAAATGAAAATGCACTACAGCCCACACTCTCAATTAAGTTGTGGAGAACAAATGCTTACACAGCAGCTTCCAGTCCACTCTGAGCTATTCAATACAATTACTGAGAGTCTGTGTCTCCATTCACACCAGTGCAACACAAAGACTTCAAAACCAGACCCAGGGAGGGTCTGTGCTGTACAAACCAGGCTGTTTACCCAAGACAGGGAATCCTTGCTTAAGACAGTGCCATCAGGAAACAGACGTTTGGATTAAGCTGCATTTGTCTGACAGTTTTCAAAGAAAGGATGAACTACACTGCAGCGTATAAATGATAAGAAAAGAAAAACAGCACCCAGGGCAAGCTTATGCAAATCTCCACCCAATGAGACATGCTGCAACTAAAACATTTATGCACAAATACCACGGCATTCCCCTGGCTTGGCATAAGGCCTTCTGATAATATGGATGTCATTTTTTTTTTTTAATTTAATGAAATGATTTCAAACAAGACGTTGGGTACAACAGAACTGTTTATATCATTTCAGGTTATTTACCTCCACTGAGGGGGTTACATTTATGTTTTTGCCAGCGTTTGTTTGTCTGTGAGTGAGATTACTTTTGAAGTTTGAAATGAAATTTGCTGAATTTTAAAGGAAAACTTGGACAGGGTTAGGGTGAGAACTAATCAAGTTGGCACATTTTTACAAACTTTAGGACACAACTCTCTTTACACTGGGCACACCCTGCTACAGAGAGGGTATCTGCTCCCCAAAGGACAACTTGTATTCATCATTTTACATTTTTTCATATGGATGAATTTGGATGCCGATATTTTCAAGGTCATTTAATACATGGTGGTAGTTGATTTGTGTAAGATCAACATATGAAGCAAGAAAAATATTATATATTTTTTTATAATTTAAATAATTTCGATATCCACTCGATGCTGGGGTTAACCGATATGGGACATATATACCATCAGCCAACATTAGAGTCAACATATGGAATATGTAAGGCCAAAATATGTGGCCCATAAAGCAGCTACAGCAATACTGGCTGTAACTCTATAATATTTTTTAGATCTACTGATATGACAATCAGCTTATTATGCAATTATCAGCCAATATCAATACTGTTCCACTGATATTGTGCATTATTATCATTTATACAAATCTATTCAATTTTTGTTTTTTGTATATCACATGCATGTTATGAATTATGAAGCTGTCTGTGAATGCAACTGTGTGGAAAAATAAAGCAGGTCTGTCATCTGAATTTCAATTTAAGTAAAACACAAATCATGCTAAAAAAAAAAAGCTAATAATTTAACATCTAGTTTCGCTTGGTTTATGTTGTACAACACTGTGGGCAAAAGCACTTTAGTCAAATTAAGAAACCTCATAGTTAGCATTGCGTTTCATCCATATACTAGCAGTGTGTGACAAAGTTAGCAACAAGCTAAAGACATGAAGAGACACTGAGCTGCTCAAGAACCAGATAGTTCACTCAGAAGTTGGGGCAGCCATAAACAACAAAGCCTAATGAAAGCAGATGCTGGACGGCCTTTCCTATACTAATTAACCCTCTGATAGTCTCTCTGGGTACTGTGGTTTGGTAGATCCATTTTTAAAGCTAAAAGGTGATGGCATGGGTGATGAAAATTGACCGAGTGTTCAAAGCATGCTTCAAAGCGTTACAAAAAAATTTAATACAATCAATCTGGGAAGGCAGTGATCAGTCCACAAACATAATTGTGGAAAAATACTCTGATATTTACTGAGAGGTAGATTTTGAATGAACTAAATTAAGTAACTTGGCACTTAACAGATCTAAACCTACTGATGTGTTTGCAGCCACCACGCAAACGTAGCAAGTGGCAAAAGCAAACAGCTATGTCATTCACACCTCATTTGTTTGCTTCCACTCAGAAAGTAAAGCCCCCAGCATCCTTTCCAGGAAGCTGCTGTGTGTTTGAAAAGCGGTAAATGAAAATGAGTGTAAGATTTCCACTAATGAGCTCTCAAAAGAAGGGCCGACCCCTCTCCTCAGCTGTGGATCTAATCAACAAGCTCAGCTAAGTGCCTAAAATCAAATGCAAACTCATAATGAGACAATATCATTATGTTTGTGAGCACTGTTGGATGATATCAAAACTTCTTTGAAGATTTATTGATGTGACTGAAGGCACTAAGAAGCATTGTCTCATATAACCTCAGTCATCACAAGAGCATCAGGACTCCCGCTTGTCTAACAGATGTAGACGACAGTGCACTGATTTACTGAACGATTATCTTTGTAATGTCTTGTTTGCTGTAAAAAGATAAAGAAATTATCTCATGCATAAACAGTAATTTAATGTCAACCTTGTTTTGTTTTTGAACACTTTGTGCAGCTTGAGAAGAAAACATCCTCCCACTGAATAAAACTAATATCACACTGAACAACACATTTTTGCATCATAATCTCACTGGGACACTTCCATTATTAAATATGCCCTATTCTCCACAGCTACTTTCATTGATGGAATAATGTGTCATTTTGTTGTGTTCTTCAGTGTAATTAAAAATGACAACAACAAAAAAAATCTACCAGACTGCATCACTGCATTTGTCTGAAAGCGTTGATTAAAGGATTTTCTGGTGTTTGAATAATATATCAACCTCTACATGACTCCCAAGATGAGATGGGGAAAATGTGATTCGGGCGTTTCCGAGCCTAAAATAAAACCACAAGATAAAACACCCTCATCTTGATGTCTTCCACCCACCTCCTCCCCGTCCCCACAGAGACGGGCTCGCAGACGAACACAGAGGTAGTTTGTGGGCGCAAACGGTTTCCTGTGGTTTCTTTTGTACCCCTGTGGTTATTTTGAGCATCTGTATGAACGCTGCTGCAGTGAAGGCTTTGAATTACTGGGGGTGCATTTCTAAAAGGTACTGCTAACATTACCTTCTTTGAGTTATTTCTTTTTTTTTTTTTTTGGTGAAATGAAGACACTTACACAATGACTGCTAGATATCACATTCTTGCGTTGGCTAAAATTCATTGAAACTAGGGCTGTCACTTTAGTGCATTAATTAGATTAATTAATTACACCGCAAATTAATGCATTATAAAAATTCATTGCAAGATTATTCATAGCACACAAACATTTTGATATTGTCCAGCTGGAGGACCCGTACATGGCAGTGGCACGTCACTTCACACAGGCGTCTCTAGTCAAACCAAACAAAGCCTGGGTGAAAACAGGAATGGCATATTTAAGACTTTGTCCTATTTTATTTTCTGAATTAATTGATCTATATTTGTACTACATTCTTTAATTATGCATCAGGCCTAATTGTTTTGCTGGATGTCGTCCACCTTTTTCTTATTTTGAATTTGATTTATGAAACACACTTAAAGTGTAATTTGAGTTGCCTGATTGAGCTTAGAATTTTCTGGACAAGATGCCCTGACTTTGGTTTTATTTAGTCACCAAAAAAATGTGGATTTACAAATCTTCACTTCTTAGTGTATTCATTTGATTAGTCATGCACTACAATTTTATAATATCTTAGAATTCAAATTCTTTATTTGGGTGCTTTAAGCAGACATGAGATTAAAATAAAACCATTAAAGTATCATTGTTGCTTATGAAATACAACTATAAACCTGTTTCTTCAGGTTTTTTGAAAATCCTTGACTATCTTATAGTGATACACCTTTAAAAAAAATCTTTGTTACGATACTTTGTTCCTGTTCATCATCTGTCTCTGCATCTCATGTATTTTTAACTGTGTACATATACAGCAGATTAGCAGATTGTATAAGATCAAGCTGGCCCTTATATATCAATCTACTGTAAAAATAAGCTCAGACTTGGCTACACGAGTGTAGAAATCAAACAACAGAATCCATGAGTGAACTATTAAACATGCACCTCTGACCAATCACATCATACCAGTGTCAGCCATTGATGAATGTGGCGGCTGAAAACAATTATCATTTAAAAATCTTGCCCATTTCACAGTAAAGCTGCATTAACCCTCCAAGTCAATTACATGGAGGTGTGTTGCATGGCAAAAGTAAGACACCTCTCTGACCTGGAGACAGGAAATCAACAAGGAAAGGAAAGAGAATTATGAGAGGGATAACCCTGCTGTTTTAGAAATATATGTTATATAGGGCATGTTTTATCTATAACACCTTAATCAAAGACATTCACAATCTCAATTGATACATGATTACTACTGCACTGTTAAATGGAGATTCCTACTCATTTTAGACAAGCTGCTGGCTCATGTTCTTCATTGTTAAGGTGTGTGCCATTTGATCTCAGGAGTCGGAGTGTACAGTTGTAAACTAAATGCGTCACAGAGAAGGCCCTCTTAGGTCCGAATTCCTACGTAGGAAATCAGACAATTTTAAGGTAGCCCAAGGTGATCAGCTTGAACTGGAATTTGTTGAATTTGTCAGAGACTTTAGGAATTTGTTTAGAATAAAGTAATTCATAAAGTTTTTACAATGGCAACTTAAGTTTCAATGCAAAACAGATTACCCAAAAACATTCTGCAGTGAAAGTGAAAAGTTGAAAGTGCTCAGAATATCTCTGCACTTCACCTGTTGAAGTTAAAGGTCTACCTCTAACGCAGCAATTCTACAGGTAATATGTTACTGAAAACTGTATTCACCTGATAGGACAGGAAAACTGAAACAGGAGAGCAGCATTACGCATGTGTGTGTGTGTGTGTGTGTGTGTGCATATGTCTTAGGATGTGTAAATGGAGCTCCAGTAACTATATACTCACTGTGAATTTTCACACCTCAAAAGCTCATAAATGCACTGTGAAATATCACAAATCACATTTGCTGAGTCAACATCCATTCTTCTATCCATTATCTGTACTGCTTATCCCATTCAGGTTGGCGAGAGGTGGGAGCCTATCCCAGCTGACACTGGGCGAGAGGTGGAGTGCACTCTGAACCGGTCACCAGCCCATCGCAAGAGCACATCGATGGACAGACAACCACACTCACACCTAAGGTATGGTGTACCCAGCAGTCTGGTTCAGTTCCACTTGGTATGGCACATACTTACAGGTGTTTCCGCTGTCAGGTAAGGAGAAAATGTGCCAGATAACTGATCCGTGCCGTCCCAATTTTGGCACCTTCTGAAGGGATGTAGCTCAAACACTGCAGTCTGTTGATTGGTCATAAGAATATCACTCCCTACACAACTGCAGCTAAAACTCACACACCGCGCCTTGTTAATTCACCCATGGACTCCGAGTGAGTGACTGGAACACAGCTTTTACCATCGTCTTAGTCTTGAAATGATGGTGGATATCTGGGTGTTTTAATTTAGATAAGGATGTGCTGACGGACAACCTTTGCCTCTCCCTCTGATCAGTCCTGTCTGGTTCTGTCTTTTCTAGGTTGAAGTAGGTCACAGCACGAGAGACAAGCTGCTCTTTGTCTCCCTCGGGCGGGATGAGGACTGAGGGAAGAGAATGAAGAGGAGGGTCTGTGAAGTCTGCAGAGCACGCCAGATCATTTCACTGAACAACAGTCAGCTTGGTGCGAGGGCCACAACCTGTATGTGCCCATGCTGAGCTCACACCCCTTCAAACCTGACCCTGCAGTATCACCAGTGCTGTCATTGACTTGCTTGGGGTTCTCAATCAGACAGCCTTAATGATCTTCTTTAAACTCCCAGATGTTAACTGCAAATCTAACTAAAAACAAGTCATCTGAAACACAAACACACTGACTCACAGCTACAAAGCTCACTTTTGCTCTCTTGTGCTCCACCCCCCCTCCAATTTCCCAATTCATCAAAGGCCTTCATTGTGGTGGCTTTACAGCCCAAATAGGGCAGCACCAGCCATGTTTTCAGACCATTTAAACCTGCTGAGTTCATTTCCTAAAAAAGCTACAATGTGTTATCTAAGCCTGCATGTAGGCTGACTACACAGCCTCTGTGTAAAATGATATGTAGAAGTCAATCAGAGAGAAGTGTTCAAGCCCACTATGGAGTGTACCGTCTCCATAGTACACAAGAAACAATCACAAACCGGTAAAAAAAAAAAATCTTTGACAGTGTGCATGATCCTGTTAGTGGCAACTAACAGTGGCATAAAATTCAGCAGTTACTGTGGCATTACATTTTCTGTGCAGCCGGTTACACCGGCTGTTTTCTTTCACAGTTTGCATCACAGGATCGCATCAACTCATCCGTCAGTCACTGTCAAAGCCTGGATGAGAATCTCTCAAAGTCAGCAGGATATTCGATCCTTAAGGACAGTTAATGACAGCTTTAGGTACATCCACATGGGTTTCACTGAAAACTCAACAAGCTTTATGGTTTGCATCATATTTTCTTCTTACTTTGCTCCACTTCTTCACAGACAGCATGTTTTATCAAGCTAATGAGCTGTGCTGGTTGTCTGGAAATAAAGCAGGAAACAGAAAACATGAAACAATCCCAGGTTTAAATAAAGCCAACAACACACTCTTCCCTCTGGTTACATTTTAGAGAAGCTGTCAAAAATAGGACAGGATGAGGCATGTCCACAAGGGTTATGACTAACAAGATGTCTGTGATCGACTGAAGGCTGTTTTATTGTTGGCAACAAAGGGTCAGCCCAGCTTCCGAGACACCAGAGGGGTCACGGAGGCCACTTCCTGTCCTGAAGCATGTGACACACTGGATGAGAAGCTGTGAAGTAAAAAGGCTCACTGAGTTCTTTGAACACAAGTACAAGAAGCTTAATAAATTACATTAATAATGACAGGGTTGAACTCAACGCAGGCTTTCACTGGGCAGCGCTTCTTTCAGCTTATTTATTTGTCACTATAGTCTGAATATTAAAAGTATGTGTTTTCATGTAACTGGCAGCATAAAGTGAAACACAAAGCAAATGCAGAAGTGTAAAAAGCTGAAGGTAAAGAGTGAAGAGTAACAACTAAACCCTAATATGCAGAACCACAGGAAGTCACACCCTTGTCCAATGTGAACATGCAAACATCTACCACAGAAAGAGGCCTGTCTACAGCCTCATTTCAGCTGTAAAACGACTGTGATCAAATTCACATTCATCGGAACAGTTGTCTGTCTGGCCTTATGAGAGACAGTCATGCAGACATAATGATGTACATGGCTGATATCACAGCCGACCAGTGCATTGTGCATTCTAGCGGTTTGTCAGGAGACCTACCTAACTCAACCTCGTTGTCTCTCTACATTAAAATGAGAGAAATCTTACAATAATGTTTACCATTAAATTGCTGCTGTGTTCAACAGACAGCTTTAGTAAACAGATGATAGTCTTAACTACATCTGACCTGTCTATGTGTGAACCCTTCATCCAAATCAGTGTTGTGGTGTGTTTAATTCAGTCTTAAAATGAATCAGCTCACTTTCACGGTTCATTATACTTAATAATGAACTAAGTTTACAGTCCAAAAAAAACAACTTGTTCACTTCTTTTTGCTGCACCGTGCTACTCCTTTTAGAGTTTACAGTGAGGACATCAAACTAAGAAAGAAAAACAGTCACTGTTGAAAAACTGTTGCTGGGTGCAGTTCAACTCTGTGCTGTGCATGCTTTAAACTCATCTCACTTTGAACAGGAGTATTCATTAACCATCCCCAAATTAAATGATGCTCTTGTTTTGTTTATGAGTGACAAAACAATGGCCACAGTACACTTCAGTAAAAGATTAAAAAGTAAAACAATAGCTCTACCTACTCAAGGATATCATCTATAAATGGATTTTACACCTGCCCCAAGGTAAATTCAAGCATTTCAAGATTAAAATATTTATGTACCCAACAGCGAAAAAAAAAAAAAGGAAGTAAAGGAGTATGCACCACAGCAATGCCAGTATGTGCAGTTCAGACAGTGTAAAGGAATTACCTTGCATTTGGTAGCTAAAACACAATGTTGTGTTCCTACAATTATTTTTTGTTGCAACGATAGAGAAAAGTCTAGAATAACTGCACTGTAAACACATCAGTCTTTCATTGAAACAGCACAAACCCCAACCAAACACATATTTTTACTTAAAGCTGGGGTTGGTAATCTGATTTAGATACACTTTTTGTAATACTGGTTAAAATGGTCTTTATGATCTGATGGCAATCAATTCATAATGCGTTCTTAAAATAGAGTGAAAAATATCCGCTATCTACAACAGGAGTAAAACAGGGAAAACCCCAACCAATAAAACCTTGGGAATCTACATTTTTAAACCAATCAAATCAAGTCGTCATTCCGCCCGCCTCATGCGCATACATTTTGCCGGCAGGCACAGACTCAGTGCGTAAAGCCGAGCTGAGAGGGATCCAAGTCCGCGGGGGAATGCTTACCTGTCAAGTTTTGTCTTTGAAAATAAGGGAAGCCCACTACGAGCCGTCCAACAACCCCAACCAAGCTCCAGCATCCCTCACATTTTAAAAAAGGTGTACAAGAAATCTAAAATAAATACTCTGTATTTCTTGGTTTGTTCCGCTGTTGGCTCTAATCTTGCAACAGCTGCCACCCAGGCTACTGCAGGTGGCAGGTCTCACAAGGTTTTTTCTTCTTCTTCGGTTTTACGGTGGTTGGCATCCATCATTTTGGAGCATTACCACCCCATTCAGGCTAGTGACAGAGCTCAGTTTGGAGAGGCAGAGGAATGTTTTTATAACTATATCATCACATGGGAGATTTACGGGAGAATACGAATACAGAAGGACGTCAGGAAAGAAGATAAAATGTGTAAAATATGGTAGTTTCATGGCCAAAACAGGAGACTTGACAGCTATGCGGAGAATGGCAGAGGAGCTACCTATACACAAATCGACATCGGTTGTGAGTACCAACTAACTTTCCATGTTTGTTTATTTTTTTAACTTTACTTTAATAATGTTTTGGTGTTTTCTAACCGCTGACTGAGACATGACTTGATGTAGTGTAAAACAGAAACATTGTGCTGGGGGTTTGGAGTTGAATCGGTCCTATGGAAATATCAGCCGTGCGTGTTCATGTGAGCGGGGGGGGTCATTTTGGAGGGGGTGTGGGAGGGGCTAGAGCCCTGAGGAAAAGCTACATTCAAATTCATGCTAGTTTTCCAAAATGACCGACCCCAGCTTTAAAACCCCTTAAAAAACTAAATATGTTTCTGCTTTAAGGTCTTTCTCCACATAAACACTCGTTCAAAAAGTCTACAGTAGCAGTTCAAATATCGACTCCGCAGGCTGCCGTTGGGCTGCACTGGACCCATGAGAGATGACATGACGGTTGGCTGAGTGTGGAGCTGTCGCTGCTTAGTCAGCTTCCCTTTCAGAGCTGTCTGTCCACACCAGCAGACTGCGATCAGAAGCTTGTGCAAGTGCTTACTGAGTATGTCTGTTTTTGTGTGTGTGTGGATGCACCATATGTTTCAAAAGCCTCGCAGCATTTTCATTTTAAAGTCAAACAGATGGACAAACGCCGGAGGAGATATCCAGGATTCTCTCAAGCCTTAAGATGCTGCTTTGATTGTGTGTGTGTTTGAGATTTAAATAAATGTGTCACACAAGGGACTTATCATGCAGTGCAGACTTACCCTGTGCTGCTTAAGTCAAGGGTTACTGAAGATGTAATTTGCAATGACAAAGTGCACGGCATCGAGCTCGAGTGAAGAGGAAGTTAACAAGAGGGGGGTTTTGGTAATGGGTACTTCCAAATAAGGACTGATTTAGTACTATAAATTTGGCTGCAATGACTGGTATTACATTTCTATAAACATTGTGAACAGAGAAGATGGAAGAAGAGACCATAATCTGCCGACATGTAGTGAGAAAATGTTGATTTACTGTGTAAGGCCTGGTACAGACATCAAGATTTCTAAAACCTCAGCCAACTTTGAAACTGTGAGAGCTCACACATGAAGACAAATAAGGGTAAAATTAACAGGTTTGTTCTTGCAGTGTAAAGTGTGCCACAAGAAGTTAGAAATGAAACAATATACACAAATTAATTCTCACATCAGCCAGAGCCTCTGTTCTCCCACCTCGAAATCTCATGTGACTAAATGGGACTTTACTGTAAACAAACATGGCAGAGAACATCAGAAGGAACTGAAGCTGAATGTGTCAAAAAATGAGCATTCCTGGTTGTTGTAATTTCCATCCAGTTCCTCATCTTATCAGTTTGTTACACATAATTTACAGGTTGTGCTGTAGACAGCTGCTTTGCCACATATCAACAGGATGGGCCTCTGACCATAAAATATTGAAGACGTAATACTTCGAATTTAAAGTCAGGGCTTCCACGCCAATTTAATGTGAAAAAAATGTAGGCCTCTTATAACACACATATAATTCATTTATTTTAAATACTTAAAACCACTGTGTTATGATCTGAGAGCAATTTACGGAGCATTTGTTCAAATCTTTGACAGAAAAAGTGACCACGAATTAAAATTTTCATATTTTAAACGCAGTAGAAGATTTTGTCTATTAAAGAATGCCAATGTCAGCGAGATAATAAGTAATTATATATTATGTTTATCCGTGTACAGCAAAGAATCATCAGAGTGTGGTCTGCAGAGGCTTCCAAATCAACACAAAGCAAAAGTGAAAACTAGCTTAAAAATAAATCTATAATTTCACTCCATGCTTCACCTCTATTTTGAACATTACAGAGACGGAAAAGGGAAACTGATTGGACCTCAATTTGCTCCTTTTCCAGAGGTAGACATATATATTCAGACAAAGACAGAAGCACCGTGACCATGTTTCTCTAATTTTGTGTGTATGGGGAGCATTTGTTGTGCAACCAAGCTGGGTCAAACCATGAATTGCCACACATATAACAGCTGGAATTAATGTAATATCTCAAGGTGTGGTGATGATGGGAGATTTGTTGTGGCACTTTTTGTGCAACTGTACAGCGAAAATGTTTTCAGTATGTTCCTGGAACTAGCAGCTGTTTAACTTAGCTAAACAGTGGAGAGCCGCTCGTCTGATGCTGTCTCAACATAACCAACCCATTCATATGATAAGATATTCTTTTTCATACATAAAAGCTCCCAAAGTGTATTGTTGATATTATTACTGTTTTAATCTTGTACAGTGCCCTTGAGTGTTGTGAAAGGCGCTTTTAAACCAAATGTATTATTATTATTACTAGCATGTTGCGTGTTCAAACATTGCTTGTTAGACTTTAACATAACTGGTGCCAGCTACTTGGATCACAAACTGTTGTGTTGAATAAGGAATAAAAGAGATTACTATGAGCTTCACAGGTGCTTGCAGGATAAGACTGCAGCCTTCAGACAGAGCAAAGTATACCATTTCACCTCTCTGTGTTAAAGTCAGCTGCTCCTGGAAGTATATATTTAGCTTATAAACATGACAGAAGTATAAATCTTCTCAACTAGGCTGCAAACAATCATGTTTACTGAGCTATTATCAAATGATTGAATTACAGACTTGCTCTGTGAAAGAAACTGCAGTTATTCGTGTCCATACTGACAAATATTATACAAGTTTAGACGTCTATTTAAGCTATTAAAAACAAAACAGCATGTGAAATTTCAAAGCGTATACAGATTAACTATTCATAAAACTGAAGGTACTGTAGAGTCCCTGAATATCAGTGAATTACAATTCATGATAAAAGCTCAGTATCACTGTAAATAACAGCCTGGAAAACTGTGCTTCCAGACAGCACGAGAGAAATGAGGTTGTTATTCTGATGGAGTGCGACACAGATGTCATTTTTTCCTTTTCATGTGAAGGCTATGTCAAATGTCCACATGTGATCCGTGTGATGTTTCCTCTGGTGCATCAACAATGGGCAGATCTATATTTAGACTGGGTTGACTATCTAGGCTACATCAGATCTCATTTTTAGTGAGTTAGTGAAGAACTACCTCACCCACACCCATTTCAGGAGTGACATTTCCAGCGCTGCAGCAGCCGTGCAGACTGGGGGCTCTGGGGAATCGCTTCACTTCAAATGATACAACAAGAGTGGCGGTAAAACAAATCAGAGACAAAGAAACAGCAGTTACTGCATTTGTCGATGTGAAAAAAGGACTACTGGCAGGTTTACAGCTCAAAGTCAGTATAAGGAAGTAAACTCTGGAGACTATTTGACATTCATGTCTTGTTGGTGCAGGCCCTGAGCAGCGAGGCACGGAGCAACGCTTGGCAGCGCTGATAGCGGAGGAGGGGAGGTCAATGAAAGTTTGCCTCAGAGCACGCCACAGGATCAAAACTGCAATGACTGCATAAACACAAGGAATAACCCATTTCTATAAGGGGAAAAAAACATTTTTCTGTCTCATCTCCAGATCTGAGTTGAAAAAAAAAAAAGATAGCAGAAGATCAAACAATTGCGATGAAGCGTTGCATCCGCCTCGATTCAAATCTTCTTAGCTGCTCCTCTGCAAACTCTGCCAGCTTTAAACTGTCCATAGATTGTAGCCTGCAGCTTCCTATGTGGTTCACCACAGGAATGGTGAGGAGTGGGGAGGGAGAGAGTCAGAGGGAGAGAGTCAGAGAGGGATAGAGAGAGAGGGTGGGGCAGTGCAGTGTTTAAGGAGGACAAATTCTGGCTCAGGCCCAATCCCTGCATGTGGGATCTGATCCACCCCAACGCCCCGACTGTGAGCAGCGCAGCTCTGCTCCCACGTCTGCTGCTGGAGGAACATGAGGATAAAGAAGAGCGAGAGTGGATCACAGGAGAGATGGTTTGAGGGGGTAAAGCTGACCCACTGCTGCTTTCATGTCTCGGCTGTCAGAGAAATTAAAGAGTGGAGAAGTGTTAGAAATTAAGTATAAAAGTTAGGGGAATGAGGAAAGAGAGATAACAGCAGGTTAGGTGAGGATGTCTCGGTGCTGCTGCTCGCACTTGAGAAGGATTCCTCTGCTAAAAATACACCCTCGCTGTGTTGTCCTCCCCAGAGTCGGAGGTGGATGACTTGCTGCTCTCCCCTCAACTCTTTGATAGGTGCTCCTTTTGATCTGGAGCTGCATTAAAACCACTTTTAGACTTCAGAAGTTTTAATTTTTTTAGATTGGGAGAAACTTTTTCCCTTCTGAGGCTCCTATCATGTGGGTGAAGACTTCAAGAAAGCCGAGTCAATTTAAGGCTCGATTCCCTCTCCCAACCAAAGCATACCGGTTATCTAATGGACTGCTGGATGTTCCTGTGGTGTGAGGTATGATAAGAGGGGTTTCACGATTTGATTACCAAACAACTTCACTATTTACAATCAGAAAGTCTGGAGAGCACAGAGGGAAATGGTGCACACACTTCAGATTTACGCGTGGAACTGAACAATAGCAGATCAAGAAGCAAGATGACTGAAGCAGGAATAACAGTGATGACAGCACACGAATAAAGGTAGATGGATGTCAGAAATGGAGGACCAACTTCGGGACTGGTAAAGACAATGTGAATTTTTAAACATGTGCATCCTGTAATGAAATACACCAACATAAACTGACAGTTGTTACCCGAATGGATGGTCACGATGCAGTAGATAAATAAAAATAAAAATGCATAGTCTTCCTAAAGGTGCGTTCACACCGGACGGTACTTGTACTACCTCGGCGATCACTCTCCATTCAAAGTCAATGTACAGCCACGATGGGCGGGGCTAACCCTCCCGCGATGCGACAGCTGCTTTTCACACTACCACATAGCTTGCCACGCGATGTGAAAGTTAAAAAAAAGTTGATCAATCAGCAGTGTGTGCACGTGTGACAGTACCCTAGACAGACTGTTATTCATCCGGACTACAGGGTAACAATCCATGTCCGTGTGGGAAACATTAGTCAATGAGGACATTAGTTCCGCCTAGATGGACCGCGGGAAACTCACAGATGATGCTGCTGCAGGGAATCAGCTGCAGTGTTTTGTGGTTAAGTGAATGAAAAGGATACAGCTGGAATAATGTCCGCTTATACATCCTATTATATGATATATATGATCGCGGTGAAACTCGAGCGGACGTGACGTCACCGAGCGACAGCAATGGTGACCAAAATGAGGTATTTAAGGACGCCCGACGATATGTCAGTGGCCACGCGATTTTGGTAGCTGGGTTGCTTGCAGTGTTAACGCAGCATAAGGGATGTTTCTATCAGGTTTTTCTGCTGTTAATATTACTAGTCAATGAGTGAAATCAATTAGATTAAAAAAAATAAGCTTACCTAAAAGGCTAAAACCGTACACATCCTTTTGTAACAGAGGAAATTAGTCTCAGGCAATCAGCTCAGTTACTGATGTAATTATGTATATATATTCTAAATCCTCTTTCTTGAAATTACATTTGAACACATCATGCTCTATTTACCGTCTTAATCATCATTTTACTGTGCTAATACAGACAATTTTACTGGCTAAACCTCAAATGCTTAAAAATATAGCAGTGCTGTTGTCAGAGGGAAAAGAGATCAAAACCCAGGTCCATTCAGACCTGGTCAGAATTAAAAAAAACAAATCAACACATGTAAGATAGACTGTTATCTGAGTTGTGGGGGTTCTGAGAGTGTCACTTCATTACAGGCCTCACACTGGTGCACAGAAAACTGAGATACTGAGAAACTGTGATACAGAGGGTAGTAAATTTGAGAAGCTTTTCTACTGTACATCACAATTGACTGAAAGGCCCTGACTTACCACTGAAAAAAACAAAACTTTGCAGACTTGTTCTCCTCATGTGTTTTTAAATGGGCCTAGAAAAGTGCTTCCAAACTCTGTAGCAGATGCTCTGGGTTAGACCATGCTGAAATCCACTGAGAAATAGGTAGGATATCAGTGAATTATTTACCTAGATGAGCAAACAGAGTTATGCTGAGATGATCAGTGCCTTCTCAGATAAATGACTGTTGCACAAATGAAAAACTGTCATCATGATGTGCTCACATGTTGCATCTGGGAGAAGAAAAATCATTCTTATGCAGTACCTTGAATAAATACTGATGTTTTGAGATGGAGCGTGTATGTGTATGTATATATATATATGTGATAACACAAGCTTTATTCTAGAGCTGGGCAACTGACTGCCTTTCAGTTTCTATTACAGCCTCTCAAAATCACAAAACCAGAGTAATCTAAATTTGGCAATCACAGTGCTGCATGCTGTGCTTTCACCTTCAATCTCACACTGCTGCTCGTCTCCTCTGCAGAGGTGAGCTGAATAAACACTCTTATTAGATGAAGAGTGGATAAAATAGTTCAACGCTCAAGTCATGGAAATGATGTGATTGCAGTTCACTGTTCATACAGAAAACGAGTGTGTGTCCTTCAAGAGACACCGAGAATTTCGTGATGTGTTTACCGAGGTTCACTGACTGCAGGTCTGATCCTTGCCCGTCTAAACTCCCAGGACTTCAACGAACGGTGTAAAGAGTCTGACAGAGCATTTTCAAAGTTAAGGCTTGGTCTGTTGTTTTAAAAAAGACTATCTGTATTTTATACATTTTTTTATTCTAAATGTGCTTCTGGGCGAGTTGTTACGTTATTTATGTGATTCAAAGTCATCCAGCCATTTCCTGTCATTTCTTCTAAACTCTCTTCACAACAAAACAGAGGTCTAGACTACAAAGGTGACGAACAAGCTGTTTAAATTAGGAATGCACGATACTGGATTTTTGCCAATATCCAAAATACCAACATTTCTTTGATTCATTATCGCTGATACCAATTATTTCAGGTGAAGAGCATAAGCTCTGTGCTTAATAAAAATTGACTTGTTTCTTTCGATGTTACAGCATATTATCACATATCACATGAACAAATGCAAAACAAGAAAAAACAGCTTTTAACTCTTGCAAAAATTAAAAATTTCAATATTTACATGTACCCATGGAGTAATGCAAAGGTGCATTAATTTTAAATATTTGTATAATTTGCCGATATTCCAGCCGATACGTGTGGCCAACATATTGTCTGTAAATATCTGCAAAAATTTTTATGTCGGCCAATACCAATACTTAACTTTTTAGGCTAAAATCGACCGATATCAAACCAATAATATTGTGCATCCCTAGTTTAAATGATCACAAAAGTGGTTGCATTCAATAAGGTGCCTCCCTTTCCACTCTTGTCTTTCTGTGCATGCAGTTATTTTTGTACCAGAATGTTAGCAATGTTTCTTTAAGTTAAGAGATTACCTGATTAAAGCAGAACTCAAAGCAAACAACTTAAACCAACTCTAACAAAAGAAATCAAAAACACAGTTTGTCATTCATTTTCAACCTATCATCCACCATAAAAAGTTATTGAGTTAATCACACTGCTCCTCAACTGTCAGTCCTATTAAATCAATAGTTCATCTAAAACTGTTCTGGACTGCATGCTGCTGCATCTCAATGCAATAAGGTATTTATTTGTTTTTGTTGTCACCTTGTTCAGTTAGTTAGCTTGATAGTTTTCACTGTGGCACAGATCTCGGCATAGATTGCAATAATGGATTATTGATTTAACCAAACAGGACTGGAAACAAGGTTTTGTGGATTCTACCACAGCTTCTTTGAGTGGTTGATTGAGCAGCCCGAGCAGAGGAGTCTGTTTGAAGGCGGAAGGTGCAGAATGGAAATGTAAGTACAGGTAACTGAGGCACTGACAACAGGCATTAGTTTCCACTCAGTCAATCATGTGTTATTTGTGAATATCAGTCTAAAATGATCTGCTTCAGATTAACTGAGGTACCTCAAGACTTAACCCCACAACTACAAACAATAGATGAAGTCTTCTGTCCTTTGAAATTACCACATACCATTTTAAACCAATAAGACTTTGGTCTGAAGAGAGCTGATCTTCATCTTAATCCACCACACACTGAAGGGGGAGAATCTTTGTGGAGAGCACAACATTATATCGTGGCGTATCTGACATTTTTCTTAGATCATGTCCCACATTTCTGCATGTCTCTGCTAAAACGATGACAGAATTTACAGCCCTGTGACATGGTAATTACACAGGGTTGTGTAACACTCCTTTTTTAAGCAGCTACTTTAAGGAAAGCCTTTAACCCTGTAAGCTGAGAAGGTATCCATAAATATTGACTGGATATAGAATGACCGATATTCTTGGTTCAGTCTCACTTTCACCACCAAGATAACAACCATGGGACCGAGTTTGGCTAAAAATTGATAGGTTCAGATGTGGTGCTGCACTAAATTTACTCTTAAATGCTACAATATGTATGCTAAAAGTGAGAGAGGGACAACTTTATCAGGCTCTGAATAGGACAACATGGTGAAACAAGTTTAAACCTCAGTGGAGGTCCACCTGCAGCTCACAGAGGGTGGTAATACTTTCTCGACATCTTTTGAAGGAGATTTATCATCTTGGAGTTTATGAATGCATTCAGGTGTTTTTTTAGAAGCCAATGAACCTGACTCCTTCAATGCATTTCGCGGGTGTCCTGCTAAACTTAACCTTGCAGTCGTCGGGGTAAAAATCAAAGCCTTTCGAACACAATCTGCACAGTCGATGCTTGTAAACCGACAAAAAACTCCCCTCTGATCCTTATGTCTCAGTGTGGGCTGCACTGCTCCAGCGGCTTCCTCCTGTTTTTAATTAGGCTGCGCACTTCTACACTGAAGGGGGTCTTGCATAGCTGCATGTATAAATTATTCTTTGACGTCGTTGAAATAAACTTGTGAAAGATCCCATAAGGTTCTGTGGCAGTCTCATTATACCCACTTCACGCAGCGCTGGGCCAAAACAAGAAAGGCGGTGTGGCTAGTTGGAGGAATTTTAAGCAACTAAAATCATCGCTGAGGAGCTGTTACTGGGGGAACCTGGAAAACCGGGATATTCTGTGCATGTCGAACATTATGCTGAGCTCTGCACACGCTCCCTGTCACCACAACCTGCCCTGAGGCATTACTTTTTCTCCTGTCACTGAGTGTGCTATAATTTTCTGGGTTAAGCTCGTTTTTTTACAGGCAGAGGGACTACCTGGATTCTTCTGAAAATGCAGGAGGAAATGCAGCAGACAGCTCAATTCAAGCTTAGAATATGTTATGGAGGAGGGCGGCTTAATGAGCTGAAGAAATGATGATTTCTTCAATCACTCTAAATATATTCATTATCCATTCCCTTCTTTATCCTTCCAATGCCATTTCCTTCCTCGCACATCTATCAGTTATTGATCCGTTATATCTTCTTATCTTTGTTGGCCCAGACTGATATGATGCTGTCTGAGATGAAAGCTGAAAAACTTTTAATGATGCTAATGCCATTATGAGTTCTTATGATGAATTCAATCCTTCATTTTAAATCTTCGAAGCTCCTGTTTGGGAAAAGTAGGTCAACAATGTCAAACACATGGCACTCCTGATAATCAAGTCAACAATATGCCAATCTTGCCACTTTAAAACACGGCTTTTAAAGCCGATCTAACAGTAAGCGAGGGTGAGGGGGGTGGTCATTCAACCACTACAGCCATAGTACTATGCAAGTTTGGCAGCTGCATCTTGCAAGATGCGCATACTTCTTTGCTGCAAATGCTCACACTCAGTTGCTGGATACTATTTAGCCAAAAGGGAGGCTAGATGGTCCATTTCCATACTGTGCTCCACAATGGCTACTAATAAGAGATAAGACAGAAACAACAATCTGCAAGTCAGACACTGAGGTGGCTATGTTACCGTAAGTCAGGTTGTCTTTCAAGGTTTTTTTCTAATCCTCTGATCTGTCATCAAGCTGTCAAATTAGTATTGTTCTTTAATGTAAACCCATTAACTTACCTTAACTAGCTGTGATAAATAGCCCTGTTTAGCTGCAAACAATGGGCAGCTGGGGCATGCAAAGCCACAATTTTGCTCATAAAGTAATATGACTGTCAGCCTATGTTCATTGGTTTTGTCTCTACTGGGCTGCTTCACGACCCTCTGAGTGACAACAGCCTCCGTCTGATGGGAGGAAGTGACAGTGAGGCCTTTGGTAACCACTAAAGAGCCACAAAACCATTTCATACACATCACTGCTTCATGCTGTGTGGTTTGTGGCATGTTGCTAAAATCCCACTGCCACAGACATTTCTCAGGGGGCTGGAGCCTATTCCATCTGTAACTAGGCGTGATCCAATGCCAGCCAATCACAGGGCGACATAGAGAGACGGACAATCATTCATGCTCACTCTCATATCTTAAGGCAATTTGTGGTCACCTATCAACCTAATGAGCATGTTTTTGGTCTCGGGGAGGACGCTGGAGTGCCCACAGAGAACCCACGCATGCACAGGAGGAGCATGTACAGTTCACACAGAAAGGCCCTGCCTGACCCGGGGATTGAACCAGGGACCATCTTGCTGTGAGGCATGTGCACTACCTGCCGCGCCACTGTGCGGGCAGTTTTTTGTCTTTTTGTCAAACGCACAAAACCCTCACAAAAAAATGATAAGTCACTTTTAATGTGACAGCCATATTTGTGCATGGAACTGATTGAAGGCAACAATTCCTTCTTGAAAAATGAAACTCTGGCTGTTTAATGCATCCATGCAATTATAAGTAGTTTATGCAATTTGAAACATCTGTGCATTTGGCAGTGTTAACAGTGTTAACAGCTGTTATAAGCTGTACAAATCAATAGCAAGAAAATATATGATCAGCCAACAGTGATTTTCAACTTTTCATGACATTTGTTCGTGCCAGTTTCATAAAGATATCCAGCATCCCTAGCAGCTGATATCCGTTAACTTTTTCTCCCTGTTGCTGTACTTACTTAAGAACTCAGGTTGTTTAGTTAAGACTTTGACTGATTGTGTTTTCTTGCTTTTTAGGACAAAAATGCTTTTATTCGGAGATGTTATTTTCTCAAAATCTTTAGAAAACAAAACAATGTTTATATAGCCAAAGAAACTGTTGAAAATGCTAAGCATGGCACAATAACTTCTGTCTATTAGAAACAGTCTTACTGTCTTTTTGTCCTAACATTTACTGGCTGTTGTATCTCCACTGGTAGTTGAACATTTGTGTCACAGTAACTCATAAGGGGGGAGGCAGGTGGGTCACCCTCCTGTTGAAGCACCGTATAAGTTATATCTATAAAGTTAATAATTCAGTCGTTCAAACGGGAAAATATAGATGTTAAGATCCCACCTGCAGCACAGGCAGTTATATAAACCTATGAGTAACAGTTTATGGGGGGCTCTTCAAGTCAGTGTCCATTAAATACCTGAATATTCACACATTTGTTGGGTTGTTTTCATGATAAAAACAAAAGTTTAAATGGCTTCAAGCAGCCTGTCGTGCCCGAGCGTGGATGCTGTGAGGTGAATAACTCGCTCATAAACACTGACAATCCACCAGCCAAAGCACTCAGTCCTCTGTGACACGATTTGACTGTACAAACAGCAGCTAACGCACAGGTCAATGAGACTAATTATCGCACCACACCTGGTGCCAGAGCCTCTCTCTGCCAGCACGAGGGGCCTTTCCAGGCATGTTGTCTCGCGCTGAGCTGAGCTGAACCTGGACAACTTAACCCACCTTGACATGTCCACAAACACACAGCTGGTACCGAGACCCCTCTTTTTAACTCTTCCTTTTGGTTCAAGAAGCTCTGACGCTAGCTCGAGCTCTTGACGCTAATACAGCACACACGCGCGTGCCGAGTGGATGTTGCGTTCAGGGCGGGTTGGTGAACTTACCTAAATCATCCATGTTGGCCGGAAATCGTTTTAATGCTGAAACCGGGACCCGGTCCTCCCCCTCGATCACAGCTGGACTGGAAGCAGCAAAGTCAGCTCCGAAGCCGACTAATCTCCGCTCTGGTGTGCTCCTCGGTGGGCGAAGCGAAGTTTTGAAGTTCCCCTGCTGCTCGACGAGCTTTAACCACTCTCACAAACACTCACATACCCTCTACTACAGACTGCCCCCCGAGGCTCCCACAGCCCACAGCCAGCCCCCCGCCTGCCCAGCAACACTACACACAGAGAACAGCGACATCCAGCGGCGGACAGTGGTACTGAAGACAGTACTGACTCACCTTTACTGTATGATCATTAATGATGTAGCCTACATAAGTGGTTTTTACACTATTTTTGCCAGACACATCTTATACCAGGTCAAAATCTAAAGGCTCACCTTATAAATATACCCATTTAAAATATGTATTTATTCAAAGGTCCAATGTCCCGAAAAACAACACGGTTTCTGCTTTTAGTAGGCTGGTGCTAGACGGGGCTTGCCGAGCATAATATGACTTTTTTTTTTTCTTTTTTTTTTTTCTACTAAACCCTCTTTTTTATTATAGACAAACCTTGAATTACAAACTCTCATAAGAGAATAGACATATACATTCTTCAATACAGAGGTGAGGAACAGAACCAAATTGCAGACAAGAAAATAAAATGAAATACAACACAGTAAAATCAAAGATAATAGCAAGGCATTTAAATGCACTCTAAATTCCATAATCTCAAATGTTACACAGGTATAAACACGACAATAATTGTTGGTTTATTCATATAAGGACACTCTTCCATATAAGATCTCCCCTCATTTTTTTATTCATCTCTCAGTTCACGAAGAAATGCACTATTCCTTTTAAAGAAAACACCCCTCAACTGATCATATATTTTTTTCACTTTTATTCCTATTATAAAGTAATGTTGCAGGCCCTACACTTACTATCTTAAAACCATGACCTGTAATCCCACCTCTCATTCAGACATTGTTTGGGAAGCCAGTAAGCACACACCTCATACCCCCTGTCACATGGAGGGTTCCAGTTGATCTCGGACCTGGGATAGTTTTATATCTTTTTTTTTAATAAACATAAAGCACGGACAGGTGTTCACAGATGTTTACATTCAGAAAAATTAGTGAATAATACATGTCAACAGTAATCAAAGTAGAAAAAAAAAACATAAAACACACATAAATATTACTGGAGGAAGGCAGTAGGCCTTTCAACTTAGGGTGAAAAGCTAAAAACCTTAACACATACAAATGCATAAAATAAATAACAGCTTGTCCTTTTTCAACCCTGCGTAGACATATTGTATAAATATGTTTGTGCTATCTGCATAGTCTCTTTAATTTCAGCATTTCTGAGCACTTAATGAAGTCCATATAGGTTCTTAGTTCACATAGCCTACAAATGCAGGGAAGAATGGTTTGAAGTCATAAATAGTCAGTCTCCCTTCCTTGTCTGTATATCGAAAACACAAAAAACAATACTTTTAAAACAAAAAGAGAAGTCTGGAATTAACTGTGTGTTAACAAAAATCAGCATTTTTGACCAGAATACTTCTGCAAACCGTGTTATATAACTGTGTTATTTTTATTATTCAATTGAAACCAAGTCCTTGATCAACAAACACCCAATACATGATCTGAATAGTCAAACACACCAGGACACCAGGAGGTACAGGGGATGCCTCACACTATAAACCATTTGTAGTTTGAGCTGATTCCCCTCCTTAGTTGGGCACATCACACTCAATATTTAAATATGTATAAAAACATTTAACAAACTAGGCAGAACAACATAAAATAAATTTAAAAAAAAAACAGGAAGCACATGATCATTAATGATAACAAAACTGAGTCCCCTTTACAAACTGTTTCAGTTTAAGTTTAAAATGATTTGAATCTGGATCCATCTTAGGTTCTGAAGGTGAAGTTTAACATGTTCATTGTTTTCAGGACATGAGATGGTGTGACCTGAATGGTTTCCTCTCTAAGATTTCAGTTGATCAGTTGTCGATCATCATCAGAGCTTAACTCTGGTATGGGTGCTGTTTGTGCAACTTAAATGGGAGGAAACCACAGAGTACATAAAGACACTTGCGACATAAGAATGTAAACAGTCTCTAATAAGTCTAAACCTGTTCATATTTTCCTTTATATCCCTGCTCACCATTTTCACGTTTCTCAAGTTTAAGGTTGGAATTGGCAAGAATGCTGAGATACTTTACTTCTCAAACCTGTTGAATAGGGTCTATTGATGTTTGGATTTGACACGTTGGCTGCCATTGAGGATCAGGTCACTTTGTAAAACAAATTCATAAACACCAGGAACAAGAGCAAGAAATACTTACAATGCAGAAGTTTATAGTGTTGTTAATGATGTTTCATTCCATAAAGAAATTCAGTGTTCTGAAAAAAACCTGCTACTGAAGCCTTTAGCACATATGCTAATCTCTGTAAGTGCAGTCACTACCTGTTGTCGTCTCACTCGTATCTCCCACCTCCTCCTGCTCTAAAGGACTCTGATTGAAATGTGCTGCTCTGGGCTGAGCACAGACTTTGTAGACTGGAGCTTGGCAAAATGGATCTGCATGATTACAGACACTGAAGCAGGCTGGTGTAGCTGCTGTGCAAGGTTTGACAAATGCTAGACAGAGGAAAAAAGAGCACAGCATCCTTATAAAATAGAAATGTGGGGATGAAGAGAGTTAGAAACAGAGTTAATGTGATTAGAAAGACCCTGGATGATCAAGCTGTCTTGATGGGAGGACCTTTAACCTGGAAATAGCATGGGTTGTATCTAATTTCTTTAACTTGCTTGCTATAGTTTTAATTTGAATTTAAAAGCTGATCAGACTTGGCTCACAGGCCACAGTGGAAAACCCTGTTGAATAGTGTTACATTTTTCACATCTCAATTGTGTGTGTACAAAGTGTGTATTGTGCAGCTTCACATGCTTATAAAATTGGTCTAGTTAGCAGACCTGACAACGACATAGGAGGAAGGCAACATTTGTTTTGAAATTAAGATTAAAAGCATAGCTCAGTTTTTTTTAGGGAGCTGTATGACTTTTATTCTGGGAGATACATTAGCCACAATAATGAGGATCAATTCTGGCCCTGTAAGAGAATAGGCACTGACGCTAGACTTATCAACACTACTGTGCAGGCCAAGACTTCTGAGTATGACTGAATGCCACACTGGACACATGCTTAAATTTTACCCTGGCAAGCCCCTCTGTTTTCATATTGCTGTACTCCAAGTGGAGGAACACAATATGCACCAAAATAAATGAGCTTGCTGAAATGTTGACAACATGGCAAGAACAATGCATAGCCATAGACTAACAATATTTTTTAGTTGGTTTTCACCTAAACTTCACTAATTTACAAAGAGCCCTTAGCCCAAGTTCAAGCCTCTGTGCCTATTCTCTCCTTAAAGAGACAGAGCTGATCACCATTACTGTGGCAAACAAAATGGCATAGAAAATGGCAAAATCTTTGAGAACACTTTCTTTTTGAGTAAAAATGCTAAGTTAATGCACCCTTGACCTTTTCAAGTTTGGTGATTCCTGTCATCACCTGCACCAGGATACACAGGGCACCTACGTTGATATGAGTTCACTTCATTAACAGTGTTGAATAAAATGAAATGACACCTTGTCACACACTGACACTTATCACTGCTCCTTGCAGAAAATATACCCTCAATTTTCAAAGTTTAAAGACTTTACATCGCTTAGAGCTGTATTAAATTTCAATAAAACCCCCTTTGAGGGACTGTTATTGCACTCTCAGCACATTATAAAACGCTTCCCCCGATCAGTGAGTGGTGTAATATTACTGTAATAGTACAGCTGGGACTGATACTGTGTGGTAGTAAGATATGAGATTATGGTCTTTTTATGGTTCAACACAGGGGTTATGTTTTAATTTTATGTTAGTAGGATCTATCTGGGAACTAGCAGTGTAATATTTCTGTATGATCATTGTATGATCATGTAGTAGAGGTAGAATAATTCAACACATTTTACCTTAAATTATTCATTTAGAGGGCATCATCTTAATACTTAAAAATTCGACTGATCTATTTTTTATGCTCATTGATTTTTTTCCATTTCGTTCTCTCAATGGCCACTAGAGGGTGTTCATGTATAACATTAAGCATGTTCATTAACTCAATATAAATCCAAGTCTCAATTATATCGTAATTGCTGTGTTATTCTACTTGAAGTTCATAAACTGATTTTTACTTTAAAATATGGAGAAATAATCATCATTATGACATTGATTTGATGCCATGATGATCTCAAATATTAACTTATATGGTTCTTGATGAATAAGGCCAGCCACCCATGGGTTGTATAATTGCCCTTGGCTATTGAACATGATATTTTAATCTCTCCATGAGAAAATCCAGTCAAACTTTCCACAAATATGTTCATGCGTCATCCAGATGATGCCCACAAACCAAACCACCACAAAATCACCCTAGGCTTTCTTAATTCAACACTGAACTTTAACCATATTTATTTTGTACACCTCGAGGTGGCATAAAACCACCAGGAGGTAGTTTCAGTCAAAGAAAGGAGTGAGGTGAAGCGACAGGGGAGAGAGGTGGAGGGATTGTTAATGTGAACTCTGTTGCTTAAGAGGTAGAAAAGCAATGTTTTTATTCATAATCACAACAAGTAGCCTTTAATATTCTATTAAAATAGATTTGTCTTGCCTGTTTTTTGCTTTAAGGAGGAAATAACAAGAGGCAGGAGGGCAATTGTATGTATAATCTAACAATTGATGAAACAATAACATTACAACAGCACGTGCTGCATGTTTGTGACGGAGGTAGAGCTGTTGCCTCACAGCTAAGAGGTTGTCGTATAGACATCCTGGGCAGACGCGGCCTTCCTGTGTGGAGTTTGCATGATCCGACCCCTGTGAATTCATGGGTTCTCTCCAGGTAATCAGATTTCCTCTGACAGACCAAAAACATGCTTGTTACGTTAATTGGTCACTCTAAGTTGTCCTTTGGTGCGGGTGTGCATATGAATGGTTGTCTGTCTCTGACAGCCCTGACTGGCTGATGGTCAGTCCAGCGTGTACTCTGCCTCCTGCCAAATGTCAGCTAGGACAGGTTCCAGCCCATTTGCAAGTCTGACAGAGATAAAGCAGAATGATGATGGATGTATTTGAACAGCTTTTGAATGACATATGACTGGCTTGGTCATTCAACAGCTAAAAGGACAATGTGTTGTTTTTCTTGTAGCTCAAGTTCCTCTCCATCTGAAGTTTCTTTTTTCCTAGAGATGGTTAAATTAGGATACGTGGAGTTATCTCAACAGTGAGCTAATCTACAGTTAGCCCTCACCACTCCCCACATGTCCTGGGGATTTTACTCCTGCACCCACCCACATTACCCCACCAAGGTCTGGCAAATGGTGTAGGTGAGGGTGGAAAGGATCATTCAGTGGCATCCTATTGTGTGCCTGTCTGCCAAACACCAGAGCGCAGAGACATCCTCGTCATATCATCGCTGCACTAAAATAACAACAGAGCTTTGTCTTTCTGTGGTCCTCTGTTTCAGTAGCCAAACATTTTAAAGCGCACACGGGCAGACTCAGAGACAATGCTGCACATGTGCTTTGGATGAATCTCTCTCAGGGGGATTTAAGACGACCACCAGCTGCACATCCACATTCACTACCTAACATGGACTGATAGGACGAGCTGGTTTACACGTGTTCAAGAGGTAATCTTGTGATCTTACAAACGCATGAGAGCCACTCACAGGATTATGACCTTTATAACAACGTTCAAACCAGTGGTACTAAAGTCTGTCCTCAGGGCACACCAACACCTCCCTAATGAAAAATCCAGACTGAGTATTTTCTGCTAATGAAGCCAGTACAGTTTGGACCATAGATGGAGCAACACATATCACTGACAGAACAGAAAAGCATGTTTTTGTTTAGAGATTATTTTCTGTTTTTTACATGATATGTTGAAAATATTGGTTGTTTTCGAGAGATTTTCAGTAATTAACACACAAAAGTATGGATGTGTAGCTACCCAAGTATTGCAAACATTACTAACTTCATCAGATTAGCTTGGACACTTCCATGTTCCTCTGAAAATAGCGCCAAGGCCCTTTTAGGTCTCCCCCCCACCATTTGGGAACTACTGGTTTAAACCCTTGCTCCTTTCTTTTATTAAAGGATTCAAAAATCAGAATGAGAGTGTAGCATGTTCCTGTTTTTGCAAATTTTTATTGGACAAACATGAACAGAAACAGACACAACACATGGACAGTCTGTGTGACAATGAAGGAAAATGACTTTGAGGGTAGAAAATGATGAAGCAAAATAATTTAATGTTCTCTGAATTGAGGGGACTTAATATGGACAGGGTAAAAATGGAGCAGGATAAAATAATGGTTTTCGGGACAAAAATGTACATTTTGATCCTGAAACCCACATTCAAACCCACAGTCCTTTCCTCCTTCAGATTTTGGTGTGAGGACAAAAAGACAGATTTATTTATCAGATGAACATGTTGTCATTTACTCCTGGTCCTTCTCCTCTCCATGGGTAATGATGTGAACCAGGTTCTTGTAGTCCAGGTTTCCTGCCACATCTGGGGGGAAGGCGGTGAACATCTGCTCCATCTAATCAACCACAACAAATATTCATCAAACAGTGCTTCACAAAAACAGAAAATATCACAGTTAAGAGGAAAGTTGAGGAAGTTAGTTTGATGAGAAAATGTTTTGACACAGATGCAAACTAGGGACATGGCAACTGGCAGTCTGGGGACCACCCTGTCCAACGTTCAGAGTGGACCTTAAACTGTTTTCTTTGTGAAAGCTTAAAACTGGGGCTGGCTCAGGCTTGGGCGAGCTTGAAGTTAAGCTGCGACAGGCTTAAGCCTTGTTTAGACTTCTGCACTGATGCTACGCTGCACCTACACTATGTTCAGAATTAATTTTTACATCAGTGTGTGTACGTCACTCTGAAATTCTCAGCCATAATGGAGGCTGGCAGTGTAAAAAACATTATAGTCATGGTTTGCTCTTTCCTTATCAGTGTACAAGAAGCCACAATGACAATAAAATAAGACAAATGTTTGAGTAAGGGGCTAGTATATAATGAGCAACATTTGCAGACAATGCTGTAATTGCATAAATAAAAGAGAGAGAATATCTAAGGAGTTAAATCGTATAGCTGATGATTCAGTTGTTGTAGAAAATTGTGATTTTTAGTACTTGTTTGCCCACTGAATGAGAAACTAAGGAGGACCACCCCTTGTTAATTCGGTGTATCTGGTGTCGACTTGGCTTCTGCAGGCATCATAGTGCTCAAATTAAAATATCAACTCCAAAAAGAGTCAAGAATTATACTTGACAAGAGCTTAAGTAACACTCCAAACAAATGGAAGCAATACTTTGTGGTGTTGGCCCATGTAAAAACTTTAGAAGTGGTAAACTCTGATAGAGTTGATTTGTCTACACAGATTTTGCTGTGCATTAACGTAGCCCTCTGCATCAGTTGTGGGGTTCCTGGATCCAGAATGTAGGCTTCGGTGTAGCTTTGAAGCAAGTTTACAATAAATCACAACATTTAAGATAGTTGTAAAATGCTACAAGTTAACTGTATATACGTATAAACTAAAAGTCTCAATGTTGTCAGAGTCAGAGTGGTCAGGTTGCTCTTTCTCGCATTATTTTTTCTGGCTCTTGTCACATGTTTACTCTGGATTTAAGGGTGGATGTCCTTCTGCTGTGAACCTGCAACAACTACTGACCTTCACCTCTGCAGTTATTCATTTAAATTCTTTGTTTCTTATGTTAACACCAGGATGATATTTATGTCATAATATGAAGTTAGTCCTGCAAGTATCACATATATTACTGTTGCTATTATAACCAACACAAATGGTCTGCTGCTGTGGGCCAGCATGACTCCAACTGCTCCGGCACCATCAGACACAACATCATTTAACATCTGTTCTTGTTATGACAACTGTTAACTCAAGGGCTGCTTACCTTTCATCTCTATAATTAGTCATATCTGGCCACTCTATTCCATAATCATAGCTATTACTCATTGTTTTTATTGTTGTTCCTTGTTGCTTGTCTCTGCCTGCCTCTCTCTTTCTGCATCTCTCTCTATCCTCATCAGCAGATGTTCAACAGGAGTCTGCTCAAGACTTCCTGCATGTCCAACAGAGGCTTTCTCCTCGCCACTTGCTAAATGTTGCTTTGTGCTGTTCTTATGCTGGATTTGTGTTGGCTCTTTATCAAATGTAAGCATATAAATCCTTAAAAACAGAAGAAGAGTACAGTCTAGACTAGATGGAAAAAAACCTCCACACAAAGCAATCAAACATAATGATGATTATTAGTTTAAAGGTTCAAATGTACCTCTTCAGGGGAGAATCGGTCTGCTTGTGTTGTGAGCATCTGTGTCACGCTAACAGAGAAAGCAGAAATGATCAGAGGTGACATTCACAGTAAATTTGGAGGTAATGAACTACATGGTGTTGGGGCGAGGTGTATGATGTTACGTACTAGTCCTTCCTCAGCACACCTTTCCCCTCAGGGTCGAAGACTTTAAACGCGTTGAGGATCGTCTCTTCTGGATCAGCACCTGAGCGCATTTACAAAGTTCAGACAAATGTCCAAATGTATTTAACTGATAGTTGTGCACACATGAATTCGAGTTTATTTATTGATTTTTACCTTTCAGTTTCTCTCCAAACATGGTGAGGAAGACTGTGAAGTTGATCGGGCCAGGAGCCTCTTTAAGCATCTCATCAATCTCCTCCTGTTTCACATTCAGACGTCCTGTATTGTACAAAAATATAGACACAGCATATGGTTATTTATGTTGAGTAAGTATATCTCTTTGGTTCCCTTTCTTTAAGATGAGGAGTTTTTTAATGGCTGATGTTCTTCTGCGCCACAGTTCTTCACCAGACTAAGTCAAATCAATCAATCAATTGATCTTTATTCATAGAGCGCCAGTTAGATACACATATATATATACAAATACATAAAATGAATATATTTGTATATACATGTACATACATTTAGAGATGTATCCATCCAGACAGAGACAAAGGGACTTAAATCACATTGTCTCTGATGAATATAGACTTAATCAGTCAATCTGTATTTATTTATATGTTAAATATAAATGTCTTAAAGGTAAGCCCCTTGAAATATGGCATCTCATTTTTAAGAGGGTCCTCGTGTCCATGTGGTTGTATTGTACAATCAATACAACCATAGATAGAGAGATTAATCTAATATTAACATTCACATCTATAATGATTATAAACTGAAAACTGATGTTGATTAATACAGCAGCATTTTGCTGAACTGCAATTAAAATGGGTTCAACTGGTCTATGGGTAGGAATTTATGCTCAATTATGTAATTCTGCAGATGGTTAATGCAATGATTAAGTATAACCCCCTGTTTTTTTTTCAAAATATCATACAGATGAACTCAGCCTTAAAATATTACAAGTAAATTGAACAGTGTTAGATACTGCACATCTATAATTGAGAATAATCAACCAGGGAATTGTTTTTGTTGAACTCTCAATAAGACTAAAAACAAAAGGAAAAATAGTATCTCTGATTCCTTCATACCGAGAGCAGCAAAAGTGTCTCTCAGATCGTTCTTGTCGATGAAGCCGTCTCTGTTCTGGTCCATGATGGTGAAGGCCTGAGGACACAACAAAAATAATGTAAATGTGTCTCTCATTCTTAAAATATCATTGTTTCAGAAAGCAGACAGTTTTCTCTTTCTCCTCTGAAATACTTTGGTTTTCCATATGAAATATTGTTAAGTATTTATAACCTGTGAGCCCCGTGCTTTAGGCCGGCATCCCAGGCATGTCCAGCAGTTTATCTGCAGCCTAATCACTGCTGACACAGTCTGGATGTCTGGGCACCACCGACTGTCATACCAGCATACCACAAGCCTCACTGCTGCCAATCCACGGAAAGGAAAATAGACAGGTGGGCATACTCCAACCATGAACAATGGAAATAAAATTCAACCACAGACAATGGACATGGAAAGACAAAGGAGTTTGGAGAAGGACAATGATAAAAGAGCCCTGTATGTGTGACTTGTGACTGTTAAGATCTTTCCCTAAATTTCACACATACAGAGTGTGGGCTGACCCATGTTGGCAATAATTGCTGCTTGATTTTCACAAAAAAAGAAAAAATTAAAGATTGCATTCATTTGGATTGATACTGACAGTGGCATGATTACCTTCTCGGAGGAGGTTAAGTTTTTGTCCACATTTGTACTTGGTTAAAGTTATAGATAAGATAAAAAGACATTTTCAGGAAATGTTGGTTATGGCACAAGAGAGAAGTGGTACAATTATTGTGGTGATCTGAATCCAGATGCAGATCCTGGAATTTCAAAAAATAAATTCTTAGCTGTGCTGTGGACGTATGTGCTTCCACTGCCAGTTTAACATGTGCCCTTATTGATATTAAATCTGCATTTGTTCATGAATGTCAAATTACTAACATGTATCTAGCTTATGTACCAAACCATTTTGGTGAAAAATAGAGTAAATGGTAAATATGCTGCATTGCTGTGATCCAGACCTTGTTATTTGTTTTCAAAATATTACAATTTTACACAATGTCTAAGAAATATGCATAGCCACTGCTGGTTAAATTACACAGGGACTGTACATGAGTTTTACAAATGCTTGATCTTGATCTCCTATTGCTGTGCCACTGTGTGAAGTGAAGTTCTTTACTTGAGTTGCATTTTCATAACAAATGTTGACAAACTGTAGTATTTTACTGTGACATTATTTTGTTTCACACTTCGGTAGCTCGTTATTCTACACTTGAGAGTTATAACTGACAGCAGAAAATCAAATACAAGAAGGCAGCGTGTGGTGCTTTTTTATTTGTGGTATCAACTCAACTAGGCTTGGTTTTAGTACTTTCTGTGTCCGCTTCCATCACAGTAAATACATTATGTATGTCCACAATATAGGGATTTAGCTTGACTGCAATTGTGCAATTCTGGCTCTGAATTTGTTGCTTTTTTGTCACAGGAAGCAGATACATTTTGTTCAAGAGAGGATCACAAGCATCAGAATGACTTACTATTAAAAGCAGAGTAGAGTTTGGGGATGCATTCAGAATTAAACTGCAGCTATTAAAGAGACATATCATTTCTGTGTCAGATATTCCTGGCCTGTTGTGGCGATACTCTGACCACTTGTGGACTGGCACTGTCTTCACGTCATGTTTCAGTGCCAGCTTAGTATGTGTGCCAGATATGTACACAAAAATGCACCCGGGATGATCACGAGTTAAACAGAGGTAACCACGCAGCGATGTGGCATGCCAAGCCAAAAAAAGAAAAAAACAGTATAATGTCCTAATATATGATAAATACTGTTGATAATGGGAGGGCTCAAGAAGTGGCATTCCTCTTCCCTCACAATCTTGTGCGCATGAGCCAAAGAAACTACTTTGAGGTCAAATTAACATGTTGTATTGTCTCTAACAGCCACCATAACCATGTCACCATGTCATGATATTTTGCATTGCTCCAGGTTAGATCCCTCATAACCTGCATGACTGCGGTTGTTTCACATTTTTGTTAATCACTTGCTTCTCACTGACATATTTAGCTCTTTCTTTTCAAAGTAACTAAAGCACATGTCATAGCTCCCTCTGCTCCTCACTAAGATTTGAGTGAGAGCTGTTTAACACTGATTTTATTGCTCAAAACAAGGCATGCAGCACAGAGATCCTTACACCTGAACTTATCAGTCTACGCTGTTTTGGGAGCCAAATTTTTATTTGAAACTGTGCCTTAGCTGGTACTGTTTTTTTCCTGCCCTGCTATCAACACACAATTATTTGTTTTCAATGATCTGTCATGGTTGAAATCACAAGTATTCAAATGACCGACCTCTTTAAATTCCTGGATCTGAGCCTGCTCAAACATGGAGAAAACGTTGGAGTTGGCTCCCTCTGCTGTCCTCTTCTTGGCTTTTTTTGGGGCCTTTTCAAGAAAACAGAAGCAGGATGAGTCAGACACATCAAGACACTTTAGATAAATGTATGTCAGTAATATCAGGATTTTGATGCTTGAGAAAGGAAAATATTGACTCATGATTCATAAAAGATGTGTGTTTTGGTAATTAAAGGCTCATAAGCTTGTCATTATCTGGCAAATGTGATACATTTTAAATAACTATGCACTTAATTTATCATGTACATTGCCAAGCTTACTCTTCATGAAACAAAGCGACTTCCTTTTTTAGTCTGACTTGGTAGGATCTTATTTAGCAAAACAAATGTCACTGAAAATGCTGAGTTAACCTCTTAAATGTTAAAAAATCTGCAGCTAGTGATCATATAACTACACATATGGTCGTTAATATCTGCATGTAGCATCAACAAATTCAGAACTATCCTGTAATAATTTAGCCCTTGCATCATCAGACAGTGACTCACCATGGCTGAGCAGCTGGGAGGTCAGACCAACTCTGAATCCAGTGAACAATGGGGAGATTGTGGGTATCCTTTTGTAGCCCCAACCCTCATCTCCACTGGATGATATTTATAAACTATGTCCTGTTTAGGAAGTAGCAGGTAAATGATGCTCCATACAGATGCACAGTATTACATGATGAAAAAACAGCACACACACACCCCTCTGTGGTAGCCAGTGGCCCTGTGTTGTTGTGCTCTACGTGGGATGAAGAGATTGGAATAACTGGTTTAAAATATCAAGAGCAGAGTGAAGGTTAAAGCACTTAATCGCCTTTCACTGCCGTCTGTCCGCACACCTTTGACTGTACTAAATATGAAGGCAAAGGACGACCTTCAGGGACAAAGGACAGTGAATTAAGATTTGTTTTCGACAAGTTTTTCTTTTTGTTTTTGGAAACGTTGGTACAACTGTTTTCTTAATAGCAGAAAACTTCTGAACTCTGGTTTTGATTCCTTTGTTAATGTCTTGAGTTCATTTCTTCTCTGCTTTCTTAATGGTGTTATAAACCTGAAACAATTCAAAAACTGAAGTCAATTAAAGTTTTTCACACTGATTTGCTGTATGCAGGTTTTCAACCTTTCTAGCCTGTTATCTAATATTTGAGCTGTTCTAGGTTACAGTTTATGTTATATATTATATTATTTTATCTCATTCTAAAATTTCACTGGCAATGCACTAGACCAGTGATCACCAACTGGTTGCCAGGGGGACACATCAGGCCCCTCAAAGCTTTCTATCTGGCCCCCTGATTATTATGATAATCTATATAAGGATCAAACTTTTTCAAGACTAAAAGAAATCAGAATCTTAAGAAAAAACATCAGAATTCTAAAATAAAAATGTAAATTCTCAAATAAAGTATAACTTAATTCTCAGACTTCTACCTTTTCCCCACTTTTACCCCTTATAATTCTAAATTTCATCTCAGAATTTGGACTTTTTTTCTCAGACTTTAAAACAAGTTCAGCCTTTAATTTTCTTTTCCCATCTGTCTTTCTTTCTTTTTGACCCTTATGGTCTTCCGTGTTTCCAAAATGAGAACATTCGCAGGCTAAAAATGTGTTGTTTTGATGATAGGTTTTGTCTCTCAATACCCCAAACTATTTGAGACCCCATATTTGTGCTTCAGGACTGGTGAATGGGGCTGATAACAAATAATATTGTAAGTGGACAAAAATATTTCATTTTAATTGTTATCACTGTTTACTGGCCCCCATAGCATATACCAAGAAAAAAATCTGGCCCTTGTACAAATGTGGTTGATGATCTCTGCACTACACTATCCACCCATCGGTTATCAATACAGCTTATTTCTTTTGGGGTCTAATGGGGCTGAGCCTATCCCATCTGCCAGTGGGCAAGAGGCGGTGTACACCCTGAGCTGGTCACCAAGCAATTGTAGGACAACTTAGAGAGACAAACAACCATACACACCCATGCTCATACTTAGAGACATTTCAGGGTTACCACTTTACCTGACAAAGATGATACTGGTCTGGTGGAGGAAGCTGGACTGCCCAGAGATAACCCATGTATGCACATGCACATTTAAACTCCACACAGATGGGTCCTGACCAACGCAGGGATCAAACCAGCAACCTCTTTGCTGTGAGGCTCGTGTACCATCTGCTGTGCTAAGGTACCATCCCACCATAGATTAATGTGTCTTCAGTAATTTCCAAATTTAAAGACCATGGACATTAAAAACAGGTCATAATCAGACATTATGTTTACATCCCCCCTCCCAAAACACTTTAATTCATGGAGTAACACATTTGGTCAAACGTCTAGTAAAACATAAGATGAAATTTTTGAAGTATAAATATCCAGTATCTCCGTTAATAGATTACATGTTAAGTTGTCTTTTGTTTTGACTGGTGAACATTTTCAAGATCAAGTAATAGCCACATTTTTGCATCCAGAATGCCCAAGCAGACCCTAAATGTTTCTTGCTTCATCTAATTCTCACTGACATGACAAATTTGAACAAATCAGCAGCTCACTGAGCTCAATTTATTGACCTGTCAGGATGTCTTACCACCAGCCTGAACCACATTTCTCACATGCTTCCTCACATGACTGGCGCCGGCTTTCCTTTCACCTTTGGGACAGACAAAGCAAAATATGGCACAAAATCTAAGACCATTTACCGTATGACCCAAATAAGGATAATACAGTTTTAGACATTTCAAGAGCCACTCATGACTATTGAAGACATTTAGCCTGAGTTTGATTGCAGCCTGTGGTTTCCTCCTCATTTGTCATCCACCACACTCACTCTGCTCAGTGTCCAGCTCTGTCCACTGTCCGGTGAAGTCTTACAAAGTCAAATGAAATACATCAAAATGAAACATCTATTTAAAGACTCTTCAATGATCTGCAGACCCCCTGAATGTTAACTCAACTCATGTCACTGTGCTATTTCTTAAAAAAACAAAAAGCGCTTAATTAATGACATCTATGCCATTTACAGGTTAAACACGTACAATTAGAGGTTAAATTCAACACTTACAATGACCCTGTTGCATCTTTAAATTAATACAATGCTTGGATTAGCAACAGTTATATTTTTTCCATTGTAAAATAGCACAACTGAATCATAATAATTTAGATTTTTGGGAGGGTAGAAAACAAGAAACTTTGAGTTGATTTAGTTAGAAAGAAAAAAACATAAAAAACAATACTCTACCAGCCAAAATGGCAACTGAAAAAGTTTGATCTGAAAACATTTAAAAAAGCAATTTGATATTTAAACACTTCTATAATTATAGAGCAAGGCACAGACTTTAGATAGTTTAAAAAGTAACATTTGGTAAAGGGTAACACAAATAAGGAAAATTAAGCTCACTTCACATTAATGATTACAGGCCTCACAATTAAACTTCAAATGCTGGCCCAACATTAGAAAAATCCCTCCTTTCTCTGTTCCTTGTTTAGAAAATGTGTGTTTCAACAGTCTGTTTGGAAAATCCAGCGAGTTGTGTCATTTAAGGATGTGCCAGATTCCCCAGTTTAGAGACACTCCCTGTGCCGGTTGGCTGATAACTTAATTATCTGTGCTATGCTGCTGTAATCATGTTACTTATTTTGAGCTACTACTAAAATAAGGAATTAACTTACTCAGTAATATATAAGCTACTTGTTGTATTAGGAGGTAATATGTACATTAAGGTACTTGCTTAAAAGTTCAGAAGCATGAATGATGAAAGAGGATGAGCTGTGCTTTAGTATTATTTATTTAGTAATATTTTTATTTTGGCTTGTGTCTGGGAAACATTAATAAAAAACAGTATTTTGCTAGCTCTGCCAATAAAGTGATGTTTTTGCTGGCTTATGTTTGTCTGTTAGCAAGATCAGGGAAAAACTAATGGACAGATTTTGCTGATATTTTCAGATGTTGCTAATGGCCCAACTTAAAAATTATTCAATTTTGATGGTGATCCAGATAACCACCGTTAGCAAATGATTGATTTTTTTTCTCAATAACTTTTTAACTAATAATGATATCTACATGATTCTAAGTGCTCGGTGGGGGTTTTCAGGTCATAAACCATCAAATTATGATGGTAACTTTATCTTGGGAGTGTTTATTATAGATGTAACATGTGAGCTACCTTGGTGGAGGTTTGCGCTCTCAGGGTGCTTTCCAGTTTGAAACATTTTTTTTAAACCTGCTGTGGATCAGACGGAATCAGACGGTTTTCAAACGGAATCACTTGAAAGTCATTATTTCTAGAGATGTTACAATACCCTTTTTTCCCTTTCTACTGATACTTTTGCTGTGGGTATAGGCCAATATTGAGCACCAATCCGGCACCAGTATGTTATAAAAAAATATCACACTACGCATGCATGACTGTGATTTGATTATCATTGTGGTAAGACCTGCCTCAGGTTGAACCCTGAGTAAATCATGAGTAAATACAGCAATGATGCAGCATGATCATGCTAGTTAGCTTAGCTCCAACCCTTGCAGGTTGCAGCACAGTGCCACTGTTTTTAAGAGCGACAAAGAAGAACTGTGCCAGAGTTTAATGGTGCTAAACAGTAAATAGACTACTAATTGGTGATGGTGCCTGGACTCCAGTAGTCGCCGATACTGATGTCAGCATTTTCGGAACATCGGAACAATTTCCAATTGTAGTTTCAAAATCTGAACAACTGTAATTATTTACTTTTGGTACTAACTAATATGTAGTTTCATCACTTCTGTAAGGAGTAGTAAATGTTATTACAGTTTTTATTAGTTTGTCCATCACCGTCCTCTCCTCGCTCAGGGCTCTGATTGTCAGTTGTGTCTGATAAACAGGGTAACTTGAAAAGACAATAAGCTTTAAACCTCCTGAAGGAGATAGGAGTTAACTAGATGCTATAGGCCACATTAGAGGGAGTCTTAGCACTCTGTTCTGGTGTTGAGCTATTAGGAGCTTGTTAATCTAAGCTTGGTTTTGTCAGCAGCAGTAGGTGCGACATACCCAAGTGTAACTGCTGACAGTGAGCGTGTCCTTACAATGTGCCATATCTCTGCACCATTAACAGGTCATCTCGAATCACTCGTGGCTCTCAGGTCAAGAAAGTGACAGTCTGCGAAAACGAGCCGATCGGGCCGGGGTGAGGAGGTGAGGCGAGTGTGGGTGGTCTAAATAAAGAGCGGCTCTGCCCTCACTGTGACAAATAAAATGCTGATGATGAACGAACAGCAGATGTCAGCTGTGTCATCCCGCAGCGACGCCTTGTACAAGGAGGTCAGATTTAGAGGACTTATTGTCAACCAAACAGAGCGGAGGCTATTGTTGAGACGCGTCCTCCCTCAGCTCCTCCCTGCACCATGCAGCTACTGTGACTGGAATGGCAGGCCGCTGTGGCATCGGCTCAGAGCGGGCGGATCAGAAGCCTAAAAATAGACAATCAGCCTCTAACACAATGGACATGGACAAATGGTCAGAAATGGCCTCAAGTGGGAGCAGAGAGGGGAAAGCACAAGGGAACAAGGATTTAAGTGTGAACCGTTTTCTCCAAACATAAAATCACTGGACAATTAAAGAGTAAAAGGAGAAGAAGTGAAAGACAATGGTTATAATATTTAATATTCTGTGACAAAATCTCTACAGGGAACGCTAATAAAACATTTGTTAGCAGACATCAATATCATATCCAGCGTTACAGCATAATGATTCGGGAACATGTGAAAAGAAATGCAAGATAAAAAGAATAAAAAAATAAAATTCAAGGATGAGAAACCCTTTTTGTATAGAATCTTATAGAAACCAGAGGAGAACTTGTGCAATCTGTAGCACTCGGTGCTTTCTGTTGACGGATAAATCAGTTCTATCTTCTTTGCTTTTAATACATTCAGGAAGATATTCATGTCAAAAATGAACCAGAGTTGGAAAATAAAGTCTTTTCTAAGAGTGCAGCTCTAGTAAGAGACACTCTAGGCACATTAAATCTGGGCATGTCTTATACAGTGATGCATCGATTTGAAAAATCAGGGCAAATAATGATGCCTAAATAACATTTTAGTTTTCTTTTTAATTATTACTTTTGGTATAGCTCTGTCATTATGCTGACATTTTCTCAAACTGAGTCATCAAAACCAAACAAGTTTGTTCACACAGTGTAATTATTTCACATAAAACACTTCTTTGTAGGCAGGCGTGCTCAATGTGACACAACAGATAAACATCTGCTAGTTTATGCCACATTTGGTGACAGCAAATGTTTTTGAAAACTTCCAATATCAGTTAACCAGTGATCAACCACAGATCTGTGTATCCCTGCTGTAATCAATACTGTAGGTCAGATTTTGGTGTTTGAGAACTAACCCATGCTCAGGTGTGGGCCTGTTTGCCTTGACGGTCGACTTTTACTTGAACAGATCGTCTTCCTCTTAGATTTGACAACGGGTGCACAATATGATCAACATGATACCATTTACTGCAGATAAAAGTTAAATATCTGATCAACTAGTTGACAGTATATTTCTGGGTTATTATGAGAATGCATCATAAAGGCACACCTTTTGAGGTGGTGCATTAAAGAAAGGAAAGATCTGCCTCAGCTGCATTTTAGGTCTCAGTTGCTGATTATTTTTTTGGTCTTGGGAAGAATGTGTGGTTGATTTTGTGTGATTTCAAGCAATTTTTCAGGATTGTCTCAGGCTGTATTTTTCTAAATTCAAGTTTGCTGTGATCATTTCAAAACTGTAAAGTATCTTGGGCCACCAAATCTCATATGTAAAACACTATACTAGAATCAAAGTCTTTCCCTCGCAGTACTGAAAAAGACAGACTTTATATGAATGCTCTGTTCAGCACTCATATTTTCTTTTGTAAAATTATTTTTAAAGATGCACTGGGTATCTCTGCAGACTCTTTCCTTGTTACTTTAAAATCTTTAAAGGCACTGACAATTCTCATAAAACAGCAGGTCAGGAATATTTAACAAAGTGTCACCAGTTAGTTCAACCTCACTTTAACTGTGATACCTGTCGAATCAAAACAAATAACAACAATCAATTTAGCTAGACCTTTCAGCAATAATTTGATTGTTCGAGCTCTTCAAAACAGACATTTGCTCATTTTTTTATTTGACTTCAATTATTAACATGATCTCTTTGACCCCCCTGCAGTACATCCAGAGGCTAGCAGGGTGCTCTGGTTCAATCCATCCTGCAAACTTAATGTTGTATTACAGGAGCTAATTTAATTTAAGAGCATAAACTCATTAAAAGGTGCACTTTCTGTAAAATACAGAGCTCACTGTGTGTCAGTAGATTACCGTCATGTTTACAGCTCTGCATAAAGCAGATGAAGCTTGGTTTAACTGTTACTTTTAAAGATACATTTTCCGTAAATACCAATGTTATTCAAAGAATTATTTTCCAGTATGTCTTTTAAACATAAGATATTTGTTATTCATTGCCAGATCAATTATTGTTTGTCTTGTTTTATGTCCGCTCTCATAATAAATAGATTGTCAGCAGTAAAAGGTAAACTTTGCTGCAGTGCGGGAGAGACTTGGCGTTCTTTACACTCGGTATAAGCATTGCCAAAATAAGTCTGGAGCAGGAGTGAGTGCCATAAACAACAAGGGAAGGTACCTGCCAAAGTTTTGTGGAAACTACCCATCTTTTTTTCAATTAATTTTGCTGCTAAAAACAGATTAGTTGCATTTTACTAGAAATCGGGTGCCTTTTTGACCATTTTGTTTGCTGTTGCTTTATTTTGTTGTTATATGTGTTCTGTTTGAGCTCGATCCCGTGTGATTTTGGTCATGATCAAATTTTTTTGATTAAATTAGAGCTACTGTGCTCCCTACTTTATCTATTTTGGATATTGGCAAAAGGCCAATATTGTGCATCCCTAGATTTAACATGCCAAGAGTGCCTTAGTTAAATAAAAGGTGATTAAAACTACGTGGACCTACTGTGCAAACCTGTAAGAGTAAAAAGAAAGGAGATGTTATTCACGTGCTTCGCTGTGTGGAGTAAAAATATAACCCAGATGAGGCGGAAGCAGAAGACAACACTCCATTTCATTTCAGATATACATATCCATGCCATTTACGAATCAGGAATAAAACAAAGATTATTTTCATCTCACCTTGCACAATTTTTGGGTTATATACAATATAAGGGACATGGTACAAAAAGAAATACTCAATTACTATGTGTAACCTTCACATGATCGTTTTTTTTCTCCTCCTGTTTGTACGTTAGCACTGAGGTCTCATCTTCAGGAGATGAAGTGCATACACGAGTTGGATCCAGATACAATCACTGACTTGATAAAGAATGTGTTAAAAGAATATTTATCGGACATTCAAGAGGACACATAATCACTTTTTTTTTTCTTTAACAAAAATAGACACGGCTTATCCAGCCTTGAAATTCCTTCTCAATATATATAAAATTATGTCTTGTCTATTTACAGTCAGATAACGTTCTGAAGGATTAGAAAGTCCTGCTGAGGATTGTGGGTAGTGCAGTTTTTTTAGTGTCAACCTATCCTATGGCAGACAATCATTGAAAGTGTGGCTCTAACAGGGCAGGGAGGACTTGTGTACTTTAATTTGATCTAAATTTATTTGTGCTCCAGCCATAGGTCAGATCTTCATAACTAACAGCAGACTAAGAATGATTGTAATTAGCTGGTAATGATTGTGTGTTGACATGTCAGGGTCTGGAGACAGCAATGTTTGGGATGTACTGACCTCTCCTGCCCTGATCTGAAGCTTCTCTGGACGGAGCATGAAAAGAATACTTTCCCACTATGTTAAACTGAGTGAACCTGCTATTTCATTGGTGACTAATTTTGTGAATATTTAGGCATCAACTTGTAGGGTAAAGTTGCTATGGCTGTGCTTTTCTATCGTAGTCACCTCTGCCTGAAGTCATCATAAAATTAGCAAAATCCACTTGAAGATGGTCTAATGAGATCTCCTGTCTCTTATCCTTTGTTTTTGAAAATAAAAATCATATGCAATCTTTTCCACATCCTCAAATACATGCTGATCAGTCCTGCTCAAAAAGCTGATAAATATGGCGTTTTGTTTGTTGACCTTTATTGACTCGGGCCGCTTCATTGAGAAAAATAACCTGACTCTGGTGACATCATTTTATTTCTCTCTCTGTTGTGACTGCTACAATTTTATTCCTCTGTGGGTTCATCAGACAAAACTGTTGTGTGGCAGTGTTTCGTCATGAGTTGGTGACTTTCTCACAGGTTTTTCTGCTCCATCTCTTCCCTTTTCCCAAGATGTGCCTCTGCTGATGCTCAAACAGATGACTGATCCCAAACCTGTAGGATGAAGGAAAAAAAAAGTTGTTAGATTTATATAATTATAGACTGACAGGTTGATTGTTGAAATAAGATGGCATATTCAGAATCAAAATCCAAACACTTAAAGGGATAGTTCAGTATTTTTGAAGTGGGGTTGTATGAGCTCCATATGGCCTATTTCTGATTCAAAGAAGCATCACAAAAATCCATCTCAGAAATATTTGTCATATGCTTTCAATCAGTCTACAACAGGCGTCTGAAGCCGCTAGCTTGTTCTGTTTACAACAGCTTAGAGTGAGGTGGAGTGATTTAGTAGAGGGATACATGACATGAGTTAGCTTAGGTCCAGATCAACTTTATATTTCCAAAATGTTAATGCACTTAAAAACGCTCATATGTAGCGTACTCTTAGACTGTGGTATTACTTTTTGATTTGAGTTCTTGTAGGCAGAGATAATAGCCTTTTTTCTTGGCACAGTACTTTCCTGTTTGCGGCTATTTCTTATATTTTGTGATTTTTACCATAAATATTAGTCCTACCTTTATTTCATCTAAATATTTAGATTCCTTGACCATGAAAACATACCATTAGCAGTTTGATCCACAATGATATCTATTTTAGTTCAGTAGTTAGTCACGAAAATCACAGATTCCAATGTCTTGGCTAGATTTTGGCTCTGTTGCAAGTCCATGCCTTTATTTGTTCCCTTGCAATGACAAGAATTCCAAGGATTTATGAGGATCTAAAATTTTCTTGTTCTGGATCAGAGAATCCAGAATTTTGCCAGGATCCAGATCAGCCTTTGATATCTTGTAGAACCTGTTGGAAACTTGTCCTGTTTTTTCCCCAAATGCCCTGACTATTTTTGGCGCAGTAATATTCAAAAATGCCAAAAATGGTCCCATCTCCGAATGTTAAAGAATCCTTTAAAAAGATTCCAAGATCCAGACAGTGACCCGGATCACTCTCAAAATCTAATCATTTGTTCCTTGTCCCAATCTGGACATTTCCTGAAAATGTAATTGAAATTTGTCCATAACTTTTCAAGTTATGCTGCTAACAGAGAAACAAATAAACAAAATAAAACTAAAAATAAAAATAAAACATACAGATGCTGGCAATAACATAACCTCCCTGGCTGAGGTAATAACATCAGGAGTCTCCAATGAGCGTGCTGTAGACCATTTAGCACTTTATCATAAGAAGATCAATTATCATATTTATCCCGGTGAATTTCTGTCTTAATTACACCTACACCTACACACAAAGACAGAGCCCCCCCCCCCAACCCAGTATTATGCCTATGAAACTATGAAACTTGTCTTCCCCATTTGGTCTCTGCAACATCCACAGTGGAGGCAAAATGACCGGTGTAAAAATTACAGCTTAAAATATTGGCGTAAGTGACATCAGATCATAACTACACAATAGTAATCAATAACCAATAGTCACATATGATCTGAAGTGTGATCTGTTCCGAAAACACCGTTCAAGTTGTTTTAAAAACACATTTCTCTGTGCTCAGATGCAGTGTTCAGGTGTTAAAGTGTATTTGGCAACCTTGTTAACAAGTGAGTTTCAGCCATCTGTTTTCACATGTTGTTGTTGCAACAGCTGTTAAAACAGAAAGGCTTCCTATGCATGTCTCTTTTAAATTCCTTTTAATGTTGAATATTCATCATCAGATGTATATAACATTAAAAAATACCATACAAACAGCTATGAACTGCATTTCCATGTAGGTTTTCAGGAAAAATAAGCACATGGCTTCCATGACTGATGCATGATCTATGAGTATGTTTATTTTGTCTTTTCAAAAATAAATACAGTCAATATATCAATCAAATAATCAATACAGCCCCAGCTGCAGTGGCAGCAGTTGTAAATTACGCCTTGAGTAATATCACACACAGTGCAAAGGGTTGGAGTAGAAGCCAAACTCACTGATGTGGTGTACATTTCACATTTTAAATGACTTCTAAGATCTCTGAACATCTGAAATCTAAGTGTTTCTGGTTGTAGGATCATCTGAAGTTTGTCCTTCTGTTTTTACAAAAGCTGGCAGAAATTTGTGCATTTTATAAAAGGTAAAGTCAATGTCCACAGTTTATGTGTCTCATGATATGTATCCTATTGTTGCTTCTGCACTGGGATATGGATCATATTGTGAGAGCTGGAAACTCCCAGCCCAAGGGTGGACATGCCTTGATTTCAACTGCAGGGCTCATTGGGCGCTCTGTGGAACTGCTCAGCTATCAACACCTCTTTGGTTTGTTTTTAATGGCTACCAACACAAAGATCAGTGAAAGTGAAATTATTGTGGAAAAAGGATGAGGACCACTGAACATCTGGACTAAGAGACGGAACGCACAATATTTGCCAGCAAAATATTTAAGTAAGTATGTTTAGTGTGACAAAACCAACATGAAGTGGCTAGCAAGCAGGCTAACCTGTTAAGATTCTTATTGCAGGATTACATTTTAGATTTAATATTTAGAGAAAAAATAAAGTAACTAAGAGTGTTAAACAACCACTTAAAATTTGTTAAGTGATAGACTCAAGAGTCAAATGAACTTCTATATGTGTGCCTTCAATTGAAATGTGCAAAATACCAATTTGTGACAGCTATTCCACTTAAAATGTTCCATACGTTCAACATTAGGAGTAATCTGCAGTACAAATCATCTGTCAATCTATCCATCCATTTATCAAGTCATGTAGTAAACTATTTACATTTGGAAATTGATTTTTGTTTCACTTACAAAGCCTGATCGCTTGTGGCCATTCTTGGAGCCTTTTCTGTTTGTCAGTATGTATTAAAACTGCTTTGTTTGGATCGTGATTGCAAAACAACTTGTCTTTGGAGTAATGGAGATGATCCTGACATATGAGCTATAGCTTTGAGAAATGACTCACACTTTACTCCTGGAGCTGCTGAGATTTTTTAATAAAGACAAAGGCGCCAGGTTTGATTAGATCTCGGCGAGGACTAAAGCTGTGTGTTGGTGTGACTGCAGCTTATGGTGCACTTCATTTACCTCTGAAGGCTGATGTCAGAGCAGGGAATAACGTCACACCTTAATTCAACATCAGTTAGAAGTAAACAGTTGATTATTGTCTGACATCCTGAGTAGGAATTCTGGGGCAGGGGGTAATTTAATGGAACACATCATTTATTTAATCAGCATTTCTTTGGTTTTTTGTTTGGAGAAACAGAGAAACTTCTTTGTATTTCACCTAAATATGGACGCAGCTCCAACAATCCAGAACTTAAGATTTGCTGCTTTTCCCTTTTGGGTGTGTGTCAGTGTTCATTTTGTTGACTATTTTTGTCACAGTTTCGTCAACAACCTTTTGTCCTTTGACGAAAACTAGACAGTTACTTTCTGACAAACAGAAACTAAATTAACTGACATTTTGTTAACAGATAAAAACAAGAGTTAATGTTTGACAGAGAGTAGTAGTAGCAGTAAAAGTAGACAGTAGGCCTACGCTCAAAATATCGATACTGCAGAATATCATAACACACTCCTTGGGGATAAGTGTATCGATACAGATTCTACAGAATCGATACGACCTAAATGTTTTGGCAGTTGTTGTCAATTCACTTTGGGTAATGTTAACAATGGCACAGTTCAAAATAGAAGACAAGCTCCATGATGAAGCACATGCTCCAAATCTGAACTTAAGTCTACCAACTGGAATCATTTAAAACTCATCCTTGTTGTTTTTCTTCTTATTAAAATAAACAAAACTTGTCGTGAGTTTTGTTAAAAGTGTAGACAATGTTCACAATTTAGGTATAACGGGATACAAATCGTATCGTGGCCTCGGTATCAGGATTCGTATCAAATCGTGAGGTTGCTGGAAATACCCAGCCCTAGTAGACAGTCGGGGCAAGCTAGGAATATATCCAATCACAGCTGGATGTGTTAAGAGGGACATCCAATCACAGCTGCCTTCGCTTCATGTTGGTGGGATGAGTTGGGGAGTGATCCAATCAGAGCTTCTCTCTTTATGAATTGATACGTTCATGTAGAGCAGCTTCACCGTTCATTGGTATGAACCTTCATTGGTATTGTAACTGAGATGCTCTGCCAAGAAGACTGCATTTCAAACAAAAGTTAATTTTGTTTCTGTTAGTTTATATGTTCAAACTTCACTACCTTTCAATGAAGGGTTATTAGATGTTTAATTTTATCCAAGTGTTAAACATTACTTCAGAAATTCTAGGAAACATAAAATGTCTTACCCTTTACACTTCATACTTTAGTCGACTACATTTTCAGTAGATTTTGTCGAATAAAATGTGAAATTTTGTCAACTAAATCTAGGCGAAAATTAAAACAAATTATTTAACTATATGATGACTGAAAACAAGATATTAAAGGCAAAAGACTAAAACTAAATAAAAAGTGCTACCAAAATGAACACTGGTGTGTTTATGTGTGTGTGTGTCTGTGGGGTTGTTACATATCACTCTGCTCTTACAGAACGTTTCTGAGATCCGTCAATAACGATTTTTGTTGACAATCAACAGACACGGCTGTCTTTTGATCATAGCCTCAAGTATGACATAAATGCTCACATAGGTCTGATTCTGTGGTTCATTTTGCAGCAGGGAAGAACTAAAGAGTAATATATCAAAAATGTGACTGACTCACCTTGTTGACAGGGTTTATGGGTGTCCGACCAGAGCCGGTGTGAAGTCTTTGGCGCTCCTCAAATCGTCCAGGGGACCTCTCCCGGTGAACCTCCATCATGCGACCAGGGGAGCGGTCCATTCGAGGGTCTGCCATTGCTCTTCCTGGGGAGCGCTCTAACCGCGGGTCAGCCATCGCTCTCCCAGGAGACCCCACTATCCGACTCTCTAACATCCTGCCAGGAGACTTCTCTCTCTCCAGCGGACGGCTGGGGGATTTGTCACGTCTAAACTCTGTGCGAGCCTCTCTGTAGCGATGAGGTGTACCGGGGTCTCCGTGGGCCATGGGATTGGCAGCCAGCCTTTTAGAGATGTGCTCGTTGTAGGAAGGGGGCCCTCGTTTATTGGGGCTGTTGGGGGGAACCGCAGAATAAATGTGTGATGGTAAGTGTAAAAGTAATTTCCTTAAACTGGGCTATGGGCTTTGTGGGGCACTGCAGGTCCAGTCAACAGATGTGGTGAGAATTGTGAACTAATAATTAAGATGGTTTTAGCCATCTACTGTATTTGGTCAGAGAGAGAGCAGCTTCAAAAGCTGGCAATAAAAAGCGCAAGGCTTTCACACACTTCCAAAGGCAATTTTAAAACTACCCACAGAGAGTGTTGGAGTTTGTCATAAGATTTAGAACAAAAGAGAACATTCACATTTTAAAGAAGAAAGTGAGTCTTTATTAAACAATTTTCTCTCTACATTTGACAGGAGCCAGTTTGAAATGTTACCTAAAAGACAAATTTGAGATTTCAGGATTTGTTACAGATAAAAAATGAACTCTTCCTCCTGCAAAGAGCAGAATGAAGGCATTACTTTACTGTTAAGATCATACAAAACGGCCATGATTTCAACACCTTCACCTTTATGTGTTGACTTGTGCCCAGCAGTGCCCGCTAATCCCAGTGACCCTTCAACAACACCAGCAGTGAACAGAACATAGAGGAGTGAAGTGTGCCTGAAATGCTACCACTTAAGAACCTCTGCAGACAAAACCTCACCAAAAACATAATCGACAAAGTAAAAGGTTTTCTCAGAAAAGGCATATGAGGCTGAAATTCAGCACAGTTATGTTATGCGCTAATATGCTGCCAACATACAGTATTAAAGAAATTTAGCCTGTCCTCTCTCATAATAAAAGACCCTGAACACCCACACAGGTGTTCACAAAAAGCCCTCGATCAGACCATTTCTCAGGACTGTGGCTGTGCTAGAGTTTGTTTGACTGACGGGTCCGCAACCCTGTGAGGTCTTTAAAATCTGCATTCTTAGGAGGACTTGTTAACCTGTTATCGTTTTAATCAGCCCTTAATATTTTCTACCCCAAAAAATCCCACCTATTGTCTTTCTCTCCAGGTATATTCAACCACAGAGATTGAAAAAACGTGTGAGTGTTCAGGTCTGAAAAAAAAACAGACTAAAAATAATCTGAATATAAAGGTAATTTTATTGTTTTGAAACATACTATTGGGAGGTTGTAAAAAATATAGACAATCTTGATAACTTCAATATAAAGGAATGCTGCCAATTTTTTGAGCAATTTAGACAACATGTAGCAGATCAGTACAAAATTCAAAAACTTATAAAAAGAAAGTGAAAAGTCGATGAATGTCCGATTCTTTGTTTCAGGCGTCTACATTTTTTTTAACCAGATTTTAAATCAATATTACTGATTGCTGTTTTCTGACAGAATCATCAAAACTTTCAATTTTGGCATCGCGACAATCATTTATGTGGTTGAAGAAAACATATAGTGTGCCACCAAATGACTATCGGAATATCTGACGTAAATGTCTCGTCCCTGAAATGAAATTTCTTTTGTGTTGCAGAAAAAAATTTGGTCAGCAAAAGATAATTCTGGCTTCCCAAACTACAAACCCAAAACCAGTGAAGTTGACATGCTGTGTAAATTGTAAATAAAACAGAATACAATGATTTGCAAATCCCTTTCAACCTATATTCAATTGAATACACTGCAGAGACAAGATACTTAGCGTATGAACTGGAAAACTTTATTTTTTGCAAATGTTGGCTCGTTTGTAATTTGATGCCTGCAACATGTATCAAAAAAGCTGGCACAAGTGGCAAAAAAGACTGAGAAAGTTGAGGAATGCTCATCAAACACTTATTTGGAACATCCCACAGGTGAACAGGCTAATTGGGAACAGGTGGGTGCCATGATTGGGTATAAAAGCAGCTTCCCTGAAATGCTCAGTCATTCACAAACGAGGATGGGGCGAGGGTCACCACTTTGTGAACAAATGCGTGAGCAAACTGTCCAACAGTTTAAGAAAAACATTTCTCAACGAGCTATTGCAAGGAATTTAGGGATTTCATCATCTACGGTCCGTAATATCATCAAAAGGTTCAGAGAATCTGGAGAAATTACTGCACGTAAGCGGCAAGGCCGAAAACCAACATGGAATGCCCGTGGCTGTCGATCCCTCAGGCGGTACTGCATCACAAACCGGCATCACTGTGTAAAGGATATCACCACATGGGCTCAGGAACACTTCAGAAAACCACTGTCAGTAACTACAGTTCGTCTACATCTGTAAGTGCAAGTTAAAACTCTACTATGCAAAACCAAAGCCATTTATCAACAACACCCAGAAATGCCGCCGGCTTCGCTGGGCCCGAGCTCATCTAAGATGGACTGATGCAAAGTGGAAAAGTGTTCTGTGGTCTGATGAGTCCACATTTCAAATTGTTTTTGGAAACTGTGGTCGTCGTGTCCTCCGGACCAAAGAGGAAAAGAACCAGCCGGACTGTTATAGGCGCAAAGTTCAAAAGCCAGCATCTGTGATGGTATGGGGGTGTATTAGTGCCCAAGGCATGGGTAACTTACACATCTGTGAAGGCACCATTAATGCTGAAAGGTACATACAGATTTTAGGGCAACATATGTTGCCATCCAAGCAACGTCTTTTTCATGGACGCCCCTGCTTATTTCAGCAAGACAATGCCAAGCCACATTCTGCACGTGTTACAACAGCGTGGCTTCGTAGTAAAAGAGTGCGGGTACTAGACTGACCTGCCTGTAGTCCAGACCTGTCCCTCATTGAAAATGTGTGGCTCATTATGAAGCGTAAAATACAACAACGGAGACCCCGGACTGTTGAACAACTTAAGCTGTACATCAAGCAAGAATGGGAAAGAATTCCACCCGAAAAAATTCAAAAATTGGTCTCCTCAGTTCCCAAACGTTTATTGAGTGTTGTTAAAAGGAAAGGCGATGTAACACAGTGGTAAAAATGCCCCTGTGACAACTTTTTTGCAACGTGTTGCTGCCATTAAATTCCAAGTTGATGATTATTTGCAAAAGAAAATAAAGTTTCTCAGTTCGAACATTAAGTATCTTGTCTTTGCTGTGTATTCAACTGAATATAAGTTGAAAAGGATTTGAAAATCATTGCATTCTGTTTTTATTTACAATTTACACAACGTGCCAACTTCACTGGTTTTGGGTTTGTAAACCACAAATATAATATATACTCCAAATAACAAGAACTAAGTGACAAATCATCACCAAATTAAAATAAAAGTTCTTAAAAAGTGGAAGTGAATAGTGAGACTGTGCCTTAAAAGAAATTCAAGCCTCTGAGGAAAGATTTTTACCCAACAAACACCCAGAGCACATTGTGATTACAGGCACTTCACGAGTTAAAGTAACTGAATAAATGAAAGAATCACAGACTGTACCTTGCAGGCACTGTTTGTTCTCACCTGCGCCCTGAGCCGTTCCGCTGAAGGTCTCCTGCACCCTCTTGGCTCTGGACCAGGTTCCCTTTGCAGCATATGACCCTCAGTTTGTTTTGGTAGGATGAGGCCAGGTAAATGGCCCCAGAGGAGATAGCTGGGCCAAGGTAGCGTGGGTTAGGAATATCCAGGTGAGCGTATGAGTGGGGCCTGTGCATAGACACAAACATCAGAACAAATATCCTTTAAAACAGCAGGTTACTGCTCCTGAAGTGGAGTCTTCTATTCCACAAACTTAAGCTCTAAAATATTTATTGATACAGTCGAGTCTAGTTGATTCCTGCATTAAAAATGGGGTCACCTTATTTTGCACCCCTATTAGCACTCAGCAGAGTCTAATGTCTGTATTCATAAAGACATCAGTGTTTGATGATTCATCAAAACTCCAGTTACACCAGAAAACCAATGTGGTGGCAGCGCTTTATCCAGGGCACCAGAAACGAGCTGTCCAGCTATCATCTATGAAAAAGTGTCTGTTGCCTTTTGTTTTTAATCCTTACAGCAAATCCTATACAAATTAAGCTGCCAATAAATTTTCCCTCCCAATGATTTAAAAGCAACACAAACCTCTGAAGGCACATTCAACCTGCAGATCGACTGTATATGTGACATCTGTCACTGTCAGACTTAAAAAGAAAGACTCCAGACTGCAGCAGCATTATTCTGCTGCACTGTGAGAAACAGGATTCATCATTTAATTCTTTTGTTTCCTGTCAGTTCTTCTTTTTTGCAAATGTGAGAGACATTTGATGGTCTGCCTGTCTCTTTCTTTGCCAGCATCAGACCAATTTAAACATTGGTATTTTCTTTAGTATCAAATCAAAACAAACTTTATTTATAAAGCACTTTTCATACATTAAAAATGCAGCAAAAAGTGCTATACAAAAACAGTCCCCACCCTCCATTTAAACTCCACCCCAGAACATACACACACACACACTCACACACACACACACACAAATACACACATATGTACACAGATAACATGATTTAAAATGTGTGATTTTAAAAACGTAGCATTCAACACTCATAGTGTACAATGTGATTTTGTGCAGTTTAAAACCAACAAACTGAAGTACAGTAGAAAAATATATTTATAAATGGACAAAAATCTCGATGCCACCACAAATACCACTCACATTCACAATCTTAAAGTCGGGATTTGGTGAAGGCAAGCCAAGCTTATTTGTGCGGCATATTTTAGCATGAATCAGGTCATTTAAAGTGCTTCACAGGATTCATCAGAACATGGCAAGGAAATAACATATCAAAAGAACAAATGAAATAAAAGATGAAACAATAAATGACATACAAAGATTAAAAAGTCAGAAATAAGATGAGCAATAGTAACGGCTGCAATTACGCAGAAATATTCGTTTGGCCTGTGAATTAGTTTTCCGTGGCTGAAGATGGTTTTGTAAAAATGTGTTTATTCAATGTAAAGACAGAAAAATATTTTTCTTTTACAGCACAATATGCTAGGTTAGTTAGCGGGTAATCTCATAAGGTAAATTTAAGAGAGGCAGTGCAGCATCATGTCCTCAGTGATCATCAGACTACATTACACACTTATGGCCGGCTTGAGTGTGAACTGGGGGATTCATCTGAGAGGTACCACACATCCATTATTCAGATTTAAACCCTAAAACTTTCCTAGAGGACTGCCAGATCCCCTTGATTTAATGTTGTAAACATCTACCTTTTTAAATTTGGAAATTAACACCTGAACTCTTCTACTGTACTCAGTTTAAAATTGAACTGTAAGACTTGTTTAATTGATCATTTCTTTAGCTGAACAATCATTAGAATAGCTTCATCTACTCGTAAATGGATTATGTTGAGCTAGTGTGTACTTAAAACATTCATGTATGCACTCTAGGAAAGGCACCTCCACTGACTTATTTCCCTATTTTAAGAATATTTTCAGGGCTTTTTCTGTCTTTATTAATAGATGAGAGAGACAGTGGACAGAGTTGGAAAGGGAGTAAGGGGCTAGCAAAGAGCCTGACACAGGATATGTACCCAAACAGAAGATGGAGCTCTGTACATGGAGAGTGATGGCTTTCTGCCCAACTATTGCTGAACTAGCTGACTTATTTTGAGCCTGATAAAACCCTGACGATCCATAAAATGGTTGATAAATGATGATAGCAAAAGAAGACCTAAACAAATCAGTGTGTAAAATCCAAGTGATGAGATTTAACTGACACTAAAGCGAAGAGCAATCTTACCCTAAAGCAGCGTGTCCCTGTATTTCAATGACGTCCAGAGAGTTGAAATAGGTCACAAACAGGTACGGTTCCCTGTAGGCTGAAAACAAATAATATTAAATTCTATCATTCATATATTTTTCAGTAAAAGAAAAAATGCATACAAGTGAGGAAACTTACCGAATGAGAGAGGCAGACGGCTCCATTTGATGTCATCACTTCTACTCCTGCGTCCATACGCGTCCACAAACACACCAAACTCTGCAAGAACAAAGAAAGACCCTTTCAAAAAGGTGAAAATGGAAACAAAAACAGTGGGGGCACTATGCAACATTGGAGTAGATGTACATCTCTTCTTTTAGATATTGTTACATAGAGCCAAAACCTCTCATCTCCAGAACTGCTACTTTTAAGGGTATTAAAAAACTAAAAACACTTTACTACTGAACTACTAAATATCATATTGTTCAAATTAGAAAGTTGTTTTTGTTGATCAAACCTGTTATTTATAAAACCTACTCTGATCTGGCAGGAAGGACACATTTATAAAAGTACCACACTGGTTCATATGTTACGACTATCAGCCTAAATAAGTTTGACCACATTTATGTCCACACGTGCAGATCTGCTTTACCATGGAAACAGAGCAGGTACTCGTCCTTCTGAGGAGCTGTGGTGACCTGGATGATGGAGATGGGGAAGCTGTGGGAGGACGCAGCAAAGACAGCTGAAGCCAGCGTCACGTCGTTCTTGTCCAGGAACTCTACAGAAAGACATCAAATGAGCTCTATCAGGTGTGGAGGCTGAAATCTCACAACAACAGAAACAAAACAGTGTTTCTTTCTTCAAGCACCATCTAGCAGACTATTCATTATTCTATTAGTTAATGTCAGTAACTTATGTTGTGCCTTTCATCAATAGATCAGGAGGGTGGTTAATCTACCTTCCAGCACATACTGCTTCATCTCGATCTCATAGAACTTGTTGGTGCCGATGATGATACTGTAGCCAGTGAAGTGGATGCAGCTGCAGGGCTCTGATGTCTCGATCTCCTACAAACATCACCAAAAGTTCAACAATTCTCTCAAACTCATTTCTCCCCCTGAAGCGAAACAGACTTTTCTACAAAACACCATCTCCTCTCCGTGAAACAGTCTCTCATGCATCCATCTGTGCAGCCCCTCTCACCTTTCTGATGCAGAACTTGTTCAGGCTTTCATTGTGTCTCAGGATTGTAATCTTGTTAGGCATGGCGGCACAGATACAGATGCCGTTATCAATCTGTGTAGAAAGAACAAGGCTGTAATCAGGAGAGCTGTAAATATTTGTAATCAGACAGCGCACTGCTATGCTATTAGTTTTAAATTTAGCTTGTTAATCCGACTGTACAAAAGTCTACTTAAGGCTCATTTATGCTGTGTGCAGGATATGCATACAGATGCAGATGGAGCCTTCTGCCTGTACTCTGTCTTCATTTGTTTCCGGAGGCTTACGGATACAGACCAAGCACTACAACACAACCACAGGGCAGGGCAGAGACTGTATAAGAAGAACGGTAGAACACAATGAGTGTGAGCTGTTTGAAACTTAAAAATGTACATGGTGTTAGCTTGCCTGAATACACGAACAGACAGCTACAGCAGAATAGGTGGGCAGAGATTAGATAAGAGATTTAAATGTGCATCCAAAGTCTCTAAAATTGGATCCTTCAGTGCTTCACTTGAGACTTTTCCTCCGTCTTCTCCCCTGCCACCAGACACTCATTGGGAAATCCAGAGAAACAGATCAGAGGACAGAGAAAATGTGTTTTCAGAGACATGAGACACCTTTTCCAGCGGAGCCACATGTGAGGCGACGCTTGTTTGTGATGACAGTGACAGCTGATGTGTCAGTCACAGTCCAACAGCTGTATTTTATGCACACATGAGCACAGTGTTAAATCTAATAAGAGATTACATAATAGGAGGGATTTTTCTTTTCATCTGACCTGATTTTTAAAACTGTACAAATAAAGCAGTTTGCTAAAATCACATATCCAACATTTAAATTGGTAAAAATCCTTTAACTGATTTAGAAAAATCTGATTTAGATCATTGTATTTACTTAGAGGTGCTATGAGGAGAGTCTATTACCGATGACATTAGGACTCTGCTACCCATGAGCACATGCGGCGACTGTTGTAATGCTGTGTTCCAGTAACCTCGGAACTGGGAGTGACATCACCTCCGAGTTATCGGCCTTCCAGTTGAAGTCGGAAAAAAACATGCTGATCTACCAGGCTGTTGTTAGCTGTTGTTAGCTCGGGGGTGGTGAGGTTTCACCGAGTTCCCAGTAGGAAATTCCGACTTCGGGGGACATTCTAGTTGCAGTTTCCTACTCGGAACTACTGTTCCCTCGACTCTTACACATTTCCAGCAGCAAGAAAAAGAAATGTGTCTGTAAGCCTGCTGCGAACCCCCCACCTCCCACATTTAACATGCATAACATACAAATAAAATCTCTTATTTCTCGCTTACGAAAGAGTATTAGGGCCATGTCAGATGGATTTTAATGAAGTCCAGATTAAAGTCAAAATTTCTTGATTAAAGTTGAAATGACGACAATAATGTCAAAATAGAATTTTGTGATAAAAGTTGAAATGCTGATAAAAACTGTGAAATGTCAAGAAAAAAGCTGACTTGTCTAGAATAATGTCAGAATATATTATCAACTTTATTCTTGACTGTCCACTTTTTACTTGACATATTAACTTTAATCTCATCATTTGGACTTTTATCACAAAATTTGAATTTCAACTTTATTGTCGACATTTTAACATTTATCTCCAAAGTTTGACTTTATTCTCGACCTTCCCAAATATATTTTTACCCTCTAAAGTGGCTTGAATACTCTCCTGGACTCAATAAATAGATTTATTTACCAGCAATTTCAGTGGGCAACACCAGTTCACTTAAATAGAAAAATAGAAATTTACATTTCTGGAACATATTCATGAATGAATTTGAAACTTAAAGTGCAAACTCACCACAGCTTTATTAAGGATGTCTGACTGAACTTATGTTAATATAAGAATCTTTGACAATTCAGGACAGATTTCCCTCTCCAAGATGCCGCACAAATCCAGCCTCTCTGCCAACACTTCAGGTCTTAATTAAATTTCCTTTACCTGACAGGTCCTCATGTACCCCTGGGGGTACGTATACCCCAGTTTGGGAATCACTGACTTACATATGGCATCAAAAACACTGAAAATCAAACAAAATTATCTTACGAAAAATACAAAAATCATAACAGTGATTAAATGCAATAAGCCTAAATGAACATGTAGACTGAAATCAATCTCGTTTGATCATGATATACAGACCCCTCAAACTGTACTTCTTTTTAAATTAGAGATTGAAACAGGAGAATTAATTGACCATGACAAGAAAAGGGATTCTACTAATGAGCTTTTCTGGAGACAAGCCACTTTTTAAGACATTATATTGACATATTTTGTTGGCTAGTTGATCAGAAACCAAGTAAAATATTTAACTCTGTTGTGATACATTGACAAGCTAACTTCATAGATTTGATTGGCTTATTTCAGTCGAACAGCTATTAACAGTCTCTTTTCTCAATCCTCACTCATCACATCCACCATCTTTAGCGGTTTATTATCTGTTTTAAGAGCCTGTTGTATCTGTTAAGCTGCTGTTTTAATGTCATTTTTTCTCTGTTATTGAACTGCTGCTGTTGTGAAATTTGACTTAGTTGGCCTTTAGATCACAGCCTTCTGTCCTCAGAGCAGTTTTAGAGCTTAGGGACGATCCCTGACATGGCAGGCCGTAGATTAATTCCATTTCCACAGAGGAGTTTAGTGATTGAATATGCACCTGAGAATAAACTGGACTGCAGCAAAGGAGAAGTGACGGGTCATTAAAGACAACGCCCTCTGGTGGATGCCCAACGTTACAGTAACATGTAACAAATAGAGCCTATGGATCTATTTTGTGCGTACAGTGAGCATAAACGAGCTTTTGGAAAGACATTTCACCATTTGAGACACAAAACCAGACCGACCTTTCCTGAGGAGAAGAGGTGGCATCCTTTGACCGTCTCAAAGATGAAGGGGTTGAGGTCAGGCGGAGCAGGGAGGTGGGACTGCGACAAAGACTGTTTGACCCTCTTGATTTCCACCAGACACAGAGCTCTGTCCTCTCCTGTATGACATGACAAATACCACACAGGCGAGCAGAAACACAAAAAATATTATATTTTAAATTCTGCACACAAACGATACTGAACAGCTGAAGGTCAGGATTGGATTTTAAAGGCTGGAGTGAATCATCCTGGTTTGGAGAAGAGTGTTTACAAAAGTAAAGAGATGAAGGTGGATTTTAGGAGGAATCACAATCAGCTCTTTATTGCTGATAAATGGACAGACTGTGAAGGCTGCATTTAAACCACGGAGTGCGAAAACGTCCAGATTTTGGACACGTCTTGGTTGGATGCCTTCTGCAACAACACTGTGGTAAACACAAGCTTAAGAGGTTTTAATGCGTTTTTTCCACAAAATAAATAAAATAAAATACCGACCTGTGAGTAAGAAAGGGAATCTAAATCTAATTCAAGCGAAGAAATCATAATATGAAGCTCAATCTACATGTTTAATCTTTGAACTAATCAATTTTTCTGGATGTTACATTCTCATTAGAGGCATTCAGCAGAAATGAAAAAAAGTCAAAGATATGATCACTGTAGACAATTGATTGAAGTGGTCAAAATTAGGTCTCAGTTTAACGTAATGATGCATAAGACTGTCTGTCTGTGTGATCTCAAACAAGACTTGAAACACCAGCAACTAAATATCAGGAGTGCCTTGTCTTTGGCATCATTGCTGCTTAAACTCTGTGTAGGACACCGTTTTCTAACACAGAAAATCCACACGATGAGCAGAATTGATAATGGTATTCTTGTCAAGAGAATCTCATCAATTTCCATCCCTACTTGTGAGTATTAAAGTTCATTCTTCTCCTACAAAGACGGTTACTTACATTTGTCTGGAAAATAAATATCATTTCAAAGATCTCTGTAGATTATTTTGGACCACCAATCAACACAGCTATGGCTCCTTACTTGAACAGGTCGAGTCAAAAAATCTTTTATACGGGAAGTGCAAAAGGGAAATGTAAGATAAAGGTTTGGAGGTGGTGGTGTTCTCTGTTAGTCGTGGTTTTTTGCCTTCTGTAATCACATTAGCGCTTGAAAAATTCCAAAAATAGTGTTTATGTGGAGATTTTCCGAATAAACAAAGTGAATCTTTTTTTTTGCCACAGAGCTTATTTACAGCAATACTTGGCTTCCTGCCGACAGAAGCCATCCTCTGGGCTGGCTTATAAAATTACATCATCCCCGCTGTGCTGTTTTGTGGATGGTAGCTGTGTGCAGAAAATTCATCAGGCTGATGTATTTTAATATAAACTGCCTAATTCTTTATGCTGATGGTGTTATCAAGAAAAAGTCTTTTCCTGATTGATTTAATATGCTCTAACTTTATCTTTCATTTGCTTTTATGGGTAGTTTAACTTTAAAAAGAAGACACTGGTTGCTTAGCTTTGTCAAAACATGCTGCTTAACTGCAAGCACTCCCCTGAGACTTTGATTGGTTCAAAGATGAAAATGATCATGTATTTTTTGGAGTTCTTGTTGCAGACACATGCCTCTGACATTCAGGAAGGACAAAACTTTTTTTGGGGACTGACTGCCATTGGCCTTTCAAAAGCTCAATGTGCATTTTACTTGTGATGTTTTTAGTCACTGCCTTTGTTTCCAGTGTTTCTTGTATTTTCTAATACTTCTATGATTTTGTGTGCTGGTTTGTGTGATCGTGCTTGGTGTGACCAATCAGCAATGATCTGATCTTGTATAATACGTTTACATGAAGACATTATTCGACTCAATGGGGCCATAACTCCAGTTTCAAACAAACACAGTCTTCCCATGAGTTGAATGATCACAAATATATAATCGGTATAGATCACATAGAGGTTTACTGACCGGTGATCATCAGCAGCTTATCGAGGTCCTTCAGAATTTGGATCTGAAAGACTGAGGTCAGGCCCGGGATGTGTGTCAGAGAGTTCTTTATGACGTTTAGAGCGTACAAACCCTCCTCTGAGCCGACCATCACAATCTGTAAGAAGTGATTTAGTAAGAATCAATAAAAAAATACCAAATACGAGTGTTAGAATTGACGGTTCATGTAAGTGGGTCTCCGTACCTGATCAGTGAGAGGAAGAGTGCAGTTGATGTCCAGACGGTCGTCACCTTCCAATTTCAACAGAGAATTACCGAGAAGTTTCTATCAAATGAGAGGCAGAGAGAGAGAAAAGAGGGGAGGGGGAGGTGGAGGTTGGTTAGGTTGCACTGATACCCTTACAGATTTCCTGATTGAAACACAAAAAAGGTATCTAGCAACATATGACAGCCAAAGAGCCTGTAGCAGCTCAAACACAAGGATTTCTAAAATTTGTTACTCAATCTTTCACCATCAAGTTTATGAAAGTCAGATTTAACCTGAGATGTAACCTAAATTTTAAATCAGAGAGTACAGACACAAGGCTGCAAATTGATCTTTTATGTGATTTTAATGTTTTGTAACTAAAGGCTCCAATACTATTGTGAGTATCCAATAATTTAGTTTAGCTTAAACTTCAGTCTCCAATGAGCTCTTTGAGGATAGAGGTTTTTGTTTCTAGGGTTATTCCTTTAGCAGATATTTTTTTAACATGCGTGTATGTAATTGTCTGTTTTGATTAATGAGTGTGTGTTGTGGGCTGTAGCAGCTTAGTTGGGGTTCTAAACTATGATTCCATCTAATAATGGCTGTGAGAGTCTGTGTGCAATGTGCTGGTGCTGTCCTGTCCTTGATTTTCATAGCTTTTTTTCCATTTTATTATCTTATCATTTGGAGTGCACCCTATGTTTTTATTCCTGTTATTTTTTATTCTACATTTGCTGCTGTACAGTACTTTGGCTCAAACTCTACATTTAATGTGCTCTATATTTAAAGTTTAGCTTTAGGTTGAGGTCACATGTCCTGGCGTGACTGACCATTTACATCATGTTTTGCTTGTCTATTAAAACAAGAGTTTAATTCAAGTTGAATACAAATAAAATAAAATAAAAAAATTGCACCGACTGGCCGCCCAAAGTAAAACAAGCAGGAAGTAAAACATTTTAAGGGGCATTTTCTTTTGCTTCATAGAGCATTTCTCCATGAACTGAGAGTTTAGTGAAGGTGTCATGTTCTTCTGTCTACCTCTAACAACAACAAAAACAAAGAAAGCTGATTTTGCAGGACATGATACCTTTAAGCTTTGGGTTTTAAACATTGCCTGTTTAAATGGTCCAGAGGTACTCTGCATACTAAAACCAGAGTTGCTCTGATATTAATAACAGAAATATATGCGGTCCAGCCAAAACAAACAAACAAACAACGGGTGTATGCCAACAAGACAGAGTGGAAAAAATGGTCAGGAAGCCTTTCATTCTGATTTGCTGTAAAGTCAACATATTTCTAAAACAGCTAATTTATTTCATTTCATATCTAATTTCATCAAACTATCGGTATACTTAGCTGTGCCATTATCTTGCATCTACACAAGTTTGTTACAAAATATTTGTTAAAAAAGTGTGTCTGCTGATTCCAACATGGGACATCAGTTAAATAATACAGTAACTGTGATGCATCAATAAAGATTTAGTGACCCCAACAACAGCTCCAGCAAATCAGTGTGTTGAAAAGTTTATTGAAGCAATAAGAAGAAATAAAACAGATTTCAAATAGGTTTATTCTTTTCTGATGTTAAGCTCCTTTTAAGCTATTTGGTTGTTGTTATTGAAGACTGATGTGAACTATTGTGACATAACTTCAGCTTGGCAGGCATTATGCTTTAAGAAATGCTAAGCAGCAATTTAGAGAAAAAGATTTTTCAATTTCCACAGCTCATTTAACACAGGATGTTCAGGGACGGGATCCTGCATGTAAAAAGAAATAACTGCATAAAAACACCAACAGCAGAAGCCTGCACACTTAAGTTAAGCTTGGATATATGTGGGTGTGTCTGTGTGTGTGTTTGTGTGCATGTGTGTGATGTTTTAGAGGAGGGCTGCAGCCGTGCGTGGCCTCTGCAAAACCAAGCAGCAGCAAGCATATGACAGTAGGCCAAAAGTCAAAGCGGTGCCAGTTCACATCCATGCACTGCGCACATTTATAAGTGTTTACAGTAAATGAAATGTGTTTGATTACTGATGTTTACACAGGGAGGTTACTTCCATCAAACATCTGAAGTAACTCAGCCTGTGACTGTGTTGACCTGAGGCCTGTTTCAGAGAGGAGGTTCAACAAACTCAGAGTCTAATCCTGAACTGTGAATCGATTTACTCTACGAGAGATACTCTAGCGTAGTGTTCAAGAACAGCTGATTTAAAGGATTGTCACTTCAATTGTTCCTGAGTAAGTTTACTTAGTGTCAGGCAAATAAAACCACAACAAGAAAAAGACATAAACAGAGGAAGTCCTGGCACTTCACCCTAACCTGACACACCACTGATTGTTTCACATGGGATTTACTTCACAAGTCCACTCAGGTAACACTCTATAGACGGTGTCTGGAGTGGGCAAAGCCTTTACAAACATATTTAGGAAGGTGATTAAACTGATTTATTGCTACAGTCGCTCTTTCTTTAAGTGACACTTAAAACAAACAGTTTAATTTGGAGCTTTGCAAGGTGGATCCACCTCGCTGCTTGGCAAGCCTACCATAACTTCTTTCATCCTCATGAAGACAAATGAACATGTTTTTAAGGAAAAGTAATACTGCTGCAGCAGCAAAGGAGAAATAAGAGGTGAAGGAGAAAATTCTTAAAATGAGTCCAAGAGTAAATTTGAATGTAGTCCATTTAATATTTCATCACTTTGAACAATGATAATAAAAAAATACTGGTGGAATTTTTGTAAAGGTGAAATCCTAAAGAAGAGTAGCACACTGCAGCGGAAAACTGCAGCTGAAAACAAAATACATAAAGAGAGTTCAAATAGGAGAAGCTTAAGTGGAAATAGCTAAATTGACTTTGACATAGTGTCATTTTCAGGCTAAAACATTTTGCCCAGCATTCTGTTTTTTTCATATTTCAATGCTATTGGCAATTATCAATGTCTATGTGTGTGGGCTTTATAGATTTTTATAGACTTTGAGTAACAGTCTGTTTTTAAATCACTGAACATCACTTAGCCCATAATAGTTATTAATACCTATGAGCTCCTTACTAGTACAACTTGAACTAAAATTAACAAGCAGTTTGGATACAGTCCCTGATTCAAACATAAATGAATAAATAAATGAAATGTAAGAACAGAGTTCCATTGACTCAATATACAAAGATCATGAAGGCTTCTGTTTTAGGAGGAGTTTAACCAGGAACCTGGTAAGAGAGCAGGGAAAGACGGTCCGCTGGTGCAATGTCAGTGTCTAATCTTAAACAGTGCTCAGTTAAATTCTCTAGTCACAGAGGTGATTTAAAGAAATGGACAAAAGAGCATAGTAAAAGGGAAAAAGGTACATGAGCTATAATTTCAGTGCTCTAAAAAGGTAAGCTGATTATAACATATTTTGTCGGGCATGCACTGACCTGATTCATCTGTTTTAATCACTTACCACAAAAACTCTCTGTCTGAATTATATTACTTATTCAATTTTTGGTTAAATATCAATAATTTAGTGACATACTTGCAAGAAGTAACTGGCTATATAGAAGCTATTATTTCCTTCCCTTGAAAAAAGTGATGCTGTAGATAGGCGGTTTGGGCCTGACAGCTATGATATTTTACAAAGTAGATGTAGCAGCTATTTTAATGTGAATTATCTTTATCCTTAACATCCTGCTGATATTGCAATGAAAATGTCTCAATGTTAAAATGTCTCACTTAGGAGTAACGCAGCCTCGTTATTCAGTGGCTTCTTGATCTTACAATATGTGCCATGTTTGATGAGAATATATGTTTTTAAATATAATGCTTCAGAGTTTATATAAAGCTATCTGTCGTTTCATCCAGACAGTAAATCTTCACTTAAACACAAGTGATATTCGCTGAACAAGCATATCACTGCTGTTTGGAACAAACCTCCTATCTCCTTGTGATTTTCATTTTTTTAATTAAACAGTAATATTGATGAAAGGATTTTATCATTTGTAACCAAATTAAAGCACAAAAATGTTATCAGGACAATAAGAAAATTCATTCCTTTAGCGTCTCATGAAAAGTAGCATGTGCCTGACAGACGATTCGCAGATCTAAGTGAATTTCTGTTCCCTGTCAGAACGAGGACATAGAGAGAGGCTCTGGGTGCAGCCATGAAGAAAATCCCTTTCAACAAGGTTCAAAGTCTCTATCACATTTTATTTTACTTAAGGCTCAAAGCAACAATATGTAACTTCATCTTAAAATGTTAGTTATGAAGCTGAAAAGTAAAAAGACTTTCAAATGGGAGAATGCTGTCAATGTCATTCAACAGAGCTCCAGTGTTGTGCCATGTTGTTTGGTAGCAGGTCATTACTGCCCTAATTCACACACCAGTCGTTAGCTAAAAAGAAACCAGTTTACCTCTTCTAGTACTATTTAACACAATGGTGAATACTAGAAGACAGAAAAGGGCGATAACAGAGAAGAATGCTGGAAAAAGACAAAGGATAGATGTAATTCTCCCCCGTTAAAAGTTAATTCACTCTTGGACAGTTACTGTTTCTCAGTAGTGTAAATGCAGCTTTAAGTCACTTCTCTTTCCAAAAATGGTCTTGGTTCTCACTCTTTTTTATCCAGTTTGAGTTACCTCCCTCTCTGAAACAGCCTCTTGCACTAAACAGCATCAGTGTTGTAAGCTCAGATGTGTGCAGCCACAGCATGCTCAGCCGGTCGGTCGACTGAATTCAGAGCTTTCGTGCAGCCACTTACTGTACCTGAACCAGAGGCGAAAGGTTCTTCTGTCTTTTAGAACCACCTGCCTATAATGTGATCCACACCATCGAGGTGAATGGAGGTACAAACGCACAGAGTATAGTCACAACAACAATAACAAAGACGATGACAACACACAGGATCGGAGACATGTATGATGAGAACATGCAGAGAGAGAAGGAAGAGGGAGGGAGAGAAAAAGAAGTGAAGGCACTGGCTGATGTTTAATGGAGGCATTCAGATTATTTAAGCCTATTTACACCAAACAATACAGCCACTCTGAGTTAAAGCTACAGTCTGAATTGTGTATAAGTGTGTTTGTCTTGTATTACAGAGATACACAGCTTAAACGGTATGTCATTTATAACTCATCGGACCTATTTCTACTGCACACAAACAGCACTTACAGCATCGGCGTCCACCTTGTCCCTCGATCCTCTGCTGCCGGCCACCACAGACTCCAGCACGGCCACCCAACGCTGTTTGTCAGGGAAGCTGGGAGCCATGAAGTAGAGGGACTGTCCCGGCCAGCATGTGGTGTGAGGATGTGACTCTAGCTTCAGCACGTAGGGGATGTCTGCACACACACACAGAGGCACTGGTTGGCCATATTGCTCACAGCTTAATTTCACAGCTGAGTAGAAGTGTCAACATTTTGTTGTATTTTGAGATTTGAAGCGTAGATGGGATTTGTGGATCCAATTTAAACTTTGCGGAAAGGATGACACTCCTAAAATTTGACAATGGGCCGAGCGTAGCGGGATTAGGTGTGATCGATCTGGTACCTGACTTGGCGGTGTTGATAAGCTCAGAAGCTCCGACAGCTCCGTGGACAGTCACCTCTCCATCAGGCAGACACAGCTCAAACTCATCTTCAGCTTTTATACAGTCTGGAAGAAAATCAAAATGGATTATTTAATGGGTGCTGCTGCACTAGTTGATGTAACAAAAGAAGAACGCCTCATAAAGATTATGGGCAATTTCAAATAAATAATAAATGTTAAATCAGCTTATTAAGATCAGTCTACTTAGGTCAAAACCTAATTACCAAAAAACACTCAGGGCGAGCACTCACCAACAATTCCATCTAATGCTACTTGTAGTTTATTCAAAAATCTCTCAGAAGGAGGACTTGATAATAATATATTATAACAAATCATTAATGTGGAGGAATAAGCATTAAGTCAAGGATAATGCAGCGTGGCCATGAGCAACTTGAATGTTTGATGGAGCCAACACCAAGAACAGATGGCTTAATGGATCCATTGCTGTTTTATTGATGTAGAAGTTTGCAATTCCTGAACAGAGGCAGTCCACACATTCAGCAAAAATGAATGCCGTCATGTTTTCCACAAACACAACATGCTGCAGAGCACGTATTGCCATACTTACTTCTTTTAAGATTATATAATTTATTCAAATTTAAAGTTGTATTTTTAGCTGGTTATTCAATTGAGTGTTTTTTGGATACAAAAATTCCTTTAAAAGTAACTTTACCCAAGAGTCTTTAAAATATGCCTAACTAGGGAATTATGAGCAAAGTTAAAATTAAAAAACTGGAAGACACTCAGTACCTTCCCTGGGCTCAGTATCATAAATGGACACTTTGGTTCCATCCAGCACCACATACTTCCTCTCCCAGCCCTGTTGACCACGTTTTCCATTCCTGTACAAGCAAACAAACAAACCCCAGGTCACATCAGAGCTGCAGAAAAATGTACCCTGTGTCATCAATATGGTCATAGAGGCTCATTTTATAGGTTACCTCGGCTGCTTCATCCATCCCTCCAAGCGGACATGCCCGCTGGCCTCCTTGACCTGCAGGGCAGGAGAGTTTGCCTTCTCTCTGCAGAGAGCCTCTGAGAAGTGAGTCGCATACTCAGCAGGCAGTCCGCACGTGGCCGGCAGACACGGTGAGCACTTTGGGTGACACAAGGTGTGACACTCTAAAACATGAGGAAGACAGTTAGGTGAAACATGTGCTGATGTTAGTATATCCAAAAAGTCTCATATGAGCTTAGTAAGGTATTAAGTATTAGATGGCTTAAGAATGCTTTAAGGGGAATATTGTTCTTTTCCACTGTCATGATTGTGGGAATGCTAATGACAGCCAAAACAAGGCAAATCTGATTCCACCATATGAGGGAGACTAACGCACTGGCTGCATGACAAGAACTATTAATAGTATTTTTGTTAAGGCTAGCCAATAAATGTGTCCTTTGAAATATCTTCAGTCAGCGCTCCCAGCCAGAGAGCAGCCTACAAACCTAGACAAGTGGCAGCCTGTCGTCCGAAATGCACAGTGTCCAGGCAGACGGCACACTTGGCAGCCCTCATGTTGAGGCCCACAGTGAAGCGATGAGGGATGTTGTGGTGCATTCTCTCCTTGACACGACGACCAAACTCTGCAATGTCAAAAATAAGACCACAAAGAGGGAAGAGGGGGGAGTTAATGTGGATAAACATGAAATCTGAATGTATGTCAGGCAGAAATCTTCACAGGCTGGTCATAGGCCATGAGATTCAGAGGGGCAATTTGAAATATGAATGAAAAGCTTAATATGCTTAAACATTATCAATGTTCTGACCTGCATGGTCAATCAGAATTAGATTATGTACGCTGGGAAGCATGGGATGCATTATATGTTTGTGGGCGAAAGCTTCCATCCAACCATATTCTGTTTAAGAGCTGGGCAATAGAGGCAAAACAGTCTCTCAAATAGTTAGCTAAATGGCAATACGAAATATATTGTCATTAGTTTAACGGGAAGTAAAAAATGCATGTCACAGAACAAGAATTATAAACTTTGATATTTCAGAAAAACAGAGAACATGTTGCTTATTTCATACCACAGTGACAAAAATACAAGTCCTTGTCACCCAATAAAGGATAATGTATTATCATGAATGATTTAAAAATGTGCAGATAATCTCCTGCATTCTGTCTAAATTAAAAAAAAAACTGTCATGATTTCCAGTTATTACCAAACACGTTCTAAGCTCATAGTTATGTGTTATAAGTGCCAAATCTCATCTACATAATTACTGGTGATATCAACATGAAAGAAAACTGGTCTTTAAGCATACTTTAAACCAAGAAACAAAAACAACTCTGTCCACATTAAACATTTAGTCTCGTAACATTTATAAAAGAAAGTGAAACAAGTGAGGGAACTTGTTCTTCTATATTTTCCCTGGCTATTTTAATTGTTGCCAACTTTTTTGTGCATTTGGTTATTCAAGTATATACCCTCTTACAATTATAACCAATGGGCCCAAAATAATATTAAATACTATGAAAGAAAATGTACTGTATGTTAGGGCTGGGCGATGTTACCTAATCTCAATATCATGATTAATTGAAGGTCTTACTCCGATTACAGTTAACGAACGATTATTTTTTTATGATACGCTGGAACACGTTAGTGATAGGGGTGTGCGATATGACGCTATGAAATCGTTAAGGATTATAATGTTGGGATGATCTCATAAAGTAGAAAGATCGTCAGATCGTCTGTGTGGGCGTAGAGACTTTGACGCGCACCCGACTAGCCAATCGTAGCACATTATGCGCAGTGCATGGTAGTATCTCCTGTTTGGTTATGTAGCGTGAAGCCATGGCGGAAAGAAAAAAGGAGATAAAAGCTTGAAGATGTCTGAACAAAAATATGTTCTAAAGCAGCTGTATTATTCACTCAGATTATAGACATTGCAGTTAGATAACATTTGTTTTAAATTGTTGCACCTTAAGAGATAATGTTGATATTGTTGTTCATTACCTTTTATGTTTACATTTATTGCACATTTTTATGAAAACTGCACTATTTAAATTAAAACCTGTTCAGGAGTTTCTTTGGCTTTAATTGTAATTTTTTTTCGTTTAGGGTTTTACATGTTTTATATGTTAAACATAGGGAAAAAATTGCCAAACATGCAAATTAGTCTAGAAAAATCAACGTAAAAATGAATCATGATAAAATCGGGATTGTGATTTTATTTTTAAAAAAACGTGATATAATATTTTTGCCATATCGCCCACCCCTAATTCATGATGATACCTATGGTCACTTCTGTTCAATGTCCTCTGCACAGAATCCAAAATGTGCCCAAACAATGTAGATGGTATTTTTCTTGGCTACAAGGTCCTCTGATAGATAGACGCTTGTCTCCTCCATGTTGGCAGCGCGTCCTTCGCTCTTGGTAAACGTGAACGTGGGCTATATGGAGGGGGCGCGGTAACGTGACTTACACAGGGAAAATAATCAAAATAATCGTCATGAGTAAAATTACTACGATTATAGGGTCTAAGTGTCAATTTAAATTATTTTTCAATTAATTGCCCAGCCCTACTGTATTTGAAGGTACTGGCGAGCATTAACAGGACTTCTTCTTCGTGCACTGAGTTTCTTTACATTTGTACCGTAAGGTGTTTCAAACATTGATATGTTCATCAATATGTTTGTTTATAAGACATTTTATCTCCTCCCTTAATCGACATTTCATTTTTTAGACAGCTTGTCCTGCTACTTTGTATCTTATAATGCAGACCTCGACTCTAATCATTCAACACATGCAAGCCCTGCCATTTTGTGGTCAAAATACTGCCATCTGAACACGAAACAATCAAAAGGAAATATGCAAATACGCATCTTTTTCTTTCAAAGCACAAGGTTTACCTTTTTCTCAAATAATAAATCATATTACATTATTTTCATGATAATAGGATGTAGATGCTTCTTATGGAAAATAATGTAAAATTTGATAAATTACAAAACATTTGCTCCTATGTTGTCTTATTGTTTTTACAAGAAAAAATAATCTTTTAGTAAGCATAAGGATTTGCATCATTGTTTTAGAAAATGGCATAAAGTATCTTAAAAGCTCAATATCTTGCCAAGTCTTAGTCTTTCCAAACCATTATTCCAGGAACATCATATAATGGATCCAGTGTTGAATAAACCAATAAACACGACCTTCAAAAATAACAAAAAACTCATTGGTAAATTCCCAGTTAACTGGAACGCAGAGCATTGTGGCAGGTACACAGAATGAAATGAGCGCAGCGCTAACAGGAAACCATGCATGCTGATGAGCTCATGCATGTAAAAAGGCACTTTGTGACGACTGCTGACTTACTTTCAAAGGTGACCCTCCTCTTTTCTGTGAGGAGCAAGAGGAAAGAGACAGAAAGGAGAGAGCAGTCTAACAACAGCTACATGAAACTGAAGAAAGACAAACAGTAAGAGACGCGCATCACAAAGTAAGCTCAGCTTCGAGTCACCGAGTCCAGGTGTCTCTGATTGAACACATGGCCACTTGTCTGTTATTATCATGTATTTTCTGGTCAGTGTGTCTTTACTATTGCGGAATACATTTTGAAAATTTTGAAACAATTTATTTTAGCACTGTTTTCACATTGTAGATACTCTGCTGCTACCTGCTACCTGCTGAATTTCCAGTTTCCATTGAAATCAAACTCAAAAGGAAAAAGAGTACAGACACTTTTTAATACAGGAAAGCCTGGATTAAAACCAATGTAACCTTGCTAATCCTTTATTCTCACTTTGTGATACGGGCTTGAGCAGGATTACAATGTTAGCTGGATAAAGGCACAACGAATACTTGAAACAGAGATTTCAAAGTGTTGTTCATACTGCCAATCCGGCACAAATGATTGAAGATGTGCATTATAGTTATCCAGGTTTATTTAACGTCATAATCCTGCTGTATGAAACAGGCCATAGAAAGAGAACAAACAAAACGCCACATAGACAAAAAAGTGAACAGTCTTTTCATGTTGACGCTGACATTACAACACTTCAGTGGGAGAAAGGTTACAGCTTCAACCTATAAAATCATTGGTTCATTTCAGACCGAGAGCTGGGGGAAGCGCTGCATTTCTTCTGTGTTTTTATTCGTCTGTGTGTGACTCACCCTCAGGGGTGGAGGTCTCCTTGGAGCGGGTGGAGGGGTTGAGCAGGCTGCTGGGGTTGGGTTGATGTTCCGGGGATTTGACAATAGCCGACATCAGGATTTGATGTCGAGCCTGGGCCGGCGTGGAAGGAGCCACATGTTCCTGGGCTTTGAAATGAGCCGCTGTCACCATAAACAAATAAAACATTCTTGTATTAGATTAGTGCAGCCGCTATGATGGGAATATCTGGCTAAAAAGCCAAAAAGACAACAGATTCTGAAATTCATCTCATAGGGCTTGTCAGGTATATGTAATTGAGCAAAATGCTGCCATGGCAACTAAAGGAGGAGGAACAGTGAAGAATTTCCTGAACAGATTTGGTTATTTCTCATCTTAGACAGCTGCAAGTCGAGCTTTGTGGGTTTCAATTCAAAAACATGATCTGGGAACACAGTTTGATAAAAGGACATCAAGTGACATCGAGAGGCAGAAACAGCCTAAAATAGATTTGATAAAGATGGTCTCAGACAATATGGCACTCAAAATGTAAGACCTCTAACACATAAAAAATAGATTTTACGGACTTAAATTTAAAAACTATAATTATCAAATTAAGACTGATTTATGCATGTACAGGGCCCTGCACTATTTAGTTATGCCACTATAACTCAGTATTTTTATGTATTTTGCATACCTTCATTAATGAGCTAATTCTCTCTTACTTCAGAGCACTAGGTGATATTGCCTAGAACAAAACACTTTGTTCCAACCCATTTTACTTCATTATTGTACCTGTTGAAGAAAACAAAATCTGCAAATTAAACCAAAGGCTAAAAATCAGGTTTTTCGATATTTGATCAAAAACTGTAAGCCAAACAAGTAAAAGGAATTCCCTATTAGAACTTAAGTACATATTCTAATTTTATTTATTTATTTAAGTTAAAAAATAGCACCATGTAGTTTGGATGAAGAGAAGCTTCTCCATTTCAACACTTAAAGTGACACGTTAACAAACATTAGCATGAATTTCTAATTGTTTTATTTCATTAAAAAAATAAAAACGCTGGAATTGTGTCTGTGGAGTCCCTACCCTATAAAAAACTAAACAAAATTTGTTTTATCTTCAGACAGTGCAAAAACGTTCTAATGTCTCTGTTGGAAGAAAAAGTGGGGAGAGTGTAAACTTCACAAAATTAGTGTTGAATAAAGTTTTGGATTAAAAAAATCTTAATGTTTTTATTTAATGTTCTATAGTAAAATATTCCCATTGATCAATTTAATATTGATTTCTTTTCCACCAGGTCTACTTAAGTGTACTTTGGGAAAGATATGGTTCCTTACGACATAATCCAAAATATCTGATACTGGGTTAAAAAACCTCCTACTCCACTGCATGGTTTCACCATTCTCAGATTACACACAAATGTTGTTTCTTTAATATTTGATATAAGGTATTGGGATTGAAATTGTGACATCTAGTTTCCAATGCCACTTTCAGTTCTGCCTATTGATTAAATTCCTAAAATCTTATGGATTATTTAAATGGAAAAAGTAGGCCTGCTTGTTTTCTGTGTCAACAATATCAAACACATGGCACTCCTGATATTCAATACTTGACTGTGTCAACAAATGCTTTGTTGATGGTGTTTCTACCCCTATTATGCACTATTAACACTTCACGCTTCACGTCGGCCATGATTACTTCCTGGACTATTTTCTTAATAGTGCTGAGTAACTTAAATGAGAACTTGACATTGGGTTTTGCAAGAAATGCAGAAGTAAGTGGAATTTAATGATTTGGTAATTGTTAAACATAAAGGACGACGCTATAAATGCTCCAAACCAGTTGTGGCTGATTCCTTAGCGAAATGTATTAAACACAACTTAAGGAATAGTCTTTCCTTGCATGTTTTTTATGAAAAGGTAATGAATGACCAACCTTTTTGACTGGGTTCAGAATATTTTTTCATATTTTGGCCTAAATTCTCCTCTGCCAGTTTATTGTTAATAAATTGCACCCAAAATTTGCTGTTGCACTTGATATAGGTGAAATTCCTATGTTCCTATTCCAGGCTCATTATAACCAGGTTGGCCTTTCATGTTTACTTCTTAAATTTGGTGCTGCACAAGAGAAAGAATGCAAAAATAAACCAACAATGCTATAATTACAATGGCATAAAAGTACGTACTTAATACTCAGTGCCCTTGTAAGCTTAACAAATGATTATGAGACCAGTAATTTTACTTCTACTTGTGTTAAAGTGAATAAGAGTCCCTGCACTTTCACTTATAACATTTCAGAAGTAACAGTATTCCTGTGCTCTTCCCACCTGCTGTGGACCAAGATACAGAGAAAAATGGTTTTTTTTTCCTGTGGTTTATAGGAAATATAACCCGTCCTTTCTCTATCAAAGTAGCATTCAGACCAACCCTCTTCTCTCAGTGAACGTAGCTCTATCCTCATCTTCTGCAGGGCCTCTTCCAGCTCAGCACACCTGGAGCGCTCCTTCTCCAGAGCCATTTTCATGTCACCATACTGCATGGGAACAGCTGGCTGGGCCTGCGGAGCCAGTGCCCCGTTAGTCGTGGTGCCTACATCCTCTCGCCGCCGCCCAAATATTCCCTGCTGAAAGAGTAGAAACATGAAGAACATGACAATGAAAACAACTTAACTTCTTAGAATGGCTTCTCTTCAATGAATTTAGCCCCAAAGTTGTCATGATGTTTTCACCAGACCTTCTTTTTCTTCGTGGGCTGATCCATTTTGGCCTGGAGGAAGTCAATCAGCTTAGTCTGCTGAGAGATTGTCCCCTCCATTTTCACTTTCTCATGGGAGTACACAGCCTGCAGGAAGGAAACAGACAGTAAGAGAAGGAGACACCTCTGAAGACAACTTAAGGAGAAATCTCTTGTGAAAACAGAGAGCGAGGATTTTTCTATCTCCCTGATCCCCCTGAGAGCTCATGTTACTTGCCAACATCAGTTGTACTGTTGTAATATCTGACTAGGACTCCTTCTGTCCCCAGAGGCTGCTGTATTTTATCTAGATGCAAAGAATCCCATTGATCACCTGTATGTTTTCCAGCTGGTACTCCAGATCGGTCCGCTCAGTCTTCAGCATGTCAGTCTGGTCCAGGGCATCCTGCAGGCCTTGGGTCAGGCGGAATATGTGACTCTTCTGGAGGTCCATCTGCTGCTGCAGCTTTGCTTGCTGTTAAAAGAACAGAGGAAATTATAGGTATATTGACTATTTGATAAATTAACTTAAATTTTGAAGAAAGAATCTGGGCAGAATATCGAGTCATGTTAACTTATTTTAAACAAGTTACAGAGTAAAAATTTATTTTCTCTATTGCTATGGTTTAATCCAATGTTGAGAAAAAAAGGGATGATGACTAAAACAATTACAGTTAGAACTTTCTCTCTCATTTACTGACAACAAGATAGTCAATTTGGAGTGTGTGGTATAAATGTGAAATTATAATTTTATTTGATAAACTAAGGACAGCTTTTTGACGATCAGTAATACCAATGATATTTATACTTGATTGATCACAAATCAATAAAAAAATGAACAACCCAAACACCCCGTGTTAATGTATACTTTTAAATCTGAAAATTTTCAGGCAAGCTCCAGCACAGTGGCTAAACTGAACCATAAAGTGGTTGGAAAGGGTTTCCTTTGTTGGAAAGGGTTTCCTTTGCTCCTTTCCACTTTCACCAATCTCTTCAAATGTTGACTTTGTCTAAATATCAATGCTATACATAAAGTTCTCTCTTTCATTTCTTGTATATTTCATTTTGAGACACATAGTTTTTAGAAAGTACAACACCGTTAGCAATCTCAGCAAACTGAAATGTTGAAGATATTTTCAAACACATTGGACAAAGGTTTAGAGCTTTTATTCCAAATTAGACTTAATGCTGTTTTTGTGGCCATGGTCTGCAAAAATTCATTTACTCTATCATTTGAATTTGACTAATGCCACGATTTATCAAGATCTATCATTTGGATATTTTTACAACTAAAATGATAATCACAAAAATTTAAGCTTTGATATATACTATAAAAATATATTGATCGGAGGTATTTTTAAATTTTTTTTCTCTTGTATATTTTAGAGACATTTAGACTTAAAATCGGCTTTTGCCATGGCTTACAAAGAACAGAAAAAAATCTGCCCTGGCTTTTTAAGCACAGAAAGGATGAACTTGCCATTAATCATCGCTTATGGTAGCAACTTAAGACAAAACAGTTTAAAATTATTAGATGTGATACAACAATGTGAGTTGAACTTTTTTTAACAATTCAGCATATATGACAATGACCCCAGGCTGTTAGGAGTGACTGCAGTGATGAGAGGATACAAATCATATATAAATACAATATATCACAGAAAAAAGCACAATTACTTAAACAATTTTTTAAAAATTAATAGATCCCTACTAGGGATGTAACGATATGAAAATTTTGTATCACGGTTATTGTGACCGAAATTATCACGGTTATCTTTATTATCGTGGTATTGTTGCGGTGTGCTCAGAATGTTCAAAAAGTACTTAAACACAAAATTGAAATTATTTAACCCCTTTGATATTATAATCATAACACTTCTTTTCTTGTCTTTTTTTGAATAAATATGTCTAGAAATGCCCTTTGAGTACATTTTTTACCCTTCTTTCATTAGAAATAAAGTAAACAATTCTAGCAAGTCATTATTATGTAATAAATGCTTGAACAGTGTGTAATTACAAAAAAGAAAACAGATTTGAACTTTAAACAGGATTCTCTTCATAGTGTTTTAGACAGGGTGACTGTCTTCTATCAGTTTCCCCTCGGCAACCTCGTAAAATCCAAAATTTAACCGGTCTTTTTTTTTTTTTTTTTTTTTTTAATGCAGTTAGCCCCCTTTGTGACTCTCCTCCAGAATTATACTAATGCTGTTATTTACAAGATTTATGCATTATTTAGGCAAAGAATACTGACAAACCACATGTAATTCTCTTGGGTATGACTCATTGAATCTTCTCTCTCTCTCTCTCCTCTAAGGTCTATTTACCGAGGAGTTACGGCTGTTTTAACAGTGCACGTCTTTTTCTTTAGCAGCAACTTTGTGTTTTAGACAGGGTGACTGTCTTCTATCAGTTTCCCCTCGGCAACCTTGTAAAATCCAAAATTTAACCAGACTTAAGAGTCTGTTTCCTGAGGGAAATCGCCGCTGTTTGTAACTTTCGCTGAGGCCAAACAAAGCAACCAAGATGCACTTTAAATTCTGAGCACATATTAACTCTGTAAGTAAGATTGTGAAAAATCATGTTGCTTTGGTCAAGGGGAGAATTATTTTAACATTAAAAAAATAAATGTTCATCGTCAAATGAAACTGAAATAATTGTGCAGGCTTAGAAACAACCATTAGTTTTGTCTCAACAGAAAAAAGAGAATAATTTTTTGAAGGCATTTATCTGGAAAACATCTACATATGATCACTGGTTCATGCCCCTCAGTTCTGTTTTAGAGGCACATAATGTATATTGAACTTGAAAAGTAAAGTTGTTTGTCTGAAACACATTGTGATGTTCCCTAAACATGAAAATATATGAAGGAAATCTACTGATGCATCAAAACCTTTACAGAGTTTCTCTAAATCATGGTTGAACGGTTGCTTCTCGCTCTGTACCTCTTCCATCAGCCTCTGTTTCAGCTCTCTCTCTGTTTCCAGTTTCTGCTGCAAGCTGCGAGCGTTCATCTCCAGCATGGCATGCTTCTTCTCCAAGTCATTCAGCTGTTGAAACATGTGAGGGCATGTTTGATTACAAGATGGCAAATCAGAGTTTCTCTCTCAACATTTGAGACAATTTTTGGCCCCTTAATATTAAAATAAAAGGAAGATGTTTTTATCCCAAAAAAAGAAAGTGGGAGAAGTGTGGTTATGTTTTCAAAAACACATTCAAACTTAATTCTGCAGCACAAGATACCAGCTAAAAACAAGAAATAACTAAAAGAAACACTGATTCAAATTTGCAGTGTTATTAAAAAAACAACTTTTCAGACAGCAGAAATCATTGTTCCATGAATCACAGCAAGTTGTCCAGACCCTGAAGCAGGAAAGCAGCCCTGGACCATCACACTACCATCACCATGACTGTTGGCATGGTGTTCTCTTTTTCTGCTGCCTTATTTTCATGTCAGATGTGATGAGCCACACATCTTCCAAAAAGTTCAACATTGGTCTCGTCAGTCCAAGTTTCTTGGCATATGTGGGATGAGCCTTGTGTTTTGTTTTGTTTTTTTGGTCAGCCGTGGTTTTGGCCTTGGATGCCATTTTGTCTTTCCTATAGTAGAGTCATAAATTCTGACCACTGACTTAACTGCAGTTCTTTAGATGCTGTTCTGGGTTCTTTTGTGACCTCCTGGTAGGCCAACCACCCCTAGGAATGTGTCACCACTGTTTCATGTTTTGTCTATTTGTGGATAATGTATCTAACTGTGCTTCACTTAAGTCTCAAAGCCTTAGAATGGCTTTGTAACCTTTTCCAGACTGGTAGATTTAAATCACTTTGTTTCTCATTTGTACATAATTTTTCTTTGGAAATGGCATCATGGAGGCATGGTGATGATTTTTTTTGGAGATCTTGTAGCCTACCTCACTTTGCCCGACAGCTTCTATTTCAGTGATTTCTTCATTCAGCAAATCTGGTGGTAATTAGGCCTGGGTGTGGCCACAGAAATTAAACTCAGCTTTCCGAGAACCGTGGTTAATCACAGTAAACTAATGATTTAACAAAGGGGGATTTTAACTTTTCAAACAGGACCTTTTTTTTCCCTTAATCAATAAAGTCATCATATAGACGCTGCATTTTGTCTTCACTGAGGTTGTTTTTGTGAAATATCAAAACTGGTTTGATGACCCAAAACATTTATCATGTCAAATATATGCATATAAAAAATCAGGTATCAGAAAGAGGGCAAATACTTTTCCACAGCAGTGTATAACATGGAGACACAAGTAAGCAAATGCAAGAAAGAATTAAGTGAGAATATAATAATAACAATAAACTGAATAAAGAATAAAAGTTACATCTCCAGTTTGACTCACCGTATCAGACAGACTTTCAGCCTTCAGCCTCTGCTCTTTCAGCGCCTGCTGTAAGGCCAGGATCTCAGCCTTGTGCTCTTTGACGGCCAACTCCACTGCCTGGCGAGATTCAGAGCTGCGCTGATCTGCACGCAACCTGTCAAAAATATCAACAACAGGTTTACATTAGGTAGGACACAGGTTCTATTTTAGGGCTTAATTTTAGCCAAGGATTTGCTAATGAAACATGATTGTACAAAAAAAAACTGTACAACATAGAAGTTGAATTTCTAAGTTGTGTTGACATCACTGTCCATATAAGCGGAATTTTTTGTAAGATCGTAACCATATCATGTTGAATTTTGTCAGAAAGTCTACAGTCATAGTAAAATACTTTCTATGTTACTTTTTATTAAAATGTACATTGCCAAAGGCTCTGTATTTAGACACAGACGTTCTACCTTTGTAGGTTCTTCTACAAAGGTTCACATCTTATTTAATGTATACAGTTTATGAATGATATGGTTGGACATTTTTTTTGATGCATAATTTTTATTTGGAAATATACAAGCGCATATTGACAAGAGGCTTACAATATTTCCACTTTTTTTCATTTAAATTGAACAAGGAATCCCCCCCCCCCCCAAAAAAAAAACCAAAAACCAAAAAACAAACTAGGACACATGACTCCATGTTTAAGAGTTGGCGTGGATAAAAATAGCAAAGCATTTTCAGGTGAGGATACGCTGTACCTAATTTTTGTATATGCGGATACATGTAGGATATTAACTGTAAAGTGTGCCACGTATTCATAAATAATAAAGAATTAAGTGATAAAACAAGACGTTGAACTTTTTTTTTTTCCGGTTTCTTAATTCATGTCTAACTTGTTGTTTGTTTTCTGCCTGGACGTTACCTGTTCTGCTTCTCATTGTCCAATATTCTCTGCAGGTCTCTGGCACGCCTCTCAGCTTGGCTTTTTTCATCCTCCAGGGCTCCTCTCCAAGCCTCCCACTGCCTCTCCTTCTCCAGCAGCTCATCATTCAGGGACTCCAGCTCCACCACTTGCTCCTCCAACATGCTGCATGTTGTCTTAAGCGTCTCAATGTTCTGGGAAGAAAAATGAGAAAGCAGGACTGACAGGAATGACTTTCACAGCTTTTGGGTATAAAAAACGACTACTTGTTGCCTTTTGCGTGTTTGGTGACAGCACACTTGTTTAGGTGTTACATGATGTACTTTTAAGATGAGGATAATAAACAATAAAAACAAGCCAGCATGTCTAACTTTGTGCAATGTCTTAAAATATAAGGGTCAATATTTAAGGGATTTCCACCAAATTTGTGTAAAAGTGTCTTTATTACCTGTTTCTGGTTGTTCAGGTGCATCTCACGGTCAGCCACCTCCCTCCGCAGCCTGTCCACCTCCTGACTAAGCTGCAGCTGGTTCTCTCTCTCATCCGACGCTTCATCGAGTTGTTTTGACAGATAAAAGTTCTGACGGTTCAACTCGGCATTCTCCTGACTCAACTGAGTGAGCTGCTCCTCCAGGTCAGTGATCACCTGAGGCAACACCAACAGGAAGAGGGAGGAGTCAGTCTTACATATGCAAATTTACTGCCTATAGACAATCTAAGGAACTTTAGGTATTATCCTGTATTACTTTTACAAATTACTGTGTATTTAGCTCCTTAAAAAACATTTCTTTATTAATCTAATCTTGAATTAAAATGTTGGTTTGATCCAGTTTGATTATTGCTAAATATTAGTTCATCTGATTGGACATTTAATGGTTATAGTTTAATTGAGAGCAACCAACAATTTGTAGCCATATAGCCCGCTAGCAATGAGATTTATTTTAATTAGGCTCCCTCACTAACCTATGTTGGCCTTCCCCCTTTAAGTTGTCTTATTTGAAAATAAAAAGTGAGTTTCAGTGTATTTTCATCAGTGTAATCTATCTGTACATAGTTGAGTAATATGTACTTGCTCATAATTCAATTTATTTGCAATGTTAAAATAAACCACTGTAGGTTCAATATCAAGCAACGTACTCAAGGACCTTGCTGAACCTTTTGAAAGTTTCTCCCATGCTGTGAAGATAAAAAGTTGGGCAGCACTTACTGAGCAGCTATCTCTCAAGGCATCAAACTTGCGCTGGATTTCATCTCTGTGATTCTGTGAGAAACAAGAGCAAATGAAGAGCAGACATAAAGCTACATCTGCTATGACTACTACATAAAATAATGGAAAGTGCTGTATTGCCTGCAGCATTATTGAAATCAGAGTGATGCATCAAAAACTTCCCTTTCTACTGTTACTGCGTAGTACAGACTGTCTCTATAAAAAGGGATATTTCTGAAATGTAAATACACACCTGTGTTTCTATAAGAGACCACTGCTCTGTTTGTCTTACCCTGAGGGCGGTGATCTCCTCCTCAGCCTCAGCGGTGGTCTCCTCCAGCTCCGTCTTTGCTTGTTGCAGCTGGCTCTCCAGGGCGAGACGCGCAGCCTGCAGGCTGCTAATCTGGGACTCGCGCTCCTGCAGAGAAAGGGTCAACTCTGACACCTGTCTCTTGATCTCCAGCTTCTCCTCTTCGTGCTCAAGGCCCATCTGCAAACAGAGAAGAGCGAGGGTTAATGCTGTGAGCATATCACAGAGTCCATCACACCCCAAACAGATTGTGTTTGCATTTAATATTAAGCATTTTTCAACCTGCTCGGGGAGCCAGATGGTAGGCGTTTTAGGACATCAGGGTGATTCAGAATTTTGGAGAGAATCTAAACACGGGTTAAAATAAACATAGAAGGCTGCTGAAACAATTTGACCTACATCTCTCTGTTTTGCCAACACCTTCTCTTACCAGTGATATTAATTTGAAACACATACTTCAAGGGTTTCTTTGCCTTTAGTGGAAAATCGCCAATCTCTTTAGGTTTTTTTTCCTATACTTTAAATTTGGGTCCAATTAAAAGAGCAAGTCTTCAGGCTTAACTAAGAAAAAAGACCAATTAAACTGAAAGACTGAGCCTAATGGGCAGGATTAGAGTGAACCCAAAAGCAGAATAATTAGAGCTCTAAAGGGATGCAAGTCTAACCAGCAGATAGATAAAGGCAGAGAGTGACCAAAAAAAAAAGATATCACAGATGGCACAATGTTTACTCAAAAAAAGCTATTTATTTAAATGTCACTCATTTTCAATACCAAAGAAACTGACATCTTTCAAGCATCTCAAAACGAAGTACATTTCAATACCCCAGCAAAGTAAAGTTGAGCTATAGTTATAAACATTCATTTATATTCTCCTCAAGTTTCTGACTGTTCAGACGAGGCGTTCACATGTGGGGGAGGAAAGTATGTGTTTGCAAGTGAGGGTGCAGCAAGGCCAGCAATTAGTGCCTATCTGTGCATCACATCTCAGCGGACAGCATGTGTGGAGGGGACACAGCCAGCAGGTTATCTGCTGGAGCTCTCGGGCGGGAGAGAGCAGCACTGTGGCTTTTACCACATCAAAAAAACTCAATAGAATAGATTAACTTTGATGCACCTAATGGGTTTTTTATGCTCTTAGGGAGGATGAAGAAACACCATGTACTTTTAAAACCCCTAACTCTTGTAGTTAATGCAATATCAAATATTAACAAGTCAGTGTTCAGCTGAAACAAGCGAAAATAAGCACTCTTTCATTTTCTGTATGAACATCAGACTGTGTTGATCACATGGAGGTCAGATGCAGGCCACACATCCTTGAGGACACTTCTGCAGGTCAACAGAGGTTTCAAATCAAGTGGCAACTGGTGGTGTAGGAATTGGTAACCAATGTGGAAGAGCAAAAAAAAGAAGAAGCTCTTTAAGAGTCCAGCTGAGGCAGACTGCAGATGCACCAGTAGTCACACACCATGCTGGGAAGATGATTTTTTAAAAGGTCATGTGTCTAAAATCTTATTTCATTGGTTTAAATGTTGTTAAAATAGGCTTAGTGAGCAGAACATGACACTTCGTCACAGGCAGACACCATGACTGGTCTGAAAGTCTACTCTACAGCCTGTAACTCCTCCTCCCTCCTCCAGCCTATTAGCACAGAGGTCATTACCTTAGCAGGAAATGCAACGAATTGTCAACATACTTGAGAAATTTGCTGACATAAACAGTCAGTGACAGATTTTATTGTTCGACAGACGTTAAATTCCTTCATCCCATGTTTTTAGTGTAATGTGGACGTAAAATCGATTTCCAAAGTGGAATATTCAGTGGAGCGAGTCGTCTTGCTTCTCTACCTCATTTTTTGGAGCAGCGTCATCAAACAGCAGCCATGGAGTGTCAGGAAAACAAGGTAGCATAGCAGCAGTAGCCACCGTCATGTCCGAAACCTTTGTTTCTCTCTGCATACCTTATCCTCTACACTGAAGATAAACGACTTAAACGTTCTCACATTAGTCCTGATCGTGTCAGGAGGCATAATAGAGACTTACTTGTCTGCTCCAAGACTGAAGCTGTAGATAGAACAGGGCTAAAGTTGTGGCTAACTAAAAAAAACAAAACACATCTCCATCTACAGCTGTCATTAGCAGACAAAAGCGCTCACCTCACATACAGCAGGTTGACACAGGGCACACCGCTGCTCACACATAAAACCAAACAATTTTCTCTCTATTTCTCAGTGTCGAAGATCACAATTAGCACTGCGTATGTGACAACATAACTCAAACTGAGTCTCAGTTATCCCCACTCTGTTCTCACTCAGCTACAGTTTGACAGACTTGTGTGAAAGCATCTTTTTGAAATGCAATTTGCATCCTTTTGGTATTGATTATGTCAGTACTGCGCAAGCTTTAAACAAGAAGTGAAAATCGTATTCACAAATCATAAACAGTGTCTCTTAAGAAGCCAATCCTGAAGCCATGCAGTGTTTTTTCTCTTACACTGTAGTTCACCTCCACTTATCTTTACTTCCTCAACTCCTGCCTCTAAACAGCAAAGCACAGTCTAATCTATATCAATATATAAACTGTGGTTACCAGGCACCATATTTGTACAAAATAATCCCTATTAAATTAACAATAGATACTATTATTGAAATCAAACTGCACATTTTTAGTTTGAAAGAGCATGGCCAAATACAAGAAGGCAATAATAATGAGGAGTAGAAGAAGAATAATACTTCTTACTATTGTGTTGCATTAATATAATATAATACTAAATCACAAAGTAATAATTAGAAACATTAGATAATTGGGGGGGCAAAATAAGCACCTGAGGAATCCACTAATTGACCCAACAGTCGATGACTAGTTCACATCAGAAATAGTTGTCAGCTGTCCCTAATCATAGCCTTCCAAAGGATTCACATTGTTACAGATGTTTTACATGTTGCACCTTTAACTTATAGACTTGATGCATTTTGCTTTTTATTTGTTGTTAGCACATGAAACCACATTTTACCAGATAGCAAAATCTCTCCTCGTTGTGCCAGCTTGTGTGTACATGTCCAGTGGCAATTTTGTGCAGAATCCATTAAAGAGCTTCAGTATTTAATTAGCTGTTAATTTGAAAGGGATCTGAGCTTACAAGCTAATCAGCTGCCTTAATCCCTTTTGTGGATGGTTCTAATGTCAGACTACACAGCGTGATAGTTTAAGTGAATTGCTTTATCTCGAAGAGTGTATCTGCCTCCTGGAGCCTCACCTCTCGCAACCTGCTCTCCAACTCCAACAGACGAGTCCTCTTGGTCTGCTCCTGCTGACTCATCTTTTCAAGATGCTCCTCCAGTTTGGCATTCTGGGCCTCCAGCTTTCCTGCCTGAGACTCCAAATAGAACTTTTGCTGCCGAAGCTCTGATATCATCTCCTCCTGGGCTTTCCTGTTGAAAATAAACACATGGAGGCAGTTAAGGGGCAGACATCTTTCAAAAGCTCTGTAAAAGTCACAGTAGGACAGTAAGAATAAGCTAGCTAACGTGCTTCAGCTAAGTAATCCCTAAATTCATTCAAGACATTTTAGACACACAAGTGAGTCAAAATTCATAAAACAACTACAATTTTTTTTACTTGATTCCTAAACTTATCAAACCGCTCAAAGGCAGCCGACACAAAAAAAAAAAACAAATACTGACATACTCTCAGTTTTTGAAGGCACTAGCATAAAAACATTTTTAGCATTATTAAAGTGAGTATCAAATGAATTCCTGCTAAATCTATCATTCCTGTTGGCTTTCTATAAAAACTATGAAGTCAAACTCATTCTAGTTTGTTTTTTCAGCTCTAGGTTCACATTTGTGGGGTGGGTCAGTCTTCAGCTAGCTTATCTTTTTCTTAGAGGCTTCAGCGTTTTTCATTTACTGTTTTCCATATGAACTCCCAAAATAAATAAATAAATAGATAGATAAATAAATACATAAACAAAAATTAAAAACATTAAAATGCTCTGCCGACACAAGTGTGAAGGGAGACAGCCCTGCCCACTCAGGGTCCTTGTTTGTAGATGAACAAAATTTCAAGATTGCAATTCAATGAGAACTGAAAGGCTTCCCCAACTCGGGCAGAATAATATCTATTTTACAATGAAATGTCAATGTACTCAGTTTGAAGTGCTATGTTAATTATGTAACCATGACAAATGGAGACTTTCAGCTTATATTTGCCCTTTTTCAGCCATCTTTTAGTCATAACTATAATTAACACTTTTATATTGGTCCTGGGATGCACTATTATGGTTAAATAAAACATCTGATGAACCATGTACATGTTCCCACCTTTAGTTAAATTACGAACAATTTGAAATGCGTTATCCAGAGCACTCAAACCTTCAAACAAAATGGCCATCTGACAGTGCGAATAAACTTATTTTGGCCCTCTTGGTACCCAGCATTTCCCATTCCTACTCCAGAGGAGGGTATATGACCCTTTTCGACATCTAAATAGTCCAGCATGTTTACAGCTAGTTGAAGATTTTGGCAAATTACTGTTTGTGTTGAGCAGATGGTGCTTAGCTGGTTTCAGAGATTTTGTGCTGAAAATGCAGAGGGAAACATGGCTGTGAGCTTAGTGCTAATGAACTAAAGCCATAAAGTCACAATCAGTGCAGCAAGAACTTGCTGTAAAGCTCCATAACTCAGAGGGGAGCTGTGAGCTTAAGAGATACCTCTAAAAGATTTATCATTACAAGTGCCCCTAATGCACTGTCACTTTGTTTTAACGAAACTATTTGATTTAGTTATTATAAAAATAGTTGTTTACAACCAATAAAACTATGGGACGATAAAGTGTAAACACATGGGGGAGACTGATGAGCCCAGCTGCAGGAGATGGAAGCTGGCTCACACTAATGAAGCTGCTGCAGGCTGGAGACAGTCAGTGTGGGTGAGGGCCCTCATAAAAAATAGTGTGGGCAGAAGGTCTAGTTAACTCACATATTCTTCTGGGTGTAGATGCTGCTGTTGGCGGCCAGCTTGTTAGCCTCTGACAGCTCAGCGATGCGTTGCTCGAGGTTCTTCATCTTGGAGTCCATAGCGTTAATGGTCTGTAGGAAGGGAAACACATAATGTGATGAAAATAATATCCTAAACTTCCCAGACAAATACCCTCATATTTAAAAGCACTTGATGTAAATTCTGCCACCGGAAACTCTAATTTTAACAATAACAAAAGATTATGAATGGAGATGTGCTGGCAGCTCCACCCATCTCCACTTTATCCATCTCCTCTGCTCTGCATACAGTGTTTTTGTATAATGAGAAATAAGGTTGAAAAATGTAAAAAAAAAAAAAAAAGAAAAAGTTTGTACCAACTGAACTGGTTCAGTTGGAATCATATTTAGGGAGATAACTAGATTCTATATACATATTAATATGTAAGCTTACAAAACAAGAGTCATCTAAGAATTTATTGTTAATGTGTTTTTATCTGTTTTAGTTACTTTTCCTGGTCCTGTATTTCTTGCACTGCAGGTTGTAAAAGAAAAACAGAAAATGCCTTTTTTCAAAACAACTCTATTATTTAATTTAATTTTTTGTTGTGTTATCAGAGGTGGAAAATTAATCACATTTTAATTGAGGTTAAAAAATTCTTAATGATGAAAAATGCCTGATGATATAAAGATTACTGTGCCATTGGACATGTTGAACTTTAAAAAAAAAATTATCGTAATTATTTTTAACATTTTCAAGTTTTTTTAATCTTTACATGCATGTTTCTATGAATTGCCCTTTCCTTATTGTGAAAAATGATAGTGTCAGAAGCATATGCTTTCAATGACAGCATGTGGTGCATGTTGTAAACTCATTAAGTTTCCTAACTGTGATGTCAATAACTATTGACATAATTTATGACATAATGGCATCAAAACAGATATTGAATAAAGAAAGAAAATCCTTTCCATATTTCTGATCTGTATGTATTTTTTTTACCTTTACAAGAGAGCTCAGTTCCAATCACACATGCTGCTACAGCTACAGAACAGCTGCATTTGGCTGCCTCTGAGGCTGTCATACTTTCCATCACTGGGTTTTACTCAAGTGACAACCTCTGGCACTAAAAAAAATAAGCAAACGCTGAAGTACAAAAAACTGCAGTTTCAACTGAAGCAAGCTGCAGGAAACCTGGAGGTAAGAATAATGTGTGCAGGGAACAGATAATATAATATTAAATGTGTCTAAAGGCTCTCACTGTAAGGGAAATGAAATTTCATATATCATGCCTGTTTTTATTCTATTCAGGATTTCTGCTTTTGGACATTAAGGGACACGACTGGTACAGAAACAAGCCTGTGTGGTGTCACTACTGTGGTCAATTGGCCTTAAGCACCGCCTTCACTCAACTTTTCTGTCATTGAGCCTTTAAAGTTTGCGGCGTCCACAGACTGGCCTTATGTCACAAGGATTTGTCCAACTCTTTCTACAATCAGTGGTTTTACTCCAACATGTTGGTTCCCTTGTATGAATCTGGGCTAAAAATGGCTGACAGGTGGATTAGCTGAAGGGATTCAATGCTGCTTTCTATTTACATCGGAACTGTGAAGAGAGAAGTAGGAATGACGTCATCTCCGAGTTAACCTTGTTCCAGTTATGAAGTTGGAAACAAAAGTGCTCTACCAGGCCATTGTTAGCCGTTGTTCGCACGCCCTCTGTTGTAGTTCACAAACACCACATCTATAATGTAAATAAAACTATAGCAGCATTTCCATAAATACAAATCCAACAATACTGTGTATACGGCTGATTTAGTGAGACAAACACGAGTCAGAAGTGCCAATAAACTGATTATTACAGGCACTTGATAACTGTTTACACAGGGGGCAGCCATCTTCGATTGTCAACTCAGGGGTGGTGAAGATCCAGAGTTCCCAGTAGGACATTCTCACCTCGGTGGGCATTCCAGTTGAACTTTCCTACCTGGAAGTCAGAAATCCCAACTTTCCAGAACAACTGAAACGCACCATAAAAATAAAAAATACCCTTAAAAACCAAGAAAAGGCCTCCCTCACATTTTTCGATATTCCTGGTGCCAGATGTGAAGCTCAAGGGGGCCTAATGTGGTCCCTTGGGTGCCAGCTGATGATCACAGCCTTATAAGTAACTAGCAATTAAACAATGGAACCAGCTTTTTCTCATTGCAAAATTCTCTCATGAAACCAAAGCAGTGGAGTACCATTCAATAAATGACCTTATGCAGAGAAGTAGAAAAACAAAACAAACATGCAGATAGTAGCTGATAGCAGTTGTGCACCATCACAAGTGAGCAGCACAGAGCATCAAGGATAGTTACAAACAGAAGGACAGGTTTTAGTTGTAGGAGCTCATTTCTTGATGTCTGACTTAACACGTAGTATTTGCCGTATTGCATTTTTTCCTACAGTGGCCACCACATTTGTTCAGGCCACTACAACTATAAAAATACAGGGTTTCCTGGCACTAATGTCAGTGCAAAGCCTCTGTATATTGTGCCTTCAGAGATACATTCACCTTTGATTGATACCCAAATCCTACTACAAGTCTCTGTATACACATAATTCAGCAGAACATTTTCTTTTTTAAAGGAAACAGAATTTTGTACTGCAGTGAAATCCTATTTGAGCCCATTAAGGTGTTGCCTGAATCTTCTCCTGTCGATGTCAGATGACTGCCTCTAAAAGCTTCTTAACTGCCTCAATTCTACCACATTAACCAGATTAGGACTAGAGCTCAGGCTTTATGGTGCAACATAAAGTATACTGCGATTCAATTCAACCATAGCTTCCAATACATTAAAACATTTATAACAAACTGCTGACTAAAGACACAAAAACATTGATGGAGTGTAGTTGACAAATTCAGACAAATACAGAGCAGATAAAGACTGTCAAGTGTTAGTATTAAGCCGTCCTCACTTCTTTTTAAAGAAACATAATCAGCGAATACCTCAGCAGGGAGAATTTAAAAAGCATGTTTTATTTCCTTACCGCTTTCTGTTCACTGATGAGTTTGCAGTTTTCTCTTGACTCCTCTTCCTGCTGTGCTCTTTTAGCCTCCAAACTCTCCTTTTCAGCCATATCTGTCTTCATCTGCGCCTCCAGGACCTGGAGCAGATATAACATTTATTGTACATGACTATACTGAGGTGGAAACATGTCACTTTCAAGCATTAGTAACATGAAAACAATATGCTGATCAGATCTCAGGGGAGAAGCCTGCAGTGAAATCAGAAGTTAGCTTGATATCAAAGCTGCAACAACACAGATATAAACGACAGGACTAAAAGGGGAAAACACAGGGCCGGGCAATATACTGAATTTTTAGGTAAATTGATTTATAATGAAGATGCAGGACAAAATGATTTATTTTGATAAACAGTAATTAATGTTGTTTTTGTTGTTTAAAATGGATACCAGGTCCAATACTCTATAAGAAGAGTGTTTACATTAAGAGTCAAACTAATATGTTTTTTTGTCAAGAGCACAAAGCCTCCTTTACTTAAATCAGCCTGCACCTTCCATAGCATCAGTCTATTTGTGTAAAAGTACTAAAGTTTGTACACAATTTATACAGTGATAGGAGTTTGTCCTAAATTTTTGGTGCTTAAAAAAACAATAATGCCCCAGTACTTGGTGTCAAGGACATGTTGGTTATTTTTTTTTACTAGAATCAAAGTTCATAATTCTGGTGTTGTGACAACTGTTTGTGATCTTCTCTGCAGAAACACATTTGAGATATAAATCCCATGATGCCATTCAGCTAAAAATATCATGATTATCTGTGGTCAACATTGCTTCCTGGCTAAAGCTGGTGTTTTAATCTTAGTTCGTGAAGATTCAGCAAGATACACTCAACCAGTGTGAACAACAATGAACATTCTCAGATACATACGGTTTAAGAGGCTTTCCCACCTTGATCTTGTCTTCATAAAGTCTCTCCTTCTGAGTCAGCTGAGTTTCCATCCTCTGAGCTGTTGACTGTGCGTCCCTCAGGTTCTCCTCCAGCTCCTGCAGAGTAACAGAAAGTAAAACTGAACATCAAATCATATATTACAAACTCTCTTAATTAGTTATTCAAGTTATAGATATTAAAGTCATTCACTTGCTTTTAAGTCTTGAACAAAAACAACCATTGCAAAGGAAAGACTTAAAGCTTTTACAGTATTTCTACTCATAGAAAACAATTAAATCAAGAACTTGCACTGAAAAGTTGGAAATCCAGGAGTCGGCTGAGGCGTTTCCTGTTCATGCTGACAGATCGAAGTTTATCAGTACGTGCAAACCTGGCTGTATGAAGATACCAACTAGCTGGTAGTAGTCATGTGTGCTGTCTGTCTAGCAAAAGTGTGTGTGCTCTACGATAAGTGGTGGAGCTGACCTGGGAGAGGGCTGGGTGAATGGGAGGGGTGGGTGGGGCAGGGGGAGAAATTAGGGGTTTAGTATTAAAGTCTTATCTGCAGTTCTCTCACCAGGATCTTTTCAGCCATCTGCTGGATCTGCTGGGATTTGGTCTGAATGTCATCTTTCAGTTTATTCTCTCGCCGCTCGACCATCTCCAGCCTCTTCACCTGGTTCTCAAGGGTCTTCCTGCCCTCCTGCTTAGACGACAGGAAACTTAATGTAAGGCTAACCACAGAGAGAGGCCGAACACACAGCCCTAAACAATGATCAGAACATTTCAGGGTAAACGACTCCGAAAATTTGTCACTTGCTCAAACACACTTGTTCCAACCAACGAGCAGGAAAATACAGAGGGGTAGGCAAGGAAAATCTGAGTAAATAAACTCTGCTGTTTGCATTCAGGCGGTTCATGACAGTGAACTTAGGAAATTTCCCTTTTTTAGGAGCATGTGCAAATAGGGTTAATGATAACTTGTTAGTAGCAATGGGACTCTGGACTAAAATCATTATTTTAAAACAATTTAAAATGCATCAAGTGTGTGTCTTCTCTCATTTTAGGCATAATTTATATAATGAATTAGGGCAGTAATACTTGCTGCTCACCTTAGAATATAACAGAATATCCTTTATTATCATTGCATTCTGTACATACAATGAAATTTGTTTGAACAGTCTACCATGATTGCAGCACAGTTATGAGACTGTCTTGTTTTACAGTTGACATGTCTAACACATACTTGAACTTTTCATATCAATCTTTTTTTCTCTATCATTCTCTTCAGCTTTATTCATAAAGGACTTCTTTTACAGAGAAAGTAACTAAACTGAAACTCGTAAAAGTGCAAAATGCAAATTAAAGACACGTTGATGGTAAAAAATTAGGGCAGATGGCAAAAATGACACTTAAACTGTATGCCAATACCACTGCTGACTCATTTTCATCTTTTAGTGTTTGCATCCTTTAAAGCCAACTGTGAAAACAGATCAGAGTTTTTGGTGAAGTGACTTCTTATACCTGGCAAAAATCTTGTCATCGAATTTAGCAGTTTGGCATGATAGAGCAAAGCACTGAGATTATTTGATAAGACATTATATCTGCAACTGACAAGATCCACGTCCAATTATTTGGCAAAAGGGGCTGATTAAGGCTGATACCCCTGCTGACCTGATGTATCATTCTATGCCTAACGCTTTAACCAGCTGTCACTACAGAAGTAAGTTTGTTGATGAATTCAAATGCATTTTGAAAAAAACAGAAGAAATTAGAACTTACTATGAGGATTGTTTTAGGTATCAGACATTCCTATTAAAAAATGAATACATTTGCACAGTGTATTACTGTGAGTTTACTCAGGTACCTCTGTCTCCCTCAGGCGCCGTTTTAAAGTGTCGCTCGAGTCGGTTTTGCCACGCAGGCGCTCCAGGTCCCGCTCAAGTCGCTCTTTTGCCTGTCGAACATTTTGCAGCAGCTCAGTGGCCTCTGTGCTAGCTTTCACTGCCTGTGGGAGGTCAAGAAGTCAGAGGCTGTTAGAAGATCGCGAGACAAGGCTCTTGACATGCTTGGGCAATTCCTTTCCACAAAGACACTACAAAAAAATGCGACCCTGGGGAATAAAGCAAGAGAAGGCAAGTGGGCTGCACTGAGAAATTACTGAATTCTGTCAAACATCTCACTTGTCAAGGTCAAGGTCTAAAAGACTTGAAAACTTCACTTTATTAAAACATGGTTAAGAAAATCTTTCTGCACTTAGCATTCTGATAATATATGAATTAATAAAAATGAAGAAGAAAATCAGTAATTTACCTTTGAAAGTTTGTCTTGCAGCTCCTGGATCTTAACCTGCTGCTCTGAATTGGTCTAGATAAAAAGCAAACAAACAAAACAAAAAATAGATCTCACATAAGAAACTTGACTTTATAACATTTCTGGGATCATCTCCAAAGTTTTATTTGTTACCTTCTCTAGTTTGGAAAGAAGCTCCTCCACCTCAGCTTTGCCCTGCTCCTTAGCCTGAAAAATTATTAGCATGAAGTAAAAACTGATCAATAAAGTACAATCCACCCACTTTCTGGTCTGTGCTGCAGCAGAAAAGGCAAGCACAGCAGCCCGGACAGCACTTTTTCTCAGAGAAGTCCTGGACTTCCAGCAAAAGCTTCCAAAGAGCTTTCAGCCTGAGGATTTAATACTTTAAAAAGTGACTCTTGAGCCGTTTTCTGGTGCATATTTGTGTTACATAACCAGTAAGCATATCTGGTGCAAACATACCTTCTGGATTCTCTGCTGGTATTCAACAGCTTTCCTCTTGAGTTCCTCGCTTGTTTGCCTCGAGTCTCTGAGTTCAGATTCATAAAGATCACTGCGGCGGCGAGCTGCTGACAAGTCCTCCTCTAGCTGCCTGATGGTCACCTGCATCTCCTCCAGCTGGGCATGGTACTCCTGAGAATATTAAAGGGGGCATATTATGAAAAAACACATCTGAAGTATTTTCAACACATTTTGGGGTATTTGGCCTTCCTCCCAGCCCACAGCATGCAAGAGTAGAAAACAAAACCTGTAATTAACGGGCTGCATGAATGTAAATTCATGGTATCTGGCAAGCTGTTGAGCCAGTGGATAAACTGTTGTGCAACAAACATTTAATTTGCATCAGCCTACCTCGACCTGAAAATCCCCACCCCCCTGGTTTGAGAAGTTTATTTGCCGTCATTGCTGTTTCCATTGAGAGATCAGCATACCCCATGTCTAGAGCTGAAACCTCTCACGGCTCGATTGTATAGGTTACCAGTCTCAGAGGTAACCTACTAACCTAATCCACTGGGCCAAAGGGCCCAGTGGATTAATTTGACTTTTGAAGGGAATATGCCAGTGTCAGTCCGCTAAAAACTTGTGTCTACGCCAGTCACTTCATGTCTGACTGCTTCTTCAGCTTCAGACAGTTCAACACAAGACTGGAAACTAGACTTTTCCTGAATCCAGGCTTAGTACCAACAATCCGTCGCCAAACCTGATGATGGAAATGTGAGTATTTTAATGCTGTGTAGTATTTATTTTGCTCTGCTACAAGCTAATGCTAACAGCAGGGGCAAGTTAACCAGAAGTAACTGCACAACATGTTCGTAAATGTTGACTTTAATTGTTGAAAGTCTGAAGGATAAACCTCAATGTATGAGCATTCTTTCATTAATCAAGAGAAGTTAAACCAATGGCAGAATAAATCATTAATCCATTTCTGCTAACATTAGCCTGGAGGGTAGGCTAAGTTGCAGCTGTTCCATTGTGGTTTAGCTTTATGTTTGGGGGTAACAAGCTTCGCTATTATTTCATAACTGGCATGAATTTGTGGTTCATGTGTGTTCAGGATTGGAATGTGAAGGTCTTGTTGTATGTTACGGTGTTGGCCAGTGTTAAAATGAATAGAGATCTGACCATGAGAAGCTCTGCTCTGACTCATTAGCATACAAAGGCGACCGCCCTCAAAACCAGCCAACTAAAGAGCAGTTATGTCACCATGGAAATAATGCAGCTGTGCTTTATTCATAGGCTTTTTAGACCAAAGTGTGTTACTAATGTTTCATCAAGAAATCAAAGAGCCATGTTAGATAGCAGAAAAGTAGCAAATATGTCACCTTTCTGAGACCCACACTGATGTGGGCAATTGACTGAGCTTTAGTTCAAATTTGACCTCACATGATCATAAAAGGAAAGGTGAGACCAAAGGATTACTCTGCAGTTTGTCTCATTTCATTTATTTTGTCCATAGGCTTTGACATGTGTGGTAAATGTTGCCCTTCAGAAAACGTGAGGGTCAAAAAAAAATCTATTGCCATCAATCCTGGAAAACACTGCAGTGTCCAGCACATCAGTAGAAGCTTTTAGTCCCTCCAGAGAGAGAAACCAATAACAATATCAGCATACAGAATCTATTTACTTTATTTGGAGAACAAGAATATATCCCAATGTTTCAAAGCATAACTACTTAAATCTGGATTAAATGTAACAGATGTGTCTCATTGACTGGCCTGTATGAGTTTAATGGCTGAAATTTTAGGTGATAGTCAATTCCCTACAATGACACATTGTTTTTAGTCAGGAAATGTTTCTCATATGTCTCAAACCAGTGCTGAAATTGATTTCTTCATTAGAATGTAATACACCTTCATATTTTATAGCCACAATTTGTACTGAACTAAAATTATCAATTGGCTGCAGTGTGGCTGCACACATTTCTGTTTTGAACCCTGCCCAGAGACTTCAGACTGTGATCACACTAATTCTTTACAAGCTGTGGACAATCACTGTTATCATCTTGTGAGAAGACGAGTTTTTTTTCTCTCTCTTCTGGAAAAACATATTTTTTCCCCTCTTAAAGTAGAAAAAACTACTTAGTCAGAAAACATCCAGCGGGGCTCTATGTGTTTGTTTTGACAAGAAACAACAGCAGCAGGAGTTTTGTTTGGCACAGCCTGAACACTGGAGCAGAGCTCTTAACACGGACAACAACTGCTGCCAATGCTGTATAGACAAAGAAAAACTTCCAAGATCTGCTGACTGTGTTTTATTGTGCTGTGATCTATAGGAGCTACACACACTAGAGCCAAATGGAGAGTCAAAGTCACATGTAAGAAGCCAAGGATTACAAAGTTACAGTTGAAGATGCAACTTTCATGGTGAAGAGGTACTATAGCTGATGGGAGAAATTTCACACAATATTTTCAAGCAAGACAAAAGCAAATATTAATGTAAAACAGAATCAGTGTCAATCCTACACTGTTAATTTAGGAAGGATTTAGCTATGTATTTCAAAGTTGAATGGAAAAGAGAGCAGAAGAGCGGATCTAAGAAAAGACGTGATTTGATACATGTAAAAAACTCAAACTTAAACACAATTACAAACAGGTTAGCATTTCATTTAGAAGAAACAAATACTGTTTAACAAATTCTGTCCACTGCATGACTTTAGGGAGACAAGCAGGATTTCCCCCCCCCTATTTAACAAACAAACAAACAAACAAAAAATCCTGTCCTTGGTTTTCAAAACTACTGTTTTATTGATTATGATTAATTAGACTTCTCAGAGAGGTCAGCTCAAATTTGGATATAAAAAGCCTAACTCAGTTTGAAATGCACCATTCCTGCTTAAACAGTATGTCCAAAAACACTTACATTTTCAGTTTTCAAAAAGTTATTGGAATATTTCCATAGTCAGGATTGAGAAGATGTTGCATGTAACCGACATATGATCTCAGTTACATACAACAATGTCCCTGATATGCCTTTTGCCCTGTCTTCCTCTGAAATTATTTGTTTCATTTTCTAATATACTCCACCAACTTGAAGTCTAACAAGTGTTACAGTTTATCCTTTAAACATGTTTAATTGTCACAAATAAAATATGATTAAGTTTAGCTTAATATGATTACGTCAGTTTACAACCCAAGACATAACTCATTAGTTCGCGATGACAATAGTGAGAAAAGGGGCAACAACAAAAACACAGACACGGGCAGCTAAAGATCACCAATTAACACTGTCACTCTTTGAACTATAACACCGGGTCTCTTTTTTCAGCAGGTGGTATATGGGTTAAGTGTTCTATGAAGCAGCAAAAGTTTAGTAAAATACACCACATCACAACATTCATGTAAACCAGGGTAAAAATGCTAGGGTGAAACAACTAAGTGTGAAAGTTCAAAGATAAAAAAAAATGTTCTCCCTTTCTGACACATAAACCCTGTCAAAGGTACTTCTGAATAACTTCACCTAGGCAGGAAGTGTCCCAAAAGGGCATTGTCAGAGAGCTAAAAAGCTATTTATGTGTACAGAAGGCAGAGTAAACAAAAAGGCCTCTGTTTTGAAAAACACTGGGTTAAGGCCTAACACGGTGTACCATGGAGCAGGGGCAGGGACCATGATGACAAACACACATGTTGTTCATAGCATAATTCACCAAAAAACACAAGTGAAGCCATGAGTTTGCTTCTAAACTCAGATAAAAACAGATTCAGGAGGACTCACTCAGTTTTTATCAGCTGCTTATCAATGACATTTAGGAACCCAGTTGGCTGAAATTCACCAGTTGACACAGACACGAATTAAACCACCACATCCACTGAGCTCAGGAGAAAATGCTGTAAAATTAGTGTTCATGATCTGATGATCCTACTAATAACTGATAGGTGTTTTATTGGCTCTTTCCTCTGAACTGAATCCTTCAACAACATGAGTTAGAGCGCACTCATATACTTCTGCTGTCCTCCAGTTCCAAATATTATGCAGATTTAATATTCTTATAACTATGTTCAAAGCACAGTTGAGAGAATGCATGAGCATAGGTTACCATATTCTAGTAAATGTATCTCTGATTGTACTTTTCACTTTTCAGTGATTTGGTAATCCTTTTGGTCTCAGTGATTAAAAAAAGGGTTATTAAATGTTAGTGGTGGCTAATTCTCTACAGCCTTGTACCAGTCCGTCTCCCAGTGGTTGGGTACTTCTGCTCTAAATGACTTTGACAGGTGTGAAAAATGACAGAGAATCAATCCTTTTTTGGAAAAATAATGACTGCAGAAAGTGTCAGAATCACTGCGCAATCTTGGTTGACACACCATGGAGCTAATAATAATAATAACTCGAACTTATATAGCGCCTTTCAAAAAACCCAAGGCGCTTAACAAACAGAAATAAACACATTAATGGCCAAAAGCCTCCATGAAAAAGTGTCTCTTCAGTACAGACTTAAATGAGTGCAGTGTTTGTAACTGACGAATAGCCAAGGGGAGAGAGTTCCAGAGGGTTGGAGCAGCCACACTGAAAGGTCTGTCGCCAAGGGTCTGTTTTGTGTTTGTGGATACTGAGAGGAGCCCGAGGTCTGCAGATCTCAGGTTCCGCTCCAGGGAGTAGTCCTCAAGGAGATCTGACAGGTACTGTGGGGCTAGGGCATGGAGAGCTTTATAGGTGAGGATGAGCAGTTTGTATTTAATGCGGAACTTGGAGCTGCATTTCTTGTATTTTAAACACGCAGCAATTTGAGGTACAAACAAAAAAGAACGGCTCAGAGTGGTGGCTAATCATCATAGACAATATCATTGTAATTGAGAATCTTCCTTACAAGTTCACAATTGGGAAGCTTGCATCTGAAATGTATTATCTGTTACCACACTGATGTGTCTCTTGTTTGTGAGGGGTCTTCTGTATCTGTAATTACCAGTTTAATTAAACTCCATGATTCTTAATATCAGTGTTTCTAAGAAAACTTGTATTACGGTGAATCATTCCCCTGGGAAGGAGCTGTGAGGATCTCTTGAGTAAAGATCAAAGTCTCCACCAGTTTAGTACCTCACAAGAAAGCCATCTGCACTGATGACCTTAATGTGAGTCGAGGACAGGGGAGTCCTTTGAGAGGAAGCCCTCCCTGGGTAACATGGAAACTCTGAGCAAAGACTAATCTCCCTGCCCTTTCAGTTCCCTCCTTACAGGCTACAATGGCCAAAAGCCACTGCAGAGTCTCCTAAAAATGGGTGATTGCTTTAAGGATACCAAGCTCCATAACAACCAGATTTTTCTGCTTCCACAACACATTTTTTAGTATAAATACCTTGAAGTGCTTCTAAAAAAAGCTGCGCATGCACCATATCATTATCATGATGAGGAGGAGGAGCAGACAGAGGATCGCTGGAGTGAGAAAATTTACATACTTGCTCTTTAATTTCCTGCAGCTTGTTGCTCTGTTCGCGGATGTCGTGCAGCAGCTGCATGGCCTTGTCATCCTCTCTGGAGACCTCCACACGTGCCTCCTCCAAGCTCCGCTTAAGGCTCTGCAAACACAAATGTGCACACCAAATAAAGGCTGCCACTTATTCAAATCAATACATCTTTATTACAGGTTGACAATAAAACAGCATGTAGGTATAGAAAACAAAAAGCTGTGCAACACTATTGGAAATTTTTCATACAGGCAGACTGCCGGTGGTTATTATGACTCACACTACACTCGGTTATGTAGGTGGCGAGGTCTTGCTCCAGAATGCTCCTCTGAGTCTCGGACGCCTTCAGCTCCACATCCTTCTGGTGGAGAACTGACTCCAGGTCAGTCATTTTACGCTGAAACCTGGAGATCTCCTGCTCCATCTAAACACAAGAGACAACACAACAATTACCACAATCAGTGCAGCTTTGCTGAAGGTCAACAATTCAAAAATGTTAATTGTTTGTTAGATCTGACACCTGACAGGCAGCAGAAATGTCAAAGTACTTAAGTAGTGATTTCAATGAGAAATAGGAGTTCATTAGCCATAGATCTTGATGACAATTCCAGCCTAAAAGCCAAGTCAGAATGATAAAAAGATGTAGCCGCATTCTTGTTCAGATAACAAGCTTCAGTTGGCTTCATGCAGCAGCAACAGAATCCTGCTCGATCTGTGTCCATGCAGTCTGCCAAAATAAACTCAGGACGTCTGGTAATAAAACCCGGTATGGAAGAATGTTTTATTGAAACAAAGTGCCACAATATAAAACGACAAAAACACTGTTTTCCAGTTTACATCTCGCAAATATAATTCTCACCACACTTTCTTGCTTGTTTGATTGAGATGCTTTACATCTTCAGAAAGTATTTTTTACTGTCAGAGAAGCAGATACTTAAACACAGATGCAAATGCTAGGCGTAGAAACAGCAATAGACAGTAATTTAATTAAAAGTGATACACTGCCCTGCTTAAAATATTGAAATATATAGTGAAATAACGTATCATTGACCCTGCATTTCGCTACATGTCATTATCACCCAGTTTTTCCAATACACAATGCTAAAATGTAATAAAATTCTTCAATTTCTAAGGAACTTCATATGTTACAAAAGCTAATTTATTTGAAAGAGATCATTTCACAGAATAAAATAAGCAAAGGTGCATATAGTTCCAGTGATTTGATATTAAGCACATTGCTCCCCCAAGACAGGTAAATCGATGCAAACACAACAGAGCATCTGCATGCATACAGAGAACTTTTGATAAAGGTGACATTTCTCAATTCCCCATTTCCAGAGCTCTCAGAGCTAAACAAACAAGACTTTTGAGACAGTTTATGGCCTAAAATTCTAAAACTGGACCTGCAGGAGTCTTGTCTGACAGTGTTCACTAAGCAGCAGCACCACTGACTATGTCTGAAGCTGACACAAAAGTGATGGAAGAATCCTTGCAAAATATGTAGACCTAATTTGTCATATAAAGGACTTCAAAAGAGGACACTTTGGATAGAAGCCTATGCTTGCACTCTCACTTCTTAGTGAAGTAGGGAAGATTTTGAATACATGTATATTGTTAAAATGCAAAGAAAAAATCAGCTTAATGCTCTTTATTGCAGTCAGCATTAATTAATTATATACTACCCAAGTGGACACATACTTCTGAAGAACTATGCAAATTCTGAGGTGCACAAAAACATACATTTCTCAGTTGTATTTTTTATAACATTCAAATGTGTACAGCGTGGTTAAAAATCAATCAGCTGTTGTCTCAATAGTTTCTGTAATTATGTCCTCTTACTTTGCTGTAAGTGATTTTTTCAGTGTCTGGCCTGCTTTGATATATGAAGGATTTCAAGTGATGCACTGTAATGGGTCCAGTTGGCAATCACCACAAGCCCACATGGTGTGGGTATTTGTCAGACAGCTTTAACCCAAGCTCCATCTTAGTCATGTTGTCTGTTATAAGGTCAAATCAAAGTTAGTGAAGACAGCATTTTCAAAGACAGTAAGTGAATCTGATTGGACTAAGCCTCTTAGCTGGGTCCTGATTTGGGTAAGGTACCCAAAAATGTGCAGTTAAAAAAAGTAAAGTACTACCTGTGGTGTCTGCACAAATGATACATGCAAGGATGTCAGTGATTGTTCAGTATTGTCCTCAGTCAAATATTGATAGAGTGATTGTGTGCATTGCTAGCAGGTAGAGTCACAGATGAAATATGCGCAGGTCTGAGTGAGTACAGATCTGACATTAGGAATTTGCAGGTAGTGTGGTGGGTCGTGGGTTTGGGCTGGAGTGTGTTTGAAGAACTGAACACGTGCAGGGCTCTGCCTCCTACAACAGCCAAACAGCTGATGCCACTTCAGCAGTCTTTGATACCACCCAATTTGAAATGCTATCCTAATAAAGGAAGAAAAGCATATGAAGTAAAACCTCACCTTGTGACATTTGTCTTGAGTTTCTTGTAATTCTCTGCTTTTAAGGTGTAGTTTCTTTTCCATGGAGTTGGTCTTCGCAGGAGAATTCAGGCCTGCTGACACCGACCTGGGGAGAGCAACATGGACTATGTTTTTTTAACAAGTCAAGGCAACATCTTTAACCCTAAGTATGACACACCAGTAGGGCTCAACACATGGACAAACTTTCATATCTCGATATCGATATGATACAATATGACTATGGGTTCAGTGAAAACCAAGTGGTGCATTCAAGGGCAATCATAAAAATGAAATTTGTTGTATCTTGATATATGTATGTATGTATGTATCTGGCTTAGTTAGACATTTGAGGACCCTGGGATGGGTGGGAAGGGGGTTCCGGTGTTGAAGACGATTCTGTCTTGTCTGGTCTTGTTAGCTTGTTTGTCTGTTTGTTTTTTTATGAGAAATTTTTTGAAAAACTGGAGTCTTTTATATTGTATTGTTTATCTGATTGGTGTTTACTAAAATATATATTTAAAAAAAAAAATGAAATTTGTTGTGACTTCCAGAGCTGTACATGCAGGGTGGGTGTGGGGGAAATCTATATCGTTTATAATGTTGCTTTTTCAATATTAATATCTTAAATGTTCATATATTGACATAGATAGGATAATGATATATATTTCAGCCCTACACACTAGTTTGCCAAAAGTCTTGTGTAAAAACCAAGAACCTCAAAAAAATGTCACAAATTATCTGACCAGCTCATCAGCGGGATTTGAATAACAAACTCATATCATGACATTAGGCTGTCAAACGCAGCAGTGGGCCTTGCCGGTATCATAGCTGTAATTAATTTGGCTGAAATGCAGACGGAACACCCACACAACAAAATGAGCAACAGACACAGAGAAAGGGAGAGAGTGTACAAACATGCATCGACTACAGTTTCTTTATATAGAGAGAGCACTGCGAGGCATATCTGGACATAACAATGCATCTGCAGACGACAATAAGAATGGCATTAAATAGAGAATGTTTCAAGTGAGAGAGCTGGGTATAGATTATTTAGTACAGTTTATCTAGAAGAAACAGACTGCATGATAAACAACAAAGCTGCTTAGACCTTTGAATAATTTCTGTTTGCCTGATAAATTACAAGAACGAAGAATTTCTGCAGTCTTTTTTCTTTTGGTTATTCTGCCCCGAGTGCTCGAGAGGGTCCAGTGCACTCAACCCTTCTGTTTACGCAAAGGAAAATATGATTTTGTTGTCCGCTGTATGAAGGAATTTTGATCCCAATTAAAATTTAACCCTCTTTAGACCTGAGGAAAAACGGCTGTGAAAAAATAAGTGTTGTTAAAAAATGAATGGCGTCGTATGAATGGGCTCAAATTTACCGCAGAGGGATCTTTAATAAAGTTGACTCAGCCTGAGTCAGAGTGTTAAAAATAATCACAAAAGCGGGCAGCACTGCTCTTTTTCGCCTCTGCATCGAGTAATATCCCCTCAACCACACACACTCAAAAGTGGTGCTGGAATATGGAGAGCTCACAAACACACTTGTGCACGTTTTGCTCATTTCACAATGAAAACAGTAACATCTCATCCAGTCTTTTTCTCCAGAGTCAAGACTAAACGATGAGGCGTACCATGGAGCTGAATCTGTGCCAATTAAAAATTGATGTTAGACAGCAAAATGTATTAAAGACCTTCTCGCCTAGCTGAGCAGTTTCGGGAGACTACTGTACTGATAATATGACAATTTTAATATTCTCATCTGGGTTTTTTTTTCTTCAGAAGGTCTGCATAACTCCACTTATCTGGGTAAAGGAAAAGTAGGAAAGATGAATTTCTTCTTTTACTAAATACTGCTATCTTCTGGTCTCTGCAGCGCATTAAATAAAGAAGGTATACGTCTAAAAGTTTTGAAGGGTGAAATGTTTAATATTTGTGCTCTCAAAAACATCATGTTAGCAGGAAATGGACTGATAAGAGAGAAAGTATTTCCTCTTTAAAGCAAAGAACGATAAATGAGGAGCCAGTGAAGGCTGCATTATTGAAGGGAATCAAAGACAGGCAGGGACAAAGTCTGCAAGCAAAAGGGTGGTGCTGCACTTATCAGGAGAGAAAAACAGTTGAACATATTTATTAATATGCAACAATAAAGTTAGACCACAATTTTTTTGGGCTTTTGGTTTTGGTTCAGTTTGGTTTTGACAACTACGTCATTAAAGTCTTCTTTTTTTCTTTTAATCATGTATATTCCAAGTCTTTTTTGGCAATCTTTTTAGAACAAGGGGTTATTGTAGAGAAAAAAATCTGTTCCGAACTAATATTGAATTTAAATTTTTTATTTTACTTTGATGCAAAAAAGACATTTCCATTGACATCCTTGATGCAGTGTACAATCAACAACAATTGGAATTAAAAAAATAACACCATGATCCTTAGGGAACATCGGTTACATTATTTTTAAAATATTGGTGAAACACAAAAACCTGACCTGCAAACAGCTGTAACTATCGTTTTCAGACAAATACTTTATTTCCCTTTACTTTATGTTGAATTGAAACTGAGTCTCCTGTACTTATTTGACCTCCACAGCCACCACATATCAATTCAACAGAACACAGATAAGTGAGATTTGCATCGTGAATCACTGTATGATTCTATCATGTCGATATGGACCAAAACCTCTCAGAAATGTTTCCATACCTTCATTGAATCTATGCCACAAAGGGTAAAGGCAGTTCTGAAAGCATAAGGAGGTCTTAACAGATCCTAACAAGGTGTTCCTTAAAAAAAAATCCAGTAAGTGTGGCTGATATGACTGCAAGTCAAATCATAGTAGCCATTTGTTAAGAGGGGCTTAAAGCCCAGAGTATGCTACAGTGTCAAATCTATGCCACACTGTTCTATGCTGTCTTGAACATTTGCAGTGTGGTGATGACTTTCTGGCTACTCAATGCTCCAACACAGCACAAGTCAGCACTGAGATCTCCATCCATACTCTGCCACGTTCTCTGTTTGATGTACAGGACATCACGGTAAATGAAATGCTCCACATTTGAAGCTCATAAAAAATGAGCAGCAGTTGTGCATACTGCAATGACTGCAAAGAAGAAATAAGAGGGGACCTCAGAGGAGATGGAGTACACAGCTGTTGAATCGAGGCAGAAGACTTCTTTGAGTTATGGATGAGGACATGCACTACCAATATACTCAGATGCAAAAGGATTCTACAAATCAAATTGTTCTTTGCAGCAGCTCCATCACACAAGAGTCTGTGCATCCCTGTCGACATATCCTCAAAGACTGGCATTTAACCTTTACCACCTAGATCAAGTAAGCAGCATAGTGACAGTAGAAGTATAAAACTTCCACTTTAAGATAGAGCAAATTGGTAATTAAAATAATTTGCTATTCATTCTTTAAAAGATTTGCGTTCAGTTTACAGTGTCGGCAAAAAGTGTATCTCTAAAAAATTGACTGGAACTTCATCTGGAAAAGTTTCTTGATCACAAATAAGCTTAATAGTAGCCCCTGTTACAAAGGTCAAGTCACTCAGACTTTACATAGTCTGTGTCAAGCCTGACTAATAATAACAAAGAATGAGTAAAAAAACAAATAAGTCAACAGTCCAGTGATATGTTATGACCCTAATAGAGCAAATTGAGTAGATTGTTAAATTTTGGTGATCAAGTCAAGACCCTCTTTTTCACAGTTACTAGGTTGTAGTAGTGTATGTATTAATACTGAACTGTTTCGGTACAATTCTTCAACTAGGTTTTCTGTGTGAGCCTGTAAATTAGAGCACACCAGACACACTCAGTGAGCAGAGGTTTGTTTTTGCCCATCTATCATTACGCCCTCCAGCCAGTTCCCCCATGAAAACAAAAAAAAGGAGAGGATCATATTAATATGCAGACTTAATTTGATGTCTGCAATGATCAGTGTTCCATTCATATGTACTGAGTTAACTTGAGAGTTAATAGTTTATGAATGCAGTGTATGTTTCATTTTGTAACTTTGAACTGACAAATACTGGTTCAAAGCACAATTTTTGTTCGAAAAAACTCATGGCAAAAAATGATTATGTATTCCCTTTCAGCCTAGTAGACATCCATCCTGTCCCCTCCATCAGCCCTCCACCACTGGTAAGAGGTGCTAATGGTTCTATCAGCTAGTAATGTCAACGTGAGGGAATCAAGGCTGTTGGAGCTTAATTTTCCTGAGGAAAGGATAATGTTGTTAGCTGAACTCTAGGTCATAACAAGTCTGAGCTGGCAAAGCATTTTTGGGAGTTTATGTGCTGTACAGAGAGTGAAATTGTGCTGCTGCGCTTAAACTACAAGATACACTGATCACTGATCAGGTAAAACATTATGACACCTGTCAGGTGAAGTGAATAACATCGATTATCTCATGGTACCTGTAAGTGGATGGGATATATCAGGCGGTGAAGCTCCAGTCACAAATTCACGTTTCACATAGCGATTGAGGACGATTGTCATAGTCCTTATGAAACCTGCTTTGGTTGTGGTGCATGTGCTACTTCATCTGGAACAGCATTGTATAGATGTGGACGAACGCCTGGGCATGGGAAAGGGTCCCAACAGTTTGAACTGTTCAGAACTGTCGTGGAGAATCACTGCTCTCAGTATAGCGGGGTGGAAGCCTAATGCAGTCCTAACGTGAATGCTATTAGCGTGGTATGTACAGGGTTCAATCAGACTGATCGTGGCTAAATCCTGAAAGTTTTCTGAGGATGACTGATAAAAACATACCCTTTTGTGCCCCGACTGTGTCCCATTCAAGGCGATGTAAGCAATGGGGCTCAATCGGGTCTTACTTGACTCAAACTGGGCCTTGAACGGGGCTGACGTCATGTCAGCAGGATGGAAATTCATGGAATCCTCATTGTGTCGTTGTATTGACCTAATTGAAGCAGGAAGAACGCCCCTGAAGCGCTGTAGAAGCGCTGTAGAAGCGTTATAGAAGCGTTGTAGAAGCGTAGCAAAAGGGTTACTGACGGTGTATGTATGGAGTGTGTCCAGAGGAGAGACAGTCATTTCTTCCTGTCCAGCTTTGCCAATCATGGACAGTTGAGCACAATCATCATGAGAAATGGAATGTGTGGCTGGGGCATAAGCGAACATTTTGTCCTCAAAGCTGCTGTTACAAGAGGGAAAATGGACAAGTGTAAGAATTTGACAATTGCCAAATTGTGATGAGTAGGCATCCTGGTTTAGAGTGGTCAGTATCTGTCAAAAATGGTCCAAAAATGAACAGTTGTGAACCGGCTACACGGTCATGGGCAGTCAAGGCTAAGTGATGCACATGGGGAACGAAGGCAGGAGCTTGTGGTCTAGTCCAACAGTTGAGCCATTTTGGCTTAAATTTCTGAAGCAGCTCATACTGGTTCTGATAAAAACAGGTGTCAGAACACACAGTGCATCACTGTTTGTTGCATATGGGCTTTATGGCCACAGATCAGTCAGAGTGGCAGGTGATCAAAATTTCATGGCTGACTGATGTGTATGGGCCACTGCTGACTGACATATACTGTATATTTATTTTCTCTTAAAAACATTTTTTTTCTTAAAAACATTGTATTAGAAAATATACACTTTTAAATTATGTAGCAAATTATCCTGATTATGTGTGGTGTCTAAACTGTCTAATCTGACAACTTTGGGAAAAAGCTGAAACTTACAAAGAAAAAAAAGGTGTATCATCACTGTCCATAGGATGGCACTATAGATTCGGGTTATTGGCTATTATACATCAAACAGGACTTTTACTTTTGTTAAACAGCTAAGCATCTTTGACAACTGGATCCGCTTTTAGGTCCAAATATTGAAGACTTAGGCTGACAGGGGCAGTAGAGGAAAGGTCAGAGGATGATTTAAACAGAAGACTCCTCCTGCAGTGACCATGAGCATTCCCTGCAGATTTCTACAATAAGTTGCTGAGATAACTTATTCAGAGGGACCTCTGCTGAGATGATGACACTAGATAAACAAAATCCAATATAAGGAGATGAATTATTCTCTAGGGAGCTATGAAAATCCAAATTATGGTCATTCGGCAGTAACCATGGATGGCAATATGATTATCCGTTGCTGAGACTAAAATATTTAATGACAATGACATCTGACACCAAAAGCTTGAGTACACCTTAAAAACCATCTAAGCATCATCCTCTGTCGCACCTCAAAATCCTAAATAATGCTAATTTTTCATAAACAGATGCTGAGGCTATAGCTAAGCCACCTTAAAGGGTGAATTCCTGGCATTAAACCATGACTAGCGGCATATGAATCCGAGGCAAGCTGTTAAGGGGATTTTGTTGTTGTGTTTTGCTAATGAGGAGTCAGACAGACAAGTTCACAGAGAATAAAAGGAAAAGCAGCAGGATCCCCCAAAACAAACGCTAAACAAATGATTAGCAATTCATTTTGGCTGGCTCTGGGTTCATTCATTTCTTCTCTTGTTCTTGGTGTTTTAATGAAGGATGCGCACACACAAACCCAAACACATCTGACACCATCTATGCTGCTCTTGATCAAATGCAGCAAAGGAAAGGACTGGCTCCAGTTAAAAACCGTGAGCAGATGACTGATGGTGTAACAGCAAGGGACAGAGACATTAGGAAAAAAAAAAAAAAGGAGAGGAGGAGATGAGACGGGTAAAGATGGGGGTGGGGACTGGGAAAAAAAAAACATCACGGTTGTAACCATAGAAATAGATTTTCTCCCCCAATCTGAGCTCTCATCCTCTTCCCTGTCTAATCTGCTTTTTTCTTCTTCTTTCTGCCGCTGCTGCTGCTGTCATGATCCGCAGTCTTCAGGACCATTAACCCGCGAGTTCACTGCCACGGAGCTACGAAAATGAAACCCATTCTCAGGCTTTATAATCAGGGGTTAAAAAGCCAAACACCATTAGGGGTAATTACCATCCCGAAACGTGCGCTGTAAAAGTCAGGAGCCCCATTATGCAGCAAGGTAACAGAGGAAAGCACAATAACAGCAGAGAGGGTGGGAGTGTGTCTGAGTCTGGGGTTCCACCTCTCGGCAAACCTCATTGACACACTCAGCCGCATACCAATCAGCGCCAATGGCAAGATAACGACAGCTCACATCCTCTTGTCCATTTACTTGACCCATCTCTGCATCAGATCAGATATGTGCTAAGCTGAGGCGGAAAAATCAGGGAAAAGGGAACAGGGAGATCCCTTCCCTCCCTCGCTCTGTGTCTGACACAGCATATGGCCAAACCCGTTTTGGCCCTAACAGGCATGACACTAATGACAGGGACTCGCACGTACTGCCCGGGGCACTCCTCTAGGTCACCCAAAACACGGCTTCTGTCGCTGTAATGAGGAGTCAAATGGCAGATCAGTGTTAAACCAATAAAGGTGTGTTACAGAGGAGAGCTCTGATGCTCACAGGAGAAAACAGGGGTCTTCTCATGCCAAACAATGCAGTGTAAACAGGTAGCACTTACTCAGTTTTGGCCAACGTCGTCAATGTTCTGCTAAAGAACCAGCCTAAAAAGGGCAGATCCTGGCCCTGGAAGCCCACTGGAAGAGCTCCTCGCTGGGCTGCTGCGGCTGCTGCTGAGGCTGGCCGGGGGGCTGCCTGCTCCGGCTCCTCAAAATTGGAGGTGTCATCTTCAGCGTGCAATGCAGGAACAAAAGGCGGGAGAACTGCAGGAGAAGAGGATGAGAGGAAGGAAGTATACGAGAGGGTGAGGAGGAAAAGAAAGAGGAAGCAGTGATGAATAAACTATGGGAAAGAAATTTGGAAAGGAAAAAAACACAACAAGGAGAAAGGGGAGAGAGAAAGGAAGGGAGGAGGAACGGAGTGGAGCGGTGGAAGCCTAGAGTGCGGTAAGACGCGCGTTGATGCACATGCTGCCTCTCTGTCCCTCCCTCCCTCCCTCCTCATCGCTCCCTCACTCTCATATACACATGCTCGCTCTCCCTCACTGCAGCAGAGCAAGCTAATCAGCTGAAGAAGCCCTGAAGTATAAGGCTCTACCTGTGCTTAATTATCAATACACTAATATACTTCATTAGTAATACTAGAGATTCTCTTAAAATGTTGTATTTGACATGTACCACAGAAAGACAATACATTAATGTAATTAACACTGAGGAGAGGGGGGAAAAATCAATAAATCTCTTTCTCAGCAAACACACAGGCAGACAAACCCCCTGTATTCCAAACACTGCACCCTAGTTGCTGATAAATATTAGGTTTTAAACAAACAAACAATTAATATTCATCGTTAAAAGGAGCATTAAGTCAGGGAAACTGCTGGAAGGTAGTGACCAGCATAACCATGGTTTATAACTGGATCACAAAAAGAAGAGCTTTGTTTATCTGACGACACAAAATAAACAGTCATCAGCCCTGACATCTTCTGACGTAGCCACGGTTCATTGAGAGCTTCCATTATGTGACTCTACTGAGTCTGGTTCCCTACAGCTGCTCAGGTTATAATGTCGTTGTGATTCAGAGGAGGGTCGCACATCTGATGGGTACAATGACGTGCAACAACGCACGTGTTTTCCAAGCACAGTGAGCGTGTGTTGTGTGTGTGTGTCAAAAGATTTGTGCTGCATCTGTTGAAAAGCAGATGAGTCGCAGATCTTTACTCTGTCTGCATCGCTTCTCGTATCCCCCCCCCCCCCCCATCTCCTCCTCAGGAAAGAGCTGGCCCATTGCCAGCGGCACACAGGATCTCATTATTTTACTACCAACAACACCACAGGAGAAAACAGCCACTGTTTGTTCACTGTGTGTAGCCAAATACGCACAGAGCACTAATGTATATAAAAAGCGTCATTAATATTTAAGAGGTTGTTTCAAATTGTTCATGTGTCTGATTTCTAACTATATTAAGCAGTTTTGATTTAATTTCATCTGTAGAATACTTGCAGCAAAATGTTAGAGTAAAATTTTGAAAAAGAAATAAGAAAAACAACTTAGTTGGCACAGGCTCATGCTTGATGCATGCGGTCAGAATGTATGCCAACTCTGACCGGACACACCGTGGCTTTTATACCAGCTGCATGTGCTACATTGTGGCTGCATCTTCCGGTTGTCACAGCTTTATTTCTTCATAAATTTCACAACAACAATAAGCTTAGCTTTGGAAGAACCACAATAAATCACATCACAAGTGACCTGACTCATTGGAAAACTGACCTGGGAAACCTTCAGAATAAAGGTCTGAAAGAACAAGTGGAGTGTCTCCACAGAGGTCAAAGACAGAACTTGAGTTCTGAGAGGCACAGTCTCTTTCTTTCCTTTGACAAATTACACATACACATTAAGATAAGTATATCTATATATTAAGGCAAATTTGTTTCTATTCCCTTTCAAGAGAGGAGTCTTTCCAATAGTTACTGTACTCAATGTGCGTATTGTGACGAGCACTGCACTTTAACATCCTTGTGAAATAACTTCTGGCCATGCTTGCCGCCGACCTCTTGCTTATGTTACTGTTGTATGTTGTCTAGTATTTTGTTATTTATAATACTGCGTCCTTGGCCAGTAGTACTGCTGTCTAAGACAAATTTCCTGCAAAGGACAATAAAATTGATCTAATCTAATCTAATCTAATGAAGTGTATTTACTTTCTGTAAATAACTGAATGTTGTCCCATAGATGACTTTCACATGATGATGGAGAAAAGCTGTTAAAATGGCACTAACTGGAAACTTCAGAATACATACAAGAAATGCTAAACCTTAAAAGCCTTCCAACCACCTTCTGAGAAATTCATTGAGAGTCAAATGTGGTTTTGAACTGTTTTGTAAAGACACTTTATATTAAGTTGTTTTCATTGATTTAGTCAGAAATCGTACACAAGAGAATGAGAGAACAAGAACACAGCAGAGGTGAGTGAAGATAAAGTGTTTTGTTTGCGTTCACTTGAAGCCCCTTGGCAGCAGGATTGGAATAGTGTACATTTAAAGGTATGAAAGGGTCTTAAAGTAGAGGAATCTTCTCACCTTGTCTTAGGTTGTTCCAGTCGATGCTGGAGAAGAATGAGTGACAGCGGAGTCCCTGGAAACCTAGTCTTTCTTTAGCCCCACACAACAATCTCTGCAGCAGGTCTACAAACTGTTTACTGGCTCGAGGCTCCTCTGGAAACTTAAGGAAGCGCTAGGAGAAAAAAAAAAGAAGATATGTTTTCTTACATATTTCAAAGACAAATGGACTATTCCTAAGGCTATTAGTATTTATCAAGCTTGCGAGAGGGAGTTTACCATTCAGCCCATAAATTTTACAGATCCTCACTACTCAGGTTAAACCTGTAAGACAAACTCAACACAGGTCTTGGAGACACTTTATGTACCTGAAAGTTGAGGATGTTGTGGATCGTCTTTGTAGAAGTGCCTCCAGAAAATGGTGACCTGGCATAAATCATCTCATATGCTATGACCCCGAGAGACCACCAGTCACACTCAACTCCATAGGAGGTGTTAGAGCCCCCGTTCATAGCTGCCAGAACCTCAGGCGACAAGAAGTCCTGAGTCCCAACAGGCACTGTGGGTGCTGCAACCTGGATACACATCAATAAAACACAATGATGTCACTTTAAAGCGCACTGAAGTAATAGCAAACTCTGTAATGTACTTACTGTTTTGTTAGCAGTCAGCCTGGCAGCTGATCCGAAGTCTGCCAACTTAATGTGACCTGTCCGATCGATGAGAACGTTCTCCGGTTTGACATCTCTGCAAGTGGATAGTTTAGCAGGGATTTGATAGTGCTTTTACAGAGCTGTTTGTAGCCTGAGTACCGTTACATGTCTGCCACTCTGATGATAATGGAATACATTTGTAAACTCCAGCAGTGTTTTTGTGTTACATAACCCACACTCAGTGCTTCAGGTTAAATTACAATGCTTCATTTCTCATGTCCACTTAATGTTTTCATGAATTATGAGCATTTGCCCCTCAAGTGAAAACAAAACTGAAACAAATAATCATACTGAGACAGCATTTAAGAGTACAAGAACCAAATTAGGGTGTCTTGGTCTACTTTTGTAATTGTTTTATTCCTCAAAGCCCCATAACTTCACCTCCTCATCATCTATCCCTAGCCCCATTCTTACATACCCAAAGTCATGGAAATTGCATTACTTACTAGGAAAGCTGCAAGTGTGAAAACAAATTGTGTTTTCCACCCTGACATAGTGCAGTATAGCATAGTAAGTATGCAAACAGAATTGAATGAGAAAAATGGGAGGAAACAATGAAATAGGAAACATGAGTGGCAGCAAGAGCATTAGGAAACAACCAGTTTGAAGTTAAGCTTTTATAATTTTCATCCAAAAAATAAAGGGTCTTTATATTCTTCAGCTCAAAGATGTGAGTTATAGTCATGGGAACTGAAAGTAGTTTGTTGATACTAATACCATAATCATTTCTGCCTATTGATCCAGTTCTTTATCAATTCTCTAGCTGATTTGTGCGAATTTTCTAGTAGAAGAAAAAGTAAATCTACACAGGTTTTGTGCGTCTACAACATCCGACACTCCTGATATTAAAGGTCCAGCTGTGTTGACAAATGCTTGGTTTCATAATAAGTACAACCAAGCCACAACTCAGACGGCGACATATCTATTTTATTTGTGGCACATCAATATAAATTTGAGACGTTGACTAGGGAATGGCTGAGCATTATGGGAGATTATGAAGTTTTTAATTTCCATCACTTGAAGGAAAAGACAGAATCGGTAGAAGACTTGAGATGTCTCAAAAATGGCCATGATGGGTACTGAAAGAAGCTCTGTACAGATTTTTTCCACTGGCAATCAATTAAATCATCCAGCTGCAGATAACACATAGTTTAAAGGCAAAGACAATACACCACAGTATCACGATGTTTGGCCAGGAGATGATATGTTACTTCACAGCCACCAAGTATAGATATTTAAAAAACATTAAGTTCCAATATTTAATAAAGCTTTTGGTTCTATAATAATGAAGCCAATCACTGTTTAAGTCCACTCGATGATGATGTTGAGCCACACTGCAGGTGAGTTCAGCAGGACAGAGTAAGGAACTCAAAGATGGCTGAAAAAGGCAAAGACAAAGGAATGCAGCTTCTGCATTTAATCTATTATGTTGACTTTTTTGCCTTTTTTAACATAGAAGGAACATGACAGAAGGACTTCACACATAGATGTTGTAAAAATAGGACAAGCCAGAGCAAAATACCGTGGAAATACAGCTCACCTCACTTGGCACCCTGGGAAAGTGAAAGCTGATGACAACAAAACTAATGCTCAGCTAACCCTACTGATTAAGCAGCCAACAATTGAAGGACTTGGCTTGTCAGAGCTGCCTTCTAATTTAGTGTGCGCTATAGGTATAGAGCAATAGCTTACTTTATGTGCCGAGACTCAAGGCCTCACCATGTTTTGGAAAACAAGGGCTTTTGTTACATGCTGGTTAGAGCCAAGGTATATGCCATCTCTCAGCATTATAAACAGACACAGCAGTACTGAAGCTTTACAGAGCAGTGAAGCATAAAGCTTAAGAGAAGCTGAGCAATGCAGAGCAGGCTGCATTAACTCATGTTGTGAAGATGTCAGTCTGTGAGTTTTACTCCTGCTTCTAATTAAAGTGACTGAAATGACATCAATATACTCGGATGGAAACCTATGAAATTAAACATTTGTTTGTTTTTGGATGTGCATACATTGAAGAAAAGGTTAGAAATGACAATGTTAGTGACAGTACATCGTGGGGAAACTGGTGATTCAGACACCGAGCATTTATTACCAAAAAATCTATCTATCTAAAGAATTATGTAAACAGTATTTTTCCTCATAACTTTTTACTAAACGGAAAGAAAACACATCAAGTTTGATATTACTTTTACCTAATGATTCCCAACTCTACGATTAATGTTGACATGCATCATGGTTTTCAAAAATATAGGCTGGAGACCAAGTATTGAAATTGGCAGGAAGTTTATAAGCGTGAAATTAAATTTTGCCCACTTTTGAAACTTGTGAAACTGGTAAATTAAGACAATTTGTACAGCAAATAGCATAAATCATACTCACAGTCCGTGCTTTCTTCTCTGTATCAGGTAAGATTCAAAGAGCATACTGGACTAATTATCTTCCAACGCAAACACTTCTATAAAGTTTGTCAGCTTTGTGCAGTTTGCTCTTGTTTTGAGTCTGAATAATGAGATTACCCTTAAGCCACTCTAATTGGTGCTACCTATATCGCTCTCATCCTGACCAGGGGTGGTTCCAGTGGTAACCAGAGCTGACCCATAAAATTTTAAAGTCCACATTAAAAACCCTTAACTTTTATTACTAAAGGTGAGATTGAAGTGGCCCAGTCATCCTTGTGTAATATTACATAATAACAGTTCATTTCAGCGGGTGGTGTCATACCTGTGGACATAGCCCAGCAGGTGAACAGCATGAATTGCCTCCACCAGCTCAGCCAAATAAAACTGAGCCATGGGTTCATCGAATTGATCTTCATATCGGCTCAACAGGGACATCAGGTCACCGCCTGGCAGATACTCCATCGCCTGAAAAAACACATCAGATTCATCAAGCTATGACAAACAGAGCAAATTTAGAATGAATGTGTAACTGAGTGAGATTATTTCCAGTCTCCATGTGCTGATAAAACATTTATGAATGCCTACAGATGCATCTATATTTAGAGATAAACACTAAAGCAACAAGTGAAGGAGCATGTGTGTTTCTGAGCTGACATCAAAGCTTGTTTCAGTTGAATCTTACAGGGTAGATCACCTTATTATGGATTCAGCGATGAAGCACAGATACTATTGCAGATTTATCTCTGATACTGCAGTAAAAGGATGGATCTTCAGGAGCTAAAAATAAACCAAAAATGACTGCAAACGGCTGCTGCATCTATCATCAGGGGTTAAATCATGACATTAAGAGAGAAAGAAATACCACACAAAGAAAAACAAGAAAACAGGTGTGTCACTGGGAGGTTCAAAGTTTCTAAATCAACCCTGGTCATGTTTGACAAAGGCACTCCTTTCTGCCCTTTTTTTATACTGAGGCAAAAGCCATTGGTCAGGCTGATTTGAGCTATATGGTTGCAGCCATACAGCCGTAACAGGCGAGAGCCCCTGGTGCATGAATGGTCGGTGAGTCTGAATGAAGGGGAGCATTCACCAGTGTTACCTAGCAACAGGGAGACTGGGTGCCTCTCTGACACACAGATAAAGATGGATGCTTTGTATTTTCCTCCATGCTCAGTTAGGGAGCAGGGGGAGACAGAGGGGGAGAGGAGAAAGAATAGGTGAAATACATGCAAGAGGGCACCAAGGAAAAACAAAATGCAGGTCGCACAACATGCTTGTTTTTCACTCCCCATGCCAGCCTTACAGGTCATCAGAGAAAATGTGTATGTGTTTTGAGGTTAATTTTCTTAAGGTTAATTACTCTGGATGTTCCCTGCAGGGAGAAAATTGACACTGGGCTCTATGACTGACAATTAGGCTATTAGACAGATATTAGCATTTTGGAAAATCTGCCTGATTAGCTGCTTAGCCAGAGTCATCTGAACCGATTGTTAATTAATTTTACGCCTCTAAATTGAGATCCTACAACTGCTTTACATCTGCATTATACACAGGAAGCTTTAAAGACATTATCAGAGTTTCTCAATATTAAGGACCAAATCCGGGACATTTTCAGCGACAAATAAGCTTTTATGACATGAATGTATTGTGCCCATGCACCGGTGTTTCCCATATAGTCGTCCAGAATATTCAAAAAATGTAGTTTTCACAAAGTAGTACTCCCGATCAAGCTGTAGTCTCAGTCTGAGATGCTCTGTTGGAGACCCTGCCTCTTTAAGGCCTCCTTCTCCAGTCTGCTCTGATTGGATGATACAACTACTCTGTGCTAATTGGTCAGTTCAGTGTTTCTCATGCTACGGCCACACTGGACGCAAATTGGCGAATTAAAACGCGTGTAGTGCCTGTGACGCGCCGCGCAAACACCCGAGGCTGGACGCTGGACCATTTTGACAAGCTGAGGGGCGACGTGCGTCACTGCGCAGGCGCAGTAGAGAGCCGGGGCGAGTCGGACTCAAAGATGACCTGTGCAGGCAAATCCAGCTGGAAACGAATATTTACAGAACTTACCTTCAAAACCTGTCTCCTCAGCGACTTTCACCCAAGCCTGCTCCTTTTTGTTCCGGTCTCTGTAGAGTACACACGTCGAATCGTATAGTTCCGGATGATGGCAAACAGCGCAGATCAACCTCTCCTCCATCTTTCGGAGGGGTTTGAGCCGGAGCAGGTGGTGGGAGCAGCACATGTCATCAAATCCATGACGTCGGGGAGGGAATGTCATCGCTTATTGGCTGCTGCGGCACAGAGTCACGCAAATTTGCGTCGAAGGCTCAATATTTTCAACTCGAGCGTAGAGGCGTTTGAAGCCCCAAACGCGCCGGACACTCCATACGCGCCGCGCCAAACGTATCCAACAAGCCACCCAGGGCGAATCTGCATCCAAACGCGTCTTTGCATTAACTTTGTATGTAATCTCAACGCGCGTCTTTGTGAATTTGCGTCCGGTGTGCCTGTAGCATCAGTGAAATGTTGTCAGCAACTCTATATTCATTCCTGTGGCCCTGCTACTTTGAGCCAATGGGCTTGAACTGCAGATGAAACAACAGAAGTCACTATGGTAGGTCTGTTCATGGGGTTGGAGAAGGGAGCGATTTAAGACAGCTACTGTTACTGTAAACGGGGGGGGGGGGGAGTCCCAATGGTGCAGACTTTTGTCTTATGAATTAAGTTACTCTGAAAATCAGATGAGACATGTAAAACAAACAATAAGACATTTGAAATCTGATAGCATGATCTGGGCTCTTGAAAATGGTGCGTTCGTGGGATCATGCTAAATTTGCCCATAATAAGCAGTTCCCCTGGTGCTTACTAAAAAACACACTAAAGGGAAATGTGTCACACTTCAAAAAACATTTACAGAGAAATCTGGATTAAATGCTTTGTTATTAATCAAAAATGTGTTACTTTCAGTCATGTGACTCTGGTGACGTGCAGAAGTTGAATTGAGGCAGGAAGTGAAATACCCGGCCAGGGAATCACTGAAGATTATTGGAAGCAAAACATTTTTTTAAAGTAGAATTTAGTCTGATCCATTTCCTTAACAAAAAGTGATTTCCCACAGTATGACCATTTTACCAAGTCTGAGGTAATCAGTATCACTATTTTCCGAGTCCTGCAGCCCTCCAACTGCACAGTGAGTCAAGATGAAGTCTCACAGCTATTGAGGGTTACATCATTTTTGTTTGTGGTTAAAACATGTGCTTTAATAATCACTATTTTAATTATTTTTAAATATTTCACTGTAAAAAGACATGCAGAACAAACTTTTCTGAATGATTTTTGTATGTTTTCTGATAATTTCACTTGTGCCTGCTTTTCTTAAGATTATAGCCATGAATGGTATGATAATTAGGGAGTGAGATAATTGTAGCTTTACTTTTCGGAAAGTGGTCACTGCACACAGGAGTATGATATGATCATACTCCTCTGTATTTAAGACAGAGGATTTGAATCTATGGCCACAAATGTTCATCCATATTCTTAAAAAGTCTGTATATCTTATCTATTTTCTATTTTGATCGAATGGCACAGCCGTAAACACCACTAAATTTGGCTTTGATAGCGGTTATCTATGCAGAAACGACCTCCTGCCCTTCACTGGTGTTTTTAAAGGTGGAGGACTCGACTACAAAGTGTTAAACCCACAGAGGTACTGATAATCACAATTCTTGATTGTTGTGTTATCCTGACCTTTTTTTCTGGAATTGGAAGTTGTGATTTCATTTGTTGTAATCTTGCTCCCATGACTGAGCACGTGCAGTGAAGTGCAAGCGATGAAAGTGGTCAGTAATCCAAGAAAAAAAACCTTTGACTCTACTCCAGTGCCAGCTCAGATAATAATGCAACAAAACTCCAAAGTAGCCGGAAGGTCTTTTTACAGAAGCTTGCTTATTCCAATTTTAAAACATTTCTTCTGCATACAAATTGTTCTTTTGCTCACTTCACATTTTTTTCTTGAGCAGCTCATGTACTATTCTGACTGATCCAACTGTCTATTAGTCTCACTGTCGAAAAGACAGCTGTGAAAGAGGGGAGAAGAAAATTGCACCTTCCAACACAGCTGTCTCCTGCACAGCTTCATAAAATATATGTTGCGCTGAGGTGCACAGAAAAGGCAAGACCAAAAGAAGGAGGCAATGTCGCTGCAACAACAGGCAAAAAGGAATGGCTTCAACTGAAGTCATTACCAGCCAACAAACAGAAACCATCTGAAAACATTGCTTTAATCATAATCCAGCAAACTGGATCATTCTGTGTGACTGCCACCAAAATGTCACGATCAGTCAAAAGAATCTGGTTTATCAATATAGTTTTCACGCCTTAATAATAATATCATGATTGTCCTTTTGAGTCAAAGGTTTAGCTTAGATAAAAAAAATCTTATTTTTATGACAGAATAGCTTTCACAATTTATACATTCTAAAAGTTTACATTTTACATCCACATATTAAGGGCACTCTAGAACATATTTTATGTCTATTTGTCAATACGAAAGGGAAAAACTCTGTTTTTGTGATTAAAAAGTCACAAATTTATTCAAATTCAAATTTAGTACTTCAAGTTAAAGAGTGATAAATTATTTCAAAGGAAAATATTAGGATATATAGAACAAAAAAGACTACTGTACTGAACAAAATCACCTCGTATAAAGCAGTTTGCTTTGTATTGTGCTGACAGTTTACAGCCTGATTGAATTACCCTTTCTATCTGGACTACAAAGAGTTTTATCAATTTTTTCTCAATCTGGCACATCACTGTAGAATTTATGTCACTAGATTGGAGACTTTATTTCAAGTAACCAATTAATACATCCTCACTATGCATCTGTACATCTCACTCATTCCCACAAAAGCATGCAGTCAAATTAATTAAGCTGCTATGAGCTACCCTCAGAGTTGAAAATTTAGTGGGCTGATAAAATCCACTTTTTATTTCAGACTCAAGTAAATCTGTTACAGATAGCTCAAGGTACATCTTATACAGATTACTTGTATTTTAGGATTATTGCACACTTTTAAAATCACATTAAAAAGTCCTTTTTAAGAACTAGACATAAAATGATTTCACCTCATTTTTCATACCTGGTAACATTTACATTTTGAAGCTAAAATAGTGTGAGCTTGCATTCCTGTGTTCTTTCTCCTCTCAATTTTCTGTTTACAGTTTTTGGATGCAAACATATTAAAGCTGATGAAATACTGCTGTGATTGTTCTAAAATGGCACATGGACACAACATCCTACATGTAAAAAAGTTAAACAAAACAAAGCAGTGTAGCAATGAAACAGACCTTTACAAGTAAGACTGAGACGTTTTCTGACATTATAGGACTTATATGATTTACTATTAAGCAATTAAATACTTCTATCTAGTAACTCAATACTTTTTTTCATTTTCTACAAGTGCAGCAATCAGATAAAAATATCTACGGAAAGTCAAGCATAAATAAGTCGCAAATGTGCCATTGACATGTTTTTCCCTTTTTCAAGCCTTTGGAATATTATTGCATCTACTTAGACTAAATTAATGTATTCTTCAGCACTTAAAGGATAAGTTCAGTTTCTACAGCTTTCACACTGTTTATAGAATGAAGTAGAACAATATACTCACCCAGAAGGCTTTCCTGATCCAAACAGTGCTTTGGGAGATATTTAGATCCAAAATCGAGCGGCGGACATCCGTATAATGGTAGCACACGGGGCATGTATAGCGCCGCTCCTAAAACTGCATTAATCGTCCAAAAACTCATTAGTTTCACCAATATTTCATCATGGTCCGCTCGGGCTACTCCTCCAAGACAGTCTGGGGTCGCTCCACCCATGTTTTTGTGACTTCGCTGACCTCTGAAGCACTGTTTTGGATCAGGAAAGTCTTCTGGGTGAGTATATTGTTCTACTTCATTCTAAAAGCTGTAGAAACCAAAATTATCCTTTAACACTGCAGAGAGAAAAGCTGCATGTTGTTACAGTTTCCTTATATTAATCTTCTCTTGTTGGTTGAACATATATTAATGACATCCAACAAGAGCACACTGTGTGATATGGGCGGCAATAAAAGACTTACAATATACAGTAAGAATATTAAAGCACAGACATCCTGCAGTGATATGTAAATTGTAACTTGTTGCAGATTTATGTTAAATTACTATACATCTTAACTTAGGACTATAAAATGCAAAGAAGAAAAAAGTAAAGTTAAAGTGCAGGACTGGTGTAATTATTTGCTAACTTTTGGTGTCAGATTTATTTTTGTCATTCACTTCTTAACACTGCTTTTCAATATTTCACCACCGTCTTTTTTTACCCTTTGCTGCACATCTTTGGCCTGATAGCACTGACTCACATAACCCCACTTGATGTTTGAAGCATCAGTGCGATGAGTCATGTAGGGTTTATTCAAAAACAGCAGAAACATCTCTTGCAAATAGGATAAGTGTAAGTAATTGTTAATTACGTCTATCCTGAGGTTAAGAAAAAATGTCTGCAGTCTCACCAGGTAGACATGTTCTCTATCCTGAAAGGCATAGAGCAGCTCAGGGATCCAGGGACTGCTGTTCAGAGACAAGATCCTCCGCTCCTCTTCGTGAAAAACCACCTGAGAACAGCAAGAGATTTGCAAGCAGCATTTAACATGATTCATCGAAACAATGCAACAACACTGAACGGATACCATCACTGGAGTTTTAGATTGATGTGATATAATTTCTGTGAAGAATAAAAAAATCACTCCTTGTAGGTTGAATGTTGTAACAAAGATAATTCACACCACATTTCTTAGAAACAATTTAGATTGCTAATTTAAGTTACAAAAAACAATAACAGGTAGCATGAGGGAAATATTTCCTGTACAACCATCTCAATTCAGCTTTATTCATCGAGCACTTTTCTCTGACAATCAAGGTCAGACATTCAAAATCAGACATCTGGTACATCATTTGGGCATACATCTAATGCTTGCTGCCTGTGCTAAGTGCCAAAAAAACTTCTTGTTTTTACATACAACAACATACAATAACACAAACATGAACATGGGGTGCTTTCTGTTTAAATATTAAAGTTAAACAAAAAATAAAAAACAAAAATCCAGTGCGTCTTTCTATCCAGACCATTAACAAATGGACATCAAGCACTTTTCATACATAAAAACATGATGCCACCACAAAGGAGAGACAGACAGGAATCATCAAGCCATACAAGTTGTTTTTGTGGTGCTGACTTCAGATCCTTTCCTTCCTATTCTGACTCAGATGTATCCTATTAGTCACATGCCAGAGTGTACAGCTGAGAGATTATGTACTCTGACTTTTCTGTTGTTTTCAGCCCCACAGCATCATCCAGTGGTTCTTTTCAAGACTGCAATTGATGAACATCAAGTTGTCTACATATATGCAACATCCAGACCAACACCACCCACAGTATGGAAAGACCTTAGCTGAAAAATCATTACTAAATGATTCATAACACCAAAAATGAAAAACAATGACATAACAGACATGGTGGAGACTACATGGAATGAAACATCCTGGTCATTGTCACATTTTCTGGAAATGCTGTTGAAAGATGTGTTGCACTATGAGTAACCAAAGACATAACCTGACAACAGACATGGGCAATGCGAGGATCGATATTTGGCTAAAACATTATTGGCAGCATGAAAGAAAGTCATCAGGGACATGGAGAAGATCCTCCTACTCTGGGACTTTGGCAGAAAATTGTGAATGAGATCTATGATACAGAAAAAATGGTTTCATTTTGAGAATACAACTACCTCTCTTCTGGAAAAAAAGGGTCCTTCAAACTCCTTCAAAGGGACGACAACAAAATCATTTGATACAGAAAAGACTAAATTATCCGTGCTAACTACTGAATGAACCCACTGGTATGATTTCTGTTTGTATATAATGATGTATATTTTTATTTCAATTTGAACATTTAAGAGGACATATCATGCTTGTTTCTCCTTTTCACTATGCCAGACTAGGATGCCTCTAAAGCATTTCTGCCCTCAGTACAAGTCATTTAGTTCCTTCATTGCCCCACAATAGCGTTCTCAAAATCCTCATTTTAGGCCATTATGAAGCCCTTGTTGAAACACTCGGATCTGAGGATGACCTAAAGTTACCTCGCAACCTCAGAGCCCTTTGTGCTTTGATTGGTCAATTCTATCGGGGGTTGAGCCAGCCTGTCCTTCTTCTTCCACTGTATTTTCCGGCAGGCTCAATGCAGCGACCGCGTATTGAGTCCCCCTACAGGCCAGAGCTTGTAATGAGTGAATGTGAGCTAGGGATCTATATACCCCTGCTGGTGGATGTGTTCCTCGGTGACGGTTTTGTGGCTAACGGACATCACACAGGAGGAAGTGTTCTATCAGATTACTCCAATAAAAAGAAATGTACCTCGTGATGTCACGACGTTTGAAATCTCGCGGACATCTCGCAATGACCTATTTTCAGAGGCATCAAATCTCGTTCTAGGATATCAGAAAAAATACAATACCTCATTTTTTGAAAATTAAGGGGGTGTAAGGTCTTGTTTTCAAATGTATTATATTATTTGTAAGTATGAAATCATGTATCAGCATGATATGTCTCCTTTAAAGAAAATGTAAGATTTAAATAAATCTTTCTGAACTCTAAAATCTCTGTAAATGCACACTACTATGGCCTATCTTTGCTATTCATGTCAATCAAGTAATGAGTTTGTGTTTTGTATTTGGTGGTATACATGTTTTGTATTTTTTAAAATCTCTGGTTCTTGAATAAGAGTTTTGAATTCTGTTTAAAAAAATGTATATGGCTTCAGAAATGTTTACCAGAAATAGAGCTCAGCTTTGTAACTTGCATAGAAATGTTCTACACAAAATGGGTCTTGAAAAAAAAGCAATTTTAACTCATCTCAGCAGAAAAAAAGACACCAACAATAACTATGTCTCAGCAAGCCAGGGCAGTGTAGGATTTATGTCAAAATACAGACTCTGAATACTTACCTTAAACGATAAAATTACTACAATTTAGCAAAGCAAACAGAGATCAACACAGGTGTAGTGTATTTTACTTTTTCTATAAAATGCTACAATGTTGATTTATCAAATGAGATTATTTTGATACACATAACGGTAGTTATGAGCAGAGAGTGCACTCTCAAGCAACTCAAGCAACATCTTTTGAATCCTTTTTCAACAATAATCACTTACTGCCTTGTTATTCTGGATGTTCCAAAACTGCCTAAATAAATTCATGAAGTCTTCAACATACTGCCTAAAACTGAAGACCTCTCGCAGGTGAAAAATGAGACTTCTTATGGCCTTAAAATTCAAATTGTTCCATCATTATTTCAATGATCTACAGGAACCTCATGTTACAACAGCATGCATCATTCCAAGCAAGTATTCGCAACAGAACAATTTATCCAAACCCATAAACTTTTACATTTGCATTTTACATTTGCAAACTTTAACATTTTAATTTGTAACATTTTTTATGTGGTCAAATAAAATGTAAGAATTAGGAAAAACATAAAATTTCATTTCATAGTTTAATTCTGTTTTAGGTGATTTTAACTAATAAAACAAATGAAGATCTTACGTTTTCCTTGGAGCGCAACACCGACTTCTCCATGACTTTAAGAGCACAAACATCTCCAGTAGCCTTTTCACGGACAACTTTGACCTCAGCAAAGCGACCGCGGCCCACCACTGCACACACGTCAAAGTCATTTGGCAGAGGCTGAAGTGAACGCAGCTCTGTGACCACCTCAGAAACTGCAACAGACAGAAAGAGGTTTCACATATTTATCTAGATGTCTGGGAAAAAAACAGATTTACAGTTGAATGCCCCATTAATTTTAAGTATTAGATTGGCATGGAAAGTGAAATCACTTATTTTTATTTATATAGATTATATAGGATATGCGTTTTGATGATAGATTAATATAGAACTAGGGGCAAAAACTAAATCTTAACTTTTTTTAGCCAAGTGGCAAAAACCAATGTAGAGGAAATGTATTTTGTAAAGCAATTACAACTACTATTACACACTGGTCTAAACAGATAGTATTTAGACAGAAAAGGACAGAAAAATAATTTTCTCTTTGTGGAGTGACTGAAGTTATCAAAAATGCCTCTAAATGAAATAAAACAAACAAACCCCTGTTTAGAGTAAACCTTTCAAAGAGATTATCTTATGGTCAATAAGTATATTACTGCTGATGTTCCTAACTGTAAACAGTCCTTTTACTGGCATCTATTTTTCATAGTTACATTAGGAAGGACATTAATCTCAAAAGATATAAACAACACTGTCCTTCTTTATATCTTACTTGACAATATACTGTATATCTCCAACTTCACTTCCCATTACTGCTGCAAACTACAAGCACATCAAAACAATAGCAGTCATTTTTATTGGTGCATCTTACAGCTGACCCAAAAACACACTGGTGCAGTGCAGACTTCAAAGTAATTGTTTTGATTTTTAAATTTCTATTTCTAAACTAAAAGACACACAATCTCTTCAGTCATGTTAAAAGTTTGCTTACATTTCTTGACAAAGTTTGCAACTTGCTGTATCTTCATCAACTCCGGGGAGCTGCACTCTTGGTACAGAAGCAGGAGAGCCTCAAAAAACTCTTCCCGACCCACAGAGCATCCTCCCTGCTGCCCACTCAGGCCCACTCTGCCCTAAAGACAACACAGACACACCGAGCAAGAAGTCAGATACATGCAGTTTCTGTATCAGTTCAGCTTTGCAAGGAGTTTATGTTCGGTACCTTAGGACAAAAAGAGAGGTATAAATGCACAGTTACTCAGTGTCACATTTGTTTTAATTACAGTACAATAACCCTGACCCCTTAACCCTAACCCTTAAGGTTAAAGTTTTGACACCTAACTCATCAAACTCTTAGTTAAAATATTCAAAAACACCTGAAGGTAAGAGACATCTTCACAAAACACCTTTCGATACAAGAAGAAAAATTAAAAGCTAGTACAATATCTCACTGAGAAACCCCACAAAACATGAACATCCAATTATTTTAGTATATATAAACAAAAATCATCGTCTGAACATCTCTGACATGAATCCCATCTCTTCCTTAACCTGTAATCTGGTTCCAGATGTTCCCAGAACAACCTTTTTAAAGTTCCTTGCTTTACACTTCTCTCAGATATTGACACTTGGCATGCCAAAACAATTCATTTTAGTGTAAATCATTATAAACTGTATCCAATAGGGATGCAGGATACTGGATTTTGACACCTAAGCCATCAAACTCTTAGTTGTCTCTTGTTTCAATCTGATTTTATAAATGTATTTCTTCTATGTATTTCTTCGTCTTTGACTGTGGTGGGATTGTTGCATGTGGCGTGTCGCATGTTGCATGTCAGTTGCATAAGGAAGTCCTCTTGCAACCCGCCATCATAGCCGAGGTTTGATGCAGTAAGCCACAAATTTTGTAAGGGAGCATTAAACATGGGACACTGAAATGTGAAAAAGTGGAATATCATCATGATCTAGAATGCTTTTTCCTTCAATGGAACAATGGAGCTTCAAGTTGTGTATGGGCGTCAATCAGTAGTTGGCTATGTGGAGATGTTGCTGTAGGTATCACAGGCCTTGTCTGTGTGGTAATGGGTGGGTTTTTCAACAGGACAACACTGCAGTTCACAATGCTGACTGACAACAGACTTCTTCCGGGAGAATAATGTCAATCTTTTGGACCATCCTGTGTGTTTCCCTGATCTACTCCAATTGAAAACATTTTGGGTTGGATGGCAAAAAGGTCACAGAAATGAACATCAGTTCCAAACAGTGGAAGCTTTGTGAAGGCGTCTTCACCACTTGAAGAAACATTTCCACTGGCCTCCTGGAAACTCTAAAATCAAAAAAGCCTGAAGAATTTTTGAAGTGATCAGCAAGAATGATGGAGCTGCTTATTACTAAGTACTTTTTGACACTGTTATTTCTGTTTTGAAAGTTTTTATGTTCTTTTTTAAAATGTGGTCTTAAACTTTTAATCTGCTGATGAACAGCCTATTTTGAGTTTAATTTGAGCTTTCAATCAATAGCTTACTCATTGTTTTTGTCTCTCTGCCCCGTTTTCTCTTTCTGCATTTTGAAGCAACAAAATAGCTTCGTTATGCTGCTTGGTTTTCAGGCGGACGATCTGCAGGATGCTTGAGCTGGTGATGTCAGACACCACGTCGGATACTCACTTATGATAAAGAAAAGAGCAAAATGCAAATTCTTGTAATTTTTCAACTGGTCTTATGATTTTGATCATTTGAAGATTGTATTTCATGCAACAACTGAAGAAATTATAAATGGTCTTCTTTATTAAAACGCAGAACTGTTGCACATTTCTACAAGTATATTTTTACAGTATACAGTTAGTGAATTTACCACTAAGCATGTCTTATAGCTTTTTTGTGTCAAAGATCTATTGTTGTTGGACATACATTTTGAACAGTAATGAGTAATTAAACTGAATTCACCTTTTTACACCTAAATTTGAGCCACTCACTAGGGTTCTCTGAGAAATCAGAAACTTCCAACAACTATTTTTTTCTGTTCAGGATTACAAGTAAATAACTATGACTTGTCCTGATTGAAAAATAGAAATGTGGCTTTCTATTTTTTTTTTTTTTTTTAAAAACAGTAAATTTGAAACTTCATGGATGACAATAATAGTTATATTTTTGAATTTAAAATATCATTTCAGTTAAAGAGCTTCCACATACCGGTGTATTAACCATAACAGAAAAAATGATTTTGTTAAGTTTCAGTGTTGTTAATTTTGGGCAGTTTTTGCATAAACCTTAAATTGGGTGGTGGTCTAGTACATTTTCTTTAGCACTGTATACATACCATCTTCTGTTCTGGTTCTGTTCTTATTAGCCATCTAATCTAAATGTGAAACATCATGCTCCTGAACTATTAATTGTCAGTACTGAACCAATATTGTTTCAGTATTAAATATGTCATCAGCAGATTTGGTTTGTATTGAGTATGGTTAGACTGAACTTGGAATCAGCACTGAAGTTGTCATTTTGATATAAAAAAACAATATTTTTCTTTATTCCACTCAATATTCAGATGCTATGACAAATGTAACTACGTACAATACATCATAAAAACAAACTCAAGCTAAAAAACGACGTAAAAAATACAATAACACAAAAACATATCACTGGAAATGTGATTTAATGCTTATTTAATTTCCTGCTGATCTTGTTGGGACGTGTGTCCAGGTTTTACTTTATAAAAAGTAATTTAGGCAGAAAGAGAGAAGACGGTTTGGGCTTGAGTGTAGTCATGTACCTGAAACACCTGGTTGAGTCTGGAGCTGCGGATGGTGAGGGGGTCTGAGGAGGAGGGCAGAGACTTCAGGCTCCCCTGGCTCACGTATTTAAACTTCAACATGTTTCAAGCACAAAGAACCTAAATGGTTGAAAAGAAGAAGATATGGGTGACAGAATGACCTGATTAAACATGACAAACGTGTTTTAACACCGTAGACGGTCTGAGAGCCTAATGAGGGTCCGATATGAAACGTCAACAAATGTCAACAAAGCGTCCATTTTGAAGGCTAAACTGACGTTGGCTAGTGTTTGCTAATTTTACTGACGAACAGAAACATCAACGCAACCCTCCTTAATTATCACCGTTACTCTTCGAAAAAACATACTATAGAGTTATTAAAATACTCACAGAGCTGCCATTCAGTTTGCTGATGTACTATTTTACATTCAAGGTAACACTGACATGCTAGAGACCACACTGTTTTCCTCCTTTCAGCGCTGTTTCCGGTCCACTTTCAAATTTTGCGCGTTCGTCACCACCCTGGCGAGCCTGCTGAATGAAGGTGGCGCCTGATTGGTTCACTGGAAATATAGGGGCGGGTCCAGATGTTTCTCTGACCAATGGCGGATATTTTCCATCCGTCCTGTTGAAACAGGCTCCGGATGCAAAGCATGGATGTTCATATAATACATCCATGATGCAAAGATGTGGTTCTAAGAATTTCGACTTTATTTCTCAGGATTCATGTCAGTTTAAACTACCCTTCACGGAATAGATAAAGTTTAAGATTATACATTCATACTATATGAACATACTATATTTACTGCATTTCAAGTTGTGTATTTAATTGAGTCAACAAAAGTGTATATAAAGTGTATTCTAGTTTTATACACATTACACACAATGTCCACACTTCATTGAAATGAAGGTTTTTAATTTTTCCATTCCTAGTTCAAAAAAGTGCCTGAATAAGGTATACTTTCAAAACAAGTCCTCATCATTCATTTGTCTAGATTTTTTCATTTGGTGGATTAATTTGACCCTGAACTCAAAGAGATTACTCATGTTGCTTTAGCAACATCACTCCATAAAGAGAAAACATTTCAAAATTTAAAATAAGAATTTTAATGTCACGTAGAACTGTTGTAATATGAAGATCTTCAAGTTATGCATTAAAAATTATTAATTTTTCTTAAAATAAAAAAGAGACAAAAGAAAACTAAAATATAATCATAGCTGATTTTGGTAATCAGGATTTTTACTTTCTGATCTAGATCCAGATCATTTTAATTATTCAGTTATAAAACCCCAAACCAGTGGTGCTGTTTTCTTCCTCAAAGTCCTTCCTAGTTTAATTAAGAAGAGTCAGAAGCCAGCAGAGACACACAAAAGGTGTTCTATGAAAAATTAACACCAGTTTCAGTTTTTTCATGAATATAGGCTTACACGGGTATTCTTGAACAAAATTTCTCTGACTTAAGTGCTCTCTTGCTGTTTTATGTTTGTTTCAGCCAAATCATTTTTGACCACCTAAAAACTGAAAGAGCCTAGTGTCGCCCCTGAGACCCTCTGGTGGGGGACAGGGGCATGGGGGTCCCTCAGTCTGGGAACCAAGGCCCTAATTACAAGATCATATAAACACAAACCATGATTACAAACATTAAAATAACACACACATTCACACAATAAAATGTTACAAATGTACTGGTGTGAACAGGAGATGAAAGCCCAAGAGTGATCTTATGAGGACCTCCTCTACAAAAAGATAAAATAATAAGAATTATTTTTTATAGATTTAAAAAAAAATGCTGGTAACATCAGTTTGTGACATCTCCTTGAAAAATATGTTTTGTTTCATCATCACTATTCTGACACTATTTAGTAAGGCATCTGACTGTGAGGAAAAAGTGGAAAAAAGATGTATATTTTATTCAGTGTGAAGTAAATGTCTGTTTGTTGCCTTTTTTTTTTTTTCACAGTTTATCAGGATCGTCTGAAGAAACCCCCAATGTAATCTGGTAATTTAACATAACATTGAGCTTTTCTGAATAATTTGTAAATGGTGGCATTGCCTTTAAATACAAAAAAAGGCTTTTTTCTTTAGTATTAAGATTCACCCGCCAACTCAAACAAGCACTAATGTTCTCTGAAAACTGAAATTTGTGTATATGTTTGGTGGATCAGAGCTCAACATTTATCATGAAAACAGCTCCTTCTTAGCCTTGGGGAAAGCAACTATTCAATAAGTGCAATTCAATGAAAAACAAATCATATCATTCACCGATACAAATTAAAATCCAGACAGTAAATCAGGCCAAAACCTTTATTTCCAGCAGATTGAAATGTTACATTACTGTCAGTTGATTCCAGTTGTTAGAAATCCCATGTTAGATCATCTAGACTACGAGGGTGAGCAGTACAGAGACTGGGGTCTTGGTTGCCGCTGCCGTCAGCTGACCCCAGCTGATGAGGGAGCTGCCGGAGTTGTGGAGTTAAGTCTGGGGCTGGGTTTGAGGTTTGGGGTTGGGAGTGGGGTTAGGAGCCGGTTTGGGTTTTGGGTTTGGAGCAGGAACTGGATTGGGGACATAGCAACCTCTCTTGTGCCACTGCATGTCCCGGACGCGTCGGACGGACTGGATCCGAGGTTGAGTGGCTCCCCAGTCATTCCAGTGCTTGAATTCTCCACGTTCCAATACGTACTGGCGCCCTCTGTAGCCTGGATACGTGTATGCAACCCACCTTCACAAGGGAGAGAAAGAGTTACACTTTACATCTCTATGACAGTGAAACGAGTTACAAGGGGAAACTCCTTTCACAGATTTGTGCTTTAATAAGTAGGAATGATAAAGTCTCCCTAAAAACAATCCAGTAATTGTATTTTGTGTTAAGGCTGCAACTGTGAGAACATTTCCAACTTTGTTCATTGAATACTGCAGCTAGTAGACAATTTGTTAGATCAGCCTTTATTGATTTATCATATGAAATCCCAATTTGCTTCTTTACGAGTGAAATATCAGCCGTCAGTTGTGGAACAGTCACATGTAAATGACCATGTTGTACATTCATGAAAATGTGTATTTATAGAAATTCTATAGAAATATAGACAAACAAAAACAAAATAAGTAATAGGAATGCATGACTATGCATCTATCAAGAAGTGTTTCTTAGTATGGTTTAGATCAGAGGTGTTCAAACTTTTTTCAATGAGGGACACTTATTGAGAAATGCAAGACCAGCTTGGCCACACTAATATTCCCAAGCCTTTAGTGTGTTTAGATTGAGGATTTTGTGGCAGTCAATCATATTAAGAGGTTATCCCCATTCGATCCTAGTGAAGATGAGAATGTTGACCCATGAATATGAAAGAGGAAACTAACAGCTCATCTCTACCTTAGATCAAAAAACACTGTCACATTTGATCAACATGTGAGCACTTTAAAATGTTTAGCACTGCATGCTTTTTTAAATTGGAGCCTGGACTGAGCAGAATGTTGCACAAAGGAGCATAGCTGGTTGTCAAATATGATCAGCTTCTATCTCACACAAACACGCCTCATGATGGTTCAATAACTACCTTGTATTATTAGAACTGAAAGTAAAAACTTGAAATAGATAAACTAATAAATGACTCACGTTCCATTGATAGCCTTTGCACTGGCCACACGGTCCTGGAAACCATACGCCCACAAGCTGGGGACATCATCATCAACAATCTCCATTTTTCTGCCCTCAAAGGCTGTAAACTCATACAGGTGCAGCTTGTGTTCTGTACTGTCCTGTTAGGAAAAGAGCAAGTTTTGGGGGTTAAACAAGAAGTTACACATGTGAATATCCATTTTTTTAGTATTCATTTGTACACACAGCCCATGTTTCTGACAGTGGCAATATAATAGAAATACGCAATTTAAAAATACAAAATAATGAAATAAGGTTGTTGAAACATCATAATAGAAAACACAAGAAAGAAAAATGTATATAAAAGTGTTGAAAGCAAACTTGTAAGAAATATCAGCGTTTAACCAAGCCTTTTCCAAGAGGATCACATAAACACATTCACAACACATAAATGTTACTGTCAACCATTAGAGCAATATTATCATACTTTTATGATATATTCTTTGGTACAAATGTGTAATAAATGAAGAACTTACCCACATGACAACTTTTATGTGCATAGTGTTTATATTTTATGACATAGGATTTGTTTCTGTGTCCAGTGAATGTTCAACTTCACATAAAACTTGAACAGTTTCCTACTACTCTTTAGGGATGGGAATCAAAAACCAGCTGTAGTTTAGAATCTAAAACAACTTCCCCAACAAATTGATATCATTAATCTTTTTGATTATCAATGTCTTTATCAATTTCTTCCATTTTGTTCTGAATGCCTTTTAAATCAGGGCATCACGATATAGAGAAGTCAAAAATCATGACAGGCAGGGGCAGAAGTGGTGTAATATTAAAAAAAAAAAAAAGACATTAAAAGCACAATGTTTAGTGGGTGAAAAAGCAATTTGCAGAAGCATTTTACTATGCATCATAGCATTGATTATCATGAGTCAGGGTGTTTGATATTAGCCTGTGTTGGCCAGCTTTAGCCCACGCAGAAAACCAGCAGGAATCGATAAGGGAATCTTATAAGGATCAGACTACTAAGCAGTATCATTAATGGCACTGGTATCAATACAGTTTTATAAATTCCCATCCTTATTGCTCTTTTATTTGTGCTTTGTTTGTTCTATTCTTGCTTCTAACACTATCAAGTTTGTTGTAAGATTGTAAAAGGATTATCCTTTCCTAATTTTTACTGTATAACTCAGCATGAAGTCAGATTTATGTGGTGGTTTGTGAGACCTTCTTAGACTGCAGGGTAATTAATGTCAGCATCACTGATTTTGGTTGTGGACCGCAGATAAAGTGAAACTGGTCCCAAAGAAAAGTTTGTGGAGATCAGACAAATTTCTGGTGGGTTTACCGAGAAACACTTTGCAGAAGCTCACAAATAGAAAAATCTGTTAAACTGTTTATTTATGGCTATTAGAATAGAACAGAATAGAACAGAATAGAATAGAATAGAATAGAATAGAATAGATCTTTATTGTCACTATCAACACTTGTTAGGCAACAGGTTTTGTACAGTGAAACATTGTTTGGCATCACAAATAGAAAAATCTGTTAACTGTTTATTTATGGCTATTAAGAGTTTAAAGCTGCAGTATGCAGCGTATTCTGTGTCACTAACCTGAAAGATAAGATAATCTGCCAGGATTTTATCTTTATAAGACACCAGAGGAACCACGAGACTTCTACGCCCCATCCTGCCTCTGAATTAAGACTTAAAAAGTCGAGCACAGAGCTCTTTCAGCCAATCAGGGCCCAGTTCAGGGTTGGTGTTCATACTGGATGCTTTGCTAAGGTGTATGTGCTTGCGATACCTCAAGTAGCTTTGTTTGTTGTTGAGGCTGTACAGGTTATGTTAATTTAATAAAGGGATGTGGTATGCAGTTCTGTCGAGGCTGTTAACAGGAGTACATTGGCATAATAGCAGCTGAAGACACACAAACACAGATGATTGGTTGCACACATGGGAAGGGGTGGTGCTAGGAGTACACACACGGAACTGCAGGGGTGATTCCAAACTACAATATCCAGCTTTAAGAGATAGTAAAAAGGGTCTTGAGTCGACAAGTAGTTCAGAACATGTTAATATTTTGGCACAGTGTTCCTGTGGTATGGAAAGTTAATCAAGGTTATTTGAGAGTGTTTGGTTCTTTCAATGGCAGTAAATTTGCCAATATTACAAGAAAGCCTCAATACCAGTTTGTTTTAAGCTAATTAAGGAGGCTATAGTTAATGTTTCAACATATTTGTTACTCCTTAACAGTTTAGGGTCCTTGCTAATATTTGCATTGTGAATGTAATTGTGGTTGTCTGAATTTAACCACATCAACTTGATGTGTCTTGAAGAAATGTTTTGCACTCAAACAGCATTTTACTGATTCAGAAAGGATTCAAAATATTAATTCTATTAGATAATTAAATAATATTAAATAAGAATTAGTTTATATTCATTATTTTTATACACAATTGATTCTGCATGTGTCATTTTGAGCACCAGACATTGTTTTTTTTTAAGAATTGTGTGATTTTTGCATTTTGATTTATCTAAAACACTGATTTCTGCCTTTTCTAGACAACTTTTAAACACTGATCCTGTTTCATGTTTTCTTTTTTTAATAGCTCATTTTGAAAACATTTTCACACATATTAACTTGATTCTATATTTGCACTTTTAAACCTCCATTCTTTTATAAATATCATATGTTCGAAAAGAAAACCAGTCCTATTTTTCTCATGAGACCTATATTTTCAGAAGCTACAACACATATTTACCACTTTTAGAGGCCTGAAGGATCCCAGCATGAAGCTGTTCTGCCAGTTGGTCCAAGAGCTGTAGCGAGGATACTCTCCTTTCTCCATCACAAACATCTCTCCCGTGTATCCTGCACCCTCAAATGCCACCCATCTGACAAAACAGGAGAAATCTGACTTGTACATACCTTTAAAAGACCACATTTAACCTAAAAAGAGAATAGCAGAAACTCTGAAGACTCACGGTCCTGACTCCACAATGACTGAGCCGATTTTATCAGTCTTCTCCCATGCATCCCTGCATTCACCAAACAACTCTGCCTTCCTTCCACGAAAGTTCTCAAACTCATAAAACACCAACTGCAAGAAAGAAAAAACATCTTACTGGTGTTTCAGTCCAATGAAATTCAATTTAACTCTAAACAGTTATGTTTGTTTGCATAAAAGTCACCAGGAAAGTTCTTATTCACCTTGTACGTGGCTCCAGCTCCTCCTTGGCCCTTCTCTGCTGGCAGCTGGTCCGGGGTTCCCTGTTGTTCTGTCATTTTCCTTCTTGGAAGCACAGAAATTGCACTGTTTAGTAGAATTACCGGCTACATAGCATACAGTTTACTCTTGTGTTGTTAATTTTAAGAGGAAAACAAGGTTTTATGTAAATATAGACTAATAAATTGGGCTGAAAAACTACGGTTAAGCCTATCACTTTGGTTAAAGACATGTCGTAGATGACATAATCCTTCATAACTCAACAAAGTTGCACACTTTCACTTGTTTTCGTCACTCCATCCTAATGTAAGTGTCAGAGCAGACCATTAACAGTGTGCACACAAATACTAATTGAGGAGAAAGCTATGGGATGTTGATAAAAGAGAGCGCGGCAGATCAGGAGAAAAAGGCCCATTTGAGGGAGAGAGCACCCTCTTTTACCTGGTTGGCTTGTGCTTCACTGCACCAGGTACAAGCCACGCTCTCCTTCTTTTTTCTCTCCTTTCTGTCTGTCTCAGTGTGAGGGTGTGTGTGGATGAGGAGGCCTGGCGAGCAGTTGGTGGAGGCCCATGGGGGTATTTATGGTTTATTTCTGGCCACAGCAGCAAAAAGCCTGTTGATGCAGCAAGTCTGTCGCACCCATTGTGTCCATCACACTGCTTCTCAATAGGCTTGCCCATCTGGCCCTGGCACACTGGCAAACGCTGCCCGGCTCTGCCAATGCTGCCATCACCGACCATGATCCTATAGTGGGCACGGCACACTGACGGCCTGCCAAGGGAATGAACAGAGATCAGTCGCACTCAGCACTATTGGCCTAGCCCCACCCACATATCTAACTCTCCAGCTTCCTGTCTTCTACCTGTTTCTGGTGTTTTTCGTTCTCAGCAGCGTCCACAAGGCTGCTTCCAACATGGCTGCTTCCAAATGAAAAGTGACACTTGGCAATTATATAACCAAATCATTCAATTAGCTTGGCTCAGAGACTATAAAAAGTATATGTCCCATCAAAAAAACACAATTCACATGATTGCATTTCATAGAAAAGATTTAATAAAAACCCCTCAATTTCCTCTTATCACACAGAATGATCATGAAAGATTACAGCTTGGATGAATGACATTTTTTAACATCTAAAAGGCACATAGAATAGCCAAAAGCAAATAAAACATGTGAAAGATTTAGCAAAAGACACTGATTTTGATAAAGTATGCCCAAAAATCATTATCTGGCATTTAAAAAACAGAAATTGTGTGTTTAATAATTCCTTTAAGAGACAGACAGATATTAAAATATAAACAAAGGATAATTTTCTTTGACCCTGAATCTATGGTTAGGCACTTAATTCTATCGTTTAGAGGTACGGTGTGGACGGTCATTAAAAAAAAGTTTCTTAAAGTGCTTTAAAGTTTATTTGGGATATTCTGTGATTTAAAGGAAGGGGCAGAAGACATCTTGGACAATTATACAAAGGACACAAAAGGTGCAATGCATTATTTATACTCAGTACATTCTGTACATGGTTGACGTTAGACTTGCTGAGGGTGTGGTGTCAACAGTCCCTGTCTGTAAGTGATGGATTTTATACAATGAGACTATCCTTGGCTTTGCTCTAAATGAAACCAGGGTTCAGACCCTGCATTGAGCCTCTGTACAACAGAAGACAAACTTGTACTTGGCATTCGACACAGCGCAGTCTTGGCACATAGTGATGGCAATGTATCTTGAGACAGAAAAGTTCTTGACGGCCTCTTTGATCAGCAAAGGTGGATTTTCCTGTGTCTCTGAGGAAGTCCGAAATAAGGCACTCAAAGTGCAAAATGGAGCAATCATGGTGAGGTCACTCTGTGGCAGCAAGATCCCTGTGTTTTCAAAAAGGGAGTAAAAATAGAGGAGAATTAGAACACATTCAAGCGCTGTCATTCTGTCTGTTAGATAAGTTTACATGTGAGAACTTGACAGGACCATCAGGATGTTCAGTTCTTTCAAGTGTTTGTCTGACACAGTGGTTCTTGTGTGGTGGGTTGAGACCAAAGTGGGCTGCACAGGGCTGGTGAGTATTATATGCTTGAATATGAAGTTGTGTCAAAAACTCTGTGATGCTCAGAAGCTCTAAGCAGACTAGTATTGTTTTACTTTAGCCCACTTTACTGTAAAAATGGGTACTTGGTCTTGGTGCATTCCCAATACCTCGTATCAGCTCAGTCTCCCTAGACTGTACTGTTTTCTTAGTTTTCAATTACGATTGTTACTCATACCTGATGCTATTTCCATACCATCTCTGATGACCTGAGCACACAATTCTAATACTTCCTCTGGAGTTGGAGCATATTATGGGACAACTCGCCCGACCCATACCATCTCTGGGATATTCATAGCAGAAGTGAAAACATCACATAGTCGTTGATAGCCTTGTGTGAATGAGGCTTTAGGTAACAAATCTGTTTTTATCAGAGATGATGTGTTATTTCTCAATATCGCTGGAAAACAAATATTTCTGTTACCTCAGGAAGCAAAATAAAATAGCTGTTTTCATTCATATCCTCCCAGGACTTTTGTAACAATTCACTTTTTTTCCATGCTTGTTTTGGCTGGTCTTTTTTAATCACATATGTTGTTCTATCCAAAACCCAAACTGCATTTGTCATTAATTCAAATTAAGTTGAAATCTTACTCATAAAGGAGATGGACGTCGGTCCTGAGGCTAAGCCAGTTGAGAACAACTGCTAATATATAACATTGTAATGACGTGTCTTTAATGCTTTGCAAAACATGATGGTAACCGCAAAACACAGAAGCAAGCAGAGATCCCAAAAGTGAGGAGAGCAAAAGAATGAAATGAGAATGACCTTGACTGTTTAACTGAGGTTTTATCATCCTGTGTCTGAAAAGAAAGCTTTTCATAAATGTGGCCCAATTCCATTTTTTTGTCTTTGCTGTCAGTTTAGTCACAGTCTGGAGGAAATGTGCTCCTGACAGCACTGCCGGAAAGTTTAAACCATTCGCTTCCTATCATTTCAAATATATTCTGCTTTTGTGCATTATGACTCAGTAGCAAACTAGTCCTTTAAGATACTTCTATCACTGACAGCAGTGATTCAGGGCATAAGCCAAATGTCAAAACGGCAATGCTCAATGCTCCTCCATGTCCCATCCTTTAAGCCTGTATAATTATCTTAATATATCCCAAGTATTTAAAGGTCACTATAAGAATGTCATTTTTAAGAATTCTAAAACATGAAACATATAAAAACAGACACGATGATACATTTAAGCTTTCATTTGAAATATTTCAGCTTTACCAAATGGGTTTTATAGCCAATTATTTACTCACTGGTTATGTTTGTCATGTTCTTTTATGCTCCCAGAAAAGCTGTATCTTACCAAAAACTGCCACTAATATCACACCCTTGTTTCTGCACATCCAATCTTTGGGTGAACTGATGGTGGCCTTTAATTAAGAGCCTTGAGCGAATGCACTTGAAAAAGGGCTCATAACTCTGTAAGGAGAGTTTACAGTTGCAGTTTACAAGGCAAATTTAAAATATGCATTATATTCTGGGTTTTTTGGTTTTCTATTGAAGAGTTTGTGTTGCTTCCTGGTACTTTGATTAGTCTGATACTAAAATCATTAGATTATTCTAGGGCTGTCATGATTTGAGAATTTCTCCTCAAGATTATTGTGGACAAAAATATCACAATAACATATAATTACATAAAAGATTTTAGACAACAAAACCCCCAAACAAGTGTCAAATTAACCCTTAATTTTAACTCTGCCTTGGCAAAGTACTCCTAAAGTGATTTAGGGAGGTTGAGAGAGTGCATGCAACCAGAACTTCAGGATACAATGTACCAGAAAAAAAGAACATTTACTTAATAATAATGACAAATGACTTTTTCTCAGTGTATCAATAATATCATCACATAACAAAAAGAGATGGTGAAATCAAAAATGCATTTTCAAGATCCACAGCCACGTCTTACACCCAAAATAAACCTCATGATTTCACAGACCTGTGTCTGTTTGTTATGATTATCCATTAGTTCATTCATCTCATAAGTTCTGTTGAACTGTTTTAAAAACAAATAATTTCCTATTTGGGTTGTTCTCATGCTTTGGAAATCAAAGCATTTTTCCATAGTTACTGATCAGGACTTTAATTGTGACAATATTTCCAGTAGTCTCTCTTATCGTTGACAGAGCTCTATGAAGCTCAAGTTTCACAGTGAGTTTGTGGACATGTAGTGTTTCTGGCAGCTTCTTTAGATTATTTCTGATTTAAAAAGCAGAATCATCAGTTTAAACTCACATCTAATCAGTTAAAACAATGATATTATGACTGCAGCCCTGGATAAAGCTGATCTGCAATGATAAACTCCAGCATACAGTCCGTGTCAAAGCTTAAAGACGCACAACGCCCCTTGCAGAGCGACTTCATTCCACAATGTTGTTGTCATTTACAGACATCAGACTTATAGTGGAGAGAACACACTGTAAACTCACACTGTACATGTGGTGGATTGGTCATTCCGTGTGAATGTGTGTGAGCTTCACTTTGCAGAGAAGTTCCTCGAACATGTTGCTTGTATTTGTTGGTCAAAGCAGCTGGATATGATAAACTGTCCCCTGCTATGACACCAACAGCCCCATTATTATTTTTTTGCCCAATATGATCATTGCATCAGTTTTTTCAAAGAGGACGGTTATTCTTCATACAGGTACATTGAGGCAGTCCTAAATTATACATACTTACATTTTCATAAAACAACAAGAATATTAACTCCTGCTGATCACACATGTTTTACTCTCCTCTACAGTGTTTACAATGTGATGGTCCAGTGAGGTTGTGTTTATTTCCTATATTTTATTTCCTTGTTTTAGTTTTTTTTTTTTTTTTAAACGTATTTTTTGGGCATTTTGTGCCTTTATTGATAGGAGAGAGACAGTGGATAGGCTTGTGAAAGGGGGTGAGAGAGTAGGGGAAGACACTCTGCAAAGTGGTCACAGGCGGGATTCAAACCTGGACCGGCAGAAGCATGTACATGGGGTGCCTGGTTGCTAACCACTCCGCCAAACCAGCACCCCATTGTTTTAGTTTTTGATGTTTGGCTCTACCTGGTGGCATAAAGAAGGAGAAGATTTAAGCTCTTTTCACACATGCAACCCTGATATGATCAGGATAATATCCGGGCAGCTGGCCCTGGTAATTCGCTGTCATGGTCGTTCACACTTGTGCCTCTCAGCACAAGTGTGACAGCAGTCCATGCAGATGGGGAGGAAGTGGTCGAGGGAGGCGGGGGGGTCACCATCAGACAGCAGGCAACATTAAACACACGCAGTTGAGGTCAGTGTTCATAATATGATACAGGACGAGTAATAAATTCCCTAACTTTAGTGTTACATGTTTAATAGTGTATCAAAATTTAGTATTTAAAATACAGAGATTTAAAGTCATACTCACCTGACACCTTACACATTTTTATGAGAATTTGAACCTCATTATAATATACTTTTATTTATATTATACTTAAAAGTGTAGCCTTCACAACAAAATCATCTTCTGTATACCAGAGAAAGAAAGATGCAGGGTTTCATCTCCTTTGCAACAGCAAAGACCCGCTGGTGATTGTTTTGGTGCAGGTGTACGACAGACCTTTGATGATATTTTGTGAAAACAACACATCTGATGTCCCCACACACACACACCTGAGTTTGTGTTATGCCCTTACAATCAGATCAGCTTCTTCTGCCGCAGCGATGCTTTTTATTCTATGCTGTCAAGTCTCTATTTCCTGGTTTGGAGACTTTCAGGATTTTTGGTAAGTATGAAAGTGGTTAAAATGGGATTTTCTTCAAGTGTTGGACAGGTGTTCACTAAATCTCTTTCATTCTGCAGGACATAACATTGGTGACAGTTCATAGGGCATTTATGGTTTGAAGGAGTACAAATTACCCTGCACAGTATAAGTTTCACATTTAGACAAAAAGAAGACACAAACAAACAGCACAGACATCCCCTGCTGGCTCTGTGTGCTCCCATCTCACCAGTGTTACATCTCTAACACTGCCTCCATAAAGAGAGCATATAAGGGGATAGATCACACCCTCAATCTCCCTCTGGAACAATCCCTGGGCATAAATGTTATGGTATGAGACAGTGCTATTAACAAGAACTCTAACATAACTGAAATACTTTCTGGAGGTACAGGGTCAATAACATGCACCTATTCCATAAAAAAATGTTTCAGCCCTTTGTTTTGACCCTCACTGTGCATTACTGCCCACTGACTGCACAATCCACAGAGGCATAAACCCACCACTTTCTTCTCTCTAAATGTGTCATCTTAAAACTGTGAAATGAAACTAAACTTCATATATTTCCATTACATTTTTTCACTTTTTTTTTAAATTTATAATTGGGACAAGTACATTGTAAGCGGTTAATACTGTCTGTATTACATATTTTTAAACCAACCTCTACTCCATCACTCACCTGTTGCGGGCTATGCCTCCCCGTCATGCTGACTCACACGCTTCTTTGACTTGAGTTCTTTCAGCCAGGCAGGAGAGGCGCCGCCACTGAATGACACAGTTCAGAGAAGTGTCATAGCTAAAGTGCATGTCGAATTTTTAACAGCAGTTTGATGTGGTCTGTCACACTCTTTTCTCACCCTTTATCTGTGCCGCCTAAGGGTGGCAGCACCCGCGCAGCACCTGCAAGTTGAGAGGCAGTGCGAGGAGAGCGGGACAGCAGTGAGGGAGACGGTGCTGCATCTTCCTCTTTTTGGCTTTCCCGCTCTTCTTTGCCTTTATCTTCTTCTGTCTCCCCTGCTCCGGCTCCAGTTCCTCCTCCACCTGTTCTCCTTTTTAGCTGAGCCTTAAAATGCAAATATCAGCCATCAGTGTCACGATAACAGCATATTTCATTCTCAAAATATGACATTTTGCCCATTTTAAATTGCTTAAACATACACCAGCATTTGAATACTATTCATTGTGGTAGAACACTTAATGAATAAGATTTACTTTATACTAATTAATATCTTACTTTTGAATTGTCATTAACAAAATAGAAGAAGTGTATGCAGGGGCACTACTAAATAATGCATACAGATTTATGTTGTCAGTCTTCCTTTCTCACCGTCTTAGGTTGAAATATGGTAAGTCTGTTTAGAGATGCATTTTCATCAAGCAGTACGGTCAATTTGGCTTGGTATGGTTAGAATTTACAGGCCTTTTAACCGACAAATAAAGAGAAAGATACCCAATTGATCCTTCAAGGTCGAGCTAAAAAGTGCTGCAGTCTGTTGGCTTGTCACAAGAATCTTTACTTCCAGTGTGCCAGCAGCTAAAATGAAAACAACAGACCCGAACCGCCCGTGGACCCAAGCAAGTGACTTTTCTTCTACTTTTGATTCAAGCAGTGTTTCTCAACTGGGGGTCCGCGAACCCCTATTGGTCCATAGTGTACTTGCAAGGGGTCCTTGCAATTACAGTGAGGATGACATATATCTCAAAAATAAGATTATTTTACTCAAATGTGATTGAGAATTTTATCAAACTAGACTACAGAGGGTAACATGACTTTGTTTTCTTTACTTACATGTTTCACAGGTGTAATATGTTGTTTTTAATAATAAATCTCACTTCTTTTTTCATTGTTTAAAGTTACTGCATGAGGCTGTGAACACAAATTTAACGCAATATGAATCCTTTTCATATTATGAGTCCCCTTTTGCTCCAGTGAGCCTGTAGAGATGATAATTGAGAAATGCTATCCTTGTTTTCCCTAAAATAAAGAGTTGTAGTTGATTTTGCCTCTACAAGAATTAAATAATGTTAGATAGAGAGCACTGGGGTGATTGACTCTTGGTGTCTATTACACACAGGATAGGTGACAAAAACATGAATGACACGTCTTCACCCTGTTTGTATTAATGTATCTGATGAATACAGTTTATTAACACAACACCAACATCTAAAAATAGTTTTCAGGACCAGGAAAGTCATACATTTTTGTGAATTTGGGGGGAGGGAGTTGGGTCCTTCAGGGTAGTTAAAAAACATGTAGGGAGTCCTGGACTCAAAAAAGGTCGGGAACCACTGCTTTAAAGAATATCCGTACAGAACAATGCTCTGTGGAGTGCTTTACAGTGCACGTCTTTCTTGCTATTGTTGGAGATGTTGCAAAAGAGGTTGCATGTAGCTAAAGCCACCCTCATCCTCTGGTTTACACCCCCATCCTGAGGTGAAGGTGAAGCAGGCAGTTGAACGGCATGAGGGATCAAGCTTTACCGCTCCGACCCATACAGACCTTTACTGAACCAAACCAGGCCACTCATGAAAATTTAGCTGTGTATTGCTTGCATAACGTCAGCACTGTTGCTTCTATGATATTGTAACATTAAAGTGCTAGTTTAAAACAGAAAATGAAAATAAAAGAAAATGTGTAAAAGTGCTCCTGAAGTTCTCACACAACTTACGAGTAAGGCTGAAGGACTCAAACCAGGAAAGACAGGGACTTTCTGAGAAGTGGGAGGCTTTTCTCTAGGCTTCTCCTCCTCTGAGTCAGAATCTTTTTGTTTTACTTCCTTTTCATCTGAAAAAACAACATGGTCATGAAACATTAGCCTTATTTCTGCCTGGAGCAGAAGTGTTGCACTGCTGTTTACTTTAAGATAAAAAAAAAATACACAAGCTCTGTCCTTCAAAGAAGATAATATTATGATTCTGTAATAACCTGTGGAGTCCCGAGTCCTCCAGTCTGGGCTCTCCTTTGTGGACAAACCTTTACGAAACACTCGAGACGGACGTGATCGACTCCGCCTCTTACTCAGGTCTGCCTTGGATCTCTGCAGGCTGGTGTCGAGGAGCGGGGCTGAGCTCTGTGCACAGACACACACACACAGAATAAATTAAGTACTCAGTGCATGCAGGAAATGATACACACTTCAACTGTCACTGCTCACAAAGGAGGGAGGATTAGCAAGAAAATGAATAACCCACTTCAGGAAACGGAGCCGGCTCTTCGACTATTTGAAAGTCAGTGGTATCAGTGTCTTCAGGGGCAACTTCAGGAACTTCTTCAGTAGCCAGCCATGGACTGAAAGGAAGGTCAAAGCAATTTTAATCCTTCTTGAATAGACTCAGTATGAAAAAGTCAAACGGCTTCCTAAAAAAATCAGTATAGATATGAGATTAATTGCTCTTTATTTCTCAATGTTCCAGTCTAAAGGTGCGTTCACACCGCAAGCGACCCAGCTACCAAAGTCGCGTCGCCCACTGAGGTAGCGTCGCGCGTCCATAAATAGCCTACCTGTTTGGTCGCCTGGCGTCGGCCGTCGGTCGGTGACGTCACGTCCGCTCGAGTTTTACCGCGATCATATCATACATCTCATAATAGGATGTATAAGCGGACATTATTCCAGCTCTGTCCTTTTCACTCACTTATCAAACACAAAACTCTGCAGCTGATGATGCAGCAGCATCCTCTGTGAGTTTACTGCGGTCCATCTGCAAATGTCCTCACTGAGATTAGTTCCGCCTACGCGGAAGTCATCCGCCCTGTAGTCCGGATGAATAGCAGCACCGTCACACGTACACACACCGCTGATTGGCTGATGGTGCACAGCCACGCACGACATCGCCTGAATAGATCAACCTTTTGTTAACTTTGACATCGCGCGACCAGTGAAGTGGTTGTCTTGTTGCCAGCTGTCGCGTCGCGGGAGGGTTAGCCCCGCCCCATCGCGGCTGTACATTCACTTTGAATGGAGAGTGATCGCCGAGGTAGTACAAGTAGCGTCCGGTGTGAACGCACCTTTATGACTTCAATTTTTGACAAGAGCAGCTGCCAGACTTTTGAACTGGACTTGTATATACTTCATCTATACCTTATTTAAAATTTTAAGGAATTGTATCTTTCAGGCCAACAAATGCATTTGATGTAGATGTAAAATCAATTACAGTAGTTACACAATATCATATCAAATAATAATTATTATTAAATTGTGATTTTGCCCCAATAGAGCAGCCCCTCTTTAAGCACTTAGTGCTTTTGTCCCTGAAAACTTTGGAGCTTTAAAGGCCTTTTTAGCACAACATAATCCTTCAAACTAATTTTTCAATAAAATTAGCCCACACACTCTTGCACTTGCTTAAAATCGTTTGTATAAACCTGTACAATCTGTTTTTTTCCCCTATATTAGTCATTATGTAAACTAATTTGATCACCTCAAAGAAGACAGACCCTCATGATCACTCCCAAATCTTTAGCACCCCACCCATGAGGGTCCTGGACCCAAGTGCAAGAACCATGTCTCACCATCAAACAGGACCGCTTATTATTTCACTCACACAACTAAATGTCACGGTTGCTGCTGTTTTACTTTCTTCTCTCTCCCAGATGTTGGGACATGCCTCACCCTAATAATAAATGTGAGTAATCGACTGCAACAACTTGGAGGCACCGACATTTCAAATCCACAGGCAGAAAATGAGTCTATGAGTGACATTTTGTATTTATACATCACATCTACCATCATTTCTTTATTTGTGGATTTCTGTTAATTGAATATGGATGCATTTTTTAATACAATTAAACATAGTTCCTGTGAGCCGATACACTGCACTTCTTTGTCTAAAGCTGATGATAATTTCTAATTCATTTACTTAATTTGTCTTTTAAGAATCCTGTTTATATAATAAAACAAGATTTCATAGCTAAAAAACAGAACAAGTGCTATGCTGAGTGGGGATAGAATCGACTCCATCCATGACAAGTTCTCTAATGACAAACAATTCTATGAATCAACAACCTGAGAAATGAAACACTTTAACTAAAACATAAGCACAGCTCTTGTTTAGACTTAGCCAGCACTTAACCTTTGTTATGAAAGTATTCTTTTTTTAGCTAATAATAATAGCCCTGTGATTAGCTAGCAACGAGTCCAGGGTGTACTGTGCCTTTTGCCCTGTGACTACTGGGATAGGGCTTCATGAGACCCCAGCACTATTGCTCATGGATGGATGAAGCAGAAATAATTTTACTATCATTCCAAATATTGTGGTCAATTCTTACAGAAGTGAATATCTCAAGGTTTCACTGCATCCATTTGTTCTTTCACAGCACACTGTTAACAGTTATTTAATTTTTATCAACGTATTAATTGTGCTTTACTATCCACAAGGGGGCACAACACCTAGCTACTTAGAACCTGTCAGGATTGTTTTAATATTCTGCAGCTACCCCAGCTATGCTGTAACCAAACTGAAGCATAAAACACTGCAAACAGAGCTTAAATAATAAACCATATTTTCTGTCATTTTCTTGCATCCTGTAGCAGTTTAAAAACATTTCTAGAAATGTATGTATTTGAAATTTGTAGTTAATTGCAACAATATTGTTCTACTGGTGAAAAAAAGCGTGAAAACATTAAAAAAAACTCTGCACACTACATGTGTCATTTGATTCAATACTAAGGTTTGACCTGGATATACAGTTTTCCACATTAAAACACTAAACATAAAGAGATAAAAGTATTTGGATCCACAGTTTTAAATGTTGACCATCAGCTTCACTGAAGACTTTACTGATCATTCTGAAGAGAAAAAAAGACAAACTTTGGGCTATGTCCTCTCACACCGTAGAGTCTAATAGCTATAGGGCGTCTATTTGCAGGTTGGCTCTGCCTCACTTAAGAACTGTGCCTTCAGCGCACAAACAAGAGCTGACACTTCAAACCTGCCTCATCCTGCCTTTCTGTGTCAGAATACATGAAAAAAATTAAGTACTTTAAGGCACCGTGCAGCTGTCAGTCAGTGGTTCTCACTGTGTTGGTTCTGTTTGGTGCTCAAGTGTGGCCTGCTTCCTACCTGTTAGTGTCAGACGGCTCCTCGCAGGCCTCAGGCTGCTCAGGCTCAGGCTGCTCAGGCTCAGTGTCTATCAGAGCGTCTGTGTCTTTGTCCTCCTCTGCTGAGACGTAACTGTTAACCTGCACCTGGGAGACAGAAACAGAGATTTTGGTTCAAAGCGGAAATGGACAGGAAATCATCTTTAACAACAGAACTAGTTAGGACAGTTTCTACAGTTGGAAAACATAAAACAACCTAACTTAACTAACTAAACAAATTTCTGCTTTAATCATTTAAAACTTTTGGTGTAAACTAGGCAGGGTGATAAGGTTTTTGATTTTGGATCATCCTGTTAATATCTGGAGGTAAAATCTGCAGCCTTCTTCATGGTCACAATATTCAATAGCATTCTTCTGAAGAACTTGCTAAAATCACTTGTTTTTTAAGACAGTTGGCATATGGTGTATGGACAGTGTTTTGTTTATGGGTAGACAACTCAATGAGTCAGATATGAAAATTTGTTTTAATAGAGGATAAGAGAGCATCAATGGGTGAGCCACAACTCTTTAACTAAGAGTTAGAGCTGCGCATGATGCGATTACTTTGAGGGCTCAAGTCAGCAAAAACATAATTCAATGCTCAAGTCTCATTCAAGATACAATTGTTTGTTGTTTTGTATTGAGTATAATGAATACTGTCCAGTTAAGAAAATGAACTTTACTCTCTCAGCAGGTCTCCTACGCTTTTCAGTGCTTTTACACAACAAAGCTCCACCATAACTTCACCTTGAAGCATTCACATTAGTTTCTTGAGGGCTGTGCCAATTCTTGGTTGGATATGGCTTCGATGCGTGCTTCCCATACACACAAAGCTATAGTCGCTCACTCACAACACTTCTGTCTCCTGCTCAGTAAGCGTGCCCCCCTCTCTTCTGTGCCACGCCCCTGACATTAACCCCAGAGACAGAGCAAATGGACCTCATTCCTTCACTAAGACATTCAGAGTAGAGACAAAGCATCACAGGGGCTTTAGCGTTGCAGTCTGAAACAGTTTCACTTCTAAAGCAAGGAGAGGGCTGAAATTAAGTAAGAATCTGTCTCAAGGATGATTAGGATAGAAGTGAAGCATCACGGGAGCGTAAATATTGCAGCTTGAAACAGCAGCCTGAATGGGGCCTAAATGTCAATGTGGATGTGGGAAAGGTGACCATGAATACAATTGTATTACCTTTTTTTCTATGAAATTTGTGTCCCTGTTCACCACATCTTGACTTTATCCTGGAAAAACCCACTGCTTAACAGTAAGACATAATGTCCTCACTCTGTCTTTGACCCAGGCATATTTAATGACACCCTGTCACTTGTCTAGTCTATCAGTTTCATTTGGGATTAACATATGAAGGCAGAAGATACAGTTTTGTCTCTTCTTTGTTGTTATATTTCAGAAATATATAAGATTTCTTATTAGCCCTTCTCTTTACCATTTAGAAAACAGTTAATGAGGAAATAAAACTAAACTCTACATCCGACATTCTCCACATTAGAACTTCACATTGTGGAGCTTCAGCAGGGAGAAAGTGAACCAAAAACTGAGCCAAGATCACTAACTACAGAGGACTGAGGACCAGCCGAGCGTGCATCTTTTAATGAGCTGGTCACAGAGGCTGGGCTGTCCTCAGTAAACACCATCAGCAGGAGTGTTGACACACACACACACGCTGAAACACAGGAATACACACCTGTCAGACTAGACACTGATGATACATATATGACAATAACGTCACGCCCACATGCAGGAATGCACTTGCTCACACACATTTAAATAAAGGCAACACAGAGCACCTCCTCACACACATTCCTTCAGGCTCACTTCAAGTTTTGTCGAGAGGCACATCCCAGTGTTGAGTAATGTGATAGTCACCTGGAAACAAAACAACACTTGAGTTAATACCACCAGATCTGTAAAAGATTTCATTCTCCCTCTGATAATCTCTTTCAGGCTCTCATTTATCACTAAAAGCCTCTTTTGAAACAAGACGTTAGCTCTGGTGACAACAAAGGAGGGCTGATTAGTGTGGATCAAACAAAGATGGAGCATATTCTAGACGGTCAATAATGAGATTCATTTTTTTAATTTAAGAGACAGCATTGTTTTAATTACACAAAATCTAATATAGATTTTTTTTTTAACATACAACTTTATGGTAACTTATAGCAAGTTTCACTGTACCAAAAGGTGTAAAGGCAGGGGCATCACAGCATAAGAGCTTTGCTTGACTATGCTTAAAATTTTATTTGTAATTTATTGTGATAAATTCCAACTGTCATGATATGTAAACTGCAAAGGTATATTATTATTTTGGTTGTGATAAAATTGCAATTGCAATGCTCTAGAAAGAACTGTACACCCACAAATCAAATCTAAATAAGAATCAGTTCTACACATAGGTGACAATTCTATAATAATGTATTCATTAAATATCAGTCTTTCCTGCATCACAGAAGTGGCTCATCATATATGAATGGGTTTTACAATTGCATATTGTTCCTCATGTGACTTTTAATTCTCCTGATGATCCACAAGAGATTTAGTGAATTTATTTTCTACTTCTGGTTTGGCAAGCATAAAAACTAGCTTAGTCACCAACTCTGTAACCTTGGCTGCTGCATGTAAATTATTCTCATCCTCTTAGCAAAGCAGAGACAATACAGTCCCCCAAACCGTCAGTAGACTTTAAACTTATCTATTCATATCAACAATGAACACATGATATTTTGGTAATCATCACTTTCAGTTGTCTTTGAGGTAATGTTGTTGCTGATTCTGAAAAAGTTTTAATTCTTCCCTGAAGAAGTAAGTAGAAGTATGTTGTGGACTAAGGGATGAATTTAGTGGCTCCTCACTCAGGTAACACTGTCAACTGCAGGGGGTCCCACAAAGCTAACACACCCCACAGAGCTAAGCAGACTGACCGACCTAAACCAGCAGCAACAGATCAATCACAGGCTATGAGTATCAGCAAATCTCACACATAAATGTTTAGTGGGCCTGCAGGATATGAGGAAAAGATGGGCTGTGCGACAACAGTATGTAGACAGTGTTGGTGTTACGTTTTTGCAGCGTGGCGTTGAAGGTTTGGGAGAGAAAAAGAGGGAGCTTTTTGGAATCACACAGAGCAGCATGCACTCAAATCCATAGCATCACCCTGAGTATGGATCACTGCTAAAACTGCAATGATTAAAAGGTAAAGAAAACCACCTGGGCCATAACTTCTTTAAAAACATTGCCTTCTTCTGTCTATCTGCATTTGAAAAGCCTGATCTTTGGTTAGTTTGCCTATGTTTTGCAGGTGCTCAAAGATGTCCTTTGCAATGGCTCCATTTTTTTTCATATACCAATGACAATGAAAGTGCATTTAATTAACTACAGTGATTCATATTTGTACTGTCTGAAGAAAAAACATGACCAGGGCATCCCTGACTGACACAAATATACTTTTCATCCACTTAAAGTAAGGCAAAAAAATAAATAACAAATCAAATGACTTTCCTGTTATAACAATAACAAATTAAATATGGCATACATGTAAGCTAGCAGTATCCCGTATTTGCTCTGTATGTCATTGATAAAGGACAGCATCAGTCATCATTAGGGTTTGTGTTTCACTTTAAATTGATTATTCACTCAAGCTGTGTCCACAGCTCACTACTGTTAAGGGTTGTTACTCATGAAGAATGAGCTGGAGGATGCAAATATTCTAACTTATAGACCTGGGAGACTAGCTCTATAAGTAATTAATTCAGAAATAAGTTGCATTTTCTACCTTAAATGATTTGAGCTGTTGGGAATGTAAAATATACTGTATAATAGTGCTTTTGTCCACACATACATTTAGCAAAGTATTTGGTTAGCCCCCTGTTCATTGTGTAAAAACTGAATACTGCAGTAAAAATCCTAACACAACAATTCCACATACTTAAGACTGCTTATGTAAACACTCTACCTGTACAGTGTGCTGTACAAGTCCAAACAGAGTAACCTTTATTATAGTTTACTGGCATCCCAAATTTTTCACGGTTAGTGGCATGTGTGAGACTCAACTTGTTTATCTCACAGAGGAGAGGGTTGAACATACCAGGAACAAACACAGAGGCTGTAATCACCACGCAAACACAAGCACTATCATCAAAACAGTCCATCTGATAGAAGGTTATAGATAATTAAGTAAAGGGGGTACAGCCCTCAATTGATCCCTGTGTTGTTATCTCAGGTAAATATAAACCTAGACACACAAATATGTTTACAAAATAACAAGCAAGCTGGAACTACCACTTCAAGCAACATGGACTTCAGCATCTGTTTCTCAAAATCTGTAGTTTTTGCTATCCAAACATAAATTATACTCTAAAAAGAAATCTGTCTTAAAACAGACAACAAGACTTGCAGTTTTGGCAGACTTATTTTCAGTCCAACATAAAGCAGCTATGAATACAGGGGTGTAAAGGGATAAAAAGCATATTTGAATAAACCTTATCTAACAGTGGCACTCTTTGTTAGTCTCCTGTTTATGACCCACACACTGATAAAACTCTACATTTAGAAAACTCTCTTTGATAAGCATTCTTCCGTTTGCTGCTTCCCTTTTTAATACTGGCATGCTTGCCTTTCAATATGCCTTGAAATATTAGGCTGTGAAATAATTTGGAGTATTTTAAGAACCTAACAGAGCAGCCAAATGCTTGGCTGCTTGCAGTTAATCAAAAGCTACAGTTTCATCTAAAATGAGCTGAAAAAAATGTGCGACTTGTTTAAGTAAAATAAGACTGAGGAGGCACATTATTTAAATGTGCTTATGTTTTAATGAGATAACAGACCATTTGTAAGGTTGTGAATTGATGAAATTTCATTGATACCACTGCCTTTAACAACTCTGCTTATAATACAACTTTTAAAAACCTTATCAATTTCTGCTGATTTTACGTGTGGACAAAAGCTGGCCTACAAAATTGCAGGTTTCAGCAGCAACACTGTCAAACACCTGACTCTCTTGACATTTAATGAACATGCTGGACAGATGAATGCTTCTGCAAGATGCTTGAGTTTCCAGTTGCTGAAAGTTGAGCAGGTAAAAATCGAATATTGTCAAAAATTAAGACTCAATTTTGACCATTTCAGGCCCCTGCAAGTGGAAGAGAAAGCAAAAAGACATATGGTATTAACTCCTTGAGTAAGTCGTGATCAGTTCTTAACTGGAATTGTTTTTTGATTCCTACCCCTGATCATCTGAGCTAATAAAATTACGCTGCATTAACTGTGTGTTATTTTCAACTACGAGACAATTCTATGATGCCATTCATTACGGTTGAAAAGACTGGTAAAAACTACTTACAATAATACACAAATTAAACAGAGGATAGTCTATGAAAAATGTTCAGTATCAGTTGGATTTTATCATTTTATTCATTCAATTTTAAACTGTTGCTCTCACCTGGGGGGATAGGACCCAAAAGTGGGTAACATGGACATTTTCAGTTGGTTGTAATTGTGGGCCTGGAAAAAAAGAGGGCAGTACAACTTCCTGTTAACTGGCTTGTTTTATTCTTTGTCCCTGCTTACACAATGCTGAAACAAAGATCAGTATCCCTTTGGGGCATTTGGATACCAAGCAATACTCTTGAATGCTTTGAGTGAAAACTTTTCCATGCTTACTGAAAAGAGCTTGTTATGCAATACTTCAGAATACTTATGGAGGCAATCTCTCCGTCCAAAATTGGTTAAAAGTGTAAACATAATACAAACGGACACGTGTCAAAGACTGCTCTGTCATCTGACATTATCTGTAGTAGTTGCTGGTCCATCTAAGATCAAAAAGTAAGGAAAAACGTGTGGTGGTGTACTAGTGGTTCAGCATCTTGAAGCAAACTGTGAAATTCCAATTTTCTTACTTCTTTTAAACAAAAGAAAAAAAAGAAACGTTTTAAACAGGAACTAGCTTTTTTGTTAAACACAAAAGAGTTATTAAAAACGAACACATCATTTGTAAGCAGTGCATTAGTAAAACACATCTCGAATGTCTCGTTTTGTCATGAATTGAGTTTTTGTTTCTATCACTACAGTTCCCTGCATGGTTTGCTATCACAGTTTTATTCTCTGATATTTCATGCCAAGAGGAAGAAAAGCTGTTAAAAGCAGTGCCTCTCACTTGGTTCAAGGCTATTCGCCATCATGAATGTTCACATACATGCAGGACGGCAGTTCTGATTGCAGGCTGTTATTGAGGATAAGGCATCGTCTGACTGCCAACAGTTGACTTGGTATTTAAAAGGACTGCACTGATGTCAAGTATGTGTTGAACCATTGTAGTTGTAATGAGGTCTTTGTTGTGCCGCATGTTTTGTATCATTTGACATCAAAACTACAACATTTATTACTGAAAAATTTGACTTCAGAGATTTTGATCACAGTTTCTCTTCAGGAGGTGGTGAAGGTTCCTGGTGCAGCTACAGTTGGCAGCTACTAACTTGGGAAACGTTTTACCAATATTTACTGTTATTTTTCCCTTTTAAGCAAAAGGCTGCAAATAAAAGTGCCTGTTTGACATTTGTCCCATATAATCTCATCCAAGACTGACTATTTGCTATTTATTTGCATGAAAAAACAAGAAAGACTTTTTGCCCAGCCTACTTGTGACTTAATCAGGTCAACATTCATCACAGACGTCCCAAGAACTTATTTTTGATGTTTCCTTCTTAAAAGTTTACTCAAATGTTGGACTTCACAGTGTCTAAACATTTCTATTTCAGCCCTGCACAAAACTGTTTCAGTGTAAATTCTCATGAACTCTGTTTGATTCAGCCCCTCTACTGAAAAGGCTTCGGCGCTCTAGTGCTGTGCTCTAATATTTACTGTGGATGCAAAGACATTCCCAGACACGTTCTTTCACTGAAGCTGCCTGTGGTCTGAACAAACACCTGGCTTAGGAGCTGTCTCTTATCTCAGGGAGGTGGTATGTCCTATCATGGCATCATTTTTTGGGAAAAGACTGTTGAGGATACATTTTCTGAAAAGTGGGACCAGCTACAGAGAGAGACGATGGCTTTCTCTCTTGCTGGACACATTTATGTACAACAATAAAAATGAGTTCTGTATATATAGAGCTTTTAGACTGGCAAATGAAATGATTATGAAGCGTAGGGTGTTTATATGCATACGCTGAGTAACTGTAGTAATTCTTACTGAGCAGCTGTCAGTGGCTCTTCTTTGGAGAGACTGCCGACCTCTGAGCGATAAGCGACGCAGGGATCTCCTGCTACGTCTGGCAAAACTACGAAACGGTGACATGCCTCTCTGATACCTTCCTCTTCCATCATCTCCGCCTTCATCCTCTTCCTCTTTAGCCTCCTCGTCCTCCTCCTTCTTCTCTCCCGCAGTGCCCCACACCATCTCCAGGGCCCCCTGCAGGGAGCGACGCACATTTCCCACCCAGCCTGCCACCTGCTGCTGAGCGACTGACAGTTTTCCTCCAAAGTACTGCATGGTTTTTAAAAAAGGCTCAAACGGGTCACAGGCGCTCAGGTCATAATGGGAACTGGGTCATCATGGATACTGAGGTGTTTGACCTGTTCTGAAGAGTCTCGGAAATTGGATCTGAGATCGGTTTTCATTTGAAGGACAGCAGACATTGAAGAAAGCACAAAGTGTGAAGGAAGTCGTTGTCATCCAAAATGAAAAATAAGCAGAACTCCTCTTTTGTCTCCATACTTTGACTTTCCACACACAATCTCTGGATCACAGTATTATTTGCTCTCGGAGTACAGGTAAATAGTCTAAGAGGGCATATGTTTGCAGAGTGACAACATTATTTCCCTGCAGCGCTCACAGTGATGGACCTGAGATCACCAACAGCAGCCAGCCGTTAAATGACTTTCCTGTTCTCACGTATTTATCCATTTAAAGATGCTGACAGAAGTCGATGTGCTTCAAGAAAAAAAATGCAGCAAAGGTAGCCCTGCATAAACACATTTCAACATACACCTCTTTTCATGTCTTTCTTTTTTTGTTCAGACTTGTTCTTGCCACTGTCAGTTTTTCCCAGCTTTCATCAAAACTCCTCAGTTATTCTGTAGAAAAAAAACAGCAGTTGCACTGGAAACACTGACTAATCCAAACATTCGAAGTCAGACACAGAAACATTGATCAGCCATTTATCTCCTCCGGTCCTGAGTGATGCAAGAGCATGTCAAAACAAAGTAGAGCACTGTACTCAGAAAATCCCAACAGAAAGTGAGGTGCACCACCCTCCGGAGGAGTCCATGTAGGTAAATGCAGGTAACCGGATGATGGTCTTCATTAGAGGAGCGGGCACAGAGAATTGCAGGCTATTGAAGAGCTTAGATGGAAGTTAAAGAATTTAGGCATGTTAAATTACTGCAAGAATGGACAATGGATGAGAAGTGTCTTGTCTGGCTTAGCCCATCCTCTTTTGTCCGTAAGTGTGGCAGAAAGTATGTGAGGAAGGGGGGTTGATGGGTGTTCACGGGACGGGGTGGAGAGATAGAGGAGAGAGAAAGAGACGGAGAAAGAGGGGCACCATGTATGGACATTTTGACATGCTGCCCTGTTGACCAGATCCAAATGAGGACATGATGACCACATACAGTTCTTCACACTATAAGATCCAGCTGTCTGTCTGTCTGTTTGTCTGTCTGTCTGTCTGTCCACCAGTAGCCTGCATGAGCTGGCTGCACAGATCATGTTTGCCCAGTAAACACTTTCCTCATTCTGCTGTAAAAGGAGAAAAAAAGCCTCTCCTGGGATTCACAGTCCCCTCCCTCTCCAGAAGTTTTCTTGCAGCATGGTGAGGGAGCATTTCACATATCATCCTAACTTTATCAGTGTCTTACTTTCTTTACCCCTAATGTAAAACAAGGGGTTTTGTGTGAGATAGAAGTGTCATTTTCTGTCGAACAGAACAAGGAAGTGAATATTTCAGAGCAGCAGCACCACCCTGTGGTGAAACAGGGCTGCACCTACACAAACAGAACTACCACTGGAGTGACCGGACACTTGTTCAATGATTTTGCACAAAGGCCCTTCACAGAAGCTCAAGGCTTTGGGTAATGCTTTATTTGCTGAAGCAAAGTGTTTCCTAGGCATTGACAATACAACCTGGTTTGTTGACAGCCACCAATGAAGGGTTTTTTTGTCAACTGTCTTATATTATTAATTTTAATTGGTGCATAATTACACTCTATCTGTGCACAACAAAAGCGTCAAAGTAATTTCTGCATTTTCTTCCTAACAAATACACCAGAGATGGTGCAATATTTCATAATAAACATTCGCATTTGTATGTAAAACCTACTGCCAATAACACAAGTGAACTCGACCTGCTGTCAGCTCTGCCCACCTTCTCAAGTCACTTCTTGTTTTGGAATAATGACTCCATTTAACAATAGTTGTGCTTATTACGAAGCATTTAATTCACAATAGACAAGCATTTTTGTGTAAAGGATAAATTTCACAAATTGAGGAGAAGAAATATTGTAGGCTTCCTAATTTATTGTTTGACCTTTTCACAACCAGTGCAGGAACGCGAGACGCACGGCGGAAGCACGCTATAGCACTGTATGCTCAGAAATGTACTAAATGACCTGCTTCAATTAATTATGGTCCTGCTCAGGACATTTGGATTACAGCGACGAAAGCAGTATGAAGGAAAATAGGCACGCCAGGACTTTTATGGACCTTTTTTCTTCAGTGCTATAAGCGTGCTTCCCTGTTAGATGGACGCTTGTTGACAGCTATGTAATCCGTCGGACCCCCGGCTGCATTTGAGACATCAAAAAAGTGCTCCAGAGTGTTGCTCAGCATGAGGGTGAGTAGAAAATGAGGCCAAATTGTTGTTTGGGTGTAGTGTTCCTTTAAAGCTGGTGTCTACGATTTGAAACCGCAGCCTGCCCCTCCTTCCCTCACCTCTCTCCTCCGTGTTCCAAGATCCCGCCCCCAGCTCGTGACGCCTCATATAGCCCCCTCGGACTGAGCTACGAGCGACTAGCACAATATATCAGCAGCAAACTCAATCAAAAACAGCTCAGCTCAACTGAAAGTATCAAACACGACAGACATCTCCCTTATAACACACAGCAGTAGTCATTTCAACTGGACCGGCGGCAATGCGGGTTTGGCGCCGCCAGAGCAGAGCCGAGTGTGGGGGAGGATTAATCTTTCTCAGCCTGTCCTCCCCAGCTCAGCTTACAGTGCTAACGATTAGCGGCTAACAGGCTAACCCGCTCCCCTACAAGTTATTAGCCCGTGCAGGCACAAACTAACCAGAGTTATTCAGCAGACATCTCCCACTGTAGTAAACAAAGCCATTACCTGATCAACCAGGGGCGAAACGGCCGATGCTGAAGGTCTGACGGCCGGCTGAGGCTATTCAAGCAGCCGCTAGCTCAAGCCTGACCATGGGCAGAGCTCCGGGGGGGGGGGGGGGGGGGGGGGGGAGGAGCAGTAGCTAACGCTGCTAGCTGCTCACCGGAGGTAGAGGGGAGGAGGCGGCACCATGGGCAAGATGCTGCGTACTGCGTAGTGAGGGAGACGAGGGAGAGGGGAGAGGAGAAGGGTGGTCTGCAGCCAGACTGTCTTGGGAGAGGGAGGCGGATTCCCGGGTTCGGCGCTAGGCTTTTCCGGCTCCATGATAGTTCAGTAGCTAACGCTGCTAGCTGCTCACCGGAGGTAGAGGGGAGGAGGCGGGACCATGGGCAAGATGCTGCGTACTGCGTAGTGAGGGAGACGAGGATTGGATGGACTCATGGACTAACTCACGGACCAATTAATAGTCGCAGGTTCTTAGGCTTGATTGGTCAGCTAGTATGCAGCTTTTCAGCGGATATACTGAATGGATTTTTTTCATTCTTTTTTGTCTTTATACTGTGTAGATAGGACCATAGGACCATAACAGCCTTATAAACGGTGTTATTAATATGTACAAAGCTTCCAAATCGTAGACCATAGCTTTAAAGTGTAAACCCAGAAATAGACTATCAGTATCTTTCTCCCTTATTATGAGACAGACATCCAACAAACAAGATCCTGCTTTACTTTTATATAAACTTATTCTCACATAAACTATTAAAGATAATGTCAGATAGCATATACACATGGAGTGTCATTTTATTGAATAATGTAGACTAACAGAGGAGGCAGGCAGACGTTACAACAGGCCTACACACGACTTTGGGCTTGGGCAACAGAACACACAGTCAAAGAAAAATGGTGGGCTATCAAAGGGAAACAGCAGATCTGAACAATTAATTGAAATATGAGCCTTCACAAACAAGCCAACGCAACAGAATAAATGTATTGTAGTCGATCTAAAAGTAACTTTCAACATGGTCAATAACATTCCTGAAAGTTTGCAATAATAGTTCTTTTTCAAACACTGATAGATGCCATTAGGTGAGCTAACGTTAGCAATGAGACACCTTTAGCTTTATTTGTGCTAAAATAATAGAGAAAACAATTACAACCACAAGTGTTGCCGAAAACACGACGACAAACGAAAGGGTCCAGCAAATTATATCTCATGCACTTTTTTTATCTTTTTCTAATATATTAAAATTATATCATCATAATTATATCAAACAGTTTCTTGCAAACTGTATATTTTTCCAAACCAGTGCATCACCTACGACTGAAATACTGAGACAGAAATGAAGAATTGAGTAGTAGGTCACAGTTACTGGTGTAGCAGTGTTTGACGTTTCATCTTGTGTTTCCCAGATAACAAAAACACATGTGTCTCTCATGGTGGCTCTGCCATTGCAGTTACCAAACAATACATGTCCTTTTGCTTTTATAAGCTTTGGAAATATAACAATTATTTGTGGCATTGTGAGAACACAGCATATTAGTTTTAATAATCAATACAGACACTTTAGTTTCAGTTAGTTTCAGAGTAATATTACTTTGAATAGAGTCTAGATGTCAGTTTTGATTATTTTTAAATCAATTGCCCAGTCTTAATTACAATATAATTTTAGAAATCTCTATGAGCCACACACAAATCAAAGATACAACATCACACACACACTCACATCATTTAGGCATTCAGTGTTTGGTGTTTTCATTAACTTTGCAAAAATGCTGCATGTCCAAACAGGCGGTTAACTGATATGTCCTGACTGGTGCAGCAGAGTCAGCTGATCATTTACTCCAAAGCTAAGTCGAACAAGTGCTATCAGCTGCTCTGTTTACTCTGAGCTGTTTCAGTTTGATGTCTTCTCTCTCTGTTGAATCAATTTTTCATGAGGCTGGAATGTCAGTCTGTTTCGTTTTTAAGGTGTGACCTGAGTTCGTGCACTTAATAATGTTGGGGACTTTTTACTTGTTTGTATTATTGTTTTTGTTTTTTTCCTTTCAAGGACACTTACACTGCTTACCCATATTTATGAACAATGTAAAAACATTTTAGGGCCGAAGGCTGATGAGAAATATTTCTGTCAGACGGTACATTGATTATAAATGAGCATGGGTCTACCAGCTTCTCTCAGACATGGGTTGTTGACTGCAGCTGTCCAAAAAATTCAATAAGTCTTTAAATGTGCATCAACTGAAGCAGAGAATCAGCTCTATGTCAAAGACGGCTTGCAGACAAAAATGTTTTATCAACACATGGCAGCACTTTAATTTAACTGCAACAGTCTACTCCAGAGATAAAAGTTGGCAAGGTGTTTAATATTGCAAATATTTGACTGGCATAATGGGAAAAAAGACTTGATGTCACAAATTATTAAAACTACAACTATATGATTCCAGCATTTATCGACCCTGAATAGAATAAGGTTGCTAACATACCCAGTATACTGGATGCACTTTCCCGAACTCTTTTTTTTCAAAATATATAAAACACACTATTCCAGTTTTTGTTCAATCTTGATTGAAGATTGTTGTTGTTATTGGTATTTGATATTAAAGAGGACAAAAAGCCTCAAAATCATATTATGGCATTTACAATAATATTTGACAACACAGTAAAAAATATAAATAATATTTTATCATTGCAGCATAACGTCAAAGACCTTTATTAGCGTGAGAAACAACTTTCTTTCTGCTTGTCTCCCTCCCTAATATTTTTATTTACACTCATTACATCTGATCTTTGAGACAGGCAGCAATCAAACTGGAAAATACTAAGAACATAGCACTTTCTGTGATAAAGGTACCATGTTCAAGCTATTTTTTATCTTTTGTTTTTTGCACATTTTTGATATACGACACTCTTAAACCATATGAAAATAAAAACTGCTTCTGTAGCTGACACTATGTACACAGTAATATTACTGTGGGATAATAAATATTTATGTTTTAAAATGCATTTTAGTAGTTATTTATTCATACAAATTCTTGACCATTGTTTTGTATTGTAGTGCAGCAACCGGTAGCTGGTTGACAGCAGATTTTATCAATTAGACAATTGACCCTTCGCTAAGCCCCTCCCACAAACAGCTACTGTCCAATCCCACGTTAGCAACCGTAACTATGCACAAGAGGCCTGTCAAGCTCTCAGCAGAAAACACTATGCCCTAGCAGTGTGCATACGGAACTAGCAAGTCTGACAGTTGATATCCGAGAAGTTTGGAGGTTGGTGTTGATATTTTTTTGTCTTCTCCAAGCCCAAGACTCAACCGGAAAGATGCCAGGTGTGGATAAAGCCCGAGAACACCTACGTTTGTTCTAAAGTAAGGTGCTAACTAACGTTAGCTAACCATAGCTCCGTGTTCTGGGTAAGACAACATTAGCAGACGAAGGGGCCTCAGTAGTAGGTCACTTCTGTTAAACCTTGAGCCACTGGGTAATATTTAGGCAAAAGTAATACTAGTTACAGCAGAGAACTTCTGACATACTGTATCTGTTCGCATTTTTATGAACAGACGCCCTAGAAAGGGGCAAACACAACGATAACAATAACATTATTAATTTCAATTCAAACAAGATATATATATACATCTACTTACCCTGCTGGACAAGAACATTGTTGTTCTTGTTCTTATATGTGATTATTTTAAAGCAAAGTATCAACACGTGGGCTGCTTGACGCTTGCATTGAGATCTGCGTGCTTTCCCCTCTATTTTAATGTCCTCTTCATTTGAACTCCGACATTTCATTTGGTAAATGAAACTCTCAAAAGCATACTGGAGATCTTTGTCAACTCCTTTTTGATATATCTGAAGAAAATGTCCAGAAATGAGCAGATATTTCCTTAGGAATATCACTCACCAAACCACTACAAACTCAATTTTTCTCATTATAGGCGGGAAAGCTTGACAGGCATAGCAACAGTAACCAAGGGGGGTGGGGCTTAGTGAAGGGTCTATTAGATTTCTCTATTACTGTTATTATTTCTTTCACTGTAACGGACAATACGTTTTATCCTTATTAAAGAGTCCATGCTTAACATAACTGACACTAATTAAAACACTTAATAGCAAATAATATTTTGGAACCTTAAATCACACAAAATTGTCAAAAAGGACCTTTAATTAAAGAAAGAAATAGAGAAACTGTATGATGTATCATGTTTTCAAAGCTCCATCGTGATATGGATTTATCCATTAGGCGTGCCAGTACACTAGGACTGGGTATTTCCAGCAACCCCACGATACGGTACGTATCCCAATACTGAGGCCACGATACGATATGTATCCCGATATACATATATTGTGAGCATTGACTACGTTTTTAACAGAATTCCCAGCAACTGTTGTTTTTATTACATGAAGAAAAAGAACAAGGACGAGTTTGAAATAATTTTTCAACTTAAGAACTTTCATTCAGGTCCCCAAAGATGGTAGACCTATATTTAAATTTGGAACATGTGTTTAATCATGTAGCTTGGCTTCTACTTTGAACTGTGCCATTGTTAACATTACTCAAAAGTGTATTTACAACAACTGTCCAACCATTGAAGCCGTATCAGTTCTGTAGGATCCGTATCAATACACATATCCCCAAGCAGTGCATGACGATATTTTGCCGTATCGACATTTTGAGCACAGACCTACATTACACATCTCTGACATATTCCACTGAATAAAGATAACTGAACAGGTCAAACTGGTAAAAATTACATTTGAGAAAAACAGTCATCGTTGTCTTAAGAATAAAGGAATACTTGTGGTGATTCTCATTTCTGCAAGGATATATGTCCCTCCTTTTGCAAGCATCACATGAGGCCACCACCAACTAATGGATCACAGAGCTAAACATAAAGAAAAGTAAATAACATGTGTAAACTTTAGTTGGACCCGCAGCAGGCAGGCTAAATAAGATTAGATAAGATAATGGCAGATCAAAAACAAGACACGTCACTGTTCCTGATGAGACATTTGTGTAGGGCAATAAAGCAAAGAAACACTGCACTCTTTTCAACTTTCTGTACAATTACAACAAACACAGCACAAAAATACTGCAGACAAGGACAGGAACTGAAGAAGAATTATTTGTTCCAGCAAAAGAAACAAAGAAAGAACATTTTCCAGAGCCAGAGCAGCTGTTCCCTTGTTTTTGATTTTATGCCAAGCTATGTGGTTGTTGTCTTCACTTGATATATGTCATACAGATGTAAGAGTGCTATTAGGTTTCCTATCCAAATCACTACAAATCAAAACCACACATCAAATTTGTTACAGCTTAAGTTTTACTGATGACATAGTCTCGATCCACGATGATCACAACCAAAAATAAATGCTAGACAAACAAGGTGGTAGCCTCTTCCAAATGGAAATATATGAACATATTTTCTAACCCATTGCTGCTGGAGATAACTATCCAAGATGTCAATGAAGCTTAAGGCCCCACTCTATCATATAATCATACAACGATGTTTCATTTGTTTGCTTTTACTCTGTAAGACAACTGTCTTTACTCTGTTAAATGAAACAGAAGTAAAGGAAAGAGACAGATGCAGAGGTGAACCTCACTTCCTGTCAGATACTGAAGTGTTATGAATACACGTCTCTGTAAACACGTACAACAAGACTTCAAAGGTTGATAAAGTTTTGTGTAACGATGCCAGAACAGATTAGAGTTTCTGCATCAGAAGCTGAAAGGCAGCTGAATGACAGAACTGGACAGCTCTGACATAACAGGTTATTCTCATTTTTCATCTTTTTCATAAACTCCTACAGGCTAAGAATTTGGTGGAGACACATTTAGACATGTGTACAATCTCTATTATGCCTTTTAAATGTCACACCCCATGAGTCTATATTTATCTTCCTCCAATCTTGAAACCCTATTGTATACTGACAATATGTGCCCTTGGGAACAATGGTCAACTTCTTAGTAATTTTAGTACAGCCGGTAATAGCCTTAAAAAAACTCCCTGCTAAGACTCTACTTGCTGAACTGAAGTGCTGCATTTTAGTTTGCAACTTAAGAAGTTACTGTTTTTTAGTTTGTCTCATCCTCTGGAGAGCGCCTGCCCACCTATTCCTGTTAATTCTCAGTTTCACTTCAAACAACTAGTTTTAGATTGGTTTCATCCTGGCTTAACTCTATGAGCCCCAGAAAAGAGCATTTATGGAATTTAACTGGAATTTTTATCTCAAGTTTACTAACAGCACCATGTTATAAGCTTTCCCGGGCCTGTCTTAAAGAGAAGGCTGAAGCAAAAAAGATGAGCTTATTAGAATGGAGGTCAAAATGGACATTTCATTGGAGTTTCAAAAAGTGAAACCATGTTTATGCCAACTGGCTTTGGTGGCGAAGCTTAAAACTTTTTTTTTTGGCAGCACCTCCATGCAGAAATCTATTACAGAAATACCATGATCAGACGACTGCCAATTAAAGATGCATGATAGAGTTTTTTTTTAAAAAATGCCAGCCTAGAATTATGATTATTAACATTGGTAGATTCAAAATATAAGGCTATATTTACAGCCAGTATTTTGGCAATGCAAATGAGCCATATATAGTCAGGTTTTTGCTTTAAAACAGCCAGAATATAAGTACCGCAGTGCCCTATGTTTTAAAGTGACTCTTAAATATGTAAGGCTAACAAATATATTAGACCACCAGTCATAAAACAAGACATTAATATTTTAAGAATCTTGCAGAAAATTGCTCAAAGTTGAAAATGTTATTGTTCTTGGAAATACATATTTAAAAGGAATGAGAATTATTAAACCAAATCCACCTTAAACAACTTCAATTTGAGCCAGCTCACAGAAATCATTCAAGCAAAACATTCAATCAATTAAACTATTTTTTCTGTTAGGAAATGTTAAGTTTAGTTTGTTTAGTTCAATTTGGGACTTTATTCCATTCTGTCATCAAACAAAACATTCAATACAAACAAAAACTATCTCAATCATGTAAATGAAAAGGAGCTGAAAGAAAAAAAAAGCATAGTCTTCCCCTGTAATGAAAGAAAATAACTAGAATTTGAGATCAGACATTCATGTCTATCTGACGACTCACAGTGATCTCACACCACAACTTCCCATTCACTGCACTCTCTGATGGGTGGAGTGTCTATTGAGTGTGTCCATCAGTACTCACTAATCACCTTTGCACTCATTTATGCTCATTGACATGCCACTGATGTAATATTACGTGCATTTGTGGGCGTAGTGTCTGTGAGGACAAACTGAGGACACATCATTGACACTGACTGACGGATGAGCATCTCTCCAAAATTAGCCAACAAAAAACAAATGAACTACATACGGAAACCATACTGGGCCCATTACCACAGAGGACCCTGTCTCAGACTAGTTTACATGTCTACTCTGTGATAACTGGGAATTTAAGTGCTGCTCAATGCCATATTTCCAAAAACTCCGCATTCATTTTCACTCATATGCTCTGCAATGATCTGAAACTGTCCAAGCAACAATGGTAGGATGTCACACTGGTACACACAGGTCTACTATAGGAGGAAAAGACATTTCTGTCTGGTAGTGACACCAAAACAAGACTCTGGCCAAGCTTGAAAAGCACAAGAAAAGTGTAAAAAAAAGTTGTATATGGGCCATTCTACCGAATTTGTCCAAAGTGCAGGGTTGGAATTTTTTTTTTTTAACTGTTTTTTTTCCCAAAACTTTGTCCATACACATGTTGTACCATATCTAAGATACATATATCTTGTATAGTGCGGTCAATATTCATATTTTAATTTCTGCCTATTCTTGAAATGTTTTTTCCACTCTCAAAATGTGTCACAACCGAAACATAGCAACACACTGCAATAAAAGGCATTATATTAATCTGTTCATATTGTACTTCCATGCCCCCTCCAAAGAATATTTTTACAAATTTTTCTTGAAGGGTTTTACAACAAAATCATTAAAAATGACATTTTAAACATTTTCCAAAGTTCAATTTCTAAGACTCATTAAAATCAAAATCCAATCTTTTCTTGTAAAATGAATTCCACTGATTATGTACATCTCAGAGTTAATGAGTTATGAAATTGAACATACATTTAACGAAAAGCCATCATGAAATGTTAGTTGATGACTCAGTATCCTTTATTTTTTTACAAAACACCCAGTGTTTCGGTTGTGACTGCACTATTTTGGTAGTGACCACTATTTTTTTGTTTGCAAGGTTGTATCATATTCCCTCCACCTTATTGCTTAATATTAACTTCAAACATGTCTTACATTGGGAATATTATGAACACAAATGTTTATAATTAATCAAATGACATTTACTTTGAAGGCCAGCATTAGCCTACTCAAACATCACAACGCATCTACTGTAACATTAAAAAGTAGTTAAAGCAGTTAAAGCAGTTTTTTCTGTCACACATAAACAATTATTTTTTTTTACACATTAAACATTCCTGAATGTATTGACTTCTGCCAAACAGTTGAGCTGGGAGTTAGAGGGTCAAACATGAGTTATAATTATTGAACATTCTGAAGATATTGCTTTTAAAGGTGCTATGAGGAGAATCTATTACTGGCGACACTAAGACTCTGCTACCCATGAGCACGCGCGGCGACTGTCGTAATGCTGCATTCCAGTAACCTCAGAACTGGGAGTGACATCATCTCTGACTTATCGGCGTTCCAGTTGAAGTCTGAAAAAAACATGCCGATCTACCAGGCTATTGTTAGCTGTTGTTAGCACGCCCTGTGTTGTTGTATGAAGAATGTGATTATCACTATGGCAACATTTTTGTAAATATAAGTCTAACAATACTATGGCTGCGGTCGAATAGTCACCTCCTAAGTCCTTTCCCATCTACTTTTCCTTAAACCTGATGGAAAACGTCATGAGGTTAAGGAAAGGAGGAAGGAGAATTCAGAAGGACTTAGGAAAGGAATACTGCCATACAGAGAGAATCCGACTAAACTTTCACGACGCTACATCGTCATGTGATGGTGGATGTTACTGCTGCGGTGAAACTACAATTTTCTGAAGGTGGACTACAAAAGACGCATCATTGAAATGCTCATTAATCATGACAATGTTGTTCCTTTCAGACAACGTTGAACATAATAACCTGGTAAAAATTACATCTGCATAACCGATGTTAGAAGTGAGGATTTAAATAAATCTGTCCTCTCATTATCATCATGAACACCAACCAGTGCATGAAAATAAATGAACTGAAGGAAAGAAAGGCACAAACTGTTAAGACCACAATCTAATGGTGTACAAATGATTAATATTGAACCATGTTTAAAACATAATCAACATCAAATGTCTCATATCCTGCTCTCTTCAGAGAATCAGACTGCTGGAAAGTTAAGGCAGGCTTTGGTAAACTTTAGAAAGGATGAACAGCAGTGGGAACTCACATGGTGAGACGGATTTGTTCGTCATTATTCGATTGAATTCGGATGCAGTCGGAATACGCGCTGTTTATAAAAGCTGTTGCCGCGGTGAACTGTGGGACAGAATAATCTCCTCTCCTTTTGTAAAGGATGGTTCAGTGTATCCAATGCTAAAGGAGATAATAAAGGAAGCACTGAGCCACCTTGCCTATGCATTTAAACTATTCAAACAGCTCTAATCACAAACTACTTCCGTTTCATTTCACTCCATTAGGAACCTTCCTATGCAAAAATGACTTTTCAACCACGGCCCCTGTGTACAGCTGATCTCGAGCAACACACCCCAGTCAGAAGTGCAAATAAATTTATTATTACAGGAGCTAAATAACTGTTCACACTGGGGGCATCCATCCTCCATTGTCAACTCGGGGGTGGTGAGGTTTCACCGATTTCCCAGCAGGAAATTTCCACTTCGGGGGACGTTTCAGTTGTAGTCTCCTACTCGAAACTCAGAAATTCCAACTTCCGACTACAACTGGAACGCACCACAAGCCAAAGCGTGTGTTTGTTGTGATGCTAATGAATGCAGCTCGGACCTTCCTCAGAACTCTGCATTGCTTTACAACTTCTTTTTTCAACAACTTACAGGATGCAAAGCGGCGAGGTAATGTATCTCTTTCTAGTTACGTAGCGGTAGTTTTTGATGTGTGACAACAAGCCATTTTTAGAAAACTTAGTATCATAGTTTTGTAGCCGGCTATATATCGCTACTTACAGCCCGGTGCTCTAAGACGTGTCTGAATAATATAACTTTTCTCTGGTTTTATTTGTCTTGTTCCTGAAGTTGAGTATCCAGGCCAGTCCAGCCCCATCCGACCTGACCGGAAGGCTAAGGAATAGCATTCATAGATAACCTATTTTGATGCTATAAAACTCATCTTAAAGTGTGTATTTCCATCAGGCATATATCTAAAAGTGAGACTTTTTGTAATTATTTAGAAACTCACAGTCCCTTTAAAACATCTCTTTTTTGAAAAATACACACACCAGAAAGTGTTATGCAAGAACTTTAATGAACTTAAAACAAAACAAACAACTTCTTAAGAATAACGTGATCGACACCCTTGGGCTAAAAGTCTAATTTTTCAAACATTTTGTTTTGCCATATTGGTGATTTTTTCATTTCTCCCTGTTGCTTTCTCCTGATGCTTTATACTATAAAACATGAATCAGCATTATCTACATGTTTTAAGAGGTAATAATGATCAAACATTGACTTAAGTGAGTGGACCATTACATGTTGTCACAACCGAAACTCTACCATCTGTTTCGGTTGTGACAGTTTTAGCTAATTTTAGCTAATAACTAAAAAATGCTACTAAGCACATGACCAGCAAATGGATGTTTGAACAGGTGTACACCCATAAAAACATAATGTGTTGCATTAAACCTCCAAAAGTTTACCTAACTGCAGAGAATATGTGTTTGGTAGTGACAATTAAAAATGTTCCCGACAGATTTTAAGATTTTGGAACACATTTACTCCAAAATGATGAGAGGCAACTACTCACCATGATGCCATGAGGTACAGGGATGCTGAGTCTCTGCCTGATCAAAAATGCAGGGGTGTGGCTAAAAACAGGCTCAACCTATGTGGTAAAACTATCTGTGTTTCGGGTGTGACATGAAAGCGTGGGACAGCATTTTTTGAATGATCTTTTTAAATTAAAAAAATAAACGCACATTACATCAAAATCTTTTCAATGCTGTTTAAAAGAAATCAACAAGATATTTTAAAAAACATCATTGAAAAAAAATACAAAATTGTTTTAAGTATTATTTTCATAGGTCGAAATTTAGGGCTTAGGGTTTGGGACAACCACTTCCCAATAGAAAGTACACTATAAATGATGATTTTGTATATATTTAGCTTATTACTATCTATTTGCTGTCTTGTGTTTTAAATAGATCATAACAGAATCTTAGTAAATTTGTAAAGTCTGAATTCTCAATTGTTTTGTTGCATAGCTTTTTTAGTGTGGACCAGTTTGGACAAATTCGGTAGAATGGCCCGTATAGTAAATACAAAGACTGAAAGTTTGCTTGCATGCACTAAAAGACTTGTTTTTTTAAATACAGTTTGACAAAATCTGATCCAACCAATGTTCTTATTACCAAAGGTCACACCAGGACAACAATAAAACTTCGATTTATGGTGCAGCCCTAGGAGACAGTAAATTGATACTCCTCCTTGCACATGGCACGTACTAGTGCCTTTGTTGCCATGCTTGTTTCATTACTCAGTTTCGCACCTACCCATACACACACACACACACACACCCACACATACACACTCACACAGGATCTTAACCTGTGACTGAATCAGGCTAAAGCAAGAATAACAAGATGTTTTTCCTTGTGCTACAGGATCGGTGGTGTGTTAATACAGGTGAGGTGTGTGCATCTGCCAGGCTGCTGTGATTCATTGCTGGAAAAAAAAGGCGCATTTACATGTACACTACTGTCTAACCTCATTTTCTGTGGAGCAACATAGAAATAAATCAAGAAAAAATGAGACCAAGATGCACTTACTTCCTGTTTGTCCTCTTCATCTTCCCTTGTCTCCTCCTCCTCTTTCGCCTCCGTCTCCCTGACTGTGTCCATCACCTTGTCTTCTTCCACAAACTTTATGGAGATGAGCTGTACCTCCTCTGAACCTGCATCTTCTTCATCTGGACTTCTCTGACTTAATGTGGGCAGTGGGTCATATGGTCTCTTCTCTGGCTCGAGCATTTGACTTTGGCTGTGGTTGAGCTCCACCGGTACTAGGCTTTCTTCTTCCTGCTCCTTCACCTGGTCCTCTCTCCATCTTTGTACTGATGGGCTTTCCTCTTTTTCTACTTTTTTGACCGTGGAGCCCCATCTCTTTGGCTTGACAGAAAAATCGTCAAAATCAACGTCAATGGGGGCTTGTTTGACCGAAAAGTCATCATAAGCAACTTCCAATGAACTCTCTGACGCTTTAGACTTTTGAGGAGCGTCTTTTGAGTCAAAGCTGATCAAACTTGCTTCGTGTTTCAGCCTTTCTTCCTCTAGCTCCTGTTTTCTCTCCAGCTCTTCTTTCATTTTCTTCTCCAGCTCAGCTCTCCCTCTCTCCATCTGTTTCATTTCCTCTTCCTTTCTCGCTTCCTCTCTTTGTCTCTCCAGTGCGATTTCCCTCATTCTCTCCATCTCTTCCTCCTGGAGACGTCTCCCCCTCTCCTCTTCCTCTCCACTTCCTAAACTCTCTGCCTTTTTCACCCACTCTTTTTCCCACTCATCCTCTCTCTGTTTCTCTATGTGCTCCTCGTGTTCATACATCAATCTCTCTTCCTCTTCCCTCTTCCTTTGTCTTTCTTTTTCCTCCCTCAGTCTCTCCATCTCTTCTCTTTGCCTCAGTCTCTCCCTTTCCTCTGCCAGTCTCTGCACTTCCCTTTCTTCCTGCTCTTTTCGAAGTCTTTCCTCTTCCTGTCTTGCCCTCTCTCTTTCTTCCTCTTTCTGTCTCTGCAGCATCATCTCTCTCTCAATCTCTTCTTCTCTCCTCCTTATTCTTTCCTTCTCCTCCCTCAGTCTTTCCATCTCTTCTTCCCTTTGTCTCAGTCTCTCTCGTTCCATTTCCTCCTGTTGTCTTTTGAGTCTTTCCTCTTCCTGTCTTGCCCTCTCTCTTTCCTCTTCTCTCTGTCTCTGCAGCATCATCTCTCTCTGCCTCTCCCTCTCCAATTCCTCTTCTCTTATCCTTTGTCTTTCTTTTTCCTTCCTCAGTCGCTCCATCTCTTCCTCTCTTTGCCTTTGCCTCTCTCTTTCCTCCTTCAGCCTTTGTATTTCCTTTTCTTCCTGCTCTCTCTTGAGTTTTTCCTCTTCCTGCCTTTCCCTCTCCATTTCCTCTTCCCTCCTTCTTTCTTTTTCCTCCCTCAGTCTCTCTATCTCTTCTTCTTTCTGCCTCTGTATTTCTCTCTCCCTTTCTTCCTGCTCTTTCTTGAGCCTTTCCTCTTCCAGTCTTGCCTTCTCTAGGGCCTCCTGTCTCTGTCTCATCAACTCCCTCTCCCTCTCCATTGCTTCCTCTTGTAGCCTCTGTCTCTCCCTTTCCTCTTTCAGTCTCTCCTCTTCTCTTTGTCTCTGTCTTTCCTTCTCCTCCTCTTCCCTGAGCAGTTTTTCCTTTTCCTGTCTCGCCCTCTCTTCTTCCTCCTCTCTCTGTTTCATTAGTTTCATCTGCCTCTCTTTCTCCCTCTCCCTCTCCCTTTCCTCCTCCTGTAACCTTTCCATTTCTAACTCCTTCCTGCGTTTCTCAATCTCTTCCTCCCTCAGCCTTGCTCTTTCACTTTCCTCCTCTACCCTCTGCCTCTCCTTTTCTCTCTTCCTCTCTTCCTCTTCTTCCTTTTGTTTGCGCTCCTCTTCCATCTGAAGTTTTGCCTGATCGTGCTCCTCGGCTCTCCGTCTTCTCTCGAACTCTAGGTGTTTCTGTCGTTCCTCTTCTTCTTTTAGAGCCTCGTTTTCTTTCCTCTGAAATGAACCCACTCTTCTGTAGATGGGAATAGGCTCAGCTACATCCTCCTTGGAGGCCTCCTCCTCCTCTTCCTCTTCTTCTTCACTGGACTCAGGGTCTGAGCCAAGGGGCACTGGAGGCCCTCCATCGTCTCTCTCCACTACACCGAAGTGAACAGAGCGCCGTTTGACTTTGTCTCTCTTTAGAGCACGTTTAGGACTACCTGAGTCCAGGTCGTCAGTGAAACTTCGACTGCGGGGTCGAAGCTGGACCTCGCCCTTGTTTGATTTGTCCTGTGTGTTGTCCTCTGACGTCTCATCTCGGCGCTCCACTGGTTTATTTTCTGTAGGAGCATCTTTGGGTGTTTCTTTGGAGATGTCGGGTTGTTCAGCAGGTGAGACCTTCGCAGGATGATCCCCCGTCTCACTGGATGACGTCTTGGCTGCCGGAAGTTCAGCATCAGGTTTTTTGGGTGTTTCCACTGCTGCTGGTGCAGCTGCTGGCTCGGAGCTGTGGAGAAAGTAATAGGTCAGTGTGATAATATTTAGCTGTTTGGCTCTGACTGACAAACTGCACAAACCTTGATGTGCAGTTAACTGTTTAAAAGTGTAAAGTCTGTGGTTTTCTGCACCCTCCACTTAAAATACTTTTCAAAATTATCTCAAACAGAAAAACATTGACCCTTATGTAACACCCCGGCTCTGTAGAGGGGGAAAGGAGGTTACATAAAACCAGCTGGAATTGGTTAATGAAAATTATTTATTACAAAAGTAAACATGTCTGATATAAACAGAGAATAGCCAAGAAAAATGACCAATGAGTGTGGCTTATATCATAAACTAATACCGAGCCACTCGTAAGACAAGTGCCTCAGAAACGTGTAGATAAACAAGGCGACTCGTTCCTGCATAACATTTAAACAAATAAAGACACAAACAACATGAAGCACAGTGGCAAACTGAATCAATGAAGCTGCAGTCTGAATGATCAACTGGCCAAGTCTCTGGGAACATGACCTCAAATTTGTAGAACATAAATAAAATATCAAAGTTTAATGCGTCATTAAGCATCCTGAAAACTGAAGGGAGAGAAACCAGCTGTAAGTATTAGAAAACTTTGTTCTTAAACAGCTTGCTTCACAGCTAAGGGTGTGGTCCTCATCGCTTTGACATGAGGAGGCTGATTTAGAAAGAGAAAAGCAGTTTTGTGGTTGGGCAGGACTTTGTCTTTATGTTTAAATAGGCGAAATTATTCATTACATAATCAATTCTTGCTTAAAGTCGATCTCCCTTACATTCAGTTTCTGAACACCCTCAAAAACATATGCAAAAAACAGTGCAAAGATCAGTCCTAAGACTTTTAGATAGCTGATAGTATGTATATGTGATCATAAATATCTTGTGAATAATTTTTTGGTTGATGTGTGTTTCCAGGGGCCTGAAGGGCTGCAAGCCTGCTGCCATTGTCCTCATTGGCTGATGTAGAGCTGCAGTATAAGCTATCAAGCCTCCGCTATCACCATTAGTGACTGATGAATCAAACTTTCATTGTCAATGTAGTCTGAACATACAAAAAACATAAACACTTTTAAGCTGAATGCTCCTTTTCCATTTTTATAAAAGTAAATCCCTTTGTATATTTCTACATTTTCCAGTATTTAGTGTCATACAGTGCAATGCCTCAGTGGTTCTAGCATGGCTTGGCTGTACAGTCAATGCATTTCACTGTCACTCTGTATGGAAGCATGTGACTGATAAAAATCTTGACCCTTAATAAATCAATGTGTCACACAAATGAGACCTGTAAGCTGGAACACTGGATGTGTTGATCACATATTTTTACAATTTTGTCATTCTCCATGTGGTTGTCAGCCACCCCTTAAGCAAATTACTTGGATTTGGTATCGGAGCAACCTAGTGCAGAACTTGCTCTGAAGCCCCTCTGCAACTTTGCTTGTGCACTCTACACTTGTAGATGTTTGCTGGCAATCAGACAAAACCACACAGAGCTGAAAAATGTTAAGTTCAAGCTGTTCACCAGACTTCATTTGTTTACTTATGACAAGTCATAACAACAATGCAAAATAGACCATAAAAGAATTAGACGAAGGCGTGTGACATCAGAGGTTTGATTATTAGAGTAGCCTTTAGAACATCGTGGATGCATTGGAATGGATGATGCCATCTCAACCAAACTTCAGCTCAACCCAATCATAGACAGAGAGGCCATGTTGAGACGTAACTTGAGACCTTCTGGTCACAGTGACTCTGCGTGGACGTGCAGTCAATCATGTCCCCATTTCCAAATCCACAATTAAAAAACAGACATGATATAAAAAATCATCAATCATAGTGAGAGCACAGCGATGTATTACATATTTCGCTTAAGCCACTTTTAAAAAAACAGGCTACAATATGTTTATTTAGGCCGTAAAAAAACATCCTGGAGGCTGCCCTCTTGCACACACCTATTATAGCAACTTGTATAATGAACCTGTTGAACTGTTGAACCTTTTGTCACTTAAATAAAGGAGCTATAGTGACAGTGTCAGGCTGTAGTTTAATGGTCTGGGTCCTGTTTAACAGTGGGCTGTCTCAACTAGGGCTGTAATCAACCAAAGAAATTGTTGGTCGACTAAAACACAGCAATTGTCAACCAAAAATCGACCAATCGACACACACCCCCCCCCCCCTTGCGTGTGCCTCTCCTTCTTTCTTTCTCTCCACACAAGACTCTTTGCTTTCCAGTCTTCATCAATGAAATGGGCAGTCATTGTCATATAGGACTCCATTTGAAGAGACGTACACATCTGTTATCTTTATCTATCAACTCAGAAACTTTCTCTTCTTTCTCCCTCGTATTTTGTCGTGAGCGTGTGCGTAATTGTCTGGCGCGCCGGCACTGAATATCCAGATTCCAATGTTTTTCTTGGCCTTCCACGACACCAATGGGTCTCATACCCTCAGAAATAAAATTGTCAATTCCTTCTGTGATGTCGTTTTTGCATTTGGGTGTTTATATGAGGCATAAAATCCAGCGCGGACTGGGTGAGGGATGCCGCCGCTGCAGCGCGGGCAGCGGGCAGGTGCGCATGCATTTATAAAACAAATAAACGATTATTAGACTACTAGAATATTGAAATGTTCTTGAATAAAAATACTGAAATGAAATAAATACATTAAAATGGTGTTCTCAGACATGATGTGGGTGCTCAGAAAATACCCCCATTTCACTTGATATGTTTCTCCTGATGAAATGAACTGCACGGGACAAAAAAAAAAAATTGACACATTTGGTCGACCAATCAGAATTTTGGTCGACTGGGCCCGCATCGACCAATTAGTCGACCAGTCGACTAGGACTTTACAGCCCTAGTCTCAACCAAAAGGTTTGAATGTCATTCTCATTTTTTATACTGAGTTGTCCTTTGGCAAGACAGTGAACCCCAAGTTTTACTTGAAGACAGAACCACATACGTATATATGACTAAGGGGTGAACCATGATAGTCCTGTATTAGAAGAGTCATTGAAAACATGGTTTACCTGCTAAGGCTGACTTGATTATAAGCAAGGAGGATTCTATATCAGCTACAGGGCTCCTAAATATGTTATTTTATATAGATTTGACTGTTTTCTTAAAAAAATGCAATCATGACTCACCATCATCATCTCTGTAGTTAGCATTTGGCACTTTAATTAGCACTCTTTTTATTTCATTGTGTGTAATTCTCATGTTCCCCTAACTCTGGTTTATTGTGGAAAGTATGTTGTTTAGGTTCTCTACAGTTTATGTATGTTGGTTGTCTTTTAATATGCTTGGTATGTTTATTCCTATCAATGGTTTTTAGTAATGTGTTGACACTAAATTTGCCAATTTGCTATTATCTCATCTATTAATGCATTGTGTCCCATTTATATAAATAAATAAATCACAAATCATTGCCTTCATTGAAAAATATCAACCTAACAATACTTTTAATGTCATTCTGACCATAACTCACGTTTAATTAATCTTCTTTTCAACATCAAATATAAAACCCAAAACTAAATGATTACACTAATTGCAATTTCCTGTACTTTTTATTATTTATGAGAGGTTTGGTGTTTTCTTTTATGTAATCATTCTACATTTTTCTCACCTTACCTTTCTCATTGCTCTGCACTTTGCAGTAACACAATACTTAATCATGTTAAAATGTGTAAAAGCATAATGTCATAAAGAATAATATCAGCATAACATAACAGGGAGACTCTATTCAGCCCCAACGTTTCTTTCACATTCGATTTGACTTAGAACAATTAGGGATTCACAACTGAACTAGAAGACATGTCTAAGCCTGTTTGTTGTCAAAACATTTGTTTTGCAAGGTTAATTAAAGGTACTTAAATGTTTGGCAGATAGTGACCCCATTTCAGTTTTTGTGCTGTCATTTTTTGTTTGTTATGTGTGCAATATAGATGAACAAGCCAAATGAGCCTGCTGTATTGTAAATGCTGCCCTTTTTATGCCGTCACCTCTGATCACAAATCCCCTCCAAGTGAGATGAGCTGATACTGAACAACCACGCAGATTATTTAGTGATGTCTTCTGCCTAAGAGAAATTTACCAACGGGACCTGAAACACATCAACTATTTGTCATTTTAGAGGCAAGATCTTAAACTGATTTCACTTGGAGCCTTTTGGTGTGCAGATGGATAAACAATATGAGACCACTGAACAGTTTCTGAATTATTATTTTTGTTAAAGATACTGCACTTTATCACTAATTACCTTGAACTCAAAAAAAACGTGTGTATTGTAACTTATTCTATTTTGCCACCATTCAATATGTATTATCATGATGTGTGCTGGTTATCATTTGGCCAAATCACCCCCTGAAAGAGACCTTGATCTCAATGGTTTTTTTTTTATCTGGTTAAATAAAGGTTAAATAAACGTGTCACCTAATAGTCCCTTCACCAACTTGACTATAAACACATCATAATCTGATGTTATATTGCCTTCTTGATATTGCTTACTTACTTTTATCTTGCCAAGTTCATCACATATAAAACTGGAGTAGTTTTTATGACTGAAATATTTCAACTTTTCATTATAACTTGTTGAAAGTGTCAGCATCACTGCTTAAAATGGACAGAAGAGCACAGCAACACAGAGCTGGCAGAGGTTGGTGCAACTTCTTAACATCATTTATCACTCATGAAATGATCATTCTTCACTTAAATAATATGCTGGTATACTTCGAAGTAGCACAGATTTGTTTGAAAAGACTCCTCGCTTATAGCGTCTGTATTTTGTTTTGAGACTGCTAATTATGTTAAAATCTGCAAAATACTCACATACTGAGTACCCCTGATCCACCTGTATTCTCGATCTGCTGCTCTGTTAGACCTCCCCTTCCCCAAGTGGTCTCAGTCAGTTCTGACTGGTAGACCAGTTGATTTGCCAGTTTAATGCTGCTCACACCATGTTGCCATCAACTCTGCGTTCATTCCTCAGTCTGAACTGGGCTTGTCAGTCTGAAGCAAAGGGCTTAAACTGCCAATACAAAATTGGCAGGATGTTTTAGGCGGCTGCTGCCATTGTTAGAAAGTTACATGGGAGGAGTCTTGTGCATATACGTGCTGTCTCTTCTTCCCAAGTCCAGAAGAGAAAAAGTTTATGTTTTATTTCTTTGTTTGAACATGGGAATATGGATCAATAAGTGCAAATGTTTAAGAGATTTTTTACAATCAGAGGGCTATAGCCAAAAGCAAACTAGTTAGCTGTGACTTTGTTAATATTCTTCTAGGAACATCTCTAATTTGAATGCATGTGAATGATTAATCCTCATCCAGATAATAGGTTCAGTACTTGTCAAAGAACAACTTTATATGTTGCCCACTTGCTGATGAGCCTCTCTGGCCAATGTGGGGCAGATATAAAGCTTTCAAGAACATAATCAAATCTAATCTACAATTTCACAGTTTCCTTTTAAAATGATGTTTATTTGTGATTTTATTACATCATCTGCATAATCACTGTCATCATCACACCCATGTAGCTAAGGGTAGCAGCAGCTACCAGGCTGGTATGGTGAGGGTGAGAACTGGACTTTGCACTGGAACATAAACTAGTCTTGGTCTAGTTTATGTACTGAATTTGCACTGATTTTTTTGGACTGTCATACAGATAGGACTGTCACGATAACACATTTTGCAGGACGACAATTGTCCAAAAACATTAGTACCGATAAACGACATTATTATGAATATTATTTTGAAACATCATTTTTTCATTTATGTAATCATAATATCTGCCGTATCAAAAGCAATTAACTTCAATTTCTTAGGAGTATTGAACTGCAAATGAAAGTTCAAGAGCTTTTAAATAAAATAAATCAAAAAACAAACAATATAATAATTAAACAAATAAAAAAAGAGAAAAATAAAACTATGAAAATGAAATAATCAATCGGACCCTCTTTAGGAAAAACTGCATGTAAATAAAAATAATTAGAATAATCAAAAATAATAAAAAATAGACCCTGTCTCTGTAAAGAGAAAACAAAACTCCAATAAAAACACACACAATAATAAAAACAATAAATAAAAGGGAGTTTATACAGTTCTGGAATTGTTTGTGGCATGTGTTCTCCCAGTCAATTCGTACTGTCTGTCAAACGTTTGGAACATTTCTCGAAGTGCTGGCTTTTCAACCAAATTAAAAGGCTGCATTTCTTTTGTAATGTAGCAAATGACACTGTCTGTGAGCGGGCGCCATTTTGCGCTGCTTTATTTGAATTTACTTTGCAGACAAAACGCCACAGAAGAGTTGACTATCAAGGACGTAGGCTTCACTGTACCTCCCCTTTTTATGCGCCACTACTCACAAACAAATGCGACATATCGTCTCATCGGTGTTCATGGGCTCACAACTTGTTCATTCTGTTTAAAACCAAAATATTCCCACACCGGGGCTGTAGCTTACAGCTCAGAAACCATCGCTTTCAGGCCATCATTCATGTAAGTGTTTGTTACTTTGTTACCCTCACGAAGCTCACTTGCAGCTCTGTGCAGATTGAATGACTGACAGATGGCTCACTCCGCTCATTCCGCAGTAGAACCAATGCGCGAGAGGAGGAAAACAAACATGCAAGCACATGACATTTTATCGAGGCCGGAAAACTTACAGAGGACATTTTATTTATCGTGCGGCTAATTTATTTATTGATTATCGTGACAGGCCTACATACAGATAGTTAATAAAGCAGGCCAGTGCATGCCAGTGGCTACAATAGTTGGACCAGTGATGGCAAATTTTTTCTCAATGTCAACCCCTTGTTTGACATGTTTTTAATGTTTTTGTGAATGTGCCACAAAGAGTGAAATAATGTTGAATGGAAAGTGTAAGTACTGTTGTATGACTTTTTCTCAGATAACAGGGAATCATGTACTGGAAGTTGTTGACTGGGCACAGCAACTCTCTGGAGTCCTGGCATCACATTGAGGTGGTTTCCAGCAAATTAACGGTAAACTCTAGGTGTTGATTATGACTTGGAGACTTTGGTCAGGCTCAGAGTCATAAGCTACAAATTGTTGCCTTGTTTGCATTTAGGCCCAAACCTATTCAGTGTCTTACATCTCTAATCATTACTTCAAGTTACATAATGCGTTTACCCCACATTTTGTCTTTATTACACTGACACACAAGAGATATAGGACCATTATGTCATTCCAGCCCCAACAGCTCTAGACTTGAACTTCTCACTGCATTACTTTTTTTCACAGAAACAGGAAGACCTTTCCTGCAAAGAAAGCTGAAGAAAGGGGCTCCTCTCCACCCTGCAGGGAGATTTTATCTGCTCTAATGAAGCACCAAGTCCTAACAAAGACAGGCCTCAGATCAGCAGTTGCACAACAGATAATAGGAATGATGATGGCCAATATCCAAACCACTAAACTCTAAGTTGATGTAAATATCTGTCTTGATTGTACTTGCATGAGATTTTGTTTTCCTTCCACTCATGCCTGAGCCCACCACCAAACACAGAGTCAAACGAGGATAACTCACCTCTTGGGGCGACTTCGGTGTACGACCTGAGGCTTTTTCTCGGACTCAGTGTTTGTCTCAGTGACCCAGTTTTTAATTCTCTCCTTCACTCCTCCTGTGCCATTAATAATCTCTGGTTCTTCTCTCTTTGCTGTGACCTCTGGCCTCTGTGAGGAGTCGAACAGCTGACTGATTCTGCGTTTTATGCTGCCACCTCCACTGTACTCCTCTGTCAGTCCTTGCTCATCGCACTCATCGTTTGCTGGCTCTGGTGGTGTCTGCTTCTGCTCTGGAGTTGGGGACTCGGGCTTGTTTGCATCATTTTTGGTTGTAGAGATGATGACATTGGGCTGGGGGGGCAGACACGGGCCACCTGACTCAAACTTGGAGGTAAGCTCTGCTGGCAGACGCTTCCTGGTGATGCCAAATCTATATTTTTGATCAACTGCTGATGAAACATCACTCTCTGATTCTTCAGGTTTCTTGGTGACTGAAGTTGGAGACTCTTCTTCTTTCTTTTTATCCTCTTTCTGCTCACGTTTCGGCAAAGCATCTGTGGACACTTTGTGATTTGTTTGGATGACATTGTCCTTATGAACTGGTTCAGACTTCGCTGCCTCTTTGGGTGGAGAAGTTTTTGGTGCAGGATCTGTTTTTTTCACCCCAGCATCAACAGTGTCTTTTAGTGGAGCTGCTTTGCGGTCTGCTGTTGTTTTCTCCTGGTTTTTGGTGTTTAGTTCACTCACATGGCTGGGTTTGCGATCAGAGGTGATGGTTTGTTTGGCAGGAGCTGGCGAAGTCTTCTGCGTCGTTGTCTTCGCGGTTGAACTAATCGTCTTTGGGGCGTTAATGGAGCGAATGCTGGAGTTCTTCTGCAATGAGAAAGGCTTTGGGGCCAGTCGAGGTTTAGGGGCCAGAGATGGCTTTGGTTTTGGGCTGTCCGCTTCAATGGAGCTCTCCATGACTGAGCTGCTGAAAGAGTAGAGGAGAGGTGGTGTTTACATACTGCTGTGCAAACTACATATTGACAAAGATTTAAAACACATTAGCACCCTCAGTCAGGACCAGGCCAGTCAGATGTTGTTGTTATAAAGATGATTGAAAAAGTCTCGTTAGTCCAGATTTTTTAAAAGTCAGTTGCTACTGCAGGGGCAAAAGCAAACTAATCAATCAAAGTGAACAAACAGAAAATCCCAAACAAAGTCCTTCTCTGATTTCCTTGTAGTGAGGCACAGTTGAACTCCATAGACAAATTATAATTACTTTTTTTTCCATTAACAGGGATCATCTTGGGGCTGCTTTGGTTTAAGGCTGTGAAAATAAAACTTAAAAACAATTTAAATTAATAGACAGAGGAAATGTTTCGGAGAAAGTTTGTAGATGTCTTAGAGAGAAGGATGGGGTGGTGCAGGGATCACATATTTTTGAAGGCCAATCCAGAAGACATTGTCAAGTAGCAGTTTAGATGTGTCACTGGGGGCGCCCCTTTGGTCAGAACTTCAACTGAAAAGTCAAATAATCAGGTACCCCAACTTTACCAGCTCGTAACTCGCATGCTTTTAAGTGGGATGTGATGTAATTCCCAGTTCTAATGTATTTCACTATAATATCTCTGGCAAAAGAAGTTTCTCAAACTCACATTTTGCTACATAGGATGTACAACTTTGAAAATCCAATTAGCTTTTCAACTTTAACACCCCTGACTTTCACCCCATTGTCATGTAACAATCACCACTAAAAGGACTGCAGCTTTGACAAAGTGACACTGTGAATCAACTTGCAAGGACCATCTGTTCAGAGAAACTGATTTTTTAATCAAATAAGTAATAATTTACACCGACATTTAAATGTTTCCATTTATCTATTGCTGTATAAATATTAAATCTCCCACTATACTGTCCACTTCAGATTTTTTTTACATTTTTCCAGCACAAAGTTGGCTATCTGCTATTGCATTTAAATCAATATATTAGTGCTTGAGTCTTCTGAGATTGTGTACCGTGAAAATCTGCTTAACTGATATTAGCGCTACTTGTGGGTCTTTAAAATGGTCATTATGTGATGTGATCAGGACAAAACTCAAACCAATCAACAGATGTGGTACTGGTACCAACAATTATGATTTACTGAATTGAATTACAGCATATGTTTTGGTGCCTCATTCCATACCACTACCTACATGTCTGACGATAGATGCTGAACCCTCTCTACCTTCTCTGACCAATAAGTTGTCAATACTGCCCTCACAGCCACAGCAAAAAATAAATCAGGTTATTGTTAAGAAAAATGAAACTCTTGCACTTACAGTAAATCTGAAAATATTTATTCTAATTCATTTAAAGGGATTTTTATTTATTCATTCACTCTTTTAATTAAAAAAAAAAACACTGTACTGTATTCCTGAGTCATTTTCTATTGTATATGTAAATATTCTGCAACAGATGGTTGGTAATAACACTGTCTGTGATACATATGGTTATTGATTATTTGCATTTGTTAATTTGGAAAAGAAATTACTTGCTGTTTGTTCTTGTTATTTCTTTATATTAATAAATACAGAGCTATACTTAGTGTAGTCAAAATCTTCACACACGCACATATAAATATCATACTGGACGAGCAGTGTTAAAAGAAGACAATGTAACCTGAAAATGTGTGGTCTTGACACCAGACATGTGCTTTATAAATGTTTAAGAATGGGATTTCCACAGTGGAAAGAGAGGAAACCACCTTATATTTGTATCTTTTCTTTAAACAAAAGACTCCCAAAAAGGACTGTAAGCGGGCAGGTAGGAGACTTGCTTTCAGTTACTGAAAATGGCTGAATGAGTCATCGCACACATCAACAATATGTTCGACAGTAATAGCACAATAAAACTAGATCTTTCATTTAAACAAAAACCACATAAAGGTAAAACCTGCTGCTGTTTAAAACAGGCTATTGGTTAATGTTATTTTAGTGAAAGTCAATGACCTTCACAGAGGACAGTCCACATTTATACAGTGTGTGAAAAGATAACAGTAATGTTTCCAAATTTGCCACAGCAGATACCTGAGGTATTGTGTGCAGCGTGTCATCTGGTTTGACCAGTACTGCTTTTAAACAAACCGGTAACTCCACGCCCCACACGCTTTTATATTGTGCTGTTCAGTGTGTCAGCAAAGTGATGACTGTGTCACTAACATGATCAATCCACAGCTTCTGTGTGCACTTTGGTACCACCTTATGCATGTGAATTGTTTTGTAATCATGTTTGTGAAATGGGATTAGAGTTAATGCCAAAAAGGTATGCACCACCCAGTGAGGTTTGAGAAATGTGTTTGTCATTTCATTCATTCATGTATTTGACTAAGCTGTAGTTTGGGCTGCTGAATAGGCTCTGATATAATATGAGCATTCATTAATGAACAAATGCCCATATAATACATTCCATACCCGTGTATTGGGATTAAATGAGGTAGGTTAATTAAGTGTGCGATGTATAAAGTACTAGTCTAAAGTTCTTGCTTTTTTTCTCAGTTTTTCATGTAATCAAAAGCTATTAATCAAAACATTTCAGTCATACATTTATTTCGAGCTACATTTGCATCACTTCCACATTAGAAAGAGCCCATGTTTTGCCTCAATTTTTCTGTTTGATGACTTCTACAATCACTTGTGTTCAAAAAACCTAGTTTTTTATTTACTGAGTACTCCTGATCCAGCTGTATTCTCTCTCTGTCTGAGACACGCTGTTAGAGCTCCTGTCCCTTTAAGGCTCCCTTCTCCCCAGTCTGCTCTGACTGGCTGACTAATCTGCCTTGTGGTAATCAACAACTGTTGAAAGAATTGAAATCCGTGTGATGTCAGTTGCCTTTGGAACATTGTTGATGTACATTGTTGAATGCTGACATAGTGTCATCTGAATTAACCTTAGCCCAGCCTGCTCACAGATGCAGAGACCATGTTGAGGCAAGACTGTACGCTGGATGCCTTCTGACCAATAGATGACTTCTTGCAGCCATGGCAATCATGTCCCTAATTTCCAAAAGATTTCCAGAGATCCTCAATAACATAATAATAGGTACTATATTAAAATGTACCTCCCGTACAATGAGAGCACTTTGCCACTAGCACGTCTTGGCCTGACTCTACTCAGCCCTACTCGATTTGCAGCGTGTTTCCACTAGCCTGGTACCTCCTAAAACAAGCTGGTTTTAGTACCTACTCTGCTCTGGTTCCAAGCGAGCTGAGTTGATACTAAAAGATGACATCACCAACTGCTGGCTACTGATTGGTCAGACAATGTCGTCATCGATGAGTCATGAGCTAGCATGCTAGCGGTAGCTACCACTATCTTACACTCATACGTCTTTTTTTTTGCCACTTGATAGCTCTCGTCCTCGGCTTCATTCTGTTGTAAAGCTTCCAAAACTCTCCTGTGCTTCTCCAAGGGTATTTCTTCTTGCCACCTGCAGCCGTCTTCTGCTTTCCTTTTTTACTCGGTTTGTGACAAAAAGCCACAGATTGTTGTGTCGGGCTCAAAATGATGTCACTGCAGTGCCGCTCAGCTGTTTACAGCGACACTGCACCCCATTGAGCAGGCGACTGGGGCTAATGGAAAAGCAGCACAAGGCGAGTAGAGTAGAGCCGGGTAGAGTCGAGTCGAGTAGAGTAGAGCTAATGGAAAAGAGCCAATCGATGAATCTAACTAGACCCAAGTTGTTTTTGAGGCTGTAACTACAGCATTTAGTACTACTGCACAGACTCCTTTTTGTTGGCCCTGGAGGTTGCAGCTTGTTAGTAACTGGTCATGCAACAAGTTGTCAATGACTTAACAATCATTGTAACGTCTCTGCTTTGCACAGGGTTTGTCTGCCTAAGTCAACTGGATTAAACTGCTGACAAAACAAGGGTAGGACATCATGAAGCCATTCACTCTTAACACACCTCACACCATAAAGTAATTCTGTTAGAAAATCTCTAAGACCATCACATAATCAAGCCCTCTTTGGTTTATGCCTACAGGGGGTATTTGGGCCAAAATCTGGGCTGATTATCTTGTCGAGATAGACTTTCTACAGAAAAAATGAGCTATTACTCTTTCCTGGCATACTGTTTCTGCATCGTTTTTGTGTTTTGTGATACTTTGGTCTTCATCATTCAGAAAGACAGATAATAAAGGTTTAATGATGACTGATACTGTCAACTGGTTTTGTTGGTCATGGTAAATATGTTTAGTTACCAGCATTGCTATGTTTTGGCAGTACCATTACAATCTAAAACATATTTGATTTATCATATAACTGTTGTAATGCAACTTTTCATAGGATTGCATTGTGGTGCAGAAGGTCAGTGCACGAGCATCACTAGAAGATTTCTGGTTTGATTCCCTGTGTTGATCAAGGTCTTCCTGTGTGACATTTGTATGTTCTCCCTGTGTCTGCATGTAATTATCTGGGCACTGTTGTTTCCCCCCCACAGACCAAAAACATGCTTGTTAGCCTAACTGGTGACACTAAATTGCCTTCAGGTATGAGTTTTGAAAATTGTCATAAATTTGCATTCTCTTTACTTATTTACTTCATCCATTAGTTATTTTAATGAATACACAATATCATTTGTACAATATCAGCATCAGCTGATATCGGCCTAAAAGGTTAATATTGTATAAGCCAATATGAGATGTTATGCTAATATTTACAGCTGATACTACGGTTATAAATATCAGCCATATATTGTCTTTAATACCAGCAAAGTACAAAAATATACCACACTACTTTGCCTTATCATAGCTTTAACAGTTTCATTTGTCCATAAGTTAAAGTAGTTTTTCTTATTTTTCATCTGTTCCTTCCATAAACAGACTTAGATTGAAAGCAACAAGTCAATTCTCTTACAGTAAAAACTTTTATCTTGAAGAAAAGCATTGGTGACACTGAGTTCAGAAATATCAACATATTTCATATTGGCAAAAAAAGAATTAACAGATTTTTTTATTGGATTTTATTTTTTGTAACAGTTACAGTATCTAAGCATAGCAAAATCCATCTCATTTATCCATCCTCCCTATATTGTCCAAAAATTAAGACAATGCATCTCTACAACAATCAGGATCTTAGTATGAATCAAAATCATTGCAAACATGATTTTGGCCATTATGGCGCTGCCCTTCTTTAGAAATAATTATTTATACAGTAGAATTTGTAACCCTTACAATAGATTTCTGTGTTCCACATATCATTGGGCTTACTTTCACTGATGTGAAGTTCCTGACATTTCATTCACACAGAGCTCTGCCTTAACCAAAGTTACAGTGTGTTGTAACATAACAACACCACTGGGTCTGCATGATATTGTGTAATGGATCAGAGTGGACTCCCAAAAACTGTATGCACCACCCACTGAGGTCAAGAAAATATGTTTAACTATTGCTATCGTTGCATTCCTGAGAAACAAACAGAGTCTGGCAGATAAAGCCTGAGCTGAAAGATGATTGCTGTTGCTTATTTAGGACTCAGTCTGCGAAGTACAAAATCACTTAGCTCCAGGGACTTTTGTCTCTTTATCTTTGTTTACCTTTCAGAGCCTGTTAGCCACCAAGGCTAACTTTAACTCGACCCGAGAACATTTGGGTTTGATGTCCTCTGAATTAATCATTTACTTCTTTGAGGGATGCTGTGAGAAGCTAGTTTGGGATCATACGCGTCCCTAAAAGTCAATTATCGCGATATGTGACTCCTGGCTCATTAATGCAGTCTTTATGTGTGTATAAGTGTTTTTGTCGGGGTGGTAATAAGTCACTTATTAATACAAAGACACTGAACTCCCAGTCATTGAACCAGCTGTGTGACCACTGCAGCTGGACAACAGAAAGTGAGCGACACACATGAAACTTCACACTTAATTAAAGCTAATTAGTTTGTCTCATAAAGTAACGAATACTCCCATTGAGAGCGGAGTCACTTTTAAAGGGCTAATTCCGTTTAAAGAGCTCATAAAGATGGTGCACCTGCTTTAACACCCGTTTTACGAGCTTTACTGAGGTTCAATTATTGACTTATCGCCTGTTAAAAAGTTTTCTCTTACCTTCAGTCTTCACGGAGTCATACAGGTGGAGGGAGTAGGAAAAGGAGGAGGAAAGCGGGAAGAAGTCACAAAAGAAAATTGTTCCTCCGTTTTCCTCGACCGTGTCGCCCGCTGAGCTGTTGTCAGAGGCTTTTTTTCTAAGTCATTCACACCAACAAGAGGTCAGACTGCTGCTGCTGCTGCTGCTGCTACACCCTGCAGACACTCCCTCCTCCCTCTGCCAGCCCGCCTCAGCTACAGCCACGGCGATACTCCGTCAATGCCCCATAGAGCGACGACACTGTGAAGGAAGTGACGTACTATCTCTTCAAAATAAAAGCTCGAGCAGAAAACAAGGCCATTGCAGAGGTGTCTGTAGTTGCAGTTCCTCGAATGTCCGCTTGAGGCCGTCTGCAGAACACTGTGAGGTGCCAGGATTGAGTCAGGTACAGAAGATTTTTCAGAATCAGAATCAGAATCAGCTTTATTCGCCAAGTATTTCTATGAATACAAGGAATTTGACTCCGGTTTAAACTGCACTCTCTCAGTACAATTGTGAATAGAAAAAAAAACACTAAGAAAAACACTAAATATGAAAAAAGTCGAAAAATAGATTATTTTTCATATTATATTATATTATATTATATCATATTATATTATATTATATGATATTTTTGCAGCATGAAAAGGTATATCGTCACTGCCGGGCAAAAACCTCCTTTCTCTAGTCATTCATTCATTTCCTGTACCTTTTGGGGTCACGGAGGGATGGAGTCCATCCCAGTTGAAATTATGGACGGGGGTATGCCTACACCCTGAACTGGTGGCCAGCCAATCACAGGGCCACATAGAGAGACGGACAACCATTCACATTTACACCCATACCCTGGGGCCAATCAACCTAAAATGAGTATGAGTATGTCCAACAGCTGTTACTAACACATGATCTCAACCACTCTCTCAGAAATCATTGGGGATGATATATATTTTTCAGGCCAACCTGGAAGTTCATAATGTGTTGGTTCCTTCTTAATGGATTTTGATAATAATAAGCTGTGTAGCTGAGAGTTAATGAAACATACATATTTCGTTCATTATGGTAGAATTTAAGAAGAAAAAAGCTTGGAGAATGAAACTCTCCACCAAGTTAGCTCACATACTGTTGTTACATCTATAAGTAATGATTCAATGATAAAGTTACCATAATAGTATGATTCCTTGACTATGAAAACCCACAACTAGCACTCAAAACCATCTCGATATTGTCATTAGCTTGTCAGTTATTAAAGGAGACATATCATGCTGATGCATGATTTAATACTTACATATAATATAATAAACTTGAAAACAAGACCTTACACCCCCTTAATTTTCAAAAAATGAGATATTGTATTTTTTCTGATATCCTAGAACGAGATTTGATGCCTCTGAAAATAGGTCATTGTGAGATGTCCACGAGATTTAAATCGTCGTGACAACACGAGGTACCTTTCTTTTTATTGGAGTAATCTGATAAAACACTTCCTCCTCTGTGATGTCTGTTAGCCACAAAACTGTCACCGAGGAACACATTCGTCCAGCAGCAGTTTATAGATCCCTAGCTCACTCTCACTCATTACCAGCTCTGGCCTATAGGGGGACTCAATACGCGGTCGCTGCTTTGAGCCTGCCGGAAAATACAGTAGAAGAAGAAGGACAAGCTGGCTCTACCCCCAATAGAACTGACCAATTAGGGCTGTTAGGACCACAAAGGGCTGTGACGTTGCAAGGTAACTGTAGGTCATCCTGAGATCCTCCTGTTTCAACGAGAGCTTCATAATGGCCTAAAATGAGGATTTTGAGAACGCTATTGTGGGGCAATGAAGGAACTAAATGACTTGTACTGAGGGCAGAAATGCTTTACAGGCATCCTAGTCTGGCATAGTGAAAAGGAGAAACAAGCATGATATGTCCTCTTTAAGCAAAAATAATAGTTCTCAAATAGCGGTCTGGATCACCACTAAAATCTCAACTTTTTAAATCAGACATTTACCGACATCTCCTGAAAATTTCAGCTGAATGTGTTCTGTAGGTTTTGCTTAATTTTGCTACTAGACAAACAAGCAAACAAACTCACCAACAAACATATACTGTCGAAAACATAACTTCCTTAGCGGAGGTAATGATCACTACATTCATGAATCAAAGATTGCAGATATTTTGGCCCATTTCATTACCACATGACAAAAATTATAACATTAATGAGTGATGGACTAATTTATCAAAATTACCCTTAGCCACATTTTTGGCACAACGCAAGGAAATTCAATATGAAATGCATAAGATTGGTTGCATTTCGCTGATACATGCTTGTCTGCAAGTCTGACAGTGCAGAAATTTGTCTTTAATTTTTGATCAAATAATATCAATCCGCTTTGTTGCTGCTGGCCGATTTTACTTTTGACATGCTTATTCAACTAAATGAAGTGGATAAAATGCAAAATTTTCATTTAAAACTTTGCCCAAGAGCAAATTTTTATGGAAAGTAAGCAGCAGCAGCTTAGTATAATGCAAATCAGAAGGGATGGCTGTACAAGGCATTATCACAGGGCGTAAAAATATGTTTAAGGACTAGAGGAGGATGGGCCTCTTCATTTAAATGACTCGGATTGTATATTTAATTTCAACAAAAGCTAAAGAAGATAAAAGATAATTTGCCTTTTACTTTGAAAATCTGCATCGGAAATGATTCCTCATTTGTTGCGCTTGACAAAAGTAGCCAGTTTATTGGAGTGGATGAACTGGTTCTGACTGAAGAGAAATGCCACTTACCACAGAGTGAAAGGAGTCGGTTCCACGCAGCTCTCACTCCTTTGAGAGTGCCTCTGAGGCCACCGAGAGCCTCTTCAGAACAGGAAGCAACCTTTACCTTTGACTTCGCAAAGCCTCATTTGCATAACACCTGAGTCTATACAGGGTTAATTTGCGTCGCAGGAAACTTCACACACAAGCCAGATGATCTAGGACATCCTGGAAGTCTGAGGAATAAGACGGCTCTGAAAAATGTATAAGCAATGTCGTGGTCTGGTTTTTGGGGTTATATTTTTTCATTCCTCAAAGCCATGGAATTGAGGAAAATTGCATTTATAATCTAACTTTGTGCATTTACACATGTATGGTAACTAAAAGCATGTAGTCATCTGTTTAAAGTAAGTCTGACGTCATTTTATGTTGTTTTTTTTGTTGCCAATAGCTATATTTAAGGTGAAAGTACTATAGACTATTACAGTTATGGGAGACCAGGGTTGGTATCCAATTGTTTTTTGTCATGGCTATTTCTAAATTACACAAAACCTCATATCTTGCAGTGAATTGGTATTCATTTACACTCTAAGAACATATTTTTACAGCAAGTTTTAACCATTTAAGACACTGTAGTCCACTGTGATAACCAACCCAAGCACAGGGGTTGTTGTAATATGGGATTAAAATCCTTTCAGTCGTAGTCATCATTACACATTGTGTTTGTCTAAATGGTAGAATTGCATACTAGAGCTTTAACTTTGTGGGTTACAAACCTGCCCCCCATAGCACTGTGACAACTAACCCTGCCTGACATTCTCCTTTTGTAAATTTTAATATGGCATTTAGAGTGCAGAGCATGTCTCCTCTGCAAGCAAAGCAGTTCTGTAATCAAAATAAAATGTCGCGTGGACCTATTTCCGACTCTTTACAGCGCCAGCAGCTGCCTAAAACATTTTGTTCCCACGACCCCTTAGAGGACCTACCAGTGTGATGTCTTACAATTGTTTTGTCAGCAATTAAATACCGTTTGCTAGTGGTAGCAAGTCCATTGCAGAATTGAACTGACCAATCACCACGGAGTAGAACTTTGAACCAACTCAATTCCCCATGTGACTGGGGCCACATGGGGAAGAAAACCTAAAAGGGGCAGGAGCCCCAACAGATCATCTCAGACAGTATCAGGGATAGTCTCTGGAAAAATTAGACTTTTTATTGAACATATTTGTGAATATACTCTAGCAATGATCTACCATAAACATAAACCTGATACGAGGCATAGTATACCCTCTTTAAGTTATCTACCACATGGATTTAAACAGCAAGCTTAAAGTAGGCGCTAAGATGACATCTGCATGAACAGTTTTGCAGACCGACAAAATAAAACATTGTTGTACTCACTTTTTTTTTTTTTTTTTGACCCACAGTCACAAGTCTGGACCTCTGAAGTCTATAATGTTTGTGAATTTTACTGTAAGCTTATTGATCACAATGGTAATAATTATTCATATTCTAACTTCACTTCCGGCTCTGGCATGGCAGTACCTGTAGCCTAGCACATATTCAGGGAGTACCTATGCATGGAAATATTGGCTAATGTTGTGGAAAGTAGAAAAAACAATTGTCATTTTGGGTGTACAACCAGGGACAAGTGGAGAACTACTGGACATTTGGGCCACATGGATTTGGCCTGGACCTTAAGATGTCATTATTATGTGTTTACAGAATAAAACATGAGGATATGTCATATCACTGGCAATTCGCAGACAAAACTGGCTTATTTTTATATATAAAGTTACTCTACCAGGTACCAGCTGTAATCTACTAATTTGCTGCTCTTCTCTGTACTTTTTTAAAGAACTGGGGAAAACTGCTTTTTCTTTAAATGCACATTGGTCATGGAGTAATCTTCAAAAAGATCTCTTTCTAGTTACGTAGCGGTAGTTTTTGATGTGTCACAACAAGCAATTTTTTGGAAACTTAGTATCGTAGTTTTGTAGCTGGCTATAGCCTATATCACTACTTACAGCCCGGTGCACTAAGACGAGTCAGAATAATATAAATTTGTTCTTGTTTTGCTCCAGAAGTTGAGTATCCAGGCCAGTTCAACCCTGTCCGACCCGACCACGAAACTAAGAATAGCATTTATAGATAACCTATTTTGATGCTATAAAACTCATCTTAAAGGGTGTATTTTGGTCAGGCATATATCTAAAAGTGAGACTTTTTTGTAATTACTTAGAAACTCCTCATAGCATCTTTAGATAAAGGTTAAATACAAAAATATGTCATGTAGTTTAGATAAGAAATAAGAAACTATGATTATCACATACACATGTGGGGATACTTTCAGTGAAGTAGACCAAGTACTAGTTTCAAAGGGCCATGGCAAAGTTATCTTGAGTGAATTAAATGCTGATTTAAAGTTTTAAAATCATCACTGTAACTTAGACATGACAGTAAAAGTAGTAGCAGTAGTTGTAGTACATGTACATGTGTGCAGTTTTAACAGTTGACTTGTCGCCCCCTGGTGGCCATCCAAAGAAACTACACCACAGCCTCCTCGAGCTCACAGGACTGGTTGTCATGGCAACTGTACAGCATGTGCTTACAAAAACAAGAGCTTGACCGTTCACCGACGGTTCGCTCGACACTCGACATTTACGACGCCATCTTCCTCTTCATTTATCAGACAACAATAAGGCGGGAGACAGGAATTTCTAAAATTAAGACAGGGACAGTGGGAAGACCGAACGATGAGCGGAGCCAAAGCCCGCAGCGACGCGCCTGTTGCTGAAAATGTCTCCGGCGGCGGGCACAGCACTGCGGCTCCTCCGCGGGACCGTAAGCCCGGCGGAGGGGTTCTGAAGAGGCTCAAGTCCCGGAGGAGTCAGGTGGACAGCAGGCCCGTCACGGAGGAGGACCTGCGGACACAGAGTGGGCACATAACGCCGGAGGATGTGTTGGGACTGCGGGTGGCAACGCGAGGTTTGTGCCATGTTGATATGTGGACCTCTGAACCTTAACGGACTGCCCTGGCTAAACTGACCAACGTGAGCCAGGCTCCTAAAAGCTAAAGAGAAACATGCAGGCATTACACTGAAATAGAGAAAATTACGTCACTTAAAATGGAGGGAAGTATGTGTCATTATCTGTAGCCTAATTATCTGAACGATATGGGCCTACGTATGACATCATATATACTGTAGAGAGATACAAAACTGGACTCCATTTAACTTGAAGGGAATTTATATGTAAGATGCCTCATATTCTGCTTTGTGACTTTAACTATTGCCACCTCTCCTACTATGACGGCAGACTGTTGAAGAACTGTCACATTCAGTGACATGAGTGCACTTCAGTGACACCACATGTTTTTTCATTGAGGCCTTTTTATGGTAACATAAGCTATTGAGAAAAAAACATGGCAGAAGGTCCTGCTATAAATGCCACCGGGCAAGAGTGACATTTCTGTCCCCAGCCTATTGTTGTATATTAAATGTTTAAACACAAGTAGTAATATATTACAAATTATCTTTTACTATTATACTAAACACCATACACATTAATATTTGTAGAAATTACAGATGTTTTGATATTCTAAAATGGCATCCAAAACACTTATACATAGCATTTCTTGCCTGTCCCCACAGCCAAACGCTACACTTTACCACAATGCATCATGAACAAAATCTTTCCAAAACAAAATTTCTTTTGCATTTAAGTGTGACTCCATGTTCTATCTACACTTTTAACACAAGAGTTTTACAAAAAAGTCATTATACTTTGGTTAAAATTCACATTTTAGTGCTGTCCCCAGGTTTTCACTCATTGCTGTTACCCAAACACATCCCCCCTTTAAAATTCTGGAACATTCCACCAGTGACATGTTCTGCAGGAGGTGACATCATTTAGGTCTTCTGATAGTCATGGGAAGACCAAAAGTAAGTTATCTATTTTAGTTTTCCTTGAATTTAATGATATATTATCTGTTTTAGAGATGGTAAATCTAAAAACTCAGCCCTGTTACCTAAGTTATCTCTAAAACAACATTTGTGGGTATCAAAAGTAAAATATTCAGTTAAATCTTAAGAATGTACTCCATGTGCTCAAGCTACTAGCATAGATGCTAAGTGGCTAGATTTCACACAATTGCTAATGTTATGCTAAAAACTCATTGCTGTTACCCTCATTGCTGTTACCCAAATAAAGAGTAACAGCAAAAAAAAAAAAAGTTTTTTTTGTGATAAATATTAGTGTTTTCATCGTGTAACCAACCATTTCTTCTAAATTAACTCTTTTTCTAAGGGAAAACATTGTATGTGGTTGATATTCTTATTATAATTATACTTATTCATGGTTTTAAAATGGCATTTGAGTTTTGTAACAGCAGAGAAAAAAATTGCAAAGATAATAAACTGTCAAAAGTTGCCAAAAATTAAATAAAGTAGCCTGAGATTGAGGAGTACTAATTTTGAATGAGTAAATGTGTATATTACTAAATTCTATTTTGAAATTGAATGAAAAATGAAGCTTAATTTTGAAGAGTTACGACAAGCAAATTTCACTCTTCTGGCGGAATGACCCCACCAGTGCTTTGACCTGTAAGTACCCAAAATCTGTTAAGGAACAAAATCTGTTGTAGATTACATTGAACTCTACAGAAGAGAATTAGGGCCACTGAGAAAAAAAATGGCATCCTATTTTTTTATTAATATTTCTCTATTTCTCTCTCTAGGAAAAAAAGTAAGAATTCTGAACTTAAAGTCAAAATTCTGAGAAAAATGTCAGAATTCTTTCTCAGAATTCTGACTTTTTTTTCTTTAAAGAAATATCAATAAAAATTGGACTCCATTTTTTTTCCCTCAGTGGTCCCAATCTTCTTCCGTAGAACTCAACGCGTCTACCTTACATTTAAGAAAAAACAGTATGTTAATAGCTCTAATTGTACTGTTTTTTGATAATCAACATTTGCATAATAACTTACTATTTCCTTCATAACTACGCACAAAAGACTCCAAATGTAGGAGTTAGTAAGCTTGATTTTTGTCTAGATAGGAATTTTGGCATTCCCAAGAGAAAACCAAGTAACAGATAATGACAATATTAATTCACAAGTTCATTCAGATGAATTACATGTAAATGCTAAAACATGTAAAAAAAAATTTTATAAATAAATAAATGAAGTCATGATAAATCACTTTCAAAGACAGGCACCTAAAAAATAAAAACATCCTCTATGCTGGCTTTGTGGAGTAGTACTGTGACTGCAGGAAAAGGTGCTTATTTATTTTTCCCCTTAAGACCAACTAACCAACAATCAGAGCTAAAGCACTTTTACTTAGAATTGTATCATTTTGAGACAAACATAAGCTAATTGGGCCCTAATTTTAAGGTTAGCACGCAGTCAAAAGAGCCCTATTTCAACTTCAACTGACTTGAGCTCTGTCCATTCAGGTTCTGGGTACTGACAGCTGTAATGCTACTTCTACCGCATGGTCTCAAACCCCTACTATGTTGACTGATAGGCAGCAAGAGCCAAGATTTCAGCAGGATAGCCACGTGGGAACCTCCTATTGGAGGTGTACTCCAAGAAGTTGGACAGCAAACTCCGGCAACACTTCTACTGCTCATCATGCAGATATAATTATTGATTTTTATTTTAACCTTCTGCCTTCCTAACGACTGGCTATCACAGCCCAAACAGCATTACCCCTTTCCACTTCAGACTGCGTAAATTCAAGCTTCCTGGAGGGACAAAGCTGATTTGAACTACCGTAGTCCCTGGATACTAGTTGCCCCCACAAATAAATCAGTACAGATTTTAGGGATCATCTTCTGCCTCTTCCAACTCTGTCTTTGTATATAAACCTCTTGAAGTAATAAGACTGTGGATCTTGCTTCCCAGCCTTTGTCACTATGTGTGTATCTAAGCCTTATGTCATTCATACACTTCTTTTGCTGAGTACCTCCAGGGAACTGTATGTTACATTAAAAGAAAACTATCCACTGATTCACAGACTGTGACACCGTGTCAGGCCTCAGGGTTTGTGCAAACTACAGTATCTCCTGTGGAACGACAAGTTTTCCTCCTACATTTACCTGCTTTTCCCAATAGCTAGCACTCTCTTGGTAACCTGGTTCTTGCCATTGAAAAGTTAAATGTAATACAAGAGAGCAGTGATGAGAGTAGAGTGAATGATATGATGATAGTGTGAAGAATAAGGATTAATTAGATTAATTGATTATAAATCTGGTAATTAATTAGATTATTTTTCACCAAATCATTAAGTGTAATCAAATAGGATCAATAAAAAGACACAACTCTAATTATTAATTTTAATCTAAATTCAGGGTCCATATATGTTTATGTATTCATGCAAAGCTTTAACCTTACAGAGTGGATGGATAAGCCAGATTCTGTGTCTGTCATCAGCAAATCCATCTTGAAAAGCTTTCGGACTGAAACTTTTGTGTCTGCACAGAAAGTAATCAGGCTTTTCAGCATCCATTTAAGGACAAAAAGGCAGCAGTGCAAACCTGGTTCAGTCGTGTCAGGAGTAAGAAGCAGCCTCAAACCTCTGACAAGTTCAATATGAATATGACAGACAAAACATTCATGCAATCACCCTCCAGTTTTTCCCCTTCTATGGATGTTTCCCAGGTAGATTTGACATATATTTCCAACTTATATGTAAAACAAGTGTCTGGTGTGTCAGATCAGCAAACTTCTTTTGTTCAAGGATTTTTCAGTCAGTCCAGCCTCTATTCACATGTTATGTTTGTGCGTCTCCTCCTCTCCTCCTCCAGCCTGTTTACATATTAACAGCAACTAAAACAAGTTAACAGCCTTTCTCTTGTCTGTAGGGTACCTCTGTAAACCTGAGGACAATATTTATAACATCGACTTTGTACGCTTTAAGATCAGAGACTTGGAAACCGGCACTGTCCTGTTTGAGATTGCCAAGCCCCCACATGCAGGTATTGTGTTTGAAGAGCTTTAATATTGTGACGTAGTCATTGCTGGTAATTTTGATCAGAACAGTGTGTGCCATCTTGTAATTGTTTGGTCTTAGATGATGATGAGGAGAACAGAGAGGCAGACACCAGCACGGGCCGATTTGTACGCTACCAGTTCACTCCGGCCTTCCTCCGCCTGAGAACCGTGGGAGCCACGTAAGTGACTCACACTGCCAACGCACACCTAAGGAAAACACACACTTACCTGTTTCATACACAAACAGTGGGAACAGCCACATCTCTCTGTGTCTCTCAGTAAAGCTGTAATAACTCAAGTGTTACACAAGAGCAGTCTGGCAGCACTGCAACATCTTGGTTAACCATCTCTGTTGTTCAATCAGGGTGGAATTCACAGTTGGAAACCGGCCACTGAACAACTTCCGCATGATTGAGAGGCACTACTTCCGTGATCACCTGCTGAAAAGCTTCGACTTTGACTTTGGATTTTGTATCCCAAACAGTAGAAATACATGTGAACACATCTATGAGTTCCCTCAGCTGTCTGAAAGCCTTGGTGAGTTTTTTCCCTACCCACAATAGATAGTACCAAATATAACCTCTTAATGCAAATGAATTATACAGTGCTATTCACAGTCACAATTTTGACCTATCCTTTGTGACACCAAAAACACACAGAACACTGGATACACTGGATTTCAAATTTATTGTCATTCAGTGAATACACATGTAATAATTATAACACATCATTTGATTTGATACTCCGGATTTCAGTGACATTTTACTGAAGTATTCATACAGCAGGCTTCTCTGCTCCCAGATAAGTCCACTTCATTGTGTTTCTTGCTCAATGTGTTGCTTCTTTTTTCTCATATTTGCAGTAAATAACAAGGTCAGGCTGGGCTCGCAAAGCCATTTTGGTATCTTGTTCCCTGCAGTTCTTTGTTATATTTTAGCTTTCAGCTTTTCAGTCAACAAAATATGCCAAAAAGTATCACAATGCTGTACGTCTGCAAGAAAACACTATCTCTGGAAATGTACACAAAACCATGCCATGCAGTACCTATGGCAAAGTTAGCTAATTCCTTTATTGTAAAACTTAAAAGTATTGTTTTTTTTAAGCTTAGGCTAAAAATGTATGTTGTTGTAAAACTAGGGAATAGTGTGACAGTATATCATCATCCTCGCATTTGCAATACAACCTGGCCCCAAGTATTGATATTTAATTGACAGTGTGATATGATGCTATGTTTATGCTCTACATACATTATATGAGTTGATTATGTATGTCAAATCCTTTTGTATTTATCTAATGTCTTACAGTTGTATATCGTTAATTTCTGAACATTGTTTCAACTCAAATTATGTGAATGAGACTCTATGTAAAAAGTGAAGTTTAATTTATTAATTGATAATTATTGTTATCCACCACTGATCCAAGGGACAACTGGACTGGTTCATATGTTTCACCTCTTCTCCAAAAGGCTTCTTCAGGTCTGGAGATGAGGCAAAACCTCTTCAATAATCAGAGCCCGTCCAGTTGCCACTTGGATCACTCAGATAACCATGACCTGGATGATTGTGAACCTTCACGGACAATAATGTTTTGTTGTTTTTTCTGTTTCTAAGTTCGTCAGATGGTGGAGTGTCCTTATGAGACCCGATCAGATAGCTTCTACTTCGTGGAGAACAGACTGGTCATGCACAACAAGGCAGACTACGCTTACAACGGAGGACAGTGATATCTGCCTGCGAGCATGCAAACCCTCACAGTCACACACACATGTGCTCACATTTATGGATACACGCGTGCATGCACATGTCCAAACAAACACGCAGTTCAGTCACTCATACATGCACAAGCAGGAACAGACACGGTTGAACGGCCTCCTTTATCCAGGGCTGTATTAGATATTGGAGGCCTACTCTACCTTACTCACAAGATACTTCAAGGGATGCACAATATTAGATTTTGTGACAATATTTCCAAACTAATCTTAGCTGATACATGTACTAGTACAAAAATGTTGACAGCCTTTTTCTTTATTTTAGACACCAATTTGTCACATGCAACAAATTGTTTGTTACTGTCATTGCATCAGTCTATTTTTTTTAAAGAAACAAACATTTATCAAGACAGACTGCATCCAGCTCTACAATCTACCGGCCAAAAAGAGCTCTATTGACACTTTTCATGTGTCATTACTCGTACATTGAGTGCTCCCCTAGCAGGCAACAGATGCATCCCTGTGCTCTGTGCTATGGAAAGATTGACAGTCTCCAGTGCCAACTAAGTTGTAATCATGTTTTTACATTTTAAATGAAAGATGTTTATTTTCCATTTGATAAGAAAAGAGGCCCAGATTAGTCTTCAGCATTGCCCCAACCTAGAACACTGAGAGGAGCTAATAGTGGATTAGAGCTGTCAGATGCTCCAGTGTGTCTGGAAGTTACAAAGACAGAGTCAAGAAACAGACTTCTATTAATCCATACATGAGTTTTTCTTGTAATTTGATTTATATTATTATTTCCTTTTAATACACCGCCTCAAAACACTGACTGACCCTGATACTGTCAGTTCATAATTCAAAAAGCTTTACTGCCATATCTACATGCTTATTGTTTGTTTAAAATTTTAACTTGAGCCTTTATTTATCTAATATTGAAGATTTTGAGGAGCCTAGATCAGGAACAGACACAGAACATTTAGTGAAAAACAGTAGACACTGGTATGTCAGAGACAATAATTTATTAGCTGGTATGTTGACTCACTGGCCTTGTGCACATTGGGGCATGAAAACTCAGAAAAAACTGGCATATATGAAGGAACTATTGGGTCAGTAATGACCATATGTATAACCATGCCAAAACCAATCCAGGGCCATGTATGGAGCGTTTCAGTGGCCCAGTCATGGCCACAGTGTCACAGCCAGGGCTGACTCTGTCATCCTCCAGGAGCCAGCTCTTTTTGTGACAGCCTGTCTCTACAGCTCATCTGTGGTCTCTGGGTCTGTGCCTTGCCAGAACTTTTTTCTGTGGTGGAACTTCTATAGAGCTCAGGTAGTGTGCCAGTCTGAACTTTCTGTTTAGGGCTAAATAACATTTTTATTTGCTTTGTTCGTCATGTGCTCCTTCACAGTTTTCCACAGACATTACTTTCTGTAGCTTAATGGCTTGATTTGGTTAAATTTGGGGATTGTTGGAGTCCTGGTGTTCTCCAGGTTGGCAAAGCTTTTGGGCTATCATGTTGATGGGACTATTTTCTGACTTCAGCTCTGGTTGATGTGATGGAAGGTTTGGGGGACACTGATCGTACCATCAGATTGCCCTGAGCTGCCTATGACTGAACTTATGTAAATGTGTTATATTATCGAAAAAGCACAATAACACACAAATGTAAGCTTATCCTATTACTCACACGTTTATTGTACATCACTTTCTAAACTGCAGAATTCTTGACTGAGTTCAAATACTGACTGTGCATAAACCTGAAGGTTTTTATCCGTGGTGTAAGGAGAAGTATTCTCCACTGTACGGTTGGCAAACATCAGTAACATGAAACTCTGGCAGTGAATGTGCTATTTTAATTAATAAAAATCATGTCCTGGGTGCCATATACAGGTCCAAAGTGCCTGGAACTTACAGTTTACATTAATATCTCTGTTTCTGGCTTTTTACATGGAATAAAGACAAATGTTGTTTTGTTGAGTTAAAGAAAATCTAAGTCTGACACAGCCCCACGCAGTGGTCAAGGGAAGCCGACACTCTTTTTGTCCCTTCAGCTTCCTCATGCCTGTGATACAACTGACAGCTATCAAGTTTGCACTAGATAAAAATGCAGTCCTTTTTATGAGGCAAATAATTGTGTACATTGCAAAACCCCCAGAAATGTTATGTTTCTATGTACAGACAACATAGTCGAGATACATTTTGACAGAACTGGTGATATCTGCAGGTACCAATGACTAACTTTTTTTTAGTAAGCTCTGATCTGCTGATTCAGATGTTGTATTGATAATATTGTGCATCCCTAGATTCTCCTTTCAGATTTGGGCCACATTTCATTTCAGGCAGTTTTGGTCAATCATGGGTATGTTTAAAGGGACGGCACTCCAGTGCCCATGTGAAATTTGTCTTGCACAGAATGAATAATTACAGAGTCCCTTTTGGCCATTTTTACAGTGTCCTACAACCCCCTCTCCCCACATCGACATAGACACACAAACACGCTCAATCCCCCAAGTGACACACATAGTGTTTACATAGTCTGTGTGTGTGTGTCAGAAGCAGCTGCTCTCAGAGCTACCGCCTCCGCAATCCACTCGAGACAAAATCGGGGGAGAAAGGGAGAAACCATCCTGAAAAACCCTGCTGTCAAACACACATGGTCACTCCAGCATCCTTCTCCCCATCTCCCCCTCCTCTCTGGGTTTCATATCATTACAAAAACAACAGTACTGTAAAAGATTTGTTCAAAGTTTGTACGTTTTTTGACAGATCAGGTGAGATCATCAAGAGACTGTAACTTTTACAATAACAGTAAAAAGGGACATTTTTTTCAGCCAAAGATGCCCATAAGTTCAGAGAGGGTTAAGACTTACTTGATTTCATTATGCATATGATTATGTTCTTTTAAAGGGAAAAAAATGTGAGGAATTATCTGGTTTACAATGTAAAACTAAAAAAAGCTTTACTTTTCCACTTGAAAGGTAACTTGCTAATCATAAAGTCACCTCTTATATTCCTCTCCCTCCGCTGAGTTTTATAAATTGTATTTTTTAAATCATGACTCTTTCACGCATGTCTTAAACATAAAAAGATGGAGTGTGTCTGGAGTGGTCTCTCTTCTAGCTAGATGGTGTCCTTTCTACTTGTACTTTGTAAACTTTGGTGTTCAGGGTTGAAGATTGTGTTTGTAAAAATAAAATTATATATAGTTTGTAAAAAGTGATTACAAGAAAAAATAAATGTACATTTTCTGATATTACTGTGATGTCTGTGTCATTCGTGAGGAGGAAAGATTAAGGATGCTGACTTTGGAGCTGACTTTGATGGAGGACAAAAACTAAAATGACCACTAGGGGGAAGCATATTATCACTTTGCTGTGAATGAGGGTCACTGTATCAAAGCCTCTTTCACGCATGCAGCCCTGAAACATAACCGAGAAAATTTCCTGACATGCCTGTTTACACTTGTCCCTCACAGCAGGAAGTTATCTTGCATTTTAATTGTAAGATGATGGAAGGGGCAGGGGAAATACTTGGAGTCTAGCAGGGATATTTCAGGGCACATTTTGGGTGAAAAACCCAGTTGTTTGTGTTTACACATGCATTGGAAAGGCCAAGATTTTTTTAGGTCTTTTTGTAAATGTGTGAGTAAGAGATTTGCTTTGTAAAGAACTGGGAAACTAATTATTAAGAAGGTCTCATTTATTTCATACCGAAAGGGCAATTTTAAGATACTTCTAGTCGGTTAATCATTGGTAAATTGGCCAATTGCTTTTAATTCAATAAAAGGAACAAGTTACAGATTACATTTGATTTGATCAGAACAAACAGCTTTCTGCTAAACTGCAAACAATTATTATTAAACCTGGTTAGCTGAAACAAAGACATTTAGCCTTATTCAAAGTGAAGTTGCATGAAGCTTATGTCAGTAATTATTCGGATCAGTTCCATCTCTGTAAGAAGAGAGCTGGCACAGGCACTGGGCTAATAGCTTTCAATGGGGCCAAAAGCTCTTAGAAATCTGATAAATTATCAGGAGGAAACAAACATAAATAAAGCATTTGTGAGGTTTTACGCTGTGGGCTACTGGACATGTGAATTGCTTATATTTATACTATCTAGTCCTTTTGTTCGGATATAATAGAGGCAGCTCTGGGGCAGAGCTGACCATATTAACTATGGCTAATGAACTGACTACTGACATCAACTTTGCATAACCCCCACTTCATAAATACTAAACAGTTCGTTTGAGCTACTTTTCCATTGCACAGTTTCTTTAGACACTGCATTTTTATTTTTATAATGATCCTTGTGTTTTCTGTCTTGGAAGTGAAAACAACTGGACAGTTATTCTTGATTTGTCATACAAGAACCTTTTTCTGTTGGATGTAGGGGTGGGAATTGATAAGATTTTATTGATACCAGTGTCATTAATGATTGTGCTTATTGATCAAATTCTTTCACAATTCCCACATTGACTATCAACGACTTTCTGTGTGGGCAAATGTTCGCCTACACAGGTTTTCAGTGGCAACAATTCCAAACACATGGCAGTCCTAATATTCAGCACTGTGCTGCATAGATAAGTGCTTCTGCAATTGGCTGGTGTTTCCACTTACTGAAAGTTTTTATGCAAGTGTCTTTTTCTTCCTTCTGCCCCATGTCTTTAAAGTTGCTGTTATCACTTCTGATGACCTCTGGTAAGAGTGGGACTTCCTCAGTTTGCAAGGTATGTAAATTAAGTTAAAGTAATTTATGAGGGATTTGATTAACAAAAAAAGAATAATTATATTAATTCTATGAGGTAGCTATTATTGCTCAACTGGAATTGGTCTTCAATTCCTACCCCTTGTCTTGAAAAATATAACATTCCTTCATTTGCATGAATTTAACCTATTTTATGGGTACATTAAATGTTGACATTAAATACTCTTAACCTTGTTATACTGTGGGATTACTATTTTCATTGATGTAAGTGGAAATACAATAATCCACTTTCTTTGTTTCTCTTTTATTTCAACAATGACTTCGAATGACTACATTGCATGGAAAAATTTATAGAAAGACATAAAACCTTCTTCCCAACACATTAAAGTTCTTGTATCTGTAATAGGTCTCACCTTGCCTTTAGTGCTTTGTTAGTTGATTTATCACCATCACATCTATTTGTATATTTAAATAACATTTTACAACAGAGTAGTTGAAACATTGTTTTCTTATAGTTACATTTCCTGTCAGTCCACCATTGCCATCTTGATGTTTCTTCAGACTGTTTTTCCCATCTTGAGTACTGCAGAAAGCACCTTTATATTATAAGATATTGATGAATATTTTACTGAAGTTTACATATTTGAGATGCACTTGATCATGCATTTGGACTTTTTGCATGGTTTTAATTTGGAAACACAGATTAAGATCCTTCATGGCTTATTTTGACATGTGTTTCTATAATGTTTACAATTAACACATTTTTGATATTGACTTGGGGGCTGCAATAAAATGAGGAGACAGGACCCCGACTGTTAAGCAGAATGTTGTTCAATAAGGATGGAAAACTTTTTAAGACTAAGAATACCCTTCACATCTTCAGTGATACTGTGAACTTGCTTCAAACTTCCGATGACGTCATGATCTGATCACTTGATATTCATCTTTGGCCCCGGTTTAATTAAAGTGAGGACAAAACAATAATCACATCATTGTAATTCCATGTCATTACTTCATCTACAAACCACATGTGATGGGCCATCTTACAAAGCAAAGCGATTTATTTTTTTCAAAACTGTTGAACTTTGATCATCCGTTTTTGGAGTCTTTTTGGGATTTAAACTAAAATCAGATCCTCTCTCTGTTCGTTGTATCTCAGGCTATTTCTTCCTATCTCTGAGTTCATCTCTCTCAGCCTCTGACTGTTTCCAGCTCTCATGACCAAAACCAAATTCAGTGGTCTTTCCCCCCGCCTCTCCTTTTCTGTTACTCTCTCCACACCTATGCAGCTCTTCCTCTCTCCCTCCCTTACTCTGTTTTTCCCTTTTCTTCCCTCCAGTCTCACCTGGTAACCAGACCTCTGGAGAGGAGTGTTGAGTTTCCACTTTCCCAGAGAAGAGGACAATCTGAGCCACACAAAGAGCCACAATGGACCCCCTCTGCTCTCTCCTCCCTTTGCTCTGACACTGCACAGCTGCACACACAAACACACAAAAACACACACTTACTTTTCAAGTTTGTAAGAGCCTTTCCTTAATATTCTCTATGTAATTAATTCATTTTCGATTCAGCTCTGCCTCCCCTTCATTTAATAGGTCCTGTTAACTCAAAACATTTGCAGTCATGCAGCAGCATCAGTTTACACTTGCTTCTATAATTACACCCTTTAAAAAGCTAAAATTAACTCTATTAATGTGTTAGTTTTATGGCATTAAATTAAAACATGCCCTCTCTTTAACATGGCCCCGTTACATCATAATCTATCTCAAGATGATTGGTCTCTTTTTAAACTGCTAATCTCTCACAAGGGGTTCAAATAGAGCTTTAAAAGGCATTTCTAGCTATTGTCAATAATGTAAAAACTGCTCATCTGTCACTGTTAACAAATCCTGAATTCACATCTGGATTCAGATCATCAATAAAATTTAATCTTCTTCCTTGGACCATGTAAAACATTCCCTAAACATGCCTTTTAAATCTGTTTATAAGTTGTGTTCACACTGATAAACATCAGATGAAACAGGAAGATACACTAACAGCACAACATCCAGTGTCTGTGTCATTTCAAGGAAGGATGGAAACAGGCGGGATTTCAAAATGCATTTATCCTCACAGTATAGCACCAAGCATCTGGACTGCCATGTGTCTGCCACTGAAAACCTGCTTAAACCAACACTATGTAGCTTTTCAAACATCGTATAATCCGTCGATATTCATTGTGATGGTCCACCACTTTACAATGACTTCAATGAAACCTCTGTCGTGGTCTGGAGTGGTCTGTATCCCTTTCACTGGCGCTATGTAACTTTGAGGTGGATGGTGGGAACTCTGCCAAAAAATGCATTTATCTTCACAGTATAGCACCAAGCATCTGGACTGCCATGTGTCTGCCACTGAAAACCTGCTTAAACCAACACTATGTAGCTTTTCAAACATAATATAATCCTTCGATATTCATTGTCGGAGGATACAAAACAAAGAAAGCGAGAGAAAAACAAGCTGAATGCCCGGACAGGAATAATCATCGGTTCGGCGTTCACTTGCTGCGTGAAATAAAAGACGAGGAGGGAGGTCTGACTACTATCAGGTATGTTGGCCGGCTAATTTATGACAAAGTTCCTCAAAAAACTTGACAGGAAAAAAGTACAGCACAACAAATCCACAACGTACCACTACATAGTTTGGTTTAGACCTTTTTCAAGTGTGTGATATCACCAGCTCGTCGTTGTCTTTACTTTTATTCACTTTATCGCTTCAACAGGACGGGGGCGACTTCACGGTAATAAAACCAAGTTGAACTTAGCGATTTTTAACATTGTCATTTAGTCAAAAATAAATATATTACCTCGTCGCTATCCATCCTGCAAACAGCCGCTGAAGACAGAAGAATACTTTTAGCGAAGTCCTGGCTTCTGTGATTCGCCTACAAAACAAATGCACGCGACCGGCTGTATCCTTACGACAGTATGCGCGCGCTAGAGCTCAAGGGTAGTTGAGTTCACTCTCTCCGGTCAAGCAGAGGTCTTCCGTAGTGCTGCTTTAAGGCAGCCTTTTCCCATCCAGATAACCTCTGGGAATCTATAAGAGTAAAGTGGTAAAGAACTGATCAATAATTGGGATTGGTATCAATAAAGTTGTATCAATTTCCATTCTGAAGCGATTAGTAACTGTACATGTAAATGCACTGTCTGAGCTTACATCCATTTTATACTGCCAATGGATAAGACATCCTTAAATATGAGGACAATATGAAACAATAAAGGGGGATTTACCTGTAAAATTAAAGTTCGATTTTCTTTTCTATGTTATCATAAAGTATTGATTAGTGCAATTTTTTGTTGCACTTAAAACAGACAAATACCTTTAACAAGTTTATTTGGACTTGCTCAAAATGATCCTTAGATAACAGGAAGTTATTCTAATCTCCTATTTTAAAGCCACAAGCATAAAACAGCAAATGTATATTTTAAAAGATTCACACGTGGAAGTGACACCCTCCTTTAAAAGACATTAAAATTAATGATGTGAAGACCCGATGTGTCAGCTGCTGATTAGAGCTCAAAGCAGGGCACAATTGTGAGCTCATAAATCAATAACCGCAGCCTTCCATCAGGCTGTCGGCCCTGCACAGTGAAGCACGCACGTAACGCAGCTTCATTGTCCTGGACCACGTGTCGGTATCATACAAATCTCCAATATGTATCCAGTCTGGGTGTTTACACTGGGCACAAGCACATGTACAGATACAATGACGGCAGTAACTACACACTTTTCCTGGGATGATTTCTGTGTACCCAGGTCTACGCGGAATACATTTCAGCAGTCAGTCATGGATCAACACGCACGCACCGGAAACAAGTGGACAGGTGAGATAAATCAGCCTCATTCTTCCCCTCCCCCTCCTCATAGACACACACACCTATCTTTGTGATTGGCTTTCCCATATATCCTGTTCGGTGAATCACACTGGGTCGAGATTAGGAGTGAGAAGCACTGGTTTTATTGAGGTCCCCTGAAACACACATACACTCTCACTCTCTCTGACACACACATAGATGTACACTCAGGCGGGGACAGGGGGGACAGTGGTCGCCTATAAATAGTAGCCAGGAATGGCGTTGATAGGTCCTGTGAAAAGAAATGGAGGGGGGAGTGGAAAAAGGATTAAAGAGATACAGGGACGCACTGCTACTCCACTAATTCATGAGTGTGAATGTGTGTGTGTCCTCCGAGGTATCCAAAAAAGAGGTGGTAAGAACTTCTTTCACACCAAAAAAAAACTTTTCCTCTCCCTTGAACATCCCCCCTCCCCCCTCACAAACACCCATCTGCATCCACTTTCTCTCTCACACTGACAATACACTCTTAGACATCCTTTGTTTTTCCTCCATCCAGTGTTCAGTCTGGCTCCTCTATAAACAAGCAATAATGTGGAGATACCTCAGATACAGGTATCACCACGTTTTGTCTACTTTGATTTAGATTTAGGAATAACTAATTTCATACTTAAAGACAAAGGCCAAGGTCATGGAGTGTCATGTTCCTCTCCAACATATCAAGGATGCTTGAAGGGATGCTTCATTTTTCCAGACTTTGCTAAAATGCTCTCTCTTTTTTTGAGAAGTTATATTTAGATAGTCTTAGGTATAAAAAATCAAGGTCATGGATGCCCATGTTCAGAGGAGGAAAACTGGGATCAATACAATTGGTTTAGAATACCTATAACTACTGTGACGTAAGGATGAACAACCTACTTTAGCCCCGTTTCCACCAGAGGGTTCAGTTTGGTTCGTCTCGGTACGGCTAGATTTTTGTGGCATTTCCATAGCCTAAAATCTGGACAGGACCTCTTATAAGCGAACCGTACCGTCCTTCTTTTTGGGACCCTTCTGTTGGGGTGCCAAGCATACCAATCCGACCCCAGAAGGTGGAGCTAGAAACACTGCAGTCCGTTGATTGGTCGAAGGAGACGTCAGTTCCAGTGCAACAGCGGAACAACACATAACCCCGCCATGTTTAAATCTTCAAAGTTATCTTTGTGAAGATAACTCTTGTGGCACACAGCCTTCTCTGTAACAAAGCTTGGCTGCACTTCGTAACAAAAAGCCACATGTTGATCTCAAAAAAAGAAGAATTGCTGAATGTGTTCCATCGTTGCTTTTTGTTTAATGTTTTGCGCTTTCTACTTCACTGTATTTAATAGCCAGGTACACCATGTCGCGCTGCAATGACGTCATGCTATCAGCAGCCAGCCTATACACCGCCTACCATGGAGGGTTTAGTTGGCTGTGAAAATGCAAACATGATCAGGCTTTACAGATCCAGCCTGAGCCAAACTGCTGATCCAAACCGTGCTGATCCATACCGAACCACTTGGTGGAAACGGGGCTTATATGTTTGGAAGTTCAGGTAATGATTATGGAGTCCCATGTTAAGCCTATGCTTTTCTGCGTGACGTTGTGACCAATTTCCTCTAAAATCAGCTAATGATGAATCAGTGATGCTTTTGAATTTATATGTCAGAGGTTAAGGTCATTGATCCTCATGATCATCTCTTTTGTGCTAGTCTAAAACCTCTATTCACATGTGCAAATGTATCCACTCAGACTCAAAGATGGACTCGTTACATTTGGAAGGTCAAGGGCATATCTCAAGAATACCGAAAGGGATTTTCTTTACGCTTTATGCAATGGTCATTTTCTCTTTAATTAATTGATCCATTCAATTTGAGAAATCACAGATCAAAGTTGGGGCTCTGTACAGTCTCATGTTTGTTACTTCCCTTTAGATGTAATATCTCAAGCAAACTTTAGGGGGGTTCCATCAAACTTTAAATATGTATCCTCAACTCTTACTTAAGGATCAACTGATTACATTTTAGAGGTCAAATGACAATGTGAGGGAGTCTCCTATTCATCAGGTCATTATTTGTTTCTCAACAAAAATCTTAAGGATGCTTTGGGAGATATTCTGGTATTCCCCCCCTGTTTTACAAATGAGTGTTATTATTATCAGATCAGTGGTAAAGGTCAAAGTGTTCCATGTTTATCGTTTCTTGTTCATGCAAGAATCAGGAAAGCCTTAAAACATTTTCTAATATCTTTGAAAAAACATCCACTCTGACTCAAGGGTAAAAAAAAACATTTTGGAGGTCAAAAGGTCAAAGATCAAAGTTATGGAGCCTTATGTGTATATCTGGATTGTGAAGTGATATCAAAAGAAGTAATAAAGAGATTCTATTGAATTTGCACAAAAGGCCCAATTACCTTAAGTATGAACTGATAGCATTAAGTAATGTTGGTCAAGGTCATGGAGCCCCATGGTCATCCTTAACTTATAAATGCAATTTTTAAAGCACACTGTTTGAAGAACACTTTCAGATAATTTCTTAATCTTTGCAAAATGTTAAAGTTCTTTGAAGAACAGGCTCAGTAAAATTTGGAGATTGTGGGTCAAACGTCAAGGTTATGGAGCCTCATGTTCATCATTTGCTTGAGAAAGTCATATTTCTAGATTTTTTTGTAAAAATGTTCTCAAACTTTTGGCAAATGTCCTCTTTGACTAAAGAAAGTACTGATTAGGTTTTTGGAGATTACCATCACTGGGTGTTATGTTTATGACTTGTGGATTGTATTTCTTCTCTTTACTGCACAGGAAACTCTTCAGTTCACCTGGTGAAACCAATCACTGAAATTTAAAGTATATGACAGACTGAAGCAAGAGCATGGCTGTACCTTCACTACATAGAGTGGTACGGGGATGACATACTTATGTTTGGAGGCCAAAGCAAGAAGTTTCACGCTGATTCCTATGTCCAAAAGGACACAGGATTTTCAATGTGTTCTTGAATCACTGCTGATAATAAGCTTTGCTGTTGACAAAAACTCATGAAACTCAAATTTTGTTCATCATAATAATCTTCACAAACATCTTAACTTTTACTATTTCCATGCTTTAACATGATTGTTCAGGGTAAAAAGGTATGACAGAGAAATTACAGAACTACAACATGGCAGTTGGCCTTAAAGGTGCAGTCAGCGATGTGGGAGAAAACGAGTGGAGGGTTTGTTTATATTCAAATTTAGACCCGCCTCCCGAAAGCTGATTGACGTGCATTGTCATGGAACGGTGAGAAAACTGCGTAGCTGACGTAGCTAAGGAAACCCCGACTGGTCAGACAACTCGACTGCCGTTATTGAAAACATCACAACAACAGTACATTTTGGCAGATTAGACAATAAGATGAATGCCTGACGGCTGCTACTGTTATGTGAAGCCCCATGAAGCTAATGCTGCTTAGCTTACCCCTCCACCGTCGGAAAGCAACACCAATGTTGACCCGGGTCTTTGCTCTTTTGGTCATAGCCCTTCTTTTCCACTTTTCACACCTCTGACCTGTTTCTTTTGGGCTGTTTTCAGCCATTGCTACCGCAACTATTGTATCTTTCTCTTACGCTAACTGCGCACGCTACGCAAACTACGACTCCTCCTCCCCCCTCTGTCTGATCTGCGCATGAGTATGATCACCCCCTGGACGTGGGGGGGTTTACTTTGTTTTGGTAACTCGGACCGAGCCACAGAATTTACCAGCTGAAATTCTGAGTCAAGGCTGTGTATTGAGACCAAATTTTTTTTTCAACATGCTGTCAGTGGTGACATCTTGTGGATGGAGAGGAGAAATACGGTGAATTTCGCAAATACTGCATCAGATTAGAAGATTAGAAGATCGCTGAATGCACCTTTAAAAGCAAGTACCACTTTTCCAACATTAAACATCACATTGTAACCTCTTGTTTAATAATTTTCCCTTAATGTAATGGCCTGACCAAGTCAGCCCCCATGTCTCTAGCTAAAGCTTATGTTTTACCGTTCATGAAAACAATCAGAAGAAACTGCATCAGGTTCCCCGGCCATTTTTGTAGTCCATGTAAACACTTTGTTAGCAACCTTCCTCAGTTAAAAATACAAAAGTGGGGCAATATAATTTTGTTGCAAAATTAAAAATGCTACATTTGTTGTGTTTACCACAGACCTCTTGAGGGCATTTATCCAAAAGAGTGTTCCAAAATCCCATAGCCTTTGGCCTTGCGAACCAAATGTACTAAAATGCTGAGTCACCTCTACACTTTAGGGCTAATGGTGCATTTCATTTACCCTGGAACTCAGACAGGAGAACTGGGCATTAGGTCACTTTCCAGCTTAACACATCCTGTTTACGAGCTGGCAAAGTTGGATTACCTGAAGATAATCAGTTGATCTTCTTGAGAAAACATTCAGAACAGAAAGGATGTTTCCAGTGATGCATCTACTTTGCAACTGGGACAGTCTGGCTTCTATGATCAAATGGGATGCACCACTGCATACCTTGTAGAAACATAAATTCACCATTGTTGTAATTCATCATTAAAAATGTAATCAATGAACATTTGTGGTCATATTTTGGGATTTACGATGCACTGATCTGTGTGTGAGGTAAATGTAAGATACCCAGAAAAGAAGCTAAATGGATTCCCCTCTACCGGCAAAACAATCTCAGGCTTTAACCACTCCCTTAATACAAACACCCATCACCGTTCACCCTTCCTCAAGTTTACTGTACATTCCCCCCACCTTTCTTTCCCCCCTTTCTCCAACTCTCATCCTCTGTTCCCTCAGATCCATCCTCTCCTCCATCTTGCTTTGAGGCCCCACTGTGAGGGCCATCATGTGTTAACACTGCACTACAGCCGTACGTCATCCGACAAAGAGATGATGACTCACGCCACAGCTCTGTCTTCTAGGTCGCCGCGTCGATGGTCTCAGAGATGGTCGTGACTCCATCTGTATGTGTCATTATGTCATTCCCAGCAATCGCTTAGTGACATCATGTCAACCCTAAAAAGAGGTCAGGGCTGACGGGGAGGGTGGTGTGTGTAAATACGTGGGAGTTCAGGGGGAAAAATGATTTGTCATCACTTCCTTTGGTGTGTAAGTCTCTTTAAAATAAACATCTCTTTCTTTTTTTAAGATAGATGTGGTAAATTAACATCACGCCACTCAAAGCTGGGGAGATGTGACAGAAGATAGCACATAATTAGTTATCAGGGAGTTAATAATGCTCTCTGTAGAGCAGTGATGGATAGACAGGCCTTTAACAGACTGTGATTCTCCAACCAATTTCCATGGTGGCAAGAGCAGTATTGACAATCTGTCTTTAAGTGTTAGGTCTGCTGATTTGTAACCAGACGCTTTTGTGTGCGCAGTGTGTGTGTTTCCCTGCATTTGTCCGCCCAGCCGTCTGTGTGGTATTACAGCGTAGACCTCCGCAGCTCCTGCTTACTCTCCTGAAGCAGACAGACAGAAATAGTCCTGTGTCATCCGGGTAAATAGGTTGCGGTCTGTTTGCGCTCTCAGGAAGCCCACACAGTCGACTTCGGGAAGCCGGTGAAGTCGGTCCAGTTTGCTTTTTTATGTGCGTGTGTATGATTAATAAAAGGTTAACACAACCCCTCTGTCAACTTTTTCAAGAGACCTGTAAATCTCTCTCTCAATCTCTTCCTTCCTCTCCCTTTCTCCCCTCCCTTTGTCTCTCTCCCACTGCCACACCTTCCCCCGGGGGATAGAAGGATTGTGATCGGAGAACGGAGGTGGGGCTGCTGGCGCAAACCACAGGTGTGCTTCTCTTCTCTCATGTAATGATTTCTTTGGCTCGCCACCTGCCAGGTGGAAAAAACACCCAGAGCAAATTGAGCGCTTTAAAAAGGCCTCCTGGCATCCGCTTTTAAAGACTCTTTTGCTGTTTGTCTTCAGCCAAAAAAATAAAAGATACCCTTTTTTATGTTAACCTTTGCCTGAATTTATTTCAATAAGGTCTTCCTGGAACTACTTGTTGCTGGTTTACATTTTGCATCACATGCAAATACCAGCTTCTGTGTATGAAAGCTGCTGCAGCTGAAGCACAGCTGAGGGAGCCACAGCCACTAGGTTTTCAATTGGTCCAAATTTGCCTTTCCACCCCTTTTTTCCCCCTCCTTTCAGCCTGCCTCCAGGGTGGTAGAGTGCAGGTCCCAGGCCCTTGCTGGTCAAAGGTTGCTCACAAACAAAAAATGTCCCCACTCTAGGTCAGCTTTGGTCAAGGAAACAAAAGCAGTGAGGACCCGGCTTGGACAAACTATCACTGTGTTTCAAGGTGGCAGGGTGACAACTAGATAGAGTGGGGCAGAGGGAAAGAGCAGGAATATAAAGTGCACAGTGGGTGTTGTTAAAAACCCTTTCACTTTTAATCACTTAAGAGCAGATCAGCATTTTACGTGTGCCTTTTAGATTTGAGAATGTGAATAAGTGTTGGCCACACATGGCAAAAGTCCTGACATCTATTTTACAACTTTCCACAACACTCTCTTGCATTAATTATACACAGTTGTGGGTACTGACAAAGGAAATTTTCTTCAGTACAAATGTGAGTGTCTGTAATTTACTTGAGTTTTATTCTTAAAGGGCACTTCCTACTTTTACTGCAATACATTCAAGACACAAAATGTGTTTTCTTTACATCTCTACATGTTTGTAATTGTTACAAATTTTGTTCATTTAAATCAGCTGATTTTTCTCCTCTCACAGACAATACACTGCTTTTGTGTGGTGTGTCTATGCAGATTTGCTGCACCTGTGTTACGTTACACATCTCCATGGTAGCGCAGAGGATGTGTCTCAGGTCAAGCACCTCAGTTCTATGTCCACATGTAGGTGGGCATTTTTGAAAACGAAGGTTTTTCTGTGGCCCTCAGTCCACACATAAACAATGTTTTAGGTCACTGAAACACATTTATTGGAAACTCCTTTCAAAGGTAAGATTTTGAAAAGTGTAATTTAGGGTGTTTCTGTGTGGAATGTAAAAAAGAAGCAGTGTTTTACACTCAAAATTAGTCTTTGTTGATTCCCCCTCGGGAAGAGTTGTTGCCAAACTCTTACAGTTTTAAGGGCTGCTAACTGGATTAATTACACGCTGAAAGATACTGTCTGTTACTCCTCACAATGATGCTATGTTTAAATCTTTCTAACAGTACAAACCCTGCTGAAGTTGTGGATGAGACCTGTAGAAGTAACCGTGTTACAACAGTTGTTGAAGCCAACAAGAGTACCCACATTTTCTAATAACAATATTTGATTTTCATTATCAGATATGTCTCAAATTTGTATGTATTTTACCAAAATCCCTGCTAACACTATTTACCTGAGCCACAAGTGAACCCATTACACCAGACAGACTTTTGCACGGAAACTGTACAACGGAAAGTTGCGTATAATGGACTTTTGTTACAAGGTAAAAGACAGCAGTAAACACTGCGTGTATGTGTTTTTGATGGAATGAACATGTTGTAAAATTTCACACATGTAAACAGCGAGAGAAGGAAGACCTCTGATCTTAAAATATTATTTTATGTAAACACAGTCCTGCTAAGTGTTGATATTGATGGATACTATGGCTGAACACTGTATTGTTTTTAACAACTACATTGTGAGCATGTGCACCAGTTACATTGCAGGATGTGTTGTATCTGTCATGTGACTCTACAACAAAAACTAGAAAAATGACATGGAGCATTTACATGTTCGATGTGAACAAACACTGGTGTATGCTGTTCTCCATGTGGTAGAGGAGTATAAGAATTTGCTTACAAAGCCATAACAAGCTCAGTAGCTTCTATAGCACTAACACAATACTGTGTTCTGCCATTGTCTGTTGTTGTCAGGGTTAGCAAATGTAATTTAAGGGAGAAGTTGGGCTATGAAATCATCATTTCATAAAATGTGAAACACAAGGGTGTGTGGTCGAAACACCAGTGCAATTGAAAAACGTTTGTAGATATGCCCAAACTCGCCTCGGTGTGGACGGCTCCTTGAATTTGACATTACAGCACCCCTTGTCTATGGATCTTATCACTTGTTTGGACTGCAGATTTACCAGATCTGGATTGTGGGGATCCTTATAACAGAGGATGGCTATTTTCTGTGATTATATTTGAGCAGAGCTGAGCTTCATATGTTTAGTTGCATCAGTCTTGTAGATGCTGATTTGGTTGTTTGTGGTCAGACAAATGTGTGAATTGTGGCTGCTCTGGGTGATTTGATCCAAATATACATGGTTAGAATCCAGAGGATATTTGATTTCTGTTGGTATAAATCAACTTCTGCACTGTCATTTTTGACATTACTGAAAAACATCACAGTGCATACTCATCCTGCCAGTGGGACTTCAGCATGATGGTTAACCTAAGAAAAATTTGACTGAACAACACATGTAAAGGGGTAATATTTGACCAGAAGGAGCTATGCTTTTACTCAAGTACTGCAATTGTGTTCTTTACTCCCTACTGACAACCATAAATAGACTTGTTTTTGTGCCATTATCGAAAGTTTGAAGCTTCATCTACCCGTATATTTTCACGTGGCTCAAACTTGCCCTCTCCCCTCCCCCACTGCTGCTGTCTTTCTCCTCTCTTTTTTATTCAGTGCCATTGATCATGCATGCAGAAATTCAGCACGCCCAGCCTTGGCACTGGCCAGGATAGGTTAGCTAGTGCAAGGGCCCTGTCCTACATACTGTTCTCTCGCTATGGTCCACCAGGCCACAGTCACACCCTCCCCCTGATCTCCCTGCACGGCCACACACACATTCACTAAAACACACTCACTAACTCACAGCAGCCTTCTCAGAACATGCACAGATCATCATGTGGTGCTGGGAATGTTAACTCATCCTTAGCAAAAACTTTGTCAGGTGCAAAGCGGCTTGTTTCTCTCCCTCAATGTCTCCCTTGTTTCCCACACACACATGCACACACATTAAAGTTTCATTTGACGAGGTGTTTTGTGGCAGGGAAATCCGATTAAAGTGTCAAAACTATTAAAATAAAGAAGAAATCTCAGCTTGCTACATTCCCTCTATTCCAATAACCTCTTTGACATATTTCAAGAGTATTTCAAGACAAGTCCTTTTTTAAGATTTAAGTTCTTTCCCCTTGTGAGTTAAGAACTGAATTGAGCAAGTGCATGCCACCTAACCATTGCACTTGTTTCGCTTTTGTTCGAGCTCCTGAGGTATGTGACGAAACTGCTCAGCTGACCAGGCTTGCCCCGGCCGAGGGAGAGGCTGACTTAGAGGTAATGCTGCTAATCTTCCACTTAGGTGGTTAGGACGGCCTGTCACGTGGGATGAAAGAAAGGGAGAATGTGGGAGAGAGTGAGGGGGGTAAAGGAGCGGGTAAGATCAGGTTTAGATGAGGAGGTTGAGCCGTTATTGGCTAAGAAGGGGATGAGGGGTGTAGGGTGTCGATCACAGCTGTTTTGGATGTGATGGATGAGGATGAGAGCGGGGCAGAGTGAACAGGTGGGCTGAGGGGTGTGTAAGGGGGTGGGACTGGGTTCTACAATGATTGATAGAAAGTAAATCAGAGGGTGGCATTTTCAAGACCTAAAAAAATGTGTCAGATGATGGTGATTACAATTAGAAGGGGGTAATAATTCAGGTTAAAAATGAGTTAAAGCTCTTATGAATTTTGTAGTGTTTGCAAAATAGTCTGAAACTGAACACTGACACCTCTGCATGACCCATGAAACTTTTATACACTGTATTTGACTGATGTCAAAGAAAGTGTTTTATTGTGTTAAGGCCTTTGCACACTGAAAGCATATGCAGGAGAGGCAAGAGCAGGCTTTTTAAAACTTCGACCTGGCATAGGTGTTATTTATGTGCTGCGCACTCACACTGTTCAAATAGCAAGAGATTCCCAATTTGGGGTGCGTTTGTTGGAAAATGAGCAATGAGGAGTGGTCAGGTGCACTTCGGGTGTGTTCCTTCCTTGAGGATGTAGAAATTGACTGAGCTTTAAACCTCCTTATATCTTGTCAAATGTCTGAAGTCTGCAATTTTCAGGATGCTTTAAAGACACAGACACATGTCCACAACATCAAAACACATACTATTTAATATCAGAGCATTTTCTAATTGAGCTGAAAGTCAGCCTGGCTTTTTTGAAGAGTTCTTCAGTATGCTATGTCTGTGCGCTACAGCAAGTGTAATACTCCCAGATACAAGAAAAACACAAACATGATATAACATCTACACAAAATGGAGATACTTTTCTAATATTTCTATGTGTATCACAACAAATACATTGCTCACAGATCATAAAACAGGCCATCCAGTGTATTTCTCTCAAATAATATAGAACAGAGTCAAGGTTTCCCGCAAGCAACTAAAAAATAAACTAAATGCCCAAAGCACACTCATGATTATGTATGATTATGCACACAATCCATCAATTTCGCACCCTGCACCTGGCTCTGCGCCAATAATTTGCGCCATCAAAACTGCAAAGTGTAGACTCACATGCCAGAAACTGCCATGCATCACTTGCTTTAGACAACATATTAATTATTGTCAAAAGATGTCTCTGAATCTATCTTTATTTGGATTTTTGGCATGTTTTACTTTCAACATGTAAAACCCTTTTACACATTTAAGCAGCCTTCTCTGGTCTAAATAAGCTGTCTCCATCCTTTTGTGTAGCCCATGTACCTGTCTCATGTAAGACACAATTTTCACCTATTAGCAGAGAGGGGCAGGGGGTTGTCATAATAGCAAACAAAAGTAATTTGTATTATAAATACAACTTCCCATAACTCTGCTTCCCTGACAGATTACTGTACTGCTCTTTTTTTCTACTTAAGTCTATTTTTATTTTATTAACACTGTCCCCTTTGCTGCTGTTACATTGCAAATTTCCATGTGTGGGGTGAAAAAAGGTTTATTCTATTCTTGTTTTATTACATAGTGTTTTGATTCATTGATTTGATCTTTGACCATATTTATTGGGACTTTTAGTTGACTGTAGTCAAGAACTGCAATGGTCAATTACTCAGTTATCTTTATTCATATACATTTATCTATTAAAGTTACCAACTGACCTAAGAAGCATATTTTGGCCTGTGGGTGGAAACTGGAGTGCTTGGAGAAAACTCGTGCAGGCACATAGAGACCATGCAAACTTCACGCATAAAGACCTGGTCCACACACGGGCAGAACCAGCAACCCTGGATCAGTGGTACATGCCCACTACCCTACTGCCAAACATGTTGCAGGCCCCTACCAACCCTACATAATTACTTAAAGCACAGCTTCATCATGCAAGAAAGCATGCATTACTGTGTTTTTGGATGTTATTTGTCTCTCAGTGTTACTTATGAACTACCATATTACTCTTGGCATGTACTAATATAATTGATTTCATTTACGAAGATCTTTTGGCAGTGAAAAAAAGTTCATCATGCTCTATGTCACTTTATGCTTCCCTGTGGCCATAATTATCCCTGTCACCAATAGTCTTGTTTTGTTTTGTAGGTACCTTAAAGGTATTGGTATTCACACATTTCCTTACATTGGGTCAAATCACATGACATCATTTAGGATTTTATCAGACGTTATTATATACTCGATGGTCAATTCACATAACAAAACACAGGGTCAAATCACAGCCCGTTATATCACATGAGGTCATGTCATATTGAATGTTATACTGGAAGGTCATGTCACGTAACATCACATACAAAGGGGTCAGAATGCATCAAGTTACACCATATTAAGTCAAATCACATCTTATGGTATGCTGTGGGGCCATTATCACTCACAAGTGGCAAGATTTTTTAGCAAGGCGGAACAAATACTACTTTACATTTTTATCGATTAATAAAATAACTTACTGAAGCTCACTAAGCTTACTGAAAATGTAGAGCGGTTTTAAAGACACTTAAATTGTTTGAAATTCCGAACAAAATTTCTTATTTTTTTTCTTTGACAAATGCTGAGCAGCACATTCTTACTCCTTCTCTCAGGCATGACAAATTCTGATGGGCTTGCTGACTGCAGAAATGAAGGCTATTTTTGACATATTATTGGGTATTTTTAAAATACATGCTTGAGATCTTTCTCTAGAACATTAACAATAAAAGGACAGAAAACTTAAACCAACAGAAAAGTAAAAACGAACAAAAATTAAGCATTTTCGCTTTACAGAAATAATTATGCTGAAACCTACGAGTGATCAGAGAACACAAACCTCTGCTAACTTGTTTATCAGCCTAGTTGTTAATGAAATATTGAAAACAACTTTGTATCACAATGATCTGATCACTTCTTTCTTGTGACATGACCAACATTCTCTGAAAATGTCATCAAGATGTGTAAAGAACTTTGAGTTATCTTGCACACAAACATAATGACAACATTTCTTCACTCGATGTCAAAAGCCTCATTCACGCTGCCGTTTCAATGACTGACATATACACCTAGGTAATGCCAAGGTGAACTTTATGGACATGTAATAGGATGGAATGCGTTATCCCCATTTGCTCCGTCTTCAGTGGTAGTCCCAGAGGCATTTATTAGTAAGAGACTGTGACGTGGACTCAGTGAGAGACAGGAGAGCATTGCACCTTGAACTGACACAAGTGTTGTGTCCATAATGTAAAAGTCTTGAAGTGTAATGATGACTAAGCTTTGCTGTGGTGCTTTCATGTGTTGTGAAAAGGGCTCAAGAAAGGCACCCTTTAGGATTTGGATCAGCAAACTTTCTGCTGAGGCACCACCATTGTACAGTCCCTAAACTGTCAGTGTTAACTTATTATTTAAACAAACTTGATTCCTAAAAGCATTTTATAATTTTAAAAGGTATTAAAACAGAATGGAACACCAACAACAAATTAAAACTAAACTTTAAAAGTGAAGAAAATGAAAAGAGAAGTCAAAGAAATGCTCATAAATAATAGTAACTGTACAGATGTCGATATGTGATAATCATTTTTAAATAAATAATGTCCCATCATTTGGTCACAGTTTACCATATAACTAATTAATACAGTATACAAGGTCATTTTGAATTTCAAAGAAAGAAGTACAATATCTAAATGTAGTAACAATGTGTTGTTTTGGTTAATTCATCACAAAAAAATTTAGTATGAAAAAATGTTTTCTAATGTCACACATTACATATCATACAAGTGTTTGCAGAAGCTTTTTCTGATGAAACACTTTACTAAAGTTCTCTATCTTCATCTTTTTTTCCCCCAAATATCTCTTCATCCAGTGATTGGGGAATATAGTACATTGTGAATTATCCCTTAACCCTTTAACTTCCAGCTCAACTGTTCGGCAGAGGTCATCAATAAATTAAGTGATGTTTAATGTTTTTAAATAACAGAACAAATCAAATCATTGTTTAAATCCATTAACTTTTCAGGGAATAAAGAAAACTACAAACAATCCATAAAACCGATATTTTCCTTGTGATGGATTCAAATGTTTAAAAAAGATAACAGTTGATTACATAATGACATACAAATGCACAAATATTTTGGACAAAATCAATTAGAAAAGGCAGGAAAGTTTGTAAATAAAATAGAAATCAAACATAACCCACAACAGATGAAATTCAGTTTGACAAACACATTTTTTTATGAATAACATATATACACACATAAATTACCATATCAGTGGTGATTGGTAAATGGTTAACTGGAGTACTTCAAATAATAAAGATGGTAATAATAATAATAATAATAAAACTAATAGCTTTTAATTTTTTAAACATTTAGTTCTCACACAAAGAAAAATCTGTTCTTTTGCTTTTTTGGAAGTTTTTTCCATATCATAAAACATTGACAGGAACAAACAATGGCATGTTTAGTTTTTTTAACACATAAAATATTCCTGAATTTATTGACCTCTGCCAAACAGTATCGCTGGGAGCTAAAGGGTTAATAAAGTGAAAAACTGACTAAAACAGAAATGTGTATTTTAGACATAAACTATTTACAGGATAAGGCTGTTGGTCTTTCTGTTACACAATTCTTCCTTAAATTATTGATGAGATTTATCAGGACTGAGTAAAAATACAAGTCCATAATTATAAAGGATTAATATTTCTAGCTGCTTACAACACAGACAATAACTTCAACAAATTAAATATCAGTAATCAATACTGATACGCTATCTTATGATGATGCCTCATCTCATTAAATCAAACAAAAAAACATCACTTCACTTAAAAAGATCACATCAAATTACATCATACATATCACAACATAACTTGAATGACCCTTTTTTTTAACAAAGCATGACCTCTGTGATCTCCATGCTATGAATAACTTTATAAGCAGTCTGCTGCATTTATGTAATTTGTCTGGTTAAATGTGCAGGGGGCTGAATATCCCAGTTACAGATGTCTCAATTCACCTGAGACCCAACCTGCTGCAACAGGAAGAGATCTCTTATCATCAGTAGTACCTTCAATCCTGCTGGGAATTTGCTTTATAGAGAGAAAATAAATGATAAGTAACAAGACATCAGTCAGTGAATAAGAGGCAATTTTTTTGTATAACTGCTTCCCAACAGGGCTGGGTGATAAGGAAATCATAACTTGATCATTTCAGTACCATTTATATCTTGTTACTATTTTCCCCATAACAGAATAACAACAATAAAGTTCATTTTAGGTTCAAAGCCACCTAAGAAAAATGCAAAATCTCACACAGGCACTTAACAGTCAGTAGACTGTTGGCAAAAGTTACATAAAATTAAATTCATATTCACAAATGTATACAAACAATGAATAAAATGACATCAGGGCCAGGTACATAACAAGATGTACAGCTTGGTCTTAACAAATTTCTTCTGTCATACACTAATTCATGCCTACAGCTCAAGTCACATGTACCTGCTAAACTATAAAGGAGCGGCCTGCCAATAGTAGTCACTGTAGCTCCACTTAATAGTTTCTTACCTGCTGCCATCATGCTCTGCAACCCAGATGTAAACAAGGAACATAAGCCAGGTGGTATCAACAGCAACTAAGATAAACTGTGGAGCTTTCGAACTACACTTCACGATGGTTTTTGCCTGGTCTCCTTTTTCTGAAAATTGGGCATAATGGTGATATTTCCAAGCAGTAAGTGCTCTTCTCTCTGCAATTTATTAGTTACACGTATGTTTAACTTCCCCCAACCATGCACTACGTACCAAAATGTCAAGGAAGTACTGAAATGGCTCAGATGCTCTATGAATGATTCTTTGTGATGGGAAAATGAGGTCATAGAAAGTGTTGGGTAAATTACTAATAATGTAATACTTTGTGTTCGACATATTGCTTACCCAAAAGAAAATTGAACATTTTTACTTTTTTTTTTTTTTTTTCATCAAAGGTGATTCAAAATTACTTCTCTTTAAAGTTACTTTTTACTTGGGATGATTATCAAAATGTTGTAAGGATTTGATTCCATGTCCATCAGGTCTTGTTCATGTACCATCACAGATCTTGAGGCTTCATTTATTTACATTTCCCTTGATTTCAGAGCCAAAAGTGCTTAACTCAGTTCGTCTTCTCTTCCTGCTTAGCTATTGGCTTTCACTCCCCAGTTAAAGAAATGTACATTTCAGGTAAAGGCAGCATCACAATGTTGGCTGTGACGACATTTAATATCATCAGTACCCTAGTTTCCTTTCAAAGCATTGATTCAGGGACTGTTCAGGAACCAGGGCATCATTTAGTTTAAAGCACTTAATGCTTGTTGCTCTTTATTGATCTACAACAAGCTTACAACAACGTTTACAAAAGATGCCAGTGTTCTTGGCATCCTTCACTGGTATGAAAAGATAACATTATGGGTTGTTGAAAGAAATGCTCCCTCTTCTTTCTCATCCCCCATGCTGCATTGAACTAATTACTTTGTCACTGCATGTCACAGTAACTTTGCAAGGACAAAAAGTAACTTCACAACTAAACATTATTTTGCATAGTTTCAGAAATATTATTTCATCAGTATGAGTTTGTTCCATTAGTTACATAGCTGAGGGTCTTGAATGCCAAACAGTGTGTTGCGATCAAAGCTCATGTCAAGTATGCCTGAGAATAAAAGTAACCTGTTTGAAAATAATAGGCTCTGCAACGTTTTTATTCCTCTGATTTTAGTCTTGGCCACCTGTTACCTGCATAAAATGAGCAAACAGCTGCCCTGGTCTTTGGTAGAAGGTAAGCTGCCCTGTACTTATTTTATCCTTCTTTAACAAGATCACTCTGGTCTTAGATGTTAACAGAATTTTTTCAGAAAGTCCTCGCAGATATTAGAATATCGCAGTCCTATAGATTCCATTTTTCATTTTTGCTCAAAGCACATTGTGTTTGTATAAGTCCTTATAAACTGTGTTTGGCCACGAGACTCTCAAAAGCTGTGCTCACATTGGCTTGGGCATCCTTGTAATAAGCAGTGTCCCTAGTCTTGATCATATCCAGGATGTAGAGTTTACAAGCACAGAGACACCTGGTTATTAGTGTCCCTGTATAAATGATAAATACCAGTATTGTGGTTTCTGATCACATCTTATTTGCTCAGGTGGCTGTCAGGTCTGCAGACTGATGCAGAAAGGTTGTAGACACCAGTATAGGGTGATGATCAGGATTTTTTTTTAGAGTTCTCCTTGCAACAGTGAACAACAGCATAACTAGTACATTGTGTTTACATGTGCAAAGATAAAACCATGTAACACGGAGAGGATGTGAATGTGGCTCTTGCTTCCCTGCTCTGTGCTCTAAAGTTTATTGTGGCTGCAAAGACATGTCTACACATATTACTTCCACTTGAGTTGCCTGTCCAAACAATCACCTGTCTCTGGGAGTGTCCCCTTGTGGCAATATTAGGGGAACATATCAAACAGGATTTTTGATCTTTTATAAAAGTTCCTTTGATAAACTGACTGATTTGGCCCCCATGATAAAATATGTCAGTCTCACATAGCTGCTGTAAAATAATATGCATCATTATGTTTTTTTTTTTCATTTTAAATCAGTATATAAAACAAAACAATCCCATACTGAAATGTACATCTCATCTGTTATTCAGATTTTGTGGAGTTCAAATATTTTAGTATGTTGACACTTTCAATATTGAAACAAACTAAAACATTTTTTTCAGAATCCTTGCAGAAAATGTTAAAAACTATCAAATTGTGTGACACAGAAAACATTGTAATCAATAATCACATCTTATCAGAGAGAAATGCACAGGTTCATTTCAAGAAAAAATGTGAGGTAAAAGTAGAATTTTCAGTGTTTTTCAATTGGACATTTTTTGCCATCAGGAACAAATGTGCTGGTTGTTGTGTAGCTTAGCCATTTTAGTCTACGTTAGAAAACTGACACACAATTCTAAAAAGTCTTTGAAAATGTACACCCTTTGGCAAATTTGAGCTGAAAATGACTTGATAAAAAAAAATGAATGGCACAAAATGTCTCCAGGATCTCTTATGGGTCAATTGCACATTGTCTAAAAGGTGGAGCAAACAGCAAAGGATGAGCCTTGGACACATATTTTGTCATAAAACCATTTAAAATGTGTATTTTGCATAATATGACTGCAAAAGGACTGAGCAGCTGAGAAAGGTAACAATTTCAAGGGCGTTTCACAATGGATACATTTTACTTGTTTGACAGCTGTTGGCGAGTATGTTATCAAGTCAAAGCTTTTAGTTAAAGCTTTTCCCATAACAAAAATCAAGAGAATAGGACACACCTATTTTCTTTCTCTGAAGAATAGAAAGAGAGAATAGAGCTGGTATGTCTTTATGCAGTGGTAGAAAATTCAAAAGATAAGATAAAATGTCAAGTTTCTGTGGCTCTCAAAGTTAAAGCTCAGTTTATCATAGCTTTGGAAAAACTCCTCTTATTTGTTTGAAATTCTTTCACTCTGCAGGTTTCCCAGGTCACTTGTTGAATGAATCCCTTTCCCTGTGGGCAGAGTTATTGTGATTCTTACTAAACAGCCAATAGACGCTCATTATTGGGGTGATGTATATGAAGAAATAGAGCTGGGACAGAGGGAAGAAGCAGCCACACTGGAGCAAACACATATGATGGCTGTAAAAGCGATAGCCCGCAGCCTCCCATGTCTGGTGTGAACATGTGTTGAAATTAGAAAATTGCAGTTCTCACACTAATAGTAACACAACTAAAATTCTTCCAGCTGTAAAATGGAAATAAACAACTACTGCCCAGTACTGGTAATTGATTGTTTTTGAGAAAGTAACTAACTGATTGCTTGTTTCAAAAATTTACTGTGTGAGATGTATCATGTATTATTTCGCACCATAATACAGCAACACTGGTATTATAAAAAATGTCTTAAATTGGGGTGAACAATGTTGGATTTCTGCCAGTGACTTGTTATGCTGATATTTTGTTTTTTACCCTCAAAATTGACCTTTTAATGTCATGACAGTTTATTTGTATTCCTCTAACAATGTGCAATTACAGTGTGGAAGTACACTCATGGACAATCAATTATTCCACGTGCAATTACTCAGTAAATGTGTATATAATCTTTATCGGATTTACTTTTAGTTTTTTTCCAAGCCCTTCGTGTATTTTTATATTTCATATTTTTTATATTTTATGTCTTACACAGGTAGAGTAATGTACATGCTGCTATCTTTCAAACTTAAGTCTATTTTTCATTCTACCAATGCTGTCCACTTTGCTGCTGTGACACTGTAAATTATGTGGGACGAATAAAGGCTTATTCAATTCTATTCAGAAAAAAAAGACTTTAATAAATTATAATGTTGATTTTAAGATACAGACATTCAGCAGTAATAAGGTGAAGTTTATGGTACAAATACTCTGCAGATATGAGATATACTGTATAGCTGATATATTTGTTGTATGCATAAGCAGAAGCATTAGACCTTTAACACTGATGTTTCACTCTTTAGGCTTTTACCCTGCAATATTGTGCCAGTAACATCTGAATCTGTATACATTTCTCAAGACTCTTGGCTTTATCTTTTATTCCTTATCTCTACATTTTTTCTGATTTCATTTTCCAGGTTGTATAACAACAAAAACTCAGCTACCGTATCTCCAAACATTCGAAAGGCTTTAATGGGCCATGCTGCTCTGATCAGCCAATGACAAGGACGGCGGGGAAACACTACAGAGAGCAGCAGCATGAATAAAGGCAGGCAACGTGCAGGAGGAGGGAGCAGAGGAGAGGAGAGGGGAGGGAGGGGGAGGTCCGAGGCCGGGGGTAGGCTACGGGAAAAACGAGGTAGAGGGGCGGGGCCTCGTCTCCGAGCGTGTATGCATGCATGTGTGCGTGTTTCCTCGCTTCAACCCCTCCTCCTTTTTTTTTCCTTTTTTTTTTTCAACCACCCCACCCCCACCTCTCTTTCCCCCCTCCTCTCTCCCCTCCCCTCTCTCTCTCTCTCTCTCTGCTGCCCGCCTCTGAGTCTGGAGCAGCAGCAGCAGCAGCAGCAGTGGAGCTTCACTGCCTCTCCTCGCCTCACAGTGCGGGAATATAGCAGACCCAGAATGGATACGGAAGGGAGCCAGAGCAGCCTGTCCTCCGGCACGGACAACTCCCCCCACGACCCCTGGTAACGGCTTCTTTTTTGGCCTCGCGGCTTTGCCTCTCTCTCTCGGCTCCGGGCCCCCCCTTGCTTTGAGTTCACCTTGGACTTTAGTTGAGTTCAGTGCGGGAGAGGAGCCGCGCCGAGACAAAAGACAAGCACGCTGTGTGTGTATGTGTGTGTTGGATGTATCCACTCAGCGCACAGGACGCACTGTCGCGCCGCTGCTTCCTCCTGTTTGTTTATTTATCTCCATTTTCCTCCATTGCAACTTCTCCTCCATCATCTGGAAGACCCTCTCTCTCCCTTTTCCCTCCTCCTCTAGGGGATTATAACGGCCCCGACTGCCCTATTGGTGACTTCGCAACATGGCCGATGCTTCTTTCTTACTTTATTGATGCTATAATTCACATAATCCCCTCTTTTTTCTGTGCTTGCCTTGTACCTTGTGTTATCCTGTGTGACTTACGGCTTGTATTTCTCTCATTCAGCAAAATGTTCATCGGGGGTCTGAGTTGGCAGACAACACAAGGTGAGCTGTCCCACACGCTACTTTAATACAAGTCTGAATGAAAGAAAGCCTCTTGTTTACGTTGCTTCCCGAAAACTCGCGAGGCTCCGTGAAGTTTTAAGGAGAAACACTGCAAATAGTTAAATCAAAGCCGCCTATTCAATAAGGCTCTCAGGATTTAGACTTGCCCGAGACGCAGGGAGATTAACACTGCATGCACATTCAACATAGAAGGGCATTTCATTGATTATTGTGCGTGAAAGCGCAAATTGGGCTCGTATCAAAACGCGCACTTGTGTGTTTTTCCTTATTGCTGCACTCCCATGAATCCATTCATTTCAACTAAGAGGCATGCTGCATGAGGACACTTTATTCTCACAAGGACGGCCCGTGTTATTATCCCACTGCTGTGTCAAAAACAGCAATCGTCACCTATAGTCCGCAGGGCCTAATAGGCTATTACGCGGAATGGTCAGATATGCAGCCTCAGGAGGACTGGAGAGGGACGCACAAACACAACGTGGTCGACCCCATTGTCTCCAGGAAGGCCTGTAGGGGGAATCTTAGGGGTTAATGTGACCGGTTTTCTCGTGTTTGTCTCCTCAGAGGGCTTAAAGGAGTACTTCTGTAAATTCGGCGAGGTGAAGGAGTGCATGGTGATGCGGGATCCCGTTACCAAGCGGTCGAGGTAAGAAGGAGGCGTGTGCGCACCGCCGTCCTATCACTGGATGCCTCATGCGCTCTGCCATGCTTCTACATGAGACTGTCGTGAGTTTGCATTTTGAGCTGATTTCCCCCCTCTCTCTGTCTCTGTATGTTTGTTTGTATACCTGCTTCCTTTCCAAGGGGGTTTGGGTTTGTCACATACGCAGAGCAAGCCGGCGTTGAGAAGGTTTTGGCGCAAAACAGACACGAGTTGGACTCCAAAACGGTGAGTTTCTTTCTCAGTCTTTGTTGTTTGAAGGGGTGGATGCTGCCAGTTTGAGCAACTTTTCCAACCTGACTTGTGTGTTGCATTTTTCCCCCCTCGGTGCTTTTTGCCTCCCACCGTATGGCTTGTAAAGTTGAGGAGTAGGTTGTGGAGCACCCCTTCCACTCCTCCTCCTTCTCCTCTCTCTCTGCTCATTTCCCCCTCCAAATCCCGGTTCAGGGCGCCAACATGAAAGCGTTCTTTCTTGGGCTTCATTGCTATGGTTACCTGGGGACCTGAGTGGGGTAAGATCAGGGGCGTTTTGAGTGATTTTCAAGCCCCTGGGCAAAGACCAATGCCAGGCCCTGTCCCATTAAGCCAAACACTAACACAGGATGCTTACCAAATATTTTGAGGCTTTTTAAGGATTTTGTGAAGCTCTGAAACAAAATGATCTGGAGTCATATTTGAAAAAGAAGATGGGATCATTGCATCAGTGGCAGTATACAGCAAACCTCAAAGAAGTTCTCTTTCCTGTGTCAAGATGTCACAGGAGTTTGCTTGTATTTTGTAGTACTTTTTTGTTGGGGATGACTTGTTATTCTGCGTTACCTCGCTGCTAAAAATGCACAGTGATAGGGGCTTTTGGAAGCAGATGAAACCTTGAAGTTGGATTTTGTTCACCCAGTATCAAACACTCGCAAATCTTTGTGTACATTATAGGCAGTGTGGAGGAGTTTGCAGTTCTCTGGTAGGAAGAGCAAACTGTCTGCATATAAGTAGGTTTGCAACATATTTGTAAAAGAGAATTATTTTTGAAAATACAAAACCATTATCACAGAACAGACATGTTGCTTGCTGATTCATGAAACTTGATCACTAGTTCAACATGTGGACTGTGATCATTTATCAACATAAGCTTTTACTAAGTGCCCTTGCCTTTATATCCTCCCTGTTTCCTACAACACCCTTAAAAAATGTTTTTCCTGAATCTAAAAGAAATCCAAGAAACTTCCTCCACTACACTGGCACAAGTAAGTGAAAGGAGATCTTGTATCCAGCTCTAATTGCATCTTCCTGTTCTAAAAGGAGCAACTGCTGGGCTGTCAAATCACAAAACGTTGCTTGACTCGATAAACATGTAAAAATTATTCTGATACGCAGACTGATACCATGCAAATGCTCTTATACAGAACATGATAACATTATTATTCATTGCACAATCGTAGTAGCAATTCATAACTGGAAGGTGCAAACAGGATGCCAACTTCTGATGTCCTTATTGCACAGATACAGTAAGTTGGCGGCATCTGGATGTGCAAACCTTCAGGGATCCTTTGCACTTCATATATTTCAGTGAAGACTATGAGGGGCACATGCTAGCAGTTTCTTGCACAGATTTTTTGGGAACATGATTTTTTATTACAGTTATGAATTACATTGCTGTGCACCTGATGAAAAAAGTTGTATTGACTGCCCATAAAGAAGGGGTTTCCATCTTCCTCACCTTTCACCCACACTTTTCCAAATGTTGCAAACCCACGTAGAGAGAGTGCATGAATTCAGCTGCAGTGTTTTCTCTACCCACATCTTCTCTCAAGTTCACCTGCCAGTCAAGTCTGTTTCAAAAAGTCATGGTGGAATTTAGATTGATTGACTTCATTTAGCGAATGAAATTGCAAAGTTGGTGTGCAGCTTTGAGCAGAGTTGATTGAGCTGGTGTGAAGCCTAAACAGTCTCACTCACTCTTCCAGATGTTGCAGACCTATTTTTACAATTGCAACAGTGGACTAGAGATTGTCTGCAACATTGTCAGTCAAAATGATGAGCGCACTGTTTGTTATACAAATATTTGGATGGTAAAAATAGACTGAAATGATCATCAAAGATTTCTATATTACACATTGAAACAAGTATATTTATTAAAACATCCTATCCTGCCATTGTCTAAATTGCAAGTAGAGTAAAGACATAATTAACAGAAGGACAAATTTCTGACAAACCGTGTCTACTTAAAGAATTGCCACACTTGTGATTAGTTCTACAACTTTTAATGAAGGAGATTAAGCAGCAGCAGCAATCCAGACAAGCCTCGGTGCTTGGCTTTATCAACTTTTCCAGGACACAGGTCTGAATATTTTCCATGATTAAACCCCTTGTTTAAAAGTCTCAGACTTTACTTGGATTTTTGTTTTCGCCTCTTCCCGGGGTCTAAATTGCACCTGTAAGACGGCGATGTTTTGGTTGGCAGATCTGACATGGATCGAGGATTTTTCTCAGCCAACTCCTTTGAATAATTTGGACAAAATCGGGAAATAGCTGTTTAGAAATGAAACTGCATTTTATTAAATGTATTTTCTCCAATTTGCCATTGATTTTGTAGCATTTGGCTAGCAGTGTCCTCCTTTTGTTCGAACATTTCTAAACTGCCTTTTCATGCTTTACAGACAGTCACTCGTAAAAGTGTCATATTTGATGCTCACCTATAAAGACATTATCTTGAGGCCCCAGGGAGAATGAGGCCCTGTCAGTTACTTATCTTTGCTCAGTGTGAAAACTGTTAAAGGGTTGGAGCCTCTTTCAAAACTCGGAGAGTTACAAATAGAAAGAGATATTATGCTTCTTTGCTCTTAGAAAACTACAACCAACCGTTCTATAGTGCCAGAGGAAAGAAAAGGTTTGAGAAGGAAACAGTTGTGCTAACTGATGTCAGGGGGAGGAAGTCTTCTGTGAGGTCCGAATGAGCCTTCATTTAAATATTGATGCTGAGGTTTGTTTGAACATCTGCTGGAATTGTGGTTTTCTCTGTGATTTTCCCTCCTACACTCATACTCACACATCAAAACTTAAATGTGGGCTAATTGGAAAAATAAGTCACCAAACAGAGGCTGGAGAACACAATTATCACTCGGCTTATACACAAGGAAGCTGGTGTTAAACATGTGTGTCCCCTGCGGTGTGCAGTTTGGTGGAAACTAAGGAGCTCACTCCCATTTAAATATCTTTGAATGTGTTAATGCTCATGTCTTGGTCATGTAGATTGGTTGTAGCAGTGGGGTCTGGGTGTGTCTTCTTCGTCAGCTTGTGGCCTCTCCCAACCACACACACACACACACACATACACAAAACACACACACAATAGGATCATTTGAGAGTGAAAATCAGTGGCACAGACAGGCAGCAGTGCCCAGGGGTTGAGAAAAGGTAGAGTTGGTTAGTTGTTGGAGCAAGCCTGTTGCCGGGGGTGACACCAGCCACCAGAGACCAGGCTGCAACAGCAAGGCCTGATGGGATTTATGTCCCCATAACAACTTCTCAGCTATTTTGCATGAACTTAAGACAGTTGTCTTCAGCTGGGTTGCAGTGCCGGCTGCCCTCAGTGTGTGTGTTGTTTGAGAAGGATCTGTGAGTTTTAATGTGCTGTTCTCGTGTATTTGTAATGAGCTGAGAAGTTGGATGTTTGTGGAGTGTTGCTGTGATTTTTATTAATATAAATTGCCCGTAATCTCACTTTTTTTCAGTCCGCTTGGAAGTAGGTTCTAAGCCACAGTAAAGTGTTACTCGGTGAGTCATGTTACCTATTAAAACTACAGTGTTTGAGAGCCAGGTTGTGTGTCAGTGATGTGAGTGTTGGTACGGCGGCAGACTGTTGTGGAGCCTGGCAGGCCACTGGTGGAGATGGGCGTTGCCCTATTATAAACCAAATAGAGCATAAGGCTAAACAATAATAATGCACACCACTTTAAGATTACTGTACGGGTAAACGGCCAACCTTATCAACCAGCAGATTTATATACTGTAGGGATAGTTTGACTTTTTGGCTCACAGTCCCAGAAAAAGAGGTCTGAATTTGGATTTAATCTCCTGGATTTATTTGGGCTGAATCTTCAGTAACAACAAAAATTTCAACTATACTTAATGTTTTAAGCTCCTCTAAGGGTCTCTGTAGCTTATCTCGACAGCCTTAGATTCACACAGTCCTCTACTTATGACCTGAAAGTCAAGGAAGTGTATCTGCACAGAGATCAATTATTAATTATTTATTATTTCTATCTTTAATGTCTGTAAATGCTGTGATGGAGTTTGTGGTAGACAGAGGATTTATGACAAGCTGCAGCAATCACACTTTTTTCTGTTCTTGGACTTCGATTGGACTTTATTTTACAAACAATGACTATTAGAGGTGTGGAAAAATATCGCTATGGCAATATATCGCGATATTTTGACTCCCAATATAATATCGATATTTCAAATCTTAGTATCGATATTCTTGTAAAAGTTGGAGTTGGAAATAAAATACAACTTATAAATATGTATGCACAGTATTCTTTTCATGCACTATTCATTTCAGGCAGTGACAAGAGAAATATGTGATTTTTTTTAACTTACTGTTGTGCTATCAGTAACTCAAAGCACTTTGTTCATCATGTGTTTAATTACAGTTTGAGCTGCACTGCAGTTTAGGATGATTTCAATACTTTGCTAAAGGGAAAACAGGATAATTTCTTTGCAACATTAGTTTAATTGACTTGATGCACTCTGTGTTAAGTGTATGTATGTAATGTTGCATTTGACATATTTCAATAACAATAAAATGGAAAAGTTACATATTCACTGTCTCTAGGTTTTTCCTAGTTTACTGTAGAATATCGCAATATATCAGAATATTGTGATATTGTGATATATCGTGATATTATCGAATCGTAACCAAAGTATCGTGATACATATCGAATCGTGAGGCTCTTGCCAATACACACCCCTAATGACTATCAAGCTAGGGATGCATGCTGTTGGATTTTTGACAATATCTATGATATGAATATTTCCAAACACATTACTGCCAATACCCATTTCCAAAGTCTTGATTGCTGATACAGATATTGATACTGATAACTTTAATTTACCTATTCCCTTTATGGTCTTAGTCCATTTGTATAAGAAAATCAGTATTTTATTCCTTGATAAATGGTTCCTTTGATGGACATTGTGGCTAAAATGTTACATTGTACCTTCTGCCAATAGTTCATCCAGTGTATGGGATATAAGTGGCCAGTGTGTGGTCAAAATCTCTGCTGTAATTAACTGAAAAAAATGTCATATCTGGCTGAATGATAATCTAATCTTTTGGCAATTATCAGCTCATCTGACGATATTGTGCATCCCTTAAATAATTATGACTTCACTGTTGGTTTTGAATGTGTGAAACTACTGTGGTGGAGTTGGAGTCAGACAGGAGATTATAACAAGCTGCTTTGAGCACACCTTCCACAGCTATTTAAATTTTAACCAGCAAAAAAATTGGCAGAATAAAGTATTTTTTGGCTAAGAATTTACCAGCGTACCCACAAAGTCAGGCAAGAAAAATAGTAAATGTTTTACTTAACCAATTGAGGCTCCAACATCGACCCAAATTCTTCGCCGCAGTTTTGATTATTTTAAGAATTGTTTTTTGGTTGCCACATTTTCAGATGGCTTGGTATGTTTGTAGCATATCTTTAGGTCTGTGAGGGCCTTATATTTTCATCCGCTTACAAAATAGTTTAAATTGATTCAAATATGTGACTAAAACAGTTTAAAATAAACGAGACCATAAGCACACAGCTTAAACATTTTCTCAATTGTAACCTTTTTTCATTTATGTATCTATTGTGGTAGGATAGCTGTCAGACAAAAAGATTGACAGCATACTGTATAAATTAATATTTTCAACATCTACGTGTTTCTGCTAAATAAAGAGTTTTTCTCAGACATATAATGTTATCAGGCAGTGGTTAAAAGCAGCCAGACACCGTGTCCAGTGTTCTCTCTCTAACAAGCCCAAATTGGTCAAGTTTGGCTAACAAGCAGTGCTTGTGGAAAGCCCAGTAAATATAAGTGATAAATTAGTCTTTTTGTCTATATTACAGCAGGTCATATATGCACATGAAAAGGTGAGATGAACAAACATTTAAAAATATTCATTAGTTGACAGAGGAAGTCATTTTTTTAACAGAATATTAATTAGACAATAATTGTGTAGTTAAACTAAAGCTTTGAGTAAACATTTTTATAGCACCATACTTTGTATTTATTATAGAAAATAAAACAAATAAAACTTTATTTATAGATTTATAGATTTTAGAACTAGTGTAGCAAGGATGTGGATAATAATGAGTTCAAAAACCACAGTAAGGCTAAAAGCATAACAGTGAACAAGAAAACAAATGTAGGTAGTAATTAAGTGCAGATGTGAAGAGAAAGCTCATAGCTAAAATAGTGAGTGTCTCCTAGTGATCATAGACTAAGTTAAAATGACGTCTTGCAGCAGGGGGTTTTATTTTACTAGATCTCAAGTTCATATTTTTGGTTTCAAATTTCCAACCATTTACCAGAATAATCTCCAGTACGAGTTAAGATCTGCTGAAGGTCTACAAAGCTTCATTTTTTTTTGCTTGATTCCAGATTTGTTTAAAGTTCATCAGCTGAGGGTCAAATTCTGCCGCGTTTCGACCTTTTTCGTGCACCCGTCTGAGACTGCACCCTCACGAGCACCTGTTCCATCTGAACTCTTCTCTCCATTTATTTATTTTCAGTGCACTACATGTCCCCCTCACACCTGGACTTCCCCCTCCCACCCTCCCCTTCCCTCCACAGTCAGATGCATTGAGGATGAACTATTGTTTGATCAGCGTGAGATGTGAGAAAGACGCTCCTCGCCGGAACGAGCTGGAAAACTCGCTTCTCTGATTTTTTTTTCGTTTTGTTTTTCCCTTTTCATGTCGCGTCTTTTGGTTTTTGTGAGCAAAGACGCGGTGATGCCTGAAGCAGAAAGGAGAGAGATGAGGAAAGTGAATAAAAAAAGGGAATTTAAGAGCGCAACAGGGCTCTGTTTAAGGACACGCTGGGTGAGAAGTAAACTACATTAACCAGTGCAAGGTCCACATCCCCTGCTGCTTGTTGTATTAAACATTTACAGTCCTGTTATATCCTGTATTGTTTCATCCAGGGTGAAAAAAGTAACTAATTTCAGCTTATAGTGATGGTCTGTACCTGTGGGCCCAACAGTTAGATGCAACAAATTAGATTTTTTTTTTTTCCTGAGTGAGGCCTGTTGGGGTTGTTGTTTTGGTTGGAGGTTAGATTTCCTGCCCGGCCACAGTTTTTGGCCTCAGGGCAGTGGTGTGCTGTTGTGTTTTTCTGGAAAGAGAAGAAGGCACAACTGGTATTTGTTTTCTCTAAAGGAGATTCTTTACTGGAACTAGTTGTGAAGAGAATAAAAGACAGGGTCGGATATTCTGAAACTCCTCATCCACACGGATTAGTGCAGGTTGATTTTTAGGTTTCAGTGTGTTATTATTTGTGGTGAGAGGTTTCAGGTGGTGGTGAAAGCTCATAACAAGGATTTTTGGGTTAACATTAATATGCTGGCTCCTGTTGGTTTGTGAAGGAATATGGTGCATGATTTTGCTCTTGGGACAAAAGGATATGTCTGCAGAAAAACTTGATAGTATTCATTTTACAGATCTTTTACACAAAGTCCTACTCCATACTCAAGTGCTTTTACATTATAATCATGCTTGCCCTTAGAAGTTTTAGTCTAGTTTAGTTTGATAAAAACTGAAAACATCTTCACTTGTCTCAGCCAATTAAAATTTCTTATGTCACTTCCTAATGTCAAAAGTTTATGGTACATTTAATTTGCTGATAATATTTTAAAATGCAGATAGTTTATGTATGATAGAGACTCTTTTGTTGAAAAATGACACTGATGAAATTATATTACAAATCATAGAAGAAGGTTTTTCATTTGTAGTGGGATACTTTCTTAGTAGGTTAGTTTTTCATAGACATTAGTACTCATATGAGAATATGTTTAGGCACAAGATACCAATATCAACCTTTTCATTTATTTATCATAAAGCCCATCCCTCACAGATATACAGTAAGCTCGTTTTTGTGTTTTTTTGTCAGGAATAAAAAATAAAGTAGACTATTCAGTCTTAAAAATGTTATATTCAGAAAAAAATTAATTTGTGGTGCATGAGACACAACTTTAATGAGTTACAGATTTTAAGCTGACTTTACAAGAAATGTCAAAGATCACTCATTTGAGGAGTTTTTCAGTTCTGACAATGAGTTTATTTGCGCAAATTGTTGCCATAATCCACTTGTCTTCATTCATCAGTCAAAACAACACATTTTTCTATTGTCTGCCATATTTTTCCTCAACTTTTTTGAATTTGCTACGGGATCAAATATGGCCTCTGGACCATAGTGTGGAAATTCTAGGCTCAGAGGTATAATCCCTCAATATTATGTGGGGTCAAGCAAAATGGCACATGGCATATTTTTTGTACAATTCATACAACGTTCGGAAGTTTGTCTACAATCATTGCCACTTTCAAAAACAGAGTTAAACTTGATGCCAGGGAGTTTTTACTGATGCTGTAAAATTGTCAATAATATTGGTTATCACTAGTACCATCTGGGCAGTATTTCTTATATAGCAACAACCCTATCAAGGAGGATATTATCTCATGGTTGTCTCAACACAAACACACCATTGGACACATTCCTGATGTCATCTTAGGCAATTTGATTAAAATTTTTAAAAATGGTTCCTCTTATGTTAACATGAATAAGATCTTGAAATGTGGTGAAGCATTAAAAAAATGAACAAACAAGAGTAGAAGCTAAGAGTCAGATGTCTTACAGTATTTAAGGATGGGCCTGTTGTCCAGACAGGTGGGTTGTGGCCTGTAGGCAGTGGATTTAACCCTCTATTTAGATATTTACGGTATATAATCTTTACATTATGTAGTGCCATTTTTTCTGTATGTGAAACATACTATGTAAAAGAAACTGTAACACACTCTAAATTGATTTTTTAAATTTATTTAACCAGCAAACAATATTCTAAAAAAACCAACCAAAATACAATAAAATGCATTATAACTAATGAAAAATAAAACAACCACATCCTTTAATTCAGCTTTTCCCTCTTCATGTCTTATGCCGATAACTGATAACGTTCCTTTTCAAACTATTTAAGTAGGTGTTAATTGCTGCCTTTTCCACCACCCCCTGTGAAGGTACAGTAGTAGCAACCAGCATGGTGCTAATGTTGCTGTTTTTGTTTATAGCCTTCCCTGCAACAACATATGTGAGCAGCGGCCTCTGTGGACCGTTGGCACCACAGTCTGACGTGGCTAACACCTGGTTAGCGGAGGAGAGTTTCTTCCTCGGATGCTAGTGCTATGGCTCCTTGCTCCCGACTGGAGATTAGCTGGCAGTGCTGACGTGGACAAAAGTGGAGAGAGAGGGAGGGGAGGGGGATGGAGAAGGAGAGAGGAGGAGGAGATAGGAGAGGGAGGCCCGGCTCCTGTGCTGTAATTAGTATAGATCTGAAAAGCAACTAATCGGATTGAAGGGAGCAAACTGGATTGGGCTTCCGAAGGTCCATGCGCGGCCTCAGATCTGGGGTTGAAGCGCGGTCCTGCCCTTTAAGGTTGTTCTAGAGTTTCTCTCCGTACGTTGTTCAGTCTATACCTGGTCAGTGGACTGATTTTTTATTGTATATTAATATACTTTAAACAGGGTTTTAAAAAATGTAGAATCATTTTGATGGAGCATTTGTTCATTTGTAATATGTATTGTAATTTAAAAGGTCAATAAAATTTGAGAAATTAACAGGATGCAGTAACAACATGAGTAATGCCATACTGCTGTGAAGTAAAAAAAGAGAAAATCAAAGTCTTTGTTTCCAGTATTTCTGTCCATGTAACCTTAAATTTTTACACAATTTCAGCTTTATCACACTTATCACATTATCACATTTTTTCCCATAAAGAAATGATCAAAATGGTTTTTACTGTACCAGAAAAACAAGCTTTAATTTTTCTTAACCCGGTGAAAATAAAGGGATACTGTACCTGTTTGATAAATCAAAAACAAAAATAAAAGGAAATACTGGTTAGTATTGAGCCCCATTCATGCTGCTGTTTCAGGCTATGATGTTTAAATCCTTTGACGTCTCGCCTCCACTGTGAACATCAATCTTCTAATCAGAGGACAAGTTGACCCCACAGTCTGTATCGGATTAGTATCAGATATTTGATGCGTTCCAATTGGACCTGAAGTCAGATTGTCTGAGCTGCAAATTAGATATGTCTCTTGGAACGCCCCTTCAGTCAGAATTGTCTACTGAGAAGTCAGACATTCCTCAGGTGCTCGGACTTTAGCAGCTTGTAACTGTGGATGGAAGTTTAACTGGGATATGACATAATCTCTGCTTCACATACCTGAGATTCAAGATGAATGGACCCACTGGATCAATAGTAATGTGTGTCTGCCTTTGGTGTGTACGTTTAGCACATGCTGGCTCCAGCTCTATATGTAGAGCATTCATCACTTTTTGCTTCCTCACAATCATGTCTGTGTTGCACTGTGTAGAAATTGTCAGATGTAATTAATGTGAACATTTCAGGATGTAATGATGATTGGACTTAACTGCAGCACTTTTGTGTAAATGCACTGTGTAATTGGCTTCTGTTTTTACCAGTCAAAATTTCTGTCAACCTTCGGCACATTTTCTTAATTGTGCAAATAAATTATCGACTTTTGGAGAAGTCAGTGAAACTGACAATGAGAAAGGAAAAAGAGAAAAACTCCCAGTTCTGCCAGGCTCCACCAATTTTTGAAGTAGTTGCACAAAGTACATTTTACAGTTTAGAGTTTGAATTGGGGTTCTCTAAGTGGAGTGTGGACCAGTCATGGTGCCATGGCCCATGACTGGTGTCACAAGAGGCCTTTCCAAATACATGAAGACTAGGGACGTCACAAAACTGTGTGGGGGTGTCAGTAAAAGTATCAAATGAGGGATGATTTGAGCATTTCTTTTTGGTTGTGGATTTAGGATTAATATTGATCTCTGATATCTGATCTCCAAGTTCATGTCAGTTGCCATAATTTAAGCACACAGCAAACCCTAAATAAGCGAGTGATACTGATGTTGCAGTATCAGCCCTGCGGTCATCCATATGAAAATAGATTTACACAGTGATAGGAGTCACTCTTAGTATGTTAGAATTGTACCGTTCTGAATAGATTTTTGTGTTTTGCAATAATGCTGGTCAAATATGTGTCATTCATGTGTCAATCAAACATTAAAGCAAAGCAATTAGGTAGTTTGTCCATCTGTTTGTCTGTCTGAACAAGATGACACTAAAGTTCTTAGTGTCATCAAATTTTGATAAAATTTCCCAGGAACATTGTGCAAGAGGGCAGATTTCCTCTATGTTCTCATATAACTTTGCCAAAGTGTCATAAAACCCTTACTGGAGGCTTTAGCTCTTGCAGCAGCTCTGGATTATTACACAGATCATTATAGATTTTCTCATTGTAAAACATAAAAATACTGAAATTCTGACAGCCTCAATTGGGTGATATGATGTTGCCATGGTATTTGTTAAAAAAGTCTCAATATTTAGAGTCTACCTTAATTTTTGCTGCTCTGGTGTCAAACAGATATTGACGTTACTTTTTGCAAACTGTTTAAAAACATTTTTTGCTAGATATTTACCGTAGTCTGTGATCCTTTATTGTGAAAACTACTTGTTATTTCTGTATTTGAGGGTTCTAGGTTGGCCCAGTCCTAGGATCTACCACAAACTTTTCCATGAGACATCGTCAACAAAACTACAAGAAATCCATTTGGAGTTTCGTTATGAAGTATTTGATTGAAGAAAAAAAGAGGCTCTGAGGGGAGTTGCAGAGCCTGTAATACTTTTTTCAATACATTCCCTGGGATAACACGCTTATTTAGATCATTTTTTTACTCTAGAGATATTTTATAATAAAAAATAGAAGTTGTGTTAGAAGGATACCCAAATCTAAAGCCAGAAAATTAACCAGACCTTCCCTGTCAAAATGGTAAAGAAGGTCTAGAGAAGAACTAGGGATGGGAATTGATAAGATTTTATCAATACCAACGCTGTTAACGATCCTGCTAATCGATCCAATTCTTTAACGATTCCCTCATCGATTCCAGCAAATTTTGCATGTGGGCAAATGGTCTGATTTTCAGTGTCAACAATGCCAAACGTACATCACAGTATAGATAACTGCTTCTGCAAGTTGCTGGTTTTTCCACTCACTTAAGGTTGTTCGGTAGGTGTAATTAAAATTAAGCCACAATTCGGACACTTCTGAACCCTGTCAATTGAATGGAGTTGATAAGGGAATTGATTAGCAAAAAGACTAATGATATCGATTCTTTGATGGAGCTGTTAACGATTCTCAACTGGAATTGGTTTTCGATTCCCATCCCTAAGAAGAACAGACTTTTTGCTACAACTTTTTTTAGGAACACAAGATGCATCTCAGTCTGAACAGCCCAGTGATCCTTTGTTGTGTCATGACCCACCAGTTGAGAACCACTACCCTACAGCAGAAACACATGGAAATACTGCACATGGTTGCAAATCAACCACAAAAACATCAAGATTTGCTCAGATTTTGTACGACAACAACACCCCCTCGCACCACCGTCCTGGCGTGGTGACACCCTGAGCGGGGTTACAGGGGTGGGGTTGTGTTGGAGTGAAGGGGGTGGGGGGGGCTCCTCATTAGTAAGCTTCGTTAACTAATTACTCCGCCATTGTTCAACTGTGCAGATTGACCCTGCTGGCCTGAACCCAAACCAAGTCTCTACCCGAGTGTGCATGCTCTGACACGCCAACTCCCCTTTTGTCCCTCTCTTCTGTTTATAGCTTTTTGTTTAGCTTATATTGATTATTGTGCCATAATGGGGCAGCCTGTGGTGCCTTTTCTACCAGCGTGAGTGTTTGCCATTTTGCTGCAAGAATGTCTTGGCAGGTTGGCAAACGTGTCAGAGCTTGAACATCTATATATGAGCTGTTGTGAGTGCTCAGGAAAGAGCGGGTTGATATTAAAAGTGTGTATTTTTGCCAGTTTAATTACATATATGTGTCACTTTTTGTATATGTGGTCGTGTTTGTGTTATGTGGGTGCTGTGTGTGTATGAATGTGTGCCTGTGGGGGTAGCACGGGAGCCCCAGTTCCTCTACGGGCCCATCTGTTTTGTACTCTTTGTCCTGTTAATTAATGAAATCAGAGGGGCTGCCTGCTGGGACGGCCCCGCTGCACCGCTACGCCGGACAGGCCCACTTTCTCATGAGCTGTTTTCCAAATGAATGCCTCCTCTTTCTCGTTTTCACACTCTCTTCCCTCCTCTCTCCCTCTCTTATTTATGTCTATTGATTTATCTTTTCATATTTTGTTTTCCAGTTTGTTACACTGGTGGATGCGCTGGGCCACATGAGGTGACTATTGGCCGTAGATTAGTCCTGAAAGCTAAACCACCTTAAATCATATCGTAGGCTCTTCTGCCGTCACTTTTGCTGCCCTAGATTGAGCGGAGGTTGGATGTCATGAAGCAGGATGTTAGTCAGACCGTTTCGCCAACACTCAGTCATAACTCTTCTCTGCAGCCGCTCTGGGAAGAACAACTTTCTTCCTCCTTTAAAAAAAGGTTCTTGAAAAGTTACATTTTCTCCACTGTTGATTGGGACTTCTTAATGTCACGCTTCATGAGAGCTATTTCTGAGTGTTGCAAACAGTGACCTGGCTAAGTCTTCTTTACTTTTTGCTTTGTGGCCTATCTGTCTTCCTTGAGGCTAATCCGCCAGTCCGATAGATGCTTTAGTTTTCATTTATTAAAGCCTTCCTTTGAGTACAGCCAGATGTAGAGGTTATATACTAGATATATTCTCCTATTTCACTGGAGTGGAATGATTATTTTTAACAGCATGGCATGACCGTAGCTGTAGTAGCACTACTGCAGATATTACATTAGGTCTAACCTAGTATAGATGGTAACCTTTATAATGTACTCTGAAGAGCTCCTGGTCCTTTTGAAGCTTTGAATTTTGGATGTTGTGATGACATGACCCAGTGAATATTGAGGTAGTAGATAGGTGGCATTACCTTCTTAAGAAGTTCTTCTTTTGGTCTCTTTATAATTGAAACTAAATGATGTTGATACCTGTTAATGAACAAGGCAACATAAGCAAAAGCCCAAGACTATTGAAATATTTATTAACCTCAAGACTAACAAAATAAAATACAATAAAATAGAAACCTTGGTCTCAAATAACCTGCTTGGTAATATCTGAGCACCAGTTGTGGGTTGAGTGGCCCCAGTTTTTAACTGTTCCCAGTGTCTCCTTAATTCATAAAAAAACAGAAGAAACTCCCTTTCATGCCAAGTTGGTTCAAAAACATTGGCAACGTTTTTGTGTGACGAGGCTTCTTAAGTTTTGTGAACTCTGAAATATCATTGGTTTGCACTTTATCTGTAGTATCTAACAAGGCTCTCTAATTTGTCCTTCCCACGTCCAACATGCCCCTCGTCCTACTTTTACAAATTAATTTTCCTGCAACCCTGCATGCAGGAGATGTGAGGGGGAGTGGTTGTTATCAAGCTGGACCATATGGTGGCAAAAGAAAAATAATTTCCCAGTATTTGTTGCTGAATTGTAATACAGGACAAACAGTGTGTCACTGTATTTAGACTGTGAGAAAAAAATGTATATGCCAGAATTACGTACCATCAGTATAATATTCTATTTAACCTTATACCTTTAGAAGTAGAGGTCCTATGCTCACAGTAATTGACAGCTTTTAATTCTAAAATAAAATAACATTTCACAGAAGAACTCATTCACAGTGTGTAAATTATACAAAAACATTTCCATCATTCCATGTGTTGGTTGATGTTATATTTTTCATACTGTGATTCCGCGTGTTTCTCGAAAAAAAAGATAGTCATTTATAATTAACTAATAAACAGTATCAAAAAGGACACAAACCAATTTATAATCACATATTTTTATAATCAAAAAGTGAGAGAGCAGAGTTTGATTTTCAAAGTTAGGCATCCTACAGCTTTGTCAGTGTAAGAAACTGTGCAGGAGTTTTCTTGCTTTTTTTTTATCATCCAAAAAATAATCAAAATTCAGTGTTTTAGATTATTATTTCTTTAAGGTATCAAACTGTGGTATATATAATCAGTAGTAATCTTTAGTTATAGTAGAAAAAGTCCTTCCAGAAATAAAATAAAGGAAAAATTCAAACTTATTAAGTTAAGTATTGCTGTTGTATAATGATTGGATCACATAGCCAGTAAGCAAATTAATGTTAATGCTTATTACAATTTTTTTTTACTGCTAACTAAACCTGGCTTAAGTTTTTGTTGAGTTCTTTATATAACAGAGAGCAATGAAAAACAATGATTCAAAAGATATTGTCTTACCCTGCATCTCAGTTGAAAATATTTGAATATATCTTAAAATTAAATCTGTTGCTCAGCACTAAGATACTGTACATTGTGTTCAGGCCTCTGTTCATCAGATGAAATGTATGCATGCTGACAGACAACCAAACCCTTTTTAGTAAAATATGGGATGATTTTGGGTGATAATTTCCCTTTTTTTATATATGTTTTTTTCTATTAATTCTAGTGCAATCTATCCATTCATATTCTACACTGCTTATCCTTTTGAGGTTGCAGAGGCTGAAGTGTATTCCAGTAAACATTGGGTGAGAGGCAGACCAGGCACCAGCCAATCGCAGAGCCACATAGAGAGACAGACAACCATTCACGCTCTCATCCACACCATAGGGCAACTTGTATTCATCAGTTAACCTAATGAGCATGTTTTTGGACTATGGGAGGAAGCTGCGGTGCCCAGAGAGAGCCCACGCATGCACAGGGAGAAATCCATATAGAAAAATCTTGACCATCCAGGGAATCGAATCAGCAACCATCTTGCTGTGATGCACGTGTACTGCCTGCTAGGTCACCACACACTGTGCCAGCAATGGATTTTGTACGTGTTATACCAATCTATCTGTTTCTTTTATGTCTCTGTTGATATGAATTCACATTTAAATGCACCAAATGCTTTATAGAGTAGATACGTTTGAAAATAAGAATCTTGTTGTTGTTTGCCTTAATGGTGTTTTGACCATGTCCGACTAATATGCTTCCCATCACATGTATTTTAATAAGCTAAATTAAAGATTAAAAGGCATATGTTTAGGATGTTGATTTTCAAAATCACCACATTCTGGCAAAGTAGTAAAAATGGCTGCTGGATGTTTATGTCTTAAGTTGATAAAAGCAGATTTAATTAGGTAGATTTTTCGTTATACACACAGTCTGTGACTCCAGCCTTGTGTCAAAGACAAGAGCTTCTTTCCAACCGCTGTCATTGTCAGCTCATTGTGTGTCTGGGTGTGTGTGTGTCTGTGCGACACAATCGCCTCAGGGCAGCACCTGTCCTCTCGTTCTGCTAAAAGAGTTAAAGGCAGGTGGGCTGACCCGAACACGAGAGGCTGTTACCTCCTGGCACTTTCAGTTTGGAGGGGAATGGCGGACATGTTGGCTGCATTTACCAGAAAACAGCACAACACAAGATTTAATAATGACGAGGCACATTACTGCCTGCTGTAGTAGTGATTCTGTCATTGTGTCTTGCCGAGGAGGTCACTGCAGGTTCTACTTGCTGTAATTCTGTTAGCTTGTTGCCATAAATAGCTTTGAAATATGATTTTTTATGGGGTACAGGTGCTCTGGAGCAAACAGATGTACTCGTAAGGCCACATCTGCCCCCGTTTCTGGGCATTTTGTGCTCATATCTTTATTTTTGTCAAATAATCAAAGAAAGGATGATCATGGTTATCACAATTTTATTAATCACACAGGACGAGAACCCTCATTAGGCCCACTAAGCAGTGACCCCCATAAGAAACGCTGTGTTGTTGTTTTTGCGAGCGTCTCCCTTGGCGCTCTGCTGTTGACAATATATTCGCCGGTGGCTTTGCGTGTCCTTGTCACCTTTGTCTTTGTGCTCAGACCAGCTGGAGGTGACACGACTCCTCTCGTCTTTGTGCCCCACTTCAAGGTGCAAAGTCCTTCTGCAATCCCTCCCAAGGACGCTGCAGCTGCATCTTAGTTACACAGCGTTTGGCTCTCGAAAGCAGCGTTAAATCTGAGGTTCTTAAAGGTCCTCGAAGGGTATTTTCGTGGGTAAATTTGTCATCAGAAGCGGGGAATTATCACAGGAAGGAGATGAAAGGATTGCTTGAATATTGAATGAACACCCGTCCGTGTATTGTGTGTGTTATTCACATGATAAGTGCTTATTTCTGGCCGTTTGATAGGCTCCTTTTAGCTGCCAATATCAATCCAATACCTCTGATAGCGTCTGTGAGGGACACAAGGGGTTTTGCTTCACACATCCAATTATTAGAACAAAGATGGAACTCTAAGACCATAATACACTACAAGGTCCTGTGACCCAAAATCGTCCCTGTCGCCGGCTTGAGTGAGAATAACAGCAGATTCCTCACAATTTTAAAATGCCAGGCCAGGCTTTGCATATTTAGCATTATTAAAGGCCAGCTCATTCAAAACTCATTTGCTTCTAATTTTATCTATAACCTTGACCAGAGCTGAGACATTCCACTCATGAGGAATATGGATACAGTCAAATCTAGCTAATCCAAAATGGAGGTTGTCTGGATTTGTGAGATGTATTTAAATATATATATCTGTCTAGAATGTTTAATAATGTTGACTGCTGCTCTACTGAATCTTCTCTATACTTTACATGCATGAATTTGTGTGTTTACATGCAGTCTCTGAGTACGTATTCATGTCTGAGTGTGTATTTTGTTCCATGTTCCTGTTTGTCGGCTGGTGTGTTAGGATTTTTGGGGCTTGCATAAACAAGGGTCTACTATACATGCTGGCAGATTAGCATACAGGCTATTTTTAAACGTGCAGGCCTTCAGAGGGTCCAGACTTACAGGCTCTGTGTTGTAACTGATTCTAGTTAGTTAACACTGTGATAATTCATCGGTGCCCAGAGCAGCGCACAGTTTGCACGAGTACAAGATCCACTACTGAACAACTTTTCCGGGGAAGGTAGAGATTCAGTATCTTGACTGAAAGAAACTTAAGCCTGAGGGTGGGAGTTGTTTTTAATAGTAGGTTAAAAAGAAGTTTACCTCCCAGGCTATGAACAGACAGGGAAAATATTTGTGCTTTTTTAACCCTTATGTAACCTTGATGTACATTTTTGGGTCCCTGGAACTCAGTGCCCTCTTCAACTGCTAAAAAAGCTTCAAAACTTGTTTAACTAGGCTGATAGCTCATGCCTTTCAGAAGTTATGCCTCACAAGATAAATTTTGAAGGGATACCATGTTCAAATATGTATACATCCTACTTATTTCAGAGACTAGAGACAGCAGTAATATTTGGATAGATTTAGTGATGCATGTTATCGAGGATATGCAGTGAATATTGGAAAGTGATAGCTCAAAAAGTTTGTCACTGTTTGTCACGAGCATTGTTCTCAATTTTATAGCCTATACTTAGAAAACACATATTGGGCATATTTATGCCTTTTTGGCTGCAATTTTGGGTACATTTGCAAATATGATTTCCTTAACCATATAAAATCACTGTTAAAAATAGCTTTATATCATAAGCATGCAGTCCGCATAATTGGACTTTCATCGCTGAATATGTACATTGAAACAACATCATCATTTATTGTATAATCAAATGATTCCCTTGTTTTTTTATGATTATAAAGAAAAATAGCCACATTTAGAGGATCAGCTTAATTACACTGCAGAGGTGACATGGTGTCTGCTTTTAATGCAACAAAATGGTTACAAACAGAATTTAGTTTCGATTACTTCTGCAGTTTGCTCACAAATGCTTGTGTTAAAAAAAAAAACTTTTTTAGTTTATTTATTTATTTATTTATTTTTTAAATGTATTTTTGGGCATTTTGTGCCTTTATTGATAGGAGAGAGAGACAGTGGATAGGCTTGTGAAAGGGGGTGAGAGAGTGGGGGAGGACACTCTGCAAACTGGTCACAGGCGGGATTCGAACCTGGGCCGGCAGAAGCAAGTACATGGGGTGCCTGGTTGCTAACCACTCCGCCAAACCAGCACCCCAACTGTTTTAGTTTTTACAGTTTTTTACGTACCCTGATCCCCCTCTACCCTCTCTCTGTTTGAAATGTTCTGTCAGAGTTCTTGTCACTTAAAGGCCAACCTCCCCCATGTGGGCTTGGTCTGTTCTGATTGGTTGATCATTTAATTGGTTTATACTGCTGCAATTGGTCAGCTTAGCTGGGGTCAGGATCATGCATTCAAGGGGTCTACATTCTTTTTCTGCACTGGGCTTTCTACCCTAAGTTGATGGGCTTGATCTACTAACCAGTGGTAAGATGTCACAGTAGCAGGGCTGTTAATGGTGACAATAGGAATCAGCAGTTTCAGGAAGCTACTGGTGATGTTTGCATGAGAAGAGTGAGAAGCCCAAATGCAACAGGCTTTATTGTCTTGTGCTTAGAAGTACTGTATTATGTTAAGGATATATTTAAAATACACTAAAAGGCATGAAAACTTTAAAAGCATTATATGACATGTCCATGGTGGTGGTGTATGGTTGTTTTGGGGTAATACTCCAAGCACCATATTAAATGTCCTTCAGTAATGCTTTTCCCTCAGGACATATAAACACTAAAAGGAAATGTGACACGTTTATGAGACATTCATTGTGACATCAGTGTTTACATACTCTTGTCTTCCAGGTGCTGTTAAATACAAAGCAGGGCTGCCTTTGGTGTGGCTAAATTAAGGTTATGGAGTAACCCAAGTTTCAGCATTTCAGTTATCGGCATAAGCTAGTGTGCATCCCTTGTTGAGTTTAGTGTTTTTATTCAAATGTTTTTATTCATTTTGTTCTATATTTCGTATTGGATTTCTGTTAACCACATTTTGAAAGTTTGGCGTGTGTTGGTGCATTCTGTTTAGTCTTGGAGATTACTGGGAACGCCCCTGTAGTGGGGATTACTCCTAGGGAGGTGGGACAATCTGCAGGTAGCCCCAGGATTTTCAGCTTGTAACTGGAATATGTTACTGGAATTTGATGCACTTCTTAGTTTTGAAATGCATATGGCACCCACCATATGTGAGAAATGTTTTCCAGTGTTTATCCCAGATTTGTCTGTTATGGGCAGTGGCCTGGACCCATCAGACAGAGGAAAAGGGAAGAATTAATTACTGGTCTACACCATTCACAGCTCTATTTGCCTGTACAGTAAGAGAAGCATGCTTTACCAGTGTTTGGAGGAGAACAAATGTTCTCAGTACTTTGGATTTTTTTACAGAATTTTTTGAAAAGAAACCAGTACAATATGTTGAAAGAAAAGGCAACACTTGTGTCCTCTTTAGATATGTCTGAGAGAAAACTTTCACCTTGAAAATATCATTGACTGAATAAAGTCTTCCATGCCTTTCTGCTGAAGTTTTGAGGGATTTAGTGTGTCTCGAAGAAACATACTTATGGCCCTTTTCCACTAGCACACTCTTGTCCTCGGCTTCATTCTGTTGTATAGCTTCCAAAACTCTCCTGTGCTTCTCAAGGGGTATTTCTTCTTGCCACCTGCAGCCTTCATCTGCTTTCCTTTTTTACTTGGTTGGTGACAAAAAGCCACAGATTGTTGTGTCGCGCTCAAAACGCTCAGTGCTGCTCAGCTGCTTACAGCGACACTGCACCCCGTTGGGCAGGCGACTGGGGCTAATGGAAAAGCAGCACAAGGCGAGTAGAGTAGAGCCGAGTAGAGTAGAGTAGGGCTAATGGAAAAGGGCCATTACTCTGGCTGTTAGGGTAACAGGGTGGGGGTATGGGATGGGACCGTCCCACCCATCCTATGTGGGACGTTTACAGTGCTCAGAGTGTGCAGACCTCTGCTAAGGCATTTATCAGCAGAGTAATTAGCAAAAAATGTCAAAACCTTGGAGTGTTTACGAATCCTGAAGAAATAGCTAGATCCAGACCTGGATTTGGATCACCACCAAAATGGAATCACTGCTTCCTCATGCGATGACCGGCATTTCTGGCAAATTTCATCATTATCGGTTGATAACTTTTTGAGCAATCTTGCATACAGACATTCGAACCAACAGACAAACCCTGGTTATAGACATCCTTGTAGAAGGTTATAACCTGAGGGTGCTTTAGTGCAGTATATCATTGACAGGATCGATAAAGGCAAGAAAAGCTTTATTTTAAATTTCATTTGACTGCACTTGATGATTAAAAAAGTGGACGATAAAATATGTAGTCAACTACACCTGGATCATTGAGGGAGAAAAATTTGTTTGTGTAACCCCCAAATTCCACTGCACATGAAAGCGCCCTGCCACGCTCCGCAGCGGAGCGCCATGGTCTTGCTCCGACAGGCAAACCCCACTGAAAGCGGCGTGCCCAGAAGTGCCGCGGCGCACAGCCCCGTGGGGGGAGGACTGATCCCCGGAGAGCCACAGGCTCTCATGAGAAAAGCGACGTCACACGCTCATAAAACATGTTATAGACTGAAAAAAAGAAATAAACAACACCTTGCCCCGCTTCTCTAAGGCCCCTTTGCTGGTCCCAACCACACAGCTTCGTGAATTATTCAACTTCTATCCCCATACCCGTGTAGAAAAGATGTATGGTGTCATGTATACAATCATTTATATTTCTGTACCTCTATGATTCACTTTTCTTCATCCATGGTGTCGTGTCGCCTCTGGGACCCTCTGACCGACTGCTGACCTGATGCTCGTGCCTCCGGTTTTGACATAATGACAAATAATTGAGGAAAATTACGTGCAAAAGTCTGTGTATTGTGTTTTATTTTGAAAATTCCGGTCACTCCACACGGTGACTTCCTGTCTGGTGCTTTCTTAATGACAGTGAATGTATGAGGTTTGGAAGCTGCCGCGTAGAAAATAGACCTGAAGCGTATCTCTCGCACCTTGGTGCGCGCCGGCGCTTCAGTTGACGCGCCGCAGCGCGTGCAGTGGAATTTGCCCAATAGACAACAATGGGAGCGAAGTGCTCCATAGTACGTTTCAAGCATGCTGCGCGACGCTCTTGCGTCCGGTGGAATTTGGGGGTAAGGTGGTGGCTCGGTGGGCATTGCCAAATTGGGGATCTTGGGTGTATGCTGTTTGCTCAATCAGAAGTTGAAAACAGTGTGAGAACTGTAGAACTGTGACTCCTGACTGACTGAACCTGACAATTTGTAAAAGATGCTCAGACAAAACAAGTACACAGAAAAAAATACATTTCCATTCAAAGACACATTTTGTGTCTGTCTTTGATGGGTGAAATGTTGTAATGTTTTGGCAGGACCACCATCCTAAATGAATAGTAGGGGAAACACTGTATACATTCTTTATGAGGCAATAAATCTACCTAATGGGCATAGAAGCATCATCTATTGAGATTGATTGAGAAACCTAGACACTTATACATGTGTTGTTTGGCCACCAGCCCTAAAAGGATGGCTAGAAAGACAGTTATTAACTTAAAAAATATTGGTAACATATAGTGAGGTTGGTTGATGGGTCATGAGGCTGTTTTAGATTAGTTGTGATTTCATCCCTGGAAAACTTTGTGGCAGAAAGTAAGACTAAATAAAAGTTCTTGTAATTCAGCACTGTTCACTACCGCCTTTACCACTGATAGGGTATATTCACAAACAGTTCAACGTTTGAAGTGTCGTTTGAGCAGATATTTTGTTTTTATTAAGTCTGAGGCTTCAAAGTGATCATATTTAAGAGGAAACATTTTCATTTTTGTTTGAAATTAAAGTTATATTTTGTGATTCTTTGATCCATCACTTGAAATTTTCATTGACATATATTTGAGTAGATCAGTATTTGTTTTGAAATATGGGTCCACAGATGTCATTAGTAAGGTGAGAGCGGATACAGAGGCTAGACGAGTCGAGAACCATTGATGCAGAATGTTTCTGTGACTTCCAAAGGCTAAGGAAACATATTTATCCACTAATAGACATACAGTAGGAGATATTTAAAGCTCTGTAAAGGCAGCTCAACACAATGATCAAACTTCATCAGTCATAGGAACAAATATCACCATTGTCTGTCAAGAATAAAAATATTCTCACAGCAGATATCGTGTTTCATTTCTACCACCTTTAAACTAACCCTGTCCCCTCTCTCCCTCACAGATCGATCCAAAGGTGGCATTTCCTCGTCGGGCGCAGCCTAAGGTGAGTGTGCCCTGGAGGGGTTAACTCTGAGGAAGAACAGTGATGCTGTCATGTGTCACCTCTCATCACTCAGCTCTGGTTGGCTGGGATTAGAGTCAGGGCACGTGACCACGGAAGAGCAGCAATCCACTTGTCCAGCCTGACCTTGTGACCCCCTACCCTGACCTCACCCAACCCCCAACCACCAGCAACCAACATTATATGTACACGCACCCACACACACACATCTCACACATATGAAGTGATTTTAGAGAACACATGAATGAATGCCTTTACACAACACTCACCTGTCCCCCCCACACACACACACATACATACACACACACACGCCTCTAAGGCTGAAACACAACAGACCTTTAACTGAGGGGAAATTGGTTGAATGCTCAGAAAAGCTTTCAGAGATTAGATAAACGCAAACAAACACAAAGTCTCTTTTTATCACCATCATCTCCCCTTTGTCTAATGTGATTAGTGGTAAACCATGCCCTCTCCTTCTGTGTTGCTAGCTGGTGACCAGGACAAAGAAGATCTTTGTCGGAGGACTCTCAGTCAATACCACCATCGAAGATGTGAAGCACTACTTCGACCAGTTTGGAAAGGTAAAGTGTACACAAATCTGGCATCTATTTTGTGGTGGTCACACTCTGTGATAAGCTTCTGAATTTCCAGTTCTGAAGGGTAGTGATCTCTCACTGCCCTTGCTCACCTCACAGCCTGTGCACATGAGTTTGGCTACAAAAATCACCTCAGTTAATCAGCATATTGGATATTCAGAAATAAAGCTGTATAGTGAATATAGCGCTATTTGTTCAGTTTTTCTTATTGATTTTAACTGTTCAATATTTTTTGTGTATATTACAGCATTTAAGCTAACACTATGTGAAGCAAAGAAGGATTGTTTCAACCATCCATCAATTACCTCACTTCTCAGTTGTCTGATCATTATTTTGTCAAGTTGGCTGCCTCGTAGACAACTGGTATCGCTTAGTTTTGGAGTTTTTCCCAACTGTATCTTAAAACTAGTTCCCTTATTCTGACCATTTCTATTCGCTGTTTCTAACCATATCCATTTCTTTGATCTAAACGCTTGATCGGCTGTCCATAGAGCTCAGACAGTTGATTATAGTTGTTTTAAATGTGCTTCACTTTTTTACTCTTCTACAAACATCCCCCATCTTTAAGCCAATAATGGCTTTTGTGCTATGTTACCTCTATTTCTGCCAATTTTGTCTCATGGAAGCTGTTGTGCCAAATACACCAACCTTCAGCTGCTTGCTGATGAAAGCTTTTTTTTTGTCAGTTTCCCTTTCTTTAAGCAGGTGTTGCTTAATTTTAGTTGTTTTCAAGTTTCTCTGACTTTACCTAAAGCAAGCTGCTTTTTATGGCTATGTTAACGTATGCTTTGTTAGCTGATGTGTTTGGTGTCCCATTCAGCTAATGTTGGCTACTTTATTTGGCTACCTCACTTTTAGCTGCGGTAACTTCTGTGCAAGGTTCCTAAATGATCAGCTAGTGTTAGCTTTTCAGCTATCTTCTGTTATTCAGTTTAGGTTAGCTTGTCAAATATTACCTTTACTTTCAGCTGTTTATGATATGTTTAAGGTTCCTTTACTTTAGCTGATGCCTCTCCATGTAAGCTGTTTTGCAGGCTCTATAACTTTCATCTTTTGTTTGCTAATGTAAGTTGTTTGGGGGATATCCTTACTTTTAGCTAGTGATTTCTACTCTGCCAGGTGCCTTTACTTCTAGATATTTTTAGTAAGTTTCTCTTGGCTGTAGTTTTGATGACTTACATATTTTGTTACCTTTGAGCTAAAGTCAAGGATTCCATACATTAAGTATTTGCTAATTTTGTTCTCTTATCTCATTAACTAAATAGTTGTTGTTTTACTTGGTCTCTGTTTCTTTACCAGTTTTAACTGTTGCTCTAGGTTCCCAACTCTCAGTTTGCGTCAACATGTTAGCTTTCGGCCGAGTTTATGCTCCTTTTATTTATCGATTGCTTTTATGTTCACCCCGACATTTAGCTTTGTTGTTATAGCTGTTGTGCTAGGTTCTTTTAGCTCTGCCTTCTGATTCATTGTGTTCCCTGGTTCACTTGAATTAAAATCACCCTAACTTTAGGTCTAGTCTGTATTTTTAGCTTACTTTTGTGCCAGAAACCCGTTCTTTTAGCTAGTGTTGTTCACTTTCTTTTAGCTAATGTTACTCATTGTTAGCTACTTTGATTGGTTCCTCTACATTTTGCTATTTTCAAATTTGTTACCTTTTTGTGTTCTGTTCCTTTTGTAAGAAATTGTTTACTGCTGTATTTGTTTTTGTTTTTTGAGCTGGCATTGCGATTGTTGTGCCAGGAATTTAAAATACTTACCTATGTGTTTGCTGTCTTGTTATGGTAATGTTTGCGTGCTTTTCAATTTGGTCACAAGAGAACAAAATGTGTTTTTTTATTATTTTGTTTTCTTGTGAATTAGCCTTTATTAATTTGTTGCCTTGTGGATTAACCTTTATGTACACTACCTATATGATGTCATGATAATATGACCTACCTCATGGCAGTAGTAGATGTACTCCCCTGGGTATAAGTTCCTTTTCACCGCTCTATTGTCCTCTTGTATCTTTTGCAGATTATTTTCCGTCAGCTCAGTCCCTTTGACGTCTCTGGGTGTTAGCTTGCTTTACCCTCTTGTTTGACTCCCTTGTCCCCTTTTATTTAAGAACAGCACAGAGGAGATTTAGACGGAAAAAGGACTGTCTGAGCAAGAAGTAAAAAGAAAAGAAAGATGCCCTGCAGTCACTGGTGCTTTATTTTGTTGTTAGTTTATCTCTCTGTTGTTTAGCTGTTTTGCTCTTTTCCTGACCACATCTCAGTGTTTTTGGCTTCTTACACATGTCCAGCTCAGCTCCTTTGAATGAAATTTGGTGAAAGGCAAACACATGCTGTGGAGACAGATGAGTGGCCGAGGAGAGGGAGGAAAGGAAAAAAAAGCAGAGAGGGGGAGAGAGAGAGAGGAGGGGAAGAGAGGAGGGGAGATGGCGGGGGACTGAAAGGGAAGAAGAAGCCCCCCATGGAGAGAGAGGGAGGGGAACTTAGAAGGGTTGAAGGGCAGAGAAAGGGAGGAATGTAGAGATAGCGAGGAGAAAAAGTGACTATTAAAGAGAAAAAATCACATCTGATGAGCTGTAAATGAATCAAAGTGTCCATCATGTATGACCCGTTGGGTTACTCTTTAGCTAACTACACTTTAGGGGGTTTGGGAGTGGGTGTAAGAGGAGTTCAGGCCCTTCAGCATTAACTAATCAAATGCAACAGCTGCTCCTGTATCAGCCCCCCTTCACCTTACCCAAAATCAGTACCTCCATTCCCCTCCCATCCCAGATACGCACACCCTGCTCCAGTCCCTCTCAGCTTGTTGCTGTGGTGACCTGCTTTTGCCCATTGTCCTGCTGTAATCCAGTGTTTTTTTTGTTTCCTTTAAAAATGAGTAAGAAGTGCGTATTTGCATGAATGGAAAGAAGGGGTATGTGTGTGTGCAGGAAAGTGTGACAGTGTCTGCAGAGGGAGGCGAGCCTGCATATATTTGTGCAGACTGTAACACTTACAGGCAGAGATGCAGTTGTCACAAACATTAAGTGTGGTGTTCTGCTGTCGTGGAGCAGGAAAGAGTCTGAAAATGAACATTGCTTCAGGATGTCAGACTAATGGGTTGGAAGAAATTAACAGCACGAACCTCCTTCTGCCTCGTGTCCGCCCGTGTTTTCTCTCAGCTGCCCTCTGACTCATGTTTGGGGTATTACCATATTTCAGGTGTTTGTTCAAATTGAAATAAAGTCTTCTTATTCTGGGTTGTAAACCTGGATTACATTTGTGGCCATCACACTCTTTAAATCACAGTAAGGTGTATGATGTGACAAGTGCATCCTGAGTATGTTTTTTCTAAAATGGCAGCTCTGTGGCGAATCAGTTCTCCCTGGTGATCACACACACTCATATCTAAGACAACACTCCCTCCACGGTATGAGGGAATATTTGGACTGTTTGGACACGTGAGACCAAAGCTGGATCGTGGATAGCGCCAATCCCACAGTGCATTCCTGCTGAGCAGGAGGTATTTCTTGTTTATTATCTGAGCCTGGTTACAAGGTGCAGGTTGGGATGAAGTTGGACTTCATGTCCTGTTTATTTTCATACTGTGGCACCGCCTTGCTCAAGGAAAACACAAAATGCACTATGCATTTTCTGCAGCGCTTTGATATGGGCCTGCATGTATGTTTTCAGAGCACACTTCTGAGAGCACACCTACACAAACTTCATAAAACAAAAATGGCTGCTCTGTCAACACATCAGGTGCCTTTGACCAAACTCAGCTACAAAAATAATGACCAATATATGAGAAACAACATGAAGACTCCCCTCCTGATTCAATGTTACCATTGTCAGAAAAAATATGTACTGTTTGTGCCTCAAACTATCTGAACTTTGGCCCTGCTACTCTGATTGATTCAGTGTTAGTTTTTTTTTCTTAATATTCAGACATTTTAAAGATTATGTTTTGCATACACAAAAGAGATGCATGTTTGGCTGATATATTTACATCCTTTTTAGGAGGGGAAAACATGGTGACCAGACTTAATCTTATTCAAAAGTTGTTGGTTTGATGCAAACCAATGGACATCCTCATAGGTGAGGATTAAATGTTGAGCAGGAGGTAGAGTCTGAGAAGTGAAAAAGGTTTGAGGCTTTCTAGTATTAAGTTTGAATGTGATATAGCAGAAAATTTTAGTGGGCAAACAGTCAGTAAGTGTGGAGAATACAATTAATTTTGCTGAGATTTTTAATAATTTGATAACATACAGAGTAAACTTTATTTTTGGACCTGTTGTGCAAATTCTTTTTCTGATATTGTGTTTTCAATAATACTGTAGTTGTGCACTGAACTTTAGGCCCAGTCTTGCTGCCTTTTCTCTGCTAAGTAACTTGATCGCCATAAGAAGTTTATTAACATTGTCCTCACCTCAAACTTTTAAAACTTCTTTTGTTTAATCAATTGTGCCAGCATTTTGCTGACACCTGATTCTTTAGCCTTTAATTTTTTATTCAACTGTATCAGCGGTTTGTTTCTCATCTATTTCTACCTTTGGTTGCATAGTAAATCACACAATCACTTTCTAGTCCCTATTAACAATGTCATGAATACCCCATAATGTTGTGAGAGCTTAAAATAAGGTATTCATTGATTCACCTGTGCACTTGCTATGAAAAGTAGTCAACAACAATACTTAACCACCATGCATTGCTGATTAAAGCCTTAAAGAGTGCAAAGTGATGTTTGACCACTGTAATCTGAAAAACCAGGGCGGCTTGCCTGAATTTAGAACACACACAAAAAACCTGATCATATTTTGAGGCATTTTTGCATAAAATTTAATCTGTTTAATTAAAAAATGCCAGGATTTAGAATGGTGTTATGTTTTATGTTAGTAACAGGCTTGGTCATGTTCTGTGTTTCCAAATAGACAAATAAAAGGGATATGGCATAAAGAGATGAATCATTATTTTGCTTAAACTCCATGAACTTTTTGCAGAAAACTGTTCATATATACAGCAGTTATTAACCAGCAGCAGTGCTCTGTGGTGGACAGTTACTGTAATCTGTGGTACAGGGGTGATTTTGTGTGATTTAAGGTTATGTGTGATTAGGGCAACATGATTGCAAGCATGTATGATGCTGCAGCTTGTCATACTGCTTTGAAGGGCACATAACATGTTTTTTTCAGTGTTTTATGCCCCATAGTGTGTTTACTTGTTCGTCCACGTCATAGAATACTTATATACACAGGATAAAATCTCAGGCGTCAGGGTTTCTCTCTCCCCCTGCTTATAGCCTAGTAGCTGCCTGAAACAGTTTGTTCCCCTGCCCCCTCCGAATAGACCTACCAGTGTTATACCCTACTATTGGTTTGTTAATGATGAAAGCCTACTGGCTCAGGCATATGATCATAGAGCAAAGTTTAGACTGTAGAATGAATGCAGAGTTGCAGTCATGACGCTGTGCAGAGCAGAGCAGACTTGCTACAACTAGGGCTGAACAATTGATTGTTTTCTGATCAAAATCGTGATTTCAGACAACGTGCTCATGTGATCGCCAAAGCTGCAAGTGTTTGCAGCTCCTGACTGACTAAGGACCTGCAGTGTCTATTATTTGCTAGTGGAAATGTTGTCATGTCAGCACTTGTGTCCAAAACCATAAAAGGTTGACATACTGGTTTGGCATGGCTGGCTTTTTTTTATTGGAATTGTTGTTTTTTTTTTTTTTTTTTAATAATTACTTATTGAACATTCAGGTTTTTAAAATCTGATGTATATACCATTTTACTATTTTTTTTTTTTTTAACTTACCACCATTAAGGATTTTTTGCACGTTCATGCATGTTTCTTTTTAATAAATACACGTGGAAGCACCTCCTACCTTTAGTTTTTCATCTTTGCCCTGGAATTATAGCTTTTAATGTTTGTTGGTCTGATGTAATTACTGTAACTTTACATGTTGTTAATATTACACTGAAGATTGATTTGAAGAAAATCACAAATTGAATTGAATTTACAATATCTTCCAGAAAAAAATTCACAAGTAGATATCTTCCAAAAATTGTTCAGCCCTAGTTACTCACAGACCAAAATGGTCAAACTAGCTGTATGTGGGGAAGGGGGGCCTTTCAGTGCCTGTAGCATCTCAAACAGACCAAAGAAACAGGTGGATCAGGGGCGCTAAGTTTGTGAAAACTGGTTGTCTATTACTCTGATCCAAAGTTAGATTGAGGCAGTGTTTTAATGTAAGGGCTGCAGTGCACCTGCTTCAGTCTCCTATCAAACCAAATGGCTGATGGAAGCCTGTGGTGGTCTATGGTCACCATCTCCAAACATGCAAGAAAAAAACCCTGCCTTTCCCCTGAACTTACCTGGTTGGGATCATTGCTTGAGCACAAACAACTGCGTCTTTGTTGCTAATTTTACGCTGAATTTTTGTGAACCACTCCTTATACTTTCCCTCCTCCTCTCCCCTTCCTTTGCCTGACCAGCGTTTTACTGGAAAACTTCTGGAACAAGTGTGAAATAACAAGGCAGCTGATAATTTGGGTAGTTTAACTGAAATTTTCTGCAGATTTTTTTCAGTAATCATCTAAACTTGGACTCTATAAAGTTTGGCATTTTAGGCCCCAACAATCCAAAAAGGCTCAATCATAGATTAACTGATTTACATGCTTAATAATATCTTAGCAAATCAAGCCTATTGTTTTTAAATGTCTGAAAATGTGCTACAGTGTGTGGAATTACGTGTGTGATTCCTGAGATGGGGGTCTTCTAATCCCCCTTCAGCCTGATGGGGCTTTTCAAACGGCCCCCACTCTTTAAATAAATGAACCACAGTCTGTGTGAAGATGTGAAAAAGGTGTATGTTTATGTTTAAAGCTGCATGTCAGGCATGCTCTTGGGTAATTTGATAATTAGTATTTCAGGCATTTTGATCATACAGTCAATTATATTTAATCCAGAGGAAATCCCTGGTTCCACGCCTTTTATCCCCCTCTCTTTCTCATTTGTGCTGCGTTCCTGAAAGTACTTTACATGAAGAGCTACCCTTATAAACCCCCTCTTCTTTTAAACTTGTCTGAAATGAAAGGAAAGGAGAGAATAGGTCAGTTCAATGAGCGAGAAAAGGAAGGAGTGGATAAGATGAAAAATGCAGCATGGATGGGCCAGACGGGGAAAAGTTGGGACTCCACTCACCCATGTGAGCTGGCGATTAGGAGGCTTGACTGAACACTTTGTCTGCTGGCCTGTTTAGAGAGAGACAGGCCGGAGAGAGAGAGCAGAGAGAGGGATGAGAGAATGAAAGAGAAAGATGTGAGGAGACAGAAGGGGAAAAAATGTGAATGCCACCTTTCATAATCTCACAAGTAGTGTAATGGACTTGTCAGCAAACGCTTGTTCTTCAGACAATAGCTGCACGCTTCACTAAAAACTGGATATTTTCAACGCAGGATCACAGTCGAGACCTTGTTCCCGGTACATCTGAGAATGTCAGAACTTCATGAGAATATGACCTTAGCTTTTTCCTCTCCACTTAACGCATGCGTATATGCGTGCTGACCAGTTAGCGACTGAGCTGCTGCCAATCCAATCTCAGACCCCCACAGCTATCCAATCAGATTGTCTTACAGCACCCTGGGGCAGTGGACATGGGAGATCGTCTTCTTACTGGGTTTGGCAAGGGCAGGGGGCTTGTGTGAGACCACAGCATAAGCTTACACACGTGATGGCATATTTCTCAAGTCATCACACCACTGTAAGCCAATGCAGGACAATTGGATAGACCTTGTTAGCACGGATGTACTTCATGTTACTTTTTATGTATCATTATAAAACGTTTAATCATGGTTGGACAGTGTGGACCATATATCATTACTGAATGTCTTTTATTTAAATGGTGGAATATCAAAGTCTCAAAACTGCAGCTGTCACAGCTTTGAAAATATAACATTTTAATTGATCCCTGTTTAAATCAAATGGTATTAAAACCTTCTTAATACCAGAATTAAAAGTACAAGTATAAGACTCCCAGCACATGGTCTCATCAAGTCCTTCACACTCTTATTGTACAAAAAACATTCTTATCATCTCCAAATATTGAGGTAATGAATGTTTTAAACCCCTAAATCCTATATTCTCAACAGTTTATTTTTCCCTTATTCTAATGATTATTGGTATCAAAAGAGCAGCAACTTATTGAACATATGCCCTTATATTTGCTAAATAAAAGTCCTAAAAGAACCATCATCTGCATAAAAACCCAAAAACCATGGACTAGAAAAGAAATTTGACTAAGCTTTAGTGATGTCAATGGGCACCTTGAAAACCAATTCTTATAAGCCAGCAACTAATTTCAGATCAACCTATAGAGCAACAGAGAGGTTGGCCAGGGCATCCTAAGTAGGTAATTAGACAAACTATTCAGACTCCAGCTATCTGTACTGGTGTTTATTAATGATTAGGAAAGTGGACTGTTCTCCATGTTGTGTGTATATAACTTGTGGCATTCCCCTAGCAAGCCTTAAAAGGACATTTGTTTCATTTTGTTCACTGGGGTTGTCCCTCAGCAAAAACACACTGTCGTGTGCAGCAATGGCTTTACAAAGGAACATTTTCTCATCAGTCATCTTATTACAGTATTCCCCCCTTTCCTACTAGCCAAAAAACCCATTTAAACCTGAATAACAATCGGGTCCTGTCGGCAGTGGGAAAGGGTCTAATCTGCATTTTGACATGGGACGACTGACTCTGCAAGTGACACACTTTTTTATCGGCTTGCCTCTGATCGGCTCCAGTGGGAACGTCACACCCAGGTCAACATGCAAATTTACGGATGACATCAGCATAATGTGCCAACGGCATATTTTTTTTTACTTTTATAAAGAGGGTCAAAAGTACAAAATATGGAAAATAGTTGACCACAATGTCCTTGGCTTCCTTTCCATTGTTCACATGGCTGTGTTTTGTGGTGCTGATGATGCCATCAACAGCTTGGAAAAAAATAACAGCCAGACAGCTCATCTGCTGGAGAGTAGATCCGGCTCTGCTGGCAGTGGGAAAGGAGTAACTTACCAATTATTAGCAGTAAACCCACATTGACAAACCTGTGTTTACCCGCTAATTTCAGTGGGAAAGCGGTATGTGATTTATTAGCTGTACCAACCCAAAATCCAACTCGGTGTTGTCCAAAACCGCTGACACAGAAAGGACCTGTTGATCATTGAGGCTCCGTTTGTCATCAGAGTCAGAAAGCTACTGTTTGAGTTTGTATGAGCATGTCAAAAGTCTGGTTTGCAAAGTTGGAACCTGCAAACATTTTGCAAAGTCTACCATGATGCAACCTTCTTGTAAAGATAAATGAATAGTTCTTACAGGTATGTCACACTGAGGAGAAACTATCCCACTGTGACTGCACAAGCACTAAACACATTTTGCTGTCATCACACGAGCTCTGTTAATGCCAGAATTCTCAATCTTCAATAACGTTTTCCAAAAAGGCTATTTTTGTGGACATAAAATGTGAGCGTATGAAAAGCTAGACTCCATAGAAAGAGCCAAATTTTCTGAAATAGCTGCCTGCTTGAAGACAACACCTAAATTGCTGAAATGTGTTGGCATGGATTAAGGCTGTCACTTTTCCTCAAAATCAAACTTGAATGGTTTTCAAACATACATGCTAAAAACTGGATATTTGGTTATTTTCACAAAAGCTGGTGAACCAAATTTAAATATTTATGAAATTCAAGTTCGCTGTTATGGTCCAGTTGGTCCTGTGACAGTGCATAATTTTACCTGAGGGATCTTAAGATACAATCTCATCAAAATTGTGCATCAAATTTAGTCTAAATGCCATTACTATCAACTGTTGTCTGGAAAAAAGAACAAACCACTCCATCAGCTCTACTGTCCATTAGCATGCAGGCCCAAAACACTGGCTGCTGCAGGACAGAAATCTTTCTAAACTGTTGAAGGCAGCCTTTAAAAAATGCTCCCAAACTTTGTTTGAAGTCCTGTTGGTTAAAGGGACAGTGAGGAGTTTCTAAGTAATTACAAAAAAGTCTCACTTTTAGATATATGCCTGATCAAACTACACACTTTAAGATGAGTTTTATAGCATCTAAATAGGTTATCTATAAATGCTATTCCTTAGCCTTCCGGTCGGGTCGGACAAGGCTGGACTGGCCTGGATACTCAACTTCGGGAACAAGACAATTAAACCGAGAGCAAATTTATATTATTCGGACACGTCTTAGAGCACCGGGCTTACGTAGCGATATATAGCTGGCTACAAAACTACGATACTAAGTTTTCCAAAAATGGCTTGTTGTCACACATCAAAAACTACCGCTACGTAACTAGAAAGAGACACATTACCTTGTTTCTTTGCATCCTGTAAGTTGTTGAAAAAAGAAGTTGTAAAGCAATGCAGAGTTCTGAGGAAGGTCCGAGCTGCATTTTTATTAGCATCACAACAAACGCATGCTTTGGCTTGTGGTGCGTTCAAGTTGTAGTCTGAAGTAGGAATTTCTGGGTTCCAAGTAGGAAACTAAAACTGGAACGTCCCCCTAGTCAGAATTTCCTACTGGGAACTCGGTGAAACGTTGCCACCCCTGAGTTTACAATCGAAGATGGATGCCCCCAGTGTGAACAGTTATTTAGCTCCTGCAATAATCAATTTGTTTCCACTTCTGACTGGGGTGTGTTGCTCTAGATCAGCTGTATACATAGTATTGTTAGACTTATATTTACAAAAATGCTGCCATAGTGATAATCACATTCTTCATACAACAACGCAGGGCGTGCTAACAACAGCTAACAATAGCCTGGTAGATCGGCATGTTTTTTTCAGACTTCAACTGGAACGCCGATAAGTCAGAGATGATGTCACTCCCAGTTCCGAGGTTACTGGAACGCAGCATTACGACATTACGACAGTCGCCGCAAGTGCTCATGGGTAGCAGAGTCTTAATGTCGGCGGAAACAGATTCTCCTCACAGTCCCTTTAAAAACATGAATCAAAGCTTAAATACAGTATGTGTGTATGTTACATTGACTGGTCAGCAGTTTAGTAGCTCACTTGAATACCCGACTAATTGTCTACATTACAATATGTACAAGGTCATGCTGTGTTCAGGTGTTACATCTAAAAATGGATAATGCAAGAAACTTTCATCAGCACTGTTGCTTTGGGATGACATATTCAGCCATTTGTGTATGTCTTTCAAGCAAAAACGGGCTGAGCATTAGGCCTGACATCTATTCTTTTGCTACCCAGATCAAAATTCATTATGAACAAGATTATGTTGCCCCTTATACAGTTTATGAATGTATTAATAAGGCATAAAATTTGATATGCTGCCCATCCCTATGTCTGTCCATCGGTCATCTCCTCCAGAATAGATGCTAATGCTGATGGGGGGCTAGCTGTGCGTGTAACTCTACTCTTATGATAACATGTTGGCCTGCAGCTGTCTACTTACCGTCCTGTTCCCTGGCTCACTGCTGTGTCATTGAGTTTGGATGAGCGGAAGGGTAGAAAAGCATGAGAGGAAAGGAAGGGGAGGAGGGGAGGTAAAATCTGAATGAAGGACAGAAAGAGGAGGGGAGGGAGAGGGTGTTCTGTGTTTGTTTGTGTCCGAGCTGTTTGGTGACAAGGATGAGAGTTAAAAGGGTCAGGGACTGTTCCGAAGTGACCTGTAAGTGGAAATCTTCATATCTCTCTCTTCCATGAGCACAGATGTAATCTCAGTCAGGGCAGAAGACGTGTTTCCCATCTGAGTTTGAAATTGTACGGCATGGTCATTTCGAGGCCTCTGCCACTCATGTTACAGCGGTTTGAGTTACAGAGTTTGCTGCCTAATGAAAATAGACATGTACTCATACTCAACATGTCTCTCAAGTCCAAGTTGCAGATTTTTCAAGACGGCACAGACATTTCTTTAAATTTCTTGTCAAAAAAAGGTCCCAAAACCAGAATGTTTCTTCTGAATTGCATTTAAGGCATACTTCTTTTATATTATCAGTATAAGGCACTCAGGGTTTGCTTCTTCTGCATGTTTGATAATGTAATAACCATTCAAAGTTAACTGAACAATCTACCTTTGTTTCAAACAAGTGGTTTGTGCTCCATTAAGTCACACTTTTGGACACTTACAACCTGTTTTTCAGGAGAAAACAGATAGTTCCTTATCTGGATTATGATAAGTACAACACCCGCAATACTGGATGTCTCTGATTGGTGGAGCCAAACATCAATGAGGACACAAATTGCAAAATTAAATCTGTATTTATGAAAGTGTATTTTTTTTATGCAGTTTCAATATGCTAGGTAAGTGTGTTCACAAAGTGATGATTATCTAAGCCCATTGTTAGTGGTCTTTCTACAGGATGGGGTGCCACCAGTTAACATGGAAATTTATGTTGTAAATTTATCTTAAAATTGGCAATCAAAATGGTTTAATCAGTTGCAAAAAAAATGAACAATTCTGTTTTTATAACATTCATCACAGGTTTCCTCTTGAGGGAGGCAACTAGGGCCCACCTGGCCGGGAGTGTCACAATGTGGGGAAATGTATCTTAATAAATATGTTTTACAATTTTTAAAAGGTATGTATAACATGTGTAGGATAATACTGAAGGATATATTTCACTTAAAAAACGAGAATACTCTCATTGTATCAAATATAATATAAAGCTAGCTGAAGCCTGGGTCTTAGCAGTGTTTTGGCTTAATATTTTTGTGAGAAACAAGTAGGATATGGTACAAGAAAAGGAAACACTACCTTTCTTCTTTAATAAGAGGCAGAATATTGGTGTCACTTCTGAGATAAAATGAGTCAGTCAGAATAATTTTGCCAAATATAAAAACTTGTCCTTGACATTGTTCATGACACCAAAAAGGATGCTCATTCTCTGTGGAAATCAAACAATTACATTATAAGTTTCACTGGCTTAATAAAACATCCTGTTCCTTTCTCTTGAATTGACGAGGGACTGCATCAGGCTGGTGGGCCACCTCTCGAAAAGATTGGAGGGAGAAACACTAAATATTTTGCATACTTTGCTGGTTTCCTACATTACTTCCATTTTTTTAAAGTTCCAGAAGTCAGAGCAGTCTGATTTGTGTAGTTGTACCAGAGCTGTCTTTTTGTGACAGCCATAATGACAGAGCAGCCGTGACAGTGACTGCAGGTTTATTGTTACCAATGAAACACTCGATGTCACATCTAAGACTACTTCATACGGAGGGAGAAATTTCTGGTGAAAGCTTCCATGTTGTTCCTCTATCGTATTTATATTTTATGTGGCTTTCTTGTGATGGATCACAATAATTTCCTTTCATCAGTTGTATGTCCTGTTGCCCAAACTCTCCCAGTTACACCCACCCAAAACTCACTATCCTTGACTCTTTCAACAGAGCAGCCAATCTGTACTGCTGTTGTCACCTCTGCTGGCCTTTGTCGCTTACTTCTAGTTGTGAATTGTTGACCCTATTCAATACAATTCAAGAAGAAAAACATACCATAAAGTATTGTTACCAAATAAAAACACAACATTGTAGTTTCATGAATAGAATTATTTAATGAGGGAGAAAAGCTGTTAAAACTAGACTTCCATCTGGTTGTGCACTCAAGTTTTGTGAAATGGTAAAACCAATGAGCGTAAATTGGTGACTCCTAGTCTGTTTTACTCTTAGTGGTGTTAAGTTTACCATTTAATATATTCACTGATTAGGATATCTTTGCATTATGAATAACTCTTCCTAACAAAGCATAGGAGGATGCTTTCCCTGGCACTGTAACTACGACATTTAGTCACACATTAAAACACAAAAATTAAACAGTATGATTGTTGCACAGAAGATACATTTGTTAAAAATGGAGTGCAGACAGTGCTAACTGTATGTTCTGACCATCATTCGTTAGTATCCCACTCCTATTCAGTCATGATATTGATTGTTGTAGTTAATTTAGTTTGTTTAAATCCCATAATAAACATTGTATTTTGCAATGATCGTTGTTTACCTTTCCAACAATATTCCTTCTGACCATCTGGAGCTCTCTGGAGTGTCTTCTTGTAGTACTCTTTAGTCACATTCATTGACAATAGGCTCGTATTATTTTTACAAGAGCACTCATAATGCACTTGAACATGAACACAATGACAAACAGCAGGCACATTGCCAGCAAAATAGTGCATTGCTAATAACTCAGGGTAGGGTGCTGCTCAACTAGGGCCAAAACAATTGCATCATGTCCTGTGGCACAGTGACCTTAAATGTCGATTATGTAGTTTTCATAACTGTTGGAGGCAGTAGTTTGTAACTGTGATCAAAAATTGATTAATTGCCGAGCTTCAGATCACAGTGCAAACCAGGAAGAAAACTCCTCCTACCCCTCCTTCAAAACCTGAAATGAATCCCTTAAATATAAATGTGGGTTTACCGTTAAGCAAATACGTCTAATGTAGTGCAGATTTGATAGAATATAGATCTCAAGAAATGTGATATGCATCATAGCATTACTGATCTACTAATCTTTTTAGCTTTTAATTCACTTTTTCTCTAAAAATTTGCATTTTATTTTTGCTGTTGCATGGGAATCAACACACTACAGTGCATATAGCACCTCCTTTTAGGGTAAGCTTGGTATGCTTGGCACTCCCTCAGAACTGTTCTGAAAAAGTGGAATGGCAGAGGATGGTTGTTTAGGTGCCTTGTCCTTATCCAGCAGTGACAACACCTGTAATTGCCTACTTTACCGAGCCGAACTGAACCAGTGGAAACTCTTTACCAGTTTGAATTCTGTCGACTAATGATTTTCATCATAGTTTTCGTCAACAACCTTTTTTCCTAAAATGCTTGACAGAGACCTTATCCAATCAGACCTTAATGTCATCACGTAGAAAGTAAGGACAAGGTAGAAATCATAGCTACTTCGGTTGGGTGGTCAGGTTAGATGAGTTACGTGGGACATCCAGTCACAACTGCCTTAGGTTCATGGTGGCAGGATCCAAGTGTAAATCATGACTTCATAAATTCAAGTAAACATAAAAAATGCCTTAGACTTTACAATTCATATTTTAGTCTGCTCACTTCACAGTAGATTTCATTGGCTAAAAAAGTAATGTCAATATTAACATTGCCTAGTCCTCACAATGTACTGACTGCTAAACTGATTGTTTTAATTGCACCTGCTGTTTGCTTGTAAATGCATGTATGGTCTGCAAAACTAAAAACCCAAATCGCCATTAACTTGAATGAATTGTTTGCATCACACATACTCCAGTGAACTAGAACACACTTGGGGAGTAGCTCACATATTGCTGTTACATTTGTAAGCAATAGTTTCATTATAAAGTTATCATCATAATATGATGCCTTGTCCCTGAAAACCCACGCCCAGCACTTGGAATGATGTTGATATAATTTTCAATTTGCTGGTTATTGAGCAAAAACAGTTGTTTGCAAATGGGAGTCAGCTGGATCACTACCAAAATTGAATCATTTTTAAGTTGAGCCATTCCCAACATGTCCTGAAAATTTCATCATGATCTGTCCAGCAGTTTTTGCGTAACTTTGCTAACAAATAAACATACAAAACGCCAGCTAGGTTTCAGCCAGAAGGGGGCGATCTTCACACATAAAATAAACAAAAAATGCAGAATTTCGATATTCAGGATTTGGTCCCTAGCAGATCAGCCAGAACAGTCTTCTTACACATTCAAATACAAAAGCTTTACATGAAAAAAAAACATTCCTAGGGTTTAGTTACTCTTTAAGGGTTATTTCTGCAGGCCTTGGCCTCCCTCTCTCCCTGCTCATGGCGTCAGAGCCCAAGCAGAAGCTGCTAACTTTCCTGCCAGTGAAGGACAAGTGAGAGAGCAAGCGAGGGAGGGAGGAGTGAGGGAGCGAGGGTGAAAACAGAGGGAGGAGGAATATGAATAGGGCAGTGGAGTGAGTGCAAAAAAGCAAAGAGGAGGGAGAATAAAAGACAAAAAAAGTGTGTTGACAAAGACCCCCGCTCCACTTTGTTCTTTGCTCTCTGATCTGAAATATTCGATGACAGATTTTTTTCATCCTTCATCAAAACTTTACCTCCTTTTTTTTCTATATCCTAACACCCTGCTCGCCATTATTCATCAGTTTCTCCTTCTTTTTCTGTCACATGCTAACTCTCGCTCCCTCTTTCTTTCTCTGCTCTCTATTCATTGAAATTAGCCGGGGTGGACTGGGGGGCAAGTTTCTTCTAATTGAAATTCTTTACAGCGTCTCCATGGGAATAGTAAACTTTGTGGAGAGGGGAAAGGAAGACAAGCGAGGGTGAACGAATGAAAGGGGGAAGAAAAAAAAAAGAGAGAGCGGGAGGTAGAGCAGTTTGTGAGAACTTGCGAAGAATGGGAAGGAATTTCCTCCAGCACCTCGTGCACCGGTGCTTCTTTTTCACCTTGATAGATAATAGTTCATTTTATTTTTATACACCATGAGACCCTTTCTCCCCCTTTCTCCCCATCTCCCCTCTCTTCCTGTCTCCCCCTCTAATTCTTTCTTTTTCTTTCCCCTTTTGTCACCTGTCACCTCCTCCTCCCTCTCTCCCCTCCACCCTCTCCATCTGTTTTCCTCTCTTACTCCAATGCTAAAGAGGGACAATGGCACCCCATGCTGTGTAATGATGTGTATGTGTGTGTGTGTGTCTTAATATGTCGAAGCTCATCTATTCTCCGCTTTGTTCTCACAGGTCGATGATGCCATGCTCATGTTTGACAAAACAACTAACAGACACAGAGGTACGTACACACACTCGCGATACACACACACATTACGTTAATGTGTGCAGACACACTAAGTGAGAAATGAAAAGGGGGAACAGCGTGAGAGAGTCACTAGGTGAACCTCCACTTTAAAAAAAAGAAGGCTGAATTTTTTTTTCTCCAATCATATTCTTCTTTTGTCTTTGCGGCGCTCTCACCTCCCTGTGTTCATTTATCTCTGTCTTCAGTCAATGCAGCGCCTGCTGAGGGTCACCATGCAGGGTCAGCACTGTGAGGATGTTACTTAATGAGACGAGTGAGCCGGCAGGGAGAGAGAAGGGTGGAGGTGGAGGTGGAGAAATTGGGTGTGATAATTGGTAGAGGAAAGTATATCTGAGCCTGCTCCTCTGCTCCGATTCCCCAGATGATTGACAGGCGAGCCATGCATGGCTTGTTCTGATGTTATCAGCCCCTCCTGTTAACAAATAGTTCATGTCAGAGTTACTGTATCCACCCTTAGGTTACCTGCAGGGGTGGTGTTAGTGATTTGGACAAGCAACACAAGGTCCTTTAGCATTTGCAGTGAGCAGTTGTAGCTGGTAAGGATGCATGGCACTGGATCTTTGCTGATTCGTAATATTTCTAAACAGATTATTGCCAAACCGATATGGACATCGATAATATTGGTTAAGAGCACAAAGTCTCATTTTGACATAAACTGTCCTGTTCCGTATATAGGGACAGTCTGTTTGTCAGAAACAATTGTAAAAGCAACAAAAAAACATTATATTCTTGACAAAATGACACTTAAAGTAATGTGCTTTTACGGTGACAAAGTTTTGCACCATTTACCACAGTAGTGGTAAATAAAGATAAAATTAAGAAAAAAAGCTCACAGAAAAACAGTGGCAGACATGGATAAAAGCTTTTGTTTGAGGAAAAAGGGAGTGTGTCAGAGTAGCTTTCTTTATACACTGACCTTTCTGTGAAAGGACAGGCTGCAATCATTTATCTTCCTGATTGAAAAGGCCCCGTTTACACGAAAACAAATCTGTCGAAAACAGAGAGTTTTCATTGTGTTTTTGCCTCCTGTTTACATGAGAATGGTGACTGGAGTGCCTGAAACCTGAGTCCATAGTGGAAAGTTTTGAAAACAAATCTCAATCTGTCTCGGTGTAGACAAGATTCAGCATTTCAGGGTTAAATGCTGACATCACTGCAGGAGCAGTTCTCATACCAGGAACAAAAACAACAGCTTGAGCCGTCTACTGAGCGACATGTGTGCTGCTTACCAAGCTCAGTTTGTGATCCAGAAGAAACTATCCAGACAGATTTGTTGTCCAGACAAGAAACTCCTGCGTCTATGTGTGCGCACACTCCATTGTTGTTTATCAAAAGTTTGTCTTCACTGGAAAGCAAACATGTGTCATACCACCGCTGTTTCTAAGCAAACCTACTTTACCATCTGCTGGCCTGACATGCACGCTACAGGGTTTTTGGTCATTCTCGCGTCTCCATGTGGATGCGGATAGTTTCTGAAAAGGCAAAGGAAAAACCTTTCCATTTCTGGTGACAACGTTGTCGTGTAAACAGGGCCTAAGAAAGTACTGACCAGAGAGGCAGTATTTTTAGGAACATCTACATATTATAATATCACCTTGTACCTTGTGTTCTGAATTAAGATGAAAATGTAAAAAATACAGGAAACATTTACACTGAACTGAAAAAGTTAGCAGTCTGTAAATGCAAATTGATTTCAGATAGTTGACAACTAACAGATGTGTTGTTAGCTCGAGATTTCTGTATTTATGCCTCCATTTTGACAGCTGTGTAGATGAAGGTCTGTTGATATCACTCAACTCAAACCTTGAAAATTTGTCAACCTCGAGGAAAAATCTGTTTTCTGAGGTGTTGGGGTTATCACAAGTTCATCTGAAATTTTCTGATGTCAGTTTGTCGGTCATTTTTTTGTTTCTCTTGATTCTGAACCAGTGTTTTTTACTTCCTGCCCCCTCCTGGGCAGGACCTGTTACCTCATCCTGAAACTAAATGTCATTAGTATAGATAACTAATGATAGAGATGTAGTTGGGCAGAGGTTTCCAGCCCAAACCCCAAAAATAACAATTAATGGGACAGGGGGCCCCCTCTGTGTGCATCTTAAAAATCCAACAGAACCCTGCAATGTTAGTCAAGTACCAACTTAACATTTGACATATTTTGTAATCATTACCTTTATTTCAGCACAAATGTCAACTTAAAGCCATAATTAGGTTTTTATTTAAACTCATTTTGTGTAAATAGGGGAGTAAAACTTCATATTTGATTGTTTGAAAATTGTAATTTTTGGGATTGATAGCATATCAACCAAAATGAACACCTGATGAGCAAACAGTACCTGCACACTATCTCTTGAATGAGTAGCATTATGACAAGTCTCATCTCATTAATTTAACTGTGTTTAGAGAAGGTTTAAGTTGATATTCAGAAAATAAAGTGTATTATAAACCATCAATTAATTTGTTACTAATAATGCTTTTTAAAATCTTTAGCTGTTTATCACTTTGTAACTGTTTTGTGGATTTGATGTTTCTCTGTTGACCTACCTTGCCATGCTTAAGATGAAGATACAGGTGGGATATTTAAGGGCTTTACTTAAGTACAGGAGTGCAGGGATCCTTACCAGGTAGCAATTAAACTTTCTTGATGACATTTATTGCACACTGGTACTTAATTCAGAGGGACCCACTATTATCAATCTTATTTTGATGGTGTGAAAAGGTGGTAAGATATTCACCAATGTATGGGCCATGCACATAAAGAATCAGCCATCAAGTTTTTGGAGTGTGTACACACCTGGTGTTTTATAAGGATTGTGAGTGTGAGCCTGAAAAAGAGGCACACTTTCATTTAACAGAGCTAACTGTCTATCCACCTGTTGTGGCAGTGCTTTGTAGCTCTGTGAAAAGCAGATCAAGTTTGTATCTGCTGTTTCAGTACACATAAATACTTCTACCAGTAGCTGAAGTTGCTTGAATGAGTTTTGAAAAATGGGTGTATTACATTTTGGCGCCTGTTCACCTTATAAATACTCTTTTAATTATCAAAATTACATTTGACATGCACATCACTTTTTTGCACACCTTCACGTATTCCTTGGTGCTCCAGGCCCCTGGCAACGGCCTACCTTTGCCTGAAAACTGCTCATGTTTACTTGCAGAACAACCTATTGAACTGTCTGTGGTGTCCTCTTATAATGGATCTGCTTTAGGATTTTCAGTTTCCTTTTGGTGTCACACACTGCAGGATGTCACAGAAACAACCAAAGAGATCAAGTTTTAAAGTAAGAGTTTATTTTTCTTTTCAGGCTTCGGCTTTGTTACGTTTGAGAATGAAGACGTGGTGGAGAAAGTGTGCGAGATCCACTTCCATGAGATCAACAACAAAATGGTGCGTACGTCACCGATCTGTATTGTGGTTTGATAAAGTATTGATTTGTTGCAGTACTCTGGGTGCTGTTGGTTACTCTTGTTCCTGGCTGAACTTATTTATATATGTGATCATTTTTTCTGTTAGGTGGAATGTAAGAAAGCTCAGCCTAAGGAGGTGATGACGCCGACGGGCTCAGCCAGAGGACGCTCCAGAGTGATGCCTTATGGGATGGATGCCTTCATGCTGGGAATTGGCATGTTAGGTAAGACTCATTATCAAATCATGCCACGGCAAACACGCCTCATAAGGTCAAATACAAGGAAATATGAGTATGTTCATGTGTCAAATGCTCATCTATGACCATATTCACACTTACTTTGTACCCTGGAATATTTGTAAATGTACCTGGGTTGGCTGCAATAGTGAAGGCAAACAGTAGCTTTATTTTCTTGATACTAAAATTTCCCTGCAAGCTCCCAAAAGCCCCATCACCCCTCTATTAGTTAACAAACAACACAGACCTTTCTTTTGTTAGGCACAAGTGAGAACAAGCAAGCCAGGAAATGATCGGGGAATGTTACCCAGAAATTATTTAAGTTTTCTAGAAAATTAGTACAAGTTGATAGGGTGTACAAATTGAAATAATACTGAAAAGGTTTTAGGTTTGGTCTTGTGGTTTCATGTAATTTAATTTTGTTTTATTTAGGATACCTCCTTGAGATGCAGCACATTGTTTTCAAGGGGGTCCCAACATAAATGCAAAAAAGTAACACAAAACATACATTACAATGATACACAGCAAACACAAAACACACTGCTGTACCACTTCCACAGCCCGCACACCCCGTTTGTAGATTCAACACAAATTTAACTGTTACATTTCTAAACATAAAGACGTGTTATATTGCTGTGAAGGAAATGGCATTATCATGTACATAAAATGATTAAGATTAAGCTACTGCTAACAGGAAACAACAACCTGTAATACTGACCTTCAAGAGGTTGTGCTGGTACACAGTCCTCATGATAAACAACAGTGAATTAAAAAACAGATCTTCTGAATGAGGCATAGTAGCAACAGTCCTCTTGAACAGCTACTCAGTGATCTCCTGATCATCCATCTCAAGTCTGCTTTTGAATATTATGCCATGTTAATGATTTATGTCTGTCTCTCTACGTTAAATGTTTATCAGCCTATCACTAGGAAATGCTGAATTACAAGAAAAGGCCTAGCTGAAATGAGCTTCCTAACTGGGTTGATATCATTCTCTAAGACACATGTTCCAGATGTTTCCTGTAAAGAACAGAACAAACATCAATATGGTTGTAAATTTAGAGGTCACGCTGAAGGACAAATGATGTTCTCACAGTGAAGGGAAATATGGTTTGAAGAGTCTTCATTGAGAAAACAAACTGAGAGCTGTGTGGTGTCATTTGTCATCATGTGGCTCCCTCTACTGGTCACACAGTGTAGCGCCGGAGGTTGATCGTAGCTGTTGGATACTGATGACGGTCATGTGTTTGATTCTTATTCTGCTGTGACCACCCCATCACCTTTATTTTTTTTGATTAAAGACAGTACTTATTTCATGATATTCACCCAGAACAACCGTAAATACATAATTTTATTAGAATTACAGTGAGTTTGATACAGTTAAAGACGAAATAAAAGTCAAAATGAAAGATATTTCTTCACTGTTTATGGCAGTGCTTGATAGTTGTTCAGGTTTTTCAGGACCACCTTCAAGTGGTATAACAACATATTGATTCACAAATATATCCCCTATTTTGAACTTAATAAAGTATTGATATTTTTAGTGCAATATAGTGGTATTTTATCATTCATAATTGATAGAAAATTTGGACTTTGTATTTCTGAGCAGCCTCTGGCCGATAGTTTGTAGTTCACATTAAGCCATATTTCTCCCTCTTCCTGTCACATTATTTTGATTATTTCTCTCCCTTAGATAGTGGAGTTTATAATTATTCCTGGTCCTATACCTTTTTTATTATACTGATTAGAAAGTGTCCTATTTAAACAGCATTGTGAACTCTTAATGCAGTTAAAGGATAAATGGAAAGAGTCTGCACACTGTTCAGCTCATAAGGATAAATTTCATCTAGTGCAAGCAGGGCAACATTTTAATCTACAAGATCTCCTTTAGGCAAAATCTATCCAGATCTTTTAGATCATAAATTACATTGTATGATAGAGTTTTTCATTGGAAGCTGAACAGTGTGCAGACCTTTTCCTTCTTTCTGCAGTTGACGATTTCTTTGTCCTGCACCTGTAAAAATATTTCCTTGGTTTGTGTGCACACTTATTGTTGCCTCTTAATGCAATTAAAATAAAAAAGGACTTTTGAGTGCAAAAAAAATGTGATGTATTGCCCAGTTTATTTGTGATTTGTACCAAATCACCAGACTATTTCCTGTAAACAGTCAAATAAGATCAGTCACTTGTTCTTCTTCTTGTAAATTAGCCATTATCTATTTTATGTTAATACAGTATCCTCACATAGTTTTGAAACATTATTTGTTCATTTTTAATTTTTTTTGATTAATGTACTTTTCTGACAAATTAGATGTAAGACACCTGACAAACTTGTACAGTTGGCTAGGTTTTGAGATTAATCTTATTATCAATTCCCCTACTTGAGTTTTTTAGAAATACTGTTTGTTACCTTTTAACAAAATTTAATGTTATTTTTCATTCGTCCTTGCTTGATGTCATCATTGTTCAGTTTTCCATTCTGTTATGCACTTTGAATGCCTTTACATTTAATGATTCTTCTCTAAAATTGTGTAGTGCTTCCCTTTGCCTCCGTTTGTAATTCTAAATATAGATAATATAAACAGATATTCTGTCATGTAAATCTGTTTGTGAACAAAAGTTTACAGACCTCATAAACAAGTGATCTAGTTAACCAAAGGCATTTGACTTTCAACAGGTTATCCAGGCTTCCAGACAACTACCTACACGAGCCGCAGTTACTCCGGCATTGCTCCTGGTTACACTTATCAATTCCCAGGTGAGTCTGTTTACAGCTTCTTTTCTCTCCAAAGGTCCTCTAACAGGATGAAGCTTTGGAGTTTCAGTAAACAGTCTGGGTCTGTACCTGCTTCAGCCGTGATATATGGGGGTCAGAGAGACAAAGCGTGCTCACACAAACACACTGTCTGTCATCTTTGTTTCAGCAGGGACTCTCTGTTTACAGATTTATGAATGTGATTCTTAAATTCTTCCTGAACCCCTCCTCCTCTGTCTCTTCAGATCTCCTCATGTCTTAAATCTGCCTCCTTCCTCCTTTATATTCTTCAGTGTTTATTTGATCTACTTATGTAACCTCCTTTGACTGTATGGCCCCTCCTCCTGGTTCTCTCCCACCTTCCTGCCCGTTCTCTCTGTCTGTAGATCCTTTTAATTTCTGCCTTTCTCTTCCTCTGTGGCACAATCTCTCTGTGGATGTGGCTTTGTAGTGTGGTTGGTGTTTGGTGACATTATTTACAAAGTGCTCTCTCTCTCTCTCAACCTTTTCTGTTTCTAGAATTCCATTTAGAGAGGACCCCCCTCCTGACATCATCCCACCCCCCTGAACTCACAGGTCAGTGGCTCTCAGAGAAAAGAAACTTTCAATTCTTCAGGTTCCTTTGAAGAGACTTACCGAGTACAGCCAAGGGATGGATGCAGCAAAATCTTCATGTTAATGCTTGTGATTAAAGGCTGGGTAATGTGGACCAATATCTTAGGCTGAATGGTGATGTTTGAAAACAGGTTATTTTTCTATATACACAGTTAAAAACAGGTTAATAAAGCTTAAATTGGGGTTGTTTTGATGCAGAGGGCAACAAAAACTTAAGGTTTGGGGCTGCAGCAGACCCTTAAACATAGTGTAATGTGAAATTTGAGTATTATTCACCGTGCTCAAGCCTCTTTGCCACCTATCTTGGCTTTCACAACACTGGCATTCCCAGTCATGGCTCACTTTTTGCCAATCTAGTGCATCGACAACTATATTGATATAAATGGTACATAGAAACTTGTGTTTGGTTTGAAAGTTTTTTGATATTTTTCAAAAATTCAAAAAAGAAAATGAAACTCTAGATTTCCCCCTGCACCGGAAGCCTGTGGCTGTATTAAAAAAGTGCATCATTGTGTTACCAGTAAAAGTTCTTTCATCTGTTCTCTGAAAAAAATGGTTCTTCTAATGTGCAGGTAAAGAGTAATGTAAAATAGTATTTTTATTTACATTTTTAGTTTTTGGACCGTAATGATAATAAGTGATGAGTTAACATAATGACTTGGCATCAGTACAGAACAATACTAAGCATGTCAGCAGATGTCACCCTAAGCTAGGGATGGGCAACTTGGGCCACCTCAATGTCACAGTTTGAGGGCCACAATTTGAACCTCAAGATCATCTAAATTCTACTTATACGCTGACTTAATTACACAAAAGGAACTCATTTAACTTGAAAAAAATCTTTTTCAACTTCAAGTTTAGGTTAAAATGTAAGACTTTATTAGATGAGCGAGCCAATTGAAAGTAATTTTTCAGTGTCATTAACATATTTACTTAATCCCTCAAAACAGTGACACGTTTGGGCACAGGCCTCCCATTGGTTCCTGTGTTTGACATTGAATTTGATAAACTTCTAAACAAATAAAAGTACAGAAAATGTTTTGTAATACAAGTCCTTTTCCATTTACGAAAATATACCAGTTTTTGGGAGGAGAGGTTTGCGCTTGCCAGCATTGGTATTTCACTTACAGGTCTTTTAAGGATTTCTAAAGAAACGTGTTGACGGTTGCATCACTAACTTCTTACAAAAAACTTAATACATTAACATAACCATTCTGGAAACATTTTTTATTTTTAATGTCACTGGGGCTGCATTTTGCCCATTTCTGTCCAATTCCACCACAGTTGTCAGAACAAATTCATTACTTTCTTTTTCTCAATGATTTCAGGCAATCAGACCCTGTGTTTTAAATATTAACATGAAGATGATAATTGAATTGTTTTGTACTTAAATCATTAAATCTGAAAAAAATTGCAAGACAATATTACTATCACTTCCTTTTAGCTGTTTCTCTTTTTGTAATCGTGATTTATATTTTGTATTTTTCATATTTTAGAACTTCTTGCAGAAATGATACATTGAATATAACAAATGTATATACTACCATTGTTTTTATTTATGCTATGAGGGATTATAAGAGGGCAGAGATTAAGATTATAAAGCAGGTGGAAGCAGAGGTCACGACATGGCACTTGTCTGTTATATTGTTTTAAATTAGGCAAATGTGACTTTTATGTGATTTTTCTTAATGTAAAAGATAGTTGTCTGTTTCTACAGTTGAAGTTTTGGTCATGTTTAGTGCAGTGAAAGCCTAACTGACTAACACCTACACTGAAGCTTTTGTTATGATAATTACTGTTCTGGGTCATTTGGCTCTAATTCATCTTAATTCATGTAAACAATCAGATCAATATGCTTATAATAACTTAAGTATCTATAAGTCATGTTTTTTACATTGGTGCCTCCCCTGATAAAATAAGTTATAATGTAATAGAAGATAAAATGAAACAACTGATTTCATTTCACAGTGAAAAATACAAGATTTTATAAGCAGCTATTGCACTTTTTCATCCAGGGCTGTACTGACTCAGAACTCCCCCGGCTGTGATTTTCAGAATTATTATATTCAGTTTAATCTAAAACCCTCTGTGAATCACTCCCAGACCAGAATCTCTGCAGTCCTGAAGATAGCACCGACACACCCACCCCTCTTATTTAAGGACTTGGAGTTAGGAGCTAAATTTAGGTGTAGGATGTTTTGTGGACATGACCCCTGAATCACCTACCAGCTCCTGCAGCACTGCCTGCGCTCTGCCATCTAGTGGCTTTGGCTCGTCACTACATCTCTCCTTGAAAGAGATGTCCTTGTTTTTCATGTCATCATTGATCTGTTCTGCGTTTAAAGAGTGCAGGGTCGCACGTTTCGGATGTTATTGTTTGCTATGTTTGCTATGTGTGTTTTTTATTCCCTGATTTACCTGGTGGCTTTAAACAGATGTTTGAGCAGATGTTGTTCATGTTCTGATGTGAGCGATCCACAATGACTGTCATCTGTGCAATAATTCTGATTTCTTTTTTTTTTTTTCCAATTCTTCAGCCATTCCCCTGACTGCGTATGGACCAATGGCAGCAGCCGCAGCAGCAGCAGTAGTTAGAGGTAAGAGTCAGTGCAAGAAAGCGAGAGAGGCGCTGAGACAAAGAGTGACGTCAAAGAGTATTTTCCCTTTAGGTGGAATGAGTGTGGAGTGTCCAGCCACAACAAATAGAGGGATATATTTAGACCTGTGTGTGTATGTGGGTGCAGTGCGTGTGTGTGAACATCAATGCCTGACTCCTCTCCCCTCCCCTCCATCCCTCTCCCCTCAGGCTCCACCCCTTCACGCACAGCTGGTTTCCTGGGAACCAGCAGCCCTGGACCAATGGCTGACTTGTATGCAGCAGCCAATCAGGACTCAGGAGTCAGCAGCTACATCAGCGCAGCTAGCCCCGCCCCCAGCACAGGGTTCGGCCACGGACTAGGAGTAGGTCACACACACACACACACACTCTTTAGCACATGCCTGAGTGCACGTTTTCTTCTCCTCGCTCACACAAGGCGTCTCCTCCCCCTCTCTCACCTCCTCAGGGTCCTCTGATTGCGACTGCATTCACCAACGGCTACCACTGAGAGGACTCAGGTCACTGAAGACGGGAGGGCTTCTCCTCTGCTGATGAGCCAATCAGAACGCTGGCTGCCCACTGATGGCAAAACCTGATTGGCCAGCCACAGGCTCTTCCAGGATCTCCTGGCTCCCTGTGGCTCCACCCACCGACTGAATATCTTTTTGAACCCTGAACTCTGTTTTTCTGTTTTTATTTTTGTTTTTTTTTTGCCGTACTAATCTCACTTCAACATAACGTCCCCATCTTCCCTCATTTGTCCTCATGTAGTCTAAAAACTAGACCCCACTTTATCCTTTTTTTTTTTCTTTGAAGCTGAGAGAAAAGAACTGCAAAAAAAAATCTCTGAGGAAACTTTTGTCACCTTTGACAAAAACAGAGGACTGCTCTTTTGTTAATTGTTATTTTTATTTTATTTCAATGTGATTTGTGGCTTCATGATGAAATCCCTCACAGCTGTTACTGATGTGAATGGAGCGCGATGCGAGACGGGGTCTTTGACAGTAAAAAAATGTTTTTAACAAAGGAAGAACAAATCCAACAAAGTCCTTTTTTAACTTGAGCATCACGGAAACATGAGAAAAAAAAAACAACTAAAGTGTATATTTTGGTAGTCTTTAAAACAAACCTTTGTAATATTGTTATTAATATTGACATAATAATGATAATCTGTAAGGTATTTTATTCTGTAATTGGTTTTAAAGCAATGTTTTTATGTCTTCCTGTAAGATATTGTACATAGAAGTTGGGGTTGAGATGGGGGTTGGGGGAGGAGGGGGAGGGGGGTGGGTTACTGAACCGGCTGGCATGCCATTGGTTGGTTCTGAAAGGGTTAACAGCATTTTGACTGGATGTCATTTACCGGTATGCATACTACTTATGTGTACGTTTTTTGGCCAGTCCACTCCAGCGACTTCAGCGCTGTCGACGTCAGCTCAACTTCCTGAAGTTTGTTTGGCAGATGTGTTTAGTTGAATAATCGTTCTGTTACAAAGCCAGAAACTTTGACTTTTTATTCACTTCCATTTCAAATCCAGATCTTTTTTTCTTTCTTCTCATGAAAACAGTAAGACAGTGAAGACTCAAAAAGGAGAAATCAGGGGTCTGCAGGGTTAGGAGCCGACTTGACTTCCTCTTTTTTGAAAATACGATATATATATTTTTTGCGCAATTTTCACTTCTTAATGTTTTTGTTTATCGTTTTTCTTTTTTGAAAATTTTCTTTTATGCGGTGATCTCCACCGCCGAAACAAATGAAGGACATTCTCAGAGAAGCAATTGTAGAAAACATCACAATCATGTTGAGTCCTCTTCTCACTTTTGAAGGTGCATGTGAATGCGTCTGAGCGTGTGTGAGTGAGTGTTTGTGCGCATACATCAAGGTGTAATATGGAACTACTTTTGTGGCGAATGAAGGAGCATTTCATTTGCTGTTTTTTCGGTACTGAAAAAAAAAAAAGATAACCCTGTTCCATTTTGGCTCATCTGCTCCTCTCCCTTCACATTTCATGTCTAGACTTCACAAACGTGTCTCCTCTGGTTTGACTTCTTGTTTCTATACTGTTGCTGCTCCGTGTAGTGGTGAACACAGGGGTGGGTGGGCAGGGAACCAGAAATGGAACAGGGTCTCGCTCCCGGTCGGCTCTGATTCAGGATCTCAGTACAGACGACACCGACTGGCAGGAAAAGGCAAAGACGCTGGAACAAAGTCAAGATTTGCAAAAAGAAGAAAGGAGCCTGTTTGTTCAGCCTCTTCTTTCTGCAGCCTGTTTGATGTTCACACAGCGGAGAAAAAAATACAAACTTCCTGATCCAGCCGGTAGTTCCTGTCAGAGAGCCCGGGACACGACAAAAAACTACTGCTGGACACCAACACTGTAACTTTTTAACTTACAATAAAGCAATAAGTTATTTTTTACCTTACAAATGAAAATAGTACTATTATTGGTAATAGCAGACGACGTGTGGATAATTCTGCGGCATTAAGACTTATTTTCAGAAAAAAAAGAACTATATTTTTCTGTTTTGAGATCTTGTTCCCCTTGTATATTGATTTTAATGATGTCTTTTGTTGTGTTGATGTAAGGAAAAGGGCCAATGCTTTGGGTGGAGCTTGTAGCTCTACATGAGCTCAGTTAAAGTTGAACATTTGGGATGTCCCCTGCCAAGCTTTACAGCAATGCTTTTCTTTTTTCCTTGTTTTATTTTCTGATTATTTCAATTTTAAAATCCTAATAAATTATTCTAAAGCATTTCAGTGTGGTTGCTTTTATTTTTCTCTAAATGTAGTTTCACAGATTTCAAACTGCATATTTTTTCTTGATTCAAAGTGCACCAGTGAACTATTTCTTAAACCTAACTATTTTCCACACAAGTGCTTTTAGCTAAATGGGTCTGTGTTTTTAAAAGTCCATGTTTTATTTACTTCTGATGGTAGCATCTATAGATACCTCCACTATAGCTTTTTAGACCTAGAGTAGGGGTGGGCAACTGACACCCCAGAAGATATATGCATCCCTTCTCTTCATCAAATCTGGCCCACCAGTCCCTCTCTATTTTCCAGAAGTTTTAACCATAGGTTACAACAGCCATGTGTTTCAATTTACTACAGCACCATATACAAACGCATTACACATGAGTGGCAGCATGTCTACAATATTCTTTAATACCTGTTATTGTTATTTTCAAAAAAAGTTGTGAATATGATTTGTTAAAATGGTAACTTAAAGGGGTTTTATGAAAGATCTTCAAATACATAAAGAAAAAATGTCAAATGAGCTTTGATAACTAGTAGTCCATTACATTGAAACATATCTTAATCGGCTACAATATAATTGTTGGTATCATAAATTATGATATAAATATGCACATCTGCTGACCAAGTCTTTAAACTCAAAAATGCCCCAATCCTTGCCCCTCTGGTGAATTTGATGGAAAGCGTTTACACTTTTTAAATTTTTTTTTTGCTTTAATAAAAAGAGTAAGTATTTAGGATGAAAACAATAGGAAACTACCGTAAATTTAGAATTGGCACTACCATTTGTCGGGTGTCTGTGAACTTTCATGACCCAAGAGGTGCACATGAGGGTGCCAGAACCAGAAAGCATCTTCGTCATTGTACCAACTTGTTGTTGGTTGTCTCTGACGTACTGCTGTCTGTTATTTCTTATTAAATGAGCCCATGGTTTGGTGGACTGCCCTGTGGCATAAATCACTTCTTTATTCTGCTACCCTGGGCCCTCAAAATGTTAATCTTGCAAACATAAAGGTTCATGCATTTTAAATGTTTTTCAGACAGGTAATAATAGAAACATGTACATTAGTTGCTTTAAAATGCTATGCTACATGTTTAAGGGTTTTAAAAGGTAAATTTTGCCTGATATCAGGGTGGACAATTTCATTGCTTTCTCTTTGTGGCTGTAGAGATCTTTGACCTCAATCATTTAATTTGATGATTTGATTTTGAAGTGTGTCCTCCACTGGATCTGTCAAGAAAGTACAATTAGATGATATTCCCTGTTTCAGGGCATACTATGCAAAAAGTACTTGGTATATTTAAGTATATCCGTCCCACAACTGTATTGACTTTTTTAGGGTATAAAACTTAGAAATTAACACTGACCACAGTACAATTTCAACATGAAGCACTGCATTAAATCTAGAGTGCACCAAAAGAGTAATTGATTATTTGGCCCATAACATTACTCTCTTTTAGCTATGGTTAGTTACAAAAGAACATATGTAGGACGAGGTGTCATCCAGAACAAAAATCAAATACCTGTTACTTCTATCAAGCTTCTTCACACAGCTGCTTTATCCACAGCTCTGTGTTAGATATATTTTGCTGCTGTGTTTCTTGTTTTAATCAGAGAATGAAGAGTCATAAACTCAAAGATATTTAGAGTACTTTGTGTACATGTTTACACTCATCAGCATGTTGAGTGTCTGTAGGCTGCCTGAAAACACAGTCTGATCTCTGACACTTCTCCTGGACAGAGGCCAGCGGGGTGAGTGATACTCTTGCACCTTGCTCTTATTTCTTCCCTTCACACAAACTTCATCTTCACTTACTTTAAGGGAAGACTCAAACCACCAACCAGACTCTCTGACCACCTGCTTTTTGTTGGATTGTTGTAACTTCTCTGAATCTTGACAGCTCAAGCTGCGTTGCTGTCCGACAGCATGTCTCTTGGAGTGCTTGATTCTCAAGTGAAAAGTTCCCTGAGTGGGAGCATATTTTTAGACCGAGGTTCTTTCTTAGAGCAAGGACCTCTGCCTCCACTTCGCAGTTACCTTTGGTTGACTATTTTGACCTGTTTTTGTCCTGCGTACCCAGTCAACATTGTGGCCCTGGTATTCTCTATAATGGTAAGCAAGCTTGTGTAAATGTTAATTATTATCTTATGTTTTCCGTATTTGCTGTATTTTTGCCAATATATGTCTCATAGAGCTTTAAAATGATTCCTCTCTGGAAGTAGTTATAGTGACACACTATTCTGATGAAGTGTACTGTTACTGAATATGTTGTTCACTAATATATGAGTCACAGACAGCTGTTCTGCCCGTCAAAAAACACCATGATCCTCTGATTTGGAAAATTAAAGAGGACTCCGTGTTGATTTTAGTAAATGAACACCCAGTCTGAACCACAGTGGTAACCTGTCCGTAGAAAAAAGTACTATGAAAAAAGTGTTTGGAACCCAGATTTTGGGACATAATTTAACTAGAACAACTGTCAGGTGGTCGATCAAAAAGTGAAAGTACAGTGGTGGGTGAGGGAAGGCTGGGGTGTTTTTGTGATGTCAGATTTGTTAAAACTGTACCTCGAGCTCTGTCTCAAACATCTTAAATGGTCACATAATGCTGGGGTCAGACTACACAATCCATTATGGCCCAACCTGACAGTAGTAGGGGTTTGGGACCTGTAAGATAGTTAGAGAGCTAACCTACATTGTGTAGTCTGACCCTTGCATAAGACAGAGATAAGAAATCCCTTGTGTTTCAAAAGTGCAAGCCCAGACAAGATGGGACTATGTGAATGGAAGTTTGTCTGCAGTAATTTGAAAAAGTTGTAGAAGAAAGGATCTAAGGGTGTAGTCAGCGATCTTCTGATCTTCTAATCTAATGCAGTATTTGTCAAATTCATCGTATTTCTCCTCTCCATCCACAAGATGTCCCCACTGACAGCATGTTGAAAAAAAAGTCTGGTTTCAATACACAGCCTTGGCTCTGAATTTCAGCAGGTAAATACTGTGGCTCAGGCCGAGTTACCAAAACAGAGTACACCCCCCCACATCCAGGGGGCGATCATACTCATGCGCAGATCAGACAGAGGGGGGAGGGGGAGTAGTGGGTTGCGTAGCGTGCGCAGTTAGTGTAAGAGAGAGATACAATATGTGCAGTAGCAATGGCTGAAAAACAGCCCAAAAGAAAAAGGGTCAGAGGAGTGAAACGTGAAAAAGAAGGGCTATGACCATGAAAGAGTGAAGACCCGGGTCAACATTGGTGTTGCTTTCTGACGGTGGAGCGAACTCCGCCAATTGAAAGACCTGAAAACAGACGTGGATGTCTTTCTGCTGGATAGGTAAGCAACATTAGCTTTGTGGTGCTTCACATAACAGTAACAGCCATCGGGCATTCATCTTATTGTCTCATCTGCCAGAATGTGCTGTTGTCGTGATGTTATCAATAATGAAAGTCGAGTTGTCTGACGAGTCGGGGTTACCTTAGCTACGTTGGTCAGCTATGCAGTTTCTATGGCCGTTTCCATGACGATGCACATCCATCAGCTTTCGGGGGTGGAGCCAGGGGTGAGGTTTGAAGGGAGAGGTGGATCTAAATTCGTTTATAAACAACCTCTCGTCTTCTCCCACATCGCTGACTACACCTTTAAGATGGTATTGGCAAAATATCGTTACTATATGACCCTAATGCTCAAGGACTTATCCTCCCCAAGTGCAAATATCATGCCAATCTTAGTTTTGGGCTGGAGTCTATGACAACAAGGAGACCAGCATAGAGCAACCATGTTCAGGGTCTAGGCTGATCTTTCCATGCAGATTATCCTGTTCAAGGTCTGGATTTCACCCAAAACCAGTTGCCAGCCAATCAAAAGTTTGACACATCGAGACAACAACCTCTTATATACACAAGCTTACACCTGAAAATGGAAACCAGAGTTTCCAAAGAAAACCCACACTTGAATGGATAGAGCACACAATCCTCAACCGACAGGGGGAGTCAAACCAGCAACCCTTGTACTGTGCAGCAACAGCAGTAGCTGCTGCACCACCATATAGAAGTGATTGTTTCATGAAAATTCAAATTGACCCTTTAGAGATCCCAGTTGGACCATCAAATAAGGTGAAAAGGCTTTAAATGCACCTTAATATGTCCAAGTCAGAGATGACTTTGTGTATCATTGACATATTACAGGACAGCAGATTAAATGTTTTTCTAGCCATTGATTTCAACACTCTGAGTTTAATGATTAACAGTGATTTTCATTTTTCAGTCTAGAAACAGCTACTACCAAGATGACTATGATGGTTCCAGGCGGCTCGGCAGGAACGCTCTCTATGTGGCTGTTGCCTCCATCATCATTGGACTACTCATCATAACTATCACCTGTATCGTTCACTTTACTACTGTAAGTGATGCACCTAAGGCAGATTGTATTGTAGTTCATTCTGCATGAGCATGAATTCGTTTATATTATGTCAAGTACATAAAAAAATTGAAAATGACACCACCAGCTTTACAGGAGATTTCAGATTTCAGGTTACATGATGACGATAATATAACTTGGGTTAAAAAAAAGAAGATTAATGTAAAAGCATATTAATGTGTACCAGAGAATTTCATTCTTTTCTACAAGTATGCTAAGTAGGAGAACACATTTTTTGCACTTCCAGCTTTAACTTGAACCTTGCACCTGCTATCAGATGTACACACTTAACCAGGATAAAAACAGCCAAAACTTATTAACTGTCTACTTTGCTGCTGTGAATTAACACAAATTAACAGTATCTTTTAGGTTTTAGGGTTTTGCATAACAAATTTGGTCATACTAAAAATCATGATAGATAGGCCTATGCTAAATATCATACAACATAACAAGCTAGGCTAGCTGGTCAGAGAAACTGTTGCAGAGGAAATAGTCCAATTCACAGTGCCTTTACTCAAAAGTGAAACAACAAGGTTCTGTTATATTTGCATCCAGAAAAATTCATGTTAATTACGTTAGACCGCACTATCTGTCAATTCACGCTGCAATATGGCTTGGATGTGCAACAACACAGTGCATGCCTCCATACACACAAAGACAGATACGCTCACTTGTTGCGCTCCTGTATATTCGCTAATGCTGCATGCCTCCTTGTTTCCATTATCACGTCTCTGTTACAACCTCTGGAGACAAAAGAAAGAAGGGGCAATTTTCTAGGCAGGGGGCAAGGGGCTTACTCAGAGTTTGGGGCCGTTTACATGGAAACTCCTGACTTAAAGACGCAAAGATTCTTCCTTTACATTTTCAAATTCTTCTGCGTTCAGATGACAACGCTGGAGACGAGTTAATCCCCTGTAAATCTGCTATAGTGTGTATGCCGGTTCAGTAGATGGCGGTGTAGGTCTGCAGAGAGGCAGCGTTGCTACAATACACGAACGAAGAAGAAAACCTTTCACAAACAACAATGGCGAATAGACGCACAGAGACGCAGGAGTTTCTTTTCTGGAAAACAAATCAGTTTGGACAACAAATCTGTCTGGATAGTTTTGTCTGGATAACAAACCGAGCACGGTAAGACGCTCACACGTTACTCGGCGGACGGCCGAAGCTGTTGTTGTTCCTGGTATGCGCGCGCAGCCTTCATGTGAAATAGTACTGCGCATGCAGGGACGTCAGCGTTTCACCCTGAAACGCTCTGATACGGGTTTACACGGAGCTGCATGGAGAGCGGATTCAAACCTTTCCACTCTGGAGCACGTTTTCAAAAGTTTCCGTTTTCAGTAAAAACGCAACGCGCTCCATCTAAACGGAAGGCCAAAACGCAATGAAAACGTATCAGATTTGAGCGTTTTCGGCGCCATGTAAACGGCCCCTTATTCTGAGATTGTTTCTGCTGTTAGCCTAAATATGCTAACTGGTTTATTCATCGGTGTGAAATGTTCTTTTTATAATGTAATCATGTCTTTTATGCCTTTCTTGTACTACAGATGGAGTTTTAAGGCTCTAAAAAGCCTATTTCAGCAGAGAACTGTGGATGACGTTTGCATGGACTCAGGTGGATGGTTACCATCTGCCAATGCAATTTGAAACAAACTCAAGACACTCAAAAGGATTTACTGTGCAGTGAAGAAAGCCCCATCACAGCTATACCTGATGCCCTACTTCTGAGTCACACATCCTGTTATCTGACCCCTTGCTAACATCACAACCAAAACAGCATTACTACCTTTGACTTCAGCTTGCCAGGTTGTGACAATGCTGATGGTACCGACTCAAAAGATGGCCCCAACAACTCAACCATGTATGTTGATAAGCAGCGGAAAATAACAGGGTTGTCACATGGAAACCTACCGGAAGGCTGGACAGTGAGCTCTTGAGCCCAAGTGTTGTCCTTTCTCCATGATAGCTCTCACCACCCAGCATACACACTTTTAAATCATCTTGGTTTATCTGTTACTCTTACCTTTACACATTATGATCTCAGCCCAAACAGCTTCTTTAACACCCAGGCTGCAAACTTGCGAGGGCTATCCACAATGCTCACCTAGTACATGGGCCCCACCCCCCAAAAAACTTTTTGTGGTTTCAACACTTGAAAAGGCTTGCAAAGCACAAGGGAAGAAAAGACAAAAGAAAAGTCAGAGGGAGCTTGAGAAGTGGACTGGGCAGATAAAGCCAGGGGAAAGTGCCCCGTCTGAGGCTCGACTTCAACCCCTTTGGAAGGGGCTTTCCGAAGACTCATTTTTTATTCAGTGGTTGCGTCTTTCTCTTGTTTCTCTGTAATTTGTATCGTACAAACGGACTATTAAATGTATTGAATGTTTAGTAGTGTCTCATGAAAATGATGCTTTGAACCAAAATGGCAGCTTTTCAGGAAGTGTGGGATAGTTATGGTTTTATAAAAGAGGACAACCCCCCCCCCCCCCAACATTATGAAAATATTTGTTCTTGCTCATGGTATTTTGTGCTACAATTAGGACAAATTAAGATATAATTTGTCATTTTACGTTACATTTGTGTTATAACTCATCATTCACTGGCAATAATAAAATCTATGTTAAATGGGTAGTTTGGTAATAACTTAGCATCATTGCTAACCCTTAGCATATGGTATAAATGTGTTATTAATACTAAACAAAATGAATGATGAATGTAATTATTTATTTCAGAATATAAATGTTGGATAAGTTTGTTAATTAACATTCACAGGTTAAAAAAATATGTGGAACATAGTGATGAGATAGAATTACATGCATTAAGTCAGCTACTTTAGCATAGATTTTTAGTTAGCTGTACTTTGCATAGATATTACTATATTGTGAATTTGGGATGTTGGTTTGATTTTAAGTGTGGCTTCAGAAAAATTAGTTTGTAGCTATCTCATTTTAACATAAGAAGTCTTAACTGTGGTGACGTATTTTTGTAACATCTAGCTGGTTCTCTCAACCAAAAAGCCTATTGGATGTTTCACTGTGGTCTTGGATCATTGATGATAGTAAGGTATGTAGTGAACAAAAAATATGAAATTTACATGCTTGTTTCTTTGTGGTTATCTTAACAAAGAAAACCTATTTTTATTGATATTTTAAACTTACATGTAATTGTCGAGACTATAGAGCTTTTATCAACCTACAATGAAACTACAACATGGTGTTCGACTTACCTACCTATCTTGTAACTATGTCCATGATATGCACTTTTTTTCAATTACTGTGTTTTTGTCTTCATAAATATTCCTACCTATGGTTTTACTCGTGGCTGTGTTAAAGGGACAGTTCAGGTTTTTTTTTTAACTGGGGTTGTATGAGCTTCATATGGCCACTAAGTACATTAGATACAGTAGAAAGTTCTCTCCTCTCCCTCAGTGAGCCACAGTTTGTAATCGTCGGAGACGGAAATAAAGACGCTGACAGGAAAGTACCGTACCAAATTCAAAGGCTATTTTCTTCGCCTACAAGAACTTAAATCAAAAAATAATACCACAGTTTAAGAGTACGCTACATATGACTATTTTTAAGTGCATAAACATTTCAGAAATATAAAGTTGATCTGGACCTAAGCCGATTCACGTCGTGTGTCCCTCCACTAAATCACTCTGCTGTAGTTAGCTACGGCCTCATCAGAATCAGAATCAGAATCAGAAATACTTTATTAATCCCCAAGGGGAAATTCGGTTGTTTCAGTTGCCCTTTACACAGTAAAGCAGTCAGAAATAACAGTTGAAGACATCACGAAAGACTGTTGTAGACTAATTGAAAGCACATTATATTACAAATATTTCTGTAATGGGTTTTTTGTGATGCTTCCCTTGATGCAGAAACAGATGTGCATCATAGAGAACTCAGCTTTCACCTCTGCGTAACGAGGGCATGCGGATACGTCGCATAGCGAATGCATCTGTTGTTACCTGTTACCTGACAGATTGCGTGTACAGATCTATGCATCTCTCTCTCTCCCTCTCTCTCTCTCTCTCTCTCTCTCTCTCTCCCTATAAATGTATATATATATATATATATATATATATATACATTTATATATATATATCTATATATATATATATATATATATATATATATATATAGATACATATATTTATATGTATTAGAGGCAAATACACAGTAATAGTTGCGTGTGTGTGCATGTGTATGTAAGAGAGACACACACAAGTAGTCTGCACTGTTTTGATAAACAAACAGCCTCCTCTACTCTGATTATTTGTTCCTGACATATTGTTATTACTTACTTTGAGAAGAAACTGTCATTAGGTCCTTCAGGTTTGGGATGTTTTTCCAGTTTATCATCGGGAAATTGAACAATGTACACAAAACTCCAGGATTCAGAAGAGCAGGAATATATATTTGACAAGTAATACCGCCATCCGTATCACCTATTTCTTCTGGTGATACGGATACAGGTCAAACATTTACATCACTGTATTTCTGACTCTTCCTTGATGTCCAGTGTCCATGGATGTTTCCTCTGTTTTCCTTTCGGTCTGTTTGGTCTCCATCTTCAGCAACTATTCCTCTGTAAACTCCGGTACATACAGGTATCCTCTTGGCTCCAAAGTGAATGGAACTTTGTCGGCGCTGTCATAATCATCCCTTTTTTAATTTCCTGCATTGTCTCTTCCTCACACTGCTAACAGTCAAAACAAAAGACTTACGATACTTGATAAAAGTTACACGAAGGCAACTGGCTTGAATGGGGGGGGGATTTAGCGGAGGGATACATGACACGAGTTGGCTTAGGTCCAGATAAGCTTTATATTTCCAAAATGTTTCTGCACTTAAAAATAGTCATATGTAGCGTACTCGTAAACTGTGGTATTATTTTTTGATTTGAGTTCTTGTTTGGGAAGAAAATAGCCTTTGTATTTGGTATGGTACTTTCCTGTTTGTATCTTTATTTCTGTCTCCGATGGTTACAGACTGTGGCTTACTGAGGGAGAGGAGAGAACTTTCTACTGTATCTAATGTACTTAGTGACCATATGGAGCTCATACAACCCCATGTCAAAAAAACTGAACTGTCCCTTTAACTGGTGATAGCAGGCATGTGGAGAAAATACTTATTTGCTTATACTTTCATTTGAGACATTTCTGATAATCTTGATCAAATCCTGTTCTAGGACACTTTTGTGGGTGTTCTTGTTGGTCTCAGTTACTTTTATAACCACCATGTGTAACCAGTCGACGAGGTCACTCTTGATACTGTATTGGTGCCGTCCTAAAGGGCGACAGTGTTTGTATCATTAAAGGGTTTATAATCCCGCTTCATTGTGAATAACAATTGTTAGACTGTTGCACACAAAAACATCATCCCACTAAGAGGTCAGCATTAAGTGTGACGTTGCAGCCCCAAAGTTTTCCAAAATATGCTTTTCAGTGACCTAAATTGCTATTTACTTATGGACAGAAACACCCAGAAAAAACTTTTTTCAAATACTCGCCTATGTGTGGACATAACTGCATTTAATTATTTTGAGTAATCATTAAGGTGTAGTGTCCATGTTTTCATTATAAACCTTATTCCAGGTATTTATTGAAAACAGTATTCTATAATCCCGTACTATTGGCTTTGGGAATCAGGAAGTGATAAATGTTAACTCACCTCTGCAATTTTGGAATCCTTCCTTCATCACTCTATACTTAGACATCATCATTTTCTGTCTTTGAGATTCATCACAGCTTGTGTCATTCAAGTCTTCACAGTCAGTACCTGTTTGTATTTTACTCAAACATTAAGTTAACAAATATTTAGGAATCCCACTGAAACATCTTCCAGTCAACTTCAGAGAATTTGTTTCGCTCTGCTTCACTTAAAACTTTCCCGAATCTTGAATTACATCCTGTCTCACTGGGAAATGTTCTTGTATTTTGATATGTCATAATATATGCTTATCTTAAAATAGAACAGTTCCCCTCCAGTTGCAACTCATGCTGCAGGAGGCAGAAGTAACCCTGCTGTGAGGTGACAGAAACATATGACAGTGTCAGAAAAAATAGGACGAGGTAAAGTCATGATTCAGATCTGATGTGACGTGCAAACTTTATCTTAAATATCCAATTAAAATTTTTACAGAATTCTTTATTACCTCCGCCAGGACGTTATGTTTTCAGGAGAGTCTGTTTGTCCGTCTGTGAACAAAATAACTATAAAAGTAATGGGTGGATTTTGATGAAAATTTCAGGAAATGTTCAGCATGGGAAAAGGAAGAACTGATTCAATTTTAGTGTTGATCCGGATCACCGTCTGGATCCGCCATGACGAAAAATGTGATTTCCATGAATAACTACTGAACTAAAATAGATATCATTATGAAACCAATTGCTAATGGTATGTTTTCATGATCAAGGAATCTAAATATTTACATGAAATAAAGGTAGGGCTAATATTTATGGTAAAAATCACAATATGGGAGAGGACTGTGGTGCTGGCGGAGGTCTGCGCTCTCTGAGTGCTTTTCCAGTTTTATATAAAACAACACTTTCAGAGTGTTTTCATGCATCTCTTCTCACATCTAAACTAATTTGCTGAGAGATGCAAAGCTTAAACTTAAAAAGATGTATTGCTCGTTCAAACATTTTCTTTCTATCAATTCAATCCTCTGTGCAGGTGTACCTACAAGCTTTGCCTCTGGTGTAACAGGGCTGTCTTAGAATTTCAGCGGTCTCTCCGTTGCACTTACACAAATTAGTTTTGGCAGTAATCTGGTACAATTATGTCCCATTACTTGAAAGAGAAATGCAGTGTTTGTAGTGGCACCGCTTTGATGTCACACCAAAGCTGAACTCCAGAGAACGAGATGAAAAACGAAATGAGCGCCGGGATTAGGCGACTTGAAAGCACCTTAAAATTATACAGGGATCAGAGTCAATTTGTGACAGGAAAAATGATTACCTTATTATGTCAGGAGGCTTCCTTTTATGGAAAAATACAAACATCATTAATTAATAGCCTTCATTTGATTTGTGGGGTTGTGTTAAGAGGGAATGCTTTCTTTTCGGCTTTTGAGACAGCTGCTGCTTTTTCTCAATAACAAAAATATATATAAAAATATTTTTCTTATTACATTCACAGCATTGAATTACCTGTAGCTGTACTGTTGTTCTGCAGCCGCTGCATGTGGAGAGCACTTGATGGCTCACATGAAGTGCTTATAAATGGGGCACTCTGTTTCCATTAGCACCAGGAACGGCCTCCGTGTGTACGTATCCTGTGACGCATTCCTGCCAGAGAGCAGTTTGTTCCAGTCTGAATAAATGAAAGAAGATAACTGTGGGAAAGATGAAGAGCAGGCAGGGAAATAGAAACATGTGTTTAGGTGCTTGATACACTGAAACTACCAAACTCAAGTCCCAAATGCAAGCCCTTTCTGTTCAAATGAATTATGTTCCTCACATTTAAACACCTTTTCTCGAGTAAGGACCACACTATCAACAGGATGAATTTGACAATTATTTATCACGTACAGTGGGTAACAAACAACATAGTAGGTAGGTGAAGCGGACAACGGTTTGGGGAAACTTCAAGGGGAATTCGCCGTGGCTCCCGGGCAAGACGAACCCCCTCTTTCAGGCCCTGAGGAAGGAAGGAAGAAAGAAGTTTTAAATAAGGGGAGGGAGGGAGGGGTGCGTCGAGTGTGCGAAACAAGAGGGAAATGGTCGGTTAGAATTTATAGGAACACAGGAAGAGGCTTGGTTGAGGTGTGGTCCACTCCTGAAATTCTGCTTGGGGGGGCGGACTGATTTAGAGGAGGGACACTCCGCCCCCCCTCTCAGCTGATCAAAACATACACGCTAGCGGCTTCAGATGCTTCGTATAACTTTTATCAAGTATAGTAACTCTTCTGTTTTGACTGTTAGCGGCGTGAGGAAGAGACAATGCAGGAAATTAAAAAAAGGGATTATTATGACAGCGCCGATACCTTAGTCAAGAGGATAAGGTATCCTCTTGACTCCAAACTTGACTCCATTCAGTTTGGAGTCAAGAGGATACCTTTACAGAGGACGAGTCGTTAGACGGTGACGAACCCACCGAGAGGAATAAAGAGGAAACATCCATGGAGCCTGGACATCAAGATAGAGACGTAATTAAACAGTGGGGTGAATGTTTGACCTGGGAATAGGTGATACTGATGGCGGTATTACTCGTCAAACAGACTTTCCTTTCCCGGAGTTTTGTGGACATACTTCAATTTCCCAAAGATAAACTGGAAAAACGTCCCAGACCTGAAGGACCTAATGACAGTTTCTGCTCAAAGTAAGTAATAATGGCGTGAGTCGGCTTAGGTCCAGATAAACTTTATATTTCCGAAAGATTAATGCACTTCAGAAAATGTACTTGTAGCGTACACTTAAACTGTGGTATTACTTTTTGATTTGAGTTCTTGTAGGCGGAGAAAATAGCCTTTAACTCCGGTACGGTACTTTTCTATTAGCGTCTTTTCTTCGTCACCGATGGTCACAGTCTGTGGCTTTCTGGTGGAGAGGAGAGAACTTTCTACTGTATCTACTGTCCTTAGTGACCATATGGAGCTCATACAACCCCACTTCAAAAATACTGAACTGTCCCTTTAAGATTGTGGTCTTAAAAATGTATGCCTTTCTTTCATTCAGTTACCATTCATTGTCATGCACTGATTGGTGTTCATGTTGATAATGAGTAGACAAATTTATTTAAATTCTCACTTCCAACATTGGTTATGCAGATGTAATGTTTGCTAGGTTATTATGTTCAATGTTGTCTGAAAGGAACAACATTGTCATGAAACATGATACATGATGCATGATGCGTCTTTTGAAATCCACCTTCGGAAATTGTAGTTTTACCGTAGCAGTAGCATCTGCCGTCACATGATGACGTAGCGTAGTGAAAGTGTAGTCGGATTCTCTCTGCACGGCAGTTTTCCTTTCCTAAGTCCATCTGAATTCTCCTTTCTCCTTTCCTTAACCTCATGACCTTTTCCATCAGGGTTAAGGAAAAGTAGATAGGAAAGGGCTTAGGAGGTGACTATTCGGCCGCAGCCCTGAAGTCACCTCTTCCTCGCAGGTGGATTTCCTCATTTGGAGTGGTTTGTTGGCTTTATCTCTCATTTTTATACTTCGTTTCTCTTTGGCTTTAAGCCTATGGATCTCCCTTTTGGAGGTTTTTCAAAGAAAATTGTTTTTTTTAATTGTGTGTTTTTTTTCTCTGCCATCACTGGATACTAACCTTTGCCTTCTGCTCCCTTTCTTCACAGTGTCTCTCACCCTGCCAACTTGTAAATACTCACCTACTCACAATACTCCCTCACGTGCACTGGACTTTCCCCTTCCATTTGGTGTTGTTGAACTTTAATCAATATATCATTGTCAACCTTTTGTTGGCTCTGTCTTCAGCTTTTGGGTTCAACGATTGACACTAATGAAGTCTATCCCTTGACAGTTATCAGCACAAAACAATTAGATTGCCTCGTGGTGTGAAGTGCTCATTCTGTTGTGTGGAAAATAAAAATCCCTCCATTTCCTCAAAGTAGTGAGGATACCGTTAGAATATTTTCAAATTCAGAAAATGATAGGGGGAAGAATTGATTGTGGTTGTATGGGTTCTTTTTTGTTGTTAAATGCATACTATTTATAAAAGCCCCAAAGTATTTGGATTTGACACACTTTTATCAGGTGTGACTTTATATTTTTGGGCAGTACAGTGGTGCAGCAGGTAGTGGACTCACAACAAGAAGGTTGTTGGTTAGATCCCTGTGTCGGTCTGTGTGAAGTTTGCATGTTCTCCCGTGCGTGCATGGGTTCCTTCCGGGCACAGACCAAAACATGCTTATTAGGTTGATATGTGACTCGTTGCCTGTAGTTATGAGTGTGGGCACCAATGGTTGTCTGCTTCTCTTTGTGACCATGCGATTGGCAGGTGTCAGGTTCAGTGTGTACTCTGCCTCTTATACAAAAGTCAGCTGAGATAGGCTCCAGCCTCCCGTTATGGGATAAACGGTACAGATGATGGATGGATGGACTTCATATTTGATCTGTTTTATAGAAATCCATCTGTCAGGTCACATTTAATGTTGGAATTAAGTACATTAGAGTCAAAACCAGCACTGCAAACCATCAACCACCAGAGCCCTCTCAAGAAGTGGCTAAGAAACTTAAGGCGCCCCAAGGGGCTGGCAGTGGTATGAGTGATAGGGACTGATCTCATTTTTAAAGGTTGAGAAATGTACAATGATTAGAAAAAATAAAGATATTGAACTATTATGTTAATTAGACCAATAAATTAAAAAGAAAAATAGGGCCCCCATTGTGTACATCAAGGAAATAATTGGTCCCTGTGCAACTGTCCCTTGCCTTACAGCCACATGGACTTTATAGTGTAGAATCTGTTTGCACTGATCATTTTTTGTTGGATGGTATAATCAGTGGTTTGGTATTTTAAAATTTTCCCGGACAAAAAACTACTGTAGTTCACTCTGATGACAGAAAACATATGAAAGATGCCCTAATTATACTTTTTATGAAGTTGTAAACAAACAAGTTTTGTTTTTTACATGAAGGATGCAAAAAGTTAATAAATGGAAAAGCAAAAACAAAGATAGGGAGCCCCCTTCGGCTATGGCCCCTCAGAATTGTTCTAACTCAATACCAACTATTGTTTTTGGTTTCTGTTCCATAGATGTATTTTTTATTAATGAAAAAGAAATCTTAATAACTGGTAACTTAATCCATCACATTTATTTCAATTTATCATTTACATTTCTTGACAATATGGTTTTAGAACTGACTGTGTCCAGACAATGGAGGTTGTTGGGAGTTTATATGAATAAAGCTCTTAAATGCAAATCAGTGTTTTTTTTTTCTTTTTATTGTCTGCATTTTGTGCTGTTTAGAATTAAATCATGAGCCAAAGGCATGGAAAACGTACTAGACTGTTTCTGTAAATTGTGTTTCTTTGGCATTTCTGTTTTCTTTAAAGCCTCTTTAACCTCAGCCAGTCCAGCTCTTAGTTTGAGTTGATTTGGCATCACAGCATTAAAATTATTCATTCTCTTGTTAGTCACAGTTTAAAAATAGAAAGTGTGTCATAATGAGGTGTTCGTATAACCTGCTGCAGTGAATCCTCTGTGTGACAGGAATGACCTTTAAAAACACGCATGTGGAAGACAAACACTGCAACAAAGTGGGTCGTGGCTGTGGCCCACGCATATTTAATATGGATGATTCATCTGATAGCGGATTGGAGCATTTAAATCATGAACTAGGACTGCAACAATACACTTAGCTCATGGTTTGGTATGTAGGGGAGAGTGGGGTAAAATGAGCCATATTTTACTTTTGTTGTCAATGAGGCAAGGGAAAGTGCAACAGAGATAACATGAAATCATAAACTCTTATTTAGGAATGTTTGCTATCAACTGAAACTGTAGGGACGTATCAATGACAAAGAGCCTGGAAACTGTGGCCTTTCAAAATAAAAGCGCTCCTGTGGCTCAATTTGCCTCCAGTTAGGGGTAAGTTAAGCCAAGTCTGTGGGTAAATTGACCATGTGATTCATAACTTTAAATCTGAGAATTGTTCAAAGATAATGTATTGCTGTCAAAACAGTGATTTCACAAGAGATTGTTCCCCTCAAAAATAGTTGCATTTATTTTCTCAAACAACAACCTAGAAAAAATCAGTAATTTAAACATTTTAAAGCCATAAATGGACACATTTTGAAACTTTCTGAGAAAATTAGATACTAATAAGAAGTTTCGAACAACAAAAAGACACAAAATCAGTTCCTGGCAAAACTATTATTCCTTCTAGAAAAGTTACGTTAACTCGTATGCTTTAAAGTTTTTACATGCTCAGACTTACTAAAACAAGCAAGTTTAAACTCTCTTCTTCATATACCTCTGCATGGTTGACCTGTTAGTATTTCACTTCTTTGCAATGGATCTGATCGACTTTTCATCCATGATGTCCGTCATCGCTTTCTCCATCTCAGCAGGGGTGTTGAGCCCCAGTTGGTTTTCCTCTTGTACACTCTTAGCATGATTTTCTAACGATCCAACAAGTCAGTTGGTTCATATAACATTAAATAGTATTTTATAATTCTGTACATTAATATAACTTTTCAAACTTTTGGTGGTATCAAAGAAACCAATGGCTCAATTTACCCTACATCATTTGGCTCACTTTGCCCCATAGCCGTTAATTTGGAAAAAATGTTGCTGGCTTTGCTATTCTGGCTAATCTTAAGCCAAATGAATCACACAGTTTTACACATTGGTAAATTACATATATATGTATAATCCAACATTTTGGATCAAGTTGATCTAAAAAGTTGATCTTAAAGAGTTTTTTGGGTTACAAAGTACCAACCATTTATACCAGGTGCTACTTTTCAACAGAGGAAGGGAGAAGAAGTGATAAGGCCTTTCTGAATTTAGGGCCACATGACAAGAGTTGTTTAATGTTTCCCAGAAACATTTAGTCAGACAAATTACACACTGGCTGAGTTTACCCCACTCTCCCCTACGTTCTTTTTTGTATTCTGACACATTTTACAAGAACAGCAAGAAATATGATGAGGAAAGCATTTTTTCTCAGTAAAAGCAATGGATAATTTAAAAAAATACCCCCAAACAATATCTGATACAGTTTATGATGTTAAATGATAATAATACTGATAAACATAGAAGAAAAATAACACTCTCATCTGTTATTTACCCCTGGCTACAATTTTACTGCTGTAAAAATCAACAAATTTGTCCTCCAAATAATTGTAATAATTCCAGTTTTCAGGTAAAAATTGGTTTTATTTTTCCTGAAATTACATTGGAACACATCAAGAAGACATTCTTATTAATCTATCTAGTTGTCATGTTCTGAGATAATGAGTGAGCACTGATACTGAAACCAAACTGCTGTATGTATTCCCAAAAGGACCCATCTATGGCTAGTGCATATGGAACTTACATATTGACGTTTTTTATTTTTTGTTTTTAATTTTTTTTCACTGAGTTGTGATAAAAAGGTGTGTAAGCCAACATTTAACTTTGTAAAGAAATAACAAAAATGTTAGTTTTAAGTGAAATTAACATGAGTCAATGCCAAAATTTAAGACAGTTTTATTACCAGCCAGCTGCACAATATCAAGCTGTAGATGAAAATGAACCATGACACAAGATTTGATTGCTTTTCAAGTTCAACTTTTTGACAGTTTAGAAAGCTGCTTGGACTCCAGGTGGATATTTTTATCCAATCTTGAATATTGACTAATATTTGAAACTGACTCATATTGAAACTGAGTGACTAACTGACATGTCATCGCTCAAAATGTTGCACATCAACCAGTGTGTTTTTAGACTGAGAAAGGTGCAACTGTTTCAGTAAACATACAGCATATGGTTTAATAAAATATCTCAGGCAAACATTGGAAAAGCCTGAACAAAACCCTGGTATTCTACAGTTATTTCTTAAGGATGCAGCAGGATAAATTCAACAACCCCCTCAGCTCGAAAGCAGCACTTCCAATCCTTTGACCACCAGATGGAGGCAAATATTACTCTTTATACCATACTTTCTACTCCATCATTTTGAGTATAATAATGATTTCTTAACAAGGGCTGCTGGTTTTTGGGTACATTAATTTTACTTTTACATGTCAGCGGACAGTTTTGCATCAAATTTACTATGTTAAGAGGAGAAAAAATAGAGACTCTAAGGTTGTATAAATGTAAATTGTTTACCTGAACTAAGCTGATAGTTGTGTATTTGTGAAATCTTACGTTTAAGACATGTTTTTTAAGAGGCAGAAAAAGTTTTGTGATCCATTAAGGACACTTAAACTGAGTGTGGCTGGTTCGTCTCACTTTTCATCACTGCAACACCATTTAAGTTTAAACTCAATACAGTGATATACTGTATGTGCTACAAATTTACCCCAATGCAAACAAAAAAGAAAACAGTTCTGTCCCCAACCAACAGGCCAAGTTCAATTATGGAGCCATAGATCATTTGGTACTGGGCCGCATAAAATGAAAAGAATGAACATTAGTTTCTTCTAATAACTGAGGCCAAACTGTGATTTACTTTTAAATTATGACCAGGTCCTTGAATATCTGCCACTGTAGCTTGACTGTGCAGACTTTACACTGAGGTTCTGTGTCTCTGTAGCTGCTGGGATGAAGGAAGAAGCACAGCCAGAGGTAAATTCACCGCTACATGTCACAGGTAACAGTGCAGCACTGGTGCAGCTGAACGCAGCCTGGCAGCTGTCTCCTCCCTCTCTCAGTGGGAGAGCTTATTAAAGCACCTGTGGTTTTGTGCAGGCCTTTCTGCTCCTGCTGTGCTCCTGCTTAGGTGGTGCTGCTTCACCTTGTGGGTGAGGAACCGGAGGCCTTCGCTGTACTGACCATGAGTATGAAAACCCACATGCTGGTGAGCTGGGTGGCTTAAACTACAATTAATTATTTTGGCATGCAGTGACCAATTTTACTTATGGTTGTTTCTCTTTTCAGAAACATTTGAGCCATTCGTCTCCTTAACTCCCTTTTTTGTCCCCTTCTAACCCTCTGATTTCATTTGTTAAACTGAGTGCTATGTGGGTTATTATATGAGTTCTCTGCTTTTTACCAGATGGGTTGTTTGCTTGATCACTTGATAGGAGGAATGTGCACCCAGGGTGAGGGCCCTCCATCTTATTATCCGAATTTGGAGCACTGAGCCACAAATAGGTCATAGTTGTCATGAGGATTGTGATAGTGTTTGTGATTTTACTTGTGAGTATTTTTGGTGGTACTTTCATTGAAGTCTGCCTCTCCGTTAAAGGCCATAGCTTAGTTTTGTTTGAGTTCATTATACATCTATTTACAAGTAGTTCTGTTACTTGTGGTGTTTAAAGTAGTTTAACTTTTAATGTAAAGTTTTAGAACTAAACAAATTTATAGATTTTTTTTGTAAATGACATTTAGACATTATTTTGCAATAAGTGTTTTTATCTTTTAGTGTGTTGTGTACTAATTGTTTTTCCCCACCAGCTCAAAGTTACTTTTATTCTTGGTTAAAATGAAATAAATGCATTATTATAAAATAATCTCTCTGGTTCATCAGTACTTTTGTGCATCATTATTCGAAGGAAAATGTTTAAGATTGGTATAAAGTATGTCCTGGAGTTCAAGTCCCTTTCTTTGTCATATATACTTATGAGTTACTTGCTGTAGCCTATATGAAGAAAAACGGTTAAATTGAATTCTGTTAAAACTCAGTTTGCACACATTTAACTCGAGTATCATTCTAACTGAATGCAAAGCAAATTCACAGGAAGTCTGAGCTCTTTGTTTTTCCAGCTGAACATGAATCCTTCCTCTGGATCTTGAGGAAGGCAGACAAACAGATATTAAAGGAACACACATGAATCTTGTAATTTAGATGAAAGTGAGGATAATAACTTTATTTATAAAGCACCTTTAAAAAGCAGAAGTTTATGAAGTGCTTTAACAGACAAAACAAAGGCAGAAAAAGGCACAATTAAACTCAACAATCAGTTCATCAGAGACCACAAGAGTCAGAGGAAAAGGCACAGAGGGTCATGTAATGTACTCTAGGTTATAGGTGTCCACCTCTAAACCTGAAAAAGTTCATACTTTGTTTTAACTCTTCATATATTCACTTTTGATGACTGCTAACCTATGTTCACAATCATTTATCTAAACAAACAACCTTCAGTTGGTACCCTGATCCACCTGTATTCTGTCTGTAGCACTACTCCGTGTCATATCAACAACTGCATTATTCTGCATTCATTCAATGGTCTATGCACTGCCCAGGCATGCTACACTGAGCCAGTAGGCTTTACTACTTACTTACTTAGGCTTTTTTTTTAGGTGAGGGTTTACTAAAGGGGCTGAGGGGAATGAGCTGTTTCGGCAGCTACTGATGCTTTAATCAGAAGAGGAATGCAAAACACACATTAGGGCATGGACCACTTGAAAATGCATGATATTCAAGGCTTGATGTGAATGGAGAGCATTGCCTCTGGACAGCCCAGGCTCATCTGAAGTCTTCTGAAACTTGAATTTAACAAAACTAATACACATGGAAGTCGGTGCACTAATCAAAAATTACATAGCTTATATTTTCAATCTGAACACGGCCTGTTCTTTAATGTAAGAGTGAATGTTTCAGCTTCTAATACAAACACAGATTGATTCTCTTTTCCCCTCCACATGTTTTTTGTTGTATTTGTAGTGATTTCAATAATCACTGCGCAGGTGTATGAAGATGAGCTTAATGGCATCCAGATGACAGTGTTATCATTTGCTCAAACAGGTGTGCCGTCTTTTTTGTCCCTTTCAACTTGTCTTTTTTTCCCACAGAAAACCTGCTCATTGAATAACACTTGATAATTTTCTGTCACATTTTGAAGGTCTACAGCTGACAGGATACTGATCTATTTGCATCAAACAACTCTTCCCAAAGTGAAACAGACTGAAAACTGACTTTAATCCAAAATTCTGTCATTTTTGGGTCCTTGTTTACAGAAAAAATACAGAAATTCTTTTTTGGTGTCAGAGCCAAATCAGTACAACTGAAGACTTTGGAAGAACATGCCAAACACAAGCAACTTCTCATTTGATATGTTAGTCAGATCTGTACTTTTACACACTGCTGCTTAAAATGTGACACCTCTAAGACCCAAGGGAGAATCTGTAAGCTCAATGTCATCAAGGATGAGAGAGACTGTGACAAACAAAGCTCTGAGTACTGGAAGCTCTCGTACATATTAGATTTACAATTAGGTGTATTTATTTCTGTCAATAACATGTTATTGAGTGAGGTTGCAGAGATCCAATATGTTTATATTTCTGAAGTCATTATTGTGAATACTGGAATTGGCATTTTACTAAAATTGACCTGTTTCTTTTACTGAGTTTACCTGTTTAAGACATGGATGTAAAAAACAACTAGATTCTATAAAAATGATGCTGTTAACATCATTCAGTGATGAGGTACAACATTATGGCAAACACTTATATTCTGTGGATAATTCACCTGATATAAGGAATATTAGGGAATCAAGAGAATGAATTTTTGAAGATATTCAACAAAATATTTCCAAACTTCTATTGCTAATACTGATATCAATACCAATATTTTTTTCATGAGCACAAATGCTGCAGTTTAATTGGACTTGTTTCTCTTATGGTGACAGTCTTTTTGTGCCAGAACAGATGTTACGTAAGAAAAACATTTGATTCTCAAATAAAAGGCAAATTTGATGTATCAAAGAAGGCATTAAAGCTATGGTCTACGATTTGGAAGCTTGGTACATCTTAATAACACAGTTTATAAGGCTGTTATGGTCCTATGGTACGATCTCCGCCATATAAAGACCAAAAAGAATGAAAATAATCCATTCAGTATATCCGCTGCAAAGCGGCATAATAGTTGACCAATCCGAACCGCCGTTCCTCGCGGTTTGGATTGATTCGTGAGTCCATCCAATCCCCTATCTCCCCTGCTCCACACCGTCCCACCCATGGTCCCACCTCCTCCCCACTGCCTCCCTCATGTACCAATCATGGATGTATTATAAGTTAAAATTATACATCCATGGTACCAATGAGCAGCTAGCTGCACAGCTACTGAAGCGTCATGGAGTCGGGGAATATCAGCACCGAAACTGGGAGGCCGCTTCTGTTACCCTCCACATCGAAGGGAAGGAAATGTAAAAGTTTCAAGGAAAAGGCTGAAATAAGGAATAAATATGTATATATGTATATATATATATATATATATAAATATATATATATATATATATATATAAATATGTATATATGTATATATATATATATATACTCAACAAAAATTTAAACGCAACACTTTTGTTTTTGCTCCCATTTTTCATGAGATGGACTTAAAGATCTAAAATTCATTCCAGATACACAATATTACCATTTCTCTCAAATGTTGTTCACAAATCTGTCTAAATGTGTGATAGTGAGCACTTCTGCTTTGCTGAGATAATCCATCCCACCTCACAGGTGTGCCACATCAAGATGCTGATCTGACATCATGATTAGTGCACAGGTGTACCTTAGACTGTCCACAATAAAAGGCCACTCTGAAATGTGCAGTTTTGTCTCACAGCAAAATGCCACAGATGTCGCAAGCATTGAGGGAGCGTGCAATTGGCATGCTGACAGCAGGAATGTCAACCAGATCTGTTGCTCGTGCATTGAATGTTCATTTCTCCACCATAAGCCATCTCCAAAGGCGTTTCAGAGAATATGGCAGTACATCCAACCGGCCTCACAACCGCAGACCACAGAACAAGAACACAGGTGCATTTTATTGATGGCATTTTGAATGCACACAGATACCGTGATGAGATCCTGAGGCCCATTGTTGTGCCATACATCCATGAACATCACCTCATGTTTCAGCAAGATAATGCATGGCCCCATGTTGCAAGGATCTGTACACAATTCTTGGAAGCTGAAAATGTCCCAGTTCTTGCATGGCCAGCATACTCACCGGACATGTCACCCATTGAACATGTTTGGGATGTGCTTGACCGGCGTATACGACAGCGTGTACCAGTTCCCACTAATATCCAGCAACTTCGCACAGCCATTGAACAGGAGTGGACCAACATTCCACAGGCCACAATCGACAATCTGATAAACTCTATGCGAAGATGTGTTGCACTGCATGAGGCAAATGGTGGTCACACCAGATACTGACTGGTTCTGAGTCCCCAGACCACCAATAAAACAAAAAAAAGCACATTTCAGAGTGGCCTTTTATTGTGGACAGTCTAAGGCTACGTTTACACGTAGTCAGGTATTTTGAGAAACGAATATTTCCCTCCCTCCGTTTTCCAAAATAACATCGTGCACACGGCATCGTTTTCAAAAAAGTTTCCGTTTACATTAACCCGCATAAATACGCCGTCGAGCGCTGTCATAACTACGCCAAGCCTATGGGTGGCAGTGTAGGAAGAAGGAGAAAGCCATGCAAGCCAATCAGAAGCCTCATATCGACGACAACCATAGACATAGATACGTAGACGCCTCATTGCGGCCTGCCTGGAGCGCATCGGTCGTCGCCGCCATATTGGAGGGGTCTCTTCACTCCGGTCTAGAACCAGAAACATTTCGAGTGAACGCATTTATGCTCGTATTTTGTGCAGCCTAAAGTGACAGTAAACGGCGCAATATTGAAAAAGCAGATGACTTTTTTTAGTTTTATTCCAACACAGCTGAGTATAAACTTATTTAAAGTTTAATACACATGTCAACGTGATTTATATAAGAAGTCTGGTTTGTGTGTGCGAGCGCAAGTAAATGAGCCTGTGCCTGAAATAGTTGCATTGAATATTCTCACAGCACACAAAAACAAAAATATGAAAATAATAATAATAATAATAATGATAATAATAATAATAATAATAATAATAATAATAATAATAATAATAATAATAACAATTTTATATATATATATATATATATATATATATATATACATATATATATATCTATATATATATATATATATATATATATATATATATATATATATATATATATATATATATATATATATATATAATAATAATAAGAAGGGGATCAAGAAAATAAATGAGTAAGTCTGATGATTAAGTAATAATGGTAATATAGTAATGGTAATAGTAACAACAGCAGCAGTATTATTATTATTATTATTTTCCTATTGTTGTTTTTGTGTGCTGTAAGAATATTCAATGCAACTATTTCAGGCACATGTACTTGCGCTCGCACACACAAACCAGACATCTTATATAAATCATGTTGACATGCGTATTAAACCTTTAATACGTTTTTATTCAGCTGTTTTGGAGGCTGCACAAAACACGAGCATAAATGCGTTCACTCCACTTGTTTCTTGTGCTAGACCAGAGTGAAGAGACCCCTCCAATATGGCAGCGACGCCCGATGCGGTCCAGCACGTATTTAATGTCTATGGCGCAGGGCTCAGGGTTCAGGGAGGAGATTGAGATTCAGCCTGTATTTCCATGTGTATTTCTCCGTTTTTCTCAGGTTACATGAATACGCAAAAACGGAGTTTTCCGAAATCTCCACTTTGGCCGGAGTTTTTAGAAAGATTTGTTTTCCGCGGCGAATTCGCCGTTTGCGTGTAAATGAAAGGCACAAACGAAGGGAAATGTCTCCGTTTTTAAAAATACCCGTGTATGTGTAAACGTAGCCTAAGGTACACCTGTGCACTAATCATGGTGTCTGATGAGCATCTTGATGTGGCACACCTGTGAGGTGGGATGGATTGTCTCAGCAAAGCAGAAGTGCTCACTATCACACATTTAGACAGATTTGTGAACAATATTTGAGAGAAATGGTAATATTGTGTATCTGGAATAAATTTTAGATCTTTAAGTCCATCTCATGAAAAATGGGAGCAAAAACAAAAGTGTTGCATTTATATTTTTGTTGAGTGTATATTGTTAGGAGGCGACACAAGCTGGGGGGCGGGATCTTGGAACACGGAGGGGAGGAGTGAGTGAAGGAGGGGCAGGCTACGTTTTTCAAATCTGTCTCAACAGCCAAACTGGTTTTCAGATCGTAGACCCTAGCTTTAAGTGATAATGACGTGAACAATCGGTACATTTGAATATCAGTGTAAATATATGGGATTTATTATACTGGCACTTGTATGGCTAAAATATCAGCTTTTTAGGTAATTTTCTGCCACTATACTGCCACTATTCTGATGTTGTTCATCCTAAAGGGACATATATTGCAGATAAATCAGCTGTTAACATTGGCAGAAATGTTGCTGATACTAATATTTGACTTTTAAGTTAATATTAACAAGCTGAAAATGACCCAAGTATTTATTTAAAGTATGATTTGTGCCTCATTTTTTCCAGCCCTCACAGATGGTTTCTCCAACATGATACACTGAAGAATTCATATTTAGAGTGACTTAATGCCCCATTTATTCCCTGTCAGGGAGCATGCAACCTTACTCTGTAAATCCTCAAAGTCATCCTTATTGGAGCATAAAATTAGCTTCTTGCTCACTCCGTCAGCACCTGAACAATCACTAAAACTGGTATTAATGGAATTATCTTTTAGAAAAACATAGTCCACACTTAAATGTACCTGTCTTTGCTGAATCTATAAAATAATCTCTATATATTTAATAATTACTTTTTTCTAAATTCTTTTTTTTTGTTCTTGTCCTCTTGCTCACGGTGTGTGTCTGCTTGTGTTCCAAGGCCAAAGACAAACTCAAATGAAGTTCACAGACAGCTGTGGGCCTCGTAGATGGATCAACTGCACAGAACACACTCTGCTTTTCTGGTTTGACCCTTAAATAACTTGAAAGTAAGAGCACCTTCAGCCACAGAAGATCTCACAAGAGGGGTGGTTATTGATCATAAATCTTCAGCAGAGTTTCTGTTTGCAACAAAAACAATCTCCTTGTGGAGAAATTCTACATTATGGCTATACTTTCCTGAAATGGTGCATTGCAAATTGTTCCACTCCCTGCTGTGTCAGCTGCTCTCAGATCTTAAGACATCTCTGAGCTGGAAACATTTTGTGAGCAGTTCATATCACAGCGTGCCTCAGTGGAAAACCTGCCTCAGAAAAAACTTTACAGCTTATTAGGACATCAAACGGGTCTCGCTTTAGAAAATTCAAAAGGGGAGAATTGGACAAGCCAGCGCAATAGTTAAAGACAATGAAGTTCAATTTTAGTTTATTTGGTGGATTTTATACTTCTGATTTTAACAAACCAATACTGGTGAGAAATGTTCAGGACAGGCTCATTTTCATATGATATTTAAATTTGATTTTTTTGACTTTTTTTTTTATCTCTTTTTGGTCTCATTTTTTTATTTTATGCTCTAATATCTTGTTTTTGCACATTGTCATGTCTTTTCATAACCTGTCACATCAGACAGACCCTTTCTAACTGGGAGAGAGCCCATAAAAAGTGTTTGGGAACGAGCAGAACCTTCCAAAAAATTTGGCTGGCAGGATTAGACGATTGTTTCATCAATCAAGTTCATTACAGGTCAGTTAGATAATGTAGGAGGTGAGCACTACTGCATCAGTGTAAAAAAAAAAGGAACCACTGAATAGAACAAACTGTTACAAACCATGTTGGAACTGGATAAAAAAAAAATACACTTTCTATTGACAAATGCTTTTGCTGTTGTTTCTTCTTCATTAATACAGAAATGTGGTTCAGATAAAACTGCTACTGAAGCTGTTATGCCAATATTCACTCAAGTGTCCTTTACCATTAGCACAGGTTCCGTGCGATTTTTTTTTATCATTCTTCTTATGTTTTAATCTCTATACAGCCCCAGCTCCCTTTTTTTTAAACCTTCTATCGAAAATGACGTACTCATAAAGAAAAGAGTATCTTTGCAACCACGAGGTCTATTTGAATTATGTTGGTGCCATAATGAAAGTAACACTTGAGAGATTTGTCCAGATGTGTAATTATCAGTATATGTGTTTCTGGGACAGAGTAAATGGAGATAGAAGTCAGAATAATTTTAAAATTTCATCCTTGCCTAAAAAAACAATTTTTTAAATTGTGAATATCTCTTGGAAATGTTGCTAGAGTGGCTGTAAAACTCTAAAAATTAATCATTTTTACATTATCTCTGCAAAGGACTACTATAAAGTGATGCAGATAAAAATGAGAGAGGTTTAATAACAATATGGTCAGGCGAGGATTTAAAAAAAACAGCTCACTTTTTGATACGTTTTTGTTGGAGATTTTGCAAGCATTCTCAAAATCTGGTACTTTGGGGCTGTAGAGGTTAAAAGATTTATTTTTAACTCAGCAAAGCACTGAATCACTCTGAGTATGAATAACACTTTACTTATGAAGTTGTCTTTGCTCTATTTCTGAGTGTAGAGCCTAAAAGATGCTAAATTATTTAAATCTAAATTTTTAATTTTAATCCAACAGAGCTACAGAAGGACAGGTGGAGCAGGAGATGCAACAGGATGGAGAAAAAACTTGAATACTGGAAGTGCTCCAAGAGCTCAAACCTCCAAATATTTTCAGCACTGTTGGGCGAGCTGTTTTCATAAATGTGGAAATCTACCCTGCCTTGCACTGTTGTCAGATCTTCAACAAAAATCTTGGATCCAAGTATAAATTAAGGATTGCCACCATAATCCAACCCCTTTCTCCCCTGTGCCATGACCAACGTTCCCTGAAATTGTTGTCAAAATCTACTATTGTAAGTTATCAACAGAAATGTGGAAAAGAGGCCAGTCTAGCACTGCAAACAAATCTTTTAGAAAATTATTTGATCTGCATCTGGATTCAGATCAGTACCAAAATATTTTCATTTTTCCAACATTCTTTGAAATCAAAATCCTCCCATGACTTTTGGGTTTTTTCTTACTTACAGATAAACAGAAATATGCAGGCAGATACAGTCTCTTCGGCAAAGGCAGCAGCCAGAACACTTTGAAATGATGAGGGTGAGTTCAAAGTTAGGACACTGGAAAGTTTTCCCTCACTTATGAATACTAAAATCTCTCCTCCCTCTCCCTGTTCCTGTGCAATGTTCTTTTTAATAACTGAAATGATTTAATTGGTTTTAATAAGTACTGAAGTGGTGCAATATGGACTAGACATCACGTATTTTTCTGAAATGCCAAACATGGCATTTGTCATGGTATTGACAGTAAAAATAATAAATAGCTATAACAATGCCAGAATGATACATTTTGATATGATTCTCTTAAAAAAAAAAGAAACGATATCAGTATTCTACACAGCAGTACAGGATGGTCATCAGGGAGCAGAGATGTGAGGACAATTTGTCTCAAGTGTCTCATGTCTTCTTGCTTTCTCTGTTTCATCTGTACAGCAATGGCTCATTTCATCCCACGAGCTGAACAGAAGATGTAGAAGTAGGAGGAGGGTTGTAAAGGAACCGTGGTACGACTGCAAGAAACATTAATGAGTGGTTGTTTTGGGACTTCTTTTTCCTTTTGATGGACATTCAGATGAACTAATTACATGCATCTGGCCACCCACTGTGTTTGAAAGTATACGATCGTGTGCCTGGACGTGGAACAAACTTACTGGTGAAATCAGACCCACGAGAGAGGTGGGGGTGGGGGGTGATCATATTTGAGTTAAGTACAAAACAATAGAGCCCCAGCTCCCAGCCTTAAAATTACCTTTCATGATTTTTAGCCATATTCTTAACCAAAAAACACTCTACAGTGAACAAATATGTAGCAAATATCTATAAGTTTTAAGATGGTAAAACAGGTGCCATGCCTTGTTCTTAAATAGACTTTCTACAGGTAGAACCAAGGGCACTCATATCCTTCATGCACTCAAGATGAATGAAGTCTGAATAATTTCAGTTTATTCAATGGGTTCTTCTTAGTTTTTGTACATATTGTATTAATCAAATAATATTGACATCTGATAAACAGCAACAATGTTAGAAGTCTGTTCTTGGATGATTTGTTACTTTTGATTATCAAAAATGTCAGACAGGCTCCTGTGTACTGTCATAACTGCATAAATAGGTTGGCAACACCTGGTAAACTTGGTGCAAATAACCAATAAAATGACAGAAAGTTAATGCATTTAGGCATAAAGTCATGGTCAAGATGACCTGCTATAGCTGAAACTGAGAACCATAATGGGGAAGAAAGGCAATTTAAGTGACCTGGATCCTGTTATGGTTGTTAGTCCCAGGCAGGTTGGTTTAAGTATTTTAAAAACTAATGATCTACTGGGATGTTCACACACAACCATCTCAAGAGTTTACAGAGACCGGTCTGAGAAAGACAAAAAAAAAAAGTCCAGTGAGCACCACTCATTACAACCAAGGCACACAGAAGAACATTTCTAAATGCACAACATGCTGCTGCTGTAATGGCGTAGGGGATATTTTCTTGGCATATTTTTGACCGCTTAGTATCAATTGAGTATTGTGTAAACACACAGCCTTCCTGAGTAACCAGCAACCAGATCTCAATCCAGTAGAGCACCTTTGGGATATGGGGGAACAAGAAATTTGCAACATGTTACATCACCTTTTCTCTTAACAACACTCAACAAGCATTTGAGAACTGTGAACAATAATTGTTGAAACTTTGGAAGTAAAATTATGTTCTACTGATTGATGCTTGATGCACAACTTTAGTTGCTCAACAGTCCGGGGTCTACATTGTCCTGTTTTCAGATTCAGATAAACAACTTTATGAATCCCAAAGGATACAGGTCTGGACTGCAGGCAGGTCAGTCTTGTACCTGCACCCTTTTGATATGAAGCCATGCTGCTGTAACAAACAGAAGGTGGCTTGGTATTGTCTTTCTGAAAAAAGCAGGGTTGTCCTGAAAAAGATGCGGCTTGGATGGCATATGTTCCTCCAAAATCTGTATGTGCCTTTCAGAATTAATGGTGCCTTTTCAGATATGCAAGTTACTCTTGCCATGGGCACTACCACACCTCCACACCATCATAGAAACTGGCGTTTGAACTTTGTGTTGATAACTTTCTGGATGATTTTTTTCTCTTTAGGCTGGAGGATTTGGCGGGCCGATGATTTCCAATAAAAATCTGAAAAGTGGACTTGTCAGACCACAGCACACTTTTCCACTTTTCCTCAGTCCATCTCAGATGATATCAGCCCAGAGAAGCTGCCAGTGTTTCTGGTTCTTAATGATTTATGGCTTTTGCCTTGCATGACAGAGTTTTGATTTTCACTTGTAGATGTAGCGATGAACTGTGTTTTACTGACAGAGGCTTCTGCTGTGTTCCTGAGCCCATGTGGTGATATGCTGCGTTCCATTAACCTCGGAACTGGGAACTGGGAAATGGGAGTGACGTCATCTCCGACTTATCTGCATTCCAGTTGAAGTCGGAAAAAAAACGTGCTGATCGACCAGGCTATTGTTAGCCATTGTTAGCACCCCTTGCATTGTTGTTCACAAATATCACATGAAGAATGTGATGATCACCATGGCAGCATTTTTGTAAGTACAAGTCTAACAATACTACACATACAGCTGATCTAGAGCAACACACACCAGTCAGAAGTGCAAATAAATTGATTATTACAGGAGCTAAATAACTGTTCACACTGGGGGCTGCCATCTTTGATTGTCAACTCGGGGGTGGCGAGATTGTCCCGAGTTCCTAGTAGGAAATGCCAACCTCGGTGGGCGTTCCAGATAAAATTTCCTACTTGGAAGTGGGAAATTCCGACTTCCGACTACAACTGGAATACACCAATATCCTTCACAGAATGATGTTTGAGCTTTGACTCCCAAGAAAGTCAAATGTCCATAAAATTTTTGAATGGCCACCTTGGGGATCCAAGGCATTTAATTTTGGCTTTCAGCTTTGCATGTTACATGCAGAGATTTCTTCAGATTCTCTTGATCTTCTGCTAATATTACAGACTGTAGATGATGAAATTTCCTTATTGTAAACGGTAAACGTGCTGATGCATTTGCTCATGCAGCTGTTCATAACATGGTAAACCTTGCCCCATCCTTGCTTTTGAACAACTGAGACTTCATGGATGCTCCTTTTAAACCCAGCCATGTTCCTTACCTGTTTCCTATTTACTTGTTCACCTGTTGAATTTTCTAAACAGGTGTTTTTGAGCATTCCTCACCTTTACAGTCTTTTGTTGTCCACATTCCACCTTTTTTGGAAAGGTGTTGCAGGCATTAAATTTAAAACAAGTGAATATTTGCCAAAAAAGTAAAAAAAAAAAAGAAAAACTAAATTAAAAAAAGCAAAGAAATATGTCAGTTTGAGCATTAAATATCATGCCTTTGGAGTGTATTCAGTTGAATATAGGCTGAAAAACAATTTGCAAATAACTGTAATCTGTTTTTATTAATGTTTTACACATTATCCCAACTTCTTGTAGTTGGGATTTGTAAAAGAAAAACTGCCATTTTCCCATCCCTGCTCTGCTCTGCAGTTGGTGAAAGTCACTGTTTGCCCATCAGGCAGCCTCACTTGCTCCCCGCAAAAACCTCCACCCCAACAACCACCACCCTGGTCGGCAGCAGCAGTCCTATGTAATTACATCCAACCTGTTCCTCTCTCCTCTACGCTTGATATCACTGCTGACATCCAGCAGCTCGGCCCCTCCTCTCTCTCTCTCTCTCTCTCTCTCTCTCTCTCTCTCTCTCTCTCTGTGCTTATTGGAGAGCTCTATCACAAGCAAGTGTGCAGTCCTGCCTCGTCTCCAGTTCAGTTGTGTGTGCGCGATGAAGCAGAGCAGATGGAGAAGGAGAGGAAGAGGGGGAGACTGAGGCAGAGATGAGAGCAGGGGACGGTGGGTTGTAGACAGTTAAGAGCTGTCCATGTGAACAGGAGTAAAGGCTGACGTGGATGAACTGAAGGAGCTTGATTCAATGGACAAACTGCTGGATAAGTCTGCTCGGTAAGTAGGCAAACTGTATGAATGTCATACTTTCTCTGGGCACTATTCTCATCATATCACTGAGCTGGCATAAAATGACAAAATGTGACAGATCTTTTTAAACTGGAGTATGCTGAATCTATCATTGTGTCCTAGATGGGTTACCTGAACATGAATGAAAGAACTTTTCAACAGATAGTAATGAATACAGCATCACTAAGTCAGTAGTGAACAATAGTGAGGCTTATCCCCACTGAAGGGTTGAACAGCTTCACCAGTGCAGAATCAAATGCCCTGTGGTTTTATCAAACCCACCTGTCACACTCCGTGGGCAGAGGGCTTTGCCATGAAGGGTTTATAGGTATGAAATCCACTGAAGCAGGGGAGTCTATAAAAGATCAAGCTTTTTAGAAAGGAGTTATAAAGAGTCTGGTATGAGCTTGAGTTTTATATCAAGGTATCTTAGTAGCTTTGCAACACTTTCAAGAAAAGATGCTTGTGAGTGGTGTCTAAAATGACACACAGCATGAAGATTGGAAAAGAGGAGAGAGATTTCAGGAAGTTGAGGGGGAAGTCAATTGGGAAAGTGTTAAACAATAACTAACGCCTAAAAGTTACATAAAGTAGTACAAGATAGAGGAGTAGAGTTTTTTTATAACACTGTTGGAAATCATTAGGTGCAGTTTTAGAGAATTAACTTCAGATTACAGACCTCTTTCACAATTGCATAAGTTCACCAGTAAAATCACGAGTAGATTTTTAACAGATTTTTAAAAAGCTGACTGATTTGAAATATTGTGCTCACAACGTTTAAGGACACAGTGATCCTGTCCAAGTACCTTCAGTGGACATTAAACCTGTGCTAAAAGTATTGATACCAGAGTATATTATCACTTACTCCTTGTTGATTCATGTAATGATCTAGAATTTTAAAGAATCAATACAGACACAAATCAAGTGACAGCAGTTGTAAAGATCACCTTTGGTAATATCACACATGGATCAGCACAAAGATGGTAGTAGCCGCCAAGCTTCATGATGCAGGACAAAGTCCAGAATTAAAATGACTTCCAAGACAGGGGTCTCAAACTCAAACTGACCAAGGACCCTTTTCAGTTCAGTCACCTTTAAGGGGGGCTGCACCAACTTTGAAAATTGAGGAAATAAAGTGCCTTTTTTCTAAAATGTAAAACTTATTTGTTTCCTCTGTTTACATGACTGGCATACATAGCATAAAAAAGTAAACAGCAATTTTTGAACAATTCATTTGGATTTGTTTAACAGTCTGTTCATACACACTTAAAACACACACTTAAAATCTTAGTTCTCCCTTTATTTTACTAAAACCCTCTCATTAACAAACATGTCTCAATCGATGACTCTTTTCTTATCATAAATAAATGCACCAGCTCCAAACACTCATGAAGCCTCTGATGAAATGACTCACATCGTATAGTTAGTAATCATTTTTCATTCACAATGATCAAGCTTTTTATTTTACTGAAAAGCTGATCACTGTCACCTTGCTGATCATAAATGTAACTGACATACTGCACACTACAGATAGATGCTTTTGAATTAAACATTCTTTGATTAAAAAAATCATATTAGCAACATTAATTACAGCTTCGATTGAGCAGTTTTTTTATTATTGATGGAGCTATTTATGAAAAAATACTTCTATTGTTGACTTTCAATGCACATGAGGTCAATAACCTCCAACTTTGACTGACCTGGACAAGTGCTTCTCAGAATGTAAGCTCAAGCCCCCCCTGTGGGCTCCAGGGGTCCTGCAGGTCAGCTATGAGAGGCCGATTAAAGGTGTAGTCAGTGAATTTCTAATCTTCTAATCTAATGCATTATTTGTCAAATTCACCGTATTTCTCCTCTCCATCCACAAGATGTCACCACTGACAGCATGTTGAAAAAAAAGTCTGGTTTCAATACACAGCCTTGGCTCTGAATTTCAGCAGGTAAATACTGTGGCTCAGGCCGAGTTACCAAAACAGGGTACACTCCCCCATATTCAGGGGGCGATCATACTCATGTGCAGATCAGACAGAGGGGGGAGGGGGAGTTGTAGGTTGCATAGCGTGCGCAGTTAGCGTAAGAGAGAGATACAATATGTGCAGTAGCAATGGCTGAAAAACAGCCCAAAAGAAAAAGGTCAGAGGAGTGAAAAGTGAAAAAGAAGGGCTATGACCATTAAGAGTGAAGACCCAGGTCAACATTGGTGTTGCTTTTCGACGGTGGAGGGAACTCTGTGCATTGAAAGACCTGAAAACGGATGCGGATTTCGCCGTCTGTCTGCTGGATCGGTAAGCAGCATTAGCTTTGTGGTGCTTCACAGAACAGTAACAGCCGTCGGGCATTCATCTTATTGTCTAATCTGCCAGAATGTACTGCTGTTGTGATGTTATCAATAATGGCAGTCGAGTTGTCTGACGGGTCGGGGTTACCTTAGCTTTGTTGGTCAGCCACACAGTTTCTATGGCCGTTTCCATGGCGATACACGTCCATCAGCTTTCGGGGGTGGAGCCAGGGGTGAGGTATGAAGGGAGAGGCGGATCTAAATTCGTTGATCATCGACCTCTTCACTCATTTTCTCCCACATCGCTGACTATACCTTTAATAAAAAAAACATTGTCATATATTTTTAACTTATTTCTTTTAAAGTGATCTCAAATGACTAGATTTAATGTTTTTTCTCCCTTGAAGATGCTATGAGGAGTTTCTAAGTAATTTAAAAAAGTCTCACTTTTAGATATATGCCTGATTGAAATACACACTTTAAGATGAGTTTTATGGCATCAAAATAGGTTATCTATAAATGCTATTCCTTAGCTTCGTGGTCGGGTCGGACAGGGCTGGACTGGCCTGGATACTCAACTTCGAGAACAAGACAAAACTAGAGCAAATTTATATTATTTGGACACGTCTTAGAGCACCAGGCTGCAAGTAGCTATATATAGCCAGCTACAAAAAGTTTTCCAAAAACTGCTTGTTGTCACACATCAAAAACTACTGCTATGTAACTAGAGAGAGATACATTACCTCGACGCTTTGCATCCTGTAAGTTGTTGAAAAAAGAAGTTGTAAAGCAATGCAGAGTTCTGAGGAAGGTCCGAGCTGCATTCATTGGCATCACAACAAACGCACGCTTTGGCTTGGGTCATGTCTTTACAACAGTTGCCGCGTGTGCTCATGGGTAGTTGAGTCTTAATGTCACCGGAAATAGATTCTCCTCATAGCACCTTTAACTTACAAAACACAGCTTGAAGACTGAACATGCACATTGCTTCTTAATCTTATTTTATTTGAAGTAGAGAAACAGATTTCGTCTTTATCTCTTAAATATGTGGAGATAACATTTTGTTGGAATGTTAATTAGTGACTGACATTGTCTGTTAGGGACATAAAGATACGAGGATGAAGATTTTCAGTCTTACTGTTGGACTCGTGAAGATTTTCAGGTCTTAATTTTGTCACACCATATTTAAGTTTGAGAATACTGAAGACCGCTGATCTCTAAGATTGAGAGAATCCCCTTTAAGTTTTATATGTCATGTAATATGTAATATGACTATGACCTTTTGGCAGGAACACAGGAGCATAAAAGTGTGGAGATGTTCTATAGCTTTGCAGATTATCTTGAAAATTGATATAAGCACAAGTAATAACATTGAACAGTTTCATGACTGGATAGCTCCGGAAAAATGAAGTGAAAGCTTTGAATGTGATATGTTCAAGTGCAGCAGCCACAGACCTTTCAAAATCCATCAAGCTCAAGGGTCAGAAGCCTAAACAAACAGGTGAGTGTCAGTCTACAGAACCAATTTGAATTAATTCAAAACAGTGAAATAACCCATACAAGTCAGATACTTCATTTTTACAGGCTGTAAGGAACTTATGTAAAACTGAAACACCACTTATTTTAATATCAGAAAGTTGTCAAAACTACCTAAATTCATTTATTCAAAGACCTATAATAAGATGGAGAAAATATCAAAACAGAACATAAACAAAGTTTAAGTAATGTGCTACATTTTAGATCTATTGAGAATTATTAAAGTTGATTTGAATGAATTGGAAATTGGGCCACCACTCCTGTTATATGTTGCGATAAATAAAATCTCTACCTCTCGCATAAACACAAGTTGATTCAATGCAAACTGCTTTGTGCCTGCTCGTGTTTTATGGCATGGACATATCTTTCATCTCTAAATTATATGTATACATATTTAGGCTATGCTTTAACAGTGGCCAGGGTCATAGATATTATGTCATCTGGTTTACTGTCTGTATGATTCAGAAGAATAAAAACAAAAGGAGGGACAGATGGATCATCCATTTTTAGTTTGTTAATGCAGAACCTCAAGAATGCTTTGAGGGGTTGCTTCAGACTTTGTAAAGCTGTCCACTCAGGCTCTGGGATAAAGAGATGATTTCTTGGGAGTCAAAGCTCAAGAAGTAAAAAGTTATTATTAATTTCTGCTGCAATTGCCCGATTGCAGACATGGAATCAGACAGATCCAGCTCCAGTGCAAGGTTAATTCTAAATACCACACTATAAAAACCCTATTACTCTGAGTGCTCTTCTTAACTTAACAAACTTTATTTGAGTGTGCTGCCTCCAGTGAGGCCTTACTTCAATGCGTATTAGAATATCTTACAAATATGTTTAAAGTTGCATTTGACTTGAAATTCACTCTTGATAAGGTCACAGAGGTCAATTCATGATGCTGAGGCAAAGGGTTCTCTCTTCAGAAGTACTTGTGTGCTGAAAAGAAAGGACGGCTGTTGGATCCTATTTGCCGTGCTGGTTCCTCAAGGCCAGGTTGGCCACTTCTGTACAGTAGGAGCTCTTCTCCTCTCTCCATAGGAGAGTGGTGCAAAAATGAGTCCAAAAAATGTGTAAGTAAGCTAGAATTTGGCATTTCCTGGTTTTTGAGGACAAAACTAAGTGAGATAGATATATAAATACTGTTTTAAAGGTGTAGTCAGCGATGTGGGAGAAAACGAGTGGAGAGGTTGTTTATAACCGAATTTAGACCCGCCTCTCCCTTCATACCTCACCCCTGACTCCACCCCCAAAAGCTGATGGACATGCATCGTCATGGAAACGGCCATAGAAACTGCATAGCTGACCAACGTAGCGAAGGTAACCCCGACTCGTCAGACAACTTGACTGCCATTATTGATAACATAACAACAACAGTACATTCTGGCAGATTAGACAATAAGATGGATGCCTGACGGCTGTTACTGTTATGTGAAGCACCACAAAGCTAATGTTGCTTACCTATCCAGCAGACTGATGGTGACATCCACGTCCTTTTTCAGGTCTTTCAATAGACAGAGTTCCCTCCAGCGCCGGAAAGCAACACCAATGTTGACCTGGGTCTTCGCTCTTTCATGGTCATAGCCCTTCTTTTTCACTTTCTGCTCCTCTGAACTTTTTCTTTTGGGCTGTTTTTCAGCCATTGCCACTGCACATATTGTATCTCTCTCTCTTACGCTAACTGCGCACGCTATGCAACCTACTACTCCCCCTCCCCCCTCTGTCTGATCTGGGCATGAGTATGATCGCCCCCTGAATGTGGGGGGGTGTACTCTGTTTTGGTAACTCGGCCTGAGCCACAGTATTTACCGGCTGAAATTCAGGCCCAAGGCTGTGAATTGAAACCAGACTTTTTTTTCAACATGCTGTCAGTGGGGACATCTTGTGGATGGAGAGGAGAAATACGGTGAATTTGACAAATAGTGCATTAGATTAGAAGATTAGAAGATCGCTGACTACACCTTTAAGGAAGTTAATGTAAAATAAAGAATTGCCTCTGATGTTGTCTGCTTTTGAATATTGTCTGTTGTGTGTTTGAAATGGCGGTTGTTACTAACTGCTAACAAGGACTACTGAAAAGGCTGGGGTCCTAACAGGAAGCCTTTGATCTTTTTTAAAAATAAATTATTGATAGCCTACACTACTGCCACAATCAATAAAGGACAAACTTGATAAGATGAAGAGAAAACTGTTAAACAGGGTACAGCAAAATGTTATATACTGGAAATATTGTAGTTGCTTCCAAGTTGAACCACCACGTTGCAGTTCAGTAGTATTGTACTAAAAGTTTTTACTCTTGTTCATTAGGCTATGTCTAAGCTAAAGCATAGTGAAAATATGTTTGTTAAGATTATCACAGTGAACTGAACATCTAAATTTAATAATTGTTTTGTTCACTACAGAGCTTTTTATCAGTAAGGATCCAAAACACAGAGAAAAATCCAACAGGCTTTTACTGGACTTACAGTAGAGGGAACCAGCGCTATGCTAGCTCCTGTGTTAGCCTACATATTACATCGCCCCTAAATCACTCTATATCCTGTTGGCATGGCAGGGTTGCACAGAATTCCTCATTTAACTCATCCATGTCCAGTTTGTCTTGTATCTAATGAACCTTTACTGCCTCACAGAGATGAGAGGATGTGAAAACGCTCTCCAACATTCTTCTGGTAGCTGTCTGAAACTTCATATCACATTTCAAAGGTAACTTAGAGCTCCCTGACAGAAATGTGTCAGATCACTCTTGATTGCTGCTGCCTTTTCGTCTGGGAGTTGTTGTAGGATTGTGTTGGTTTCTATTCCAAGGACTGAATCCATCTGTCTGAGCTGGACCTTTGTTTTGAGATGAGCACGATGTCATGTACTCACTGCTCACAGACAGTTGTGTCTCCCTCCAGCTGCAGCATAGTATCATGGTAGACCTTCAGTCCATTGCTGAGGAAAGAGAGGTAAACCTGTAGATCAAGATGTTTGCCATCACAATCCAGGTCCACTTTAAACAGTCTTGGGTAGTGATCTTCTCTCAGTGGGAGAAAGTAGCCATTGATATTTGTACGGTGTGGTGTAGCCTTTAGACAGCAGGTCATACACTCAACCATTTTGTAGGTACATGCTTCAAACAGCCTGATACTCTTCCTCCACAAATGCAACACTGATTTCAGTCCTACAGTACGTTTGGATAAGTGGTTTTCTAACTGTTTTTGAGACACACCTAAGCCAAAATGTAAAGGAACACCATATTTATGTCCATGTATAATATCTACCACAGTGGATTCTGCTATTTGTACCTACACACACACACACACACACACTCACAAAAAGTTAATTTCTGTAAAAAATAAACTCCAGTTATAATTGTTTTTCTCAAGGACAAAATCAAAATACAATTGGTCTGTACATATTCTTGTGCAAAAGGCCCAAAAAAATACATCCATGTTGTGTTATTGTGATTTTAAATCTCACGTGCAAACTAACTTATGATGGCCTCAGCGCTGACAGAGCATGGTTACAGTATTTTATCAGTCAGTGCATGTCTATGAGTACGTATCTACCTATCTACCTTATATTCCACAATCAACCATACTCATTTAATATTCATCTGCAATTCTTTAACACTTTTTTTGAATTTCATAAAGGTAGCAACACACAAGCATAATAAGCCATGTGTTTAAAAAGCACTAATCACTGGGATATATGTTTTTTTTTTACTATTATTTGTACCTAAAATTATGTTAATTGTAAAAAGATAGTACCCCATTGGAGGTTTAGTACAATTTTAAATTTGCAGAAATTGTAGCTGCATGTAGACATTAATACTCCCAATAGGAACTAAAGAAAATTAATAATCACTCTTAAGAGTTGTTTTAGAGATGCAATTATGTTTGAATTTGGTGTAAATTTCCCAAGGCACACCTTCCACACCATTTGAGAGCCACTAGTTTAAGCAGCAAAGTGCCTGAAAACTTTATTTACTTATTCTCCAGGGTGTTTTGCACAGTTATGTGCAAAGTGTATCATACAGTTTTTTCTTTATTATGCTACGGTTATCTGCTTTTAGCTTTTAATAATAAATAAAAACTGATTTATTTTTGCTGCAGCTGTCACCTGCATTACCTGGAGCATGTGCAGAGATCTCCTTCATCTGCCATTTTCTTTCATCGTACTTGTTACCTGGTGATGCAGGGTAAAAGATGACTTGTCACTATCCACATAAAAGTCTATTATTGGTATTCCAGACCCAGATCTGATGTGCAAAATGTAACAGGCAGATGGAAAAAAGTTTGCTGTGCCATTATGAGGCCTCCGAAAACTACATGTGCTATTCCACCATCTTGTATCATTTGTTGTTTTGACTCTTCTAAATAAATCTGCACCAAGGCTTCTGCAAAAATGACCTGGGGCTTGCTTACCACCCTGGTCTTCCGAACATGTCAACAGGTGCTGCACAATGCGGTAAACGATCATTATTTTAGATGCTGTTCCCTTCAGGTTATCCTCCTGTGAATTCAGGAAAAAAGTTGCCATGAATTAGTGTTTTTCACTGACCCAAGTATTTCTTGTGAGTCTTGAAACTGGTGTGTCTTTTTAATATCATACCTCCATGTATGATTGAAAAAAGACAATTTTCACACTGAATTTAAACTTCAGTACGCTTTTCAAGCATTTTTTGTTGCTGATATTTTCATTTCTTACTGGAAGTATCCGTCATTTTCTGCTATAAGTTCTTGTCTGTTGTCTGTAACACTTCAAAATTCAAGGCAGGGCAACATCACATGCATTTTATGTTACAAAAAGAAACATTCAACTTTTGTGTGAAGCATGGTCTGAAATTTTATTATAAAATCATCATTGCACTCTTATTTATCTACTGCTTGTGTATTCATGGATTTGTACAAACGTTACACTGAAGTCCATTCTGACTTAAAGTGCTCATATTTTCCCTTAAAGTTAGGTGAATCAATTATTTATTTTATGACTGTCGGTGTATGTTTGCAATCAGTACATTAACCCTTCTAATTTTCACAAACTAAGGACCCTTGTTCCAGCTGTATTTTCAGTCTGTCTGAGACGCTGTCTGTTAGACCTCCTGCCCCTTTTTGTCTCCCTCCTCACGTGGGCCCTGTCTGCTTTGACTGGCTAACAGGAATTTTTCAGTAAAGTACTGCTCAGCAACTCTGCATTCCCTCAACTGTCTTTGCTCCATACAAAGCTTGCTAACCCAAGCCAGAGGGCTTAAACTGCTGATGAAACAATGGTAGGACATCACACTGGTAGGGTCCATTGAGGGGGTTAGGGGCAAGCTGTTTTAACTACTATGGCTGAAAAAAGCCAGAGAGGGAGAAGTCATGATGCTGCACACAAGTTGCCTTGTGTGTAGAAGTACCGTCACATATGGAGGAAACATGTTAAACATACTATAGGGCTTATAAAAGTAGAGATATACAACAACCAGATGCTGGTACTAGTTCCCTGACGGACCAGGATATACATATCAATACAATATCATTTTGGTAAATTCTCCCAGAGCATTTTTAATAATCACCTGAATCCAGTATAACACAATTACTGAAACTCTATAACTGCTATGAATGTTAGTTGACCCAGTGAGCACTCTCTCGATAAAGACTATTTAATCACACTGGTATGAGTTCATTGTTTACTACTCTCACTGAGGGTGTAATTTTGATGTAAATTTATGGATATGCTAATTCGACAAATGGAAAAATAAAGGGAGTGAATTTTAAATTTAGCTGTCGATATTGTGCCTCTGTATTAGCATACAGGTCGAATCTGCCACAGATGTTAATTTGATGTTATAAAGGAAGAATAGCACATGGAGTGTGTAGACCTGCGAGGAAGAGTGCGATAGTGCATGCGGGACGCACAGCATGCCAAGCGTGGGTGTAGATGAAGGCTTTTAATGCTCCAGTGGGGCAGGTGGAAACAGGATGGGATTAGAAGGAATGCATTTTCTTTCCTCGGCGCATAAGGAATTGGTTTGTGGATTGATTTTATGTCCTTAAAAGCATTGTGTGCTGACAGTTGTGTTAATGGAGTGGAAAGTGAAGATCTGCATATTTCACAGGAAAACATATTCTGTTGTGACAGGCAGTGATACATGTGTGAATAAAAGAGACCGTGGACATTTCTTAAGCCTTATGGTGAGGGTTTGAAATTCAAAAAAGTCAACCACAATGGATCCATGAACCTAAGAAGGCTGTGTGGACCATCTTGGAGTAGACGTCAGTTATATATGTGTACGCATACAAGTGGCAATAACATGTTTTAAATAAATGAGGTACATACGAAAATGCAGTTCAGAATACTATTAATGGGTAAAAGTGTATCAATGTGTCACAAGGTATCACTGCAAGGGTCTGAAAAACATTTCCTTTAACAATATAACTGCTAAGTGTTAGCATGTCAGTGGAAGACAACTTGACCTTTGCTTACTTAAATCACAGTCTGGTGGGTCCAGATATCTGTGATGTGCACTGAATGATAGCTTTACCAAGTGAAGTTTATGCTGAAAGCTAGGCTTTGCCCACCAATTTAATTCATCAACCCACTAACTGTGAGGCTGAGATCAGTTGCTGAATTGGCCTTGCTTATAGAGATCGCTGGACAAGGGGGTATGGAGTTCACAGTGTGTGAGGCCAGGAAACTGACTAGTGGACACCTTTTTGTCTACTTCCCTTTGTGCTTTTTGGTTATCACTGGCAGAACCATGTGTCCAATGCTGATGTACTCACAAGGATAAGAACAGAAAGGATCATATACTGCAGAGCAGCAGCCCTGGATGATGGCTATCCTGAGGCTGGAGCAATACAGGGCCCTGGTTGATGGAAAAAATGCTGACCTGGCATACGCTCCAGTACCTGATCTGACTGTTTCCAAACACCAACATTTTCTACAGCACCACTACTTAATCTTTACTGAAATGACCCACTGAGCCCAACCAACCTGTCTGCATACATCTCAGGGATCTTGAGATGAGTTTGTTCATAGGACCTCCCTGACACCTATGTTCCCACCTCCCTGAGTGACCCTTTTGTTCTTGTGCAGCCATCACTCCATAGCAGGAATAAAGCTTTTTTAGTTAATTTGTTGGTAAAGTCATGAAAAAAACAGGAGAAACACTGTTGGACTAAATAAAAAAAATGAACAAAATAAAAAAGCAGTAATTTGTGCATGTAGCTCAGTAAAACACCTTTCATTAACTATTTTCAACAAATTTTATCACCACTGACCAATTTAGAGCAGCCCCTCAGCACGCCTTCCAAACCAAAAACCTCAGCCACTGATTAGACCTAAACTGAAAGTAAACAACTCATTAGGATTACAAGAAAAAGAATAAAGATGCTCTTGGTTAATTTACAAGAAATTCCCTTTTGAAAGAGAAACATCAAAACCATGTGATTAATCAGGTCTTCCTTAGATGATGCCAATTTAAAGAAGCCTGAATCTGAATATATGAGACAGGACTTGAGTCGTAGGCTGGTCTTTGAGCAAAGTTTTAATGACTCCACATACTTGAAACCTGTTCAAGTATATTCAGAAAATAAAGGAAATACTTACATGCAGCGATAATAATAAAAAACAACAACAAAGATTTAAAAGAAAAACACCCCTCATAAAACACAAAACAAATCTAAATAAAAAACACATTTAAACAATTCCACTAAAATAGTGGCAGCCTTTAATGGACCTTTCTTTCAACAAAGTCTGAAATTGTCTTGAACTTTTCTAAAGTTATATTCCCATATATCCCTTAATTAGGCAAACTAGTATTTTAGAAAACAAATTAATCATTACTTCCCATAGTGCCTGTTGACCATTCGGATGTGGAGTCACCTTGTCCCAATTTGTCTGGATGTCAAAATTAATAGTGTGACTTTATGAACATCAGGGCTAAACAAATATATCTTTGCTGTGAACTTACACCTACATATCCAACCGTAATTATCTACTGCTGTGACGTGGACTATTCTAACATAGCTTTGTCTGCTAGTTGTTTTATAGCAGTTATTCCACAGCAAAAAGCCATTCATGGAGAGAGTTACAGACTGCAGATTTACACACATCAGCTGTTGGGATCCTCTTATCCAGAAACATCACAGTGTTTTTACCGAGTCACACTGTTATCAAATTTGATGACAGAATCTTGCAGGCATAGCAAATAGTGGGCATGCCTCAGCAAGAAGGTTGCTGGTTTGACTCCATGTCAGTCACGCCTCTCTGTGTGGTGTTTGCATGCACTCCCTGCACATGTGTTGGTTCTCTCTGGGCACTCTGGCTTCCTCCTACAGACCAGAAATGTGCTCATTAGGTTGACTGGTGACTCCAAGTTACCCTTAGGTATGAGTGTGAGGATGAATAGTTGTCCATCTTTCTATGCGACCCTGTGATTGGCTGGTGACTGCTTGTCGCCCAATGTCAGTTGGGATAGGCTCCAGCCCCCCACCACCCCTAAAGGCAGTATAGAAAATGGATGGATGGATGATGTGGTTACGCTGAAGGACTTTTTGTGGTCCTTTGCAGCTGTTTGTTAGCAGCCCTCCTTTTAGTGAGTGCAAGGATGCTTAAAGATTCACACGTAGGACATTTTTTTTATTGCACAACAGCATGCTGAGATCTTGTATGTATGTCTCCAACTCAGACCTTGACATGGAAAACCAGAAGTGCTAAAATGCTAAGTCTCCTCTATGTTCAGGGAATTATCACAGCATCACTCTGCAGAAGAACTGACTGGACAGCCAGTGCACCCATGAACAAACCTCTGCAGCTGTTGTGAAACTGTTAGCAGCAGGCCTGTCCGTTTGATGTGTCCTTCCCTTACATCAGAAATGTACAAACAAGCAGGAAAAAATATGTGCAGCTTCAGCTGAAAGGGGTTTTCTTTAGGAAATAGCTGCTAATTTTGTTTGCTGGTGACGCTGGTGTGCCATAGCACAGCGTTCATATCAACATGTGTGCAGAGGGGCTGGACAGAGAATTTTTTTTCTTTTTTAAATTTATTTTTTTGGCATTTTGTGCCTTTATTGATAAGAAAGATACAGTGGATAGGCTTGTGGAAGGGGGTGAGAGAGTAGGGGAAGACACTCTGCAAACTGGTCACAGGCGGGACCGGCAGAAGCAAGTACATGCGGTGCCTGGTTGCTAACCACTCCGCCAAACCAGTACCGCCCTAAGGGAAAGGTTTTTATAGGGTCCCATGACTGCTAGGGGCCTCTACTAATTGATGTATCAGCAACATGTTGGTGATTTAGGACTTCTGTACTCTTTACTCACTACTCTGAAATTCTACATCTTATTCATTTCTTTACTTGCTTAAAGGATGCATGGTTTAAGGAGCTGTGCAGAGGTGGTGTAAGATAAGGACGAATGTAATCATTTTTTTCGTAGGACCTCTGCCAGTGCCCCTGTGAGAGTGTACTGATATCAACAGGTTACAAAATCACTAATATGTCATATGAAACTTTGACATTTGTCAAAAGTCTGTCCTGATTTCACTCACAGTGTCTTCGCTTAGGTCATTTATGACCATCAGATTGTACAGTATGAGTGTATAAATGATGTGTATTGGTTTGTGTGTCATATCTACTTTGGTTGCACAGTGAGAGTGAACATTTACCTCGACTGATGTGCCGTCAGCTTTAAATCCAACCATCACTGAAGTGACACTCTGCTGGTAACAGTGCTGTTTTTGTACTGGGTGCTCCAAGGTGGTCCAAAGTTACAGAAACCCTTTAGTTAACTCTAATATGTCGGTCTCCCTTTGATTTTCAGGCATCTAACATTTTGCAGAGAGGAAAAATTAAAAACACAGGTCCGTACTTCTGCAGTGGGCAACTGCTTCCCTTAACTGTGTGTGTAAACCTACCAAGTGTCAAATCAATGCTTTCCTTTTGAAATATAGTTTCAACTCATCCACTGTGTTTTGGATTATTGTTATGATGGAAATGTTTTCTAATCAGGTGCCTTTTACAAGATTTGGCATAGCACTAAAATGACGTATACAAAAATTAAGTGAAGTTTTCTCTTTTGTGCCATCACATACTGTGACTTTGTTCCTAATTGTTCTCTTTCTCTTGCAGACGCTGGTAGGAGTTCACTGGAAATGTAGGCTGGTGTTTGTTCCGGCAGATGACAATGAAACCAACACTGTCAGAAAATGCTGCAAGACTAATCTGAACAATGGAGACCAAAATAAAGAAAGAGCCTTGAGGTGGAAAGTTCACCAGTCTGGTTGGAGGTGCAGCAACTTCTCTTTTGTTGTCTGAGCTAAAATAAGGTGCAACGTGCTAACATACTTTTTGGGAAACACAGCTAGGTGAATCTACTTGGCACTGAGGGATCATGATCATAAGGATTCAAGCTTCAACACTTAATCAGGATGCCTGTGAAGCTCAGTCCTGCTCTTTCCCTGAACCACAGATATCTGCAGCCAACTTAGATCTAAATCTTAAGTGAATTCAATCTAGGAGCTGCAGTCCAGTTTTCTTCAATGGAATCAGCTGGAAACATGACCGGGCTGTCCACAGCTGCACTCGTGGCCATCGCCTGTAACACATTTGTTGCCATCCTCCTCCTTCTCCTCTGTCTGATCCTCTTCCGAGCCTGCAGGGTGCCGTCCAGCCCCGAGAGGCAGCCCGTGCTGGCACCCAGTGAAGCAGGAACGCAACACACCAACGAGCACAAGTACCTGTTAACCTCCTGACTGCAGAAGGATGAGTCAAATGTAGCAACTCGGTGTGCACACCTCCACAGGGGACTGATGGAGCGCGGGGACCGACAGCAAGCAATAATCAGGCTCGTTCTTTCCTGCGTCTAAAGTCAGCGGCTGATCTGATGGCACACATGACAGCAGCTGATAAAAATAGAAAAATAGAAGAGTGAGGATTTATTTTAAGCATCTCCTCAGATCAAGTCCTTGGTTTGACACAGTCTGAGAAAGAACGATGAAAAGACGGATGAATGCAGAACACAAAAAGAACGAAGGACTGAAATGATCAGTGCACAAAGGAGAGCCAGTCTGTTGTCAGAGACTTCTAAAAATATCCTCGCTTTCAGACCATCACCTGAAAAAAGAGAGATCCAGTCTATTGCTGACAACAGAGGCAGTGGAGTGTGTGTCATTGTCACTCATACACACCAGCAATGTGCGCGGCATGGCTGTTTCTGAGGGTGTTACATAAGGACTTGAGAGGCTTAGTTCAGATTTGTGTCCTCTTATACACGACCCTCATGCTGACATCTGCTCGTGGCCATTGGTCGAGGCCCACTCATTTTGCGCTGAATCACAGATGCTCATACGTAGCCCAGAGGGGTTTATCTGACTAAATACAGTCAGAAACATTACCATGTTTACCCTACTTCCAGATAAAATGACCAGAACTCCAACATTTTACTCGTTAACTTGTGCCACAACCTGAGACTCGACAAGGCATGCTGTAGAGCAAACATAAATACTGATGTGTTAATTAAACTTCATTGTACCTTTCTGGCTCCATACTTTTGTCTCAGTAACACTGAAGAGTTATAAGTGTTCCCAGTCTTGTCTAGAGATTATTTTCTAGGATTTATCCAGGTAATTGAATGACAGGAAAGCATCATGCCCATGTTTCTTTCTGTGGAAGTCTGATTCAGAAGATGTAAAGTCTATGACATGCACTTTTACATGCTTACAAAAGAAGGCACATTAACATTAAAACAATGCAAACACTCCTGCAGATGAAGAGCATACAAGGTTATTTTTTATAAATATGTTACAGTTATGGTTCGATCATAATCATATATAACTTTCATTGGAATTTCCATTAATAACCAAGTAGTAGGCTATGTAAACAAAATAAAAAGCCTTTAAAATCTTGTATTTGTGCTGCCTTGCTTCAAAAAATAACAACAAATGGTCTCATCCAACTTTCTTCATTTATTTGACTTGTTTTTGGGGTTACAAAAAGTCTGGACTAAAGCTTGTGTTACCTTGTTGCCTGCTCTTAATACCGCAGCCCATGATTACAGCACTGCACTTGATATGACCCTTAACATAATTTGAGAGACACATGGTATTATAGGTACAATATCAGATACAAGCAGATATTAGCTTTAAAAGCTGATAATCATAATCTGCAGATACATAAATTTCTTCAAATATTAAAACTTGACATAGCTGTCATATATATTGGTCACTGGAATATTGACAGAATTCATAAATGTAACATAAAAAGCCCCCTCATCATCACAGAAGCTCTAAATTTAATGAAAAAACAATACAGTATCATATATAATGAAATGTTTTTCTTTTGGAATCATGTGTTTCCAACACAGACAACAAAATGCCTTAAAAGTATCACAAACAGAGCAGGAAAGGGTCAAATAAGGCCCTCAACTCACTCCTGTACTGCTTTCCTAAACCGATAGAATCTTACAGTCCGTGTTGCCTTTGTCCATCTGCAGATTCATTATTTAAGCCACTTATCCCATCAGGGGACAGAAGCTGATCCCAGCTGTCATTGGGTGAGAGGTGGGGTGCACTCTGGAATGGTTATCAGCCAATCACAGGGTTGACAAAGATTAACAACCAGGTACACTCGCATATATACGGACAATTTAGTGTCACCTAGCTAACCAATCTGTGGACTAGGAGGCCTGTTACCTGACATGCAAGAAAGAAAATTCAGAATATACAACAAAGAATATAGTTCAAAAGTTCACCTGGGCAACAGCCCATAAAAGCTGTTTGGGCAGAACCTCTCAAAAAGACAGACGTGTTGTCAATCATATCAGTCCATCAGATTTTGTAATTGGCAGGTGCTCCTGCTGTTGGGGTAAAGTCCAAAATGTGACCCAATTTACAAGTAAACTCTTGCTAAAGTATGTCACATCTTTTCCATTGAGAAGTGTTCTCAGTGTTGTTAGTTGCTTACTGTCTCTAAAGCAGGTGTCGTCTGTGCTCGTCTCTTTACGAGCAGCTGTAGTTAATGGATCTATACTTGTTTTTTATGCTGTTATTATGCTCTTAGTATACCGATTGGAAATTGCCTCTGTAGATCGAGCTTCAGTGGCCCAGCATAGACAAGATGAATCTTCCTGGTTACAGAAAATATATTATGCAGAACCAACGGCACTGCAAAGTTAGGAAGCCTGAGAACCTGGGGAACTCATGGGAGAACACAAAAACTCCATACATTTTGTCGGTCAAACCAGAAACATGCTTGCTGTGAGGCAACACTTCCAACTGCTTATGCTTTTGTGTTTTTGATTATTGTCCATAATGTCATAATCATCCATTGAAGACTTACAACTAGCTACCCAGTAGTAGTACAATGTTATATGTCTCTGTTTAATCACACAATTTTTTTTACAATCAACTGAATCTGACATCATTTTTGTACTACAGTGAATTCTAACGGGAAATGAGACACAGGCAACACACAAGTGAACATGTTATAACCATGCCAACGGCATAGCTATTACATTCTCTGGTGAAGAAACTAACCTACCCACAATTCTAGGGAGTTGAAGCCACATCTCTTAATAGCACCCTCGTATTTTGGCTGATGGCTGCTACCAATAACAAACTCTAGTGGATCAGGTTGTAAAGTTAGTAGTTACTGTTCAGTTTTGTGACGTTGATAGTTGCTAACACATCCACTGTCTCCAGAGATTAATCAACAGTAAAATTCCATTACAGTATCTGGTTTCAGCATGTGAAAGGTGGTCACTCTGCATATGTCTTATACAAAATGTACTTTTGGACATAAATATTGTTTAGGCCATAACTGCGCAGGATACCACTTATTTCCCATTAACAAAGGTTTTAATCTGAGAGAAATATGTTCTTGGGTTATGCTACTCTTAAACTTGGCAACTACACAGCATACTCTATTAATTTATATGCCATTTATATACAAGGCAATGCTTTATTAAAGCTTTGATCAAGGGTGAGACTGAATCACCTGTGCAAATGGATCAAAAATTCACATTTAAATAATCACATAAGTGGTTTTTATCTAAGCTAACAGTTGATCTAAAAATGTGAATCCTTATCCCATTGTGTTAACAGAATGATGGGAAACACAACAGACTGACATCCTAATTATCATGAAAACATGTTTAACTCTTTTTATAATTCCTTACAGACCATGAGCTGAGTATTTACCGATGCTTTATTTAATGCCTTTGGAAAATCCCCCATAAAGATATGTTTTGTTTCTATATGAAATATTCAATCATTACTTATGGTTGATAAATCGATAGAGAAAAAAATCAAGTAATTACCAAGTGTTGCTAATAAAAGTAGGACAATAGTTTCCTTCATTATTCTTCCTACCACCACAGTAATGAGGCAAAGATTACAACAGAATTCCCATTGCACCTAAAAGATGTTTGTTGTTAATTAAAAATAAAACTGAGCAGCACACTTTTAAACACTTGTGAAGATGAAATAATGAATCAAACTTAGGGAGTGCTGCATGTGTCTGCAGGGAGATGTGAGGGGCAGGATGGTCTCTGATGCACAGTGAGGAGGAACGACAGCCCCGGACGCTGCTGCACTATTTGAATACAACAGAACTTTAGAGTCTTGTGTTGTGTTTTTAGTGAAGGACAAGTTTATTAAGACAAAACGGCACATAAAGATGGACACTGCCTTGACTGCAAGCAAAGTTCTCCACACCGATGGGATATTAAAGGGCTAAAACATCATCCCTGGACGGCTGCCCAGATTGGCGTGTGCCAGCCAAGATAAATCGTCTGGATGTGGTCCATAAAAGCTCCATCTATTACGGTTATTTATGCCTCTGTTCAGTCAGCTCTCACTCTCCCCTTCACTTTTAGCTAAGTCAACCTGTACCAAACATTTGGGTTTCAATAAATCTCTGCATAAGAGGTCAGCCAAGTCAATGAAACTCGACTGCTGACTGTTTAATATGCATAAACTACTGCAGTATAAGTTAATGCATTATTAATTGAATATGAATTATTCATAGACAGTTTGTGAGGAATCACAGGAAAATGTCTTAATAAACATGTACCAATCACTTTATTGTTATGCAGACAGTTTATTTCTGCACCAAAAGCAAAAGAGTGATTTTTTATGAATGAACATAAAAGTTGGTAACATGCCATGTCATGGAGGAAAAAGACAAGGTCATGTTAATCCGTGCTTTGCTCTGGTTCCCTCAGCAGGCTGAGGATCTTCTCCATCTTGGACACTTCCAATTCAGGACCTTTGGGTTGCTCCTGACCCTTCTTCTTCTACATACACACAAAAAAAGAAAAACATTATCACACACTCACACACTAAGACAACAGAAAGACAGTAACAAAAATCTCACGGTACACTGGATAGTTGCAACATACTGAGATTGAATCAAGAAGAAAGTAAATGTAATAATAATCAAATAATAAAGTCAGGGGCTAATATTAGTTGCATTTCATTTTCTTTTTACTCTAATCTGTATTCAACCAATCACAGCCTTCTACCCCATCACCAGCACTTTATCCTGCTGTAGAAAGTAATGTTTTTTTTTGTAAGCTAATAATACAGCCCTATCTTAAACTGAGTTTTAAGCTTTACTCTTACTGCTGATAACAGCTTCTGTTGACAATCAAATGCAGTGCATTACCGCTTGTGCATGTGAATTGTTGTAAGTGTTTGAAATGATATCACTGTATACCCATCAGATGTATTTAACCTCTTTAGAGTGGATATTCACTCCGAAATATGTAGATAATTCATGTAAACTTGATTTTCATGATTAAAGAAAAGTAGCAGAATTAGCATGATTGTTCATGCTCTGGCCAGTGACTCTAGACCAGGGGGTGCACAAGCACAATGCAGAGGGTACGTGGAAGCATTTAATAATCTATTTCCAACCTGGAAGTACTGAGATAAATCTGTCAATAAAATGGTGAGTGTGCTATTACTAGTTTCTCTGGGGAGACAAAAACCTGTGGTACAGGTTATTGTCTTTTACAGACACTTCACAAATGTTTAGTGCCTTAGCGTCAGTGTCAGTGGGCTGGCTTCACTGAGTTATTTGACAGGACTTTACTGCAAAAGAAGCAGATGTAGAAGTGAATAAACCAGGTTGATAATGTTCTGCTTTTGAAGAATCATCATGTATTAGAGAGAGGGTATTCATGGTATGACAAAAAGACTCAGGGGGTACACAAGACAAAAACGTTTGGGAACCACTGGATTAGCAGAGAGACTTGGACGAGTCCAGAGTGATGTTTAAAGTTTGATCATCAAAGAAGGCTTCAGGACACTTAGGAAGTCAGTCCATGAACAGGCTCCAGTGGGTCTAAAATGGTGTGGCCGTGAACACTAGTGTGCCTTGAAACAAGTCCAGGTGTGCCTTGGAAATGTGTAAAACAATGTATTAATTTGTGTCTTTCAAAGTTTTTCAGTTAGCATATTAAGGTAAGGGTTGAAATTAAACAGACCTCAATCTGCTTTTTCCCCCAAAATCAAATCAAGAAATGAACAAGCTAATTGATTCTCAATAATTAAAAAGCTTCAAGCACCTTAGCACTGAGCATCAAGTTAAACCAAAATGCTACACCTTTGAACTGTCTGTTTGAAAAAGTTATTTAATTCTGAGTCCTGTTAATAAAGACAATATTAAAATCTGTGATAAAGCCGTTTGGGTAGCAGTTTTTAAAAAACAAAACAAAACCTTAACAAGCTAACATGAGTATATTAATTTCTATTCAAGGCTAGCTAGTGACATTACGATATGTGTTTCTTTCATGTGTTATAAACTGCAATATAAAAAATTACAAAATAAATAGACAATGTAAATTAAGTGAGTTTATACAGGCTTGAAAATGAGCAACATTTTTAGTCTAATAACAATGGACTTGGTAATGGGATTGGACTCGGTTTGATTTAGAATCTATACTATCCGATGAGCAAAACTATGTTCAAATTTGTAATAGTGACTTGAAGTTTTCAAAATAACCAGCATTTGTTAACCCTATTCCTATTTGTCAATTTTCATGAGCGAGTCCAAAAAATTATGAATAAAAAGCCCTTTTTATTGCCACTAGTTATGCAAAAACGTCTCTGAGAATTGCCAGTAACTCAAATTTAGATTCAACAAGCTTTATCAGCATGAATGTGGGACATTATTGGCAACTGATGACATGAAAGCACAGTTAGAGCAGGGAAAATACAAACAAGCTAAGAGAGAAAGTATGGCTTGTTTAATGTAATATTTGTACTAGAATAAAACAGTAATGTGAGTCTGATCAGCGTAAACATAAACTAAAAACATTGGAACATCACACTTAGAGCTCTTGTTAAATTGTGTCGGTGTGGAAGTGAGACACATTAGCTTAAATACTTAAAATCCCCCTTCATAGCTCAAAGTATGGGAACTGTTTTTTCCTGAAGGTTTCGCATTTTATTTATATGAATATATTTTTATATTTGTGTGTAGCTATTTTAAAGTTGAAAGAGCTGACAGCGAGGGAGCTGATTCAGGCAGACAGCTGTGCCCCCTAAATGGATGAGCATCAAATCTGGATGCAACATACTAGCTCAGCTGTGATGGATGGCTCAATAAAGCTTCCTCTGCGGTGGAGAGATAGAATGACAGAGCACAAACAAGCCGTTAGATAAATAATAACTCAAAGTTAATCAAAATCATAAAAACTCATTACATCTACAAATGTCAATGTGATTTTTAGCTTATTAAAATCCTGTTTTCCTCCTGCTTTAGCAAACACTGAGGATTTATACTTCAATCCTGTTCTGTTTGTGCAAAAACAGACAAGCTCTGTCAGTGTTGTATGGACAAGAACTTTTTGTGCTCATTTTCTGACACTAAGCATAACACAAATGTAAATGCTATGACAAGCAGTGCATTCTGGGAGGTTGTGGTGATTAATAGACCCTCAGAAAATATTGCATAATGCTGTTTTTATATTGCAACCGCCTCTTGTTTCTAGTGGGCAACAGAGTTTGAGGCCAGTGAGAAAGAGCAGATGAGATTAACACAGTCATACAACTCACAGCTGAACAGAGCAGAGTTGAACACAAACAGGGGTGGGTTGATGTTTATGTAGATCCAGAAATTACAAATGTATGATGTTTCTCTGAGGTTTAACTACATGAATACTTTCAGGCACTTTCTTTATTTGATAGAGGTTATCAGTGTCATATTAGCATGGAAGATAATACAATAGAGCCCAGGTTATGATTTTATGAGTTTTATATAACCTTTCGTGTTGCTAGCATGTCTCCTCCATTTGATAAAGCACCAAAAATCATGGAAAGAAGGCCATTACAGAGCCCAGGCGTTCAAATGAATATACAGTTGTTGACAACATGGCACCAGATCAGTGCTGAGATGACCCTCTGCCACAGAGTTGGCCTGTAAACCACCTGATGTGGATTGGGCCCACAGGAGGAACAGAGCCTTAAAGTGGGAGGAGCTCCAACAAAGTATTTCCAGCAGAGAATATAGCAGTAAACTCTAAAGGGTTTTTTGGATATTGTGAAACATACCCCAGCAGTAATCAAAATCAATGCACGATTAACCTAATTTAAGGCAAAATAGCAGCTTTTTGAGCAGTTGATCATTAGTATTAGCAAAATGCAATATATATGCTAAGCCAAACTGACCCGAGGTAAATTTTTGAGAAGTCTTTCAGAGTTGTCTCAGAGAATTAGTGCTGCCACTGAATGAATGTTTTTTTTCAAAGTAAGTAATATGATTGTTGTACAAAAGATACAGGCCATGGTTGTAATAGCAAGTTAACTTGATGAAAACATACTTTTACCTTGTTAAAGAAATAAGCTGAACAAGAATATCCATCTTTATCATTATTACTTTGCTTGGTGAGCACATCAATTTCAAACAATATTGCATTGTAAATTAAAAAAATAAACTAATTTTAATTGTGATGTTGTAATGTCAGTATACCCTGCAAAATAAAAGTGAGTGAAATGTGGATAAGTGCACTGTTGCTGTAACGACAAGGAGGCTGAGCTGTGTGCTGAAGTACTGCCTAAACCAAGAGGCTTGGTAGTGGAAAGTTAACTTGTAAAGGCACTGAGCACAGCATGCAATGACCACACTCTGTTTTAGGGCTTGTTTGTACCTGACCCCATCTACAGGATTACATAGCACAAGCCTCTGCAGAAGCAGAGCTTAACTCCATTACTGTGACGAGAATGTATGGACAAGTACTTTATACAACTTCATTAAAAAAAAACAACACAAAGAGGCATTCATATGTCCCCCCTGTCTATGCAGCAGCTGGTTTGGTCAAAATGGCCTCAGTGATGTATGCTAGCAATAGCATTAGCCTTTGAAGTGCTTCTGTTGCAAATGACAGTTTGCCGTGGAATAAGCCTCATAAAATGATCATTATAACAATAATAATACATTTTATTTAAAAGCACATTTCAAGACACTCAAGGATGCTGTACATTATAAAAATAACAACAATAATTCAACAAAACAATACAACTATTAAATCAACTAAACACAACAGACAATGATGGATGAGTGGATATGAATGATAAATTCATTGTAAGAGTATGCAGTCCTGAACAGGTGGGTTTTGAGTCTGGATTGATCAGTGCATTGTTCTAATATTTAAGCCTTTGGTGGAGTAGTCCATTAAACTACAGTAGATAACTATGGCTGAGTTTGTATATCAAAGTTCACCACAGGTTCACACACTTTTATTTGGCACCTTGGAATGGATCAGGAATGTGACGGTACATGCAAGAGGTCTATACACTGAGTCTGTGTTAGTGCTGGCGTCTGCTGAAGTTAGTTTGGATCTTGGCAAAAATCCAGCATGACCCCTGTTATGTATAAATCAGTAAACTTTGCTTTCAGCATCAAAATATCTTAAAAATTGAAGCATGGCATAGATAGTTACCCCTCCATGTTTAATGAGTAAATGCTTGCAGCACACACACCTGACCCAGCATTATTAGTGAATGCAGCCCTCATCTGAACCCAGTCCAGCACAGCAGAGAACATTCAAAGTCTTTAATAAAAGACTTTGGCAACAAACAATAAAATGATATCAGGAAAACTGCAGAACAGAAGAAGTCTGTCTTTCTGGATGCCCTTCAAACTGCTGAGAACAACACTTTTGTACGGTTTAATTTAGATTGTTAGACCACTGCGCCAGTGTTGTTGATATTTCAGCGAGCCAAAATACTCATTGTGCTAGTATTGGTGGGCTGCTGCAACAATATCATAAGACATATCACTGATAATTTCTGCTGTGGGTATTTGTGTCTCACAACAATGGGTTCCAAAATACTCTCAGTGCTGTCACTAGTGCTGAACTGTGCAATTATTTCTAAATTGTATGCCTAAGGACTCCAGTCTGAGGTTGCTAATGAGGTGGCACAGGATATGTGTATCTGCTGTTGTGCTGTATGCATACATGACATGTTTATGAGGCTGGAGGAAGAAACACACAGGAGTGCAGCATTACCATTTACATTGAATGAGCCAGGCTACAAATAGACATGCATAAAGTTAATCAGAACTTCTTCTAGTGTACATGCACTAATGTGAACCACACAAAGGGAAAGAGGGAAGGCTGCAGAGCTGATACTAAATGAGCCCTGATTAAAGAGTTGTGACTCAGTGTGCCATTTGGTTTCCTCCAGTGTTTAGCAAGACCGCTGTGAATACTCTACAGCTCATTAGCCGGTGCCATGAGTGGCAACAGTCTTCAGTGACTCATTAATTGTGAATGAACTCAAGTAGACATTTGATTCAGTGTAAAGCTAAATCTTTCTTTAGGTTATAAAACAAGCTTGCACAATCAGTTACGTTTTTGTCATTATCGTATTCAGAGATTTTATCAAAAGCACATGAAAAGGGCCTGAATTTGTTGTAAAAATTATGCAAACAGGCTCCTTTTATTCAAATTTAACCAGAGCTGGGCAGTAGCTTGTGACGTGAAGAATGATACTGTGATGATATTACTTTTGATGCTTCAAACACTTAATAATTATAATATAGCACTTACTTATCAAAAGTAATACTAAGTCATTAGGTTACTTTCTGAGACATTTGGTTATTAAAATGAGCATGGTTGCTATAAAGCTTAAAACAGAATAAAAAATTGGGTGAAAGGATTAAACTCAAATGCTTAACTTTTTTTGTGTTTGTGTCCATGATATGAAGAACATTGATGATGGTTGCAAAAAGCAATGACTAATTTGTGATTAAATCCTTTTGGTACCAAAGCATTATTGTTCTAGTACTTTACAACGAATGATGAGTTTTTTAAATTATAATTCTTGTGCACCTTGTATGATTTGGTTTCATTCTGTCCTGTAACATTTTAGTGCAGTCACTTAAGACTCAAGAAAGTCTATTGCTTCAGAGTCATGGCTGCACATTTGGAGGTTAAAAATTATTTTTGATTCATGCAACACAAGTTGAAAGAAGAGACAGCTAAGGTAAAATAGATTTTTTTTTTAGATCGTCTATCCATCACTCTCAACATCCTCATTACAATACTAAAAAACTGTAATGCATTTCAACATCTTTTGCACATATGGCATACATCCAAGATACAAAACAGAGTCAAAATTGACCAAATTATGATTTAAAGATTCAGGTATAGCTTGCCGGTATTGCCAACAGCATTTATTGAGATCACGTCTTGCATCTTTTTTATATTATGTTAAATCACAGATTTGTCATGTTGTTTTTCCTAAATACGCCTACATGTATTGGCAGGTGATTTTTCCCATTAGATTCAAGGATTCAAGGTTTTATTTGTCAATTCTTTGTACCTGTGCATGACATACAGAGTCATTGAATATGCATTTCTCGCTTTCATCTGGCTGTCAAGACAGAGTTTAAAATTAAGACATATGAGGTAGTTAACGGCTTGGTGTAAACATACTCTAAGCACAGTGAGAGGAGTAGGAGAGGCAGTGCAAAATGTGGCAAAGTGCAATATTATGACAGTAACAGTAGTAGAAATAGAGCAGTGTAATTTAAATAGTGCAGAGAGATCTTGCCATGTGTGGCATGTCTGACATCATTTAACCCTATAAAGCCAATTGTATCATATTTGATACATACTTTTATAATACCTCTTTCTACTCAATATGATCAACAAATTACAAAAAAAACATCTGAATACAAACAGATAAATGATAAAAATGTCCTCAAATGGATCTTCAGTTGCCAAAAACACCTAATGTATCAAATGAGATATGAAAAATCAATATGTTGAATTTTATGGACATTTTGATTTTTGTGGATTTTAGCAGAAAGTGAAACAAACATTTCATCTCCAAAAATTTAGAATATTCTGGCTATAGTCTATGGTCTTGGGCCTTAAAGGAAAAGTTCGGTTCCTGCAGCTTTTACATTGTTTATAGAATGAAGAACAACAATATATTCACCCAGAAGGCTTTCCTGATGCAAACGGTGCTTCGGGAGATATTTAGATCCAAAATCGAGCAGCGGACACCGATATAATGGTAGCCTGTAGGGCATAGATCGCCGCTCCTAAAAACTGCATTAATCGTCCAAAAACTCATGTTTTTCACCAACATTCCATCATGATTTGCTCCGAAAGGACCGCCATTGCAGCCTGTGTCTCTCCACACAGCGCTGTGTGGCTGAACTAACCTCTGAACTGACGAGCTGTTTACATACTCTTCGCGCATGCGCAGTGCGGCTCATTGTTTCAGGGGAAGATCGGCAGCTACAAATCAACTTTCTTCTTCCAGTTTTGTGCAAAATGGACGAATATCTAGGGGATGAAGATGTTGTGGAGGAGGACTTTGAATATGATGGACGTCCTTACAGTTTGGAGCCACAGTATACAGATATACAGATAAGGAAGCGATCGCAACGCTCCAGAGAGTACTGCGCATCTTAAGAGTATGTAAACAGCTCGTCAGTTCAGAGGTTAGTTCAGCCACACAGCGCTGTGTATTGAGACACAGGCTGCAATGAATATGCAGTTTTTCTGGGAAGACATGCAGTTTTAGGAGCGGCGATCTATGCCTCACGGGCTACCATTATATCGGTGTCCGCTGCTCGACTTTGGCTCTAAATATCTCCCGTTGCACCGTTTGCATCAGGTAGGGCTTCTGAGTGAGCATATTCTTGTTCTTCATTCTATAAACAATGTAAATAGTGCAGAGAGATCTTGCCATGTGTTGCATGTCTGACATCATTTAAAGCAGGTTATATGGAGTATTCTGGAGTGTCATGCTTAGACATGAATAGATTCAGAACTTATTTTTGGTTGATTTTTCAATAAACCTTCCAACTAATCACATTTATCTTCATCTTCCCAGCTGTGTGAATCAAATTAGCCTGTCCAATTAGTAAAATCACTTGACTTATATTAAGCTATTTGCTATCAGGATGACAAAAGAAAGACAAGCGATTAATGATGCTGATAAAGAGCTGCTTGGGATGGGGAAAAAGCATATCCATTTGGCATTGTTTACTTGACAACATTAGCTTGTGGTCAGGACTCTGATCAGATCTGTTTCAAGTGGCAGAGAACAAGTGGCAGTGATGAATAATGCAAGAGGGCAGTCATGCAGCTAGATTATTTACAGATGAGAAGTGTAATAGGTGCAGAGGACGTGATAGGCCATTCAAATAGACCATCTAACTGCACCTTAAACATCTGCACAGTGCTGAGAATGAAGATTTTGTGCCTAATTTATAATGTAGACCTGCTGCATTTGTACGTGTAAACATCAGGCTGAAAGAGCAATAGACAGTCTGTTAAAGTCTGTTATAAGAGCTAATTCTTAAATTTCAATGTTTTCAATAGAAAAGGCTCTAATTTGATGAAGGTGTCTATATATCTGATAAACCATTTTTTTCTACACTGCATCACTAGATGGGCCCTTGTTCATAGACTCAAATAATAATCAATGTGCAGTAGGTGGTTTTTGGGAGTCTGAGCACTCATTTCATGTTTAAGATTCCAAATTCAATGTAAGCTTACCTGTACAACAAAAGGCTATTGACCTGATGAGTGGCTTTAATTTATTTTTTCAGATCCCGATAGATATTTTGCATCCAATAAGCCCACATTTGACCAATAAAAGCACTTGTTGTTGGCACATATGTCACAGTCAGTCAAAACAGTCAACATTGTTGATGTGTTTGCATCGCAGCGTTGCTTTTTGTTTGACTAAAGTCATCAAAATGTTGAGGTTGATGAATTGAAAATAATGTGAGGGTGAAGATAGTATTGGAGCAGCTTCTACCATGGTGAACGACTGGTCCTGAAGAAGGTGTGGGTGTGTTTCAGCCCCTGAATTAAATGGTAAAACACCACAAGTCCTCCTCTTCTTGACTCAAACAGATGTTCCCATTAAGATTCTGTTAGATTAAATCAGACTAAGTTGCTGTCACCTGATGGCTTCTGTGGCAGGATTTTTTTTATAGAATGTGTATGACATAAATACCCAAATATGTTTTGCTTTTAATGTGAGTAGAAAGGCTTGTCAGAAATGACCACTGAAATATTTGCATTTTTGTGCTGTTTCATTGCATTGCTCTTTATGTGTAAAAGCCATTACACTTGATTTTACTTGTTAGAATGGGTCAATACTCAGTTTCTGTCCGTTTTCTTCAATTCCAGTTTAAGAGGACGTGGTTTATTTTCCCCGACATTAAAGACAAAACACATTGGTTTACACATTGACTGTGTGTCCTCATCGTGCTTTTGAATGCTGGCTGTCTCTCTACTAAAGAAAAAGTCCTGTTAGACCATTCTGTTCCCTAAAAATGTTTTACAATAATCTCATCTTGATTTGTGAAATGACTTCTAAGAGGAAAAAGCCAAACAGGGTACAGGGACATTTTCAGCAGCAGTAACTTAAAACAACAGTCTGAAGTGGGGAGGGTTAGAAAGAACATGTCACTGATTCTGGTAAGTGCTGAAATGGAGAAGTTTACAGTGATTTATAAAAATATCATGCACACATATGAAACACAACAGGCTCGATGGGAAGCAGTATCACCGCGGGTCATAATAATATCTTGTGATGGGCGTATATTTTATAAAAACACACACTTCAGCAGCAGGCTGGATGCCTTTGACAACTCTGTGCATACGATTTTCCACAATTTTAAATTAATTCAGTGAAAAAGTCAGTCATTTTCAGCACAAACTCACAGTCAGAGATAAGTGGCTTACACTCCTCACTCATCCCAACCCCTGGTCTGTTCTTCAGTGGTTCACATCACACCAGAATCTTATTACTTCAGTCGTTAAATCTCCTCATCCTAACCTGTATCTGACCTTACAGGTCTATAATCAGTGAACAACTATACATACAGAATTTAAAAAATTTACCCCTTTATTGATAACTTGTTACAGACTGGTGTACAGATGAGTCCAAAATTGCAGTGAAAAAGCATTACCACTTCCAAGTTCTCAAGGCTGGAAGAGTATGGGATTTTAGAATGCCATTTTTGGATAAATAATGACAATAACATCTGTGAAGAACACATGTGTAGAAGAATTTTCTATTTTCTCTAAAATAATAAAACGCATCTGATATTGACCTGTTTTTGAATTTTAAAGTATTATTGCGTTTTTAAAAGGATGGTTGCTAATAAACTGCTAACAAGGACAACAAAAATGGCTGTGATCTCAGCTGTGGTTTGGCAGCCATGAGGACCAACTTCATAAGATTATTGTGCATTGGAAATATTGTAACTGCTTCAAGTCAAAACACCATGTTGTACATCCATAGTTGCTTAAAAATAATAATTTCTACCTTCATTGATTAAGTTTAAGCTTAAAAAAATCACTATAGTTCTACCTGTTTGTCAAGATTGTCACACTTTGATATTTTTTTTTGTTTGCTACAGACCTTATTTTAAGTAATGATCCAAGAACTCAGTGACCAATTCCATGGGCTTTAAGCTGAAAGAACCAGCTCCATACTATCTTCCACACTGGCAAACAAAAAAGGTCTTCCCTGTACCATTCTATCAATAACCATATTTATTAATGTAAAATATAGGCAGACTAAGCCATGCTTCTAGTAACTACTTCTCGGTTAGTTGGTTGTTTTATTGCCAACTTACTCTGTCACCCCTGATATTAGAGTAAGCTAAAGACATTTAAATTGAAAGTATAACAAGCAATACAAATAGTTCTTACCTTGGGTGTCTTGCGTAGGTTGGGTGAGAGTTTAAAACTGGTGACATATCCTCTGTCGTTGCCCACAATGATGATAGGATAGACAGGATTAAACTCGATGTGAGTCAGCTTCGTTTTTGCCACCACTACCTGCTGGTAAAGAGGCTCGTGCTTGTTGATGCTGAGGTCATAAACATGGACCTGAAAAATAAAGCATTTTAAAGACTTTAATGAGACATTCGTTTATTTAAATCTGGGCCATTCACAGGAGTTACAATGCAATGACATCATTAAACAATGGCTCGATAAAAACAGACTAAAATAGATGGACTGAAATAAGCAGAATAGACGGGAGAGTGCCGCTGGTACCTAGGACACAGGCCTGTCCCCTCATTTCATTGCATCAGGGTCCAGAGAGGTGAAATTTAATACGAACATGCAAAAACATGCATGAAATGTAGTTGTGTGAATGCATTATGCAAATATTTTGTTTTTGTTTGGTGTGTGAACACAGCTTAAGAGCTCTTCTCAGTTTGATCTGACATTTCAGATGTTTAGTTTTTTCACATATCACATACATTACATATCTTCACATATTGTTGACCAATGTACTTATTGATGTACAAGGACTGCATAATTTGGAAGTTTTTCAGACACATGAATATATTTCAGAACAACATGTAAGTTACTCTATACATTTCCTCTGGCTTAATCTGTCCATTGGTGAGTATTGTGTTCAATGAACTGACTGGGAAACAAAATAAGTTCCATGGTTAATGCCCTTTTAAAATATATGCATCAAAAAAAGTCTGGAAATTTTATTTTTGTTGATTATTTCTTCATTTTAATGATAACAATTTGTGTTGTATTTTATATGTTAGACAGCCTGATTAGTCACTCTAACACGTACTTGTAAGGATGGAGCAGCACAGCTAAACGTGTAGGTAGTGCCCTAAATCCAAAATCACCAAAACCCACTGCAACTGGAAGCTGGTGTTCCTGTACGTAGAGCAGTAGCATTATTTAGTATTAGCCCTGTTACCATTTCCAGTTTAGAGAAACTGGTAAAGCCAAGGTAAGACTTTGAAGTGGGCGCTCCAAGAAGACAACATCCTAAGAAGAAAGGTTCCTCACTCTTGCTTTACTGAAGAATCATAGGCCTTCTTCCAGGGGGATAGACATTTTGGCATTCTTCTACGAATGCACAATCTTTATAAGTTGGACCTTGTTGTAAAGCTTACAAATCAGGCTTTCCAATGATATAAAATAGAGTATTGTTATGGGGAGAATTAATTGACCAAAAAGTAATGTAATGTCCGTCTGTTAAGTGTCTGTTACTTTATGTATTCCTCGTGCTTCTTGTCTTGTATTGTCCATTTTATTTTGAAGATCACTCTTTTCTAGCCTTGTTACCACGCTTATTTTGACCCTGTTCGTTTTTAGATCTTGTCTTTTGCCTTTTGTTTTGGATTCTTCTGTCTTGTCCAGCTAATTACCTGCGTACCGAACCTGTTATTAAACACATTTTTCTAATTGTCTTGCATTTGGATTGTCTCTCTGGTTGACTTCGTGACACAATACTCCCAAACATTCTCTGTAAAGTTAAGATTGTTTACAGTCCAAACTTCTAGAGTCACATGCTTTTCGGGCATAAATAAGCTGTAACAATGGTAATGTCTATATTAGGAATTCTCCCTTTATTTAGAAATAAAACTATAGCAATATTTGTATGCTACAATGACAATGAAATAGAAGTAATTTAACACTGGTAATTACAAACAAACTCACACACAGTAAAAAAACCAAATATGTTGGTTACAGTTCCATCCACTTACCAGTTTCCAAATGTTGCCAGAGTTTATTTCTTTATGACAGAGTGGACTTAGACTGTGGTTTCAGTAATAAAAATAACCCATATATTAATATTAGGTGCTCAGGTATTCTTTTTTTTTGTTGGTATCATAAAGGTATCAGTATAACTAGATTTTTACAATTCTTTTACAAACACAATTACAAATCTTCAATTGTGACAACCATACTTTATTTCACTTGAGGTTTATATGCTGTGCTTTCCAGCCCAAAGATATAATGAGATAACTTTTGGTTTATATGTCCTTGCTCTACAAAAATGACAACAAGCTTTCTGTGTTATTCTGTCATTAAAAGCTGCCTTTAACTGTCTTGTGTTGTGTTGTCTTTTATGTGTGAAGGGGGATGATGCAGCACCAGCCTCTGCAGGGATGCAAGCCTGGCCATCTGGTGAAAGTAAGGGTGTTTCCCTGTAATTCAAGGAGTGTGTATTCCTGTCAGTGTGTGCATGTGTTTTTTTTCTGAATCCTGGCAGCCCTTATACAGAATCACAGGTGCCATTATCCAGAAGGAGCCAGATCACAGATATTCTCCCTTCAGCCTAAGTGTATTTAGAAAATCTGTCAGCTGCAAATGAATCTACGTCAAAGCACATCCCACTGTTTTTACCAGAAGGTGACTGTGCTGGGCTGTGAGGGCTCACACGGTCTGTGTGTGCTCAAACACATTCATCCCCTACGATCAATCATCATAAATCTCAGTCTGTTTGCTCTCAAGCAAGAGCTGGAGCAAATATTATCAATGTCAAACTAAATTTCGCATATTTTCTTAATATTGATAATGGTGCACTGAATTAGCTAAACAACTGAGGAATTGTGGTACTTTGCGTTGTTATATGGGAAACTTAAAAACCAGCATGAGCTGAGGCAGGTGTGGACTGAAATATGTGGCAGTCCATTTGCAGGCTGTTACAAGAGGCTGCACAGACAGCAAATATGGATTTGGAGACTAATCATCTGGGAATAAGCTTGGACCTTTCATTATTTCATCCTGACACCTTATTCTCCAAGAGTCAGCTCAGATAGAAGGGCAAAGCAGAGAGAAAGAGGGGGTATAAGTTTGCACTGTACAATCCCTTTTTTACACCTTCAACTGCCAGGTCGGTCATAATTCTCAGGCACACTTGCACATGAGCACGTACGCATAAGCACACACACACATCCACACACGTGCGCATGCAGACCAAAGCACCTACACCACTGTGTGTCTGACATTGGCAGTGTAGCAACAACAACAGCAGGTTGTCATCAACAGTAAATACACGTCAAGGAGTGCATAACTCATGCTGAGTCACTGAAGCTCATCAGACACTCATCACTAAAATGACAAATGTACTGCAAGGACTCCGCTGTTGTCATAACAGATTAAAATCAGTCACCTCATGCATCAGACAAAGTGAAATTTTTGTCAAATTTGAGTACAGCATTTACCACAAAAACATAAACTGGGTAGGTCAACTGGGCTGATTTGTAACTACTTAAATGTATTTGCTAGTTATATTTTCTTTTTTAGAAATTATATGACAATCATCTACACATGAGACAGACAGTCACTAGGGCAAACTTCAATGCAAAGAACAAGTTGTTAAGTCTCATGTTAAAAATAAAACTTTAGATTCCAATTTTTAACATCATCTAGCAGCTTCTATCTATAAAAATGATCCTGTATTCCCGCACTTAAGCATGACAGTTGCAACAAACTGCCTCATTAACAAAAAGCCTTTATTTGAAGCTCTTCTACTCCAATAACAGGATATTGCATACAGCATTTAGGATGTTATTCAAGTGTCTTTATAAACTGACCTGCAGATAAAAACTGTCAAAAGAGCAGGGACGCAAACAAACCCAAAATTCACGGACAACCAACCCTCAATTTTCACCCCTAATATGTTGAATCAGCACCATTGGGAGCAGGACCTTCAGTCGCTTTGCTCCCCAGCTCTGGAACTCTCTCCCTCCAGACCTCCGAAACCTTAACTCCCTGTCTCTTTTCAAATCCAGACTTAAAAGCCACCTGTTCAGGACTGCATACCCCACTTGACAATAACACACTTCCATTTTCCCCACATCTGCCATTGTCTGTGGTGCCTTGCTGTTGTTGATTTTATTAATTTTATTGTTGTTGTTTTGGTCTTGTACAGCGTCCTTGAGTGTCATGAAAGGCGCTTTTAAAAAATGTATTATTATTTTTATTTTGAGGGAGACACTGAAATATGGAGCAAAGTTAGATCTGACCTATATAACATTTATTAAGAGTATCTTATTGATCAGGTCTTGTGAATTTAGTGTCTTAAAACCAGTGTTGTGTGTAACGCAACCACTTTTTCGGGGTAAAAAGTAAAGTAATGCGCTTCTACTGAAAATTTGGTAACGAAACGTAGTTCCTTTTAAATGCGGCACGATGTTACTTTCCCCCCAGGCAGCTCTGTTCGATGCTGCCCTCTCAGCTGCTTGCACAGACATGAGCAGCGTTGTGAGTCAAAGCCGCGGGTTATGGTTTTGGGCTTGTTTCTAAAGGTGAAGTTGTTTCCTGGGGCTCTTCTGTCTGTGTGAATCCCCCAATTGCCTTCCAGCTCCTAACATAAAGCAAAACACGACTGTGGTAGACAGTTTGTCCTCTTCGTTTCCTGGTTATCGCGCACGCCCCCCCCAAACGCATGCTCCAGAGCCAAAGTTGCCAGGTCTGCTTATTTTAAGTAACGGTCTTTTCTTGAATAGATGCTTGGCACTGTGAAATTGAAATGTGATGTAGACGAAAATTAACACACTTTATGTAGATTTCTCTTTTAAAAAAGTAGTACATCACATTAGGGAAAGGAAATAGCTGGAGGTTGCTTATTTTGGGCTTGTTTTTATCGACCAGGTCGCTTATTTCAGAAGCAAACTGTGGAAGGAGCTCTCATTCCACAGGGTATGTGACATTTTGTAAAATAAAGAGCACAAAGAAATAACTCATGTTCTCTGTAGTAGAACTTTATGTAGGCCTTCACATTTAGGAACAGATATGGGGTTCTGTCCAAGATCGAGCAATGTTAAAATAACGTAAAAGTAACGAGTAACATGAAAAGTTACTTTTCATAGAGGGTAACTAAGTTAAGTAACGAGTTACTTTTTTCAGAAGTAACGAGTAACGAGCAAACACTACTTTTTAAAAGTAACTTTCCCAACACTGCTTAAAACACAGTATGTCAGGTCCAAGGGACTCTGAAATCACTGTACACACAAGATGAACCAACCAATTTATTTCAGTAGTTCATCAGGGAAACCACCCATAGAAAGTATTTGGGAATGAGTAGAAGCCTTTTAAGGCCTTTCTGACAGGTGATTGGATAATCCCTTCAATCACATTTATTACAGGTCAGTCAGATAATTGCATTTTCCCCTGGCTGTACATGTGATGGCGATGATGACTTCAGTTTGAGATTAGCATTGGACCACAAACACTGACCCCTAACAGACTGCAATTTAATATTCTTGTTCTCCCTGCTGCTCAGAAAGGAGAGGATATTGTGCTTGTGCAATGTATGCCAACTGATGAGCTTTTAATGAGGTTTTTTAATGGCTGATAAAACTGCTTTGATCCAGTTTCAGAGACCACATTGCTTTAGTTAGAAAGAGGGCAGGGAGGTAGTCTTCTTTCTAGCTAAGGTGTGAAATTGGATTTTATTTTAATTGTGGTAATCAATTGCATTTTTGATTCCTGATTATTTTACTTCAGTCATTTGCATTGCCAGTTATCATTGTGCAAAATTAAAACAGGCATTTGTCTTATTTTGAGGACTTAATGGGAAAATCTGACATTTCCTCTACCATGTCTCTTATCAACTGTGACATTTGGTGAAGAAAAGATTTGCATAATTGTGGATATACTGCAGAATATTTTGTGCCTGTGGTGACTGAATCCTGCCTTTAGAGAGGACAGAGCACACACATGAGCACACACACGCTATCACATAAGGTGTCGCTCAAATTGCTCAGCTCTCATTTCCTCTTCGTCACTCTCACTTGACTTCCCTTGGCACACTGGACAGGAAATGTGTCAGACTCAACACTCTAGATTTTTATAGCATGGCACAGTGTGGTGCGGTCACAAACAGATGGGGACAGCTTGAAGCCGTTCTACGAAAATATGTTGAGATAAGCGACAAGGCATCCTCTGTAATTACTCTTAGCCAGAATCAATAACCACTGGCAGGGCAGGAAGCCAGCCACTCTTGCTAAAAGGAGGGGACCTCAAACATACTCGATTGAGTGAGGAGGTTGTGCACTTATCTTTAGCTTTACCCGATGGGTTCAGTCAGACTAGCCTGTAACTACTTAAAGGGGATTATAATGAAGTAAAGGCAGGTGGTTGATGGTGCATCGGTTAAGTTACATCATCTGTAAGGTGACAGCAAAGCTTGCTATCTAGAATACACAACAGATATCTGATAAACATTGCCATGACAAAAGACCAAGGTTTGCTTTTCGGTCAGAATAAAAGCTATCATAAGTCATAATTATAACATGAAATAGCTTAGATATCTAAACAAAACTGTTCTGATAAAAGCTCCCAAAACATCTTACTTATTTTCACCTAGTAAAAAAACATACATTTGCAAAGAGCCCTACATCTTTAATGTGAGAGTTTTTCAAAGGGTAATTATTTTAAGGGTACTAAAAGCTATAATAATAACTGTAACATCTGCTTGTATTCCTGTTTTAGTTTGTGTTGTGGTTACCTGCATCTCTGTTGTGGTTACCGTTGCTCTTCAATTGAGGCCACTTGAATTTGAGCTGCAGCTATTTAATTAGATTAGATTTTATGAGATTAGATTTAACTTTATTTAATCCCATTGGAAAAACTTCCTCATGAAATTGGAATTCAGCAGCAGTTTAGTATTACAGATTTTTGGATATATGAAAAGGATATATCTAAACAAGAAATGAAAATAAATATAAATAAAATAGAAGTAAAAATGTGTGGCCACTGCCTTCTCCCCTCCTCTGTCTTCCTGTTATAATACTGCCACACTGGACACGAATTCGCAAAGACGTGCGTTGAGATTACATACAAAGTCAATGCAACGATGCGTTTGGATGCAGATTCATCCGGGCAGCGCGTTGGGTGCGTTTGGCATGGCGCATATGGAGCGTCTGGCGGGTTTGGGGCGTCAAACACCTCTACGCTCGAGTTGCATATATTGAACTTTCGACGCAAATTCGCGTGACGCTGTGCCACGCCAGCCAACCAGCTTTGTCATTCCCCCGACGTCGTTGATTTGATGACATGTGACGCTGCTGAGCATGCCACTTGCTCCGGCTCAAACCCCGCCGAAAGATGGAGTAGAGGTTGATCTGCGCTGTTTGCCATCATCCGAAGCTATATGATACGCCAAAAAAAAAAAAAAAAAAAAAAAGTCACTGGGGAGACAGGTTTTGAAGGTAAGTTCTGTAAATATTCGTTTCCAGCTGGATTTGCCTGCACGGGTCATCACTGATTCCGACTGGCTCCGGCTCTCTACTCTGCCTGTGCAGTGACGGGCATCAGCACGTCGCCCCTCAGCTTGTCGAAATGGTCCAGTTCAGCCTCAGGCGTTACACGCGACGCATCACAGGCACTATGCGCTTTTAAATTTGCCAATTCACATCAGGTGTGGCCGTGGCATTACTAGATTTGTGTATCAGGAGACAATAGATTTAGGCAAAATCCCTGAAGTGAAGTTGTAGGCTGTAAAATAACAGTTTAGGGGGACACTTACTGCTCCATCTGTTGTTACAGCAGCAAATACAGTGGAGGAGTATGGAGCCCAGGCAACATCACCAACAGCTGCATTCAGGTCAAAGGTGAACATAGGTGTGCTGAAAAAAAGACATAAGAGGTCAGACTGTGACTTAAACATTGATTTAATGATTCAAGGACTTAAAAAAAACACATCACCTGAAGTTTTCATCAGAGTCAGTGACCTTGACTACAACTTATACTGTTGCTCAATCCATCTGCATTACATCCATATACATCCATCTATCCCACTGTCATGGGATGATCAATTTCTAACAGGTTTTAAGAGATGAAAACCTTCTTAACGATGTCATTTTTGGTAATCAGTCACAATTTGTCAAGGCATGACGCTTCTTCAAGGCCTGGCTGGGATTACAGGTGGAGATGAAACAGAAGGCTCCTGCACACTGTTTCCTCACATTATTAACTTGTGAAAGCCCACTGGAAGCGAGATGAAGGAAAGAAATATGAAACCAGGCACTTACAGGCCGTTTTTAGATAATAAGTGTTGAGTGTGTGCACACGCAAGAGAGAGACCAGGAGCTGCTCTCTTTTCTAGAGGTTCAAGCTTGGTTGCTGGAAAAGAGTAACATATTAGGACAAAATTTAAACTGTGCATTGTTTACTGTGGCAAAGGCAAGACCTCATTGCTAAACAGACACGTAGAACAACCTTGTATGTCTATTTGGGTGTTGTTTTAGTGTTTATCCTCTATATACTTTTTTGAGCTGCATTCAGACTAAGGCTACAATATGTCCACATGTTGGCAGGTATTTTTAAATAAGCAGCTTTTGTGCCTTTTGGCCTTCTGTCCACACTTAAATGGCATTTTAGGTCACTAAAAGGGAAAAATTTGGCAAACTCCCATGATGGTGAAGATTTTCAAAAACTTGGTTTAGGGTGTCATTGTGTGGACAGGGAAAATGTTTTGAGCCTACAATGTCACAATCTGTGCTGACCTCTCCTTATGGTTATGTCAAACTATGTTGCATTATCACTGTTGTTTACATGTGCTGCAGTGGACAAAAATAAACATATATAGTGCTTTTCTAGTCAGACTACTCAAAGCACTTAAACACCACAGGTCACAACTACCCATTCACACCCATTCACTCTGATGGTTCTAAGTTTCTATATTAGTTTTCTATCACTATTTGCTAACACATAATCACCCTTTCATACCCATTTACATGTCACTGACACAGCAGTGGAAGCAGCTTGGAGTGAAGAGTCTTGCCCAAGGGCACACTGGCATGTGACAGTTTTAGCTGGACTTGAACCCAGACTAAATCAATGCTGCCCAAATTATTGTCAAACTATAGATATATAAGGTGATGCTGACTGGACTATTACATGTGGACACATATTTGTGCAAAAAATGAATGTGTGTGGTAAGCATTAATTTTTGAAAACAGAGTACAAAACCCTCTGTCTTCAAAAATCCTGCCCATGGTAGTACATAGCCTATAACCATTATGCTTCTTCTGACTCATTCAAAGACATTTTCTATGACATTAGAGGATGAAGTAAACCTGTCAGTTTAAGAGGTGGTAACAGAGGTATTTCAACATGTCCTATCTGAACATGATGCAAGGGAGCATTAGCTCACTTGACAAATAATTCAATTGCATTGTCCCACCATTTTTAATCAACACTCTGCTTACTAAATTACTCAACAAGACAAACCCCCACGGGTCTCATTTTCCCGCTTGTAAATCAAAAACACTTGATCTACTGCTTTAAACATGCTTAAAAATCACTGTGTGTGCTTGTCGAACTGTGTGTGTGCTTGTCGAACTGTGTGTGTATTTGGAGCCAATCTGCAACTTTTGTGAGCATCCAAAATCGGCACGGGAGCCACGAGTGAGAGGACAGCAGGAAGTGACGCCTTTCACAAAGATTGGTATAGATGCTAACAGCTTTGGTGGTGGTGTTATCAGATATTTCTTTTTTAAATGAAAAACAAATAACAACAATGAAAGCACCCTTTCATAGAAAGGATATCTGCTCCACTTCCAACATGTTTTGGAGACAGTTTATTCTACGAGGCGGCTTAAGTTTTGTGTATTACAAAATGGAGTTTTGTTTTAGTAGCTCCTGCCTACTCCATTGATTCAATTGGCCTGTAATGATGGTGATGGGTGTGGGTGTGCTTTTGAAAGGTTCTGCTAATTCCCAAACATTTTCCATGGGCTGTTGCTGAGATGGACTAGTGTAATATGCTGGACGGTCATCTGGTGTGCTAAGTTATGTGGTCACAGCAAGTGAGCTGCAATTTTAAGGCTCAACGTTAAAGAGGTAATAATACCTGAGTGCCGGATGATTATATTGTTCAAATGACTATTAACTTTTCTTTGTTTTACCATGACTGTATCTAACACATATGCAAACATAATTGAGGTGGCCCACCCAAGTACTGAAACAATGTGGTAAGCACTGTATTGTGACAGTGGACCTGCTCTACTGCAATGTTCAGATGCATTGCAAAATAGGCTGTTGTCTTCAAATCTTTAGAGGGCATTGGTTTACACTTTCCTGATATGCCCGAAGGGTGCTTCAATACTATACAGCCTTGGTTTCTAACTTGGGGTCCAGACTCTGTTAGCTTTGAGATTGTCAAAGTTTAGCTTATATTGTCTACACTTAACCAGCAAAAACACACTAAGGGCTTACTTTCTTAAAAGCTCATTGCACATGATTGTGTGTAAGCTCGTTCGGTCTTTATTTTACCTGTGAAACATAAAGTAACAAAGTGTTTATTTTTCAAAGCCATGTATCAAATTTTTCTAATGTAGATTCTAAGGGGCTGAAGTAAGTGGCTCGATTGGAAAACCACTGCTATACAATACATATTTTACTTGTCCATCTGGGCAACAGCCCATAGAACGTGTTTAGGGAGGGCAGAATCTTTTGAATACATATCCAGTGGTGAATGAATCGTTGTTCTGTCAACGACATTCTCTTCATGCCAATCTGATGATGAAGTAGATGAGTGCTGCTGCTGAGGAATAAAGCTCACAGTGCAAGCTAGTTTGTACATCACGCTCATGCCGAAACCTGACAGAAGAGACATGCATTCATTTTTTCCATTAGGAAATCTTTGCACATTGTTCTGTGTTCTTCTTTCATGGGGGAATGTTGTCCAGTTTTGATACAACTGCTATTACAGATGGTGGCATCTATGCTAATCTCCAGACAAGCAGCGATTGTTTACAGTCTGACAGTGTTGTCTCTCTCTGTTGTAACCCCTGTATCTGCTGCTTCTTTTCCCTTAAAGGAGGCAGACTAAGCAGTGCCTCTGCATGAATGATAGATCTGCCAAACTGCAGACATGTAATCTGGCAGATCTGGCTGCAAGGTTAGACAATATTTTTTTATTTCTATAACAACCTGCTGTACACATGTACGGTTGCACTAATGATGGACACACTAAGTTATTGATTAAAAAAAGGTTGGCATGAGTTTTATAGCAGTTTGTATTTTCTGCGTGAAATTGGCCTTGATAAGTTGGGTGAAAACTGAGAAACAATTGGTATGTATGTTTAATACACCAAATATCTCTGATTGATTATGACCAATGTTTACAATGGTGGATAGCCAACCTGAGCCTGTTAATTAATTACACACACACTGTGACAGGCATAAAAGTCAGAAACCAGCCACAAAAAGCATTAACTCTGTCCTCCAAGTGAGAGTGTTTTACGATAGGGGGACAAGGCACATTCTGTAAATCCATCCAGAGCCGTTAGGATTAACAATCATGACTGTATGTTTGACTTTGGATAAAGTGTAAATTTATAAAATGATTAATTGTCTGGTAGGAAAGCACGTCCCTCTCATGACTGCAAGCCTCTCCGCTCGATGAGAACTAGAGATGTGAATTTATAAGATTTTATTGATACCAGTGTTATTAACAATTCTGCTTACTGAACCAAATTCTTTAGCAATTCCTTTATTGAATGCTGTTAATTTTCTCTGTGGGAAAAAGTTGGCTTTATAGGTTTACGGTGGCAACAATGTCTAACGCATGACACTTGTGATATTCACTGCTGTACTGCATATTTCAATGCTTCTTCTCGTTGCTGTTGTTTCCACTTACTGAAAGTTGCATAGTAAGTAATATTGGTTCAAAACTAAGACAGAATTTTGACCACTTCTGCTCCTGTCTGCCATGATTTTTGACTTCTTTATTAGCATTTTCGCTCACTGCCTCTATTGACAACATGGCATCACTGCAAAGTATGCAGAGCCAAGCGGAAGGAACTGATAAGGGAACTGATAAGAAAAAAGACAAATAATATTGTTTCTTTGCTATCATTTCTCATCTGAAATTGGTTTCTGGTGCACATCCCGAGTGAGAATTGCTTAAATTTGTGACAGCGTCATTGTTGTATTGCCCTCAAAGTAAAGTAGATGCTTTTAGTGTAAAATCTCACCAGACTGTGGGCAGAGCTTGTGGAAGTTTTCCTGTCAAACTTTCAGGGAAGCATTATGGGGATACAATTGATAATTCTTGAAAACCATGTGTCTCATAATGGGCAGATAATTATTATCATTATTCAGTCAAACTGCCTTTGCTGACAAGAAGTGGGAGGCAAAGTCGGATGGGAAAATTATGTCTGGTCCATAATAATTATAAGGAGGTTATAACAACTAAAGACTAAATTTAATATTATGAGAGATTACAATAAGGATTATATCCCCTTCAGCTGATGAACATAGACGCTTGAACATCGCACAAATAAAGTAAAGTTGTATTTGGTTTTCTGTAACTACTCGAAAACAAAGAGTCATGACCTCCTTCTTTTATTCCAGCACTATAACTTTAAGTGATAATATTGTTTCCCACTTATTTGACAGCAGCAACATCAATAAGTTGTGAGGACTACTGAAACTATAATAGTCAGCAGCAGGGTCAAGATGTTTACTGGATGTTTGCAGCTCATTTTTTGACGACAATATCTCAAGAATGCTCTGCAGAATTTTCTTGTAGCACCACAAACATATTCACAATGACTCAAGATTGAACGTACGAGTTTACAATCTCCTGTCAACAACTGTAGTTTTTGGGTCTTGTGTTCATCTCCTGCTTGAGAGTGCCTTATCTTAAGATAGCTTTCACTGCTGTCTTTTTTTCTAAAATTTGCAATAATTGATTCAAGAATAAACTTAATGAACTTTGGGGGTACAACGCCAAGTACATATGTGACTCCAAATCTTGCACCAGCACATGCACCAGCAAAGACATAGGATTTCTACCTCCCACATTTCTGCATCAAAAGTCTATGTTGGAAACATAATGCGTCCCAGTTGTCCATCTGCAAGCCCAGGCCATTCTTGTGAGTCTAATAAATTCCTCAAATTTTGCAGTTTCCACAAATACCGACTCTGACTCTAAAGGCTCTTTTCCACTAGCACGCCTTGGCCCTACTCTACTCAGCCCTACTCGATTTGCAGCGTGTTTCCACTGGCCTGGTACCTCCTAAAACAAGCTAGTTTTAGTACCTACTCCGCTCTGGTTCCAAGCGAGCAGAGTCGATACTAAAAGACGACGTCACCGACTGCCGGCTACTGATCGGTCAGACAATGTCGTCCTCGATGAGTCATGAGCGCGATGACCTCGCATGTTAGCGGGAGCTACTGTTAGCTTACCCTCATACGTCTTTTCTTTGCAGCTCGATTGCTCTCGTTCTCGGCTTCCTTCTGTTGTATAGCTTCCAAAACTCTCCTGTGCTTTTCAAGGGGTATTTCTTCTTGCCACCTGCAGCCTTCTTCTGCTTTCCTTTTTACTCGGTTTGTGACAAAAAGCCACAGATTGTTGCGTCGCGCTCAAAATGACGTCACTGCAGAGCCGCTCAGCGACACAGCACCCCGTTGGGCAGGCGACTGGGGCTAATGGAAAAGCAGCACAAGGCGAGTAGAGTAGAGCCAGGTAGAGTCGAGTAGAGTAGAGTAGGGCTAATGGAAAAGGGCCTTTAGATAAACTTACTGGGTCTTATGTTCATCTGTGGCTTCTGAATGTTATATCTCAAGTATGCTTCAAGGGGTTGTCCACTCTGACTCTAACATGATACACCCGATAGTGCTTTTCCACATACCCTTCTCTAGTCTATCTGGAAATCACCCAGTGGATTGTCTTTCTTTTAGACCGTAGAACTTTTCAAAACAAAACTTGGAAGGTGGTGAGGCAAACAATCACTATTGCAGGTCTGCAGTCCATTCTCCCTTTTTGAATGCTGATTATTTCAGTCTTTTCTGATCAGGAGAGTTTCATCTTACAGCCTTGCAAGATGGATCCGACTTGATGACAAACATGAAATCTGATGAATCCAGCGGCTATGCAGAGTTACACTGACTCAGAATAAAGCCACTGCATTTTGAGGGCACATGGTAACTGCAGAACCACTCAACATATTACAGAAGCATGAATCACACCACTGTGTTTTCACTGTTTGCCGGTTGTATTCCTTGGAAAGGACAAAACTGTCAGGCTGTAGTTCATATTTTTCTATAATGAGAATATTTTAGAGCTGGAAAACAACAGAATTGATCATGACTTTTTCAAAATGCAGTTTTTAAGGTAAATTCAACAATAATTATGTGGTTTCACCCTTTAACTCTTATCAGTGGTCTTACTTGATGGTATGGTCCCAGATCTTCACTGTCCAGTCTGAACTACATGAGATGAAAACATCTGGGTGAAAATGGTTCCACTTCACAGTGTCCACTGCCATGCTGTGAGCAACATAGGTCTCCAGGAACTGGCTTGAGTAAGTCTTGGAGCACTAAAAATGATAAATAAACAAACGGCTTTTAGCATATAGTGCTTATTATGCAGCAAAACATGGTAACAATGACTCAGATGTACAATAAATATTTGAATCATTTCAACGTTAAGACATCAGTATTTCCCAAGCCAAGCAGACATCTCAAGGTACACTACAATACTACAATACAACTGAGCAGCTACACCCAGTGTTAAAATTAAGCAAATGCAGGGGCATAAAGTTCTGGGATTGACTGTGAAAACACTTGCAATCAGACAGACATGGTATAAGAATGGCATAAAGCCAGCTCAGACAGAGAGAGAGAGAGCAGCGAGAAAGTGTTAGAGAGATAGTGAGGGAGGAACTTGGTGTGCTAAATCCCCTTTTAGCTTAACTATGAGCTGGTCTTGGCCTGAGCCAGCCCAAACTGAAATCTTTATCAAAATGAATGTTTTAAGGCTAACCTTAAAGGTAGAAAGGTGCCTGCCCCTTGAACCGTGGTTGGAAAATGATCCCAGCCAAGAGCACGAAAACTGAAGGTTCTACCTCCCATAGAGACTGATGGTACCATGAGCAGGCCAGCATTTAAGGAGCATAACATTCAAGAGGAGTTTCATGACACTTAAAGCTCTTTAACATAAACTGATGGAGGGAGCTTTATAAGAGAGAAAAAGAATCTTGAATTCTATTCGAGATTTTATGGGTGGCCAGTGCAGAGAGGCTAATACAGGAGTCATCGTGTCTCTTCTCCTTGTTCTTAGTCAGCATCTGTGCAGCAGTATTTTGAACCAACCGAAGAGTCTTGAGCGACTTGCAGGAACAGCCCATTAAAAGAGAATAACAGCAATCAAATCTAGAGGTAACAAAAGCATGGACTAGCTTTTCAGCATTGCTGTGAGACAGGATAGGCCTGATTTTTGCAATGTTACAAAGGTGAAAAAAAGCTGTTCTTGAAATTTGTTGTATGGGGTAGTTGAAAGACAAATCCTGATCAAATAGTAACCCAAGATTTCTAACAGTTGTGCTTAGTGCCAGGCTAATGCCATTTTATCCATTCTATCATTAGAAAAGGTTTCTCTAAGGTGCATAATAGCCTTTGTCTTGTCTGCATAAGAAGGAGAAAAAAATGATTTCTCCTGGATTCTACATCCTTTAGACATACTTCTAGTTTGGATAACTGATTTATTCACCCGGCTTCTCTGATACCAACAGTTGAGTATCATCAGTGTAACAATGAAAATAATAGTTTTTCCTCATGACATCACCAAGGGAAAGCACATATAAGGAGAAAATAATTTGATCTAGAAAAGAACCTTAGGCAACTCTGTCACTGACTTTAGAGTACACAGAAGACTTATTGTTGACATGCACAAACTAGATTGGTCAGATAAGTAGGACTTGAACTAATTTAAAACAGTCCCTGTAATTGAGAGTTAATCTTCTAATCTCTGTAGAAGAACATTATGATCTATGGTGTCAAAAGATGCACTGAGATCTGGCAAGACAAGTACAGAGAGAAGTCCACTATCTAAAGCTAAGAGTAAATCATTTGCTACTTTAACCAGGGCAGTCTCTGTGCGGTGGTGAGCTCAAAATCCTGGCGGAGACTCCTCAAACAAGCTGTTCTTTTATTGGAAAGTAGACTGTTGTCACAATTTTGTATAATGATGCATTCATTAAATCATCTGAATATATTTATAAAAAAGGGCAGTGCACCACCTCAGATTTAAGACCTGTCAGAAGTACAATTAGGTATTTTATACTTTATGGATAAAAGCCCATTAAATTAAATATCAAATTTAAGAGCTTCATACACTTTGAAGGTTCTGCAATAACCCTGAGGTTTTCTGACCACCATGGTTGGCCTATGCCTCATTGACTATGTGGGTGATGTCAATCATACTTTCTGTTGAACTCTTTCATTTGGTTTAACTTCACCAAGTCCCAGCGATATTAACAAAACATAAGTGCAGACACTGTACCTGTTCATCATGATTTGATACTAAGAGAAATCCAAACAATCTGTTGTTGCAGGAGAAAAAGCAAGGTCAATCACACATCGCCATATTCTGTCTCCCATGGATCAAAAGCAATAATATTAGACTCTTCTAACAAGCATAGCAGAAGTCCTCATGACTGGAAAACAGATTAGATATAAAATCAATAAGACGTGACTTGAGTTTAATTCGAAAGTTACTCCTTCAAATCAGGTGCTGATAGAAAAGTCTTCCGGAGCTGTCACTGATAGAAAACTGAAAAAGACCAAGCTCAAGTTTTATCCCCATAAGAGTAATGTCATCTCCTGTGGTTCACTGTTGAATTACCTTATAAATTTCCACCGTTTCCCTGCAACTGACAGAAAAGTGTTAAAAAAGCAGCAATAGGTCAGCAGAGTCAGATTGAGGGGATAAATTAGGGGTGCAGTCCAAAATAAATCATCTAGATGGTTGATGGGGACAGCTGTTGCTCTTAAAGCACTGACAGCTTGATTGTTGACCAGCATCAGGGTGGAGATTATCAATCAAAGCCCTCCTGAGGCCTCTATGGTGCTGCACCTTGATGTGACAGACAACATATTTCTTCACATGTTCGAGGTGTCTGACCATACACACCATATGTGCTTGTGTTCCTAAACAGACAGCACACACAAACCTGTATGACAGACGTCAATAGGAGATAAAAATCAGTATGTGGTCTCCATGTGCCCACGATATTAATTGTGTTCTGGGCCAAAATGTCACCAGCGTGCAATAAAACGCTCTAAGATAAAACAAGACAAAGTTTTTCAGACACAGACTTCAGGATATACTGAGTTATAACAATTTTAAGTTGTATTCACTAAAAAGTAAGGATGGGCACTTTCAAGCAACTGTTGCCATACAAAACCAATATAGACCAATGTTTTCACCACTCGGCATCCCGGCTGGATCAGGTTGTAATCATGGTTTTGTTTATTGTAAGATCAGCTGAATTTCGTCAAATCAGCTATAGTACTGGGGGAAAAAAGTAACCAGATCCGACTTGACTTATCCGACTTGAGGGAGAAACATCATTAGGTGAGCATAAGGTAATATGAAATCACAATATAAAACTCAAAGCCTCCATCATAATACCTTTGGACTGTAATGACTCTGCACATATACAATTAACTTGTACAATTTTAAAACTGTAAATTCATCATTTCACCAATACGAGAATTATCATCTCTTATTTTACCCAATTAAGAATCAAAATATTGATGCATGTTTGAAGCCATGGATTGGCCTTTGTCTGCAAATATTTGCTAAAGTTTAGATTTTGATTAAAAACATTTTAATTTATTGAGAACATGATTTTTATATATACAAATACATTAATTCCCAGAACACCCAGTAACAAAGGAAAATGCATTTTTAATTATGTTGTTGTCTCTTTTAATCATAAAGAAGTTCAAATAATTATTGAAATATTATTAACCTGATAGATGGGCTATTGCCAATATCTGCACCAAACAAATACAGCTGACTTTTTCCACCTCTGTATGATATGCAGGTAACAACACATATGCTGCAAATTAAAAAAAAATGGCTCATGGACACATATTTGCCTCAAAGAAATATTGCACCTCCTGAAATATAAAAAGGGGTGAGGTTTATTTAAATTCTATTGAAACTGGGATCAATTGCTCACCCCTGCTCTATACTAAAAATCACATATTCCAAATCATAACATTATTGTTGTTGTTTCAGTTGTGGGTAACATAGAGAAACTTGATGATCTTCAGTGGGTAGTACTTTTCTGAAAGTTGCAAACTTATTTGTGCAATTTGAGCCTCACACAGGACTGTCTACATTTTAAGTTAATCACTAACCAATACCAGGTGTTAAGGACTAATATTTGTGTTCCTTTTAAGGTAAGGTAGTTTTTGTGTGGTATAGATAAATGGTATTAGAGATGACAGGATTATAGAAAGAATCCAACTGTTGACACCCTAACAGAGTTTGACCTGAGCCACCCAAAGCTTTTTGACAATCATATTTACATGTGGATGGATCACTGAAGTGTAGGACAAGTCTCCTTGGACCACCAAAATCCAGGACTTGATGGAGCGTGGAGTCATACCATAAAGAAGCAGTCCCTACACCTCCTGATGCTTCACTTTGACATCACTATCTTTTTAGACATTGCACCAGTCTAAAGTTTACTTAACAGTATTTTTTTTAATTTGGTGCAAAAAGATAAAAGTCTGAGTTCCCAATATCTCACAACCAAACACTTTATTGTGAGTTGTAAACATGCCTCAAGCACAAAGTCTGATCCAACTTAAATTGTGAGTGAGTCCTTTTTGGTTTAAAAAAATGTGTATTTTAATTCTGACTATAGATTAAGACATACTAACAGCAAAGAGAGAGGATTTATTAGTTTCTTTCTACTATTCTGGTAGCAAGGGAATGACAGAAAAAACAAAGAAAGCGGGAGGCTGGCCAAAAACAACCAGCTGTCTGATGTGGATGGAGAAAGCATCTGCTTAAGGAGACTCATTAAAGCCTTAATGTCAAGCCTGAGGCCCTCCAAACAAGCTGCACGGACAGACCAAAGTGCATAAGCACATTTCTTAACACACTCTATCAAGCTCAGCAGGATATCTGCAAGTGCACCAAACACTGAAATAGCTTCCATTTTACAGAGTAGGAAAGGGGTAGAGAGCAGAACTCAGAGATGATCACGGTGTGGAACTGGGAGACAGATTTTTGAAGAGAAAGTCAGTGCAGGGGTCATTGTTCACTTTTAGTGACACTGCCTTCAGCAGGATGTTACTTTTAGTATTTTGAAGTAGATTAAAATATATTTTACTAAAATGGTCAGTACATCAGGTACTTAAAATGCATGATTTTTTACTGTAGTTTTTAACTATATTTTATTTATCATACACTCCCTTTAATTGGAAGTCACTGAATCAATTTTAAGTTTCAGAAACTGAATCATACAGACGCCTGTTTGATACCATGGGGGACCAAATCAATCAGTCCATTCAACCTATCCGAGCTGACCTGAGCTGTGAGATGAGGTACACCATGAACCTGCTGCCAGCCTATCAAAGGGCCACATAGAGAGACAGACAACCATTCATGCTAACACTCATATCTAAGGGCAGTTTAGAGTCACCAGTTAACCTAATAAGCACCTTCCTGCTGTAAGGCACATGCACTAACCTGCTGCACCACTGTGCCAGAGTGATTTTTTGGTTTAAATAATTTTTTAAAAAACTTTGACACAATCTCTAAATTTAAAACACAAAAACCTGCCATGTGAATGTGACAACAGAAATAGATCAGGGTGTGAAACATGTTTAGAGGTGACATTCTGCATGTTTGAATCCATCAACCTACCTTGTGGATTTTCCCTTCCTCTGTGCCAACCAAGAAGAGATAGTCAATCTGTTTATGAAAGTCAAAAGATGTTCCGCAAGCTGTGGAATTAAAAGCAGATTAATTTGTGTCATAATTGTCATTGAAAACGTTTGCATTATATAAAGGGACAATACTTAGAATGAAAGACATTACCGATCTTTGCCTCTGGTTTAGTTTGCAGATCATCAGAGACAGTGCCGTCTGAAGACAGTCGGATTATGTCAGTACAAACCAGCTCATTCTGCAGGTGTGTAGCAAAGTGGTTAAGTGATTGACACATTATAATTTGTAAATCAAAAATATAATTACAGGCAAATGCAAAAAAGAACAGGAAAAAATAACTCCATTTGCAAAATAGAAATCCAATCATTAAAGTGTAAACAAAATCTTGCCATATGCATCCTTTCACGTTGCAACAGATGAGTTTTGTTTGAGAGCACAGCAAATTAGGAAATCACTTCAATTTCATTTTTTCTAACCTTGATAAGTGTCCAGGACACAACTCGGCCATCAGATGACACTGAATAAAAATTGTGGTTATTATCCATGTCATCATTCTGCCAGCGCACCTGAACAAAGAAAACAATAAATCAATCAATCACAGGAAAACAGTGAAACTATAACACTGGGCTGGGTCAAAACAATAGCTCAGGGAAATGCATTTGTTTGACAGATGTCCTAATATTTCAGCATATAAATATCTCATATCTATATATAAGATTTATTGTTGTGACTGACAAACAAAGTCCATCTAAACTCTTGAATATAAAAATTACACAAATATGTAAAAAGTGGGTGGACCTTTGTCAGGCAATCCTTGACAGTCCATCCATTTTTCCAAAAGTTGCAAAACATATTTCTGTAAATAGACTGTCACTTTTTTTTCCCTCCAAAGACAACTAAAAATAATTCAATTTCAGTTCCTTTTTGATTTCACTCATCAAACTAAAGAATACTTTATTATTTCTTAAACATGTAGTTATGAAGAGAGTTGAAAATGTAAACAACCTTAAAACATTAAAAAGTTGCAAATGTTTTCGTACTTTTCAGACAATGAAGGGGAGTTTCAGCAATTTTGGGAAATTAAACAAAAACTGTTGTGGAGAATTATGTGTCAGATCATGGAACTTCTGTTTTTGTTGCCATTGTATCAGCATGATTTCAAATTAATGGAATCATGTCCAGTTTTAGAATCATGATATTGTTACACCATTTATTCATTTACATCATACAGTCAGATTTTTATTGTGTATCACCATTCAGCTAAATATATAGCAAAACAATTTCTAGTACAAATTCTCTATCCCTATCTTGAACTCATCACTCCACCTCATTCCTTCCTCTCACCTGCCAAACAGGGTCTGTGTGCTTGCCAGTCTTAGCGGTGCTCTTATAAACAGGCTCTTGTCCCTCCACTTTAAGGTTATAAACGGCCACACAGCCATCATAGAAGCCTACTGCCGCCAGGTAGGAGTGCTGCTCATGGATGTCTAGACAAAGGACGCTTGAGTTGGAGGGATAGATGTACTCTGGGAAAGCCGAGTTCTTCAGTGAATAGAAGAGGAGCATGCCATGCCCCTGTTTGTTGAAGTTGTCTGGTGTGGAAGCAAGTAGAGGAGAGTAATAAAAAATCAAATATATTGTTTACTTCATAGAACAAAACATTTAAAAGACTAATTACTAATCATAGTTATCCTCCCTGCAACAGGATCACTGTGTCATATATTTGACCAGAAAAGCTCTTAAAAATCTGACTTTTGGATGTGAACTTACATGACCCCAGTCCCACAGCAAAAAGGTCCTGATATTTCTTATTCCTGTTGGGACAAATGCATCACTTGAGCCTTGAAATACTAGCAAAATAGGTGAAGTACAGGGATTATATTGTAGAAAAACAAGCAAACAAGGACAAAAGTAGCGCTATCAGTAACAGCTTTTATTAGAATAAGTAGCAACATCATTATAATTTGGTGGAAGGGTACCCAAGTTCTAAAGACAATATAATGTAAAGATAAAGCATATAACTTCTTGAATGTCTCCACGATAACATTTATAATTTAAAAATTCTATGCTTATTCATTTCTTTTTCTGTATTGTTTTAACTGTCATAATTTTACTCCACAGTAAACAGTGATGGGTGAAGTGAATCTATGCCTTTGAATTTATGCATTACAAGAAAAGTTTGTGTGTTTGTTTATGACTTAGAACAAATTAGACTGAAGTATGCAGAGACTACAACTATCTGCAGAGGAAAATATCATTGTCAAAAATAATGCTAATGATTGATATTTTGGTTCCACTGCCCCCTAGTTTCTAGACCCCCACCATTAAAAACGCATCTGAGGAGATGTTTAGCAGAATTGTTAAACAAACTCACCAGCAGAGGGCAGTGACACACAGTTTTCTGGCCTTGTCATATTGGAACTTCCACAGAGGGAGAATGGTACCCTGCTGGCCTCTTGACTCATCAGATGCATCTTCATAGTATTTGAACTCTGCCAGGGCAATAAAAGAAGATAAAAGGTGAAGAGTAATGGGCATTTATCATTTCTTGGGCTAATTTTCATGTTCTCATGGTAGTTGTCCTCTTAATTTGAATTTACCTTGTGTTGTTTCATCAAATGTGTTTTGGTTGATCATTCGCTCAAAGATCTTGGCTGCCTTGCTCACTTTTTTCATATCATCACTCTTTAACACAAAGAGAACATTTTGTATGAAACATTACACCAACCAATAATAAACACTGCTCCATATTATACCATATGACGAATAGTAAAACTGGGCTGTTTAACCTCAGGTATAGTCTGGTGTGGGAGTTAATGTGGCCTGCTACCCCGGCATTAAAATATTTTTTCTTTCTGCAATGCACAAACAAGTATTGTAGTTTGAATAAAACAATTAATCATTGAAAATATATAATGAGTTTGTGCATGCTAATTTATGGGTACAAACATTTGATCTATCCAGTTCTGTTTTTCTGTTATTCTACATTTATTTTTTTCCTAAGGTATTCACATACTCTACTCAAAAAAATTACATTAGTTGTTGGTGCTAACTCGAAAAATGCATAGAGTCTAAATGACACATTTTATTTTGTCCTACACCAGAAAAAAATTAAATGAATTTCTTGTGTATCAATGATGTTAAAAATGTACAAATAATATAAAGCATGATAAGAATAAAGTGTCTTATTTACAACTATATACAGCTGACATAAATTATAAGTAGCTTATAGCTAGCTATGCACACAAAAAAGTTATGAAAGACTTGCTGCAATATTCAGGCTTTTAGTCAGTGGGGAAATATACATATGCTGCTGAAAAATGTGTATACTTTTTATCTGAAAATTAATCTTATCCACTATGAATAACTCAGAGTCTTGTGATTTGCATACAGCAAATGTATATGTCTCAACATGGTATAATGCAACCCTTCAAAATGATCTTTGCTCAAATATCTAGAATGTAAAGTCAATTTAAAAAAGGTATAATATCTTTGATTGTTACAAACCTGTACTCAGTCTAAAAATGACTTTGGAATTCTTTACTAACAAACCCACAAATCTAAATTTCTCTGAAGTTGCTGAAGATGATAACAAAGTAAGTACTAAGTTCACCTGAGTTTCCACCAGCACCATCTTTTTCTTGCTTTTATCACTCTCTGTCTTCGTCTGTGTGGTTTTCTGCTTCTCTTTATTCCTTTCTTGTTTCTGCAGCTCCTTCACATAAGCATCATAGATCTCCCACTGTAAAGGGAATAGAAATATTACAGTTGGCTCTTGTAACAGCATAAATATGTATATAGTGAAGCCCAGGCCTCTTTGAGAAAAGTCAGAAAAGTGGTACCTGATTAGCTGTGTCAGAGAAGCTGCAGCGTGGAGGAGGTTCAGTCTGACAGTGTCTATCCTGCAAGAAAATGAGAATGACTTTCACCAAACAGTGGAGGGAGTAGACTATGAATATTTCATTCTTCACACATCAATAGTACCAGTGCTATACCATCTTGGTTTATCCTCATTTTATAAAAGCAAGCATTTTAGCTAATGTGTCAAGAAGACATATGGTCAAGATATAAGATGTTTCCTTCTCACCCTTAGAGGGTTATTGAGGGTCTGGGACACCCTCTCGCTGAAGTTAAACTGGTTTGTAAGTTTTGGCTCCTTCTTGTCAGTTTTGGAGGCAGCACTATCAGGCCTGTCCTCTTCTCCAGCTTCCTCTGCCTCCCCTCCATCCTCTACAGGTGTTGCCTGTGAGATACCAGTATTAGAAAAAAAAACAAAATCACTTTCTTTTGAGGGAATAGTATTCAATATGATCCTGTCATTTCTTGTAGAAATGTGCATATCTCTAAAACATGACTGGTGACAAAACCTTACCGGGGTTTCTGGTTTCTCTTCATCAGGTTTTTCTTCAGCATCAGCTGTCACAGTCTCTGGAAATTCAATCATATTGAATCATGGTTTGATTGGTGAAAGGCAGAACAGACTGCTTGTTTTTCATGTAAATCATGAACATGTGTTTTTTAAAAGGAACCCTGCATTTTATAACATGTTGACAAATTTAGCTAATATTTTTGTATGTTTTATGTACAGTTGTAGGAAAAAGTATGTGCACCTGGATGTTCTACAGCACTACTGGCAAAATATTCTGTGGACAGATGAAACCAAATTTGAGTTGTTTGGAAGGACCACACAATGCTATGTGTGGAGAAAAAAAAGGCACAGCACACCAACATCAAGACCTCATCCCTATTGTGAAATATGGTGGAGGGAGCATTATGGTTTGGGGCTGCTTTGCTGCCTCAGGGCCTGGACGGATTGCTGTCATCAACGGAGAAAATAAATTCCCAAGTTTATCAAGACATTTTGCAGGAAAACTTTAGACCATCTGTCCACCAACTGAAGCTCAGCAGAGGATGGGTGATGCAACAGGAAAGGACCCAAAGCATAGAAGTAAACCAACAATGGAAAGGCTTCAACAGAAGAAAATATGGCTTCTGGGGTGGCCCAGTCAGAGTCCTGACCTCAACCCAATTGAGGTGAGGTCTGAACTACAACTACAGGAAACGTTTGGTTGAGGTTATTGCTGCCAAAGGAGGGTCAACCAGTTATTAAATCCAAAGGTTCACATACTTTTTCCACCCTGCACTGTGACTGTTTACATAGTGTTTCGAATAAAAACTTTTAACTTTTGTGCTGTACTAGTTTAAGCAGACTGTGTTTGTCTTGTGATGTGACTTAGATGAAGATCAGAACATATTTTATGACCAATTTAAGCAGAAATCCAAGTAATCCCAAAGGGTTACTTTTTCCTGCAGCTGTATGTTAAAAAATAAAATAACTAATTTTTTTTTATTATAATTCACATGTAGGCTACCGCTGTAGCTCTATAAACAATGGGTAGATGTCAAATGGTTGCACTGCTCTTAATATCACACCTTCTTTTGTAGGCGTTCAGTAAAGAGGACAGTGAAAATGGATTGTTACTCAGATAGAGATTAGTGCAATTTAAAAGATGTGTGATGGCATGGCATGCTGACAGTGGTTAAAAAAATCTCAAATTGCAGAAATGTAGTGTGTCGTTGAACAACATGCTTACAAGAAGTAATAATGCTGATCTCATAAGATCAGTTTGTCTCAGTATATGGGGTTCCTTTTATGGCACACTACTAAAGTGACATCTTGTGGCACTAATTATGAACTACACCTATGAAGGAAATGAGCGACACCAGCCCAACAACACAGGAGTTACAGGCCAGAAACACAAACGCCTGGACTTTCATGCCATGTCAGCAGCCCCAGAGGCCGAATGCCCACGTGCTGCTCAACACTGATGAAGAATTAGTGCAAAAGGAGCCCTGACCAAGAAATAAGTGCATCATTTTTCAGGGGGCTATCTTTTCTTCATTCTGTTATTTTTGGAGGGGTTGGTATTATATTCTTATTTTTAAGGTACTGAATGTTTTATTTTCAAAGGCAGTTTGAAACAAACACACAAATAATTTAAACAATTTAACTTTTCTTGTTATTATCACTGTTCAAAAATTGTAAGAAATTATCTATTTATCAGTACCCCGTAAAAAGTACTAATACCATTTAATTTAAAGGGACTGTGAGGAGAATCTGTTTCCGGCGACATAAAGACTCTGCTACCCATGAGCACACACAGCAACTGTCGTAATGCTGCGTTCCAGTAACCTCGGAACTGGGAGTGACATCATCTCTGACTTATCGGCGTTCCAGTTGAAGTCGGAAAAAACATGCCGATCTACCAGGCTGTTGTTAGCTGTTGTTAGCACGCCCTGTGTTGTTGTATGAAGAATGTGATTATCACTATGGCAGCATTTTTGTAAATATAAGTCTAACAATACTATGTACAGCTGATCTAGAGCAACACACCCCAGTCAGAAGTGCAAATAAATTGATTATTACAGGAGCTAAATAACTGTTCACACTGGGGGCATCCATCTTCAATTTTCAACTTCGGGGTGGCAAGGTTTCACTGAGTTCCCAGTAGGAAATTCTGACTACGGGGAATGTTCCAGTTACAGTTTCCTACTCGGAACCCAGAAATTCCTACTTCAGACTACAATTTGGATGCACCACAAGTCAAAGCATGCGTTTGTTGTGATGCTAATGAATTCAACTCGGACCTTCCTGAGAACTCTGCATTGTTTTACAACTTCTTTTTTCAACAACTTACAGGATTTCATTTCATTTTTTCATTTAACCTTTATTTAAATCTCGAGGAATCATTGAGGGAGAGCCCTCATTTACAATGATGTCGAGAGCACAACAACAATATAAAATCACAAGAAAAACAGCCAATAAACAACTGATAAAACACCATTAAAAGCAGTTACACTCAAAGGTACAGTAGTTGATAATCATAGTTTTAAACTGACCAATAGAAATCATTTTGTTGAGTTTCAGTGTATGTTGCAAGATGTTCCAGGAGGATGCTGCAGAGGAACTAAAAGCAGCTTTACCAAACTCAGTTTTAGTCCGGGGAACATCAAGCATCAGAAAATCTGTTGAACGTGTGGAATACTTATTATTTGACCAGTTCAATAAAGTGCTGAGGTATGGTGGCATGTTGCCATTCAAAACTTTATAAATAAACAGCAGCCAATGCTTTTGTCTTCTTACAGGTAAAGGTGCCCACCCCACTTTCTCATATAAGACACAGTGATGGGTGGAGTAACTTGAACCGGTGATGAATCTAAGTGCAGAGTGATAAACAGCGTCCAAAGAAGTGAGAGTAGAGGCAGAAGCATTTCTGTAGATAACATCACTGTAATCTAAGACAGATAAAAACACAGCCTCAATGATCTGTTTCCTACAAAGCAAAGGAAAATTTAATTTGTTTCTGTATAGGTACCCAATTTTCTGATTCAGTTTACTTGCTAGAGTGTTGACATGGAATTTAAATGTTAGTTTCTGATCCAGCCAGATGCCCAGATATTTATATTCAGAAACCCTTTCAATGTTGTGTCCTGTTAAAGTGGTGATGTGATGTAAGCGGTCATCTGTAATATTACTGGATCTTGAGAGTATCATGCATTTGGTCTTGTCTGCATTAAGAACTAATTTCAGATTGAAGAGTGAATGTTGTAGTCTGTATGCAAAGCGACGAGGTAATGTATCTCTTTCTAGTTACGTAGTGGTAGTTTTTGATGTGTGACAACAAGCATTTTTTGGAAAACTTAGTATCGTAGTTTTGTAGCCAGCTATATATTGCTACTTACAGCCCGGTGCTCTAAGACGTGTCCGAATAATATAAATTTGCTCTAGTTTTAATTGTCTTGTTCCCGAAGTTGAGTATCCAGGCCAGTCCAGCCCTGTCCAACCCGACCGGAAGGCTAAGGAATAGCATTTATAGATAACCTATTTTGATGCTATAAAACTCATCTTAAAGTGTGTATTTCAATCAGGCATATATCTAAAAGTGAGACTTTTTTGTAATTACTTAGAAACTCCTCACAGTCCCTTTAATGCTTATCATCAAAAGCATGAAAACTAATTACTTTAAGTTACTCCTTACTTTACACCTTTTCATAAAACTGATCTATGATGATACCAAAGTAGTTTGGTAGCATATCTGGGGGTTGTTGATATGGTTTTGCTTTGCATTATGGGGTTTTAACTTGCACTTGCACATGTAATGACCAGCTGTATTAATGGGTAGTGGCTTTCCGAAGTGTACCTGAGCCCACATGGTAATACGCTTCAAATAATAGAGTTGTTTTTTAATGCAGAGATGCCTGCAGGATCAAAGGTCATGGGCATCCAATGTTGGTTTTCAGCCTAGCCACTCCCATGCAGAGATTTTTCCAGATTCTCTGTGTTTTTTACGTTACAGATCGTATACAATGAAACTCCTTGCAGTTGCGTATCAAGAAAAATAGTTCTTTAACTGGTAAGCTCTTTGCTCACACAGTTGTTCACTATGTTGTTAACTTTGCCCCACCCTTGCTTTTGAGCAATGGACATTTCAAGGATACCCCTTTTATATCCAGTCATGACACTTATCTGTTTCCAGTTAACCTGTGGAATGTTCCAAACATGTTGATTTTTTAGGTATATTGTTGTCCTTGTCCTGGCTTTTTTGGAATTTGTTGCAGACTTCAAATTCAAAATGAGTCAATACTTGCAAAAAAATAATAATGAAGTTCAGAGGTTTAAACATTAAACATCTTGTCTTTGTGGTGTTTTCAGTTTAATTCGAATTGTTTTTATTTAGGTTTTACACAACGTGTAACTTTGATTAGTAACTGTGATATTGCTGATTTAGTCGTAATTCCCTACTTAACCCTTTGACTTCCAGCTGAACTGTTGAGCAAATAAACATAATTTTGAGAAATATTAAAATATTAAAACAACAACAACAAAAAAAAACATTGTTTCACCAATGTTCCAGGGGACAGAAAAAAACTGAAAGCAGACACAAAAACTGCTATTTTCTTTGTGAAGAATTTACTGGTTTAAAAAGCTAACAATTGATCATGACTAGCAATCCAAAATACCTTAAAATTAATAATATTGACTCAACTAATACAAATAACAATGATTTGATAGCTGCTGTTTAAAAAGTAGAGCTCTGTTATTTATCAAAAATGTTATATTCAATAGGCAGTCTCAGTATCATCTATTTTAAGTTATTTTTGATAGCTATTTTATTTACTAACATTTCTGCCTTATACCTTTGAGTTCCACACAAAGAAAATACCTGTTTTTTTGTTGTAGTTGATTTTCTGTTCCCTGAAATGTTAACAGAATCAAACAATGATTTGAATTGATCTTATTTTTAAAACATTTTGTATCCCTGAATTTATTGATGACCTCTGCCAAACAGTTGAGCTGGTAGTTAAAGGGTTAAACTAATTACTCAAATAAAAACAGCAATGTATCATGAGAAACTGTTCACTGCCCACCACAGATGAATTATCTACAGTATATGAAAATGTCTCATCTGTAATTGAATAACTGAAGAAGGAACTTTCCCCACAGTATTTTTATGTGTTGGGATGCTCATATATTATCATAAAAATAAAGCAGCATATTTGAGTATGTACCTTCAGGGTGAGTCTTCTTGGACTCAAGTCTCCGGGCCTCACTGGAGTCTTGATACAAGAGGCTGCCTTCCAACACAAAGTGCACAGCCAACTGATCCACAGCACTAGTTGGCTTGAAAGATCGTTCCTAGGGAAAGCAAGCAGCATTTTAAAGGAATAAAAGCAGAGCTATTTTGTTGTTAATTACACTGTACAAAGTAGGTATAAACAAATGAAGTACTTAGGGGGATTTCAGAGTTAGTTATTGAGAGGTGCTATGCTCCAATAGACAATGAAGCACGTAGTTTTCCTTCCAATGGTTTAATATTCCTCCCGAGGTACATGATTTTTTTCATGCAAGATTCTTTATTTACAAGGATTATAGTATTGTGTGGTAGAGGTGTCCAAAACACTATTTTTTCATTCAAGTTATACTATTGAACAGATTTGGAACCAACTCAAAACATCCATTTACAATCTTTATACATTCATTTTTAAATGTACTTCTTTTCATGAACAGCACGTTTTCACGAGTAAACTGTTTTCTTCCTCTCCTCTCTGGGTGTGTTGAGCAGAGGGTATGTAGTTCCTTGTTTGTTAGCTGAATTTCTAACTTAGCCTATATTAAAACATTTTTATTTAAGTTTTGATTTCATTTTTAAAACATTTTTGTGAGGATCTCACTCTGCTCCTCAGCCCTCTCTCCCCCCCTCCTTCACCTCCTTCCCTCATCTCTCTCCTGCAGAGGCGTGGCTCCAGGAGAACAGCAGCAGACGCACCTGACACATTTCCTGCAATCACCGTCACCTACTTCTACCCTTCTCCAGATGACTGCAGCGCAGGTGGATTGCACTTACAACCCTAGTTTGTGCTCTCTGCATTAGTTTATCTGATAACTCTCGCTCTCAGCCTGTTCCCCCTTCTCAGGGATTTATTTATGTCTCTTGTGGTCTGCTTGGTGGACATTATATTAACCTTTTTTCTCTGCTCCCTTTGTTTCAGGTCTCCACTGAGCCCTCGCCACCGCTCCTGTTCACTTTTTGCCACTTTCCTGTTTTTTGCCACTGCCTCATTAAAACTATTGAAAACTCAACGTGTTCCATCTTTGCGCTTTTGGGTCCAACTAAATATCTAGAGGGTAATTTCCTAACAATTTTAAATAAACGTAATTTTCTCTGTTTGAGGTTGTGCACAGTATCTTTATTATTGTTATTAAGCTGGTGCAAACAAACCCAGCGGGCACCGTGACATCAATTTGATGCTGAAGATTTGTCAAGATTTTAACTACCATGGTAAATAGCTTACAAGCTTTGACCTCCTTATGGTTGTGAAAAGGTCCAACCAAAGGATCAATATCACATCAAATTACTGCATCATACATTGTTAATATATCTGAAATGAAAACCACAGCTGCTCAAAACTTGACATCAAATTGTTGATTTGATGTCTGTCAAAGGATTGATGTCATGTTGATTTATGTTTTTGACCAAATTATGATGACAATTTGATGTCATATTGATGTTGAATTGATGCCCACTGGGAATACACAAATGCAAAATATTTGTGTATTTGAACACAAATGTGTGGTAATATCCAAATATTTGTGTATTTGATAGTGAGTAGCGTGCCTGTATGAAGCTTTCTGACCTTGAAGCTGTAGCGGACAATATTTTTTGGGGCGTGTGGGTTGTTTGCAGTCAGTATCCTGGTGATTTCCTCTTTCAGCTCCTATAAAGGAACATCCCAAACACAAAACCCTTAAGTTAGACACGTCACTCTCATTTCACAGGCAGCAATGAAAAACAACCAAAATCAAACTTAAAAAATGAAATAAATTCCTTTGAAGGGCACTGAGTAACACAAAGTCTTTGTTTCTCTATAGACAGCCAAAGGCAATGTCATAAACTTGAGAACTGAGGATACTCTTCTTCTTACAGTCTCACTGAGCTCCAGTTGATCCGGAGGCTTAATGAGAGCTTTCCCATGGCTCCAGTCATCCCATCCATCAACAGCATCCACGCCCTCTTCATCGTCCTGTAACATTAATATGTAACAACACAATTGTTCCGATATTCTTCTACACTAAAACGCACGTTAAGAGTACGATGACATATTTGTAGCAAAATATTCTTTAAGTGAACTCACCTTTCTCTTACTTGCAGCTTTGGTTGACTTCGCACCAGGTAACGTTACTTTCTGAACAGTTGAGGCCTGTTTTAAGACAACATCGAAGCAAAAATAATGGCCAAATGTAACATAAGCAGCTTAATACAGCAGATGTCCATAAAGCGCTGGAGGGTTAAACTCATCAGTGTTTTGAGTTTTGTTAGGATGATTTCGGTTTTCTCGAGGCCAGAGAGCCAGTGGAATTCTCGGCCAACAAAGTTAACATTTACCTTTCTCACGCTATTGATGGGCATCTTGAAGAGTGGTTTCACGACTTGACGCAGAATTAACCTTTTAATAATACTGCACTGAGTAAAAATAGATGATAAACATAAACTTCATTACAGATAAGAGCATATGGAGGCTCCACACTACGCTGCCTGCTGCTGTTTATAGGTATCCATGACAATCAGCTGTCTCTGTCTACACTAGGGGTGGACAACTTGAATCATCTACAGGGCCACATAAAACTTTTTATCACTGCCTAGGATACTTTCGATGGGAAGCCTTGTTAGTCAAACAAGATACAACACACATCTAACTATAGTAGGCTATAAGCAGTACTGTTTACATAAATACAGTCTGTGTTGTAGTTGTTTATTATTTTATGTATTTTTGTTTTATGAATTCTGTCTTTTTTGTGCATTAAAGTAATTTTACTTTTCTTTGTTTTTTTTATTTGATGATAATTTTGGTGTGTTACAGGCTATGGTTGGCTAAGTATTTTTCATTTTTAAACACATTTTTCTATATAACATCAGTTACTCTAACATACAGAAGAGTAGGCTATAAGGGCCATGTTAGATGGAGAAAATAATTTTGGGGAAGTTGAGCTTGAAGTCAAAATTTCGAGATAAAAGTTGAAATGACGAGAATAAAGTGGAAATACAATTTTGTGATAAAAGTTAAAATGTCAAGAAAAAAGTTGAAATGTTGGGAAAAATGCCATGAGAGAGAATGTTGAGAATAAAGTCGACAAACACATTTTTTCTCAGCATTTTGGCTTTTCTTTTGTCAAAATTTTAACTTCTGTCTCATAATTTTGAGCAGGCTGAAGCCTTCATAAACTCTGTCAGCTTTAAAATTGCCAAAATTATTTTTGCAACTAACTTAGTCAGAGATAACACTCTAAGCATGCCCTCTTTAGAGGTCTTTGTACATTGTGTATATAGGCCCATTTTATCTTGGATTTGTTGAAAACAAATCAAATCTATGTTTATTTTGCACAGTTTGTGTCACTCATTCCTGTGCATCTTGTCTTCCATGAGAAAAAAAAGGTTAGGAACAACTGTTTTAACTATTGGAAATATTTTGAACATCTAATTCCTAAGACAAAGACATCTCATAATTAGTCCACCAAAAATGCAAATGAACTTGAACAAATTAAATGATAGCTGCTAAAAAATACCCTTCAAACTAGTATTTTTGTGTGGAATCAGTGCCTATGGTATCACTCATTTGAAAAACTTTGATTTTCTGTTTGCAGTCAGAGATTATATTTATTCCCATGTTCCCCAGTTGGGCCATTGCAGTCAAAACAAGCCGGTCACGCCCCGTAAACGAAAACAAATACAAAATGACCTCTATATTTTGCCAATAAAATGGTCTTTAAACTACAGTTAAAATTTTAATATATATACACACACTTAGAAAAGCCAGAGTATTAAATAATCTTTCACCGTCAATAAAGAATATCCTCCACTACGCATTTCAGTAAGGTCTTCTCTCTGATTGGTCAGGCGACTCATCAATATTTAATAGACCCGGAAGTGGGGCGGTACTGCTGTTTAGCTGTCGAGTCACCTCTGTCAGGATGGAGGAAAACGAGCTGCTATCATGCTGAAGAACGACGGATACCGACAACCGAGCATCATTAACCCGATAGTTAGACACTAGTTATCGTTTGTTTACATCACTGTTCCGTTTTTATATATTCTTGCCAAGATGATGGAAGAAATCGACCGGTTTCAAGTACCTCCAGTCAACGGAGAGACGCAGCCTTTGGTAAGAGAGCAAAGACAAAAACACATATTTCACTAGAATACCCTTTAAGATTTAAAAGGCAGTGTGTTTGTGTCGTTGTTGAAGCTTTATCGTGACAGCTGGGTCCCAGGATCTGCGTGAGAGAGCTCACGGATATCCATGTACTGCTATAGCACAGGCTGGGATGGGTGTATATTGATTTTCTGTAGATTAAAGGATAGCTGCTAACACTCTCTCCCTCTCCATGAACACATATATAAATAACATATGCAATGATAAGATGGAAAGCAACCCTCCACGGTGTTCTTACCATAGTATTTACACTACGCACTTGACGTGCATCAATTTTTCCTATAAACACGTCAGTATGCGCTTGTTTACATGATTGAAAGGCACAACCCACAGTTTTCTATGTTTCGTCATTTGGTGACGTGTTATTTGGGTCGAGACGGCTGTGATTGCGTTGATGGAGGTCCAAACCTACACGGTGGACTGCAACTGTAATGATGACCATCCTGTGCAGGCCCACTGAAGGAGATAGCCTCCCCTTCAATGATTTATCACAATTTCAGACCTGCCAGTGAAAGCACATTAGGAGTATTCCAGCAAAGGACTGCGGTGATTTGATTCGCTGCTCTCATATCCTAAATGGTAGGGCTGGGTGATGTATACCAAAAATAAAATCCTCACATGTTTGGCTGATTTACTGCACAACATACAGTTCATCTACGAAATGTCTATAATGCAAGCTTTTCGGATCACTTTTTGATAAGCAAACATTGACACATCAGTGCCACAACAATGATGACCAACTTGAGCAGATCGCTTGATTAAGATGGAATTTCTTAAACATGAGGTTTCAACAAGATGCTATACATAGAAAATAATTTAACTGCCATGTGGTAGTTTCATATAGCGTAGATTTGATGATAATAATTGCTTTCCACATGCCATGATTATAACAAAGAAACAAATCTGCAAGTTGCATACACTGTGTTTGATTTAACCCTTTATTAAAAAAATGCCTTTTTTTAAATTCTATTGTCTGCATTATCTTTCGAGCTGAGCACTATGACTGATGAAAGTGTTGAAAAGACCTTTTTTTTTTTTTTTTTTTTTTGCAATGAGACATATGTAAATATGATTCACTGCTACCAGTGACCATCCCCAGCCCTTCTTGTAGGCTCGTCCATCAAAATAAACTTTATTTAACCCCCAATATGAGCTGAAGTGGAGGGATGTGTTCCACCACAGTGTAACAAAAGGGGAAATAATGACAGATACAATGAGACAAGACAGATGGGGAGGAGGACAACCAGGTAGTGTTATTAATTTGAGATAGCAGTCCAAGTGGTGTGCTGATCTAAGCCCATACAGGAACTAAAGGCTGGCAGAAACCAATCCCATTGCCTCTTAATCAGAAGGACTAGCGCCATGCTAACTTCAGCATTGTCCTACAAAATATTTTAATGTCTGCAACATTCTAAACACTTTAAATTGAACAAAAATACTGGCAAAATTAGTAGATATTGATGTTAAAATGTTTCTGTAACAAACTGTGTGACCCCCCCACATAATGAAAAAAATCTCCATAGATTTAAAGAACTTTTTCAGGCCACTTGAAACCATAAGACAAAGGGCATTGCTTCCCCTTTTTTCCAAGTTGGCAGTGTGAAGGCCTTTACTTGTGTTTTTCTGAAAAAAAAAAATCTGTTAATGATTCAGAATTGTACTGAAGACTGCTGCATTTTTGGTGGGGGTAGGAGAAGAAGGATGGGAGGTTTGTCGAGCTGTTAATATGAAAGTAGAAGCGTCATAAAACAAGACTGGTATTCTGTCAGCAGAATGTTACATTGCCATTTGTAGCAGTCAAAATGGTAGAGGCACCTCAATCTTATTGCTATTATAACATATGATATTATGACACATTCAATTTGCATATAACATAAGTGCTAAACTTCATTCATTTGTTACAATGTTTTGGCATCTGTCAGCCAGTAAGTATGAACATATTGGATATCAGCAAAAATATGCAATAACTTTTGTTTCTTAATCTCAATATTTATCAAATTTCATACACTGTCCATGTCTGCTACAGTTCATTTTCATGTTTTCACACATCCTCTTTTAACCGTGCATAATTAGGGTTCACAGACCTAATTCTCTACACATCAAACAAAGCAGTCCGAAGCAGCTGTCCCTCCTTTTTTAAGTGTTTCCCTCAGGGTGTTGGGCAAAAGCACAGCTCCAACTTCCACTGATCATTAAAGTACCTGAGTCCCCTCAACCCCACTTCCCCTCTGGCTAAACTGGAGCAGAAATCACATACAGTCTCCTAAACCAAAAGTCTCCTTTTTATGTAGCAGCAGTTGCCTCACCTTATAAAGATTTGATCAGTCTGCTCTCATGTTTCACAAGTGAGATTTCTGTGGAATCGGTTTCAATATCAGAGACACTTCAATCGTGGTTGCAGTGAGCATTTGTCCTTTAACTCTTGAAGCTGTATACTTTATTTATAACATCTTGTTATTATCATGCCACAGTGCTACAGCATTGCTGATCTCATTAATGTCACCTCTAGCTTCTGAAACAGGCCTTCATTCAGCATTTATACCACACCTTATTGTGTCAGGACCACTGTTGCTGTGGCACACATGGCTGTGCATTTTAATGCTAATGGCGTCATTGTGATTCCTAAACCGCATGAATGCACATGGCACCTGCTTCATTGTGAAGAATGGATTTCTCAGCTGCTTTATGCAGGATTTGTAGGTATTTGAATTGCTGAGTTATAGCCTGTAGTCTGTTACATGTTTCAGGCATTATGCTGTGAATGCAGATGTTTAATTGTTATGCAATTAATCCATATTTGTAATTTTGTGATTGGTTTGAATAGCTATTTATTGAAATGAACCCCCTGGACTACCATTTTGCAACCTGGCCTGTCACTGGGTACAAGGACAATTAAATGTGCTATGCTAGATCTTATTATGTAATTTGAGAGTGCATTACAACCCGTTTCCCATCGCTATAATGATGGGATACAACTGTTTATGGTCACCTGATGTATCAGTCTAGACTACCATTGGCCAGCACGAGGCCATGATGTATAATCCTACCAATCGCCTGGTGTCTGTGCTTTGTCAGCAACCTTGTGGCTCTTCATCATCAGAGGCAGTAAAGGAGTCCTGAACACAAGCACATGCTGATGAAACGGAGAGGTCGTGCCATTTCTGTTTGTGTGCAGACAGAGCGAGTGTATTTGTGTGACTATGGGTCACTGCATGTAGGTGTTTGTGAATTCATTTTGAAGGTCAGGGCCATGGTGGCCGTGTTTGGCTATGCTTTATGTTAATGCATCAATATCAAAGTGTCACAGGTCAGCTCTTAATCATCTGTTAGAAGCTTCCTGCATGCTTAAGTATGATTATTATATGGGGGTGTTTAATTCATGTTTTATATTCAGGATGACTTTGGCCAACTTTACTTCACTGTTGTGCCTGTTCAACAAAGTGAGGCTGTAATAATAAACAATAGGAGAAAAGGGTACTGTATCATAGTTTATCCATGCATCATGCATCACAATGTATAATGGCACAGGTATTAGTAATAAATGCAGTGGTTTTATTGCAGGTCCCATGTTTTACTCTTTTTGATCCCAGATGTCCTCAGAACATACTTTTAAGGCTCATTGTCTAAATACCCTCTCAGACATTGGATTTTTCATGCCAATTTGTCCTTCTGTTCCAGCCCTGTCTAGAAAGGAACTATGTCAGTCTTAATCTGCATGAGCTGTATTTTACCACACCTTCCAAAGACGTGAATGCGGCTTTGGCTTTCCAGTGCTGTTCTCTAATGTTTACTGTTTCTTCACAGACATGCCCAGGCAAGTTCCCTCAGCTGGAGCCGCCTGTAGGTTAAAAAAACACCCTGTTTATGAAGTGTTTTACATCCAGGGGAGGTGGCATATCCCCCCTGTGACATTTTTTGTAAGGTGTAGCATGCCACATAGGAGGAGATGGGATTTTTCTCACACTTGTTTTTTAAGACAGACTGTTGATTCATGGTTTTGTGTAGAAACTATTGGAGAGCATATTTTGGATAATATGGGACCTTTAAAGTTTCTGTTAAGACAAAACAAAACATGGGACTTTAAAACCGTATGATAGTCTATTATAACACTGAACAATACACAGCAACCCAGCAGTGTGAAGATATGGCAACTACCTCCAGGCCTCATTAAATGGGTTAAATGTATGCTAGACCAAAATAACTCATTATATTTTTAGCTCTATGATGATTATTGACATATAAGAGTTGTTAAATTATGTTATCCCATGTTTTCCAGTGTAATGTTAGACATTTAATTGTTTTTCTTTAGCAGATTTTTCAGTGGGGGGAGTTATGTTCCTCCTCTTCTGAACTTGCACAGCTAACAGGGCTAAATATGCGGCTAATTTAAGAGCTAACCCCATCTCTATCTACAGCTGCCTCGAGCAGACCTGAGTGTTTTCCTCACAGGCAGCAGCATGGAGACAGCCCAGATTGCTTCTCACAGTAAAAACTAAAGACTTTTTTGTTGTTAATTACTGCCAAAGGTCAGCTTTAGCTCCCTGTATGTGACAACATAGCTCAAATTCAGTCTCAGTTATCTCCACTCTGTTCTCACGTTACTACAGTTTAACTGACTTGTGTGAAAGATTCTTTTAAGTTATTTTGCAGCCTTTTGGTATTTAAGTATGACACAAGCATGTAATACACAAGCATGAGAGAAAGTACTTTGAGTATCACGTTCACCAATCAAAAATTATGAGTCTGTTAAGAAGCCAAATTAAAGCCATGCAGTATTTTTTCTTTCTCCAGGGGGGTCCAGTTAGCTTTTATTGGATGGCTAGTCTACTCTGTGCTGGCAGTTCAGAGGTGCTTGGTTCCATTTTGCCAATGACTTTACATTATTTCTACAGTCTACACCCTGCACTGAGCCTGCCAGCCTGAGCTACTACATAAACTGCAGATCAGACTGGTAGGACTATTTGAGGGGCTGGGAGAAAATACAATTTTGGGCACTGACTGAAAAGGATGGGGAGGGAAAAGTCCTTATACCTTAGACTTTCTTACATCTATCTTAATCAGGAAATTTTAAGAAAGGCATGATATGGGCCCTTTAACTTGATATCTTGCACGACCCACTGGTGCATGTACTATTGGGAAACTTTCGTAGATGTTCATCTATTAATGGATTTAATATACTTTTACTTATGAAATGGTCAAAAATATTCTTATTTCGCTGTTAATATACCTGAAAGGCCCATTTAAGTAATGGACCATTTAAGTTTTGTATGAGAAATTCTGTCTTGGTTTGTCAAAAAGGCTAGAAAAGCATTTTACAAACTAAGATTCATTAAAATTTGACCGTTTTTACTTCAATGAAAACTGTGGAAAAGATGTGACTGGAGAAACTATTCCCAGCATTTAGCCAAGAAATCACAACCAGATTACATATAAAATGTTTTTTTCTTTGGTAGTTTATGAAGACTTTTGCAATTTGTTTGCTTCAGATGCTCACACTCTAATAACAGTTAATGCCATTTGTTGTTTTACTCTGAAAAGGGGTTATCAAGAGGGTTCAAGGGTTATGAACTTCCTGCCAAAACTCAAGGCTGTTATGTTGTGGGTTGTTGTACCTTAAAAAAGAGTTTCTTGTTTGTTTTTGGCTTTCCACAACTAGCTTCTAGCAACTGTGCCTGTTTCTATTCAAGTAGAGGGATTCTAACACAGACGGCTTAGAACTGAATCCCTTTCATACTGTCTGACAGCACTACTGAAGAAGTTCAAAGGGATCTATCTGACAGAAAACATGACCCTACGTCGTCACGGTATCTTTTCATGGTTGAAGGAAAATATGAAGAACAAGAATAAAGAAAAAACTGTTGGGTAAGCCTAATGATCCAAAAGAAGTGGCCTGTTGGAGAACAGAAGTGCTCATGTTCGTGCTTGTTTCAGTGGGGATACCTCATCTGTGTGCTGTGCTTTCACCACTCCTACAGTACTGCTGTGTATAATGTATTCACTGTTGCAGCTCTCATTAATTATTCCACCTAAGTGAACAATGCTCCAGCACCAAATGAGGATGAGGACGTTGTATCCCATGAAGGTGTACTTGGTCAGATTGGACCCTTCTCCTTCAGAATGTCATATATAATTAGATAGATCATATCCTTTACTGTAAGAGATGAATTACTTTGTTGATCGCACATTTTAGATACATGTATCACATAAGGATGGGTACAGAAAACACGACTGGGGCTTTTCAAAAATGTGGAAACAAGACTCATCTCGTCTTGACTTGATTGTTTTGTTTTGTTTTTTCATTGGGGAATCTCGTACCAGACAGATTCTGGATCACCTCCAGCAACAGTGACGTGGAGGAGCTGATGCTGGTCAGAATGTTAACACAAGCTAGTGGTATTGCAGCTGTCCTTGGTACATAATGTATCTCCTTGCATTTAAAGCCGCACCACGCCCCCTCTGTTGTTGGGAGCATGCTCAAGCCATGCTAATACATCCCCACCTGCTACCTTAACTTTTTTTGTCTTTTCTTGTCTTGCTTCAGTCCCGAGTCCATGGCAAGCAGATAGACACCATTCTTTCGACTCTGCTTGCAAGAAAGAGACCAAAGCTCGCCCACCGCTGGTTAGCTTTGGCTCAAACACTAGGAGTCGAAGGGTATAGCTGCCTGCCTCTGCTCACAGTCATCAGATAGACTCTTCAGCAACTCTAAATAGTCCTGTGTGCCTGTTATGACTTGTTTTTTGCCATGTAATTTTACATTGTCTTCTACTAACATTGTATTATGTTCCCTCGCTCCTGAACAGAGGATTTGTTTTGTTTACCTACTTCCATGGTGGTTTGAGTTAGAGATGTGATGTTCGTTAATGAGTCGAGTCTTTTGAACGACCCTTTTAAGTGATGAGAACCGATTTGCAATTGTGAGTGAACCCTAATGCTGCATTCACACCGCAAGCAATCCAGCTACCAAAGTCGCGTTGCCCACTGACGTAGCGTCGCATGTCCATAAATACCTCAGTTTGGTAACCGCTGCCGTCGGTCATCGCTCGGTGACGTCACGTCCGCTCGAGTTTCACCGCGATCATTTCATATATCGTATAATAGGATGTATAAGCGGACATTATTCCAGCTGTATCCTTTTCACTCACTTATCAACCACAAAACACTGCAGCTGATGATGCAGCAGCAGCATCTGTGAGTTTACCACGGTCCGTCTAGGCGGAACTAATGTCCTCACTGACATTAGTTTCGCCTAGACGGAACTCATCCGCCCTGTAGTCCGGATGAATAACTGTCTGTCTCGGGTACCATCACACATACACACACCTCTGATTGGCTGTTGCCGCACAGCCACACACAACATCGCCTGAATAGATCAACTTTTTTTAACTTTGACATCGCGCGACGAGTGAAGTGATCGTCTTGTACGCGGCTGTCACATCACGGGAGGGTTTGCCCCGCCCCATCGCGGCTGTACATTGACTATGAATGGAGAGTGATCGCAGAGGTAGTACAAGTAGCGTCCGCTGTTAACGCACCATTAGTTTGCAAGCCATTCTTAAATGCTCCCAGAAATGCTAATTCCCTGCAAATTTAGTGATTGTTCACATTCTAACAGCTCACTCACAAATGCGTATCAATTCTGATTGTTCACTTACAAGAGTGATTCAAAAGACTTGTAAACATCACGTCTCTAGCCCAACCAACTGCGGAAGTAGGACAACGATACAAAGCCTCTGTTTAGGACTTATGGAAAGTAATACGACGATCGTAGAAGACGAGGTAACATAAGGCTGCCAAAGAACGAGTCACAGTAGGCACACAAGACTGTTAAGAGTTGCTGAAGAGTTTATCTGATGACTATAGGGAGAGACAGGCTAGCTGTACCCTTTGACTCCCGGTGTTTGAGCTATTGCTAACTACCCGTAGGTGAGCTTTGGCCATCTCTTTCTTGTTGGCAAAAAAAATGCAGATCCCTTTTAAAGAGATACTGTTAAAGTCTACACTGTGATGGAAAGTGAAATCAGTTGTATCAAAACCATGCAGGGTTGAGCCAAGTTGTGCAGATCCCACAAATAGACAAGCACCATACCAATGTGGTTCTTGTACCACCACATCTACCCTTAACACAGATTTGGGTGCTTGGTTTACTATTTACTGGAAGTCAGAGCTAACACAAATGAACTCTTTCAGCCTCTTCTGCTCAGAGATATTCAGTGTTTCATTATGGCTAAAGAAACAGACACTGTAGGCCACAACAAGTGTAAATATTATTAACTCTAAAAAATATCAGTAGCCTATCCCAACTGTCATTGGGCGAGAGGTAGGGTGCACCCTGAACCGGCAAACCTTTGCTTGGTTTGAAGTTAAAAACACAGGCTGATTATGCAGACAAAATGAAATTTAGAACATTAGCAAAAATGGTGGATATAATCTTTGCAGGAAGTGTTTGTTTCTCAAAAAAAGCTGAGGAGGGCAGACTTTAAAACAAAATAGATAAATAACAAAATTTTAGTCTAATAATCAGATTGTTTCGGTAGTAGAATGTTCCTTCAAGATCCATGCAGTTTTTAGCTTTCATGAGACCGTTTCAATCTCATACACTGCCATCAGCTTCATTTGCAGGGCAATTGAGATATTTTGGCAACATTGATCGGTCTGTCATGTTGTCAATCACCACGTTTGATATTGATGCACACTTACCCTCATGGTCAAATATTTACTAATGATGGCTGACAGGTGGATTGCAAAACAGATCAAACAGTCTTTCCTGATTAAACTGTATCAGTCCTAGTTGTTTTGGGGATGCTTTTAGCTGTTGGGATTTAGTGAGGAAAATAAACCTTAGACCAACAACACATTCAGTTTTCTCCACATTTTATGGATTTAATTATGTTTTTTGGCCTGATGAGAAGCTGTGGGGGCCTTGGTGTGGCTGCCAGTGGATGATCACCAATCTACAAGTTCATTAGTAGAGTATATCCAGAGGCATGTAGCTCCTCAGGCTATTTCTACTCCTCTGTTTGTGTTTGTGTGTGGATTGCTGTCTGAGAGCAGCAGCGTAAGGAGGGGTCAGATCTGAAATAACAAAAAAAACATTAAAAAAAAACAAGGATAAGGATCTGAAAACGCAATAGTACAATTGTTAAATTGTTGTTTGAATTGATGCATATACAATGACTCTGCATGGTGTAATTAATTAAAAATTTAGCCATACATAGTACATTTCTTGTTTCAGCATCGTTCAGCACTATAATGTATACAACCAACTCAATTTTTACAAGGGCCTGTTTTTTGCTAGACAGATATTATAGGGGATGGATTTATTAAAAATTGTAATGATACAGTAAACATTAAGGTCTAGCTATCACAGATGCTACTTCAATTTTCTCCATTGAGCAAAGTGCCTGCAGAGTGTCAGCAAAAGACTAACTACTTACCAGCCACTTGGACTCCTGCCCACCTCCTCGGGGTTGTAGTTTAGTTGTATTTTTTCAGATTTTATGTATTTCTGAGCCTGAAAAGGATCAGTCCATATCACCTGTACTGCTGCCACATAGGGGAATTAATTATATTTTGCCTTTTGTTTTCTATTGCTAATTTTGACTTTTAATTAATCGTTCCTATGCAAATTACTAGCTCACACTTGCTGTCAGGTGTTAGCTAGGTGTTATCAAACTGCTTCAATTGCAGTTGATTCGGGTTGTGTTCAGTCATAGGGATGCAGCTACAAAAGATGTTGTAGCTTCAAAACCTCAACGTATCATTCTACCTCACATTTTCAGAAATATGTAATATTCTGGGGGGCAGATGGGAAGCACTGGGGGGCCTGATGTGGCCCCCGGGCTGCCACTTGATGAACACTCATGTATACCATCATGTTGTGCTCAGGGATGCTGTTTTACTAGATAGTTTAGTTGGCAGCTTGTTTTCAAATGTGCTACATTGAAGTGGATATGCAAAATAAGCATCCCTCAGCTAAATACTCATGAATTTTTCATACAGCCCTGTGAGATTGGATTAGCTCTATGGGTGTCATGGTGCTGGTCTCAATTGTTGTTCTTAAATGTAAAGCCATTAAAAGGCTTGATGAAATATATTCAGGCATCTTTTGTCTGGACCTATATTATTTGTAATCCCATCATGCTCTCTTCAAAGACAGAGGTCTTCCTTTAAACTCATTAAAAAAAGCTTGAATAAGCATATCATGTTTCTCTGAGATAGATAATACTTTGAATAGAGCTTTTTGAAATATATTTGTACAAGATTCATACTTTTTTAATTTCATACTAGTGTGAGGTCATAGCTTTTACTAAAAGTACTGAAGTGCTGAGAGGTTCCTTTAAGTTAGGCAGCCATTTCTCTTGAGAGACTACTAAGATTTTGAGAGCCAAAAATGCCTGAAGGCCTTCATCCATGTGGCCTGTGGAGCCCCTCAGAGTGCAACAAGGGGAGGCCTGTAGGATCAACATAATGTGGAGCTCTGTCAGCCGAGCAGGCAAAAGCACGGCCCTGCTCCCCTCCCTCTCAAATCGAGAGAAAACCGAGAAGCTTCAACAGCAGCCCCCTCTGTTCTCCCACAGCCTCCTCCCAATGCCATCACAGCTCGCGCATAAAAGAGACGGAGCCAGCGACATAGGCAGAACACTCGAGCCCATTGATGCAGCAAAGCAGGCAGCTATAATCGCGCATAGGCTTGGGAAATCTAGCCAGAGTAATGAACATGAGCAGCCCTAAAAAAAAAAACAAAAGATTTCCAGGGCTGTGGTAGCCTGGTGATGAATCAGTGGTTAACTCTTGGTACCAAGTAGACTCTGTTCTCAAGAGTGTGTTCAATTTCAGGTGCTCAGTTGGGAGTGTTGTACTCATTGATCAGAGTTGTATTGCTGGGAAACAGCTTTCGTCCAGGTTTAATCCCCCAGGTAATGAAGTAGCAAACACTGTAGCAGTGACACAATGGGATTATGGAGGGCTGAGGGTATGTGCTGCTAGATGTGCCTGATACCGAGTGGATGAACACATTTGAGTGGTCTGTAACAACATCAATGCAAAGTGGAAAATGATGATCCGTCATGTCGTTTTATTGGATGAATGTTTTTTTTTTTCGTACATTTTTGTCATGCATTCAAACAAATTACATTTGTTTCTGGTCTCCCAGAATATATAATCAAATTTTCTTGGCTGAGAATCCCCTCGGATATCTGATTTTGATCTATAAACCCCTCTGTTTAAGTCCATTTATGAATAAGCTGTTTTAGTGAAAATGCCCATGAGCTTGGTCTGACCACGCTCCTCTCAAAGTGAATGTGGCTTTGCCTCTGTTCTGCACTCTAATGTTTACTGTGGCTGAAGAGACATGATCAGATAACGTGTTTCCTCCATCAGCCTCAGCTGTGGGCTGTTCAAACACACCTGCTTAGGGGTGTCTCTCATTTCGAGGTGGTCACATATCCTCTAGTAGGCATTTGAGTGGACATTTCCTGACAGTAGGAGAAAATGGAGAGGAGTTTTACTCGTGTTGGATGGATGTGGTTGTTATAAGACAGGTCATGGACACAAATTTTGGTAAATTATTGTAAAACTGTATTATTTGTTGTATCATGACTTTGTACAAATATACTGTATGTATGACTGTATCTAAAAAAGCACCAAATATTGGATAACTGTTATCACAGTTCGGTGACTTAAATGATTTTGGTATGGCATTGTTTTAGACTCTTTGACATCAGCAAAATCCTATTCTTAAAGGTTGTCTCTTATTATTGTTTTGCATAGCAGTGTGTTGTTTTTAATCTTAAAACATGATTTTGTGTTTTATTGTATCCTATTGTTCCTGTTGGAATGTGTTGAATCGTATGGTATTGTCTCCCATCATACACCATCCAGTCTTTTTCAAGAATGTGTAATTTAATATTATCATATGGAACAAGAAACACTTCCCTTTGCTGTGGGCTGTGAAAAAGTTTACTGTCTTAGTTGCCATTTTTATGTTTTTTTGGGGGGGGGATTTTCAAAATGTATCTTTTAATGTCTATAATCAATTTATTTTTCTGAACTATATGCACCAAAAAAAAAACAGATTTACTTCCACCTAACTTCTACCTAACAGACTTGATCAGAACATAACTTTGATTTACCTCAATTTACCATCTAATAGTGAACAATAGTGATCCTGATAGTACTGTTAACTTTAACAAGCTAACATTAGCATATCAGCTCTCACCTGTTGTTTGTTTATGAATATTTTTTTCTCCTTGACTCTCAAAACATTGGCATTATTGGTCAACACATGTTGAAAATAATATAAAAAAGGAATTCTATTTTTAAGACTTTGCTCTGGCCGAGATATAAGGGGAAGGATTCTCCACTTCATAAATGTAAATACTACCAAAGTGAAGCTCTGGTAAAGCCTTCAGTTTAATTAGTTACAAATGGTAAGATTCTGAAGTACCTTAAACAGTTGGTAAAAATGAATATATCAGATATTCTGCAGTAGTATGATAAGGTAAATGCATTGTTTCATAGAGACAGCTGGTGTCACAGCTCTCTGTAGCACTCAATGGTGACAGCTTTGCTCCAAAAGTCATCTGTCCCACCAGACCTCTGCACAAGTTAACTGACTGACAGCTTATAATTACATTTTTGGCTTTTTACAACATAAAATCTTTCATATTTTATTACATTGCTTTGTATTAAACCTTTTTGTATTGCACTGAATTCATCAGACTAAATAGCTAGACTAAATTCCATATCATGTTCTGGTATCACATTGTGTTATGTATTATTTCATCGCACCTCCAGTTTGCATTACGTTAGACTGAATTGTATTTCCTTATATTGTGCTGTATTATATCATATTGTATCAAAACCTATCATTTCAAATATCATTGGATTGCAGTGTTTTTGGCTGTCTTGATACCTTAAATTGTAATTGACTTCATTTTGGTCTTATATTTTATGTACTTTATTTTTTCAGGACCCAGCAGCGTCCTCCACTTCAGAGGCAGACCCTGACACCAAGGGGGAGACTGTGGCCATGAACTACAAGCCCTCACCACTGCAAGTCCAAATAGGTAACTATGACACTGCTAAAATTCCACAACATCTCTTTACTTTGTTAGTAGCGTGTAACAGCAAACAGACACAAATGGTTAAATATTTCTATATAATGTCTTTTTTCTTTTTAACTTTGAATACAAGACAATGTTGCTTTGTAGGCACCCACAGTGAGGACTTAAAGGACCAAGCAGGCACAATCTTTCTCTTCGGCATCCATTCATCTCCTCGTCTCCTGTGCAGTATTATATAATCACCAAGAGTATTGTCAGTGGAGCTAAAATTCCCAGCAGTGCGATTTATCTCAGCTGTCGGAGGCGTCAAAACATTTCTGAGCAGCCTTTGTTATTGTAAAACACAACACTGTGCGGGCTTTGTCACTCTCAAAACTCCTCATCTTTATTTAGTCATATGGACCTGCCTCCAAGATTGAGGAAGAAACTCAGGAAAATATTTTTCTAGAACCTCATTTTGACAGAAACTATAGATGTATTTTTGCCAACACTACTCACTCACTTCCCTGTGAGCCATTGGTTAGATATGCCTTTTATGTACAAAACTTTCTTCCACCTTTTAATGTCCCATGTTTGGTGCTCCCTTGCATGTTCCAAATGGGCATTCTTTAATGTTGAAGGAGATGTGGACTTTGAAGATGTTTTTGGTTTTTTAAGCCCTTTCCTTGTAGATGCCGCCTAATGCTACGGCCACACCGGACGCGAATTGGCGTATTTACACATGCGTAGTGCCCGAGGCTGGATGCTGGACCATTTTGACAAGCTGAGAGGCGACGCGCATCACTGCCCAGGCGCAGTAGAGAGCCGGAGCTTGTTGGACTCAGTGATGACCCGTGACGTTGATTGGCTGCCGCAGCACAGCGTCACGCGAATTTGCGTCGAAAGTTCAATATTTTCAACTCGAGCATAGAGGCGTTTGACGCCCCAAACGCGCCGGATGCTCCATACACGCCACGGCAAACGTGTCCAACGCGCTGCCCGGGTCGAATCTGCATTCAAACACGTCTTTGCATTGACTTTGTATGTAATCTCAATGCGCGTCTTTGCGAATTTGCGTCCGGTGTGGTCGTAGCATAAAGGTTATTGGGCTGCAGTCAGCATCAGTAATGGCTTTTATTTGGGTCGAGAATCATCCTGAGTCTCAAAAAACAGCCAGTCAGATCCTCTGGCTGAGCACTGATGGAAATTTTTGGGTCTACCCCTTAACTTTTTGTGTCACAACCCTCTGGATTTTTAAAGAAATTCTAAATGACTGTCTTACTGTGTCCAAATTAGCAGTGATGGAACGTTATGAGAAGCCTGCCTTATGCAGCTCAGCAATCCAACTGTGTTCAAAGACAGAAAGCTATTTGCCTTTTGCCATCATGAGGTCCTGACAGTGTGAGTACCTCATAGAATATGCCAGAAAATTAGCCAGAAAATGACATGGAATCCAAATTTTTTTTTGCAGATTCTGGCTTTTGAAGGCAGCGAAGTCTTTGACTCAGGCATCTTTGAGTTTAAGTGGAGGTTTTAAATAATTACCAACTCAAAATTCTTTTTCTTTAAAAATAATAATGCCATGTTTTGTGATTGTTTAGAGAAACAGAGGGACCTTGCAAGAAAGGGATCAGTGAAGAATGGCACTGTTGGAAGTCCTGTCAATCAACAACCCAAGAAAAATGCCAGGACAAGGTAACATCTTCTGGGTCTCGTGTGTCAAATGTTACACTCTGCATCAATCAGAATCTCAAGCAAAATATATCTATCTATGTTGCCATGTTTAGCATAAATACTGCCACCAAGCAAATCTTACAGTTTTAGAGCCAAAAGCTTTGATGCTTTGGATGCAGCGTGACTTCCAAATTCTACAACAAGCCAATTTTTTAGATAAAGGAAACTGGAGTCGTTTTGTGTGTTAAGAATAAAAAGAATAGTCGAAGCACTGAGCATAAAGCCAGCACGGTATTGACAACTGGCTCATCTGTCTAATCCTTCTCCCTGGTGGATTAGTGGAAATGTAAGAGAGAGGCGACTGCCTGGTCTGGACCCCGACTCTGAGAGGCAGAGATAATCTGTGAAGGCCTTCGGTCTGAAGGCTAAAGATTAGCCCCAATTTTTGGGTCATTGTTGCCTGTTAGAGAAGCACGATACTTGGGACAAATACTGATTTTTGTGTCAAGCTGCTGTATAGTAACATCCATGCGTGAATTAAAATATTAGGATGTATTTTTGTTCACATTTCAGTGATAAATTTGCTGTTCAATTCATATTTTTTTCTTGTGCATATTAGGTTGGTGGTGCCAAACAAAGGCTATTCTTCTTTAGACCAGAGCCCAGATGAGAAGCCCCTGGTAGCCCTGGACACCGACAGGTATGAACGTTATCCATATTCTCCACTACAACATTTCTAACATTTAAACATGAACCGAAAGACAAACCCTCAGGCTGACCTAAGGGCAAACACTGACAGCGTTTTAGCTATGTTGCACAATCTGGTATGATGGGACATTAAATCATGCAGCTACTTGAGAGAGTTTTTAACAGAAGGGATCCTAAAAAAGCCTCTCCCCTGGGTGCAGGATTAGTGAATAGTGGGGTGAGGATTTGAAGAGGGAAAAGCGGCTCAGAGGGAGGGCCTCCATCCCAGCAGGTCCACATTTGACACAGATGAGACCCACTCTTTGTGCCCTCTCGATGCTGCTTCATGAGGGAACCCATCTCACGTCAACTGAACACTCTGAGAGAGCCTGTTGAGCTTATATCATCATGTATTGCATCATACACACACCCTTGGACATCCCCTCTGACTCACAGACACACAGTACAGCTGTTTGTTCATTGTCTACAGTTTAAATTTAAGAGTATGGCCCTCACACAATGACTCTGCTCTGTATGGGTTAAATAAGTCTATAAACTAGAGACATTAGAGTAAAAAAGCTTTGTCTTGATTGTAAGGGATGCTAGTGTTGTGTCTGTCTTGCCAGCCGTGCTGTGAATAAATATGTTTCAGAAGAATTTAGAGTGCAAATTCATGACACTGTTACCCCTTGCAGACTGGCCAAAAAAACCTGTTTAAACTGGTAAACAATCAGCTCATGTCAGCAGTCTGAAAGGGTTTAATCAGCATTTCAACCCGAGTCGACTGACCATCAAGCGACATAGGTTTTTATCTGCCTACCTCTGATTGGCTTCAGTGGAACATCACACCCGGGTCAACCTGCTAATTTACATCATGTTGTCTGCGTAACCAACGGCATAACATTGCGCCTGTCCCCTCCGTCTGTAACTCGCGTGACTCTTTGCCATCTCAGCAACACTTCCATCTGCCTTCATATCATAACTGCTCGAATGTCTTCAGTCTGTGCTAGGCCTGTCACGATAATCAATAAATCAATTAACCGAACGATAAATAAAAACATCCTCGGTAAGTTTGCCGGCCTCGATAAACTGACACGTGCATGCATGTTTGTTTTCCTCCTCTCTTTCTACCAAATACGCTGAATGAGAAGATGGATCACTACATCTATCTTTCTTAACACCGGGGTGCATCGGTTCTGTAGCGGATTTAGCGGATTTATAGTAGAGTGAGCATCTGTCGGACATGCAATCTTTGGGGGGGGAGACTGCATTGAAAAAAACAGGAAATACCCGCTAATTTTAGTGTGAAAGCGATATAAGATGTAAGTGTGTGATCATTATGTGAATTATTTAATAAATCAGCTCATCTGCAAGTTTAATTTCACTCACTGGCCACTTAATTAGATTTTTTATAAGCAGTTCAAATACTTACTCACACAAATGTCAAATTAACCAATCACATGCCCACAACTCAGTATTTTTGGGCATATAATCATGATCAAAATGACCACAGAATTTCAAATTGAGCATCAAAATGAGGAAGAGAGGTGATTAATTTGACTTTATAGTGTCATGGTTGGAAAATGTTAATGAAGAAAGGCTAGAGCAGTTTGGAAGGATACAAAGGCAACAGCATCTCAAATAGCCACTTGCTACAACCAAGGTATACTATAGACCATATATGAGCACAGAACATGTCAAATCTTGAAGCAGATAAGCTACTGCAGCAGAAGGCCACACCAGCTGCCACCCCTGTCTGCTAAGAACAGGTAGCTGGGGCTACAAAAAGCCCACCCTCGCCCGATTTGGACAGAGGAAGATTGGAAAATGTTGCCCGGCCTGATAAGTCTGTATTTCTGTCATGACATTACAAAAGCATGGAGCCATTCTGCCTTGCATCAACTGGTCATGGTGATGTCATAGTGTTGGGGATACTTTCTTGGCTTACTTTGGGATCCCTACTACCATCTGAGCCTGGTTGAATGCAACAGCCTACCTGTTTCTGACCATGCCCATCCCTTTATGACCACAGTATTTAGGTGGCTACTTCCAGCAGGATTGTGTGCCATCTCACAAGCTACAATCATCTCAAACTAGTTTCTTGAACATGACAGTGAGTTCACTCTACTCCAGTGGCCTCCACAGTCCCCAAGTCTCCATCCAATAGAGCACCTTTTGAATCTGGTGGAATAGGAGACTTGCATCATGGATGTTTAGCTGATAATCTGCTACAACAGTGTGATGTTTAGAAGTCATTAAAGACCTAATCTCTGGGGAATGTTTCCAGAACTTTGTTGAATCGAAACGAAGAATTAAGGTCATTCTGAGGGCTAATGCTGCGTTCACACCGCAAGCGATCCAGCTACCAAAATCGCGTTGCCCACTGACGTAGTGTTGCGCGTCCATAAATACCTCATTTTAGTCACCATTGCTGTCGTCCGTCGCTCGGTGACGTCACGTCTGCTCAAGTTTCACCGTGATATATGATATCATATATCAAATAATAGGATGTATAAGCAGACATTATTCCAGCTGTATACTTTTCATTCACTTATCAACCACAAAACACTGCAGCAGCGTCATGAGTTCTCTGCGGTCCGTCTAGGCGGAACTTATGTCCTCACTGACTAATGTTTCCCACACGGACATGGATTGTTCCTCTGTAGTCCGGATGAATAGCTGTCTGTCTAGGGTACCATCACACGTTCACACACCTGCTGATTGATCAATTTTTTTTACTTTCATATCACGCGACAAGCTATGTGGTAGTGTGAAAAGCGGCTGTAGCATTAGCCCCACCCCATCGCGGCTGTACATTGACTCTGCATGGAGAGTGATCGCCAAAGTAGTACAAGTAGCATCCGGTGTGAACGCAGCTTTAAAGAATCGAACCTGGTACTAGCAAGGTGTAGCTAATAAAGTAGCCAGCGAGTGTAAGAGTTACTGACATTACTGAGATAATCAGCTGGGCACTGTATTAAACCCAGTTCTTTAATCTCTCCTCACTTTACTTGTCATTAATCAAAATGTCATGTATACAGACTTTTGTGTCACCAAATTACACAGCGAGTTAAGTTATTCAAACATTTTACTGCTGAGCACCGATACCTCCTATCTCCAACGTTCATGATTTCACTTATCTCACTTCTGCTCTTTTTTTCAGTGATGATGACTTTGACATGTCCAGATACTCGTCATCAGGATACTCCTCAGCCGAGGTGAGATGTCTGAGGGACCAGGTATCTATAAACACGTTCTTTTGTTTCACAGCCTCATTTGGTGAATCCACAAACATCAACACCCTGCTCCATTGTCCCACCACCCACACCAGGTATCCGTGCACCCATTGATAAAAAAAAAATGCAGACTGTTTTTTGCACCAATTTATCCACAAGTTTCATCCTAAGCCCTTTTCATTTTCCTGCTGGAGTACATTTCTCTGTTTTCACATTTTTTCTGTTTCCATTTCCACCCTACTGTGCTCCATGCTTCTCTGTTTTTACTAAGTTACTTTAATTTTGTCATTATTTCATGTGTTAATTTGGGCTGTCAGGGGATAAAAGGTTAAATCATTATGAAATGTTAAATTGTCTAATGATTAAAATTGGTTTCAATCACAAGTTTAGGTGTATTTTTTTGCATTGCATCCATATTTTGGCTATGCATATGGAGAATTTTAAACAAATCTCAACACAATTTTTATTTGGGAATCAAATAAATGCAAATAGAAGTACTATTTGATTCAACTTTAAAATGTATTATTATTTTGATGTGCAAGTTCACACTCAAAATGTGCTAGCTCAAAGTTTAGTTCATACATTGATTTGTTTATTCTTAAGGTTCAATATCCTTAAAAATACTTAACCAAGTTCACGCTTCAAAAAATGAACTACTTTACTTTATTTTTGTAAACTAGTTAAGCCGGGCACTAAAACAGTAACAAACAAATGAACAAACAATACATATTAGTCACTTTAGTTTGCAAGATGTTGCAGTTAGGGCTACAACTAACTAATGAATCGATTAATCGGATAATGACACATTTTTGCAATTTCCTTTACAATTTAGCTTAAAGTTGTTTAAGGTGTTCTCTAAACAACAATAAAGACAATAAAAAGCATTTTCCTTCAAATATATTTTATTACAGCTTTTTTCTTTCTTGACCCACTGTGCAAAACTGTAAGTACAATAACAGACTTCTTTGCATGTTGTTTAAATAAATGCTCACAAACTTACTTTTTTTTCTTGAAACAAAGCAGGCAAAGTAGTAGCAGTCTTGTCTATAAAGTATTCAATAAAATAAGGTGCTGCTGAATGTAACAAACAAAAATAATCTTTATACCGAGCTGAGTCTTTGTCCGTCTCCAACACAACGACGTGCTTTCTCAGCAAGTGCTCTTTCATAGAGGTCATGCTCCCATGCCAGGCGAAGTCGGCTTTGCAATGTTTGCAAGTGATCGTTTACTTTGCTTTGCTGAGCATGAAATGCTCCCAGCTTTTGGAGGTTTTTGGTCGTTCGCGAAGTAATGTTGCCGTGGACTCCGCCATTGTGAATCCTTCTGCATGTTGTTATGTGCAGTGACGGTCGTAGTAGCTTAAGGCAAGAGAGCGGCTTCATCTCCTCCTAACTAACCGACTGTAAGCTACAATTTCATGCAACAAAACACTCGCGATACGTTGCCGATGAAAATTGATAATTAAATTAGTTGACAACGAATTTAATCACCGATTTTCATCGATTTAAAAGATTGGTTGTTGCAGCCCTAGTTGCCGTATGGTGGATATAATATGTATTACTTATATTTTAGAAATGCAACTTTTTGAAATTGTTTGACTTATTTTAGTTAAATGATTGTTAAACATACATGTTCGGAGTCAGTGCATGCACAACCAGAATAATTTTTCCAATCTTGCCAGATATATTTCAAAGATTACAAGTATGAGCAAACATCCTTTAAAAAAACAACAAGAAAAATATTAAGGATATGAAGTGGAGCCTTCAGAATTAAAGCTTTATGTGAACACATATGTAGTTCAGCCTTACTATTTTTTTAACCAAAGAACAGAAGAAGTTCCTCTGTGTGAAAGTTTAGGTCTGAGATGTCTGGACAGATTAAACACTGCAGCTCACACTGTGCCAACAAACCCTGTTTGTGTGTTGCTTAAATTGAGCAGAAGGAGCTCCAGCCTTTTAGTGCCTCTGAAATTATGAACAGAGGTTTCCTGATTCCAGTGTCAACTACTCTCACCTTTCATTAATGTGAACAAAAACAAACACTTCAGTTAAAGAAAATACTTTTTTTCAGTGCTATTCATTTCACATGTTGAGGCATGACATCTATTATTTTATAATGTTTTGCACTTACATATATATAGAAGTATGCAGGAGAGCAGATGATAAAAGAATGACTCATGGAACTTAAATATTCCCTGATTAAAAACATAACTAAGTTTAGGTCCAACTTTAAGAGAAGTGATTTAGTGAAGAAACTGCTCTTCATCAACTTTTAATCTGCAGTTTGCTCCAAGTTAACGCTGCTTAGCTTCCTTTTTGCACCAAAGCCTGCTTCTTTAAAAGTAAATAAGGAAACTCTGGAAGGTACTGACATCAAATTGGAAACTAAATAAAAACTAAAAACAGCCTTGACTAAATGAAAAAAATCACTAAATAAATATGCCCATAGTAATGGGTGAAGTGAAAAATTAGCTAACAGACAACTTTGGTACACTAAGCTGCTCTTTTTAAAGTAAATTGAGACATTGAAAGGCACAATGTTGCCTTAAGTTTACATCACTGTGAACAGGAAGTTACATTCCTCTGCTGTCCTCCTACAGCAGCCTAACTCTGATGCCATTAATAGGTAAAATAAGATGCACTCATTGCTATTGTGTCACTTTCTGACTACTATTCTCATTGTGATCAGATATTTAACTCTGAAAGCCCTTAACATTTTTCAAAAATGTTTTCCTTTATTTTTGTTGTTTGTTTTTTTTTACTGTATTTAATCATCTTAAGTGGTATCTTAAGAATTGAATCAGTGTTTAATCTCACAAACTTTATTTTATGTCCAAATCATCCCCGTGCTCCACTGAGACTGAGAACCTTCTCTTATCCGTCTGCAGCAGATCAACCAGGACCTGAACATCCAGCTCCTGAAGGACGGTTACAGGCTGGACGAGATCCCAGATGACGAGGACCTGGATCTGATCCCCCCCAAAGCAGTCAACCCCACCTGCATGTGCTGCCAGGCTGCTCCCTCCACAGCCTGTCAAATCCAGTAGCACCATTTCCGGCCCCCCTTCTCGAATAAATCTCTCTCCTGCCACCTGCACTGAGGCTAACTACTGACCAGGGCGGCTGCAGCGGAAGAAAAATCAGCTGGCTGCAGCACAAAGGGAAAACAAGAAGCTAAAATAAAAAATGGGAAAGAGGCGGAGTCTTGAAAAAAGAGTTGATATGTACAGTGTGTGTGTGCACGCTCCTCCTATGGTTGGATCTGTGCATTGTTCTGCTGCATGGTTGGATCAGCGAGGGCTCGACTCATGGCAGAAACATTACCTCGAAAGGAAAACATGCTACTTTCATTCTGTTTTAGGTTCAACTGTCATCTCATGCTTGTACACATTTTTGGCTCACATGGAGCTTTTTAAGGATTGTGGAAGAACAAAACAAAACAGGGTGACAAATGCTCAACGAAACGGTGGCACTGACACTACTGTGACTCTGCATCATCCTTGGAATCTACTGATGGGCCAGAGGGGATTGGACGTTTGAAGTGGCCATTTTTCCCTCTTTCTGTTTCCTTTCAGCCGGTCTGCTTCGTCTTCCTGTGTAAATGTGTCGAACATGAAAATAATATATGTGCGTGTCTAAAAATGTCCATGACAGTAGAGCTAAAATATCAAGCTGCTGTTGAACACTAATGCTAACACTTGGATATCAGATCCAGAAGATTTTTTTTTCTTGTAAATTTGTCTGTTACACAAAGGTTGTACTGCTTAATTGTTTTTAATCCAGTTGAAAAAACTGAACACAACTAGTTTTTGCATGTTGCCTGTCCTTATGAGCAGCCTGTGAAGATGATTTACTGGATTTTATTTAAACCTGATCAAACCCTTGTGCCAGTGAGACATTTAATAAAGGGTATACTCAGTAATGTTTAAGTTTACCCCTCACTGCAGTAGCTGTAGAAATAGAACAGATGTTTTTCAAACTCCGAACACAGCTCATTAATTATTTTTTTTTCTTTTTGGTCCATTTTAGCCTGACATGAGTGGATGTTTAAAAGGTCAAGAAATGCAGTCAACACAGAAAAATGTGGTTCAAAATATTTGATATTCTCAAGGGAAGAGGCAAATTTAGGGAAGTTTTACTTATGTGTAGTTTTTCTCCTGCAGTTGTCCTCAAAAGAAATGAAACAGAATATTACTTTTCTTTTGTTTTATTTTATAGATTATACTCAGCACCTCAGTTTTTTAAGATCATAAAGTCAAAATTATGTATTAAAAAGTAGCAAATTCGAAGAAGAAAAATAGGAATTTTAAGGTTAAAAAGCTGCAATTTTTGAGAATCAAACAAAAAAAGTTTAAGATAAAGTTAAAGATTGCCTGTTGTGTGGAAGAGAACCATACCAGATGAAGCAGTTTGCTTTGTATCCTGCCTGCAGTGAAGTTAAACTTTGCGTTTGGATTGAGCAGGGGTGTCAACAGAAATTGTGGGGCCCATGTGTAGATATCATTGTGGGCCTCCCTCCATCACAGTCCAAACTAACCTTACATGTTTACTTTACCACAGGCAACAATACTCTAGTTGTTACCACCTCTATTTTGAAAAAAAGAAAAGATTATTATTTTCTATTTATATTTTTATTTTATAGCCAAGCAGTTCTGTCTGTGTGGCCCTTAAACCAAGAAAAGGAAAGGAAAGACAGCATTGTGTGGACTCTGTGGTCTTGGGGCCATTTTATTTTTATGTCAAACAGTTTTAAATCCTTTTTGTTCAGTCACAAAGGCATTGTAAGTTATGCCTTTGTACTTATAACAAAAAAGACACAATAATATTCTTAAACAATTACTAAATAGAAAATACACGTAGCTTTAGCCCATTTAGTGTCATAAATGAGGACGTTAAAAGGGAAACAATAAACTGATTGAAGTAAGTGAGTAAAACTAAGTGGAATATGATTTTTCAAGTTTATTAATTCAAAATCTCTAACTTAAGCAATTCCCTTTTTACCTCATCTTTCACTCAAACATTTTGGTTTTACTTTCTTGTGAATTTGTGACTTTATAATCTCAAAAATTTGAGGCTGTTTTTCCCCAAAATTTAATGATAAAAAGAAATCATTGTATTTGTAAGAGTGGCACTAACGCCATCATGAAACATACGTTCTCCTCTTTATTTATTTATTATTTTTAATGACATCGTGTTTGTTTGTTTTGTATTGTTGTACATTTGCTTTTTTTAATTTGGGGACAAGAACTGTAAATGTAGCACCGGACACAGCTGTGTATTGTTGTTGCCAATGGATGTTATTCATCATTTTCTGAGGAAACTAGTCCTTGCTGTTAGGAATGAACACTGCTCACCTGTCATGTTTACATCACTCTGGAGATTCTTCAGTACCTGGGTGCAACAGCTATGTGCAAGTCCAGCTGAGTGTAGTTTGAACGTAGTCTATCTTTTAAGGAGTTTACAGTTTTAACATTTAAGGAGTTGCACCAGCTGACATAGGCGCAAAATAAGAGAGAACTTTAGTCAGAACTTTAATCCTACACTCAGCTCCTAATAGGTGTAAAATCAAAAGCAGGTTCTTATGGGGATCATTTTAGGGGGGATAACTTGTATGAAAAGAAGGAACAGAGGATTTGAATGGTTGTTTGGTGTAGCATGGAGTTCTCTATGGTAGATTTAATCTTTAAAAAGAACAGATGATCTGTTTAACCCCAGATTTTGTTCTCCATAGGCGGAGATACTTTAATCCATCCTGAAATAGAGTTTCTTAACTTGTCTAGCCTTGGGACTTAATGCAAAGATATTCACAATTTTGCAGTTTGGACCTGAGACCGTACAATACATGTGGAAAGCAAATTAAAGAAACACAATAAAAGGCCTTAATAGGCTTATTAAAACATTTTTTCAGACACATTCACAACCTACTTAAAATGGCTGATGCTGTGCAGAGGACCAGTCACGGAGCTTGCAGCCTGCATTGTTATGATAAGAGGTTTCATTTAATTTTGAAGAAGTGCATGTCAGGCCATGGGCCAAGGCTTACGGGTTGGCTTAGTGCTACACAGATCGAAACAGGCTATGGCACAGCTTTGTTGCAGAAGTGAAAATCACTTTTTAGTGATGGAATGCAGAGCTCAAACATCCAAAGGAATGCTGTTAACAGTAGCATTATGGTGTGTTTCCACCAAGCAGTCTTGTTCATTACTGCTCAGTTGGGTACACAAGGACAGGTGTTTTCCCTGCCAAAGCAGGCGGGAGGGGCCTGAAGTACTGCTAAGTGCTGTCCCATTTTTTTGGTCAGACCCCACCCAAACTGACTAAAGGATGGAGCTAAAAATACTTCAGTCTGTTGGTTGGTTGCAAAAATCATCACTTCCCATGAGCTAAAACAAAATCATAGCACGCAATGTTTAAATTGCCTGTGGATTTAGTGTGTATGACTTGTACTCTGCTTTTGCTGTAAAGAATGTTTGCATGAAAACATTGCTGCGTGGAGTGACGTAGGTCCTCAGTTGTTGCTCTTTGTTTATAATGTTCAGAATGCTGCGCCTTGTCATGCTGCTGTGATGTCAAGCAGTTACATAGCTGGTGTTACCCTCTCCTCTGTCTCACATTCCCACCATAAAGCGAAGATATAGCCGGGGGATCAGGGCTTACCGCTACTAACCAAACCAGAACCACTCAGTGGGGGCACAGCTCAAGACCCTGACCCTGTCCCAAGACACACTACACAAGATGAAAAGACCAATTTTTTGATGTTCACAGGTCCAGGGATGTGTAGGGCCGTAATTGTGCTTAAACCAGTCTGACCCTGGTATTGTGGTGCATTGATTTACCTCATTACTTATATAATTAAGAGTCAGGTGCCCCAAAAAAGTGGAAGAAAATGGATGGATGACTCACTACTTGAAATGAAAACAAATTTGAGACAGGATTCTTTTGATGTAACTATTAATTAAGGTAAACCTGGATTAGGGTCATTTCAATATGACAATTAAAGCTCACTACTTCTAACGATGGGTTCAGTGTCAATGTAACGCTACTTATCAAGACAGAACTTACACATAGCTGGTGCAACAGGTCATGGAGCTCTGCAGACATCCTAACATTTTTGTTGGAAATGTCAAAAGTCACTTGCATGTAAAGTCCAACAACCCCCAACCTGAAAGTTCCTGTTTAGTTCTCCCCCAGTACACATCATCTGTGTCATTCTGCACAGTCTGACTCACTCTCCCCTTGATTTATTTCCTTGTCAGAAAAACTTGCAGGAATTGTGACTCCAGTTCTGTATATGTGAGCACTTTACACTTTGGTGTAAGCTTTTCTCTCGTGGTGACATTCAGAATATTCTTTTCACCCGCATCGAAGGGATTTCAGATCAGGATGTGAAGTTTCTTCTCAAACACTGCACACATATCGGCAAAGAAGACTCTTGCGGTCTTTGTAGATGTACTGCAGTGATGTGGGACAGCTCGCATTAATCTTTCATGACATGGTTTGCACATGTACAACTTTTTGTTTTGGGTTTTTATGACTATAAAGGAGAAAAAATCTGAACCCCTTAATATTCTTCAGTCAATAGAAAAACAAAAATGTAAGGCTTGGATTTGTTCTGAATAATAGTTTGTGGAGAGGAAATAACTAATGAAAATTGATCATTATGTCTGCTAACTTGTACATTTCTATGCCTAATACAGCCTCAATGTTTCTATAGCATTAGAGTTATAAAAGTAGGCAAGCTTAAAAAGAATATTGCCAATAAGGTGCCATTTTTATAGATATGAAATGATGTGCATTCAGTAGAAAACAAGACAAGTGGTCAAGTAGTACGATGCTAAAGCTACTAGCCATGTGCGTACAGATTGCATTAACACCGAGGGACTGACTGTGTGATGGACTCTGGTGCTGATTTGGTTTGACACCCTCTTAATAGACTCAGTCATCTTCTATTATGTGCACTACTTTTGGCCAATGTCTTTGCACACCGGAAATTGAAAGTAATGCATTTTAACAGAAGCTATTTATTTTACAGTTGTGTGTTTTTTAATTTATTTTTCAAAGAATGGGAAGTAATTCATACATAGACTTATGCTTTCTTGTTTTTGTTTCGTCAGGTGCTTCTTATGATGATTGTGAACTGGTTCCATTTAGATTTTAACAGTGTTAAAGTTCTGTGTATAGTGCAACATATCAAAAAATAAATACTAGCTATCAGATGTTTGACTTTGCCGTGTGTGTTTTCGTTCTCAGATAAGCAAACGGGAGTTAAAGGTAAAGACTGAAATTTTTAAGTGCCTATTTGGACAGTTGTTTTAGATCTGTGTTCTTGGATCTTTGCTGATATTAAGAAGCCAACTAAAAAAATATATAAATTGCATGTTTTGTTCAATGTGATAACCTAGACGAACAAGTCTACTTTTCTTGTTTATTCAACTTAAATGTAATCAGCAAGAGTAAGATGTTGTTATAGAGTGATGCAGGAATGAGTCCAAAAACATGCAAGTGAGTTAGCATTTAGCATTTCCTGGTTCCCAAACCTCCAGAATAACGGGGACTTAGAATACCGGTTTCTGAAAAATGCCTGAGATAAAGTTCATGATGAACACACGCACATGAAATTTTGAATGTTCAATGAGAAATAATAAATTGCATCTGATGTTGCCTGCATTTGAAAAGCCTTGTTGTGTTTAAAATGATGGTTGCTAACGTACTGCTAACCTATTGCTAACAAGGACCACAAAAATGGCTGGAGACCTTACAGTAAGCATTTCAAAGATTTTTTTAATAATCACTTGCCACAACCGCGGAAATATTGTAGTTGTTTTTAAGTTGTTTGGTACCAAGCCTCGGAGGTGTTAGGGGGCAGAATATTTTATTAAGGTGAGAAAAAAAGCCTTCTGTAGTGTGGGTACCCATTACTGAAGCGTTACCAAACTGTAATAAAGTAAGAAAACGGGATTAATAAGGCGTTACCTCACTATAATAAAGTGAGGGCACGGGATAAATAAGACGTTTCTTCGCTATAATAAAGTGAGGGAATGGGATGGATAAAGCGTTTTGTCTATATTATAGTGAGGGAATGGGATAAATAAAGGGTTACCTCGCTGTACTATAGTTGGGGAACGGGATAAGTGAAGAGTTACCTCAATATGATAAATAAGATTTATAATGAATCCACTGGATGCAAGTGAAGCAAATATTTCTTTGTATTTTAGCCCAATATGCAAATAAAACAAAATACCATAAATGATTTCCATTGTTTCCTTTGCCAGTCACCGGTTATGGTTGCGTGAACAGCATGCATCATCTAAGATCAAGAGCGCTCATCAAGAACATAGACGTGTGCTCAATATATTGTAGCGTTTCCCTCACTTTATTATAACGAGGTAGCCCTTTATTTATCCTATCTCCTTACTATAATATAGCAACAAAATGTTTTATCCATCCCGTTCCCTCACTTTATTATAGGGAGGTAATGCTTATTTATCCCGTTTCCTCACAATATTATAGCGAGGTAATGCTTTATCCATCCCGTTCCCTCACTTTATTATAGGGAAGTATTGCTTATTTATCCCGTTCCCTCACTTTATTATAGCGAGGTAATACTTTATCCATCCCGTTCCCTCACTTTATTATAGCGAGGTAACGCTTATTTATCCCGTTTCCTCACTATATTATAGCGAGGTAATGCTTTATCCATCCCGTTCCCTCACTTTATTATAGGGAGGTAACGCTTATTTATCCCATTCCCTCACTTTATTATAGCGAGGTAATGCTTTATCCATCCCGTTCCCTCACTTTATTATAGGGAGGTAACACTTATTTATCCCGTTCCCTCACTTTATTATAGCGAGGTAATGCTTTATCCATCCCGTTCCCTCACTGTATTATAGCGAGGGAACGCCTTTTTTATCCCGTTCCCTCACTTTACTATAGTGAGGTAACATTTTAATAACATGTGCCCACACTATAGAAGGCGTTCCCTCGCATTAGTAAAATATTCTGCACCCTGATACCTCCAGGTCACCGTAGTTTGGACACTTTAAACAAAATCTTTAACTATGTTAGAGTGACAAGCTAAAGAACACATACTCACTGTAACTCAATGAAAAAACTTTCCTCAGGCCTTAGTTTGTCTAACTGAAGTAGCTCAGCAATGGTTGCTCACACTTGTGGCAAAAGATAAGGGTGTAAATATGACAGCTTTTGACAACCGTGTGAATCAGGCTGCTGATGAGATTAGTCTAGTAGTTAGATCTACCAACAGTCAGAAGGTTGCACGTTCAAACCCTGTACCGGCTGACACATGTCGATGTGTCTCTAAGCAAGATACTCAACCCCAGATATCTTTATCTTATCTTGTTTTATTATGCCCTTAGGAGTACTGCTGCATCAGTAGTGAGTAAATGGGCGTGAAAGTATATGGATGTGTTAGCTTGTACTGATGGACAACTTCCACAGAAACTTCCACCATCAGTGATACGGGAAAAGTGTTGTATAAGCCCAAGTCCATTTGCATTTACCATGAACAGGAGGTGACTGGAATTGAGGGTTGTTCTGATTCATGCTGAAGTTAAATTGACTGCAGCAATAAGGAGAACAGATTTTTGGGATTTGGTAGCAGAAAGATGGTTGGTGTCTACATCTGATTGGTTTAGCTCAGGTGAGCAGCTTATTGTGGTAAAAGACTGTATTCAGCTGATCACCAGAGCAGAGAGGAACAGAGTTCCAACATCAGATTATTTTGTGGTCAATAAGCACAAAATAATCTGTAGACCATAACAGATTCAGTTCTGACACTTTCTCATATTAAATAAATATTAACATTAATTATACTGATGTAATTGTATGATCCTCGCTCATACATCCTCCTTGAAAATATTTCAATAAATATATTTTTGTCTAATCTATTTTAAAGCTTTATGCATACAGATAAGTAGACAGAGGGACAGTGAGGGTGGGGGTTGGGTGATTGTGATTAGCCTTCAGTTGATCCCTTTAGAGCAGATGGTGAATTGTGGCTTACCTTTAAGGAGACGCCTCAAGTCCCAGGAACTAGTTTGTGACCACGCTGCCTGTTGAGGAAAACGTGGTGAGAGAACGAGCTCTGGGAGAAAGGTAAGAACCATCTCTGAACCATTTGTGCTAAAGAGTATCTAGTCAGTGTTGTAGTGTAAGGAAAGATATTTAGACTTCCTCCCTTAAGTCACCATTGGCTTGGACTTGGGCAGCACATGGCAGAGTGGATTATCTTCATTTTCTGTGGACTTCTCTTAAATGAACTCTTAATAATATCCTGCATCTAAGTGGACCTTGTTGATTAAACTATCTCAGTTTCTCCTATAACAACTACCTGTCCCCGTAGATCACAAGGGTATCAGATCTCGAGCCAGGACGTCACGGCATGTTGCAGACAGACCTGTGTTTGACTGCAGGTCTGCTGCTGCTCTGCATCCAGCATCTGCATGGGTCAGCCCTCCCTGCTGTGTCCTCCTATGAGTTCACTGCTTACAGGATGCAGCAGTACGACCTGGTTCAACAGAAGCATGGTAAGTGCAGAGGCAGATGTTCATTTACTCATGTTCTCTTTTCAATTAATTTAGATGATCTATGAGAACTCTGTGTAACTTTAAGCTTCTGTTTCGTCAAATAAGCTTTATTTTTACAGGACATTTTAGAATTTTTTCCCCATCAATACGTACCTGAAAACTTTATTCCACTGACGTGTCTAATTCAGGCTTAAGACCAAGCAATAGACAAAGTACAGTACATTGTTAGAGATGAACTCAGTGTTGTCTACTTGTAGGCCACCTCCATAACCCAGACAATGTGTTTTCTTGACAGATATTTTGGCTAAATTACTCTCTCTGTTTATATTGTGAGCTGTGAACTGAGTGATAATGTGATTAAAGGAGGGACAACAGTCAAAAAATTACTCCAAAATTGCAAATGTGTCTGGAGATACACAGGGTGGAACAGGTTTAGTAATAATCATGATGTCTGATTTATCAAGTGGAGAGATGGGAATTGAAAACCAATTCCAGTTGATAATTGACAACAACTCCCTCAATCAGCATCATTAGTATTTTTGCTTATGAATCCTTTCCACCTTTTTCTGCATACCGACACAGCAGAAATTATGACAGAGACATCAAAAAATCATGGCAGACAGGAAAAAAAGTTATAAAAAAGTTATTATGCTTGCTGCACAACTTTCAGTAAGTGGAAACACCAGTAACTTGCAGATGTTTTTATTTATACAGCACAGTTTTTTTACACCATTTGTTTTTATCTTTATCTTGTTTTATCATGCTCTAAAATTTGTATACATAGGCTACTTATAATGTCCAATTTTCTATCTTCCCCATGCTTGCTTAAATATGTTCCTTGATAGATTATTTATTTATGTTGCTGACTGACCGTATGAATGAATGTGAAAGGTACAAATGAATTGCCCATTGTGAGATAGATAAAGCTGTCTGAACTGAACTGAACTGAACAGTATCAAATAACAGGAGGGTCATGTGTTGGACATTTTTGCCACTGAAAACCTAGTAGACCTATTTTTATGACAAAGTAAATTGACAGGATAGGGAATCTTTAAAGAATGGTTCAATGAGCAGAATTCTTATTAGAATTTGCATCAGTAAAATCTTATCATTCCCTTCCCTGGTTTAGTGTAAGGACGTTGGTGTACCTTTACGTTTATATTTGGTGAGGCTGGTAAGTGTAGAGCAGGTTCTGTATTAGAGGAATAGGATATCTAAAGCCTAGAGTCACTAGCATAACAGTGGTGACAGAAATCATGATGTCTCATAAAAACACTAAGGGGGAGTAAGTAGCCCTTATTAGAAATCAGAAAGTCCAAGCACAGAACCTTGGGGGACGCCATGACACATAGGGGTAATGAAGGAGCACTAGTTGATGAGTCTTTTGAAATTTTGTAGGTCAATGAGGTCTCAGTGTAATGCTGCATTCCAGGTGACCCATAACTCGGAAATTTCCCAGTTGAAATCTCTGAGTTTCAACCTGAAAGTGTTCCAGGCAACTCTGGTTTAAGCGCAAGGAATTCTGGTATGTAAATTAACGAACATGGCAGGCATTATAAGATCTATGCTTTGTCAACTAGCTCATTTGAGTGAAACAGAAGCGGGGAGACGGTGCATAAGGTAACAGCAGCTTATACATTAAAGTGTTTGTCATGATTTAGAGGCTGCCATATTGTTTATGCAGTGAAGTGGTAAACTCGGAGTACATCGATCTGGTACGAGTTCATGGGTGGGAAGTTACAAGTTCGACTTCTGTTCCATTGCACTTTTGCGATTTACAGGTGGGAAAAACATGAGATACGGGTTGCCTGGAATGCAGCATTAGATATGGGAGATTGACCAAGGTGTAGCAAGGTGGATGCACAACACACAAGTAAACTGCTTCTACCAAGCATGCAAATACTTCCAAATTCATTCTGGTCTATAATAATATTGATAATACCAGTATTTTTGTCAAGAACTCCAGGTCTTCAATTTACCAAAATTTCATGGTGACACTCTATTTGTGATAGAAACATATGTGAAACAAGAAAAACCTATTATTTTAAACATACTTTTGATTGATAAATGTAGGCATGTAATGATGACGAGAAACAAACGTGAAAAAACATGTTACATTTGTACAGTCTGCCAGTATGAATACATGGGATTGATATATTCAATATGTACGATGAGAATACTGTTGTAATTATCTGCAAAAATGTCACATCTGCCGATACCCACAATCAGCTTACAACGCAATTATCTGCCAATGCCTACTCCCCTCTTACATGATCTGCTTTTATCTCCTCAGGCTGTCGTGGAGCCATTGTGGTGGCAGAGGCCCGCTCAGCAGACGAGCCTGTGCTGACCCGCCGCTGTGTCATCATGAAGGTGGTGGACTTCACGGCAGAAAAAATCACAGAAGCTCAGAGACAAAATGCTGCTGCAGTTCTGCTCCTGCTGCCCAAGAATATCTCCAGTATCTCTCAGGATACCATACAGGTAACAAACCTTATAATGTTCTCTGTTCCAGGACACACTGTCAACATGAACAAAAGGGTCCAAGTTTCTATTAAAGTAACAGAGAGAGCATCAACCCTCTCTTCTGCCTCTTTCAGTCCTTCATGGTAAGTGAGAGCACTGTCCTGCTGAAGGAGACCCTCATGCCCGTGTATGTGGCTCCTGAAGACGAACAGCTGCTTTACATGTATGAGGAAGTCAAACAAGCTGCAGCCACAAGGACTTCATCAGTCTTTATCAGAGGTGAGAGAGAGAGAGAACATGCAGAGTTGTTTGGGCTGTTAAGTACAGTATGTCTGGATACTTTCAGATAAACACATTTGAGAAAAATGCTCACTTTTGACTGAGATTTGTATCATTTTCTTTTCTGTGTCAGTGCTCCGCAGCATGGTCACAGCCACAGCCTTCCAAATCCTTGTGAGCAGCAACGTCCCAATTAAGGCATTCACTGACAATGCTATAATCACTCTAGAGGTGAGGGAGTAAAACCTTTATGTGATGGCAGTGATTGTTCTTTTGTTCTGCTTTTTTGAGTGCTGATGTGTATTTCAGGGAGTTCTTCCCGGAGCAGGCGAGGATCCACCCACAATAGTCATCACGTCTCACTATGACTCCTATGGGCTGGCACCGGTGAGTCAGATCAGAATGAAAAACATTTCTGTTATAACAGATATGTGAATAGGAGATTATGTTTCTGCAGGCATATGTCTGTCTGTCCATCCTTCTGTCCGTACAGCAACATAACTCTTAAAATTTCCAACAGATTTTGATGCAATTTTCAGGAAATATTTGTCATGACACCAAGAAAGAGTGATTAGGTTTTGATGGTGAAGTGAATCTGAATGCAGATCCAGTCTTTTTCTTTAATTTCTGGACATTATATGATAGTGTTGTTTTCCACACGTTCACAATAACAACTAAGAATGTAAGAAGGACTTTTGGCACAGGATGGTGCACAACTGGATAGTCATTTACCCATTGCTGCTTATCTTTACACCAACGTTTGAGCACATTAATTTTTGTCAAATTGTGCAGGCTACTATTGAATATATGTACATTTGAGGGAAGCTATGTGAAATAAATGCATTGTTTATATAAATGTACAATACAAAGAAATGGTATATGACCTTTCCCACAATATTATCTAGTTATAATTGCAACCAGGTTACAGACTGTGATCCACCTTCTGATTGTGTTTAAAAAATGCCAGCACTTGCACTAAATATTGTACATATTCATAGAAACCAATTGTTGGCCCTGGGGCCACATGGCTCCCCCACTTGCTCAATGGGACCCATCAGTCAACTGTAAATTTCCAAAAATGACAGAACTGTTACATTTCTGGCAGTAATTATTCCAATGTAATTTTCCATTGAGACACCAAGTGCATAATGTTTTGTTCCTTACAAAAATTAGTGGGTGTGTCTAGTTGTACCAGCCACAAAAAGGGTATTAAATAAGCATTAACAAAAGCATCTGGGAATAAGTTAGTCAAACAGACTTTAATATGCTTTGAAAAAATGCAATAATCTGGTTTAAAGTTCATGTTTAGCTCATTGCATTTATCTTTACTGTTTGTTTTGATTTATATAAATATTATTATCTATACAGATTCTTCTTAAGCTTTCTAAATGAGTTAGCTAAGCTGTGTCATAAACACAATATAAACACTGTTTGTGTGTGTTTATATATATCTATATATATATATTTTTTGTGTGTGTTAAAAAGTGGTTGTCATATGGAGCAGACTCCAACGGCAGTGGGGTCACCATCCTCCTGGAGTTAATGCGTCTCTTCCAGAAGCTTTACAGCAGCTCAAGCACAAGACCACCGTGAGTAACAAACACTCATGACAAAATCTTTAAGTTAAAGATGCTGAGAGTAACTTTGGCTTGGTTCAATTTAAGCACATCTATGGACACATTGCCCATGTGGTCTTGTCTGATAACTGAGTAAGATTTTTTTGCTGAGGAATGTCTCATCCTGCTGCCTGACACACTCACATGTTCCTCACATGATACAAAGGGAAAATGAAATCCACTTTTTAAAAAGCATGCTGCTGATCACACTGTCTGCCAACTACGGCAGATGTTTCACGTCGAAAAAAATACTTTTACAAAAATAACCAATTCCATCCAAGATGTTCTCTGGTGTTGTAGAAGCTCATATGAAAGCAATGTTATGAGAGTATACATGTATAAAAACACATCCTCCTTATAGGAGCTTTAATCTTAGCATCCATTTCACAGAGAAGAAACACTGTTACATATCGAATTCCTGTGTTTGCAATTTAACCACTGAAGCAGTGGAATAAAATGTATCACATAAAAGCTATTGTACAAGATTAATTTGCTAATCCAAAGAATGTTGCTGACTTTTAAGATTAGTTCAGTTTTTGAATAATATTGGTTGCTCTATACTCAGTTTTTTTGTCAACATGTGGTGGAAACATTTTGATTATTTTCATTACTTCTTATTTTATCAATCTGATGTTTAAAAAGAAAAATGTTCTATTTTAATTATCAAATGTTTGTGAAGTAAAAGTACAGCAAATGGCTCCTACATTTAGTGGAAGATGTTTAAAGGGAAAAAGATAAGAAAAAAAATAATTTACAAAGTTAGTATGTCAAATTATTTCAACTTCATTATTCAAGTAAAAAATAAATGACCAAGATTCTTTTTGCCTTTTAGTTTTGTCTTGATGACGACAATTTTAGAGAAAAAAAATCAGGAATGCTTTTTTTCTATTTTATAAAAATCAGTTTAATAACCCTGCATTATTTTAACTCAGTCACTGGAAGATTTTAAGGTAAAAAATCCTTTAGTGAAATAAGAAAAGCTGGACGGTAAGAACACTATTCTGATGGAAAAACTCAATTCACAACAGAGCAGCACATAATCAACATCTGCTGATTTTGGATGTCTTTTGGCGACCCCAACATTTTGATAATTTCATGTTTCCTTTTGGCCATCAGGTATCACCTAATGTTCTCTTTAACTGGAGGAGGAAAATACAACTTCCTTGGCACAAAGAGATGGATTGAAGAGAACTTAGACCATGCTGGTGAGTTTTACTGAGTAGACTCAATATTTACCTTTTGAAAACATTGTCTAATCACCTATTTCAGGGGTGGTCACCTGTGGCCTCTGGGCCTTTTTGACCCCTTTTAGCTTATTGTGTCTGTGGGTTCAAACAATTAAAAAGTGGAGGTGCTAGTTTGGTGGGGAGGGTAGCAACCATGCATCTACCATACGATTCCCACGTAAGGCCCATTTGAGGTGTGTATTCCCCTGCTCTCACACCCCATTTCTGAATCCATCTACCATCTCTCCACTCTCTGTTAAGGCCAAAAATGCCTCCAAAATTATCTAAAATTTTGATTAAATGAAAAAGTGTAAAACAATAGGAAATAGCTGACAAATCTACCATGAAGGTTGCTATAAAGAACTAAAACACATTAATATAGTTTTCTCAGTAATTTTTCATTAAACTTTAAAGGGGACTTTCTTAAAGCCTTGGGGGGAGGAACACAAACCTAGTAGAATACACCTCAATGACTGATAGATCCTCTGTTCAGTGCCCAGATAAAGCAGATGTTATTAACATTATTTTTTTGTTTGGTTCTGATATATATACATTTGGTTGAAAGCTATACATCTTTAACATTCATGTATCTTTTAACAAATATAGCCGGCCTCTGACAATTATCAAACAATTATCACCAGTTTAGCTCTGTGTTCATAAAACAAATTAACATAGCCGTTCTGATAACCTGACATTCATTCCAGACTGACCAAACCAAGTCTGAGTTGCTGCTCCTTAACTCTTCCTCTCTCCAGAGTCGAGTCTGCTCCATGACAATGTGGCATTTGTCCTGTGTTTGGACACGCTGGCCCACGGTGATGAACTCTACATGCATGTGTCCCGCCCTCCTAAACCTGACACTCCCATGCATGCCTTCATTCAGCAGCTGGAGGAGGTAACAAGCTTCACTGCTGGCTCTCAAATATGGAGACCATCTACAAGATCCTTGAAATGTGTTATCTGTCCACCAGGTGGTGTCCTCAAGATTCCCCTGGGTGAAGGCGGGACTGGTTCATAAGAAGATCAATCTTGTGGAGTCCACAGTGGCCTGGGAGCATGAGCGCTACAGCCTGCGCAGGATACCAAGCTTCACTCTGTCTCACCTGGAGGACCCAAAATCTGAGCTCAGAGGCTCCATACTAGACACAATGTGAGCTTGATTTTTTTTAAACTGTCAAACAATGAAATATGTTATCAGCACAGAATGATAATATGTTTAGAGGCACATGAAGTTTGTCTTTTTGTTCTCACAGGTCACAGGTTGACTTCAGGAAACTGAAGCGTAACGGCATCATCATAGCAGAGGCACTGGCACGTTATATGTACAGCCTCTCTGAGAAGGTGATCCCACACATGAAAACAGAATGAACATGCCCTTCACGCTATCTGCAGTATCATGTGTGATTAATCTTTACTGTTGTCCTCCACAAGGGGTCACCAAAAGACATCCAGCTTTTCAAAGGCCAGATGGTAAGTTTCTGCTGATAGTGGTTATTATTTAAGAGCAAGTGCTGCACTCTGGTGGTAGAGTTTGGGTACTACATAACTTTTTTTTTTAAATTGAACTCTGCAAATTGTGGCATGATGACTTATTAAAGTATCGTTGGTGTTTTAAAAATCTATCCTGAAGAAATGACTAATTGACTTCTTCATTTTGATAATATTTAGATAACAAATTACATGAAAATAGAATTATTGTGGGTAGTGATGGCAAATGGCAGCACTGTTCTCTCCACAGTTCTGAATAGCGAGAATAATCCTTTAAACCTTATTAGTTTTTTTTAGTAGCCTTTATGTAATATAAATGTTCTAGTATAGAAAAGAGGAGGGATTCGTTCTGCAAACTGTACTATTGTTAATTTGGAAGTTCAACATCTCTGATTATGAGGTTTTCTCTATAAAAAGCTGGGTTAAATTCATTCCCATAGCAAAGTAGGAAACATTATTGAAACTGTCTTTTTATCTGTTTAGATTATGGTGATGTTGTTTATAGAAATGCCTCCACCTCTGCTCTCAAACCCCTGGACTCTATTTATCACTCAGCCCTCAGATTCATCACTGGTGAAGGTCACTCCACTCACCATTGCACTTTATATGAAAAAGTGGGCTGGGCACCCGTGAATGTAAGACGTGACAAGCTCTGGTTCTTATTCATTTTTAAAGCCTTACTTGTTAAAATGCCATCATACATCACATCTCTGTTAAATCAATCTTATAATCAATATCCAACAAGATCCAGTAACCTCCTGATGCTTGTTCCATGTATCAACACTTAATTTGGAAGAACTGCTTTCAGCATTTCTGCTAATTTAGAACAATTTACAGCAAACATTTAAACTGCAAGCACTTGTGACTTTTGGTCAGTTTAGAATAATGATAATGAAAAAGGCTGCCTTTGAACGTAACTGTTTTTAATTGTAGTGGTTTACTTCTTTTTGTGTTTTTAATTTTTATTTTGGATCCCCATTAGCTACTGCCAAAGCAACAGCTACTCTTCCTGGGGTCCACATATTAGAACACAATCATCAAAATAAATCAATGACATTCAATATACTCAAAAATTGAAACAGGAAAAAAGATAAAACAGCAAACATCTGACAGTCATAGTGATAGGGTCTTTGGTCAGGGTCATATATATATATTTTAATATGTATATATATATATATATATATATATATATATATATATATATATATATATATATATATATATATATATGTACATACATACATATATATATATATACATACATTTATATATATATATAAAACTACAAACCCAAAATTAGTGAAGTTGGCACGTTGTGTTAATCGTAAATAAAAACAGAATACAATGATTTGCAAATCCTTTTCAACTTATATTCAATTGAATACACAGCAAAGACAAGATACTTAATGTTTGAACTGAGAAACTTTATTTTCTTTTACAAATAATCATCAACTTAGAATTTAATGGCAGCAACAGATTTCAAAAAAGTTGGCACAGAGACATCTTTACCACTGTGTTACATCGCCTTTCCTTTTAACAACACACAGTAAACTTTTGGGAACTGAGGAGACCAATTTTTGAAGCTTTTCGGGTGGAATTCTTTCCCATTCTTGCTTGATGTACAGCTTAAGTTGTTCAACAGTCCAGGGTCTCTGTTCTTGTATTTTGTGCTTCATAATGTGCCACACATTTTCAATGGGGGACAGGTCTGGACTACAGGCAGGCCAGTCTAGTACCCGCACTCTTTTACTACGAAGCCACACTGTTGTAACACGTGCAGAATGTGGCTTGGCATTGTCTTGCTGAAATAAGCAGGGGCGTCCATGAAAAAGACGTTGCTTGGATGGCAGCATATGTTGCTCCAAAACCTGTATGTACCTTTCAGCATTAATGGTGCCTTCATAGATGTGTAAGTTACCCATGCCTTGGGCACTAGTACACCCCCATACCATCACAGATGATGGCTTTTGAACTTTGTGCCTATAACAGTTCGGCTGATTCTTTTCCTCTTTGGACCGGAGGACACGACGACCACAGTTTCCAAAAACAATTTGAAATGTGGACTCGTCAGACCACAGAACACTTTTCCACTTTGCATCAGTCCATCTTAGATGAGTCGGGCCCAGCAAAGCCAGCGGCGTTTCTGGGTGTTGTTGATAAATGGCTTTGGCTTTGCGTAGTTTTAACTTGCACTTACAGATGTGGCGACGAACTGTAGTTACTGACAGTGGTTTTCTGAAGTGTTCCTGAGCCCATGTGGTGATATCCTTCACACAGTAATGCCGGTTTTTGATGCAGTACCGCCTGAGGGATCGAAGGTCACGTGCATTCAATGTTGGTTTTCAGCCCTGCCGCTTACGTGCAGTAATTTCTCCAGATTCTCTGAACCTTTTGATGATATTACGGACCGTAGAAGATGAAATCCCTAAATTCCTTGCAATAGCTCGTTGAGAAATGTTGTTCTTAAACGGTTGGACAATTTGCTCACGCATTTGTTCACAAAGCGGTGACCCTCGCCCCATCCTTGTTTGTGAATGACTGAGCATTTCAGGGAAGCTGCTTTTGTACCCAATCATGGCACCCACCTGTTCCCAATTAGCCTGTTCACCTGTGGGATGTTCCAAATAAGTGTTTGATGAGCATTCCTCAACTTTCTCAGTCTTTTTTTCCACTTGTGCCAGCTTTTTTGAAACATGTTGCAGGCATTAAATTCCAAATGAGCTAATATTTGCAAAAAATAACAAAGTTTCTCAGTTTGAATGTTAAGTATCTTGTCTTTGCCGTGTATTCAATTGAATATAAGTTGAAAGGGATTTACAAATCATTGTGTTCTGTTTTTATTTACAATTTACACAACGTGCCAACTTCACTGGTTTTGGGTTTTGTATATTCATCAAAAACATTTTTCTGTTTGTCATACTTCATCTTATCCATTTTAAGTCATTTTGTTGCTATTTTATTTGAAAAAAACATTTTCTAATTTATTTTTGCCCCACGTATTTGGTTATTTTTATATCAACTGTTCGCTTTTAAAACTTTTCAATCCCACACCAAGGAAATATCTGGTTTTTGGCGTATTTGTTGTTTTCTCTGTTCCCTGAAGTGTTAAGGGAACCAAGCAATGATTTAATTTGTTCTGTTTTTTTAACACAGTAAATTTCCCTGGATTTATTGATGCTCTCTGCCAAACAGTTGAACTGGTAGTTAAAGCTTTAAATAGCATATTTGAACAGAAACAATGTTTTAAATGTCCCTAAAAGATTATTACAGATTCTGCATGTTATTTTAAGTTACACAATGGGCATACTAATGAACTTTTGTTTTTTGTACTCTCAACATCATTGAAATGAGGGAACACCCTTAATGATTTTTCTAGATTAAATAAAGGCTGAATGAATTGAATGAATGAAAATTGATAATCATAGGGTCTTTTTGATTTATTGAAGGACTCTCAGGTTTTTAATAACAAAATATGTGTGGAATCTGAGTGACTAAAGAATTAAACTGGATTATTATGTTGTCAAAAATACTGAAGAGAAACAGTTTGATAATTACATGGGCAAAAAGTTTGAGATTTGTTTTGACCATTCTTATTGAGACAAATTAAGATGTAATAAATAATATTCCTGTAGAGCTTCTACCCTCTGAAGGCATTATTTGGAAAAGGAAAACCAAGCAAAATCATAATACATGTAAACTGATAAGCTCTTAATTAAGCCTTAAAAGCAGCCTCTAATATGCATGCAATGATGAAGCCAGTTGATGGTGACATTTTTTGTCTTAAATAAAAGTGTTAACTAAGTTTACATCGTAAAGACGTATTGCTGCAGTTTACATTCTACTTATCCAGTTCAACATGTGGCCTTTTTAATATCATGATAGCTTTGTTTTTAAACTCAAATAACACATATCCCCTTTCTGTCTTTTCCAATCCACATCTTAATTCTCATTGCAGGACTTCCACGACAGCCGAATGTCCAATCTGATGTCGGTCCTCACATCAGTCCCTCGGGCCACCCAGCTGCTGGATCGAGAGCCCAGTCATGTTGTACTTGTTAACTCATTAGAGCATGAGTTCAAACATTACCTGCAGCAAGTTCATAGACACACCTTTAGACAGGACAAGAGGTAACATGCAGGAGTAGTGGAGAAAAATGTATATTTTTAAAGCTGTCAAGGGAATTAAAACAAAATCCTAACACCGGTTATCTTTGTTCCTTCCACAGGGACCCTGATATCACCTTTTATGATCAGATGAATCTCCCCGTGGTGATGTACAGGTGACGATCTGCACTTTGTTCTTTTTGTGCATGTTTTCATTTAAATGAGATACTGGGACACTGATGCACTTTTCCCTGCAGAGTGAAGCCTGCAGCTTTTGATCTCTTCCTTGGCGGCTGCATCGCTGCCTACTTAGGGATCGTTTATTATGCCATTCAGGTTTGTTAAGCAGCTCTTTACACACACACACTACGCAGCAGATTTACATGTTTTCTAACATTTTTTGAAGCTCTGGCAGAGGGGTAGAGAACACTTGGCATGCCATGTTTGTTTTTTAATGACTTTTTCTCTTCTCTCCTGCAGAACTTTGGGTTTTTCTACACAAAGCTCAAAGCAGCTGTGAAGTCCAAGCAGCATTAAATAAGACTGTGAATGCTGGGAGTGTGAGACAAGAGCTTTGAAGTGTGAGTGTTGGACCTCTGCTTCACTGGCAGAACTTGAAAGTGATTCAAGAGACTTTACACTTTCCCCCTCTTTTGTGACTTTAATTTACATATGTTGGCTGTGCTGTAAACAACTTATGTAATAAATATGCTTGAAATTTATGTTTGGAGGAGGTGTCAAGTAAAACAATGAATAAACAGAAGACACTGCCTGGCAGCCTAATCACTGTCTAGCTGCTGCACAGTGAAAGTAGGCTGAAGGTTGATTTTTGTGATGCTGCTGGTAAAATTGTTGTTTTTCATAGATGTGGGTGAATGTTAGTGTAACAAGCTATCAGGATCATAGTAACCTCTAAACTTCAAAATCTATTCAGTGTATCATCAAGTTGGCTAACATTTGTCCTAGCTTCATAGAAAATCCAGGAAACATTTTAAGATATTGTGTTCAGAGGCAAAGCAGGAATTTGGGGAAATAATCTTGACTTTCGACCTCAACATTTCATCAGTTTATCCTTCAGTTGGAGTGAATATTTGTGCAAAGTTTAAAGGAAACCCATCAAAATGTTCCAAAGATATTGTGATAACAAGCAAGATGGGTCAGAGTGGATATTTAGCAATGTCTTCTACCTCAGAGCTTTCTTGAGTTTTTACACTGAAATACTTGAGAGTGAAGCAATGTCAAGTGCCTCGATCGTTGATCTGTAAATTAACTTATGTCATGTCTGACTCATGGTGGACACAGTGTGCACAGTGAAATAAAAATCCCATAAATCTTTCTTGAAAGGACATTTATGCAGTGTTGCTGCTTTTGAATTGCATCTGCTCACAAGACTAAATCTGATGCAGAAATAACTTGACCTTGCATCCATGTCCATCTATTGCTCATCTTTCAGTCAGCGTGGACTTTAGTGCAAAGTTTGAAGAATCCCTTGATGCAGCCATAAAATAATCAGATTGCAATCAAGGGATGAACATCAATCAATCAATCAATCAATCTTTATTTGTATAGCGCCAATTCATAACAAGTGTTATCTCAAGACACTTTACAATAGAGCATAAAGCTCTTCATTTATGGATACACATATATGCATAGATACATATATACATATAAAAGTACACATATACAGTACATATATATACAAATATATTCATCCAACACCCAACATGAATATGGCCAATCATGAATCCCTCCATCATGGCAGCAAGAAAAAAGCTTCTTCTTAAGCTGCAGGAAATCTTGAATGTGGATCCCAGTCTCATGATTAACAGCAAATCCACACGATGCTGTGTTGGGTGTGTGGGCGAAGTGGACTAAAGTAAGAACTAAAGTTAGTGACAGATCCATGAACCGTAGACCTGTCGTCTGATTTATTAGATGTTAGCCTCTTGAGATGCTACATCTCGTTTTCAAGAGGGTCCTCATGTCTGAATGGTTGTGATCATTTTATAGGAGTATAATCAATGATATTCCTACTGAAAATAAGAATTTTTGGTAGTGAAGAAATCCATAAATTCCATAAGTGATGATAAAAATAGATACTATAGATGTATCAACCATAGATAGAGAGATCATGCTAATATCTACATTAACATCAACATCAGACCCAAGACCTTTGACCCATGATTCCAAAATACTAATATACACAAGTACTTTGCACATCTAATTTTAGGAGACATGGGCGTAGGAGAAAAAGTCCATGTAGACCAGGTTTGCCTGTTAAAGGTCTGAAACTGAAACACTGCAGATAAATTAATTTCTTGCAAGTTAGTCAATGGATGGGAGTCTATCTTCAAACTTTAAAATATTCCTATTCAAAACACTCTATGTATCAGTCGGAGTGGACCATTTGCAGGGAGTGAATGAATTCCTTTTTGTATCCACAAGACAGAAGTGAATGTGAAGCCCGATGACCTAGACATCTGACATCTTACCTTTAAAATCTGATCAGATCATGTCAAGTGTCAGAAAAGATATTTTTCCAAAGTTTGAGGAAAATTCATTTTACAGACTTTCCATTTAACATTCACAAGGGATGCATGGACATTTTAGCAAAATTAAAGATTACATGTCTTGGCAGTTTTATAGGCTGCTTTCACACCTTGATTGTTGTGATAATTTATGTAATCTACCTGGAGAGCGGTTTGTTTGCAGCAGGGACATCATCAAACCAGCAATCAGTACTTTCAGCTTAACAAGTTAACTCATCACACTGCTTAAGTAGAATACACAGTATCTGAGTTAGTAAAACATTTATATTATGTGATTACAAGGCATAGAAAATCTGAAATAAACACTTCTACAAACTAGAAAGCATTCAGAGAGCACAAACCTCCACATATTGTTGTTACATCTATAAGCAATAGTTCTATGATAACGTTTCCATGTGCGCCCAAATATAGCACTCAGAATCATCTTGATATCATCATTAGTTAGACAGTTATTAAGCAAAAATGATCATTCACTAATCTGGATCACCACCAAAATCTTCATTTTTATGTTGGGCCATTACCAACATCCCCTGAAAATTTCAGCAAAATCTAGTTGATTGTGTAATCTTGCTAACAAACAAAACAAACAAACAAACAAACACTGGGAAAAACAAAACCTCCTCCAAGAAGGAAATATTAATGTCTGGATCTCACAGAGTCACTTTCTGTGTAAAGGTACAACATACTGCAACAGGGTAACATTACTCGTCTCTACAGCCAATATCACAGGATTAGACAACGAATTTAGCCTATAGCCAAAAATCTCTCTGCTGACACATCTACAGATGTTGTGGTATCATAAGTTACTGTGTTGCATTTATATCTTAAAGTGCGTTAAACACTGAAAACTAGGTCCATCTGCCTCATCGTTCATGAGACATTTGGCTTCTTTTCTTATACCACAACTTCTTTTGTTAGCATAGCATAGCCTGCTTACTTTTTCCCATAATGCAGATTGTGATCCATAGTCACAACAATGCCTAAGAGACATGCTGTGAAGTAATGATGTAATACCTGCCCTGTCTTTTTTTTGTGTGGACCATTTCAAAACACTGTGCTGTGGACATGGAACAGTCCAAATGAAATATGCAAACTAGTTTTGTTTTTTTATGCGTTTATCCAGATGAATTCAAATTAATTAAATTAACGAAGCAACTAAGCTTTAGATCTGGGAGCCACGTCATGTGCAAGGGTAAATAAGAAGCCTAATGACCTTGACCTCTGAAATCTTATCAGTTCATCCTCGAGTGAGACTTTTGTTTGTTATTGGGTTTTCTTCAAGAATACAAAGTGCACATAAGTGAGAAAAATTATAAATTCCTACACCTTCATAAAGACCTTAGAAAAAGTGACAATTTACAACCTAGAAAACATAAGACCTAAACAAAACACCCACAAAACAGAACAAACCAATACCAGAGAGAAAAAAACAACAACACACACAGACTGAAGTAATAATAATAATGATAATAATAATAATAATAATAATAATAATAATAATAATAATGATGAAAAAGGAAGAAAAAATACATCAGTCAAGCACATTTGAGAGAAATCAGTAGTCAGTAAAATTCATACAACGCGTTGCAACCAGCACATGAATGTTTCCCCACCAGACGCCTCAGGTAACTAGACTGAGACTTTTAATATTAAGTCAAGTTTGAGGAGAATCTGTCAAAACAGTTTTTTGTTGTTACATCTGTATTAAAGCTGGGGTCGGTAATTTTGGAAAACTAGCATGAATTTGAATGTAGCATCTCCACAGGACTCTGTCTAGCCCATCCCACCCCTTCTCCAAAATGCCCCCCCCACCCCCACCCCGCACTCACATGCGGTCTGATATATCCAGAAGACTGATTCAACTCCAAACCCTCAGCACAACCTGTTTGTTTACTACACCAAGTCATGTCTCAGTCAGCAGTAAGGAAACACCAAAACATTATCATAGTAAAGTAAAAAAAAAAAGCAAACATGGAAAGTTAGTTAGTACTCACAGCCCGATGTTGATCGGAGTGTAGATAGTCCCTCCATCATTCTCCGCTGTCAAGTCTCCTGTATTGGCCATGAAACTACCGTATTTTATGTATTTTATCCTCTTTCCCGCTGTACTCCTGTATTAGTATTCTCCCATAAATCTCCCGTGTGACGACATAATAATAAAAACATTCCTCTGCCTCTCCAAACTAAACTCTGTCACTAGCCTGAGGCTGCGTTTACACAGCGCAGAAAACGGTCAAATCTGAGAAGTTTTCATTGCGTTTTGGCCTTGCATTTAGATGAAAACACAATGCATTTCATCTGGAAAACAGATACTTTTGAAAAAGGGTTCCAGAGTGGAAAGCTTTGAATCTGCTCTCCGTGCAGCTCCGTGTAAACCCGTATCAGAGCATTTCAGGGTGAAACGCTGATGTCACTGCATGCACAGTACTCTTTCACATGAAGGCTGCGCGCGCATACCAGGAACAACAACAGCTTTGGCCGTCTGCCGAGTAACGTGTGAGTGTCTTACCGTGCTCGGTTTGTTATCCAGACAGATTTGTTATCCGAACTGATTTGTTGTCCAGAAAAGAAACTCCTGCATCTCTGTGCGTCTATTCACCATTGTTGTTTGTGAAAGGTTTTTCTTCATCGTTCGTGTATTGTAGCCACGTTGCCTCTCTGCAGACCTACACCGCCATCTACTGAACCAGCATACATACTACAGTGGATTCACTCTTCTCCGAGCGTCGTCATCTGAATGCAGAAGAATTCTAAAACGCAAAGGACAAATCTTTGCGTCTTTAAGTCAGGAGTGTCCGTGTAAACTCAGCTTGAATGGGGCGGTAATGCGCCAAAATGATGGATGCCAACTGCCGTACAACCGAAGAAGAACGCGAGAACGTCCACCTGCAGTAGCCTGTGTGGAAGCTGTCGCGAGATTAGAGCCAACAGCGGAACAAACCAATAAAAACAAAGTGTTTATTTAAGATTTCTTGTACATCTGTCTAAAAATGTGAGGGATACTGGAGCTTGGTTGGGGTTGTGGGACGGCTCGTAGCAGGCTTCCATTATTTACAAAGCCTAAACTCCCGTGGACTCTGATCCCTCTCAGCTTGGCTACGCGCAGTGAGTCTGTGCATGCCGGCAAAATGTACGCGCAGCAGGCGGGCAGAATGGGGACGGGATTTGATTGGTTTAAAAACTGGTGACACGGTATATTTATTGGTTGGTGTTTTCCCTGTTTTACTCCTGCTGTAGATAGCGGATATTTTTCGCTCTTTTTAAAGAACACATTATGAATTGATTGCCATCGGGTCATAAAGACCATTTTAACCAGTATTACAAAAAGTGTATCTAAATCAGATTACCAACCCCAGCTTTAAATAAATTAACATGGGATCCTGTGACCTTGACCTCTGACATACAATCTACAAAATCTAGTCAGTCTAATGAGGTATACCCGGAAGGCTTAGGCCCTGACTGCGATGGCATGGATGTATAAAAAGGAGTTCTGGCACTGCATGCATCCAGAGAGCACCAACGAAAGCAGCACGTAGTTGAGCTGTGATGTGATTTGAGCCCCCATGAAGGACATTCCTGCCCCTGCTTCATCATTATTTTGATTCCCCTCGTCCTCCGCTCTGCATCTGTTGACATGGATTTGACTGAGCTTAACATGGCTGTCAAACACGACCCCGGCTCTGGGGCGAGATGAACAGCCAGTTCCTGTCACAGATAACTCAGTGCGAGCAGTGGAGACACAAAGGCACCCTGCGGCGCTTGGTGAATTATTGATGCTCATGTGGCATGCTGACAGTGAATAGAGGTGACCCTGAGTGCTGCTGGTGCTGGTGGGAGACTCTTAGAAATCTCATCACTTTCCCTGATATGATACACTTCTGCAGATCTGATAAGCCAGAGTCTGTTTTAACTTTTAAGCTCATAAACAGCTGAGGGGCTGAGAGTCTGTTTAAGATCAGAGCAGGCTGGTTTGTGAGGGGCCCACCGGGGAGAAATTAGGTCATGGACAGTGACCCCAGGTATGTGTGTCTCTGCAGGAGGCCCTGGGGCTTAGTGGGATTAGTGGACAAGTGCTCAGGTAGCACAAAGTGTGGTTCAGCATGGATCCACTTCACCTGTTACTACATCTTACATTGTAAATTCAACAGCGACAAGTTACACAGGAAAAGTGTGACTTCTTTTAATTTTCCTGGACGCAAAGTTATTAATGATGCAAAAGAAAAAACACCATGGTGCAACATGTCACCAAGAAAAGGTTATGCAAGGCAGCCCATGCATAACCAAGCAACCATTAATGTATATATAAAGAAAACAAACACAAAAGATCAGGCAGTTTTTCGGGTAAAAAGATGCAGGAGCAACCTTGGGGGTCGAGGGAGGAGCCAGCAGGTACCTGTGCAGGTGCAGGATACTCATGACTATCAGACGGACAGAAGCAAAGCTGTGGAAATAAGAAAGAGAACAAGTGAAGATGGCCCCTCAGCTTTACCTCACCATGTACAGGGAGCAGTTTGTGTCTCCTGGCAGAACCAAACGGGAACAGCTTCGACCCACCTCTGCCAACCGCAGGAACAACCCCCAGCCCCGGCCGGTAAGACTCACAAACATTTGGATTTAATGGAAGGTTAACAGAATATAACAATTTACTCATTTATTTTGAATAAACATGACCTTGTCTTTAGTGCATAATGTGCCACAGGTCATTTACAATTAGCTTTGTTATTTGGCAGAAAATGCATTTTACTCTTTACTCTTCAGTCTTCTCAAAAAACTTTTACCTTAAGCACAAATTTAGAATGATTGACTTTAAGCCCCTGCATACAGAAGATGTGTTTAGTATTTGTTGATATTATTTCTTGCTTGATTATTTTAATTGCAATTATTTTCTTAACTAAGGTTAATAAAACCAATCAAACAATAAACAGACCAATCCCCTTTGACAAAAATTTAGCACATAAACTTCCCACCTCCATTTTTCAAATATTCTTTGATGTTAATACCCTGAGATGCAAGTATTTTTGCAATATTTGGCCGAATATATTCGGTCATCAAATATTTGGTGCATCCTTAGTCACTTTATTTCAAAACCAGAGTAACATCCAGTTGTTTATTACACACTGAGGATTCTGCATATATTTACAAACAGCATTCTCCACTCAGTTGAATCAGCAAGCACAGCTTGTGTTGTAGGCACTTTGAGAACAACCATAGTCAAAAGTCCTGTTTGTTTTTACTCTTAATTATGCTCACACCTTGTGGATCACTTGTGACTGGGAATTCAAGTGAGAGAAAAAACTCATGCAGCTGTGACATCTGATGATAGAACAAGGCATCAAGAATTTAGAAAGCTATATTGTTTGATGTTGTCAACACAGACACAAAAAAGATAAAAACATAAAAAAATACAGCTCACCATGTGCTCCAACTAGACGGCCGAGTCTACACTTATGTCTGTCCATGTGGAGAGCTCCTCCGCCGGCATTGCAAGGGAAGCTGGAAAATGTTGTGACAGCCTTGACAAAAACACTGACGACAGTTTGCAAATGAACTACAGTTCCCATAATGACGTCAAGGTGCAGAGACTTCCAAGCAGCCGAGGTGAAATGAATGGGGTTTGCCTTATAAACTTTTTTCTTTATGATGTTCATCTGGATGGGATTAAATTAATGTCGTCAATAGAGTTATTTCATATACATTACACTGTCAAGTTTAATCCATCAAGTTATGTCAGATGACTGATATGATTTTTTGAAATACGGCCCAAAGTTAACATGGGATTTTCAAAAAATTTTGGGAATCTTTTTATCAGACAAATGCATGGATCACCACCAATATGTAATGACTTTGTTCTTGGACCAAACCACACCTCTGGTAAAATTTTCATATTAATCCATCCAGTAGTTTTTGCTTTTTCTTGCTAACAGACAAACCAGACCCTGGCAAAAACATGACAAGAACATGACAGAAAGCAAAAAGCTTCGATATATTATTTAGACCCTATAATCTGTAGGTTAGTGGCATGGTGGTGCAGCAGGTAGTGCACATCCCTCACACCAAGAAGGTCCCCGGTTCGATCCCTGGACCAGGCAGGGCCTTTCTGTGTGATGTTTGCATGTTCTTTCCGTGCATGCGTGGGTTCTCTCCAGGCACTGTGGCTCCTCCCACAGACCAAAAACATGCTAATTTGGTGAATGGTTGACTCAAAACTGTCCTTAGGTATCAGTGTGAGCGTGAATGGTTGTCTGTGTCTCTATGTGGCCCTGTGATTTACTGGCGACTGGTTCAGGGTGTACTCCACCTCTCGCCCAATGATAGCTGGGATAGGCTCCAGCCCCCCCCCAACCCCGAAAGGGATAAAGGTGTATAGAAAATGAATGAATGATTCTGTTGATTTTCCTATAAGCTTCCTTTAGCTCCCTGGCTTGATATAAAATTAATACAATATTGACAATATCAACAGTAATAATTACAAACAAATACATTTAAAGAGATAAAAATAACAAAAAACATAAAGGGGAAAACAAAACAAAAAAAATATCAACATTATTTTGGTTGTGCAATCAGGGTAAAAGAAGACTAATGGGTCACTTATTATTGGCACTCTCTTTATTGTTCTTTATCGAGCGCCACTAAGGTGTCTTACGCTAATTGGGGTCTGGTTGTTTACATTTCACAGTGCTTGGTGAAAGCTGTATCCCATCTATTATTCAGTACTTCCGCCTGTGTCTATTTATTAATCCAGACAAGCAGTAAACAGACCTAAGAGGAGAGTACATTCACTCTGCTGGAGAGGCAATAAAAGCAATGACTGAGTAAGGCAGGTAATAATCTTCAGTTTTCACAGCCCTGTAGCACATCTCTGGTTTAGGATATCACATCAATTAAAATGAATTAGCCAGAGTTCTTAAGCTCATGACAGTCAGCAGCACATAGTGATAGAATGATCCCACATTTTACCCAATCCAACATATGTGGGTGCAATGAACTTTGTTTTAAAGGTGTGCCTTTATTCTCTCTCCCAGAAACCAGACAAAATAGTCTGTTCAGAACTTCAGTGATAACATCTACCACATCAACCAGATCTAAGGGATTGGTAAAAAAATTCACACGGAAAACTTTAAGAGGATGTTTTGAGTATGTTTTTATGACATGACTTCGTGATGTACATTTGGACATTTGAAAGTCATTTGTTTTATTTTCTTTGTGTTTAATTCAAACCTCCTTTTGCATCATCAGGACCATCAGAAACAACACTGGGGATGATTAAAAGAAAATCAGTCAGCATGCAAACAATAAAACCTTCTAGAAGCATTCTGACATCTTCCCCCATTGAGAACATTTAGCCATGCTTGGCAGATATGTACTACATCAGTGGCTCTCATGCACACCATTGTGTACCTGGAGAATTTGTTTAATCATAGGGTACTACTACCAGTTAGTCTTTTTCGATGTATTTCTTTTTGCATTGAGCTTCAAATTCTGTAAGTTTTCACATTCCAAACACTTTTAAAGGCTCACCTTCACTGCAGTTAGCAGAAAAAGAAGGCGGAGGAATTTTAAGGTGTTGTCTTTGCAAGGCTGATGAGAGCTCCTGGTTTTATAAACTGTGATTTGTCAAGTTTTAATTTGTGTTGCTGAAATTTTGAAATTAAACCACATTGTCAATTCCTTTTTTTTCTTTATCACATCACAATTGATGCAATTTTCTATCAGACTTGACTATACATGATTTAAACACTCTTGCATGGACCCCTAAAATATTGCGATACATGTTAAAGGAGCTATTTTGTTTTATTTTGAATACGGTGCCCCTAGAAATTTCAGCTTTAAATCTGTGCCTTGAGGAAAAAGATGTTTGAAAACCGCTGCTTGAAACCTAAAACAACAAAACATATTTTTCCCAGCAATAATTATTCTATTAAAAGGCTCAGCTCACTGTTTTGAGAAAAAAATAAAAGTTTTCTCATCAATTCAGGTGTCACAGTGACTTTTAGCCTGTGAAATACTTCAGTCATCAGAGTTACAGGATTCAAACTTGTGGTTAAACCTCATAAATATTCCCAATAATCCTAACAACATGTATAAGAACTGCTTGCCATCTAAACTTTTTTATATGAAAATTTTTAAATTGTATGTCATTCAAAAGCTAAGAAATTGAATTTGAACCCACAATTCCTTGCAAAGCATTTCTCTCCCTCACACAGATTCCTTTCATCTGCAAAATTATAATTTTCATGAAAATTAATTTTCTGCTCTCAGGTTTTCATGGTAAAGAAATGTATTTACAATATTTTTGTTATACGCTAACGAGTGAAGCTATTTTATTTCAGTGTTAGAAAAACAATGAGGAAAGTCACACTCTTAGACCTGAGTGTTTTAGCAATCAGCATGCTTTATGTAAAATGTGTTTTCTTTGCCTTTTCAGGACTTTCTGTTTCCCCACAATCTTCAGCCCAGCTACAAGTTCCACCGCACACCAACATATTCCTCGCCCCGTGTGGACCCTGGCCGGCCTCTCTTCCCGCCCGTCAGTCATTTATCATTCCACAGCCCAGCTATAGCTCATCAGGTCAACTTTTCTAACACAGTGGAGACAGACCACAAACCAGACCACATGCCCCTCATCAAACCATCCTCAGTGCCAGCTCTGCCCTCTGCTGATGGAGCACAGAAACTACAGCTGACTGGGCCTCGTGCTGACCCTGGATTTGAGCTCAACGCAGCTTTGAGAGACACAGCAAGGTATCAGCTGATCTATTCAATCATATGGTCTGAAGATGTCTGAATAGATACACAATGTTTCCAACTGACTTTACTTGCATTGAAAGGCACTGTCGAAAAAATCAAACAAAATCGATAACCTGAACTATTGGCCCTAAAAACCCAGGGAAAACTGAGGAAGCTGAAGGACTTAACTGACAGGTCCTCAGGTCATTTTTGTCACTATTTACACTTCCTAGAAAGTTCATGACTTCACTACCTCCTGTCTGATAATACCCCATAACACACTGACTTGTTAAATTTTATGCAACATGAGCATTATTTCCTGTCAAACTAACATACTTAGTGGAGGTAGCCAAACAACTTTTTGCTTGCAGCCAATCAGCACTAAATGACTTTTCAGCTTTTGACCATTTATTTGTGTTATAAAATACTAGATGAATACTAATATAGCTACTAATGAAAATTTAAATAAGTACTGCTGCTGCAGGGTTAGCAAAACAGCCAGGATTTTTTAAAACTGATTATTTCTATTAAAATTTGCAGTTTCATAACAACTTTTTCATGTTTGGCTATGAGTGTTGTCTCTCTGAAATCATGCACTATTCCACCCAGTTTTTTGGCTGGAACTGCAAAATTATACAAAATAATTGAGCTGGGGAGATCATCATAAAACGTGATTTTCTTTAATACATCCATGGAAAAAAATATGAAAAAAGTAGAGGGGCGAGTGCTGCTGCAAGACTTGAATTTCTTCTCTAGGGTCACGGAGGCCACTCTTGTCTTTTTTTATGGATCTACAAGTGCCAAAAAAAAAAAAAAAGCTAAACGATGACACCCACTTTGAGTGGGTGATTCGATTTTAATACTTTGTGATTTGTCTTTTCTTGGCTACAAAATGTAGTTTGAGTGTATGATAATGTGTGGTTTTGCTTATTCACATGTGTGATGTTGCATATCAAAACTGCTCCTGAGCCTCTGTGGGTGTACAACATTGAATTCACACAAATTGTTAACAGATACTTGTTAATGTCCCAGAGTAAGTGGCAAAACTTTAATGTGGTCACACTTAAGTCCGGAGCTGCATAACAAATTAAATTAAGCATGAATATTTCTAATTTTGCACTGAAAATCAAACAACTTCACTGCCCATGTCCTTTTAATATCCCTCTTTGTTTACCAATTTCAGTCTCTTCTTGATCATTTAACACATTGAACCATCTATTATGTTAAAGAAATCAAATTCTTCAGCAAACTATAAACACAATGGTGATACTTTCAAGGTGACTTCCAGCTTGACCAACATAGCCAGGTGTGACATCAACCTAACTCACTGTATTTGATGAACACTTAAAAAGACACTAAAGAGGTCAAATCTGTGCAACATTAGCACCATATTTTATGTTAGAAGAATATTTTGCAAACCTACTTCTTGCTAGCAACTCATGCTTGAATTAACTCTCTAAGCTCAGTACCTTTCATTAACTTTTACTGGTTTTATCAATATTTTAGGAAATGCTTGACTTTAGATCTAACAAAAAATATTCAGCTAGGCTAGCGCAGTGTTAGCCTGTTTATTAGTCAGACAATGCTATCAGAAACAAGCAAAAAGCTTTACAACTGGCAAGATACTAGGAGAAATCTAAGCCTTTTCAATTGTATGGCATGACTATCAAATAGCACTTTAGTAGTTGGCCTTTAAAAAGCACTGGTTTAACTGGTAATATGGCTCAGTGGTCCTTTTGAGTTACACATAGCCTGTTTAATCTCTAACTTTCAGGAAATTAAATGCATTTCTTTCTTAAAAAAGGCTTCCAGCTTTGAAGTCAGCATTACAATATAACTATAACATGAGTGGAAAAACTAACCATGACAAAATACTACAATGACTTCCATAACGAATTTGGTCAGTTAAAAAATCACTGCCTAGTTCTCTCTTTTTCAGACTCCCTGCAAATATTCAGACCCGAAGCAGACCCAAAACCAGCTACCCCCTGGCCCCGCAGCACCACTATCTGCAGGCCCGATATAGGAGATCTAGTTCTGGCAGTGCCCTGGATTATCGGTGCAGAATAAACTTTGTGTGATTAAAAATATTGTCTTGGCATAGATTTCTTATTGTGCCATTGAAGAAGCAGATCTAATTGTTCCCATGATGCTCTCTCAACAGCGGATGCTACAGCTGCTTCCATGTGGTGAGGCCCTACCAGGCAGGACACTACATCATACACCCAGAGTTTGTGTCTGAGTCCCTGCGTTAGGACCATTATCAGCGCACTGCTTCACAAAGTGGGGCCAGGGGACCCACAGAGGTCCTTCGGCAGGGCTCAGGGGGTTCCTTATCAAAATGAGGAATTGTTAACTTCACTATAGTTTAATTCTCTGCTAATTAACCCATTGAGACGAAGTGTAAGAATGAATAATTGGCTGCACTCTCTTCACCATTATCTCCCTACATGCAGTCGGGACAGTTTTACGATTTAGTAATATATCAGCAGCAAAGATTGTGTCAGAAGGGGCTTGTAGGGATAACATCCAAGGAGCCACTGTGGTCCTAATATGTTCATGTCTGTGACATTAAATTTTCATCCTTCTATTAAAGAGATTATGTCTGTATTTGACTGAGGACTATCTTTGCATCTTTGGAGTGTCAAAAAGGAAATAATACCATAATGGAGGTTTACACAAGGGTATGAAGCTCTTATTACTGTGATTATACCAGCTGAGCTGATTCACTTGTGGCCACTTTCCAGAGATACCATAATAGTGGACTAAATATACTATAGGTTACCCACAGTGCAAAATGCCATCAGGTTAAGACCAAGAGGCTGCCACAGCACTTATTATAGCCAACTCTGTTTTATCATGTTTATTTAAGACGTGTGGCCTGTTGATCTGCTTATTTCTGTCCAGTAATTCTTCAGAGGAAATCCTTAGGACTGAGATAAGAGGTCATTTATGTTCTGAGAAAGTCTGAGTATCTTTTTACGTTTATTTTTGTTACAGAGTTTTAAGGTTAGGGGTCTTTAAACAATCCAAACACATTCATTAAGATAGAAAATATAAATTTTGATTTGAAACTATTTGAGCTAAGCTAAAGTAAAGCTAATATAAAACTTTTCTCTTAGGTAAGAAGAGGATGGTCCTCACACATTAAACAAGTGTTTTGTTCAATGTGTTAACAAATTAATCTGTTTAGCGCAGGGCACCTGTCGTCGGCATGCCTTAGGAATTGAGGGTCTTGTCCTCCCGCGACCAGTCTTGGTATAAATGTGACCGGAGGTGACTTTTCCTACTTTTTGCACCCTACTCTGTCCCTACTATCCAAGTTTATCTAAAATCCCCTCCATGAAAAGAAAGCAGGAAAACCCCAAAACACAACCTTAAAAACATAAAATCACCTGTAAGAGCGACTTTTCTAAACAAGATACCATGAAACCCTGGTTTGCTCTCTGGCTTTGTTGCAGGTGCCCTATGTATAAAGATTCAATCAAGTGTTTCCAGTTTGCATATTGTTACAACAGCTGTGAAGCGTATGTTTTTGGCAGTTAGTTAATTTGACATCAGGATAACTTAAAACAATATGAAAGGAATTCAATGACATGTTCAGGAGAGGTCAGAAACAGGTTATGAGGGCACAGACATCATCACATCACCTCGATCCTCGTCTGTCTTTGCTGGCTTTATATCCATTTAAGAATTGATTTCAAGATTTTACTGATCATTCTCAAAGCACTTTTGTGTCTTACCCCAAATTAGTTATCTGGATTATTGATTATGAACCAGCTCGAAGCCTCAGATCCTTGGAGGGGGGCCTTTGCTCCTGGGCTCTGGAACAATCTGTCTGAGGAGATAAGGCAATACAGAATTGCCAACATCTTTAAAATCACTTATTATATTAGATTTAATTTACTTTAATTTACTTGATTTTTTAATTACTTATACATTAGATATTTTTATTTCATCTCAGCAGCTCCTACTTACCTGCTTTATTATTATTTTTTGCCTAGTCATCTTCACTGATGCCTTTCTTTTATTTTTTGTCTCATTTATTTATTTTCATTTCTAAATGCCTTTTTCTTTCTTGTCATGATGTTTTATTTCTGTTCGCCCCCACCTAGGCTAACTGTCTCTGTTAATTCCCTTTGCCTGCTTTGTTCTTTATTCTTGTTGATTCAATGTGTTTGCACCATGTTCCTGCCCTTAAGTTTGAAATTTCTGTTCATTTTGAACTAATTGTAAATGTTAATTATTATTCTCTTCCATTAACTAACTAAAACATGTCTGTTTAAGACGGCTCTATATTGAGTCATAAATCACTCTTATCTGGCAAAAAGCTCTCATCAATGTGGGAGGTGAGTATAAGAAAGAGGACTGCTAACAGTTAGCCTGTAGTCCTCATGCAAATAACATGTTGTGGCAGCTATCAATGGTCTCCCCTACTTCTTGGGTAAAGTTATAAAGATAGTAGACCCCATAATCCCCATGACCAACATGTTTCTACCCTGTGTTTAGTTTATATATAAAAAACAGTTTTGGTAAACTCGTCTCTCACGCCTCTCAACATACAATTACAATATTACCGTATAATTTTGGGTTATCGATAAAAATAGGACTTCCCTTTGCTGCTTACTGCTATTATTGGACTACATTTCCCAGCCCACTGTGGGCGTAACTGAGGGGGGAGTGCGTAACAAGATGCCTTTATGTATCTCGGTGCTGATCTGCTCACTATAGCAAACAAGCAGCGCTTGGAGTTTGAGAAGAGCTGACTACCTGACGGTAAGAAAAACTTTTTTACATGAAGCTGGCAGACTAACAGGACGAGAATAGAGAGGATACATTTGCCTCGCTGTTTGACACGAAGCTCTGTGTTTTCCCTCCGTTAACTTTCTTGCACCACCCAGCTCACAACAAGAGCTTTCTGCTCTCTGGACAAAAGCGGAGCAGAATGTGTCCTCGTTAACTGAGAGTTAATTACATACAATGTAATTAGACGGTAATAAATAGCAGATGTGCATATGAATTCCTTACAGACTCACGTTCAATGTAAAACTTTTTTCTACTTTCAGAACAACAAATAAATTACATATTTGCGATTGAGAGCAAATTTGAGGTATGATGCCTCTCAAACGTCATTTTTTCTGCATAAAAAAACTTCTATCAAAAATATATGTGCAATAAATTCAAAAAACAAACGAGCGCGTGCACGTCTGTGCGCGTGGGCGTGACGTGATCCTTTCTCGTGCTGCTGTTTAACTGTATCAGCACTCTGTTTATCTTCAGCACGTGTCAGAAATGATAGTGAATCGGGCTGAAATGGCAGCTGTATGAATCCGTCTGCTCTCACTGTAAACAAAAAAATGTCTTAGTCAGAGCTGAGTCTTCTCATGCTTGAAAATAGGGGTGGAAAGAGTACACAAATACTGAAAGTACAGTAAACTTTACTCTGGTGAATGTAAAAGTGGAATATTTTCAAGTTAATGCGAAGGGACGTTATTTTTCAAGTAGTTGAAGTTCACTTTTCTGAGTGATAAGGACAGCTGAAATGTGAGGAGACAAACAGTATCTTGTTTCTGTAGCATCAAACGACTTGACCCAAATAACAGAAAAATGGTGTCAATTTCTCTGATGAAACTACAAGTTAAATATATAGCCGATGTGAAAACGTTTTGTACATTCTGTACATCATAGTTTTGTATGTATAAAACGTAATCCAATTGACTGTAAAATTGACTGGCCATATACTGCATATGTCTCTTATATCTGCCATAATATCAGCAGAATTTGCATTTGTACCTCAGCCCTCACTCCTCATTTCTACTGTACCATGCATGATACAATCAAGGGTTGTTTTTCTTGTTTCAGTTCAGTTAGTAACAAAAATAGACTGCCATAATAAAACATATGAATTCAGTGGAGGCTTGACTTCCGTCTTGGAAAGATTTGTTTGTTTTGGTGTGGATGTTGGCCTCACCTAGAATGAGTTTGGAAATATAGACACATTAGAAAAAATGTAGAAAGCACTGTAATTTGCTCGGCATATAAAACAGTTCTTGAAAACTGTATATATTGATAGTGCAGCTCTTTCAGACAGAACTCTGTTAAGATATGTATATAGAGACTAATTGACACTAACACAGAGTATGAGCAGTAGTTGGTTATACTCCACAGAATTACAGAAAGAAAAAAAGATCATAATTGGCAGAAATCTCAAGCAGAACTACACCCATGTGTAACAGCCATGTACTGCAGAAGTCATACACACTTCAAGCTCAGGTGACCATTATAGGTACAGAATTTTAAAACTTCAAAATGTAATGCTTGTTGTTTGTCAAAACCTGTGTCAAACTTGCTGTATTTATGTAGTTATTTATCCAGTTCTAGTTGTAGAGTTTCTTTTGTGAGTAAAGTGCAGATCTTAAACTTTTAGGCAGTTTGTTTATTTAAATTAGCAATCTGACACTTTGGCTCTTGGAAAGTTTTGGCATTTAATAAACAGGACTTATCAAAATATATCAACAGGCTAATGAGTATAGAGTGAAACAGCACTTTTAGAGCTGCGTTTTAAATATTAAATTTCAATGGGTTGAGTTATTTTATTAGCCCTCACATTTCCATTAATAAATAATTTTGTGGACTGAATACACTGTAAATCTTCTTGTTATTTCCAGGGTCAATTTCTTTTCCAGGGTCCAGCAGCCTAAGTGGATCTCAGAGGAACCAACAGTTAGTTCTCTGTTAATTAATGAGAGGCTTATGTTATCACTCCTGTTGTCGGGGGAAATCTATATTGAGGCTGGTTGAACACAGAATTAGTCAATTAGATTGCTAATTAATAGCAAGCATTTTTTACTATCGACCCATGCTGCCAGGGCAGACCGAGAGGGTCAATTTGCTGTTAGCAGTAGTCAGCAGACAGGGCCTGTGATCAGGCCTGGACTCCCCTGGTTGGCTGTGCTCTTTAATCTAATCTATTCTGATTAGCTAACACCAAAATAACGAACACCAACCAGTTCATTAGCTCTGGGAGTTTTTCTGTGTTCCTACTCTCAGGGACAGATGGGAGGTTTCATTACAAATAAACATGGATTTGATTCTAGATTTACTGTCAAGATTTATGGCTGGGAAAAGAAGTGAGTTTTCAATTGGATTATGATTTGGATTACTGTGATGATAAAAAAATAAGATCATTTGGAGCAAATGATTTCTTTGCAACATTTTTGTTTTTGTCATACTGGAGCTTTGGTTCAGTGCAGATGGTACTTCACCATCTGACACTTTTAATTTAAATAATTGATAGGTTGATTGGAATTATTAAGTCATCCACCAGAAACAGCAGTAGTTCCATGAGTTTAAAAAAACCCTTGAAACTAGCATTAACATTAATATTAAAGCCCACAGTAGGAGTCAGGTAGCTAACTTAGCAAAGTGACATGATGTTACATTATGATATGTTTGTGGTCCTGTTGGTTAAATGACTTTTAGATAGGATTAAGTAACAAAGATTAAAACCCTGACTAGTATATTTTTATTGTGATATATATAATGCATTAAACTATATGTTTTTGAAATATATAGTATTATTTTATATATATTGCTGTATTTATATAGCATTTATCAAATTTCAGTTGAGTTATCACGTGCTTTTTAAGTCATGGTTTTATGCAATTTCGTATCTCAAGTCTTAATCTCCCCATTCATAACATACAGGGGGTTGCATTTGTTCTTAAGCTTCAATTGTTTTTTTCATAAGTCTTGTTATTAATAAAACTATAGTCCAGTACCCTCCCCAGAAAGTTTAGCTTTCACTTAACCACTTTAAATCAATATATGTTATATAAAAAGTAGCAATTCAATTTTTTGTCCAATCATGCAAAGTCATAATTTGCCTTTTTTTAAAACAAGAACAAGACTGGTAGATTTTTCACATACTATATTATGGTCTTAAAATAATGAAGATAGAAAATTATTAGATATAAACTAATGGTGGAAACATCCTTTTCAGCCCTTTTGGACATTTTGAATTGATTTTTGTGGTTAGACTGGGATGAAATAGTCATTTTAACAGCCCAGTTGAATTTCATTCAAAGGCTCTGTGCTTGTTTGGGAATAAGGAAGCCTCTGCTCTTTTGGTGCTCTGCACCTGCTCACCTTTCTTGCTTTCACAAAGTAAGAGACCAGAGAAGTGACAAGGTTGGTTAAGGATTAATCTTACAAATGATCTTGTTGCTTGTTCTCATACTACTTTAACATCAATTGTACCTAACAATTTTGAAAGTCACAGTTTGTTAAAACCATCTGAACTTGAAATGAAACCCAGCTCAACCTACAGCTGATAAATAAATGATAACAGCAGCACGTTTGTTCTCTGAACAGAGTATTTACTGGTCAGAGCAGGGACAAGCAGCAGTATGAGGAACTGCTAATAACAGGAAAACAATTATGGAAGACCCACTTTGCTAAACTCAGGGTCTGCTTAGGGCATCTTGTTGGTTATCATCAGGTCTGTGACTGAGTGTTGTTTAATGTGCATGCACAGACTCTGCATGCACAGTGTAACAGCAGCTGGTTTTATAGCAAGTAAAGTCCCTCAGAAAAGTGTACAACACTCATCAGATCCATATTAAGTAAATATTAGTGAATGGCTTAAAGGCTATGAATACATAACGTTAATTAGGTTGAGTGTAAACTGACAAACTTAACTATTAAATGGTGTGCAAAACATAAAACAATGATTGGTTTCAGTGATTTGTTTTGGCAGATTTCACTTATGGGTAAGTGGTGATGGACACTGGTAGTGATGAACCTAATTTGGGGGTTCCTAGTGCTGTCATGTATGCATACATAACATGATAATATAGTCCAGCCACGGTGTCTGTTGTGTCCTCTGGCTTAAATTAAGTTTAGCTCGTTTTAGACGCAAGTAAGCTGAAGAAGATAACAGGAATCAAACAAAGGTTTACAGTGTCGATAAATGACCCCTGTCTTAAAGAATATCTCTGGATTTGAAGAGTTGAACCTGAATAAATGCACATAACTTGCAGAGTTCTTTTACATGGTTTTGCTGCCATTCAAGTTAAGTAAATGTACTCAATACTATGAATTTCATGCATCGATGCAGATTTTGTCAGTAGAAATCCTGTCTAACAACAGGATCGATTTTAAAGAACAAATAAATCAATAGAATGTTAGTATAGCTTTTGATTGGTTAAGCAGCCCTGTGAAGTTCTCATTACATTTTTGTATTGTCAACCAAGCAATCATGATTTGTTACGTGTGGCTTCAGGGACTCCAAACTTTAGTATTCTCCCCTCTGCTCCTCAGCACTTGCAGAGCTCTAAGAACTAAATCCCCCTTTCTGCTCCTTTACTTCCTTACATACAAATTAGTCCTCTTTCATTTGAACTCACATGTTAGAACCACTGCTGGGAACATCCACTTTTAACCCTCTTGTGGGTAATTGGCAGTAGATTTGTTTTGTTAAATCTCAGACACATCTTTAAAGTTTACATCCTGACAGCGTAATGCCTCTAAGTGCTGTGAAATCACTTTGTGCAGCAATGCAGAGCGTGTAAGACAACGCTGAAATGTAAAGGAGGCTTTGAGCCAAAAGAGGAAGATAGACTGAGAGACAGGCCGGTACCTGACCTGATGAGCCTGCTGGGGCTGCTTCACAGGGAGTATCTGATACTTAACCGATCATACAGTCAATTTTCAGGGACTCTTTGTGATTTTGTGCCTGGGCAATATAAAAATATAGATTTTCTAACAATATGTAGGGCAAGACTTACCATACCATCAGGTGGACTGTTTCATATATCACTGGGATACATTGAATCTCCTCAGTGACAGAAATGAAGTTTGGCAAATCCATATGCATTGCAAGGTTGAGACAGGGCAAGTTGGTTTGGTAATAATGTCAGATTGAAATAACAGTTTGATAATAGTGCAGCAAAATAAGAAGTCCTTGTTTGACCCTCTGATGTAATTACATCTCATACGTTTAGTAAACTATGAATGTATGCTTACTGCAATGTCCAAAACTCTCCACAAATGTCAAACTTTTTCAGGTCTTGTCTTGCTGATGACCATTAGTATCTGAATTGCGCAATAAAATTCCCACAAAAATGCATCTGCATTAAACACACTGAAGCAGTTTGAATCTATTGCTGTAAAGTACAAAGTTTCTTCAGTTTGTCAAACATGGTTTTGTGGTACAGCAGCCCTGCTTTTACACCTTTTGATGCAGTCACATAAAGCTTAGGTTTGCTATAAGATACTTTAAACCTATCAATCTGCTTTAACAGAGTAAAGTTTCCTTTTTTAAAGTTATTTTCCGGATTCAGCAAACTCATATTTCAGCCTGCAATAGCTGTGAATAAAACAGAGAGAATAGCATAGGCTTGTATTTGTTTGATTATTGTAATCATTACCATAATGTTAAACAATCTGATTATCTTCTCACATTGTGCAGGTGCAGTGCCAAATTTAGTGACATTTCAAGCACACAAACATGGCCAAAGTTAAGGTTTTGGCTAACAATAAAACAATATCTACAGCATCAATTTGGAAATATTCTGGTCCTATATTACTGTCAATCAACAAGATGATAGTTGAGTTACTTAGTATGGTATTTTGTTGTATTTAATACAATAATGGAGTAATGAGTTTATGTATTTAACCTAACTTTCCATACTATTTAATGTACTTTTACGACCTAGTTATTTATTATTATTTATCATTTATGAATTTATTTATTAACCTTTACCTACCAGTAAACACTTCCCCACCTTACGTGTAAGATCATGTAATATTATTGACACCTTTTACTTTATATCTGTACATGAAGGCCCTGCTCAATATAATTATGTAACACTACATTAACTGTCATGCATTATATAAAAACTTCAGTTAAAAAAAAAAAATGTATGTAAGTATGATTTCCTGTGTTAAAGTAAGTTCTTCTCTTCAAGTTCTACACTGCTGTCATTATAACAATAATTCAGAAAAAGAATGACACAAAAGTCCTCACACCTCATACTGTGTGATATAGTAAGTTAGTGATTAAAAGTTTCTGGCACACCCTTGTGTACAGCCCAAATTGAACACATTTGTTGGAAACAGCTATTCTAAATGTTACCAAACGATTCGTGCAATTAAGGAGGGACTCTCCTTTTGGTCAAAGTTATGATTTTAGATGATTGCATTTCTGTTCTTACTCATACCACTTTAATTCAACATTCTTTAGTTTCAGGACATATACAACTTTGACAGTCTCAGTTTGTAGATTTAACATTGCACATCCTCTTGCCAAAATTCAGGTAGAACGTAGAGGTTTGTTTGCTATTTTCAGTTCAGAGTTCAGTTCAGACAACTTTATTTATCCCACAAGGGCTAATTAATTTATAGCTTTCCAGCATACATTCATGCATATGGTCAGTCAACAACATAAAAAATAATCAATAATCTATCAAGGAAACATATTTAAGCAAGCATGGGAAAGACAGAGTGTTGGACATTATAAGTGGCCTACTTATACAAATCGTAGAGTAAGATAAAACAAAATAAGATAAAGATAAAAACATCAAAAGTAAAAACTATTGTTGGTTTTTTAAGACCTTCAGGTTCATTGCTTTAGCAAAAGATATAAATCTTGTTTGTTTTTATTTACATCAAAGTTTTGCAGTTTTGCAGCAACTATTTGTCTTTTCTTCTTAAATAAGATACCAATGTATGTATTTCCCAGCACTAACTGTTTAGCAGTAATAAAATGTCTTTACTTTAGAGAAGTTTTAGCACCAAACAGCCTTTTTAAGCAGAGAAGTCCATTTTAAAGGGAGCAAATATTGCCTGCAGCCATCCATTATGACATTTCAAAGTCTCTTATCTCTCTCTCTGACAGGCGTGCAAACAGACTTGACGGAGGGTCCAGAGTGCAACAAACAGGAATCCTAGAAAAGCATTTCTCTGATCTTCAGACATCAGATTTGACCACAGAACACCACAAACCATGTACCAAGTAGTACCAGGAGGAGCGGGGGGCACAATCACAGATGTTATCCCCAAGCAGAAGCACAGCAAGGACACTCGGCCTTTAGTGGGAGCTGGCGTAATAGGCCTGGTGCTGGTAATTGCGGCTGTGACTGCGTGGTGTTATTACATCGCCTCTCTCCGCAAAGCTGAGCTGCTGAAGACTCAGCTGTTGGATCTGAATAAAGATGGATACATCATCCGCAACCAGGGAGGCTCCATTGTTTTCAGAATGGACTTCAGGTGGGTGTTTCTAACGGTCTTACATAATTAACACATAAGTTGTCTCGTCGTGTTAAGTGACCCATTTCAATCTTTGAGATATCCTTTTTTATCTCAACAGTGTATGACTTTTCCTACAGATATGGTTATATGATTCCTCTGCTCATGTAGATCTGGAAGCTGCTTCATGTTCCTCTTGTTCTTACTGGCATGCTTCGATAAACGTTCAGATTTTTTTTTATCTCGCCATATTCTTAATTATAATATTTTCCACAAATTTAGTTGGTGGTAGCAACATTGTATAAAAGGATAAGAATTGTATTTTTCAGATGAGTTGCTCTTGTACAGCATGTGCTGCAGAACATGCAGACAAGCTTCTGTAAAAGTTCAGCCTCTACCTCTGAAAATGCAACAGAAACTGTCTCCTCAGGCTGGACAAGAATTTCTGACCATAACAAGAACAAACATGCAAACAAACCAGCAGACTCAACACAAGCCTACAACTGCAACAAGATAAGACAGGATAAGTTTAGATAAGACATGTTAAGGGAAGAAAAGATTAGATAAGGTGAAATAAGATGGGATAAGGTAAAGATATATAAGACAAGATAAATTAAGGCAAGACATGGCAAGATAAATTAAGTTCAATGAAGACTGAAGAAGTTAAGATAAGTTAGTTAAGATTAGCTAAAATGAGATAAGTCAAGGTAAATAGAGGATAGATAAGATTAAATAAAACAAGTGAAGACAAGATAAGTTAAGGTAATCCGTTATTTATCCTGAGCAGGGACTTCAAGTGTTACAATAGCTGGGGCAAAGAATTCCCAATTTCCCAGAGGAAGTTTTTTAAGGGACTAATAAAGTGGTATTTAATCTAATCTACCCCAACTAATCTAATCTAATCTAATCTAAGAGGCATGTAGGAGATAACAATATAACATTTAAGAGGAAATAGTTAAAAGTACAAACAAAGCTATACAAATGAGTCAGAAGAATAATACATATTATGTGTAGTGGATTTAAAGTGAAGTGACATATGCAAGCACTAATCAATATTATGAGATATATGCTATCAAAAACAACAAAACTCTGACTCTGAAATAAAAAAACTTTTATAACAGCCTTCTTTGGGTGCAAAAGTATTTTTCTGTGATTCATTCCTGGCATTTTTTCTCCCATTTTGAGTCTTAAAGGGTCTTTAAAAGTCATTAATTTGATTTTGATTTTAGGAATCCTAACTACTTCAGCAATGTATGTTATCACTTTAAGATGCTTACAGAATGTTGTTTAAAGAACAGATGCATAAACACAATAGGGCACTTGCTGTTCTCCAAACTGTTTTTGGAAAGTACCCCAGCTGTTAAATTCATATTGTTTGCAATATCCTCCAAAAATGTAACATTAACTATTCTAAAGGTTTTAATTGAATAAAAGGTTTAGAGAGTTTTACAAATCACTGTAATAATGCTTCATTAACATTACACAGTGTCCCATCTCTTTTGCATAAATGTGCAGATATTTGGGTTTGAGATGCAGCTGACATGCATTTTTTATTGAATTCTGAACATGCAGAACATTTTTCACTACAAGGACAAAGGAAGAATACAGAATGTTAAGACAACACAAAGGTCTAGCAGCATATAAATAAAAATGCATGTGCCTCTTGATATGTTTAATCTGTAATGTACTTTTTCCTTCACTCTTCTCAGGTCGGGTACCTTGGATTTGGACTCGTGCACTAAAGAAGGAGAGATGCTGAGTTGTGGACGCACCACTGACAGAAAACTGAACTTCTTCATTGAGACAGTGCGACCTAAGGACACGGTCCAGTGCTACCGTGTGCGCTGGGAGGAGCTGGTGCCTGACATTCCGGTTGAGCATGCCATGACATACAAGTTTGCACACTGGTATGGTGGTGCAGTGTCAGCAATACAGCACTGGCCTATTTCTATCTCAGGCCAACAAGCTCCCAAACCCTTTGTCACCAGTGACATCTACTCAAACCGCAATGAATTCGGAGGAATTTTGGAGAGCTATTGGCTGTCGTCTAACGCTACTGCTATCAAGATTAATAACTCTGTGCCGTTTCATCTGGGCTGGAATGACACTGAGAAGACCATGTCCTTCCAGGCGAGATACAACGACAGCCCTTTTAAGCCAAACCCGGGAGAGAAACCGTGTGCTGAGCTAAGCTACAGAGTGTGCGTGGGCTTGGATGTTACATCTATTCACAAATACATGGTCCGCAGATACTTCAACAAGCCAAACAAGGTGCCTGCAAAAATGATGTTCCGCCATCCTATCTGGTCAACCTGGGCGCTACATAAGACTGACATTGACCAGGAGAAACTCTTAGCGTATGCTGCCAACATACGAAAGCACAACTTCAACTGCAGCCACTTAGAACTGGATGACCGCTACACCCCTAAGTATGGGGAGTTTGAGTTTGACAAGACAAAGTTTCCTAATGCCTCAGCCATGTTCCAAAAGCTGAAGTCAGATGGATTTCTTGTGTCCCTCTGGATTCACCCGTTCGTTAACTATGACTCAGCAAACTTCCATACTTGTGTAGAGAGGGGCCTGTTTGTACGGGAGCCCACAGGCCAACTGCCGGCCTTGGTGCGCTGGTGGAACGGCATCGGGGGCATTTTGGACTTTACAAACCCAGAGGCACGCGATTGGTTCTCCTACCAGCTGCGATCTCTGCGCTCCAAGTATGGCGTGTCATCCTTTAAATTCGATGCAGGCGAGACCAACTATTTGCCGTGGAAATTCAGCACCTGGACACCAATCCGTGACCCGAGTTTTTTCACAAGACGCTACACGGAAATGGCAATCCCCTATAATGACAGAGCTGAGCTGCGCAGTGGCTACCAGTCCCAGAACATATCCTGCTTCTTCAGACCAATTGACAGAGACTCTGTGTGGGGCTATGAGCTGGGTCTCAAATCGCTTATTCCCACAGTGCTCACCATCAGCATCCTTGGCTATCAGTTCATTTTACCCGACATGATTGGAGGAAATGCTTATCTTAACCGCACAGATGGAAACCGAGTGTTACCCGATCGAGAACTCTATATCCGCTGGCTGGAGCTGTCAGCCTTCATGCCCTCCATGCAGTTTTCCATTCCCCCCTGGGAGTACGACAACGAGGTGGTTGAAATTGCCCGCAAATACACAGCCCTCCACGAGAGTATTGTGGCGCCAAGGGTCCTGGAGCTGGCCGGCGAGGTGCTGGACACCGGGGACCCAATCATCCGTCCCCTGTGGTGGATTGCCACAGGTGACGAGACAGCTTATAAAATCGACTCCCAGTTCCTGATTGGGGATGACCTCATGGTAGCCCCGGTTTTAGAGCCGGGGAAGCAAGAGCGAGACATCTACCTCCCTGCCGGCCGCTGGAGAAGCTACAAGGGAGAGAGATTTGATATCAAAGAGCCGCTGCACCTCACAGACTATCCTGTAGATCTGGATGAAATTGCTTACTTTGTTTGGGTGTAGCAGGAAGGGAATGTGAGGATAAAGACTGAAAATAATTCACTGGACTCCTTCTGTTTTAAAAATGCAGATAAAAAGCACACAGGTCACTTTGGACAATTTATTCAGGTGCATATGAGTTTTATTGCAGTATTTGTTAATCAGTGGTGCCCCAGTGCATTTTTCTTTCCGGTGGTTGGATGGTGCAACTAAAAATCTTTGGGTGGCACACTAACTCAAAACCAAATCTATAGCAAAGTTTTACTAAATCTGTGATATTTTTGTATGTTGAATAAACTGAAAACTATCTATAAACTAGTAGTTCTCTTTCTGTATAAGAACATTGATTGCACAGTTTTAATCAGAGGGTGTCCAATCATAAATGACAGTTCATTTAGGCGTGCTTGAAACAAACTTTGGAAACAATTAAAAAAAAAAACAGACTAGCCTATTGAAAGATGTGGAAATCCCTTATATGGCAGTTCTGCTGGTCTAAATAAAATGAAACCATTATTTAGGGCTGCAGAAATATGCTTGTGCCTTAATAAATAGACAGTTTTTTTAATGTATTATCAAGGTTACAGTTCCTACCCCCAATTTCCACAGAGACCACATCTGCAGCATTCCTTCCATCCACTCCTGAGGAAAAAGCCCTTTAATTTGTCCTACAGTCAATTTCTAGATCCTACACTGCAGTTGTCAATAGCATGTGTCAGGAGCGCCAGTCTGCGCTGGTTTGCTGGGGTTGTAAAGGAACAGTACTAAACTCTTGCAGTCTCCACTGGACTGATTCCAAAACAGGGTGCCAGACATGGAGACACAGAGCTTTTGCAAACTTTAAAACACATCTGCAGAAAGTTAATCAGACAGTCAATCATTTACCCACTTCTTTCATCAACATTACGTCAAAACAATTACTCTGCTGCTCAGGGAGCTAAACACCCTTTCCCTCCAAAAGAGACCCACCAGCTGAAAATGCTTTGTTGATTTTCTAATGAAAGGGTCTGAGAGAATAGAGAGGATTTATGTAAATATTCTGTGAAGGTAGCTTTCAGTGTTAATGTTTAAAAGCCTCCCTCCAACCAAACCACACAGCGTACCTGTACGTCATCGCACGGTAGATCTACAGCTTGCACTCTAAATCCTACTGGGAAATTCAGTTTTATTTTGTCACATCAAGTCTTTTGATTAAATTGATTTTGGTGTCATTTTTAGTTTTTTTGGTTGAGTAGTATAAAAAAATAGTTGAAAATTGTCAGTCAACATCACCTAGCTGTACACTTCACACTATATCAGGAAGAAACAACTGTGCCTTATATTCAATTACATTCAGAACAACTGTAAGTGCTAATATGCTAATGCATTTATCAGAAACTTAATGGGGAGGTTTTTACATTAACAGGTCAGAGGGATCCATGTCCCTGACCTGTTTCAAGTGTTTTATGCTTTTTAGTCTTTCTTTTATTTTGTCAGTTTTGTCACAAAGATTAACTTATTTCATTAAAAAGTGCTGTTACAGAAAATGCACCTCTCGGTTCTTTTTATTTATGAGTATATGCAAAAATTATATTTCTTTTTATCGTTAACTGCCTGCTTGTCTCAGTCCCAGCAACTAGACAGCAAACAGAACTAGACAATCATACCAACCCTCTACTGTTAAACTGTTGAAGACATGGGGCTTGTTAAAGCATTCGTCCTGTGCACCTGAAAATATTGCCTGAAATATCTTGTGTGTTCTTGGCTTGGGTTTGCCTCTGTAAAGGAGTCCACTGTATTATTTTTCAAACACCTATGGACTTATTCTCAGATTGCTGACCTCCACCTGTGGAGGGGTCGCAGCACAAAGAAACTTCAATACTGAACAGACTGTGTTTGCTTTTGCTCCAACTCTCTTGTAAGACAAGGTTCATAAAGTGAGCTTTATGCATTGCAAGGGGAGGATCATGCGAAATAATGTTGATATTTAAAATAATGTTTCTGCAACAAAGTTTAAAGACTTTTATAACTAATTTAAATTTAATATCACTTTACATGAATAATGTGAAACTGCCTCAATGGAAAAAAAGCTCCAAATCTTTTTAAATATGCTTTTATAACTGATGCTTTATATTTTGCAAATCTCCTTTTCCATTATCTTTTTGAGTGGAACAAGGGCTAAGGCTGGCAACATACAAGTGGAATTTCAAATCTTGACCAGTTTTTAAAATCTGATAGACCATGGTCCATGCAAAGAGACTTCAAGACCATGCAAGTGATTACAAACCCAAGGTCTCAAATAAATTTACAGAGGACATGTTATGGTATCAAAGTGTTATTTACTTTTCGACCACATTTTATCCAAGAAAAAACAGCAGAAGTGGATTGCATGCTTGTTTTTTGCTGTTCATTTGTTTCCTTGCATTTGGTTTAACAAGCAAAACAACAATTCCCAAACTGGACTTTTAAATATCGGACATGTTTGATATTTTTACAGTTTGAAGAACGTGGTGTTAATACACCTACTTTACAACTTGAGATTGTAGATGATCTTATTACGAGCTGTAAAGTAGTTATACTAACACCACATACTTCAGGATTATTTGTGATCTGTTCTATCAATCCTAGAATTGGGATGAGCTCCTGCTGTATTTGAGAGGGGTGAATTGGGTCAAATATCTGATGTAAAATGATCCAGTGTGTTGCCAGCCAAAGCAAAGTCCCTCAAAATAAGATGGTACAACTCTTTTGCTGACTACTGGCCACCTCAGCTGTAAGTTACAATTATGGGTTGACAATGACTACTAAAACATAATATTACTGTAGCATAGATAGAACAGTCATTAAGTCAAACCGTCTTACTCATCACAACAGTTACACAGCAATTTTATCTGCCTGAAGTTGTCTTACAATAGCTAACGTTGGCCACAATAAGCTATTTGCTCTCGAGGCAAGATCCAGCATATATTTAAGTGCTGAAGGGGGTGTTTTTATGGTTGTGATCTTAACTTTTAGTTGTATAAGGGAGATGTGTCTTACTTTAATGTTAAAAGGTCTGCTTCAAGGCTCACAAGCACATAACATGTTGAAAAGGGAATATGCAAGCTGTGAATGAAATAAGCAATAATAGCCATTTTGTGCCATAAAGCTGTATTTTTGCACTTTGTAGTGGAAGCCAAACCGGCTGAACCATAGCAGGACAGGAGAGGGTTGTCATTATTGTCATTAAGTAGATGTTACTCTGCTTTTTTTTCCATAATTACCTTTCAGTTTGACTGAAAAATCCCTTTCCCATTGGACACGAAGGACTCCTCTTCTACTGGGAGATACTTTTTCAGGAAGTCAGGTTTAATGCCTAACTTATCAGGATGAATGCCTGAAGTTTAATCATTACAAACAGCACGCTCTCTCATTTGTGTAACAGAGTGTCGTGCAACTACTCGTAGCCCAGAAGAGGATGCCTTTTTATTAGACATTAAATATTTGATGCTCTTTCTTAGGTAACAGCCTGTTCTCTGGGTGCAGTGGGGCGTGATTTGAAGTGTCAGCTTATTGTCCTTATTGTTCAAGTGAAGAGCAACTTATACATAATACATACACAATGGAAGGGATGTTGAGATGAGTGTAATTATGAAACACAAACCAAGCAATAATGGTTTTGTTTATTTCTTTAAATGCAGTATGAGAGGCATTAACTACAGTAGATTTAGCAGCATTTATTGAGCATGTTGCACTAAATCCTGTAACTTTGTGTTTGTTTTTGATTTGAATGTTTTGTAATTACAGTGATACCTGCCATATTTTCATAATAATTGTCATGTGTATGTATTTTTTTTTGTGTTTCCTTTTTTTGCAGTATAATGTTATTTTTTTACTATGCTTTTCTGTGTATTATTTAAGGGCTTGGTCAACTTGCTACAAACAAATTAATGGTGAAAACAACAATCAACAAGACATACTTCTCCAGTTTTTAGTAGAGCAGTAGAGATGAAAGTACTTTACAAAATAATCTTAGCTAAATTATTACAGTTCAGAGTATTTCAAATTCATTTTACAAGAATAGCTATCATAACACTGTTGTGGTAGCTCTTTTGGATAAGGTCCACAAATGATCAGTTATTCACTGATATACTGATGCATGAAAAAACACAATATTAACATGTCATGATGAAACATTAGTAATACATAGGAATGCACAATATTATCATACAAGTATTGGTATTGTTTGAGAATTGCCTTAAAAGTTGATTATTGGTATTGACAGTGATGAAAATGTATCAAACATAATACCAGACAATATTATGATAATACAATGTGGCCATAAACTTCCTGCATATTTGCTAGAATATTGGCAAAATGTACAATAAATCATGATAGTTTAACTCATCATCACGCAAATCAGAATTATCATTTATCAAACATAAAATGTTGTTTTTCCAGCTCCACATCTGTGTCTAGCACAAACGGACGATAACTGTGGAAGGAGCATGATACAAAACATTGGTATTGATATAAAAATAAAACCAATATCCTGTATCCCAACTAAAACTCCTTAAAAGCCTGACTTCATACAATACTACACTAAAACGTTTCAGTCATGATGACTTTTGAGATTTTACAAATGTTCACAATTCGTGATTCATATTGTTTTTGGGAAAAGATCATTGCTCAACTGCATTCGATGGTCCGTTAACGTGACGAGTTGTGACCTTGAAGCGCCACCTGGAGGTTTTATGCCATCATGAGGTGTTCTGTTTCTAGACTATGAAAGTAGCGTGGTTACTATTGAAATCTTATAGGGAAGGAATGAACGTGGGACAGTTTAGATCTAATGCCCTTGATCTTACCCAGGACCTCAATAATGTAATCAGTTCATTTGTCATGTAAAAATAAACCTGGGCAAACTTTGACATGATAGAGATATCAAGTTCACAAGAAAGGGGTGATCATAAGACTCGATGGCCTTTGACCTTGTCCTTTTGAAATCTTAACAGTTCCTTGAGTCAAAGTGGACATTTGTGCAAATTTGAGGAAATAATATTACTTGGCAACTTTTGACCAATAACCTCCAGGATCTAACCAGATTATTTTTTAGTCTGAGAAAGTTATGCAGAAATCCCTTTAGCAGATGGACATTTGTTTCAAGATGCTATGAGGAGTTTCTAAGTAATTACAAAAAAGTCTCACTTTTAGATATATGCCTGATCCACACTTAATACACACATTAAGATGAGTTTTATAGCATCAAAATAGGTTATCTATAAATGCTATTCCTTAGCTTCATGGTCGGGTCGGACAGGGCTGGACTGGCCTGGATACTCAACTTCGGGAACAAGACAATTAAAACTAGAGTAAATTTATATTATTCGGACACGTCTTAGAGAACCGGGCTGTAAGTAGCGTTATATAGCCGGCTACAAAACTACGATACTAAGTTTACAAAAAATTGCTTGTTGTCTCACATCAAAAACTACCGCTACATACTGTAACTAGAAAGGGAAACATTACCTCATCGCTTTGCATCCTGTAAGTTGTAGAAAGAAGAAGTTGTAAAGCAATGCAGAGTTCTGAGGAAGGTCCGGGCTGCATTTATTAGCATCACAACAAACACACACTTTGGCGTGCTCATGGGTAGCAGAGTCTTTATGTCGTTGGAAATAGATTCTCCTCATAGCACCTTTAAAGTCTGAAGAAAATTCCACAATACAATTTTAAGATAGTGCTTAGAATTTATACATACATTAAAAGAAATGAGCAAAAGTAATGCTAAAATGATCATGATTGCTCTGAAAACCAGGCAGACTGACAAGATTATTGCGTTGTTTCATTGCTTTGACTGCAAACTTGTCCCTTTAACTGCCCACTTATGATAAATCTATCACTTAGCACTAATTCATAAGTGTTCTCTCAAGACACAGAGCAGGCATAAGGTGTGCTCTTCATTTTATAGATACACATATTTATATAAAAATACACAAATACACAGAGACAAAGAGAATAAAATTAGAATTTATGATAGTGACTCATGGATGCCCAGACCACAAATCTGTCTCCATCATATTTGCCTCTGCTGAATATAGTTAGCCCCTTAAGATATGGCATCTCATAAAGACATGAGAGGGTCATCATTTCTTTATACTTGTAAAGGCATTTCGCATAGAGGTATCATCAATAACATCCATGAATAGATGAATAAGAAATCATTCTAATATTAATATTATCATCTATAATGATTATAAACTGAAGAGGACTGATGTTGATTAATATAGCAACATCTAGTCAGGCTGCCAATAATCTGTGTTTAACTGGTCTCAAAATAAGAATTAAAACGTTTCTGTTGATGGCTGATTCAGGATAAAGCACTGATGAAAGAAGTCATGAACATTATGTCTAATCATCAGGCAGTATTACTGAAACACATTAGTATTATTAAAAGCATTAATTAATGTATGAAGTCAGGCATAAAACAATATACAGTGTGTTATTTTGTTGTTTATCATGAATTCATGCATTGATTCATGCTTTTTATATGGATTCATGAATACATTGATGACAGTGTGGATCCTATATAAAGAAATACCCTTCTTTTAAACTAGATAAGATCCATTGAAGTTCTTCATTAAGACATTATTTGGTTTACTCTCTATAAAGGAAGAGATAAATAAGGAAGCATATACAACCTCAACATTAGTTTATAGTAATAAGTAAGTATAGTTATAGGTAGCCATGTTATGGTCAGTTAGAATCAAAGCAAATGTCTTGTTTATTCAAACTTTCTAAGATGAGTTTTTGGTCTCTCGTGTCTTTGTCAGAGGAGGGCAGTGTTTAGTGGTTTAGTCAAGAAAATGGAGAATAAGTTGCAGTAAAGACCAGACTCTGACCCTGGGGAATGGAGACCTAGTGGAAAGGCCATCAGCACTCAGGCTGGCCTCTTACTAAGAAGTACTTAGTTCTATCATAGTGTGCTCTATATTTGCATCATTTTGTGGGTTGAGTGTGTCGTTACATCCTTATTTTGCAACAAACTGTTGTGTGAACGTAATGATGAAACTGATGATTGTCTCATGGAAATCTTTGTGAGCCAGTAAACAATTATTTAAGGTAACTTATAAATTAAAGTTAAGAGTAATACATATTTTTCTATAATTTCCTCCAGCTTTAAGCAAAGGATTTCTAAATAACAAACCCTTTAGCTCCAACACGCATCTGAGCTTTTTTTTTATTTGTGTCTCCATGTCGACCTCATGGGTTTCTGTTTGTGCCAACACTTCCTATTTATACCAGCTCTCACTCAGCATCTGGGACAGCTATTTCTATTTTTAGACCAGCTCTCGTTTATGACGAAACTAAGAGCCTGTTTAATATCTCAGACTGAATCTTATTTTGCTTTGTGCTCTTTTAAATCCAAGTGTGCTGTTTGGCAAAGATGTAACTGGAAATGTAATATGTGTGCTATGTGGCTGTAAGGTCAAATTAAGCCAGACTGGATATTTGTTGGAGTTTGTTTGTGTGAGAAAGTTTCTTTTTGTTATTATATGCATGGAACAAACATCTTTATTTGAATTTTGCAAAAAATAAAAGAAAGTTACAGAAGACTAATGCTAATTATGTAGACCAAAAATGTATCGACTACCTTATTTCTATGAGAATGCAGAGAAATGTACTGGCTACAAATAAATCTCTAAATACATCATAAACTTTGAGAAATTGTGTTTTATTCTGGTATATTTTGCCATTTTTGGAGGGATAAGTTTCTGCAAGGTAGAAACAGGTATGGGGGTAGTGAATAATGAGACTGCACCATATAGATCACAGTCACAGACAAAACATTCAACATTTTTAACAAAACCTTCAAATTGATCAATAACCTAGTTTAAGGATGAGGACAGACATTGCATGAATACTTGAACATGAAAAAATTGTGTGGAGAAGTTGTCCCAAGTCCTCTAAATCCATCCATCCATCTTTTTCCGCTTATCTGTGGTCGGGTCGTGGGGGCAGTGGCCTGAGCAGGGACACCCTGACTTCCCTCTCTGATCCCAGAAAGTTCTGAAGTAACTTTTCATAGTTATAATCTACACACCACCCCAATTAAGGGCGTTTTCACATTAGGTCCACTTGTTTTGAACCGTGCCGCGGCGCAGTTCGCCATGGGTTCGCCCCCCTCCCCCTCTCCCGCTGGCTTGCATTCACACTGGCAACATCAAACCATGCCCAGACCCACTTGTGTATTTACTCAGTTTGAAACAGCAGGGGGCGATATGCATGTAACTGTTATCAAACCTGCTACGGAGGAGAACGAAGAAGAGACTACCATGGCAACCATTTCCTACACCAGACAACCAATGTTTACATTTCGCTCTCTTCTACATTTTTCTTCAAATGTGTTTTTTGTATCGTGTTTGAGACGGCATCAGCGACCTTCTGGACCCTTGTAAACATCGTAATCCTCAACCAGAATAAACAAATCCACAAATTGAGTAAGCAAGAGATTCAACTGCAGGAGGAAGTAATGCATCAAAAGTAGATCGGTTTGGACCACTTTGTTTCACACCAGTGAAACCGCACCAAATGTAGGGAGATGGAGCGGATCGAGACCACCCCTTCATGGAGGTCTCGGACCGGCTGATTTGGTGCGCACCAAAGTGCGGTGGTTGCATTCACATCAACACTAACGTACCAAACCCTGTCCCAAAACTTCTTTGGTGCGCACTAAATGTGGTTGGTGTGAAAACGCCCTAAAAAACCCGAACAATCCCTTTAAGTGGCCTCTACAGTCACTTGATCTCTATCCAATAGAGCAGCTGGGAACTGGTGAAGTGGGAAATTCACATCGCTGGACAGCTGACAAATCTCCTCAAGTGTTATTCCTTCAAAACTGTCAGAACATCATGTGCTTAAGCTGGCATTTTAAGGGTTAAACTTCTGAAAATTAATGTAGCTTATTTGTTATGAAACAGGCTATGGCTTTATGGCTTTATGAAATTATGTGGCCTCGTGGTTAAGTGGATTTATTGGACACCATGTGCCTTGGTAATGGAATCTGAGGGTTTGCAAAAAGAGCAGGTGAAGACTGTTGTAACAGTAAATCCTTCTGAGACTGATTCATAAACTGACGAATGAATACACAGCATTTATGTTTCAAAAAACACACAAAAACTTGAAAATAAAAACAAAAATGCCAAGCCATATGGAGATTGTATTCATGCAGGTCAGAGAGCTGTCAGTGTAACCACCAAGCCATAAACAACCTGTAGCCTCCTATGAGTCTGCAGAAAAAGAAAACTAATGTGCCCATCAATTCAGTATTAAAAGAGAGACACCCTTGAGGGACTTTTCCAACTTTTGGTGCCAGACTCATCACGGGGCAATAATGACAAGGTGATGAAACAATCGGGCAGGTTATTTGGAGGCTGCGTTCAGATCAATAAATCATCTGCTGGTTCATGATGTGAGGCCAGAGAGCATGTGGTACCAGATTGTACGAGAAGGCAGCAAGGAATCTAACAGATAAACTTACAGCAGTATGAGATAATAGCAGCAGTATTAGAATCAGAATCACAGCATTAAACCTGATTGTTGTTTGTGTGTTCAGGCCGCCAGACTGAGCCACTTCTTTACAGCCACAGTCGATCTTTCATATGTTTGGGGAATTTATTCCATTTCACAGCAGCGGGATATGCTTCAGAACTGCCTCACACTTTATTTGCCAATGCCTCATCTTTCTTCAGAATTGATTTGGACTTGCTGCCTGTGCGGGGAGGACATACATTCATTGATTAGCTGTCTCTGTGTTGCACGGATCAATATTATTTGCTAGTTTGCTTTCTGCAATCATATTGTTTGGCTCGACCCGTCTTATCATAGACTGGACAAATCATTTATGTAAGAGATTTAAAGGGACATTTCTATATGGCAAGGGGAGTATGGAGGAGATAAATTAAATAAAACAGGTCAATTCATCGTAACATTAGGAGCCTCTAATTCTTCTGATCATGGTTTATATACTGTATAATGCATACTTACATCAGTACAAGTGTATGCAATAAAATCAAAGTGTAAAACAAAAGCTAAAGATATGACAGTATGTCAAACAATAAATTTAGGAAATTTGTGACTAAAGATCAAACAGATGCTTCATTATAAAACTAATACCTCTGGATATCTCTGCCATGCAATGCAACAAATGTCCACAAGGGTGCAGTGAAGCTTCATTGCCAAAATCTCTGTCTGACACGATAGTGGACCATGGTCCAGATGTTGAGAGCACACACACACACAAACCAAACTCACACTCATATTCACACACACAAACCAAGCAGGACACAAAACTGGCAGACCCCCTCCCCCCTCCTCCTTTCTCCACCTGTGAGCCCACCTGTGTGTCCATCTGCAGAGGAGAGACGCCAGTTGTTCTGGTTAGGAGCCAGTGTGTCTCAAGTACCTCCTCATATCCTCCTTCTATGAGCCTGTCTGCTGCCTGTCCTCCACAGTTAGGTTTATATATCACACACACAGAGGGAGATAGAAGATACTCGGACACAATAACAACGTAAACAACGCTGACTGATAGGAAAGAAAGTTCTGGTATTTTTTTTGTTGTGATCTAAAACCAAAAGAATTAAAGATTAGAGTCAAAATGATTCTTAATCAGAATTACAATCAATGCTTCCAATTTATGAGAATGAAAAGCTTTCATGTTGAAACAATGAAGAATTGGGCTGGGTGGAGGTAGAGCTTTTAAACAGTGGTGCAGAGTGCAGGGATGACGTATTTTTGTAGGACAACCCAGAGGTTTGCATTTTGCTCATTCCCTTGACTAAATCCTGTGTGATTTTTTTAAACATGTTTTGGTTAATAGCTGACAAGAAAGCTTGTGGTGACCAACAGTTTATGAAACTTACATGCTTGTTCATCATGATAATCTCCATGAATAAATACAACTGTCACAATTTTAAAGCTCCAGCTTATAGTAAAATCTTGGGAATTTTCTCTTAATCAAATTACATAAACAAACGAGTGCTCATGGCTGTGGCTGTGGTGTATGTATTATTGCCACAAAAAAGGATCTCCCATCATTATTGCAGTCCTTGTTAGCAATTAATTAGCAACCATCCTCATCAAGACACAGTAAAGTTTTAAAATTAAGGGAATGGGTTAGCATTAGGTACATTTTATTTCGAAAATAGAAATAATAATACAGTTTCATAAGCACATGTTCACCACAGATCTTATTTTAGGCACTGTTCCAACAACCTTTTCTAAAATCCCAAAGACTTTGGGTTAAGGTAACTGGAAGTGCTTAAATGCTAACTTACTTCCTTATTTTTACATTGATAAATTGGTAGATTGATAGACTGATGGATTAATGGAATACTTTTCTATGGGTAAATTCTGGTATCCTGCAACCATAATATGTTTGGCTAGAGTAAATAACTACGGTGTAATAAACAGTACACAGATGGTGAGCCACTTCCATGAGCCACTGCCTCTGATGAGGGTGTGGTGCAGTCTGATGGCTGTGGGAACAAAGGGTCTTCTGAACCTTATTAGTCCTGCAGCACAGTGAGATGTATCTCCCAGTGTTGTTGCTTCTCCGTCCCTCTAGGATGTTGTGGAGGGATGGTTACCATTGTCAAAGATGGCCTGCACCATGCCATTTGGCCCCTTCTGGTACAGGGAATCTGTGTTCTTAGACCAGTCCAGCTTGTTGTCAAGATACACAGCAAAGTAATGTGTTTGGAGCCTTTTAATACCCAACCCCTTCAATAACCAACCTCCAGGCCATTGAGTTTAGACCTCCTAAACTCAGTAGCCTTGGTCTTGGAGGTGTTCAGCAGGAGGCAGTTTTTGACTCAAGTCACTTACATTCGGATGGTTTTCATACAAAAATATGTGTCTATGCCCTTCCTCTGTCAATAATTTAGAAAAGTTTCCCTTCATCATGTCACTAAGAGACATGGCACTGTCCAAAAGTGGGAAATGTTCCATGAGCAAGTGTTTGTTCAGCCTAAAAATGTCTCCAATTCAAAGACCATGTTTAAGTATGTTTGTGCAGCCAAAGTAAACATTAGGGAACAGATCTTGAAAGTTAAATCCACACCCACTTGAAAACAACGTGGTCAGACACACTCATTAGTATTTACATAAAAACAGCTTATCCTGTGCAGGGCTGGAACAGAGGGGTTTACAGGGGAGATTCAAGTTGGAGTATGGGCTTATGGTATATGACAAAAAAACAAAATACCTGTGCACAGCTTAGCCATGTACTCAGGTGAAGGTTAGCTGCGGGAGCAAGTCTTGGCTGCTTTTAAACGGTCGAATCCAATAAGTTTTCGTTGCGTTTAGATGAAAATGTTGCATTTAATCTGAAAATGGAAATTTTTAAAACGGGCTCCAGAGTGGAAAGTTTTGAATACGGTCTCCATGCAGCTCCATGTAAACCCGTATCAGAGCATTTCAGGGTGAAATGCTGACGTCAACACATGCGCAGTACTCTTTCACATGAAGGCTGCGCGCGCATACCAGGAACAACAGCAGCTTCGGCCGTCTGCCGAGTAACGTGTGAAACTCTTACCGTGCTCGGTTTCTTATCCAGACAAAACTATCCAGACAGATTTGTTGTCCAGAACTGGTTTGTTGTCCAGAAAAGAAACTCCTGCATCTCTGTGCGTCTATTTGCTGTTGTTGTTTTTGAAAAGTTTTTCTTCTTTGTTCGTGTGTTGTAGCAGCGCTGCCTCTCTGCAGACCTACACCGCCCTCTACTGAACCAGCATGCACACTACAGTGGATTCACTCATCTCCACCGTCGTCATCTGAACACAGAAGAATTCTTAAACGCAAAGGACAAATCTTTAAGTCAGGAGTGTCTGTGTAAACGCAGCCTTAGAAATAAAGAGGATTCAGGAACAGATTCACGTTACTGTGAGCAGACTAATAATATAAAGATTAAGGATATATATGTAGAACTGGCATCACCAAATGGTGGACTCCTGTCCGGATCCGGACCGAGTGATGGTTCTGTCCAAACCGTGACCAATCTCTGATAAATTAACAAACATAGATTTTAATGGAGCAATTTTATATATACAACGGGTGCTGCTACTCCAGCTAACACTAGAATGGTTGTGATCTGATCACAGGACGGTCATGCCATATATGTTCTGTAGGCCATGTTTTCTGAAGCTCATTAGGTTGTTTTATGACGCACTAAAGAAGAAGTGGAGGGGATTTACCCGCCGCCATTGTGTTTGCAGCACAAGCCACTGCAGCCACGCAGCAGCAAACAAGTGGCAGAGCCAAATACACTGCCTGTACGAACACATGAGATCCTCCTCACCTGCACTCTATGCCACTGACCTGTATGTGGGAAATACTGATGCGAGCTGAGAGCTTTTGCGCTGGAGTGTTGCTGTGCTCTCCACGGACTGATCCTGTTCTCTTTCTTATTGTTAACTAGTCGAGTCGATCATTTGTTTGTGTTAGTTTCATTGTTTCAGTGTTTTTAGCAATTGCTTGTTTCCGAATGTTTCACACTTTGCAAGTTCTAGCATCACCGTGTACCTGTTTGTGTGTGAGTAATAAAGAGAAGAGAGAAAAGACAGATCTATAGATCTATAACATACATGGTGTGTACTCTTAAATATATAAGAAACATATAATCCTTTTTCATCTTGAAGTTGTGACACTAAATGACACATTGTGATTGGTCATGAGACCACAGGTATTTAGAACACCTGTGTATGCTTGGTAGTTGAAAGAGTGAAACTAAAGAAGCTACAGATGAAATGCAATGTTCGCTCATAACTAAGTCTACGTAAAAAATCTTTATCAGTGTGTGGAATATTCTTTTCTATTTCTAGGACATACAGTATGTTTAACTTTCTGCAAACATAATGATGTTTTAGGTGTTTGACAGGCCCAACTTAATTGCTACAGTATTAGACTGTAGAATGCATGATTTTCCTCCCTGTTAACTCTACCTAACCAGAGCCAGGCTGAGATTTTTTGGCGGTATGATATGGTACGATATTGGTGTTGGCAGATAATGCCTTAAAAAGTTGAATATCAGTATTTGCCAGAATTGAATTTTTTGTCAATATTTACAATCAGTATATCAGGCATAAATCAGCCATGAATACTGACCTTCCCTTACATCGACTGTAATTTCAGCAAAAATCACAAATGTACCATAGTCCTTTATCTTATCATCACTGCATGGGTACATTTAAAGATTTTTCAAGAGTTTCATTTTTCAAGTGGGAAATGTCTTTCTTGTTTTACATCTGTTCCTTCCACATAAAGACTGCAAAAGTGAAAGCAGAAAGCCAATTGTCAAGACTTTGAGAGGAAAAATATTGTTATAGGTTTCAGCAAAAATGGATTAGGAAATATTGACATATCAGATAATGGCAAAAAATCCAATATTGTGCATCCCTACTTTTAACATTTGGTTATGATTTGAACCATTGATAAATGATCAACTCAAGAATGAGAACGGGGTTAAACTGGTCCAGCTCTGTGATGTTCAACAGTGAAAGTCTATGTTTCTTACAGTGCTCAAGATTCGATGGTTCATTATCCAACTTATTTTTTACCACTAAAACAAGATAAATGGGAAATGACCAAAAAAAAATGCATACTACTTCATAACCTTTTCATTGTTAGCATTATTAACTCAATGTTGACATTAAAGCTACTGAATCTATCTCTTTTAATATTGTTAGATCACAAATATTCGCCAACACAAACAGCAGACAAATGATGATGAATACACTTCAGCTTTATTAGACCAAAAAAATGCTCCCATGCTCCATAGGGTTTAATGTGGGCTGAGCGTTTATTGTGGAAAAACCACAGGGGAAATAAAAACCCATGGCCACCTTGTGCGTGTGAAGTGAGAATCTTTGTCCTTAACCCAAGATTTTCACTCCGTAACTAGAATGACCTCGCATCTGCTGCTGCCTGGGCTTGTCTGACAGGAATATGTCTGTCCTCGCTAGGTAACAAATGAACCCAACACCCCAGAGACCGCTCTCGCATCTGTTTATCTTTTTCACCTGTCGGCTCGCTGCACTGCATCAGACTTACACTCCTCTGCAGCCTTTATGGCTTTCAGAGCACGCCTCTGGCATTACTGGGACACAGACAGGTGCTGCTGGCTGGTAGGAATATTTGTGATGGGACAAGATTTAGGTGTGACAGATTTGTTTTCTACCCTGTGATTTTGTAGGACGATGCTGAAACTGGTTTATTTTGGTTGTTTTATGTTTGTAATTATAATGCATTTATCAACTTTTATGTTTTAGGGTTGCTTGTTTTAGAAATATATGATGCTGACTGTCTCAATCAGGGCATTTTAAATCAAACGAAAGACTTCAATAACAATATGTTTCTCCTGATTTAAATTAAGGTTGTATTTTTGATCAAATATAAACAATAATATTTTTGATGAATGACTGACTTGAGCAGAAATGCCAAAAGCTTCTGAAATGCTAGCATCTTAAACTGAAAAGTTGTTGCTTTTCTTCTTTGTGTCACCCAAAACAACATTTTTTTAATAAACTAAACTATTTCACGATCACCTTCAGCACAGATAAACTGAATTTTTTTTCTTTTTTTTTGCTGGTATTGAAGCAAAAAAAACCCAGACAAACAAGTAAACAATGAGTATGCATGTTTTTAACTGCTGTCCCTTTTGTAGATTTTAATTTGACCTACCCTAATTGTACCGCAGTCAAGAACTTTCAAGCTCCTATGAGTTACTTTTATTTTGTGTTAATGTTAATGCTACCTGTGGAGGAAGCAGCACCCGTTAGGCTACGTGTGTTCATCTTATTTTGTACATTTGTGAAAGTGCAACAACAAAAATCCTCTTCAATCCTTCAGTGTTGTTACTAGTGTTTGATGTTGACAAGGTCAGGTGTGAAAGTAAAAACATTTACTTAAAGCTATGGTCTACGATTTGGAAGCTTGGTACATCTTAATTAACACCATTTATAAGGCCATTATGGTCCTATGGTCCAATCTATGCAATATAAAGACCAAAAAGAATGAAAAAAATCCATTCAGTATATCCGCTGCAAAGCAGCATAATAGTTGACCAATCCGAACTGTCGTTCCTTGGTCCGTGAGTCTATCCAATCCACTGTCTCCCCTGCTCCGCACCGTCCCGCCTCCTCCCCACTTCCTTCCTCATATACCGGTGAGCAGCTAGCTGCACAGCTACTGAAGCGTCATGGAGCTGGGAGGCGGCTTCTGTTAACCTCCACATCGAAGAGAAGGAAACGTAAAAGTTTTGAGGAAAAGGCTGAAGTAAGGAAGAAATATGAGCAATACGGGTCCCAACGGAGACTTAACATTGGATAATAGTATGGTGGAACAAGCTGCAGAATGATTTTGGATTGTTGAACACTGCGCCGGCCGCCGGCTACCTAACGGCTGGCCGCAGGACGGGCCACCGTCCAACCTTCAGCACCGGCTGTTCCGCCCCTGGTTGAACAGGTAATAGCTTTGTTTACTACAGTGGGAGATGTCTGCTGAATAACTCTGGTTAGTCTGTGCCTATACTGGCTAATGACTGAACGTTGTTGGTCGGAGCAGGTAGGCTCTGTCAATAGATTTTAGCATAAGTTAGCCACTCGTCATTAGCATTGTAAACCGAGCTGTGAGGACACGCCTAGAAAGATAAATCCTCGCCCACAATCGGATCTGCTCTGGCGAAGCCAGACCCGCTTCGCCGCCGGTCCAATTGAAATAGCTACCGCTGTGTGTTACAAGGGGAATAACTGTCGTGTTTGGTACTTTCAGATGAGCTGAGTTGTTTTTGGTTGTTGTTGCTGCGGATATTTCGTGCCAGCCGGCTTGTTGGTCTATCAGAGGGGGCGTGTTGTTAGGAGGCGACACAGGCTTGGGGGGCGGGATCTTGGAACACGGAGGGGAGGGGTGAGTGAAAGGGGGGCAGGCTGCGTTTTTCAAATCTGTCTTAACAGCCAAACTGGTTTTCAGATCGTAGACCCTAGCTTTAAGTTACTGTGACTTGAAAACTTTTTGTGTAGTTTTATAACTAATGCATGAGTAACAAATTATTGTAATTCACTGCAATCCAAATGGTGTTTTTTTTTTGCTGAGTAAAAAGTCAAAAATGAAAGAGTTAATCAATTGAATTTTTCTTTATTAGCTAGTGTTTTCACAAAACCAATGTTATAGTACACAATGTTCCAAAAATATAATGAGCAGTTAAATAACTACATTAAATGTGTAAAATTCTGTCTTCAATTCTGAAGACTTATGTTTATCACTCTATATCAAAGGGATGTTTTGGGGGTTTTTAAGTTGGGGTTTTATCAAGTCAGTAAAGTCGCTGAAGGGCCTTTATTAATCAGCCGTAAGATATTGTTAAATTGGCGGGAATGGTTAGTTTGCACAGTTGTGAGAGTCTCACGTAAAAATGAGCCACAAAACTATGTTTGGGTTAGGTTGTATGATTTGGCTAAAAATTTCAGTGGGCTTTAATTTTCTTCAGGAAGTCTCTGTGTTGGGCATTAATTTGATGCAGCAAGTGGCTTCAGCTACTGCCTACTGTTCTCAGTCATCAAGGTTATCCAATAATGATTAAAGTGGCAACTAACCTGACACACCAGCTAGACAGTCCAGTATATTTCACTTTTCCTCTGAGTCCATACAAAGTGTATGGTAAAGGGCAGAACCGTTCAAAAGGGTATCTGGCATGTGACTGGATGAGTCATATTCTGTTTCTTATGGTGTTTTTGTAGATACCAGATGTTTTTTTTGTACTTTAGTAAAGTTTTTTTGGAAGTGGAAGTGTTTTATGGTATCAAAAATAGCTTTATAGGAATAATTAATCATTTGTGGCTTTATTTGCTTTTGCAGGTCATCTAAGGCCATCAGTATAAATTTCAGTCTTCTCATAAGCAGGTCAGGTCCGTCCACAGGAGCTAAAACTCTCAGATCTTGAGTCCATGGACACAGAGTACCACATGAAATAGCAGCTGGGGAAACACACAACAGCTATGCAGCTCCAACTCATCCTGAAATTAAGGAGCTGTTCAGAAAAACATGGTGGAAGCTTCCTCTGTGCGTTTGTGAGGTTAAGAGGTTGAACAAAATGTCAGGCGCTGAGCAGCAGATGCATAATTGAAACATTGCGTTGCTGTTGCAGCCATGCACAAGGTTGTTTGATTGATACCGTTTTAGAACACTCCTGTCCCCTCCTGCTCTGGGGGTTTACCTGGGGACAAACCGGGGGAGGGAGGAAGGTGCTTAGGTGGCTCATCTGGGTTTTGGAGGAAAATTGGTGCCATCCATCACGGAGTACGTTTAACAAACGCTAACGCAGGGCTGGCCAACAAAGGATTCGTATATGAGGCAGCGAACCAGGGAACATGTGAGGTGCAGGGACTGCTGAGGGTCTATCAATCAACCAGTCAGCTCCTTTATTTAACAAGCAAGGGCCACAGGCCCTGAGGGCCACACTCCATATTCTGGCTGGTTGGGCTTGCAGTCTCTTCCTGTAAAAAAGGGAAAAACAAAGGGGAAGAGAGGGATGAATGCAGGAAGGAAAGAGGGGCATGAAGGGATTGGGGTTGGGGGTTGTGATGGAGGTGCAGGAGGATTTGGCCCATGTCCCCTGGCGTGCCGGTGCGCTTCATCTTCTCAGTGCAAGGGCCTGGAACTGCTGCTTGATGGGATTTTCAGCCCCGTGGCCTCCGCTGTCCCAGCATCCATCTGGAGGGCTGCCGTGTGCACAGCGGATAGCCAGTCACTCGGCGACACAGCCATAAAGAACAAGCCGTAGGCCAGCCAACGCCACTGATCTGAGGCTTGCAGCTCCGTTCAGCGGACAGGCCAACGCTCAGTGGCACACATTCCTGTCAGGGACACGAGCTGATCCCTTAGCGACTGTGTGCTCAGTGGAACAGACGACATGCTGTGTGAGGCAGGGCACATCCAACCAGCGACTCCTTCAAAGCTTCCAGAAATTGGAATGGACCGAGGACTTCACTATTCAGCATCCTTAATGGTGTGGAGAGGACAATCTCCCTACTCTCATTTACTCTGTCTGTGCGTGTGATAGTGCTATAGAACATACAGTTATCCTTATTTCTGCTTTGGGCCTGTTTAAGCGTGTCTTAAGTATCTGATTAGGGAGAAGTAATAGTGATATCTGATCCACCGGAATTATAAAGAATCCTGTTTAACATTAAGCTGGTGTATTTCCAGATTTTGCAGGAGGAACAATTAACCCAGCACATTACACAAACAGGAAGAGAAACATTGGCACATCAAATTACTAAATGAAAGAGTAGATAAATAAATTATGTTTTTGGCTATTGTACAGAAAAAAATCTCCTATATTGAACGTTACAGACTGTTGACAAACTAACAAACCATTTAATAATACAGTAGAATTTGGTTTACTAAAATCACCAATTTGGACAGACTCCTCGACCACAATTTCATAGCCAGACTATCCTGTTTTGTGTCACTGGAGAGACTTGGTTGGAAAACAAGACGGGTTCATTCAAGGGATAAAGAAAGTTCAATTATTCAACTAATCTTAAGAAGTAAGCACAAGAAAATGCAACACACAAAAGTAATATTTGAAAGCAGTCTAACAGCAAAACACATACAAAACCTCTTATAACAAGCAAACTTGACAGTAGTTTTCTCCTCGGCCTGACCATAGGGCTCTACAATAAGTGAGTTATTAAGCTCTATCAATAAAAACGTGTTTAAAAAAGTTTGGGAATATATAATACTTAATGGTGTTGTATTTTACATAGCTGGGCCTTACAATGAGGTACAACATGTAAGGATTGTGCATTTGTGTAATGAGCAGCAGCTAAGAATGTGTAGTGCACAAAAGTGCGCCTAAATCCGCTCTTCCTCTGAAGAGATTCTTTAGCAAGGCAATGTGAGGAACCAGTCTTCTTGAGGTGTTGTCTGTCTTTGACTTCACCAATCCCATGGAATGTTCTCACCATGCCTGCATGGGTTTTCCCAGGCACTCCACTTTCTCCCACAGACCAAACCAATGCTTGTGAGGCTAACAAGTGACTCTAAGGCTACATCCACAGTGCAGGTCTTCGTGTTCAATTCCATTCTTTGTTGAAATCCTATTTATTTGCATGTTTTTTGACTAGGGGTGAAACGAAATTTCGTGCCACGAAATTTCGCAAAATAAAAAAAATATGAAATAAATTCAAAGATGCTTGAAATAAAAGCACGAAATAAGCTGAATGTTTGTGTAAGTCTGCATAAAAAACAATATTTGATTTGATTGCATCTACTGTTGAGTTGACAGAATTTGATCATACTTGAAGATCAGAAGTATATGCACTGTAATAGGCTAAATATTATAGTTCACAGTTCAGACATTTATAGGTCTAAACTGCAGCTCTGAGGACTGCTATTTGTTTTCCTTTTCATTCATATCCTGATTCTTGCAGCAACAAAGCACTTTTTAATGAGATTTCATGTTTTTTTTCGCACTGTAGTCTAATTAAGGGGGAAAAACTGGAATTTTGTCTTTTTCAAAGAGCATTTATTTTGTACTGATGCAACAATATTTTTTGTATGTCTGCATTAGGAAGAAAATAAAGAAAATGAGATTTTTGCACAAATTTTCTATAGTCTTTATTTTGTATTGTGAGTATTTCATTGTGAGCCCTGTTTCGTATTTCATATCGTTTCGTGAGTTGACCATTTCGTTACACCCCTATTTTTGACATCATAATTCAAAGTGTGACTGCCATCAGACTCAGTATCAACAATCTTTGACACTGAAGTGACCAGATATGTGGAAGAAGACATTTATGAAAATAAATATGGATGCTACACATGTCAGCATGTGTATCAGTTTTGAAGTTGTTATGTAATCTATGACAAAGTGACGAGGAGATGAGGAGGACTGAGAAAAAAGACATCACACATTTTAACGATGGTCCTCAGGAGCCGTGGCCTCTGACTTTGTATAGAGGTATGCTGGATACAAAGTCTGAGTCAGGAGTGGTTTGATTAGCATGAAGGGCTTCGCTGACAACAAGTTTATCCATAATTGTTTTGTAGATTGTTTACATTGGATCTTGCTGCATCCCAGTTCCTCTGATGCTGATTTGTAACTTCAGTAACGTAAAAGTTGGATGAAATGCTTTGAAAAACATATCTGATTTGGGACCCCATATGACAGTGGTGTGGTAAAAATGGATTTGTGCTGTTAAGGCAGACATGAAATCATCAGATTTGGTGCACATATGGCCAAAAAAAGTCCGATTTGGGCCACTTTTACAGTAGGGTAAATGTCCCTTTAATTGCCTTTTGGTATGACTGATGGTTTCCTTTTTCACGATGTGACGGTGATCACTGTTGACCAGTTCAGGATGTACCAGATGCATGGATGTAACAACAGTCAGGAGTAACAAAATACATACACTACACATATGGGATTACTTGGACAACAATAGTTTTTATTCACTTTGGGTTGGGTAACACCCAAGGGGGATGAATCATGGTCCAAAATTTAGCCATGAAGTCATCCAACATCAGGTTAAAGGAACACTTCTGCATGTGTTGAAAACATTGCTGGTGAAATCTTGCAGAGTGACAAAAAGTTGAGGGGACTTGAAAGATGGACACTTTTCAAAGTGTTGGAAAAACATATATCCAATTTAAACATGAATTGACCCTTTTGCAAGCTCCACACCTTCCAGAAAGCAACTCTCTGTTAAGCCCAACCCTCCTTAGAAACTGTTACTAAGTTAGACAAAAGCTGTTGCTGCTTGCCTCTCTCCCATTTGAAACAATTGCAAATTAAATCAGCTTTTGTTTATATTTAATTCATTTAATTCTTTTTAAATGTGGCCAAAGTGAAAGAATAAAGACAAATCTGTGGTAGGGTGTATAATGGAACACTAAAAATCATTCTGAATATTTCCAAATATTTAAAAATATAACTGCATTAATTACACTGTCCACATAGAAGGTGTTGCAATGTGTACACTGACACATGTTGCTTTCATGTATTGATCTGGGATTCTCTGATTCTGATTGGTTGATTAGTTAACCAATCAAATGTCAACAAAGAGTCAATTACCTCTCTATTTGGGTTGAAAATATGCCTGGGGAGCATGAAGTTTCTACACCTATTTGATACCACTAACAACTGAAGGTATGAAAGTCTGACTGCAATATTTGAGTGTTAAAAACAGTGATTTGATTAAAATAGGGTGTCAAGGACTTTAAACCATACCTGTGGTTTAATATATTTTCTTTCTTTTTTTTATTTTACTAGAATTGTGATAAAAGTTTACATTTCTGGTCTTGGGGGAGCCATTTCTAATTTCTTTGCAGAAAAAAATCCAAATCTTTACTGCATATTGCATTCAGCCAGGAAGTATTATAAAATGATTTTTGCTCCACATCTCCCGGTTCTATTTGACTATTAAAAAATCTCTCCTGGAAACAAGACTTCCTCTGCCTGTTCAATAAAGTCATTTTTTATGGAGAAGTTCAATTTAAAAACACAACAAACATCATCCAAAACAATAATATCAGCGATATATAATTGAAAATCAAGAACAAATATGCACAGACAATCATTACTGCCTCTCATTATTGGATCCAATTTATGTCTGCCTCAGGGGACCCACCAGTACATAATGGATCACCGCTGTGGAGGGCTGAGACACTGTACCAAGCATACTGGTGGTGCACGTGCACGAGATCCAGGCCAATATGTCTGCTACATGTGTGCAAACTTTGGATTGGAAATGTTTTTGTTTCTCCTCAGGGCCACACGGCATCATTAGCATATTCCCCCTCTCTCGACGACTGTAAATTCAGTGAATGCAGCCCCTGCGGTGGGTAAGGTGGGCAGACGGCAGACTGTATAAATAAACAGAGTCTGTCTGAGGGCAGCACTGTGGCCCCCACCTGCCCACCATCAATCAATATTACAGCGGCCACTGGCAGCCCAATCGCTTTTTTATAGGCCTGTGAAATGATCAAACATCTGCTCATAACCATGCTTCATATATAGAGATGGATCATACATATAATATCAGATTCTGCAAAGTATCTTGCTGCACAACATGGTGTAACAATGACATTCATGCAAAAGCGTGCAGAGCGGCAGAGTCAGGGTTATGAGCAGCCTTGAGGCAGTTTGCTCGATGACAAATCCTGTCTGCTCTTTCATTTAATCAAGACTGAAAAGATGGCACTCAGCTAAGCTCAACTTTATTTAAAAAGTAGCTCTCACACAATCAGAGAGCCATTGAGCGTTTCACAGGAACAATAAGATAAAATGGAAATAAAAATGCTAACAGTGGGTACAATTTAACTGAGTGGGGGAAAAAAAAGACAATGAAAACAGCAAAAGCTACAAATTTTGATTGAAGCAGCATAAACTTAAATATAACCAGGAGTGTTTCATTTCTAGTCTGAAAATTGTAATTACAAATCTTTCAGCCATATCCAACTCCTTAGTTAATTTTGTCCTGGAAAATTTTGCCAAAAAAGTTTGGCCGAAGACTGATTTGGTTGGTTGGTTGACTATGACTGGCTAAAAAACTCTGTTGGTGTTTGTTCAAGAGGGGAGGCTAAAATGTTAGAAGCAGGTTACTGAACATTAAAACCACTGAGTTTAAGGAAAACAGATCTTCATTATGTATCAAATAAAGCCTAAATGCATCACCTTTGACTATCTGTTGAAGAAACTGTCAATCATGGCTGCTGCCAAGGGACAGTCCTCTTTCACATCTGCCTATAATAGACGTGGTAAGCACTCCAATGAGTTAAAACTGACAATGTTGTTGTTACTGGATGTACATTTTTTTGTGTATTTTTGGGCATTTTGTGCATTTATTGATAGAAGAGAGAATGACAGTGGATCAGCTTGTGAAAGGGTTGAGAGAGAGTAGGGGAAGACACTCTGCAAACTGGCCACAGACTGGATTCGAACCTGGCCAGCAGAAGTATGTATATGGGACATGCCTAGTTGCTAACAACTCTGCCAAACCTGCACCCCATTACTGGATGTACATTTTGAACAGTAATGGTGAACTTCATATTAAATTCACATTAGTTCCCAGCATTGAGCCAACTTACTAGGCTTCTCTGAGAAGTCGGAAATTTATCATGCATGACATTTAACCAATAAAGTATTTTTTTGTTCAGTAAGTAAATAAATACTGATACCTATATCATGAAATAACCGTGAGCTCTATTACTTCTGTTTTGTAAAGCAGTAACTTTGAAAATTCATGGCTAACATTACTAATATTTTAGCATTATGGTTACAGACAAAAGCTGCCACAAACTGACATAACGTAAAATACCAAATAAACGCCGAGTCCAAATTAATCGCCGGTTTCCAAATAAACACTGAGTGTAGCAGTACATTTTGAGAAATAGACGCCCATTCCAAATAAATGCCGGTTGTAATTTATTTGGCGCAGCCTACAAGCTACGGTCGAAGTTTACAAAACACACATGCAAACGCTGAGCTCACAGCTGACAGTTCATGCTTGAAAAGAAACATTATCAGACTGTACCTTAATAGTCCACATGGTTTATTTGTCTCTCTGGACGTCCTGTCAGCTCGCTTTTCCTCCCTCTGTATGTCAACAAAAGGCATGTTGGTGAACGGCGCTCTGTTTCACGACAGTGCAGTTACACTCAACAACCACAGAGGGCACTAGAGCGCACAACGCCGGAATCTTACACAGTAGGGCTTCACAAATCCAAAGAAGAAGACGTTGCCGCTGCTGCTGCAGGGTATTTGCCCTTAATGTCAGGAGCCTGGACACGTCAGTTATCTCCATGGCCCCAGTGCAGCAACAAAACAGTAGTAAGACCATAACTTACTTAACTACTTACTACTGGTAAGATAGTTCCTTACCAGTATTAAGAGTGTTTAGAAAGTGCTGAGTCGAAAGAAGAAGACAAGAGTATAACTACAGTACTGTAATCTTGCTGTAAGGGTGATACTGGTGTAAATAAATAATTTGAATACATTTACCATATTTTTTCATTTTCTGCTAAGCAAGATTTTTGTGGGAAAGGAATTAAACGGCTGTTCCAAATAGTCGACTGGTCCCAAATAAACGCCTGGTCTGCTCAGTGATTGAAACAAATAAACGCCCCGGCCATTATTTGGTATTTTACGGTACTAACTATAGCAGAAACATAAACAATGATTTTGGTAATTACCAATGCCATAAATTAAAAGCAGCTGTGGCATAAACTTTACGATGGATGGTAGTGGTAGTTTAATAACTGTCTTAGGCACTACTGTATATGACTGCCTGTCAGTGGTCACAATGTTATGCCTGATCGGTGAACTCGTGACACCTGTTTTGAAAAACAGCAGCCAACATGTGGTCAAGAACCTAAATCAAGTGGCATTGGATAAAGTCATACATGCCAAAAACAAATTAAACACACACACACACACACACACTCATACACACAAATGGGCATGGGAATAATACAATATTACTGTTAAAATGTCAGGCTATAGGACTTAAAGCTATAGAATATCAAATAGGAGCAAGTAATTAGATTTTAGAATAGCTCTGTTAGCTTTACAGTTTGATAGTTTGGGTAATAAAAATAACTTCTACAAAGTTTTTGTAGTATAATTATCTTCAATTTATCACCTGCTTGCCTATTGTGACTAAGCATCTTCTACTTCCTTGTTTACACTCCAAAGTCGTCCATAGAGAACATGATAAAAGTTGAAGCCAGTAACTAGTCTGGCAGCTGAAGTAGGCAAAGGTTGCAGGGGTCTCGGTCCACAGAGAGGGAGAATGAATCCAACTGGTCCAAGGTTAATGGTGGCTCTGAACGAAATGGATTCAGTGCCAGGGGCGTGCTGACAGGTGATTTGACACGAGTGAAGGTGGGCCATCAATCTCCCGTTGGCCCCCTTGACCCTTCCCAACCCAGCAGCTAGGGGGCGCAGGTGTCACGGTGCCCTGACCTGTGCGGGGTCTCCAGATAGCCCACCTGCTGTCTGCCTAAAGCTCCCCCTACGGCGAGAAGAGAGACTCCCATGGCTTCACGCTCTGCTGGCATAATGAAAGTGTGATTGGAGGATAGTGAAGTGTGACAGGCAGGAGTAGAGTCAAAGTCTTTGACCGAGATTCAAACGGCTCGCTGCAGGTCTCCTTTTTACAGCGCGTCTCTTCTCCTGAATCGCTCTGACAATTTAATGGTGCAAAAATGATAATCTGCCAGCCGAGTTCTGATACGCTTTCATACTCTGTGTGGTGATTGTGTCCTGTACTGCTGAGGAAAGAGATTTATCAGCAGAAGTTTGCAGAAATAAAAACTACTTTGTACAGAGGAGATTCTTCTGATAAGAAGTTTAGGGCGTTCAGCTTTAAAAAAAAAAATGAGCCATGTCTTAAAGAGTTCCTCCATCCTACTGAATATCTAATCTCAATGAACAACTGGATTTTTCTATGGACATCAGAAGAATCAAAGTAGCATCCCCAAGGTAAACATTTTTTTACAACGCAGAATTAATGAAATAAGACACATTAAAAGAGAAAATTGTTTGACATTGTTAATAACGTGCTTCAGTTGAACTGGATAAGTCTTTTTCATCTCAAGTTAACAATCAATTGAACTGAAGTTTAAAGAAACCCAACCCTCATGTCTGATGAAAAAGTTAAACATAGCACATGAAATAGCAAAACAGAGAAGTGCAAACATTTTTATATACCGAGATCTTTGTTAGCTTACAGCGTATCTAATATCCTCATCATCACTTCTGTCTTAAACATAAACATTTTTTTACTTTCATATGTCTAAACCTTCATTTATTGGGTAGTGCAGATGATATATATATATATATGGCCTCGAACAAATAAATAATGATCAATATGTTTTTGTCCTGGTGCAGTAAAATGAGGTGGTGGGGCTGTCTGCTGGAAAATAGTCAACACCATGACTTTGAAGCCTGGCTTGCAAATTGACTCTATGTCTAACTCCAACCCAATCAGGAAGTTGAAGTTTGTCAAACATTGCCATCGACATCCTGATAACTTTTTAGGTTTGACAAAATTTGATGTCACTGGTCTCTTTCTTATATGAAACTAGAAAAGCACTCAGAGAGCGCAGACCTCCGCCAGCGCCACAGTCCTCAGCCATATTGTGATTTTCACCATAAATATTAGTCCTACCTTTATTTCATAGAATTATTTAGATTCCTTGACCATGAAAACATCCCATTAGCAATTGGATTCGTCATGATATCTATTTTAGTTCAGTAGTTATTCATGAAAATCACATTTTCGCCATGGCGGCCAGACGCTGAACTGGATCAATACCAAAATTGAATCAGTTCTTCCTTTTCCCATGCTGAACATTTCCTGAAAAATTTCATCAAAATCCATCCATAACTTTTTGAGTTATTTTGTTCACAGACGGACAGACAGACAGACTCTCCCAAAAACATAACCTCCTTGGCAGAGGTAACAATTAAATATAATTCAGTATATAAAGGCAGGGTCTGCAGGATTTTTTGTTACTGTTTCCAAACACAACATGCAAACGAAGCCCCTCCCCCTGAACTCCTCGTTTCAGAAATGCTGACATCACTGCATGTACAGTACTCTTTCCCATGAAGGCTGCGCGTGCATATCAGGAACATCAACAGCTTTGGTCCTCTACCAAGTTAACGTGTGCTGCTTACCATGCTTGGTTTGTTATTCTGACAAAACTATCCAGACAGATTTTTTGTCCCTATAGATTTGATGTTCAGACAAGAAACTCCTGCGTCTTCACACGTCCACTCACAATTGATTTTTGTGAAAAGTTTTTCTTGGTACGTGTGTTGTACCAGTACTGTCTCTCTACAAACCTGCATTGCCATCTACTGAACTGGCATGCATACTACAGTGTTTTTATTCATTTCTAGTGTCTCCGTCTTTTCATCCTGAGACAGTTCTTCAGAGCTCAGAAGCGGGTGAAAGCCAACCCTAGGTTCACTCTGGTTTTAGACTGAGTTTTGTCTGCTTGCTGTTTTGTTCCTGCCTGATACTATCTTCTTTCCTTCCGAGTCTGCCATCTTTGCTGGTCTGTGTAGTGTTCCACGAGTGCACTATATAACACTCAAAGTGACTTGCGCACTGGGTGAGCTGTGATTGGCTGGGATATACCTGCCTACTCTCCACCCAAAAACGTCCTGAGGAAACCCAAACATCAAAATACAGGCTGAGGAGGTGGGTGAGGTAAACAAAGACATCATCAAACATCAATCGAGACCCATAGAAGACGATTAAGCAGGATTTTTCCTGAAAAAGTTGATATTTTATTTTTGAAGAAAAATCCTGCAGACCTGACCTTGAAATAGCTCTTGTTTATTTTTTTACTTTTTTTTTTTAAATGTGTTGTCTTAAGCTTGACCTCAGGGGAAGAATAAAGACAAAAAAAAGCAGTGGTGGGTGTGAAGATGACTCAGACGCTTTAAAACATGGTAAAATAATCAACAATTTTACATTTCCTCTTACATAAGGTATCCATATCAACAGGCTTTTTTTTTATCAATACGACAAATGGCTAAGTGTTGAAATGCTTCTCTTACCTTTGAATTGTAATTTTTTTTGTGACTGCCAATGTTGAAATAATAGACATGATGCAATAATATCCCTACTATGTATTAACTAGACTCTGCCATGACTGACGTACATCTGACCTGAGAAGCCCAACAAGTTTCTGAGAGTGAGAGCTCTCTGAATGGCTGGTTGGCGGACCAGTCAGAGAGTCAACAATGGATCGGTTAAAAGCAGATTAAAAGACTTTTTTTATCGTTGCAGAAGCCGGATTGGTTATAGTTATAATGAGTTTGATAATCATACTTGGACCATTTAGGTTGTTTGAGTCGATATTATGAATTGGGATCAAATATTGAAAATCAAGCAAACAATTTTCCAAAAGCTTCATCTCCCTGGAAGAGTTTATGACATTTTCTGACTTTACATGACGGCTGGAAATCTCATGGTAACTCCCAATAAGATATAGTATGTGATAGGTGGTCTGCAAAAATGATATCATGACATTACAGCAATACCTTAATATGCCTTAATGCTGTAATAATATGATTATTAGTATTTTCAAAATTGTACTACAATGATTTTCATGATATCTGATAATATAAAGAATATTTAACAGCTCAGAGGAGCTAAACTGTTGGATTATTTGCTTAATTTAGCATCACATACACAGAACTGAAAAGGACTTTGGCCACTGTATCAAATTGTAATGCACGTCCAGGGATGACAATATATCACAAAATCAACATTTTGTCCCTCTCCTCTTGTGTCCTGAATTAAGTTTGATGAATCTGGTGGAATAGGTGCCCCATCATGAATATTTTAGATGTGTGAAGGTTCTTTAGTACACCTTAAAGACATCTGAAATCCCACATGATGCAATACCCCACTTATTGTGATATGATGATTGTTTTTTGCATGTGTGCCATGCTCGCCCTCCCCTCTCCAGCACTGATGACCCCCCATCTCCCCAGGGGGAGGCTCAACTCCTCCTCCCCTGTTTAAACCCGACATAAATTCCCTGTCACAAATCCCTGGGGCAGCCAGGCTTGTAGGCACAAAAGCAAATATTTCCGTTCCTGATCACAGCCAATCCCTTTTAACATCCCCACCCACTGACCATACCCACCTCCGTCACCCTCTCCCCCCCCACCCTCCCTCTGAACCTAGCCTAGCACCTCCAGCCAGCCATTTGTCACAAAGTAATTATAGAATTATCGATTGGCAAGCAATTAACACCTTTCCTTTTTTTTTTTTCAAAGCCTCCTCTTTGCCCCCCCCCCCCCCCCCTTAATTTGAAGTCGGAAAAGAGAAAAGGAATAAAAGGCAGTGAGTTTGAGGGGTAAGCGGGGGTGGTGGGGGGGCGTTGGCGTGGGAGTAACACATTTAATCCTGCTGGCATTTCCTAGTTCTCCTCAAATTAATAGTGCGACAGGGACAAAACGGCTTTTCTCTTTCTTGCTCTGTTTCCTGGGTTATTTCTCAGTTTGTCTCGCCTGCTGATCTATCTTTAACAGACAGGGAGCTGCTTAGAGAACAGCCCAGCACTCTATTCCAGCTGGGATGCATGAAAACGCCATTAAACCTTTCTTAAAGGGAACACCTTGCATGCTTGATAACCTCTTACCACCCAGTGTGGGGGCTTTAACAATCAGTTTACATGCAAAGTTAAATTGAGCTTTACGTAATTTAACTGGACTACTGACACTGTCTTAGGATATACACAATTCCACTGAAGTGGAGACTTATAGATGGCATGTGTTTCTTTGCCACATTCAGTGGTGATATACCACCTCTCAGCTTATTATGGAACATCCTCCTGTTGACCTTGCTGATGAGATAGCGAGCAATGAACTGTTTTTTTTTCCCCAAATGGTCAAAATTGGGATAAATTTACATAAATATACAATACATATTTTTTCATACCTTGTGCTTGGGTTCCCAGTCACTGGCCCCTGGACTGGCACAGGGCTATGCAGAGACATCCTGTAAAACAAATATTTTGTATTACTCTTTTATCACAGAGTTTGCAGGCTTTTTTAAATTTAAGTTGACCACATCTGTCACTGCAGCTCAAATGGGAAGACTTTAAACTCTTGCTTCCTGTCTCTGTCACAGCTTCAATTACCTGAAAAAGTATGACCTGAAATAAATTTGCTGCATGCCGACAGCTGCTTTATGAGCTTTATTTTTCATATGTCTCATGATGGGTGTTATTGGAGGATACCTGTGGAACATGAGAGACCCCTGGCCTCATATAAGCACCTGATGGACAGGAAGACAGTTCAGGGCTCAGAGACAATAAAGAATCCATGATTCACACAGACTGATGGATCGTTAGATGTGGAAAAAGAATTAGATGAAGCCAAGAAATGTCAGCTGTTTTATTATTCTAAGAGCCTTTGGAACATTGTGGATGTCTCGTAATGGCTGCTGCCATACTGCACATATCATCTCAACCAAACGTTAGCTCAACCTACTCACATAGGCTCAAATAGGCTTGATATTAAAAAATGTATCCCTGTATAGTGAGGGCACAAAGTTGTAATATATACAGTATTTAGACTGAAACTGGCTTTGAACCAGGCTGTAAAGATGCTCATGTAGGCCACAGAAAAAAACATCTTTTCTTGAACACAATAAGTTGGATGTCAGGTGGACACTTTGGGCACTACAGGTTTTGGCATTTCCACATGGGCTTCCATTTTCAGTTCTGTAAGTTGCAGCCTGATGACTGGGCCTCTTTAATATTTCCATGTCAAGTCTATTATTGTCAGTAAACTAATCTGATGTAGGTTAAGATATGCATTTTTTAAAGCCTAAATTACAGCCATCAGTGGCTTTGTAAAGGAAAAAGTCATCATTGTAAAAGATCTTTGGGTGATCTGTTAGATCTCAGGGGACCAATTAGATGGGTCCCTCAGTGCCGCAGGGAATGGACACTGGCTGCTCATCTCCAGCCTCAGACTCAAAACAAGAGCAAACTGTACAACACTGCCAACATTTCTTGAAGTGTTTGTGTGAAAAGCTCATTAGCAAGGTATTATTTGTAAATCAAACCTGAAACAGTGAAGCTGATGAAATCAATGAGGGCAACTCCTTCTTCTTTTCAAAGCTGTAATCAGTTTGTCTGTGTTCATTACTCAAGCCCAAGCCTAATGCTGCGTTCACACCAAACACTACTTGTACAACCTCGGTGATCACTCTCCATGCAAAGTCAATTTACAGCTGCGATGGGGCAGGGCTAACCCTCCTGCAATGCGACAGCCGCTTTTCACACTACCACATAGCTTGTCACGCGATTTCAAAGTAAAAAAAATTGATCTTTTCAGACGATGTCGTGTGTGGCTGTGCAGCAACAGCCAATCAGTGGTGTGTGCGTGTGTGACAGTGCCCGTGACAGACAGTTTTTCATCCGGACTACAGAGGAACAATTTATGTCCCTGTGGGAAACATTAGTCAGTGAGGACATTAGTTCCGCCAAGACGGACCGCAGAAAACTCACAGATAAAGCAGCTGCAGGGCATCAGCTGCAGTGTTTTGTGGTTGATAAGTGAATGAAAAGGATACAGCTGGAATAATGTCCGCTTATACATCCTATTATATTATATATGAAATGATCGCAGTGAAACTCAGATGTGACGTCACCGAGCAACGGCCGATGGCAATGGTGACCAAAATGAGGTATTTATGGACAAGCGACAATACGTCAGTGGGCAACGCGATTTTGGTAGCTGGGTTGCTTGGTGTGAACGCAGCTTTAGGTTATAATAAGGGTTAAATTTCCTTAACTATTTGGAACCCCTGCCATAGGTAAAGGTCAAGGTCAAAAAGATGTGTAGTCAACCGTGAACACAGTATCTATGAAATGGAATTCTGTCAAACTTTGCTCAGGTATTTGTTCCTACTCAAGAATGAACAGATTACATTCCTTCATAAAGCATTTTTAAAAATACAATATCACAATAATGAACTTCACACAATGATCACATGACAAATAAGGTGATGAGATTTAAATGTCAAACTCTTATTCTCCTTTCTTGCAAATGTGATATCCCTAGAGGGCATCAAAGTAGTCACTTAAAGATGTGTTCAAATGCCCAATTTAGTTGAAGAACTGAGAGTCTACAGTTTGAATGGTATGGATCAGAGGTCAAGGTCATATGGTCTATTATCATGTGTGTATGTGTACAATTTACTGAAACAATGCAGCTTGCTTCTGGGGAAATGTTTTGGGTAATACATGCTAAAAATGATAACAAAAATTCAAAAACAGATTTTGATCCATGAACATGGAACTTAAATTTCAACAGATAAAGAGAACATGCTAATCTAACTTGATTTGAGGAAGTAATTTGCGTGCAGAACTATATTCGACTTAACATGCATTGTTAAGGTGTGTAGCCCAGTATCTATCAGATTAAACAATCATAGCTTCATGAAAATTCACTAACTGTCACAGTTTCAAAAGGAAAACCAGCGTTGACAGCATAGACTCCACGTTTTCTTTCTGTCCTGTTTCCAGCTGCCAATATCAGTCCAGATGGACGTACAGGGGGAAGAGTGTGAGCGGCCTCGGCTGGCAGGTGTCTGAGTCGGAATGGATGTCATGGAACATCACCTTAGTAACATATGGAGAGGGACAGGGGAGACAACTCCCCTCTGGCAAGTATGATAGCACATCTACTCTTTCTGTATTACCACCTTTTCCTCCCTGTATCTCTGTCTCCTCTTACTTTTGTATTCTGCTCCTTGTGTCCACTTAAAAAGGATTTAATTTTATTGAGATTTTTTTCCAGTTTATTTCTCAGCTTTAATACCAATATATTTTGTTGCATTGGAAATGGAGCATACTATGTATTCTTACACTATGGATCAGACCTCAAAGTGGGTCACAGCTCTACTTTTAGTGTCGTCCCGCTAAGTAAAAGTACCAATAAATATTAATGAGTCTGTATCCTAGGATGAGAGACTAAATTTCTAATTTGGGTTTCAGCAGTGGAAAAAGAACCCCTGAGTTACAGGATTTAATTTTACTCTGCCTCTCTCAAGTCGAGGGGGGTGGATCCACTTTTTAATTGCAATTCACACCAGCATTGAATGGTTTCTTTTTTTTTCCTCTTTGGGAGCCGATGAGATAGAGCTGATGTTGTCATCGATCACATCTGTGGTAACAAAATTAATCGTGTTAATAAAAAAACAACACTGTTAAACCAAATGTGCACTCCGCCATGAGAATAACAATCAGATTTTAGAATAAGGACTTCATTTTGCATTCAAGTGAATGAAGAACTTTGAAATAACTACCAGAGGGTTTGCTAAGTTATAAAATCATTGATTGAATATTCTAATGGCTTGAACACTTGTCCTATATGCACATCAAAACAAATGCCTACATTTGTTTGCCAATGCACTGGATTTCACCGCAGGCCCCCTCTCTCGAAATGCCACTAACCTAATTTGAGTGGCATTCATTTGACAGCAATTTAGGAACAATTTGAAGCCATTGAGAGACCCCTTCCCTTTCATGCCATAGTGTTGATCAATAATCCCCCTCAGGATGTTATTCAAACACGCATACAGCAATATTCCTTCCTGAAAAACACTGTGATATTGACCTGCTTTTCCTGCCCCGCAGCCCTTCTTATTTTCTCAAAGAAGTGGTAACCCAGGAGACCGACATTGTTGTGGCCCTCTGCTCAATGCAGCTTTTTTCTTGCTTTCATGGCTCAAAACACCACAGCTCTCTGTTGCTGTTTCTTCAACCCTCCCCTTCTCACAGTTCTTCAATATATTCTGCCCTGTTGACATTTAGGAGGCTTTTAAAAGAAACTTTTTATTTGTAGGTGTATTATATGAGTTTGTCTTCCTCCTGCACTCTTGTTTTTAAAGAAAATGTCTGTTTAGTCACTTGGGGATGAATAAAAACATCTCAAAAGTAATCCCTATCTTTCTTTTGTACACAAATGCATCACCGGTGCTTTAAAGAAAAACAATGACTTCCAGGCACTCAAAATTTTAACTCATAAACTTTGCTCTTAAAGTGATATTTTCATGAGATAGGGCTTGGACGGAGTTATCAGAGTGTAAATAAAAATTCCATTTGACTAACCATGATTTTTTGTATTATACACCTTGAAGAAAAAGAGAGGTTTGACATATTTTCTCATTGAAGCAGATATGCAAATATGTTGAAATAAACAATTTATTATATTCAAACAGCCTTTTCAACACCAGTTTATAAAAGTAATCCTGTGCATCCACAGTAAAGCAACATTGTCATGACTTGAGTCAAAATTACTTGCATCATTAATTTCCTATAACACTGTTCTGACTCCACAGAGCAAAACAGCAGATTGGTGAGACCAATGCATACTGACAGAAGAACACATTTGCTGAACCATAATATAGTGGTAAACACAGAATTTCTGTAGGAAAAATAAAGCATTCAAATACCTTTTGGCCGATCTTGTATTTGGCCGAACATAGTTTTTCTGGCTCATTTTCCCACAAAAACTCACACAATTATGCACAATAATTATACCCATCAACTGCCATTTCACCCGTATCCGAATCAGCGGGCACAGACCCTGATTCAATGCACATAGCCGAGCTAAGAAGGATCCAAGTATCCTGGAGAATGGCAAAGAACTACCTATACCCTGATTACTAGTAACCAAATGCCCCAGTCACACAGTTCCGTTTCTCATAGCAATTGTGCACGACTGTACACGATTGGCAAGGTGATTTGCGATTGTGATTGCTATGATACGGGATGAAATGACTGTCTCACCCATGGACACGGCCCGTAAATACACCGTCAGTAGTGCTTCTACAGTGCTTTGGGGGCATTCGTCCTGCTCAAGTTAGATTAATACAACGATATGACGAGGATTCCATGAATTTCCATCCTGCTGACACAACGTCAGCCCCGCTGGAGCTCAGTTCGTGTCACATAAGCCCCGCCTGAGCCCAGTGGCTTGTGCCGTCTTGAACGGAACACAGTCGGGGCACAAACAGATACATCCTTGTCAGTCGTCCTCAGAAAGCTTTCAGGATTGAGCCATGATTGGTCCGATTGAGCTCCGTACATGCCACGCTAATATCGTTCACCTTAGGACTGCATTAGGCGTCCACCCTGCTATACTGAGAGCAGCGATTCTCCATGACAGTTTTGAACAGTTCAAAACTGTCGGGACCCTTCCACGTTCCCCGCCGGGTTCATCCCGACTATACAATGGTGATCCAGACCAAGTAGCGCATGCACCTTGACCAAAGCACGTTTCATCAGGATTATGACTATCGTGCACAGTCGCCATGAGAAACAGGAATGTGTGACTGGGGCTAAAGTAACAAAAACGAATTTGGACAAAGTCGAGGCAAAAACGAGAGTCAGCATCAGGTTGTGAGTACTTACTAACTTGACAAGTTTGTTTGTTTGTTTTTTAACTTTACTTTGATATTGTTTTGGTATTTTCTGACCGCTGAGTATGACATGACTTGACGTAGTGGAAAATGTACTGAGGACCAGTTTTGAGTCAGAGCTAGACAGAATCCTGAGGAGATGCTACATTAAAATTCAAGCTAGTTTTCTGTGACCAACCCTACCTTTAGGTACTGTGTAAATGTTGTGTTAATGTTTAAAGGTGTTTAAAAGCTATTAGTGATGGGTGTTTAACTGTACCTCAAGTTCATTCTGTTTGTAGTATATTAGATCAAGCTACCCAACCCTAATTCAGCTGCCTTTAATCACTCGCAACACACTCGTCCCCCCGTGGCTACTATTTTTAATCATCATTTGAAAGTAATTGGCTTGAGAATGGACAATATGAACTCTTTAATGTTTTTGCTTCCCAAAACATAACATGTTCTTGGAAATAAACCATACAGCCACCAAGCATGTTCAAACAATTAAGCATTCAAACTAATATCTGCTATGAGGTTATAAGGGTTTTTGGAGGTTATAAAGGTTTGTGGAGGGCCACAGACAATTTCCAGGTTCCAAGATAAAGCAGTGTAAGTTAGAATCTCATGCACCAACACAGCCAAACCCTTTATTAGCACTTCATTTTTCCTCCAGGATGTCTCTGTGTCTGGTACATTTTTACAATGCAGCAAATGTTGCTATGTTCGCCGCATGTACACATTGATTCTGATGATCTGGTGTTTCACTTTATGGAATCAGGGAGACAACAAAGGAAGAGAAAACACATTTTGGACCAAATATGAGTGACATTTAATCAAGTTATGATGATACTGTTTTTTCATCAATGCAGAAGAACCTGTGAAAGGGTTTATAAGAAACTATTAACATTCTAGTTGTGTCTAAACCATCACACAAAAAGACTGCTTGCTATAAAATAGCTATATGTCATGAGCAACATACTATTCACATCCTCTAAACATTATATCATTTCAACATTCCCAACCAGAACACTACATGACAAGCTAGCACTAAGTAATGTAACCTTTCAGAAGCAAATCTGGTGCAATCTAGGCGGGTGCTACTGCCTGGCGTAAAGGACAGAATGTGAGCCACGTCATAAAACAAACTCTCATCAAAAATATTTTCTGAAGTGGAGCAAAACACATTTTCTAAAGAGAAGTCTGTAGTGTTGTTGTTTACTTTTAATGTAACTAAGAAATTTAGGCCAATGGTGATAATACTGCTATTCAAGCTGTTAGCACCTATGCTAATCTCTTTCTACAATCAGCTGCTTCCTGATGTAATTCTCCTCGCAGCTCCCACCTCTACCTGCTCTAAAGGATGCTGGTTTGGAGCCAATCACAGTACAGTTGTGGTAGACTGAAGCTTGGCAAGATGGATCTTACTGATTACAAACATTGAATTAGGCCGCTCCATCTGCACCACAAGGTTAACTTGGCATTTGCAAAGTGTTTCTAATAAAGTGGGTTGGTGAGTCTTGAATTCAACAGCAGTGGCCTAAGTAACTATTTGAATACAGGAAAACACATAAAACATATCAACATGTTGTTTCATTTTTTTGTATGCTGCCTTTTTGCTGCCAAGCTCTATCATTTGATATCCAAAGAAGGCAAAACATGTCCTCCAATGGATATGACAAGAGAAAACTAAGTTATACCTAAAAGCTATGTCCAATGTGGAGTGCACCCTGGTAATACTCATATGAAAAAAAAAATACATACAGAAAAACTGAGACCATAGAAAAATGTGACATCATAATTTTCTTAGAACTAATTATTAGTTTTAAGAGGCAGATATGTTGTTTGCCACCAACAGCTGCATTTGTGGAAGTAATGTTTAGCCTTAAAATCTCATCAATTCATAATCCACTAAACTTTTATTTTCTTTTAATCTTTGCCGTGATTTTTAAATGAAAAAATGTGCAGATATTCTTAGTAACTTTATAAAAGTTCTACTTTCCTCAGTCATGTCTATACTTTGTTCCCTGCATTTTTAGATGGACAGGGGGTGCGCTGATAGCTCGTCTGAGCCTGCGGGCTGTGATGAACAGGTCAATACCATAAGTATTGATCCTGTAATGCGTGTGTCATTTAGCAAACTATTGATTTTCAAAGGAATGAGATCCAAATGAAGAATGTGTAGAAGTGCTGTCTCCCTCCTGTGTTCTCAAAATTAACTCTATGTTTTCCTACTCACCACAAAACCTTCTAATCATCTGTATTTAAAGAAAAAACAAATGGTTAGAGTTCATTCTGTGTCTCCATGTGATGCCCAAGTATAAAAAATGACCCTCCATTCATGAAATCAAGTTTTAATCTGCAGATGTTTTACTAACACAAAAACTAGGAAGTTTATTAATTGTTTTGGCCCAAATGCCAGTTTCTTTAAAAGGCCCATATTTTGCTCCTTCTTTCCAGTTTAACATGGATTCTTCAAGACACTTTGGTAACATGCTTTGGTCCAAAAGACCTATGAATCAAGCACAGCTGCATTCTTTCCATGCTCACATAACTCCTCTGTTCAGAACGACTGGTTTTGAGGGCTGTTGCCTTGATATGCTTATGAGCCAGAGCAGTGGCCAACACAGTGACCTGCAGTGTATCTTGAGTGAAGCAGAGTGCACAGCTGCTCCAGTTACGCGCCGCTTACAGTCCTGAACACACATGATCCGCAAATTCATGCTGGTTACCAGATAACATCAAAGCTTGTCCCCCCCAAACCTCACAAGCTCACACACAACATGCTTACTTTGGCCTAGTCACTGCCTTGGAACAGTCGTAACTCTGGCTACCTTCAAGGCTAATGTTAGCAGAAATGGAGGGGTAATGAGATGGGTAAAGGACTGATTATACTCTGCTAAATTTCTCTTGCCTAGCATAAGAATACTCATATATTGAAGTTTACCCTACAGACTTTCAACAAGCAATGTGAACATTGACAAACATGTTGTGAAGTTACCTCTGGTTTACTTCCCCTTGTGGTTAGCATTAGCTTTTAGCAATGACCAAAATAAATACTACACAGCATTAATATACTCACATTTCCATCATCAGGTATGGTGACGGGTTGTTGGTACTGTGCCCGGATTCAGGAAAAGTCGAGTCGCCACTGACAGAAGTTGAAGAAGCAGTTGGCCGTGAAGTGACTGGCACACATGTACAAGTTTTAGCAGACTGTAGCTGACACATTCCTTTCAAATATAAAATTAATCCACTGGGCCCTTGGTCCTCCGGGGTTGGTAGCCTACATATGAAGTTATATGTGGTTGTTTACAGCCAACAACCGAGCAGTGATTGGTTTTTGGTCTCGACATGGCTTACATCCATCTCTCGCTAACGGTGAAATCAACGATGGTGGCACAGAAATGTCTCAAGCTGGGGGTGGGGATACTCAGGTAGCTTATGCAAATAAAATGCTTGTTACATACTGTATATCCTGACTCAACAGCTCGCAAAATATCATGAGTTTACACTTAGCCAGCTTGCTAAATACAGGTTTTGTTGTCTACTCTTACATGCTGCTTGGAGGCGGGCCAAATACCCAAAAATGTGTTCGAAAGCCTTCAACAAGGGATTTTTGCATAATATGTTCCTTTTAAGTTTAAAAGTTACATATTTTTTTCTCCCTGACGGTCTGACTTCCTTTGATTTATTATAGCAGATACTTGGTTTCAACCATACATAATAGTGTAGCTTTTATAGTCCTCCCTCTCTTTGCCTTTAAGGAGGACAACAGCGTATATGCCAGATATCAAATTGAACCTTCATTAGACTGTAATATTGATGTTGTCCATCACTCTGGTGATCTGTTTCTTGAAGCCATGGTGTTGTGGGTGTTTATTTAACCTCTGTGACATCAATATTGTACAACCATGTTTCTAATATTCCTGTTCTGTCATGCAAAATATTTTTATAATCAGGTAATACCGTTAAATTTAAGAAGCGAACAGAGCGACACTGACCTGAATGCTTTTTTAGATCCATGAAACACTAACACCCTACTACACAAACTGTCAAGTTGATTTTTACTCAGTAAATGACTCCAACACCTGTATGAAACATCACAGAAAGATATTTAAAAACAACCAACTTGTGTGGATTTAGTCACCCCTTGGACAAAGTGGTAAGTCCTAACTCTTTGCTGCTCCTGCTTGGTATATTTAATCAGACATCATGCCAGATGGACTCACATTCAGAGGATCTATTTCACGTCTACCTGGAAAGACCCCACTGACAGTGTTCTGGGAGAACTTTTGAAACTGAAAATTTGATTAAAAAGTGGATGATTGGATGAATATCCTGTCTTTAATTCTTTTATTGCAGGCCATTTGGATCAACAAAATATGATTTAGTAAGTCTGCTCTGCTACCAAGAAATATATACATTACATGAGCTTGACAGGTGGCCAATAACACATCAATAAATGTACGAATGTAAACCCACTCTTTACAAAAGGTAGCATACAAAAGGTATTTGAGTCAAATAATACAAGCAATGACCAAAGGGATATTGACATTTAACTCTTGCAACTCCAAGCCATTTTCTTCCATTTCAAGTCCACCTACACTATACTTTGTAACAATAATGAAAAACAACAAACTATTCATCCACAAAAAAAACAACATTTTTTCCAGAATATGTATGCTGTAATGATGCCTGATTGTTGTAAAATTAGTTGAAACCAACATAAACAATACAATTAAAAACCAAATGCAGTGTGAATCCTGCAAAAATTTCCTCAGAAAGTGCAACTCTTGGTAGCAATTTCTGTCTTTGAGGGTCAAAGTCCCTTGCTCACATTTTCTTTCTGATTCTTTTGGAACTGATAAGTTATCATCTTGTCTGTTGTTGACATCTGGTCCTGGTTAAGGATTTGCAGACCTAAAATTCCAAATAAGTCATCAAGCATTTAGATAAAAATCTGCAGAAAGATCATGATGATTTGTGGAAGAGATATCAACTGCAATAGAAAAAGAAGATATGCCGTAGGAGTGTTCTTAGATTTAAAAGAAGCGTTTGACACAGTTGACCACAATTTATTAATAATAAAACTACAAAAGTATGGAATACGAGGAGTAGCACTTGCATAGGAACCAATATGTACAGATGGGTCAGGTAAAATCACAACTTTTGGGGGTAAAGTGTGGGGTTCCTCAGGGTTCAGTATTAGGACCATTGTTGTTTATTTTGTATATAAATAATATATGTGAAGAACTCTGATACATTAAGGTTTACACTATTTGCTGATGATAATAATTTGTTTTGTTGTGGGGACAATTTGGGAAAACTTTTGGATGAAGTAGGTGAAGAGTTAAAAAATTTGAAGAGCTGGTTTGATTCAAATAAGTTAACACTAAATTTAAATAAACAAAATATATTATATTTGGGAACTGTCCCATTTGCTCAACCAAAAAGCTTGTAACAAATTATATAGAAATCGAAAGAGTATCTGAAATTAAATTTCTTGGTGTGATGATAGATGAGAAACTGAGCTGGAAATCACACATTAACTACATCAAAGGAAAAATATCCAAGTCAGTTGCAATTTTATATAAAGTTCAATATTTCCTAAATACAATAAATTTCCTAAAAACAAGCACAAAGCCGATCTTCATACTACAGAAAAGAGTAATACGAATCATAAACAAAACCACATACAGAGAACCAACAAACCAACTCTTCATTGAACTTAAGACATTAAAATTTAAGGACCTGATTGATTATAAAACTATCCAAATTATGTATAAAGTTAAAAATCATATGCTACCCAACAGAATCCAAAGGTTTTTTCAAATGAGAGAAGACAAATATCATCTTTGAGGAAATTTTATGTTCAAAAAACAACCAGTGAGAACAAATATGAAACTTCACTGTGTCTCAGTTAAAGTAGTTACTTAATGGAACGGCTGCAGTGATGAACTGAAATTATGTAAAACAATAGGTAGGTTTAAATTTATCTTTAAAACTGAAATATTAAACAGATACAGAATGGAAAAACAATGAGAAAATCAGCAACATCATGGGTATGTGTATCCAGTGATGTGTCATTATCATCTTTGTTTTGAAATTTGTTGTTATTGCTATTATTTGCTATTATTTATCTAAGCTTGCTGTTACTTTTGTTGCTAAAAATGTTGATGGCTATGACCTGAAGAGGCTTCAGGGTGAATTAAGACATTTTTAAAATGGAAAAGGGGTGGGACTAGAAAAGTTTGTTACTTCTTCCTACACCCTTTTCGAACTGAATCTGTTATATTTTCTTGCAAAGATTAATGATAGTAGAAAAATGCTGTAATTGCTATTTGCCTTTGCTTACCTTTTATATTTTATTTTGTTGGATTTGTATAGAAATATGCATATGTACGTTTTCTATTTTAAGTTCAAAATAAACATTCATTCATTCATGACCATGATAAAGTGAAAGACCTGCACTTGTGCTCCTGTTTGGACTTTAATGTGAATAATTCACCAAAACAGAGAGGGTTACACCTATCTTGAAAATCTGATGATAATTACCTTTTGAATTCAGGAAAACAGAGCACATTGAACATGTGAATGTATTACATTTCTGCCTTGCTCCTAATAGTCAAGCTGCTTGTAGGTCTTGAAGAGGCATCAGTTTATTTGAAACTCATCACCTTTGACTCTACCTTTGTCTGTTAACCTGCTATACTCCTTGAGTCCTAACAGTGAGTCAGAGTGTCAAGCCCAATAACGAAAGCTGTTATCATGCACCAAAACATCATTTTAAAGGAGTTTTGTGCAAGTGTGAAGTGTCAGAAGAGAGACTTTAAGATAAATAAAAATAAATGAAAGAATTATAACCAGTAACACAGCTCTTTTAGGTCAGTTCACTCCACAGCTTTTTTTAAATGGTGGCAAATGTTTGCAAACATTCAGTGAATATGGCTAATTAAAATGATGTCTGCTGTTCAGTAAAAGATGCTGTTAACATACGGCCTCTCTATAAGGCATTGACAAAGCTGTTACCAAGGAGAGCTCAGTAGTGATTAGCTACATTGTGAGGGTTAAGCATCAATGGCCATCAGCCTGTCATTGTACTGTGTGGGTTTGTATAATGACTTGTTGATTTGCATTACATAATCAGCAAAAGATGGACCCTTTTTAAGTACAATGACCAGACAGGTTGGTTTAAATACTATTTATCCTCTTTACACCAGTGTAATGACTTAATGAGATATTGCCCTGTGAATTTGTTTAATGAGGATAAGAAAAGGAAACTGAGCAACAGGTCGGCCCTCAGGAGCTGTCGTGAGAATTACTCGATGGAAAGCTGGGTAGTGGGAGAGTCAGGGGGGGAATCGAGGTGAGCTGGCAGACGGAGTCGAGGACCACAGTGCTGGTTTGTTCCCAGTCGGGCCAGGACCTGTGAGTACAAGGTGGACACCCTTCATCAGCCCCTATCCCTCCCTTACTCTTGCCTTCCAGGCTCTCATTTTCCACATGATTAGCTCGCCACCTGTCCTCCGGCTGGCCCTTGCACTCCAGGCCTCTTGCGTCACGGTTCTATTTAGCACTAATAGGGTTTTCTATGAGACATGCTTAATCACTGAGGAACGTTGGAGTTAAGTCTTTAAAAGTATGTGATGATATTCTGAATCTTTAGATTAAATGCAAGTCGTTGTAAAAGTTTGTGCAAAAAAGATGAAACCGGCAGCTAAATGGCACATCAGTGATCTCTAAAACAGAGGATGGCTCAGCTGTAGATAACAGACCTGTCACTGCAGTACTGTTATAAATCAGCAGAAGGCACTGTTGACTACAGAATATCTGTTTGATAACCTTAAAATAGAGCTGAATGTTATAGCTCTTCATGGTATAGATCCGAAGACAAATATGGATTTTAATCACCGCTGATTGTTAATATTACAATATTATCATGGAAATAATGCAAAAGGAAATTAAAATTGATGTAAAAAGTGTTTGAAATCTGACCACCAAAAGCCTTAAAATATTGTCAACACCTCTCTGTAACTGGAACTATCTCTCATTGAGTAAACATTTCTCATTATTTGACTTTGGAAATTAATGTTCCCTTATTCTGTTCATGAAATACCTGCATCCACATCATAATAAAGGTCTTCTCGCTCAAAATGAAACAGCCTGATTCTTATTCCTCTCCTCTGAATATATTTTCCACCTGTTTGAACCTGTTGTGTGATGCACAGTGGCATGGCATGACACACCGTGTTATCCCTTGGTAATTCAGGCCGCTGGTAATACATTTATGCTCCGTCAGAGCAAAGGATTGGCCCTGACCCGTGTTGGCCTCACCTCTGATGTTGGTGGCTTTGGACAGCAGGGACAAAGAGAGGTTTACTAAAGAAGGATGGAGGTCAGGGTGTGAAAAAGAGAAACCTCCTGCACTTAATATTTTGACATGTCAGTGTATTATAAAGTCCTGTTTGCTTTCAGGCGTGCACAGTAATTCAAATCAATGCAATTTCTTTTGTTATGGCTGTACTGATTATCTGCATCAATATTTTAGCAGACATTCTCTGCTTCATGCAAAAGTTGCACCATAGCCACGATGAATTATTTATGGTGAAATTGAAATGACAGTGTTTTTTTTAAAATCAAACTTATAGGCATATTATGTTGCATTTTTACATTTACATTTTATGACTTACATGTTGTTCATTTTCCAGCTGAATTCTTAGATCTCTTAACTACCAACAGCTTAAAAACCTGAGTTCTGGCTGCCGCTATGACAAAGCATGTCCCATCATAAAATACTGCTGCCATGCAAACACTGCATTTTAAATCAAAGACTGATTCATAGGCCATTACTGCCACTGGAAGGTGCTGCTGGAGCCTCATTTTAAAACATTGTGTACACATGAAACGGGGCATGAATTTGTTGCACACCAATTTACACGCAAAAAAGAAAAAAAGAAAACAGGATTTAGAATACTGGTTTCAGATAAGTGCCATAAATAAATAAAGTACATGGTGATCACATGTATATGATTTTTTTGGTGTTTAATGGAAAGTAATAAAATGCTGATGCTGCCTGATTTTGAGTTAAAAAGAGGGTTGCTGACTAAATGCTAACAAGGAGGATAAAAATGGCCAGGGATCTAATGACAAGCATTTCTGATTGCTTTTTGATAATCAGTCATTTATACACCATTGCCATAGCTATGACGACCAACTCGATCAGGTCTCTCGATTATAAGGAAACTCTCTAACAAAGGGTCACAATAAGATGTTACACAATGGAGATACTGTAGTTGCTGCTAGATGAACCACTTTTTTGTAGTTTCATAGTAGCTTGCAAATAGCTATTCACTCTCGCCAATTATGTTTAAGCGTCAACACATAATGAAAAGTAGGTTTATTTGTTAAGATTATCACAAAGAGCAGAAAACTAGCTTCATAATTTTTGTTTGCTACTGAGCTAATTATCTGCAATGGTTCAAAACACAGTGAAAAATCTCATAGGCTATTTAGTAGGCTTACAGTCATCTCTGCACCACTCTGGTGAGATGTGACACTAAAACCTGACTATAAACTGATACCCCTGGTGCATTTGATTATTCAAAACATCAACATTTTCTTCACAATTTTCATCATCATTAACATTAAAAAAAACAATAGCAGAACTATGATACTTAAAACTGAAATATATTAATGTTTATACAAAAAACATCAGTAAAAGTCATAGGTGTTACCTTACATTTACTCACCCAGAGTGCAGAGTTGCATGTGGAAATCTAAAGACCGAAAGTGGATAAAAAATAGAACAAAAACTTTTTATAGTGTTAACAAAGTTTAAGATGTCTTTATTTCCATAGGGTGGAAAGTTAGCTTAAACATGACTTCTGTGAGGCAGGACACAGAGGCATCGTTCTGTGTTTCTGCCCTCTCTTCACAACACATGTTGTCATCACCTGCATTAATCTAGAGTATAAATGGTTAAAGTGTATAAAGTAAGCCTAGGTATCTCTCAATACTGCTCTCAGTATCAGCTGCATTGACTGCTTAGTTAACCAAGATGAACAAATGAAAAATAAAATATTTCTTTGTCAAATCATTTCATTAGTTCACACATTACTATACATTTTGATTTTAAGGCACTTTGCATTGATTTATTCTGGTTAAACCTTGTTGCATGTGGGCCATTATTTCAAGTTGATTGTAATTTATAAAGAGAATCATGGTTTTATAAATATTAATTGTTTGATCGCATCAAAATTTGAAGTTCTTTGCACACATACTCTTTTAGTATGGATTATACACACTGCCTTACAAATGACAGGCCTGGCCTTGCATTTCATTCAAGATCTGTGCTGCTTTATGGTGGATAATAGTTGTTCTTCTTTGTCAGCTGCATGTTTTGTTGCCATAGTTCTCCTTATATTGTGTACCCCCGTATCCCCACCCCCCTACCCTTTAATGGTGTGGCACAATTAGACACTTCTATATCCTGGAGACATGCTGCTCAACAAATCAGACAATTAATTAATATTTCTTGGGACAAAGGAGCAGATCCATAGTCGTTCTCATGTATCATAGACTGAGACCAAACCTGTAACAGTGAGCATAATTCTCCAGTGCAGCTCTGTGTGGTCTTCTTCTAATGTAGCCTGCAAGAGTTGATTTGTATTGCATTGACATATGGCCCTCATACCGTAGTTAAAACAAGAGGTTATTTCAGTTACTGTTGCCTCACTAAGTGCCCCTCACTGGATATTCTCTCCATTCAGATCATTCTTTGTAAACTTTAGAGTTAAACATCCAAAGTCAACTTTAGAAACAGTTGTGTGTGAAATCCAAGAAAATCTGAAGGTTCTGACTTGGACTAGCATGTCTGACAGCAGTAATCGTGACTTGGTTAAATTCACTTCAATCACTGTTCTGTTTCATCCATGATGACTTGTTTCAGCAGGCCATCTTGACAACATCTACATGACCAAATGCACAAGTTGCTTCCATATAATTAGCTGAGTAGCTATTTGTGCTGCCTAGTAAAGTGGCAAGTGAGTATATATTACAATTTAAAAGTAAAAGTGTCTGGTCTACAATAAGTGCCTTAAGGTAATGAAGTGAAATATGTGACACTACAGAATTTTTTGGACTAGGAGTATTGAACTACAGCAACTTTGAGACTCTTGTGCTGCCTCATAGCTTGTGGTGATCCATGTTTACCTCCAGTTTTGCTTTGTTTTGCCTCCATCTAACGATAATGCCATTCATTGCATAAGCAACTAAAAGGCCTATTTCAAGCAACAAGTAAACAACTTAAGTCGTGTGAATTGTCTCTCCACATCATCTTTGTTGTTGTTTCTTTTGACAGCCCTCAGATGGCAGAATTTATGAACTGTGCCTTTAAGAGTCAAACTTAAGAGATTGTAGTCCCAACGTATTGAACACAAGTAAAAGCAGCAAGCACAGAGTAAGAGAGGCAAGTAGGAAAGGAAAAGAGAGGGGGGAAGGAGGAGGAGGGTGTCACACAGACCAAAGTTTTTCAAGTCTTTGTCCCTCCTCAATTTGCATGCCTAATGAAGCTGAGCAGGAGTTAATAGCGGGTGTAATGACTTCTGACTGGCTGGGCTGTGGGCTGCTGGGACACAAAAGGCTTCGACTGGCTGACTGTGGAGCGGGCCGGGTAGGAACAGGTAAGGAAACACTCTGTGGGTGACTGAGCAGAAGACGTTGGACTGCTTGAGTTTTTGTCAAAGAACACTTTTATTATGATGTTGCTGTGCCTGTTTGAATGATCCGCAAGACAGCTACTTTTTTCAATAAAGAAGAAAAGTTAAGTTAATCTCTTTGGATCAGATATCTTGGTGCATTTCAAAGAGCTTCATATGATCAAAGCAGCAGATATTAAATAGACCAAAGACGTGCTGAGGTATTTGCAAGATGAAAACCAATGAGTGAGAATATGCACAACAGGTTACTTAATTAGGAATTTTCAATAAAGTCAAATTATTGTCTGAGTCAGATCATGTTTGATCCCTCAGAATGTGTTCAATATAAAGTTCCTTGCAATATTAAACACACTCATTGCATACACGAGTTTCTTTTTGGTTATTAATCCTGTATAGTGTTTGTAATAACTGCATCCTTTGCTTAAAAATGTGGTCATTTTCGTCTTAAACTTTGGCTTAGCCACATTTTCAGAACCCTCTGTGTTTGGTTGAAACCCAAACAGAATTTAAGGGTCTGCTTTCAGTGGGTTGAAAAAGTCCGTCTAGAATATGGGAGATGATGTCCCAAGTTAGTTGGGGCCATCCCACTTTCAGGCCTTGTGTCCCCTGTCCCCACAATCATCCAAAAACATGAATATGTCTCAATTTGAGACATTCCCTGTCAGGAAATAGACTCTAAAATATTTGGCCATGCTTGCGACACTGATTTGTCTGTATATACAAATATCTTAAAGGGAAACTCCGTTTTTTTGACACCTGGACCTTATTTTTAGGTTTGTGCATGCTCATATACTCACTCAGACAAACATCGTGCAGCTCGGAGTCCTTCAGAAGTTATTTAGATCCAACTGATTTAGCCGCACTTAGCGGGGGCCACGGCAAGGGAGCTTCAGCGCGGGACATAATCTCTGCAAAATCGCTCATTTCGACTATATTTTTTCATCCATCGCCAGTGTTATCATAAAGTCAGCTCGTCTACCGTCTTCAGGTGGGTCAGCTGACCTGGTAAACAAACTTTTGATGACGTCATAGCCGCGCAACACAAAGGTACAGCTGACTTACTTTTAGCCGGCATTGCTGAGCAACATGGCAGAATATTTATCTGATGCTGAAGAGTCAGACTACGACGACCGGTTTGAGTCTGAGTACACGGACAAGGAGCTCCATGAGAGAAGAATGTGGAGGGAGAGAGACGAACAGCTGGCTCGAGAACAACAAACAGGAGCACGTCCACGACTCAATGCGAACTGGTGATGCGCTTGTGGACAGTGTTCGCCTATAGCAACAGAAGAGGAGTGTGTTTACTGCTCAGAGTGGGACTTGAAACCGGCTGACACGCGTATGGATCTATCCAGGAAAAATGTCTGACTACTGTGGAGGATTTCTCTGCAATGACAAACCGGGCTGTGGTAGAGACGAGCGATTTTGCAGAGATTACGTCCCGCGCTGAAGCTCCATTGCCGTGGCCCCCGCTAAGTGTGGCTAAATCGGTTGGATCTAAATAACTTCTGAAGGACTGCGAGCTGCATGATGTCTGTCTGAGTGAGTATATGAGCATGCACAAACCTAAAAATAAGGTCCAGGTGTCAAAAAAACAGAGTTTCCCTTTAAAATCAAGACTAAAACAAATTATGTACTAAAGTGCAGTTTTATGAAAGTAAGGCACTATTTAAAAAACATAATTTATAATTATAACATGTAAACTACCATAAAAAGTTACTGAAAAGGTATGATAAATTATTAAACAGATAACATCATAGATAACATCACACAAGGGATCACATAACATGTAAAAATAAAATAATAATAATATATTTGATTAAATGAAGTAGAGAGTGGAGAGGACTGCTTGGGACTTTTAGAAAAAATCTTGCATTATTATTGAAAATGATAATAACATTAATAACATGTATAATGAAAATGAAAATTATGACATGAATATTGACAGGATATTTACAAAAATTATAATGATAAAAGATTAATAAAAAATCTGGTAACCAAGGTCTAGAACTTGGTTACCTTGTTAAAGAAATTATATAAGTGAGACTTACAAATTAAAATAAAAAACCCTTGATGTTTTAAGGTCATTGCATTATAGATGTATTATAGAATTGGAGTGGACATTTATGTGAAGTCTGACAAAATTATATTCTCTCTTATAATGAGGGCTGAACATGAGCTCCTCGTAACTTGAATTATAACCTCCAAAATCGAATCAGTTCACTTTTGATTATGAGAGGAAAACTTTGCAAAGTTTCAACAGAGTTCCCTTGAGAGTTTTTGAGATATCAGGCTGGCTGGCCAGTAATGAACAAGAGGCCCAAGGACATTTGACCTTGTCCTTCATATTAGCTTCAGTTCCTGAGCACAGTGACCTTGCTTATGACCTTCAAACAGATTGAGTTCATTTATTCATTGAAGGCATATTGCTAAGTTATAAGAAATGAAATGTAGGTTAGCTGCTGAGGGAAAAGCATGAGACTCCATGAACTTGACCTTTTATCTCCAAAAGCTAATCAATGACATTCCCTATTGACCTAAAGCTGACATTTGTGTAAGGTTTGACAAAAATCCTAGTGGTGTTCCTCATATATTGTTTTCAAAATGGCCCCAAGGGTACTTAACAGTAATTGTTAATCAGTGACCACCAATTATCTAATATTATCTGCTTTTTCTTAATCAGAGTGAACATTTGAGCCAAGTTTGATGATATTTCTTCCATGTTCTTAATATGTAGGGTGGTCGTGAGGTTTGATGACCTTAATCTTTGACCTCCAACATCCAATTGATTAGTTCTTCAAAGTAATTAGTAAGATTTTGTCACCTGCGAGCATTAGGTTCATTTAGGACACAGTGGCCCCGTTTACATGGGTAGTTTTCCTCAATCTGATTGAAATCAATCAGATTAAGTGAATCTGATTCGATCTGTATACATGAACTTTGAGTAAAGAGATCCACATTCAATCCGTGTTTGCATGGCCCCAACTGAATCTGATTGTATTGTTTTGTTTTTGACATGCGCAGAAGGTCACTCTGCCACTACCTGCAAATGTGTAAGAGAAGAGGAGGTGCACTTCCTTCTTCCTGTTTACCTCTAGAAAGATGGATCCACGTCCTGTTTTGTTGGGGACAATTATTGTGTTATGGTTACATTTATTTGAGGCTCTGAAGTCACAGCAGTTAATCATCCTTTCCTCCACCGTCCAGTTCTTCTGTTGTTCGCCATGTTTGTTTGGGCACGCTCTGTGTACGTCACTACGTGCCTCTTACGTACTATGGTCCACCTGCGCAGACCGAACAATCCTCTCTATCAACCCAATCCGCTCCACTCAGCCGTTTACATGAAGCATGGAGCGGATTATCAATTGGCGTAGACTACCTCTTACAATCTGATCCGAAATACAATCAGATCCAGGTGAATCAGATTGGCTAAGATGTTTACATGAGACATTTCTAATCTGATTGACCTTTCAATCTGATTGTAAATAGGATTTTTTGACCCATGTAAAAAGGGCCAGTGTTACACACCAGTTTGTTCCAGACTGCCTGAGAGCTCTATTGTCGTCCTCTAGTGACCAGTGATAGGTAGTTACATCACTAAAAATAGTGTTGGTAGTAGGTTGATAACATTCTTCAGTAGCCCTGTAGCAAAGTGTTTTCTGAGTCATGCCACTTTTGAGTAGCTTAGTTCTTTTAATGATCAAGTAGTAAGCTAGCACCACAATGAACCACTTTAACCCTACAGAAAATGAGCAGCACAGCAGCAGAAGAGAGCTCTGTCACAGTCCAAAAACACACTTTAGGTATGAGTAAAAGACATGAGCAGACACAGAGAGACATCAACTTTAGCAGCCAGTGACTTTGTATTTGGTCTTGAAGGTGATGGAGCCTAATCATTACAGTCTTCATCCATGATGTTGCTAAACAGGCTGAACCTACCGGCAGATGAACACACAAGACGAAGTGCTCATACTGAACACACGCACCGTCGTTTACTTAATCAAACAACTTAAACATATTTAAATGTGACTGTCACCAGCAAACAGAAGCTTATAGCCTATATGCACTTACTATGAGGTGCCCAATGCAAGAGGAAACATTGGACAAGTTGGATTTCAGAAAAGGTGTAAAAGGAACTGTTTGAGTTCCTGAGGTAAGCTGATTAATCTCCTGTATAGGTCAACTTAGATTATATTTTTGTTTCACTGTCGCCAGCTTTAGGGTTAGGATTAGTGTTACCTACAAAGGTGTTTACGTACAAAATGTAACTGTGGAAATCAATAAATATTTTAGCATGATAGGAATGACAGTATGACAAAAGTGATATAGGTCTGTTGGAACAGTTGTTTAATAAACCCTCTCATGTGAAGATGTGTTAATATCTGTCAATAATAACAATGGTTTTATTATAATTAATGCAAAAGCATAATAATAATAATAATAATAATAATAATAATAATAATAATATTATAATTGTTATTATTGTTGTTGTTGTTGTTGTCATTATTATTATTATAACAATAACAACAACTATAATAATGGTATAATCATTAGCATTATTATTATCATAGTCATTTTTTATTGTTAATATTATTATTACTTTTTTTTTTTAGAAAGAACAGTACTATATTTACTTTTAATTTTTATGTCCACCCTTATGACCATAATTTTTGTTTATATAGTTACTTAAGTCAATTAGCTTAAATGTAGTGAACTCCTAATATATGTTGCTGTAGCTTTGCCTGTTACTTGTCACCAGGCTGTAGCTTCAGTGCAGTGAAGGTGATAAGAAGCCAACAACTTAACATGTTACATTTTACAAGTAGCTTTCCTCTTGCTGTAAATGACAATTTTCATATAAACAACTATAATTACAACAGCCCTCATGAAGCTGGCTAATGCAAACACAAATGCAAACTCAAGGATTAACATGTGCTCTTCTTGCAAATGAGGTAAGAGGACATGCTTCCCTTCAATGAGACACTACCCTGCTAAAGCAGAGGTAGGTAATGATCTAGAGAAAACAACTAAAATGAATGATATATATAATTCTTTCACAAAATATAAACATACTTTCATAGAGACAACCTTTTCAGCACATTTTTATCACCTAAATAATACCAGGGTCAGCCTTGTCCTGCCTACCCTTGATGCTTTGCACCTCTTATATAATCATATTGGTCAATACAGGGTGAGTAAACAGCTTATACATTTTCACAGCTCTGCCTGCTTTCTTGAAATATGTTGCTATTGCTGAATGATAAAAACATAAAAACATTTCCACCAGAATGGAAAGCCTGATGTTTCTGTCTCCAGCTCTTATTGAGGAGCCTGTTCCTGTTTCAACCAGAGACCACATAAAGAATTAATGCAGCAGAGATAGCAAACAATACATTTTCTCTTTTTTTCCAAGACAAAGCAAAACTTTAGAGGCTATGGCAAAAAATCAGATATCCTAGCTTTCTCACGTCTTAAATCTTAATTACAGCGAGCATTGGCTCTGACAAGATTTTAATGAACGGCACTTTTTAAACTGGGTTCGATCTGACAGTGTAGACAGCAAATATTTCCACAGCTGCCTTAATCTTTCTTCTTCTTTCACATCTTCAAGCGTATGTGCTTCGCTGCTTTTTTGGCGCATCTCACAGAGAATTCAGGTTGGCATCGTCATCTGCACTGTCCACAGTGTGCCAACACTTCTGCTGGCCATAGGACACACACTTGCACACACATACTCACAAGCCTATACACAGCAGCCAGTCCTGATGGCCACAGATGTAGCTGTGACCAGCCCATCTCGGCCAGGTGTTGCTTTATAGCTGTGTCACTTTGAGCCTGACTCCATCTGCCACACTCAGCAGGCAAAAAAAGAAAAAGAAAATCTAAAATAAACTGCTCTTCACAGCACGTGCACATGCTAAAACACATAGTGACGTTCATCAAAGAGGATTGTGAGCACTTTAAAGGGATAATTTTGGCTTTTTGAGGTGGGGTTACACAAGGCCTATGGCACCAGGAAATATGATTGACACTGTAAGGTATCCAGTTAGCTTTATCCCTGAAGAGCCATGGCTGGGACACTTGGCAATACATAGCAGTCAGTGGTGCCACCAAAAGCCTTGTAATTAACCCTTTTTAGGTTAAAAACTACAAAAACTACTTTAGTTTGACTGAATGCTATAGTGATATACTTACATCCACCTGTGTTTGGAACTATTTGGTGGTGCAACATTCTCATATTTAAAGATGTTAGTACGTTTGGGTGTAGGTGCTACCCTCTGCCATCAGCTGGTCAAGTCATCAGAGGAAATAACAAACACTAACTTCACTAAAACTGGACTAAAAATGAGCGATTTTAAATCAGGTGACGACCACATGCTCTTAGTTCTGGGCATGAGAGGATTTCTTAATGAACTGGAGCACACAAAGGAAAAACTTTTGCAAATGGAGTCACAGGTAGAACAAGAGATGGGAGAAACTGTTGTGTAAACAGAGGAGCAGGGCAGATCACGTTACCTAGTGGTGCAGATGCATGAAATGTGAGTGTGCCCAATTATCTTGCAGTCACAAGTGGGACTTCTTTGGGACCTCTCAGCAGATGTCCCAAATAGTGGCAAAATTTATAAACTGCTGTCATGTGACGCAGTCCCTATTGGTACATTGGTCACTGCAGACATAATATTCTGTCGCTGCAGAGGGAAGAATCCTGATGTCCATATTCAAAAGTAGAAGCCAAAGTTGGCAAATTCCCATGTCATGTGATGGAGTGTGGTCAAAACATAATTTTTTCCAATTCTTTTGCTTTTTTTTATACCATCCCAATGAATACAGGAATGACCCATCTTCATAACACACTCTATTTGTGTCCTTGTGTGTGCGTTTGTGTGTGTCCAAGCGTGAGTGGTTGTGTGTGTTGAATGTGGGTTGGGAGGGTGGGGGAGTTTTGCATTTAATTTTGTGTCCCCTGACATGTATCTGCTTGTGTTCTTGATGTACAGCACTTTGTGTTACTTTTTGTATGAAAAGTGCTTTATAAATACAGTTGGATTGATTGATTGATAGCTCATACGTTGCATCACATTAACTTTCCAAACACTGGGACTTTGTCAAGGTGAAGTGGCATGCTGTAAAAAAGATCTTACTGTTCTGTTTAGTGGAGTGAATGGAAGTTTTTGTGTGGTTTTCAGTGGCACCATGTATTGATATACAGTACATATCGCTAGTGTCAAAACCTGGCTGTATCCCACCAGAGCCAAAGCTCAAAGGTGTTTCATTTCATCATATTTACTAAAGCTGTAGGACTCGAGAACCAACACTTCAAAAACCTTAATTTTCAACCTTCATTCTTTCCCATGAAAGAAACAAACCTAACCTTTATTCGCAGATACAACGTACCAAGAATTAAATTCAGAGACTCTTAAAGACAACATAGGAATTGTGTGCACCGACAGAAGTAGCAGCATTTAAAAATGCATGATGCAAATGAATACATGATCCCTTTGAATTTTGGAATACAACAATATAATACCCTAACTGCAAAGAGCAAAGCCAAGATTATTAATAATAAAAATACTGTGAGATGATGTGATTTTCATTTCATGCTTAACTAGAAGTATCTTTTGTGTTTTGCACATTTTTGGCACGTTCACAGCTGGAGACTGTCTGTCCACCTCCCTGTGCTCCCTCCATGGCCAAAAAGAGACTAACACTAAAGCTTAAGACTTTGACTGAGGTAATCGTTACCTCTGCCAAAGAGGTTATGTTACTTCCATTGTTTGCTCATTTGTTTGCTTCTTCATCTGTCTGCCTGTCTGTCAGATCCAGTCCAGTGTGAAATGATAATGACTTGGCTAGGTATGTCAGAGATGCCTTGTTGAGGGTCTGTGCTGTTTTCTAGCACTTCTAGTTTTCTATAAGCATTGCAGTATTTTTCATTACAGTTATTTATTTTTTACAGTGGAAGCCCATGTGTTGTCTGTGGTCAGGTAGACTATTAATACATAGCAGTAGATACAGGATATAAACTGAAGGAGAAGGTTCTATTGATATTTTGAATTTCAAAATGAAAATCTGACCATGAGAGCCCTAGGTAGTACAAAATCCAAACCAACAAGTAAAAAAAATACAATTAAGTTAGTTTTCCCATACATTTATCAATTAATTTTACAAAATTATGTTTCCTGTAGACATCTTAAAACACTAACTAACTGGCCTTTGTTCATTTATTTTTAATCAACATTTCAAAGGACATTTTTAAAAAGTTTTTTGTCGTGTTTTCTCCTTTATTCTTTTATTGATGCTTAACAGTGACTTGCATGTTGCACTGAGTGGGAAGGGGGCTGCATTACTACCAGTTTCCTGATCTTAGTCATGGATGCAGTTGGATTTATGGTTGTTCCTCTTTTATATATATGATGTTTTAATAGATCGATATACTTTGATAAGGATTCTGTGAATTATATTCCAACTGAAAGAAACTCAAATCATTTGATCTCTTTTTCTGAGGTGTGATTGGTGGATAATTTATTTTAAGTAAAAATCTTTGTTCGTTAATGAGCTCTACCTCCATCTGTCACTTTCATTAAGATTCACAGCAAAAAAAGGCACTAAACTCAATTTAATTTAACGTGAAAACTGACAGACATGTTCTAAAAAATGGTGACGACCTCTTTTTCTTTCTTAACTCCTTTTTAAAGATTATAATTATAAATCAACACCACAAGTATTCTGTAGCACTGGTTTAGCTTTGCCAGAAGTATAATTTTATTATATAATCATAATTAATCACCCTCTCCTCCAGTATCACAATAATGTTGTTTACTTGCAAAAGCGAAGCTGAGATCTGAGTCACATGCGTCCCATCCTAATAACATTGTTTTGGCCCAGCGATCCGTCATCCCACCAACAGGTAATACGATAGTAGAGGAAACAGGCAGCACAATTAGATTTGTGTTGAACAGTGGGGCGTGTTTTTCTCCACCGCATGCTTGAATTTTTAATAAGACTTCTATTTTGGAAAAACACCTGCCAGTGTTCCAGAGTGTGCCGAGGAGCAAAAGGTCGAGGCCTGAAAGCAATCAAGAGATGGAGCTGCTCATCACTAACTCATGCATATTTATACTTAATTTAATTATAGGTAATGAGAGGGTGTATTTGATCTGCACTGTGCTCTTAATCAAGAGCTGGGGATGATTTTCTAGTCTACCAAAGGCAGACATTCTCCAAGTGCTAATGGTAATTTGATATTTCAGATGTAGACTTGAGGCTTATGTGAGACTAACTGCTCAAATTCTCTTAGTAACCTTACAAGTATATGACGCCCAAGCTTGGTGCCAATTTTTATAATTTACATTCTCTATATGTTCAAATGTAGTCGGTAATATTTTGATAATCTTTCATAATCTGCCTTCTGAAGAGAATTGGGGCATAAAATTAGCTCAAGCGGTATTAAAAGATTTCAATTTAATGTTAATTAAATGTTAAGCCCCTTTCTCAAAATATTAGAATGTCTTAAATATTCACTGTTAAAAAACTCAGTGTCACTGATTCTGTTTTATAGGCACAAAGAAGACTTGCAGGAGAGGTCACACAAACTGCCAAAAGTAAACCACAAAGGGGTCACATCACACTTTTATTAAGCCCTTTAGTGCATTTTCCATAAATCTATAAGCAAGGTCTCCCAATCTCTCTTCCTTAGGACGGCATCAGTATAGTGGCTTGACATGGCTGACTCCCTGGCTCCTTCAAATAGACCTACCAGTGTGACATCCTACCAGTATATCATCAGCTGTTTAAGATCATTGGCTTCTGGTATCAAGCACAGTGCAGAGCAGAGAATAGAACATGATAACAGAGACATTAAAAACATGGTGCTGAGCTGCACTGAACTGACAATTACCACAGAGTGGACCAAAGTTACTGCCTTTTCAGTTACTTACAGAAAATGGAGCAGATACAGTAAATTAAAAACCTTCATCCATTTCTTGTTGTGCTTTCTATAATAGTCATTTATGTATGGACAAATATCACAAGGCAAACCTGGACTTGCCTCAAGGCACATCAGTGTGCCCATCACACCATTCAAGAAACACTGATCTAGGGTTGTGGTCATGAGCATGCCCCGTGTACAAAAGTGAATGTCCTAACTATGGGAGGTCAGGATTTATAGTTTTTAATTGAAAAATATATTTCATCTGAGTTTGCTGTATTATTCTTAACAATCTTTTATTATTTTCCTGATGTATTCATTTTGGGAAACATCATTTTTTGTGTCATATTTCTTGGTGATTTGTTATTTCAATCTTGTTTTCTATATTCAGTGGTTTACATATGAAGTTTATAGTTTGTATCCTCCTATATTCTATTACTGTATTTTGCTATTCATGTAGTTATTATTTCTATTTTAATTTTATCACTACTCTTCTTGTGTCTCTGGATTAAGTGTTTTAACATAATCTCCAGTGTTTTCTCATTATGAACCCATGATTGCATTTCCTCACTCCCATGGTTCTCAACTCCTGCAGCTCTGTTTGTGGCTCTTTTTCCTTTGGTGTTCTTCAATATGGGCTTGTTTGTTCTAATTGACTTTATTTATGTTTGTCTTGCATGTTCATTTGTAGCTCTGCTCATGTGAAGCACTTTGTGCTGCGTTCCTGTTTGTATGAAAACTGCTAGGCCTATACAAATAAAGTCTGATTGGTTGACAGATCTTGCCTTGGACCTGTTTCCTGCATTTCACGCTGTTATTACCTTTCCCACTTTTGAAATCTATCAGCTTTCCAATCCTTTATAATAAAGGCAAAAGCCATAAACCTGACACACCAGAGGGACTAATGACACACACTAAATGGTCCATCTGGTTTGTCTGGTGTGATAAGAGCCCAAAGAAAGAGTTTGGGGAGCAAACAACCTTTCAAAAACCTATTAGACAGGTGACTGGATGATCACTCTGTCAATCACATTCCTTACAGGCCAATCAGAAAATGTAGAAATCCATTTTTGTAGAAAAAAACTCTGCAAAACATCTCAGAAGTGCAGCGAAAATATCCTTTCTTTACAGAAGTTTGTAGTGGTATTTTTCTTCTCTTTTAATAAATAAATGTGGTAAAGATCTGATAAAACTGCTTGAATTTGTTAGCATCTATGCTAATCTCTGTGCAGTCACTTCTTGCATTCTTCTTGCTGTAATCTCCCACCTCTTCCTGCTCCAAAGGCCGCTCACAAACGTAGATTTGAGCTGGGCAAGATGGATCTTCCTTATTAAAGACATTAAATCAGGCTGATCCATTTGCACCACAAGATTAGAAAAGTCCTCCAAACATCTAAGAAAAAGTATGTGACAACATTAGTCCCATTCTTTCTTGTGTTGGGGTGTTTGTGCCCAACAACTACATTGTTAGTTTTGCTAAGTTACTTTCTCCTTCCAATAACAGATGATGGTCTCTTCGAAAAAGGAGCGATCTTTCTCTATTATTGAAAAGATGTCAATACTAAAGACCGTTTGAACCTGGAGGCAGAACAGAAAGTACATCAACATCTGTAACACTAATGATTTGTCTCTGTATCAAAGTGTCCATTAGCAGAGTATAGCTGGATGTCTATTATTCTACCCATGGAGAAAGAGCTATAAAATCAATCAAAACATGCTGATTATTGGTTTCCTTGATGTTTCATGTGGCTTTTAAGGTGTTTGGTACATCAGTAAAAAAGGACAAACATGTGTCCTCTCCATCTGTGCTCCCTGGATCCTCTTTTCCTTCATCCTTTTTAAGTCTTAACTGCTCTCACTGTTAGAAATATTCCCTAATCTAGCCCTGCCTGCAACCTGTCTCTGTCTCTTTTTTCCCCCAGCATCTGTCCACGTGTCCGTCTGCCAGCCCAACCTCCACCTCCACCTCCCCCCCGAATCCACCGTCATGAGGAGATGAATGGTGCTCTGTCACCCGCCAGGCTCTTCAGAGGGCCGGCGCTCCGTATGAGGAAAGTGCCAGTCATTAACGGGAGGGGGAGGAGGGAGAGCGGCAGGATGAAAAATGAGTTCATTTACGGGCAAGTCCTGTGAGCCGCGTAACGTCGGCAGCAGCAGCAACCAACCCCCCCCCTTCACCTTCTCCTCCCTTCTTCCTCCCATCACTTTCTGCAGGTGCCCAGTGGGGGTGTGTGTATGCAGGTGGGGGTGGTGCTGAGGAGGAAGGAAGGGGGGTCTAAAGTTACTCAGCAGATTTTCAGCCGCTGAGAAAAAAAAGGTGTCCACTGCCTGAGCGAGAGAGCAGACACAAGATTAAAGATGGTGAGTTGGAGTGGGAAGAGTCCGGGTGCGGAGGAAACGAGGGGAAGCATTAGCAGGTGGAGGGATTAGACGGAGGCTCATTATTCAGACTGGAAGGGCCGGGATGAATTTTAGCCAAAGATTAACGCCTCTGGTCACAGCTAAGTACTGCGTAAAGTCCCACAAGCTAGGTCAAACTGTCTCAAGTGAAAGTTCAGATACCATACTTGTTGGGAAAGTTATAGTGCAAATTAAAAGCAGTGTTTGTGTTATATTAAATACTTGTGAGGCTGCAAGGCAATACAGTAGGTCAGTGCTTGAGCCACACAGCAAGAGGGTTTGACTACTAGAGTCGGTCAGGCCTTTCTGTGTGTGCGTTTGCATGTGCCTCCTTTTCTGTGGGTATTCAAGGTTTCTTTCAACAGACCAAAAAACAAGTTCATTCTGTGAATTAGAGACTCTGATAGTGCTTTTCCATCTGTGGTTTCTACTCAACTCAGCTCCACCCTCCATGATTTGGTTACTTTCTGCTCCATTTACCATTACAGTATAAACTGTGTGAGTTTTGGTACATCCTAGGGTCAAAGCAAACAATGAATAACTGTACCCAAGATGGTTGCAAGCAGCATCGCAATAAACTGTCTAAAGCAGAGGAAAGTTTGGAAGGTCAAACAGCATTACAGACCTGAAAATGGGGGCATTTCAATTTTGTCATATACCCCCAAAACTTTGACCATTCTGAGGGCAGTAGCGACTCCATATCAGATTTATGGATAGCAGATATCACTGTGATTTACTCATGCTACAATTTTGGTTTGCCATTAGTGATTGTACCATGTACCTGGCACAGTTTTTCATACCACTGATGCTAAGAGAGCTAAGCTGAGGCTAAACATGACGTGGAGACACTGTGGACCTCCAAATGGTTCGAGCATCACAATGATTCGTGGCTTGAGTATTGACGCAGAAATAAATTGCTCCCTCCCATTGTAATCTCCAGGATGATGTATCTTCCCTCTGCTTAAACAGCATGTTGTTATGCTGCTAGCAACTGTCTTTCAAAACCAAATTAGTCTTCTAACTGTGTCAAAGAGCCACAGAGGGGCCGGCAGCTCTATGGGCTTTGTTTCCATCTTTGAAACTGGAACAATAAAGTTGGACAGTTTCTCTCAAAATGAGATTGAAGAGTTTTTAAATGAAGCAGTTTGCATTTGCAAAGATTTCAGTAACTGTGCCAGGTACTTGGGACAATCCCTGATGGAAAAACAAAGTAGAGCAGAGCCGAGTTAAGCTGATATGTCATATGGAAAAGCTCCATAAATGCCTTGGATTGAGAGTGTGAGTGAATTGTCTAAATCTACATGTCTGACCTGATCAGCTGGCAATTGGACCTCGCCTCTCACCCAGCGTCAGCTTTGATAGGCTTCAGGCCCCCCACAACCCTGACAGGGGTAACCTGTATAGATAATGGATGCATGGATGGATAAATACATGGATGGAACACTGGCTTACGGAGATACATTTGACAGTAATCAATGGAGTGTGATTCAGTGATTTCCTGACATGATTATGTTTGGACTTCTTAACTCTTTAACTTCCAGCTTAACTGTTTGGCAGAGGTCAATAAATTCAGGAATATTAAATGTGTTAAACAAACATCATTGTTTGTTTCTGTCAATGTTTTATGATACAGAAAACTGCAAACAACCAGAAGAACTGTTAGTTTGTTTGTGGGATTTAAGGTTTAAAAAGTTGAAAGCTACTATTATTATTACAATCACTATTATATTAAATACTTAACCATTTACCATTTGTGTTGTGATATATGTACACATAAAGTCTGTTATTCTTCAAAATATTATCTATTCTAAGTTATTTCTTCATTTTTTGCTGACATGTTCTGCCTTTTCTAATTGATTTTGTCTCAAATATTTGTACATTTTTATGTCATCACACAATCAACTGTTGGCTTTTAAAACCTTTCAATCCCACACCAATTTGATATGATTTTGTTCTGTTTTTTAAAACATTAAATATCCCTAAATTTAATGATGACCTCTGCCAAACAGTTGAGCTGGTAGTTAAAAGGTTAAGGTCAGTCCTCTTAGAGTCAGCAACCATACAAGATTCTGCTGTGGAAACCCAAGAAAGCCTATTGAAGCAATGACAAAAATGGAAACATTCACAGATGATGTCAAGTTAGGCCCAATTGTGTACCCATGTTGCTGTCTGTGCTGCTGTCTATTGTAGCGCTAACACTTTTACCAAAGTGATTTTTTTTTTAACTCAACAATTATTTCTCGCCAATATGGCAAATATTCGTCTGCAGGCTCCAGCTGTTGGGGAGGATGTGGGGAACAGGAGGCGAGCCACACTTATATCTTTTTTTTATTGTCCAGTACTATCAACTTTCTGGAGTGAGGTTGAGAGAGCTTGTACAATGGTTTTTTGGCTAATTGAACACCTTAGCTGGGAAGATTTTTGCAAACAACAATTTGACCTCATTTTCTGCCTCACGGCTGAACAACCTGTGGGCCTGGTTTTGGAACATCTAGGATTCGGCGGAGATCTGGGGAATTTCGCTGTCACTGACATTGATATCATGACTGTCAGTCCGACAAACGGTGTCCTTAAGTCTAAAGATCTCTAAAGTGAATATTCTCCATGGCAATGGCTGTAATCCAAGTGTCCTGAGGATGCGTCCACCATTTGCACAAAACGACTCATTTTAGCATGTTTATAGCCTAAATAGTACTGCCCAGCTATTCATGTGCTAAATGATACGCTTCACGTAATGTAGGACCTCACAGGCACTTGGTAAACCGAAAGGAGCACTCTACAATAGGGCGTGGGAAGCAGTATGGCAGGAAATATTGCCTACATTCTGGACTTTATGACACCTCTTGCTCTGGCTCTGGACCGAAGTCATGATATCACTGCCGGACAGCAAGGATTCCCCAGAATTCGCTGCATCCTAGATGTTCCAAACCACTTCCATTATTACAGAAAATGAGGCCTTCGCTGTTTGGGTGTAGTGTTCCTTTAACAATGACAGAGGAGACTTTAGAATCTGAAAAATTAACATATGGAATATGAGGTAACATATAAAGCCTAGGTAAGATGTACCCCAAAGAAAGACTTGGCAGACTATACAACTTTATAAATTCAGAACAGGTCAAATAGAGGTATCCCCCCCCCCCATCTTTAGTTTTTTTGGTTTGTTTTATGTAAATAAATTGATTCATTATTATATATTGAGGGATAGGTATGTGGGCTTGCAGATGTATGTGTTTAAGTATGGGTTTATACATGCATATGTGTCATGATTTTTCCCCTTACAGTCCTCAGATTACTCAGTAATGCTTTCAATGTTCATACAAACACCTGACATAATTCAGAACAAAGATGATGAGAAGCAGCTGGAAGTGGAATTCTACTTGCAGCAAGGAGTACAACAATACAGAGTGTCAAACAGTCTGAGATGTTGAACTGAAGCTAATACAATGTCTTCTCTCTTTCATAAGAGTGTGTGTGTGTATGTAACATGTAGGGGGTCGTGAGGTGGAGTGGCCTTTGCACAGGCTCCTCATCTCTTTGCTGGTTGGAGCTAGTCTTGGAGGTGCACTGAGTTTCGGACAGGTGATAAGAAAGGAACAAGGAGTATCCTGCACAAGGCCATGTAGTGTGTGTGTGTGTGGGGATGAGGAATGCATTTGCTAAGCAATGATTATTTAACAAAATCAGGACAGAGTCAAGAAAGAGATCTTCAAATATATTAAAAGACTACAATATGCACAAAGGTCAAATTGTTCTTCACAATATGTATACATGTTTAAGTATACAGTATATATAAAATGTATATAGAATTCTTGTTATTTTTAAATCAATAATTCTTTTGAAAATTAAATAAGGAAAAAAAAATGCAATGTTTCATTTTGGATAAAGCTGTACTTGAAATACAACTGAATGAACATTGCAATAAAGTTACAAAAAACCCCCAATGATTTCTCCTGTTAACATATAGATGAAGATGTAAACTTTAGAAGTCTTCTATTGTGCCATTTACCAAGGCATTTTCAGACATTATCAAATAAATATCTTTGGAAAATTTAGTTGTGAACACATGTGTTATGTTTTTAATGTGTTTGTAATAAATGTTCTTGTAGGCTGTGTAAGATCCAGATTGTATTCAGATTTACCCAATAACCTGTAATTCAGTTATGTCTATCAGGCAGCTGGCGGCAGCATGTGTTAGTTTGTTAGTTTGACTCTTCTGTCACAATTTACGCTCAGCAGAAGCATTCAGTCATTGTCAGCTCAAAAAATGAAAGGCAGGTCATACGTCCATTGGCCCTTGTAAACTTGCAACTTCGGGACTTATATTTATGACTGAAGCACAGCTCCTGAACATAAGTGAGCACAGCTCCTGAACATACACATAGCCTACCCTTAACTTCAGTAGCTGATAAAGTCAAAGCGAAATTAAAGTACATGACAGGTTAAATGTAGAAGTAGGAGCACATAAAAAGAAAGACAGATCAAAGTAAATAAATACCACAGCTTCACCACAGAGCGTAATGTAACAGCCTGCGGTTTAATGATCACCAACTCTGCAACCCAGGTAGCATGAAAACTGTCATTGATGTAATTAAGCGGTGCTGATACTGATGTGATCATGTGCATAAGCCTTATAAATTTATTCCCAACATGATGTGAACACAAACATGATGTTGTAAAATGAAAATAAGCTTCTTACATGCAATGAATTCAAATAAGATCTAAAGGCCATACACAGCTGTTCAGCTTCAGGTTATGGTATTAAATGTTATTAGTTTTGAAAGTATGAGGTCATATAAGAAAGTGTTGGAAAAGTTTGACCATAATATGACAGAAAATCTCTTAAATCAACAGGATTCATCCCCTTTTAATTTCAGAAAAGCAAAATGTTGAATTCATAGACTGCATAGGACACGGATTAGACTATTTGGTGGGGATGGTTGGATATCAAACATTTAGTGAAAGGTGGAGCAGAAGCAGAAGAATATGGCGCTTTTTCTCATTTTGGCAGGTTTGTAAACAATCCATGGACATAACTGTTTTTTAAGAAAAACATACTTGTATAAAGCATAATATAGAAACTTCCTTGCAAGTTACATTTTTGTGACTGTGTTGTTTTCGGCAGGGTCTTTACCGAAGGGGCAAATAATAGTTTCTGTCTCTGTCAGTGCTGCAGTCTTTAGTGTTAGCCAGGCTGCTAACTCTACTCGTGTTGCTATAGCAATCAAACAGCCTGCACTCCTTTAGCTTTATACTATGCGCGCAATCCAAGTGTTTGGTGATGTTGCTAGTACTTTCCCCCTTGGACTCAACTTCTCTCTGACAAGGATTGCATCGGGCCAAGTTTCCATTAACTTTGCTAAAGTGAGCCCAAACCTTTGAGAGCTTAGCCCTCACCGACATGCTTGAGCCAGCTGCGTCATCACCTGTCAACGGCGTTAGTGTCACAACTACGTGACATTCAAGTCCCGAAAACAGTACCGTTGTTCCAGATTCTCAACAGTATTTGGGTACTGACCCAATTAGGGATCGGTACATGAATGTACCGGTCCACGGTATACATCCCTACAGTGGAGACTCAAATTTGTTTTTATACAATGATTTACAATATGTTTACAATATATCAGCTGTTAGGTTACGTACTCTTTGTTAGATTCCAGTGGGTTTTCCTTGGTTTGTCTAGTCAGCACTTGAGAAACTGATTTTTTTTGTATGCGTTGTTTTGCTTTATTTTCAACACAGCTCTTACCAGTGATCTGACATTGCTACCTAACCACTCTCTATGCAACTAGCTGTTTAGGTGCAAGCATTGGCTTCATCTAAAGTAAAAATTAAAAGACAGCCTATGCGATAGGTCTTTGTTTTGTCCTTTTGTTAATTAAGTTTAGCTTTAAAGTCTGCTCTGTGGTCCTCTCTTTAAGTGCCATCCAAATGTGACGGCCTATTCACCCAGCAGAGTGCTCTTTGTATATTTACAGGGTAACAAAATAAAAGAACAACCTGCTGGGTATTAAGCAGCTTTAGTGTCACTGAACTGTAGCTGACCCTTCTGCTCTGAACCACCTGGAAGAAGAGAGAGCATAAAGACAATTTCTCTGCAGGGATCCATTTAGTGTTCTATTGTTGTTTTTGTTGAAGTTCAAGTCACCACATGCTCCCACTCTAACCATTATTGTACATACAGTATTTACATTGTAAATTAAAATGAACCTCTCATTCCTTTAGTCTGAAGCTACAAGAGATTTACCTGTTTTTTTTCTTGACTTGGCTTATTTTAAATACTGTTCTGATATGCAGCTAAAGTACTGAAGCTTTAGGGCCAAGGATAAAACTTGCAAGTTATTCTTGGACAGCTGTGGAGCATATGGAGAACTTTTGCATAATTTCTTCTTATCAGTTTGATGTCCCTTGAAGTTTTGATGCTCGTCTAATTTATACCACTGTCTGAAAAAAGCCTCAGCTAATGTTGATCCATTTCAAATGAAGGGCTTCTGTTTGATTACGAGACTAATAAAGGTTTAATTTGTTTTTTCCTTCTGTTCTGCAGACAGTGGAGAAATAGGCAAAGAGAGATAAATGGAGAAAGACTTATTACGCTCAGAGAAATGAGGGGCTTTTTTTCACAAAAGCCGCTGAGGTGAGAAGACATTGCAGGTGTGTTGTGCTTTGTGTGTGGTGGTGTTCCTGCGTAATTTAATTTCATACATCATAAATGCCACTTTGACACTTAGTCAGGCGTGTGGCGACATGAAAGCAGAGGCCATAAATTAAATCAAAGCTGTTTCCCTCTTTTCTCTCTGTCCAACTTCTTCCTGATTTACTCTGCTCGGCTGGAGAAGGCCGAGGTGTTGGACCACTGATTAATGTTTCTCTTTGAGTGTTGAGTGCAGTCATGGTGGTTTGTATTCCTTATGGCAGACTGACTTTGTGGTGAAGTCGTAAGCTCAGACGTTTTTTAGGTGGGACTGGATGTAGTATTTGTTAATAAAAGCTTTGGTAGAAGGTGGCAGACAGCTCTACCCTTGTTTGCCAGTAAAATTACAAGAAAAACCAAGAAAGATGACCTACATATTCAAAACAGTCTAACCCTGGATTACCACATGTAGTGAATGTGCTGTGAACCGGAGCGCCACAGTTTTGCTCCAATTGAAAGACTGGTGACATCGCCCACTGGAAGCCGTGCAGCCCTGTGCAGCTGGAAGGGGGGATGACATCTCTGGAGAGCCACAAGCTCTCATGTGAACTGCAATATCGCACGATAACAAAACATGTCATGCACAAAGAAAGAAATAAACAACACAAGACTTCGCTTCCCTAAGGTCACTTTGCTGGTCCCAACCATACAGCTCCATGATTTTTTTTCCACTTCTATCTGCCTATATCCTTGTAGAAAGAATGTTTGGTGTCATTTTTAATGTTGTATTTCTCCACCCCCATGATTAAAATTTCTTTATCCATGGCATTGTGTTGCATCTGAGACCCTCTGACTGACAGTTGACCTGATGCTTGTGTCTCTGGCTATGAAGTAATGACAACCTACAGAAGAAATTCTGTTTGGGAGTCAGTGCATTGTGTTTCATTTTAAAAGTACTGGATACAACACATGTCTGACTTCCTTTTCTGGTGTCTTCTGAATGACAGGTTTGGCAGCGGCTGCGCTGAAAATAAACCTGAAGCGTATCTGGAACGAAGCAGAGCGAACTGCCACTCCAGGCACACACCTCTGCCAGACTGGAGTGCTGGCTGTGGAAATACTCTGATGGACTAGAGAGAGAGCTGTGGCACTTTTGGTTTTATGTCATATTTGGGAGTCAGTTTAAGTTTCAAAGTTATTTTTGCATTTTTTCAATACTTAATCTTGAAATCTGGCAACCTTCACCAAGAGAATTTTATTTTAAAGCTAGGTGATGTCCATGGTCCAATCCGCGTCTAACCCTTTTTCTCATCTTAGAGCCAAAACAATTAATTAATTAATTCTTTAAGTTTATGAATGTTAGGTGTCGAACAGGAAACCTCCATTGGATTGACAAATTTAAAGCCTTACAGAAATTCAATTTATTACTATTTCTATTAAGTGTTGTGAATTCTGTTCAAGTCTGCTGATCTTGTGCTGTAGCCTTATTAGTCAGCATACAACAGCTGTCAGTAACTAATCTTTCGCTCGAACTAACTTATTTAGGACTATATCATGATTATGAAAAGACACACTGATGACAAAGGGGCAAACAGTCAGACTTTCACCAGGTTTAACATCAATGTTAACTACAAAAAGATGATTATGTACTAAAGAAGTAGTGCTTTTCAGAAAAAGCCTCTGCCAAGGAATTTCAAACATTGCCGATAAGCTTTGTAAACTGCCCTATCTTGCCTCGTTAAGAAATCCTTCAAAAGAATCATGAATTGGGATCGCTTATAATCCTAATGCTTCTTCCTGGTCCATCACCAACACTCCCTGAACATGTCATCAAAATCTACGGAGAAATTATTGAGTTATTGGTAAAAATGTGGAAAACTGCCCAATCTTGGACACATTTTTATATTGGATGTGATGCACTGGCTTCATTGTTCTAAATCTAAATTGCACAAACTTTCTCCTATCACTTCTTCTTTATGTGATGGCTGTATATCTTCTGAGACATGGAGAGAACAACCATAACATTTTTCAATAATTCGCATGACAGAAGCCCTAATCTCCAATATATATGGTAGTAATGCAGTGTAAATGTCTAATGATGCAAACCCTATTTTGTTGTTATTATATGGAATTTGTAACTTGTTAGATCTCTATCAAAATCGTATCACTTCTTTACCTGAAAATTTGATCAACATTGGTTCAGTACCTTTTAGGTTTTCTGGCTAAGTCACACAAATACATGTATTTGAAAATCTTGGCTTATGGTCATTAACCTTACCCATGATAGGGCCATTCGATATATTTCACTTGTCTATCTTGGGAGAAACCCATAAATAGTAACTGGAAATTGGCAGAAGCTACCAAAAGCATATTTAGTAGGTATTGGACAATCGTTTTGTCAATCACATTTATTATGAGCAAATCGGATAATGTAGAAGGCGGATGCCCTTGCAGTGGTGCAAAGGACAGAGTTTTAGCCACTCATTCTAGCAAAATCTTGCCAAAACATGTAAAAGTAGGGCAAAAATATCCTTTTATAGAGAAGTTTGTTGTGTTATTTTTTTCCAATTAATAAAGAAATGTGGTCAACATCTGATTGAGCTGTAAGCATCCATGCTAATCTCTGTTTGAGTAGTCACTTCCTGCTGTTGTCTCCAAAGGACGGTGTCATATTTGGGCCACTCACTTGTAGATTGGAGCTTGGAAAGATGGAGCTGCCTGATCACAGACACTAAATCAGGCTGATCCATCTGTACAGCAAGGCTAAATGGGCACTTTAAATAAAGTATACCTTTTGCCCCACACCAACATATAGTTCAACACACTTCTGCAAACAGGGGCTATGCTTACTGCTGTCTGCTTTAATAAACTAAATATTGAGGAGTACTTCATACAGTCTCTCCTCAAAAATGAACAATCTCTTTAAAATGGAAACAAAGACAAGGAAATCCAGCCTCAATCCTTCTGCTTGAACTTAATTTAAATCCAGTCTCTCTAAATCAAGCTAGTACAAGCTGTAAAACATTAAGACCCCTTTTTAATTCATATTAAATGTAAATGCAATACAAACTTCAGATCACAGGACTTGTAAGGGCATACTGTCTCTTTCTCTTTGCTTCTCTTTTCATCAGTATCTTGCTGCTGTGAAACACAAGCCACCACACTTGAATAGGCCACACCACTGTGAACGATTGTGAACGCTCCATGTTGCTTGACTAATAGCACTAAGCTTTTTGACAATGGTCTTAAGTGCATCATAGATCTTCAGTTTATCACCCCTGTGTTCAGAAGCAATTTTTGCCACTCACCAGCCAATACTCCTCCTCAGCAGGAGCGGCAAACCTGTGTTTATGAGTGAATTTCCCCCCAGGGCTCTGCCATTAGGTGCTGCTGATTTCCTCCAGCACTGTTTAATTTCAGGCTCCAATTGGAAGTACACATTAAAAGTTAATGGGTAAGGTTGCTATTGATTTTAAGATAAATAACACACGTAACTGTAGAAGCCAGCTTTTGATTTTCATTTACCTTTTCATTACTTCATACCTCTCTCTCTTCCTCAGCCTTCCTCAGGCTGCCTTATGTTTCTGTTTCTTTCTCCTCGAACAGATCACAACTCATCTGGTATCTTCTTACAGTGTCTATTCTTTGCTTATTTCACTGGTATATCAGCCAGATAGACCTGCTGTGAAGAGATTCTGCCCCAGAGCATTGAGGCCACATGTGCGTCTCGGCTGATGCAGCTGCGTCTCGGCTCGCACTGCTGCCTGCTCCCCGCCTACACCCAGCGGTCTGTCAGGCAACGAAGCAAAGGAAACGGTGGGATAAATGATTATTTATGATCTGCCACCTCCCATCCTCTCAGCTATCCCCAGGCCCCATTTATTACTGCTGCAGGCTGTGCATGGCGAAAACATCCACACACACATACACAGGCAAATGCTAAACACTGAAGCTTTTGCACACGTTTACACACTGTCATTTTCTCATACTGTTATTTCCAGTTAAAAGCAACATGGCATGGTTTGCTATCACATCACTTTTCTCATCAAATTCGCCAAACTTTTTCCCAGTAGAGTGACATCACCCCATTTCCCACTTTCATTACAGACTGTTATTTTCCCAACCTTGCAGAGTAGATGAACCTGCCTGATTCATTGTCTGAAATCATGCAGGTCCATCTCGTGAAGCTCCAATCCTCTATAACTTCACTCGGCTAGAGGCTGAACGACCCAACCAGGGGAAAGAGGCCGGAGCTGCAGGCGTGACGACAGCGGGAAGTGGCTTCTTATAGATAAATGGTAATGGTAAATGGACTTGAGCTTATATAGCGCTTTCTTAGTCTTTGACTACTCAGAGCTGCTTTACATCACAGGTTACACTTACCCATTCACTCTCAAGCTGCCTACACACTGAACGTGACTGCGACCTTGTTGATCACTCTACATGTAAAGTCAATGTACAGCCATGATGGGGCAGGGCTAACCCTCCTGAGATGCGATGGCAGCGATCAAGGTGACCTGGTCCATCGTGTGTGGCTGTGCAGCAACAGCCAATCAGCATTGTGTGGGTGTGTGATGGTACCCATGACAGACAGTTTTTATTTCGGTTCACAGAGTGACAATCCATGTCCGTGTGGTAAACTTTAGTTAGTGAGTAAATTAGTTCTGCCTAGATGGGACCGCAGAGAACTGACAGACAATGCTGCTGCCTATTAACATGCCAATAATGTAGCAGTGATAAATGAGATGTGATCAAGAGATGTGCCACTTCCCCCACATTCAAGGCTCTGCCTGAGCCAAATGTTTTTTTAGCCAACAGTGAAGCCTTTAGCCTTCAGTGAAAGAAACATCTCCAAGTATGTCTGCAGTCACAGCAAACATTAGAGTACAGTTGAGGAAAGCAGAGGATACATCCCCTTCTTGAGAGGGTTGTATTTAGACATAACTCATGAAGATTTTCACTGAACAGTCTGTCCTGAGCAAGACTGAATCAGAAAAGTTTTTTGAACATGCCATTATCCAATATCTTCACGGATTTAAGGCCAAAAAATGATGATGTGGTCCTGTATGCATCCAGGCTCCTGTTTATCAAAGCTTCACGAGCAAGTTTGTTGTGTCATACTTCATATATTTAAGCAAGGACTTAAAAGCAGAAAGACACTTCAGTTAGAAATGGAGGATGGTCTCATAAACTTTTCTTACAACTAAGCAGCCCCTGTGTTGTTTCATATGTTTATAAGAATTTTGAATTTCAGACCCCAAAGAGACAATCCCAATTTTCAAGTGTGTTTAGAGGAGCAATTCCTGTATTACAGCTCGGCGCATTATAGTACATATTAGAGAGATTCTCTCAGTTTGTTCATACCTTATGTGGTTAGAGAAGAGAGACAAGTTGTCTTCTATAGTGGAGGCTGTGTAGTCAAAGACATTACATTATATAATTTTTATCAAACCATTGTGAAGCTGCATTCACACTGCAAGCGACTCTGCGATCAAAATCGCGTTGCCCACTGAAGTTGTGTCACCTGTCCATAAATACCTCATTTTGGTCACTGTTGCTGTGGGCCAACGCTCGGTGACATCACGTTCACTCGAGTTTTACCGCGATCATATCATATATCATATAATAGAATGTATAAGCAGACATTATTCCGCCTATATCCTTTTCACTCACCTAGCAAACACAAAACACTGCAGCTGATGCCCTGCAGCAGCATCATCTATAAGTTTCCTGCGGTCCGTCTAGGCAGAACTAATGTCCTCACTGACTTATGTTTCCCACATAAATTGTTCCTCTGTAGTCCAGATGAAAAACTGTTTATCTAGGGTACTCAGTAATTGTACGCAGTAATCGCATCGCGGGAGGGTTAGCCCCGCCTTATCGCGGCTGTACATTGACTTTGCATGGAGAGTGATCGTCGAGGTAGAACAAGTAGCGTCCGGTGTGTAGGCACCTTAAAATGTATCAAATTACTTTGCTATTTGTCACAGCATTTTACAATTCACTTGCGATGTTGCCACCTTATTTTATGTAGTACACTTTTTTTCTTCCACCCTTCATGGAAGTAGGTGCTCAAATTTGCCAAACTTCACCTCAGCAGAGAGGCAAAAGAACCACTCTATTAGCCAATCGAGAAAAACAGTCGTTCCCGCTTTTTCCAGTTAAAAGCAATCTGGCAAGCTTTTCTATCACTGCATTTTTCCATCAAATGAACCACAAGAAGGTACTCAAATTTGCCAAACTTTACCCAGCAGAGGGGCAAGGACATCGCTCTGTTTGCCACTTTTAAATTAGATTCTCACATCCCCGCTTTGCATCAAGTGGCACACGGTCGACAATTCTCTGTGGTATTTGTCTCCCTCTCTTCATGCATCATGTTTTTCATCGTGCCAAACTTCCAGCAGCTGGACCTAATAAATCCCAGGAAAACCCAGAGAGCTCAAGGTAGCTTAAATAATTGATCATACTGAGCATGCAGCCTGGCAGCCAGCTTGCCTAATATACAAGGAAATCACAGTAAGATAGGGAACACAATATGTCCATGTTTGCTTGTGTGTTAGTGCACGATTTTGTGTTGATTCTTTGTGAGGCCTTGCCACAAAAATCAATAACGTGGGAGGATTTTTGTAATACAGATTTTTAAAGTGGTATGTAGGCATGAAAGAAGATCCTAACACATACAAAGAAAAGCAGCCAAGCTCCTGTTCTCCACCTTACGATACACACACTTCTCAGTACAATGATTTCTCCCTCTCCTCCTTACAGAAAATGAGCATGTAAAAGCAGTAGCAGTCCCTGAGAGAAGCTTTGACATGTCAGTGTATTGGGCTGAGAGACCTACAGAACATGGGCTATTTCATGTTTTAAAGCTCTGTGTGACGTTTTGTCTATAAAGAAGAGAGTAAGGGCGTGCTTTGAATGGAATATACATCACATACATCCAGAACTTGTTAAGAGAATGTATATATGAGTCCCAGGGCTAAAGTGATACATTACCCCAAGTCCATTTAGCTGAAAATACATTGTTGCACACTGGACATTGTAATTGTCCACTGGGTACTGGAGACCGCAGTCTGTTGAGCCTATGGGTGGACCGTCAGCATGATAACTCACATTAACTGTCCACAGCAGACTGTTTAACAGCAGGACAGAGGGTGTGCTGTGTACGTATGATGAATCAATATATTGGTTATAATATATCACCCAGAGGACATGTGTAGGAAATGACGCCCCATTAATGTCTGTCAGCTATTAGGAGAGGAAAGTTGGCAGCATTTGTTAAGCTCTATATGTGGATGGGGGCTCCATAGGTATGACCCTGACTTTCTTTCTTTTTACTTGTACTGCTTTTTAAGAAAGGAAAGGAAACTCCTCAGGTGTTTGATAAAGTTCATTTGAACCTGCAGAGTTTGATTAAAAAGTTGAGTGGACAATTCTTCTCAAATATTGATTCAGTGAAATTGAATATTCTCGTCCTTCAGGGTTTGCCACACACTCAAAAGTGGATCTGAAATATTCAGTTGTGTATCCTTATGAACTAGAACTACTGCCTGGTGGTTTTATGCCTCTGCAAAGACTTCAACCAGACGGTAAAAGTTCAGCAGCGGGTCAAGAAGGGCTAGGGTGTTTTTTAAAGCAGTGTGATTTGATAAAATCAAACAGATAGGGTTACACATCAGAACCTAATGATCTCTGCTTTGGACCTTAGACCTCCAAAATGTAATCAACTCTTTGTTCAGTCATAGAGGACACTTGTGCAAAGGCAGAAATCCCTCAAAGATTTCCTAAAATATAATGTTCACAAGCAATGGAGGATTGTGGGACCAAAGGCCATTGAAACTTGTCCCTCCGAGACCTTACTACTTCATTGTTGACCTTATTTGAAGAAAAATCCTTGAATTAATATGAGTCATCCTGCTCACACGTAGAGGCTGAACATGGTACCTGACAGTGATTTCTGACCTTTAAAATACTGTCAGGTCATCAACTTAATAGAACAATCAAGTTTACCAAAGATAATGACCTGAGGACTTCATGACACTGACATTCAACCCCTGACATCAAACATTCTCTTAGCTTTTTTGCGTATGGTTTTTAACACTTGTGCAGCGAGTTGAGAAAGTCCTTCAAAGTGTGATCAAGGGAATGTAAAGAATTGTCTACAAATGAATGAAAAAGTGTGAACCACCAGTGTGATTGCTCCAGTGTGACCTCCACATAGACCATCAAGATTGGACAATTTGATCTGCCTTCATTTATCTAATTATAGGATTAAAAGTAATGTTTGGTTAAATGCATGTGTAAGGCTGGGGTACCAAGAGCCAATTCCATTTTACAACTGGTTCCAAGTGTTCAAAATATGAGTCACTGATAAGGGACATGACCTCCACTTTTTTCCGGAAAAAAAGTGTCAGTTTTTCCTGAAAAGGTGCACTAAAATATTTTTAGTGACTAAATCCTGTGGGGATATAACTGTCCATACAGGCCTTGTGCATCTTCTAGAAATCAATCAATCTTTATTTGTATAGCACCAATTCATAACAAGTGTTATCTCAAGACACTTTACAATAGAGCATAAAGCTCTTCATTTTGTGGATACACATATATGCATAGATACATATATACATATAAAGATACACAAATACATATATATATATATACAAATATATACATCCAACACCCAACATGAATCCATATTGCGGATCATGAATCCCTCCATCATGGCGGCAAGAAAAAACCTTCTGTTAAGCAGTAGGGAATCTTGAATGTGGATCCCAGTCTCATGATGAACAGCAAATCCACACGATGCTGTGTTGGATGTTAGGGCGAAGGAAGGGAGGTAGGAGGAGACAAGTGGACTAAAGTAAGAACTAAGGTTAGTGACAGATCCATGAACACAGACCTGTCGTCTGATTTATTAGAGGTTAGCCTCTTGAGATGCTACATCTCATTTTCAGGAGGGTCCTCATGTCTGAATGGTTGTGGTGATCATTTTATAGAAGTATAATCAATGACATTCTTACTGAAAATAAGAATTTATGGTAGTGACGAACTCATGGATGCCCAGACCACAAGTGCATCCCTACCATGTTTGTCTCCGTTAAGTATAAATGTATTAAAGGCCTCTTGAGATGCGACATCCCATTTTCAAGAGGGACCCCACGACTATGTGGTACTGAATACATACATTATCATTATACATTAACAGCTATAATGATAATGGGAATGAGATGTTCCTAATGAAATGGCCAACTATGCGTCATGTCTATAATTGTAGTTTTTGAGGCTTCGTGGCTCCACAGCAGCAGGAAGTCTCCACCAAGGATCCCAGGCCACCTACAAGACAAGAGCCAGAGACGAGTACAGGAGCAAACAAAAGGGGCAAAGGCAGATATGGAGAGGGAGTGTGAGAGAGAGATAGAGCCCAATGTGCCAGATCTCCCCCCCGGCAGTCTAACTATGAGTCTAATTTATGGACTATAAGCTGGTCCCTAACTGAAAGCTTAACCAAAGAGGAATGTTTTAAGTCTAGCCTTAAAGGTAGAAAGGGAGTCTGCCTCCCGAACTGTGGTCGGTAAATGGTTCCAGAGACGAGGAGCCTGGTAACTGAAGGCTCTACCTCCCATACTACTTCTGGAGATTGATGGTACTACGAGCAGGCCAGCATTTTGGGAGTGAAATGTTCTAGAGGGGTTGTACGGCACTACAAGCTCTTTAAGATAAGCTGGTGCCTGTCCACTGAGAGCTTTATAGGTGAAATACCTAGTGACAGGCTGGGAAAATTATGTGGAGACATTATTACGGCCAGTTCAGACAAAAGACTGACAAGGAGTAAAATGTTTATCTCTCACATATACGTATCAGTTCAGACATGCGTACAGGTTCTGATGATGGGCAGTAACCTCCTTTTATAGATAGCCTTAGATTCAGATCATCAGATTGTGTGTTCATTCGTGTGGTGTTTGGTTAGCGTCTGTGGTTTTATTGCTGGCCAAGAGCCAGACATCAACTACTATACTATGGATAGTATTTTAAAGCATATTAAATCTTGCTTGTCTTACTAATATTTCTGTGATATGGTCGTTATAACAGCTTTGTATTTTTTGGTCAGTATTGGTTAGGTTTGGTTAATAATTACTTGTATCAACACAGAATGATGTGATCTGAGTACAGTCTGAGTGAGAAACGGGCTGTTGGTGCTCACACATACACAGTAATGTCCGGACAATTTCAAGTTTTTTTCCAAGTGAAAACAGGGTTTTAAAGTGTGGTGTCGGGTGCCAAATGTGCTGGAAAGGGTCAGTCAGTCAGTAATTAATGATGATTTTCAATCTGCTGGGCTTACATTTAAAGGGTAATGTTGAGCTGTCTAGAAGATCTTCCAAAGTTGTGTGGAGTGACTGGAGTCTTGTCAGAGAAAAAACAACATCCTGTAAAAATATCTAAAAGTTCAGAGACAGAATTCACTTGACTTTTTCTAAAAGTTAAGTGTTTTAACATTACATTTAAAATCAAATCAAAGATGCTATTATGAAACCAAGGGAAAAACAAGAATACAAAGTTTAATACTGAAACCCTTAATAAGAGAGACTCTATGACCTAAATGGCCCTCTTTAGAAGTCAAAATGATGTGAGATATGCTTACAAATTCTGTATATTAGTATTTGTGTGCTTTAAACAGACAAACTGGGTTCCAAAGTTAAAGATGGTGCCCCTCCCTCGACAGAAACCTTTGCAAAACCTCTTAGGAGTATCTATGCTCACGTAAACATCCTTAATACACAGCAAAACCAAGGCACCTGTTTTTTTGTAACACGATTGAGCATATCAAGCTGTCTTCCCATTTTGTTAAACCACAACATATTTACTCACAGTTTTACATTAAAATGTCACACATGAGTTCAAACATCATTAATACCATCATTTTATCAAGTATGGATAGATAAAGACATAACACTGAGAAAAAACAAATTCAACAATTGCACACATTTTTAATTCATTTAACACTTATTAATATCTGTAGTATTAAGTCTTGTTGCTAATAATGCTCATCCCCAGTATAAGCAAGTACCAAATGAAGTGGCCAGTGATTGTATAGTGGTGGCTATTGTTTATGTCATATCCTTTATTTAGCATGCCATCACTCTCTCTCCACAAAGACAAGCAGTGTCATAGCTATGCGTAAAATAAGGTGTGAATTTGTGGGCCTGTGCTCACACAGTCAGCCCAAACTCTGTCTCGGTGAAGTGAATCCACTTGTTGTGTCAGTGATTTAAAAAGTAATATTAGCTGCAGGTGTTCAGCTTAAGTTTCCTAAATCAGAGTGATGCTATTAGAAAGCCGACATAATTGCCCATTTATGATATGCCTCAGAACTTCTCCACGCTCGCACTCTCTTGTAGCGAACACCTGGCAGTAAGTGATACAGTAAAGCAATCAGCTGCAGGAGAAAAGCCTCATTGTCACCTTTCCTTGTTTATATCCTCTTTTCCCACCAGGACGAGCCATCAATAATTACACACAAACTCCCCCTGGCTTAAAATCTTTCTCACTCTCTCCTCCCGCTCCCACTTTCGGTCTCTCCTTTGATTTTCTCTCCTCCGCATGTCAACACAGTCAGGTCCCTTGGCACCGACAGAGCTATCCGCTGTCGCATCCTCCCTCCCTCTGCCCTGTCCCATTACAATGACAATAACAGATAAGAATATTTATTATGTTGGCTCACCACTCCCCGTTCCTCCAAACATCTCTCAGGGGAGCGGCTCCTCACTATCACCCTCAAAAGCCTCATTCAGTTAACAGAAAAAAAACACACACACTCACACACATATCCACTCCTGGCCTTGATGCTTTCCTTTATCAGCCCAATGAAAGGAGAGCGGGAGCATGAAGGCGTCTCATCTCCTCTGCTCCTTTTCTTCTCTCCCAACTCTCCCTCCCCACTTTTAATTTTCATCTCTCTTTTCCTACTCATTTCAGAGAAAACGGGGGAAAGGAAAAGGGGGGAGAGGGGGGCGAGCAAATGAGAGTGGGACGCAGGCTTGTGATAACTGCCATGCAAAATGGACATCTCCCTTGTTTATTGGCTTTTGAAATTCAATCCATTGTCTGGGACGGGAAGTGATAAAGGGAGTGGAAATACAGACGCTCTTATCATGCCAGCTCAGTGAAAGGAACCCCCACCCCCCAGCCCCCCCTCTCCAGATGCCTCCGTTTGTTGTGCGCACATCGCCACATCCAAATAATGGATTCTGAAAAATGCATTCATTCAGCTGATTATTCGGCCTCTGCTATGCCACTTACTATTGTGCCGCATCGTTGTGTGTAGTCATCACATTTAGAGGAGGCACACAATTGAGAGTGGTCACACTTGTCTCTTAGGCTTTTCCCTGGACATGTCATATTTAATGGTAGAAAATGCTCTTGTTAGAAAGAGACTCGCCGTGCAGAGCCGTACGTGAGCGTTGGAGCCAGCCTGTTGACCACACTGACCTATTGCCGCCTTTTGATTTAATGACATGGCAGATATCTGAGCTGACTTCTAAATAAGCAGGGACAAACTTGGATGTCTCAGGAGTTGACAGCACTTTAATTGGAAAAGTTAGAATTTAAATGTTTAAGTGATGCTGTTTTTGCCAATTTAAGTTTAACCAGCATGTGAGCAGTAACTTATGAGGCAAAAACAAGTGTTTTAGCAATATTATCTGGAGTCCCACATAGAGCTAAGAAATCAAAACAAAGCCTTACTTGCACTGTTACACTTCATCAAATAAGTACACTTTGATGAATGGGTCATGGAAAACTCTGGTAATCGTCATTCTGTCATTGTTTTTTTGAAATACAGCCCAAGATACAGACACCCATTGTTATTTATTGCATACTGATCATGAGTCATGATTAATTTGAAAGAAAAACAAGGTGCTCTTGCTGTAAAACAGCTATCCCCAACATTAAGTAGTGCAACTTAGTTTTATGTAATACAATGTAGTCTTATTTTATATCATCATAGACTGGCCTTCACTTGGGGAAGGGGGGCAAAAAACAACACACATATTGCAGGATCGGAATGAACCACGGGCTGTTTCTGAACAATAATTAAAGGGACAATCACAAGCACTTGGACTGTTTTGATCAGACACTTAAGTTGGCTGAAAGTCACCTGTTCGCATAATAACTAATTAAACCACAACACTCTTTGAGTGCAGAGGAACATGCTGTAAAAGTGTCAGTCCAAGCTGATCTGATTGTCCTGTTGATTATTTATGGGTATTTTATTAGTTCTTTCCTCTAAATTGAAGCCTTCCACAGCAGGAAGTGCCTCAGTTGTCCTCCAGTTATGCACATTGTGCAGAGTCATCTATATTCACAACTACATCCAGAGTATAGGTGGATGAGTACATGAACGCAAAGTTTAGCTAAGACTTTACCTTAAAGTGTACTTTTTTGTTCATCACAGCAGTAACCGAGTTAGAATGCCTGAGTGAATTGTCCCCACAGTCATGCTGCACAGGCAGATGTGAAAGGACCTGATCATCGTTTCAAAGGAAAAACCATGTAGTCTTTGATTACTTTTGTTTCTCTACAACCCAGTACTAAATGTTTTTTAGTCTGATACCTGTCTGCAGTCAACTGATTGGGGACTTCTACTGTGAAACACAAAAATTTGACCCTGTTTATTTTATTCCACTGATGGTTAAGTCATGAAGAAACTAGAACCAGACGGGCAACCCGACAGGATTTTGCGTTCTCTTGTAAATGCACAAGCCCATGTACAATACGATGTCTGAACAGCGATACATGTTTTGATGCCGAAACCCATCAACAGCACTACAGTTGATTGAATAAGCTCTGCAGTTTTTAATGAAAGGCAGCATTGTGGCAGAAACTTTTTTTTTTTATATTTAAGCCCTTTAACATCATAGCCTCAAACATAATCATTTTAAAGAAAAATGTCAATTTTTAGAGGATTTGGAAATGGAATGTAATAAAAAAGGGACAATCTTATGTTATAAGACAAAAAAATCCTTAATTTGCTTTTTACAAGTGACATTTATCTTATAAAAGAGACAGCATAGTAATATTCCCCCTGGGAACTCTAACATATTTTAAAGACAGCTGTCTTGAGAAGCAGGACCTGTAGCGCAATTTTGGCCATTTTCTGTTGCTCATCCCTTTTCACCCCAGGCCCCCGATCAAATGACCAAAAAAGACATTTACAGGTCAAGTAGAGACCTACTGTCATCTCTGCCTGCCTTCACTTTTACCTACATGTCTTGTATTTAAGAGTTCTGGGGTTCATTTAATCCATTTTGATGACTGCTCATGTATGTTTCAATTGCTAATGTAAAAAGCACATAGTTTTCACATTGTTGCGCCCCTAATCCAAATGTATGCTTATTAGCAAATGTATGCATATTAAGTTATGTTTTCAATGAGGTCTGTCTGTTTGTCTGTTGGCAAGATTATGAAATAACTATTGGATGGACTTACAAGAACATTATACCAGAGGTGTGGTGCTAATGTCATTTTAATGTCACAAAAAGCATTAAAGTTTACAACAGCAAATCCCATTTATCTACGGCATTATGAGAGCTGTAGTTTATTTGCAAACTGACATCTAGTTTTTCAAGCCTATGTCACTGCATTTCCCAGCTTCCCTTGCAATGCCAGGGAAGGAGTTCTCCATGATGCTCCATCTGCTGTCTCAAGGAACGCCAAATGGTAAATCAGCACTGAAAGCTTTGCATGTTCAGTTCTACTCACAGACACAGCAGGGAGGAGGAAGAAATTCCCAATGTAGCCTCTTAATCACTTGAAATAAGGCTGCTGATAATGTCAAGAAGGATATAGTCCACCGAAGCACAGGTCTGTGTGTGTTTGTAAAAACCTAACCCTCATATTCCACATAGAGAGAACGCGCTGTACACGGAAATGCCGCAGTTTTGATCCAACCGACAGACTGGTGACATTTCTCACTGGAAGCACTGCGGGGCACACGCCACTAATATCTGTATCAGCAACAGTAAATTGGTTCAGTCAACTAGTTACAAGACCCACTACCAATAAGGTCACTCTAATGGATGATATTTATATCATCAATAATCACACGTCTTGCAGATTAATTTTTTTCATTCCACAATGTGTGTATGGAATAAATATAGGACCATTATGTTGGGTGGAAATTACAGTTTATGGGTGGAGCTGAGCTGAGCTTGGAGTAGGTCTGTCAGAATGCTTTTCCAGTTCAATCTGACACTTTGAGCCCCCTTTAACTTGGTTAACCTGTCTGCTCGGTGGTGATTGTTGGTGCAGTGCTGCTCAGTGCCATGTTTTCAGCAGCTCTTACATCATTGCTCTGGACTGTGCTTGCTACTGTATGCCAAAGGGCTTGAAGTGCAATGATAAGTTTATTTGAGGGGCCTGGAGAACAAGCCATTTCAGGCAGCTATTGGCACTGTAAATATGGGAGGGAAAAAAGTCTTGAAGACACAAGTTTTTTGTCATGCGCACAGAAGAACTCTATGACATAGACGAGACATGTAAAACTCAACAAAACATAACATGGTCTCCTGAAGGGCTGACTGCACTCCATAAGGTGCAATTACTAAAACAAAAACAAGAGTAGCGTTCCCAGAGTAGCGTAAACCATGAACCAGGAAGTTCACCTTTAACTGTTTTTCTTCCTTAGAATGTGAACTGTGTTCATGAAATAGGAACGATGCTTTACCATTTTGTGAGAACACATTATGGAGTACATCTTAAGTTGAAAGTAGTCCTAAATTCAAAACAAGAAGTTAGTAGAGTAGATGGTTGGAGTCAACAGTGTGTCAGTGTTGACGTGTAATTTGTTTTAAGTACTGTTTAGTACTGTCACTTGGCACTAGATTTTTGCCTGCATTTATTAGTTAGTAAGTGATTTCATTTGTTTGAGGATCTTAAGAGGATAACTCAAACAAATCTCAACATACTTTGATGACATTTTCAAGTAAGCTGGTGATGGCACAATAAAGAAGTTATGTGATGTGGATGCAGGAATTTTTCAACGTTTTGGTAATAGTGTAAGATAGAGTTTCCCACATTTTTATTGAACACCAGTGTTGGATAGACCTTGGCATTGGTTTGTGCTCGAGGAGCACTTCTTAGTTTGTTAGATTGTTAACAAGATACCTCTAGTGATGAATAGAATTGAATGACATTTTCAGGAAACGTTGGTCATGACTGAGGATAACAGTGGCTTAATTTTGGTGGTGATCCAAATCCTGGTATAGATCCAGGACTTTCCTTGATGATTTGTTAAAATTGTACAGTAGGGCAGTTTTTCAACATAACTCGGCTAAGAATGTCAGGGAGGCCTTGTTGCCGGTTTGTGCTATCAGAACACATCTAGTTTGTAATATTTTTAAGGTTGACTTCTAAAATTTATTGCTAGACTGGACTCAGAAGTATATGTGCTGTTTACCTTTATTTTGTTTTGCACTTTTTCACAGTTTGGGATTTAATATACAGTAATACCAAACAATGGACATTAAGGATCAACGTACAAAGCTTTAACTTGATCAAACAAAATAACTGGATATGCAATTTTACTTTTCCATGAGTGACACTTATGGCAGAATAATTCTAGATCCTTTACATATACAGTCATGGAAAAAATTATTAGACCACCCTTGTTTTCTTCAATTTCTTGTTAATTTTAATGCCTGGCTCAACTAAAGGTACATTTGTTTGGACAATTATAATGATAACAACAAAAATAGCTCATGAGAGTTTAATTTAAGAACTAAGAACTATTCATTTTCCATGGTTTTCTTGATAATAACCAAAATTACTTAAATTCTTACATCAATAGCTATGGCATTGTACCGCCAAAAACACTACTTTTAAGCATTCCATGTTTTCTTTTCTGTTTGCTTTAAACACATGATACACACAAGAGTTAATACTTGATTGCATAACCATTGTTTTTGATGACTGCAGCCATGCGTCTTGGCATGCTCTCCACCAGCTTCTGACATTGTTCTGCTGTCACAGCAGCCCATTCCTGTTGGACAAATTCAAACAATTTTTCTTTGTTTTTGGGCTTGTGGTTCTCCATTTTGAGTTTGATGATTTTCCACAGGTTTTCAATTGGATTAAGATCTGGTGATTGAGCAGGCCAAGGCATGGTGCGAATGTTGTGGTTCTCCATCCAGGCTTTAACTGACCTTGCCGTGTGGCAAGGGGCATTGTCTTGCTGGAAAATCCAGTCATTCGAGGCAGGAAAGAGTTTTCCAGCTGATGGAAGAAGACTGTTTTCAAGGGTAGTCCTGTACATGACCTGGTTCCCACAATTGCATTTGCCCTGTTCCACTCAGACTGAAACAACCCCAGATCATGACTGATCCACCCCCATGTTTTACTGTAGGGGCAAGACAGTCTGGGTTGTAAGCTTCTCCAGGCTTCCTCCTAACCAGTAAGTTGGCTGGAGTGGGCATCAATTCAAAATTGGATTCATCACTGAAGAGAACCTTAGCCCAATCATCAACAGTCCAATCCTTGTGGTCTCGAGCAAAGAGTAACCGGGCCTTCCTCTGCCTTTCATTGATGAAGGGCTTCTTGCGTGCTCTGTGTGACTTCAAACCAGCTTCAACAAGTCGGTTTCGAACTGTCCTTGCTGAACAAGTCACATTTCTCGACAGTGCCCACTCATTTTTAAGGTCCCTGGAGGTCTGACGACGATTCCTGACACAGGAATGGATGAGTGCACGGTCATCTCGTGGGGTAGAAAGACGTTTCCTGCCACGGCCAGGTAGCAATTTGGTAGTGCCATGTTCAGCTTGGTTTTTTTTGTTGTAATGAACAGCTGTCTTGGAGATCTTCAGTTTTTTCGCTACCTGTCTCTCACTCATGCCAATTTCCAGCAGTGCCAAGATGGCTGCCTTTGTGGCTTCACATAATTCTTTTGTTTTAGGCATTACGTGAGAGCTGACAACTTCTGAGTTGTGCTACGGCTTGAATGTAAGCAGGAAACCACTCTAGGCCTTTGCATGTGCAGTGCTGCTTGTGACATGAAATGGCCTCTTATATACCCTGGGAATCAATTAAGCTTAAGAATGTCAAATAGGACATAAAGTATTATGTGACCAGCTGCATTTTTTGTTGTGTTCATTGTATTATACGTTTAGTGGTACCAGATATTAGAATGAACAGGAAATTGAAGAAAACAAGGGTGGTCTAATAATTTTTTCCATGACTGTATTTATTTATGTATTCATAATGAGTTCTCTTTGCAGACAATAGTTAAAAAAAGTTCAGCTTAGGGTGCAAATAAATCTGACATTACAGGTGTGTATGTCCTGCTGTATTTCAAATAATTTTATGTATAAAGCAGCAACTGTATGGCTAAAGATTTACATGGACCCAAAACTTATCTGTGAGCTTTACATGATGCCATCACTGTGCAGAAATGAATATTTAACCATTCACCTGTGGGGATTGAAACAAAAGAGCTATACAGCATACAATATTCATGAATACTTTTAAGTAGAGGCTCCAAAAACAGAGTGAGTGTTATATGAGTGAGAATATTCAGTTTGCACCACATTTAGGGAGCTGAAAAGACAGCTGAAAGGACTGTCATCAAGAGAGCTCCTAACTGTTTAAATCAAACGTGATTTCAAGCATAAAAGCTCTCTTTATTACCCCGAAGCCCCTCTCTTTTTAGAGGACAATAGTGAAATTATGTTTTTGTCTTCCCAGTGGCTTCAGTTCTATTGATGCAAAGTTTGTTAATGTTTAGTGCTGATTAATAATTTAGTAATCTCCATGAAGCAGTCTGAAGTTTTACTGTATTGGTCCCAGCAGAGCCTTAGAGGATTCCCAGCATGCCTTGTCAGTCTTGTGTGTGATCATTAGATTCCCGGGCTGTTAGAAAGTCATTTATCTGGAGCTCTGGGTGCCTGCTGTTTTCTAGATAAATGACCTTAAAGAAGGCAACGAAGACTACAGTATCATTTCAAAAACATATTTTTTAAGAAGCCATGCTGGATCAAGTGATGTGACAAAAAAAAAAAAAAGGATTTCCTTGAGATCTCCCTGAGCAGCCGGTTTACCTGCTATTCCTCTAGTGTCTGCTGTGGGGCTCTGTCGTACAGGAAATCACAGCACACACTCTCTCTCCCCCTGCCCGTCTCTTTCTTTTGTCATCCATCCCTCTGATCCTTTCTCAGCCAACAGGGACACTTTCAGCTTCCTTTTCTTCATGTGGGTCCTTGACATGTCACACTCAAAGATCAGACTGACCGCATGTCACACTATGAAATATGATATATGACGGTATTAATGTGCAGTACATCAAGCTTTAATTCATTTGGAAGTGTGTGTTTTTTAGACACTTTCACTGCTGAAAAGGGCATTTCTGACCCGGACAGGGGTGTATCAACATTGGTGGCAAGGGCTGGCATGAGCCCCCCCCCCCCCAAAACACAGGCGTACACACACAGTTTTCAGCCGAATCAAAATAACTTTTCATTGCGTTTTCACCACCAATTCACATGAAAAGTGTGCCTGGAGTGCCTGAATCCGCAAACTCCAGAGTGGACCCTGGATTTTGAAAACATTTTTGAAAATGTATCGTGTCTGGCTTCATGTGGATGGGATTCAGCGTTTTAGGGTGACACGCTGCTGTCACCGTATCTATGGTACTCTTTCACATGAAGGCTGTGTGCGCATATCAGGAACAACAACAACTTTGGCTGTCTACAGAGTAACATGTGCGCTGCTTACCGTGTTTGGGTTGTTATCCAGACAAAGCTATCCAGACAAATTTGTTGTCCAGACAAGAAGGTCCTGCGTCTTTGTACGTCCACTTGCCATTGTTGTTTGTGAGAACTTTTTTCTTTTTCGTATGTGTGCTGTGACACCGCTGTTTCTCTGCAAACCTACATCGCCATCTACTGGACTAGCATGTATGCTACAGGGTTTTCAGTTGTTCTGGCATTCCCATGTGTATGCAGATTGATTTTGAAAACCCATAGGAAAAACCGTTGTGTTTCTGGTGAAAGCGTTGTTGTGTAAACTTTGCCAAAATCTGATTGCTACCCCCAGGTGCTATTCATCAAAGTGAGTGATTGGGTATTTACCTGGTCAGAGGCTAGACTATGGTTAGAATCAACTATTTTTGCTGTTTTGGCTATTTTCTTTGCATTGAAGTATACAAACCACAACAAGCAAGGGCTTTATTTCAATAAAAAACAAAAAAACTTGGATTTTAAATCCTTCTCAACCTTATTATAATTTAATACAGCACAGGGACAACATATTTCATGTTAAAGTAATGTAATCTTGACTTAACTGACTTAATACACATGCAGTATGAAACTGATTCCATCAACACATTCTCAAAAACTTGGGACACTGTATAAATTGTGGATAAAATCCAAATTTGCAAAGATTTTCAACGTACTTTTAATAAATTAAGCATAAATGCAATATATTTAAGGTTTAAACTAATCAGTCCTATTTTTTGCATGCAATATACACTAACATATATACACATCTAATTTAATACCTGATACATGTTTCAAAACAGTTGGGACAAGTGAAGGACAACATTTAGAGCTCAATAACACCTGGAACATACAGTATTGTATTGTGTATATCAACGTTTAAATTAAATTAGTGCTACTGGTAATTACTCACCACTCCCAGTAGATCATTGTCAATTTTAAAAACATTTCCAGAGTATTCGAATCAATTTTAAAATGCTGTATCTCTTTGTTTAAAGAAATCAGTATTTTCAAATTCACTGAAAAGGAGTGATTTTAGAGATAATAGGTCAGTTGGTTACAGGTGATAATTCAATCAGTGGGTATCAAAGAGGCACTGCTAAAGGCTCAGTTATTCATAAACAACAATGATGCAAGTTCTTTAAGACTTTGAGAGCACATGGTCCAACAGTTCATGAACAATCCTTGAGACAGATTTGCAAGTTGCTGGATTCTGTTTTCTTATTTAATTCAACATATTGTCCAAACTGTTTAGGGCAAGGGTTTGTATAATAACATATTTTAATACTTATTAGAATTCAAGCTATTTTAAGCTGCAATTGACTTATCTTGTACACAGTGGTGCTCTGACACACAGAGGACACATGTTTAACACATGAAAGGCATATTAAACTGGGCTCTTTAACAATGATGGAGCACAGTTATTCTTTGGCTGCATCTTCTGCTGCTCAAACTGCCCTTGCAATATGCAACTTTATCCTCAGATCAACATTACCAAGACATATTTCAGTCAAGCAGAGAACTGCAGTTACTCCCCCCTTGTGTCTTTTTGCATTGGTATTTAACGTAGTCGTCAGACTTGATTTCAGTGAAATATTTGTTCACCTTCTCTTCCCATGCAACTCATTTTATTTTTAAAAAGGTCATGGTCAAGACCTATCAAAATGATGCTTTCACACTGGGCAAGAACTAAACCATAGCACAGTTTGGCCTGGACAGATAACGCCTCTTTAGGTCAGACCAGAGTTCAACTGTCTGGGGAGGACCATGTTCCAAGGGTTGTTTCACGCCTGCCATTTTGACACCATATACACATGTGGAAAAAATTGTTAATACCTTTCCATTAAAGAAAGAAACCCACAATGGTCACTGAAATAACTTTAAATGACAAAAGTATTAATATATTTTAATGTACTGAAAATCTACTAATGAAAATCAGACATTGCTTTTGAATTGTGGTTCAACAGAATCATATTAAAAAAACAAACTTATTAAAATGGCCTGGACAAAAATGGTGGTACCCCTACAAAAGACTGAGAATGTTTTTCACCATCGAGACATGTTAAGCTAAGGTGTGTCCTCTAATTAGCATCACAGTTGTCTTCAAACTTGTAATCGGTCAGTCAGTCAGCCTATTTAAGGCTGAAAAGTGGTCACTGTGCTGTTTGGTATCATGGTGTGTACCGCACTGAACATGGACCACAGAAAGCTAATGAGAGAATTTTCTCAGGAGATTAGAAAGACACTTATAGACAAGCATGTTAAAGGTAGAGGCTGTAAGACCATCTCCAAGCTGCTTGATGTTCCTGTGATCACAGTTTCACATATTATTCAGAAGTTTAAGGTCCACGGGACTGTAGCTAGCCTCCCTGGACGTGGCCACAAGAGGAACACTGAAGACAAATTGAAGAGACAGATAATACCAATGGTAACCAAAGACTCCAAAACAACTTCCGAACAGATTAGAGGTGAACTCCAAGGAGAAGGTACATCAGTATCAGATCACACCATCCGTTGTTGTTTGAGCCAAAGCGGACTTAATGGAAGACTTCCCAGGAGGACACCACTGTTAAAAAAGAAAAAAGTGATACTAAGAACAGAAGTGTCATTGAATGATTGCCTCAAAAGGTTGTGCAGCAAAATATTAAGTTATGGAACCATCATATTTGTCCAGGCCAGTTTCCTTAACTTTTTTTTTTTATATGATTCTGTTGAACCAAAATTCAAAAGCAAAATCTGATTTTCATGAGTTAATTTTCAGTAACATTTTATTAATTACTACTTTGTTAGTTTCAAATAATTTTAGTGAGCACTGTGATTTTTTCTTTCTTTAACGGAAGGGCACCAACAATTTTGTCCACAAATGTACCTCATAATAAAAATCTCAGAAAACTTATTTTAAAAAGTTTGCAGGCTGCCACTCATTCATTGAGGTTTATTTTTACTTTCATCGGTGTGTTCTTACAAATGTCATACCATCGGCTGTAAATAAGTGCCCTGTTTGGCCACCTCAATCAAACGTCTGGAAAATAGCAGGCTTTATTATCTCAACAGTAATAAAAATAACTGCCTCAGCACTCTAACAAACAACACACCAAACAGCATAAACACAGCATTAAGACGTGTTGATGAGTTTTTTAATTGGATGGTTAAGAGGAGATTTGTACCAAAATCCCTGGACACCCTTCCTGGGCACAAGGTGCAGCGTGACGCTGCCGTACAAAATGGTACAGTGTTAAGAAGACTTAAGTATTAATTACCCTATTAACTACACAGGATTCACTGTCTGTATCGGGTCAGCCTCTTGTGTTGAAGTAGCCTGTGGAATTAACACAGGCCTGCATTAATCCCTGCTTATTTTCCACATCAGCACGGGCGCATCTGAAAAACATGGTCTGTTCAGACGTTAATTACATAAAGTTCAGCCGCGTGTGTGTGTTTGTGCATGTGTGTGCACTGGGAAGGCCATTTGTTTTCTAGATGACATCAGCGGTGAAACACATTAATCAATTAGTCTGAGGTGATAAACACACAGAGCCCACCATCACGTTTCACATGGGATTCCCAGGTTTCAAGGTTGTTGTTGTTGTCCACTGACAAGTGTGGGCTCTGTACACGCACAAACACACACTGTAATGTACATCCGGACACGCAAACACACTCTCAGATCTAATTAAAACCATTGTTGTGAATAGATCTGATTCCATTTCAGTGTGGTTAACAGTCTTTCATGGATAAGTAATGAGCTGCTGCAGATAGAGGGAGAACACTTCAACGCTTTAACTCCTCATCTCCGCAGCTGATCTCCTCAAGGAGCTCATATTGAAACTGTATGGCAAAAATTGGAGTGAGGAAAATATTTTTAAATGCTTTGTGGTGGCATGAGTCACTGTACAACACTGTTAATTTAATGCATTTTTCAGTAAACAAAACAAAAATGTTGTTTGTTGTGTCACAAACTTCATTTTTTATGTAAAGTTGTTCTCATTTCTCAACTTAAGTTGGAAAAACTTAAAACAATGGGTTTGAGGTCAGCCATGCTCATGCCAAATTCTGTGCACGTGCTGTATGTAAACACTGGGGTCTCTGGGGTGCTGCCTTGGTACAGTTTTTGATATATATGCTTCAACACCAGGGTCGATGCCTGCCTGGGGCCCATTTGCCGAAGGTCTCCACTATCAAATAAAGGCTATAAACTACCAAAAGTGTACTCAAAACGGGGGTCTCCAACTCTAGTCTGCAGGGGCTGTGGTCCATGTGCTTTGCAGCTGCTCACGCATCTGCCTTTTTTTTAGCACTTTAAAAGTGGATTATTTTGCAATCAAGGTAAATGTTTTTTCTGAATGTTGTCATAAATTACAGGCTCTAACAATAATTTAAATGCTGTTTAAATTTGATTTAAGTTACCTCAACGCTAGATAATTACCTCCACCAAGGAGGTAATGTCTTTGCTGGGGTATGTTTGCTTGTCTGTTTGTTAGCAAGGTTACACAAAAACTACTTGACAGATTTTGCTGAAATTTTTAGGAGATGTTTGTAATGGCCCAACTTAAAAACAAAAAGATTTTGGTGGTGATCCAGATTACTGCCATTAGCTAATGATTGTTTTTTTGCTCAATAACTGTTTATCAACATGAATCTGAGTGCTCGGTGTAGGTTTTGAGGGTCAAGGAATCATATTACTATGGTGCCTTTATCATGAGATTATTGCTTATAGATGTAACAGCAATATGAGAGCTACCTTGGTAGGCTTGGTTCGTTCTCTCTGAGTGCATTCAAGTTTTTGGCTTAATTTTAAGGTGCTTTCTTTTGTTCTTATTTTACTAGGACACAATTTGTAAAAGAGTCAAATTAATTTAACATGAATTAAAGTAAGTCATTTTCATTATAATTAAATGGAATAGAGGCCAGAAAATAACAGATCATGTTTAACCTAGTATTAATTAAGAAGTGAAGGGCTTGATATTGGATACCTTGCTGTAAAGGGTGGAGCTTGACCAGGGAGCATTTTTTTTCATGGCAGTAATAAACAACCATATCTGTCATGGCAGACAGGAAGTAACAGTTCTCTCAATTATCGAAATTAAGAACTTCTTTTTCTTTAAGAAATCTAAGAAAAAGTGATGTAAGCACTCCTTCAAAATAAAAATAATTAGTCAATTTTGCTGAAAAAAAAACAAACTATTTCAACTTTCCAAATAATACTACGTATTTGAAATTAACATACACACACTCGCACACAAATGTTTACTTTAGTACATTTAAATGATCACTCAGATAAATTTGTGTGGTTTAGGTTTAGAATTCTGGTCTTATAACTGTGACATAGTCATAGTTGACTGCTGCTATACTTGATCTGCACAGAGCCATCATTAGCATAATTACTAACACAGGACTTCCCTTCTATAACAGGTCAAAATGTCTGCCATGAAAAAGTGTTCATTATTGCATAAGATGTCCTCACTTTTGTCAAGAACAGTGAGTACTCGCCCACTCCCTGGTAGGAAAGGGTTCAGTGAGGCAACTGAGGTAAAAACAGCAGCGTGGGTGGACTGTGTCCGTACAGAGGAAAGTGACACTTTGTTTAAAATGTAACCCCTTTTGACCATAACTATGGAGCACAAACTGATAAGTGCTGGCTGAGGTTTTGCTCGTTCTGTTGTTGTCGATGGGATTGAACAAAAGACAGGATTGTTAAATAAAGACGATCAGAAAGAAAAGGGAGGAGAGTGAGTGAGTGTGTCCCATTAAGAAAGACGAGTGTTTCTTATTGGGCCAGGCACCCTGGGGATGGACCCTGCTGGGACTGATTGGAGTGAATTTTCCACTGAGCCATCGACAGCACAGCCGTTGGAAAATAGGAAAATAAAGCGGGACAATCTCCCTCTGTCTATCTGTCTGTCTGTTAGAAGAGATAAAAAGTGTGTGACTCAGCCTGTGTGTGTGTGTGCGTGTGTGTGCCTCTTCCTTTAACATATTTTCCTCTCTGTGCCTGTCGGAGCAGCGGGGCCACTTTGATCAGAGTGTTATCTGCACCGCTGCGGCCTAATCCGTGTATTTGCTCCGAGTCTTAGCTGGATCACCGCGCTCAAATCAAAGCACTACAGAGTCAGACCGGGAGAGAACGGAGACATGCAGGAACACACACTTTCAGACCTTCACAGTTATACTGTATGCACACACACTATGACACATGCTTAAAAGCACCACACAGAGGGTCACATACTGCCTCATGTGGTCAATTATTTACTTCCTAAAATAGAGCCAAGAGCTTGTCTCACACAAAAACTTCAAATGTAGCAGATACGAAAAATGTTAAAGACCTCATACAAAACTGACAAGAGATCAGACAAGGAGCCGTTCATTTTAAAGTCTCATAAGTTGTTCCATTTTGACTGTTTACACTGGTCCAAGGTGTCTCCAGAACAGATTTTGAAGATGATTGCCTCAAATCTAGATTTTGTAATGCCCATAAATAGCTCTGTTTCAGTCTCCCTAAATCCTAATGAGTTTTGTCTGACCACAACCCTCTAAAGAAGCGCATACGACATACATTTTTTAGTGCTGTGCTCTGTTGTTTACTGTGACTGCAAAGGCAGCCTAGACATGTTTCCTCTACTAAGGCCACCTGTGGGCTGCACTTACACCTGGCTTTGGAAGTATGTACTATCCAGGCCCAAGGCTACCAGCTACCATCCAGAACCCTCTATCATCCAGGTCCAATGCTGTGAAGACCTGTATTGGCAACCTGAGGGAGGGGAGTCAAGGCCCAGGCTTCCACCAACAGCCAGGCTACCAGGCCAATGGTGAGGCTCATCGTCCTTCTACTCATTCATCCATTAATCTATTGAAGCTTGATTACCAAGGCTTCAGACGGAAAAACATGAAATATGAAAGGAAGATTGAATATTTGGAAAACCACTTGGTGACTTGGAGCAGCACTCTAAAATGAATGATGTAATCATTTCTGGTTTGGTGATTAAACCCAGGAGTTACTTGCGAGCGGTGACAGGCAGTGGGTTGGAGAGTGGAAATGAACATGATGAGACTACAGAAGAGCAGGTAACTTTATTTCTTCGTTGCAAGAATATTGACATTGAACTGGTAATATTGAAGCATGCTACCCTCTACCACCATACCTGCAACAATTGTTCGCTTTACCAACAGGAAACATATAATTGACCCGCTTAGACTGGGAAGACAATTAAAGGGCGCTAACATTTACATCAACCTTATCGGGAAAAAAATGCAGATATAGCCAACAAGGCCAGACAGCTCAGGAAACCAAATGGCACACCAGAGAATTCCAATAGGGTGTGCATTAGGGAGCATGGGTCAAATTGAAAAATTGACAGTGTGTAGCAGTTTTGGATTGTAACTTGTCCCAGCAATAAGATACATTGTACTTTTTCTTTCCCATCTTCATTTATTAATTTTATCATTTTATGAAAGCCTCCCGTGGACAAGTGTTGTAAATTAGCACCCGTGCTAAATCACTTAAAACAATGCACCTGGTTTGTCCAATGTAATTGTTATGTCCACACCAAATAAATAATAATAAATAATAATAAGTAGCAGTTGTTGTTTGTACTGCACTTTTTGCACTTCTATACTTTACTAATGGTACAAGTTGTACCAGACATAGATCCTGATCAAAATCTTCTTGATAGCATCACTGCAAATTTTTGCTACTACCCATATGTTGTGCAGTTTAATACTGCCATTAAATATGTCCATGGCATATCCATTATCCATTTTAGGAGTAGAAGTCTTTATGCGTATTTTCAAAGTATAAAAGATTAAATAAGTCAGTTTAAAAAAAATCCAAACGTTATTGCTGCACCAGAAACATGGATAAATGCAGAGAGGGGGTCTGATTTCTTTAGTAAGGGATATGGGTTTCATTTCACCAGTAGAGAAAATGGACCTGGTTGCTGTGTTAGTTGAAGAGGGTCTGTCCTACAAGGTTCTTGATGACTTGTCAGTAACTATTGATAATATAATGGTATAAAGTTTTACTACTGAGGTAGAATTATTGAGAAGAAAAATTTTAATCATCAGCTGTTTCTACAGTAAACTAGGTTTAAACATTGATAATTTTATTACAATAATAGAAATAATGTTTACCTTAACAAAACAAAAAACACTTATATTTGTGGGGATTATAACATTGATTTGCTGAATCCAAACAAGAATAAATCAATAGATTAATTTGTCCAAATAATGTATAGTATGAATCTTTGCCAAACAATATCTAAACCAACCAGAATAGCATCCCATTGTGCTTTTCTAATTGATAATGTTTTTACAAATAATAAGGAAAGTGAAGTGATAAGTGGAACATTAGTTAATGACATTAGTGATCACCTGCCTGTCTTTCTTATTTTTGAATGTTATTATAAAAAAGAGGGAATTAAAGGAAATTAAATATAAGAGAATAAGAGCTGAAGAATCTATAGCAGCTTTAAAAATGTTCTAATGAATTTGAATTGTATACAATAAAGCAGCAGTGAATAAGGATTATGATTTATTTTTAGATATATTTATAGATCTATATGGTAAGCACTGCTCTCTTGAGCAGTATAGCACCAAGAACTGTTACACAGAAAACCCATGGATAACCAAAGGGCTTCAAAATGCATGTAAATAAAAGAATAGCTTGTAAGGACTACTCCTTAAAAACAAAAGAGGCAGAGTAAAAATATAAGCAATACAAAAATAAATTGACTATTTTGACAGTATGCAAGACGGGCTATTATATCAACTTATTAGATAAGAATAAAAATAACGTTAAAGGTATGGAATATTGTTAATGACATTATTAGAAAAAAAAAAAAAGAAATAAAATATTTCCTGATCATTTTAAAGGGGACATATCATGCTTGTTTCTCCTTTTCACTATGCCAGACTAGGATGCCTGTAAAGCATTTCTGTCCTCAGCACAAGTCATTTAGTTCCTTCACTGCCCCACGATAGCATTCTCAAAATCCTCATTTTAGGCCATTAACAAGGTCTCGTTGAAACACGAGGATCTCAGGATGACCTACAGTTACCTCGCAACGTCACAGCCCTTTGTGCTCTGATTGGTCAGTTCTATCGGGGGTTGAGCCAGCCTGTCCTTCTTCTTCTACTGTATTTTCCGGCAGGCTCAAAGCAGCGAGCGCGTATTGAGTCCCCCTACAGGCTAGAGCAGGTAATGAGTGACTGTGAGCTAGGGAACTATAAACCCCTGCTGGACAGATGTGTTCCTGACTGATGGTTTTGTGGCTAACGGACATCACAGAGGAGGAAGTGTTTTATCAGATTACTCCAATAAAAAGAAAGGTACCTCGTGTCGTCACGATGTTTGAAATCTCGCGGACATCTCGCAATGACCTATTTTCAGAGGCATCAAATCTCGCTCTAGGATATCAGAAAAAATACAATATCTCATTTTTTGAAAATTAAGGGGGTGTAAGGTCTTGTTTTCAAATTTATTATATGTAAGTATTAAATCATGCATCAGCATGATATGTCTCCTTTAAGGGAAGGCAACTTCAATGAAGGATGTGGTTGATGGTTTTAACAGCGTCTTTGTTGATGTTGTTCCCAATTTGGCTAAAGAAATAAATGGTACTGGAAAGAAACCAGCTGAACTGGAGAGCAGTGAGAGAACTGCAGATTCAGTTTCTTTGGGAACTGTTGATAAAGTGGAAATTATTGCTATTGTTAATAGAAGTACCAGAAGACTTCTACAGACTGGAATGACATCGATATGGCACTGGTAAAGAAGATAGTTCAGGTAATAACTTATACACTGCCTGGTCAAAAAAGTCACCACCAATAAACAGGATCATACACTCTTCTATTTTGCTGCACCACCTTTAGCTTTGCTTACAGCATGAATTTGCTGTGGCATTGTATCGATTAGCTTCTGTAATGGCACAAGATATATCACAGATCTGCCCCCACAGACTTGCAGTAGGCACTAGACATGATGGGTACATCACTTCACCTGCCGCTCATCTTACCCTGATGTGCCCATCACTCTGGAACACGATAAGTCTGGACTCATCAGACCTCATGACCTTCTTCCAGTCCTCCACAGTCCAATCTTTATGCTCCCAAGAAAACTAAAGCCCAAAATCACACTGATCAGTGATTTTGTTAAGGCTACACAGCTGTCCAGTCCCATTCCCTTGAGTTCCCTTCCCGTTGTGTGTGTGGAAATGTTCTTACTTTCACTATTAAACATACCCCTGAGTTCTACTGTTGTTTTTCTTCAATTTGATTTGACCAAACATGAAAGTGATCGCCGATCACACTCATTCAGGATTTTATTCAGACCACATTTTTCCTCAAAGATAATGGTTCCCCACTCCCCTCCCCATTTCTAATAATGCACTGGACAGTTCGTGACCCAGTTTTAGTAGCTGCCCATGCAGTAATTCTCCAATAGGAGGCTCACACCTATTTACTTAATTTAATCCAGGTGGTGACTTTATTTTGGCGAGGCAGTGTATATGTAACTTATTGTTTAAAACAGGCATCTTCCCAGATAAAATGAAACTGGCTTAAGTGATTCCTTTATACAAAGCTGGCAATAAACATCTGTTTACAAATTATAGACCTGGCTGTTTCCTTACTGCCACAGTTATCAAAGATACTGGAGAAGTTGTACAGATACTAGATGATTTTATTGACAAACACAATTTACTAAATGGCAGTCAGTACGGTTTTAGATGTTCTAGATCTACTTCCCTGCTCTAATGGAGCTAGTGGAAGATATAACAGGATGCACTGATAAAAGAAACTATGCAGTGGGTGTTTTCCTTGATTTAAAAGAAGGCTTTTGATATGATTGACCATGGGATATTGCTCAAAAATGGAGCAGTATGGTGTCACAGGGGTAACACTCACCTGGTTACGAAGCTATATCAATAATAGCAAGCAGTTTGTTCAACTAGGTAACCATAAATCAGTGTGCTTGAACATTACCTGTGGTGTCCTACAGGGGTCCATCTATAGGACCTGAACTGTTTAAATATAAATTAAATTGGATATTGATATTTGGAAAGTGTCTAATATTTCAAAAATTGTGTTTTTTTTTGCAGACAACATGAATATTTTCTGCTCAGGGGGGTTCTGCAGCACCTGTTATTAATGGTCAAAAGGGAGTTGCTAAAGCTATAGCAGTGGTTTGATGAAAACAAACTATCAATAAACCTGAACAAAACCAAGTTCATGATATTTGGAAATCATCAAATTAAGCAAGAGGTATTTTTGGAAACTGGTAATGTCAAAAAAAAAGTTAAACATGTTTTAGATCAGAAGTACAAAAAATACAAAAGAGTTACACTTTACAAAAGAGAGTCATACTCATAAGGATGGTTCAAGGAACCTTGCTCAGACAAATCCTTTGTTCTTAAAATCGAATATTTTAAAATTCTGGGACCTAATTAAATTTAAAACAGGTCCAATTTTGTTTAAAGCCTGGGATACGTTGTTATAAGTTTTTTTTTTTTTTTTTTTACCAATTTTCTAAAGTCATATGAATTATGCATTTTGTATCATTTATCTTGAAATTATATGACAGCACAAGGGGGGGCTGAACTTGATAAGCTTTGCTTCCCTTCGCCCCTTCTTGAACTGGCACTTTATCACAGTGCGCCATTTTTCCGTTTATGCATATTATTTGTTTGAGACAAAAATTAAAAAAAGAAAAGGAATCAGGTGGATCCAACTTCACTGTTGAGTTACTGTGATGACTAGGTTCAGGTGAAAGTTTGTCCAACCTGATGTATCCCAGCTTTAAAATTGGTGGATCAATAGAACACTCAAAGAGAAAACAAATGGCCAGTTGGGCCCAATTTAGGCCACATCGTTTTGTTGTGTGTGCCCCATTTTAACTATATAAATAAATATCTAAAACTCTCATTTAGAATAAAGATGGATCAATAAAAAACAATCTTAGCTTCAAGCTGTACTAAGAGACAGGTTTGGTTGTTATGAAAACACATAAATATTGCTAAATACAAACCAAAGTTATCAAGAAAAAAACATTTTAGCTCCTTTTACTCAACAGCTCCCCTTTATTTGCACTCATTGCATCTTATTACACTCTGAGGTCATTTAACTGTCCTCATAAAGAATCCTCTACATTATTTTGCAATAAAATAACAAAGTTGTTGAATATTTGCAGCTCTATGAGATTAAATGTAAGTTTCATTGACCATTTCAGATTGTAACTATTTGATTGATGGCGCCCTGTGTTCACTCATAGCTTTACAAGGCATTAACCTGCTCTGTAACCTTGAATTTAACTTAGCACCAAGAAGTTTGGTCCTCTGGCTCATGATGATAGAATAAATTGAGATATAAATAAAAGAAACAATGAAGAAAATCAAGGGTACAGTATTTGGTAACATAGATTAAAGAGCAATAACAACAAAAAAACAAACTCATTTGGTCTACAAATGTTGCAGACATGTGGCAGTGCAGATTGTTATATCAAACAAATAAGCAAAATCATTTTTGAAATGCCCTCTATTTAGCAGATAATCCCCATACCCTTCTGTTTGACCTCTCGAAGGAAGCAATACACACAGGGAGATAGAAAAACAAAGCAGAAAGGGAGGAGGCACACAGAGTGAGATAATGAAATAACTTATGGAGATGTGCCTCCCTCTTGGGGATAGAGAGCGAGAAGGCGAGAGAGAGAGAGAGAGAGAGAGAGAGAAAGGCACTGAGAGAGAGAGAAAGAGAGAGTTAATTGCTCTGTGCTCGTTCTACCTTGAGTTCAGGTCGGACTGAGGGCAGGAGATGTTTTATAAGACCTCCTCCTGTTGGACACAAGTTAGTGGAAATATAGACAAGACGGGAGGCCATTACTCGCAGGACACCGGGGTGAAGTCAGGGATTTTCTGCTTCAGTTAAATATTCAATTTGAGGCAGAGTCTTCTTCTAATTACAAGTTAAATCTTATGTGGTTGAAGGCTTTAACTGGCTTGCTCAAACTTCAGAGGTAAGCAGAGATTAACAAACCAACTTTCAGTTCTTACCGACCTTTACTCCAATGTAAGTATGAAATTTTACACTAAAACATATCAAATACAGCACCAAGTCCACGAAAAAAAAAGTCAACCTCTTGAAATAAAAGTTCCCAAAATCATAAGCACAAAGTATAAAAGAATTAAAAATTGGAAGTGTTTTCGGCATGATTTGTCAGCAGGTACCAGTTCCCTCAGAAAAAAGGAACAGAACAAATTTGAATACCACCACTTTAGACATATTCAACAGGATCCCTATTGATCTGAAAGAAAAGGTGTTAGAAAGCTTTCAAAGAAGGGCTTGGGCTGAATGCTAACAAGAGGTTTTTAACAATGTGCAGCTGATTTGATAAATATCACTTAAATAGAAAATAAAGAGGAATACTGATAAGGAGCTCTGGGTAAACATGGACCCCCCAAAAGGTTCAGACAGCCTATTTTGGCAGTTCCTTGGCTAAGACTTGTGATGGGGACGTTTTCAGGGGTGGTTGCTGGATAAATATTCATCAACCAACTTATTTATCATGTTTTCTTTCCTGAGCTTATTCTGCACATCAGAAAACACATTTGATTTTTTAACTAGTGCTTGCTAGTAGAGGGTGTGCCATCTTGTTGAATATATATATGCCTAATCAACAAACGTGACGAATGGTTAATACAAAACATTGCTAAATGGGAGGGAAATTATTAAATAAGTACAACCTCCATACTAGCTGTTTGCTGCCGCCGAGGTACAGGTTTTAATCCTTTGTTGTATGAAGTTTGCTTTTGATGCATGGTTTTCTCTGTGCAAATGTTGGAAATAGCAGTGCCTGATGTAAAAAATAACAACATATGGACCATCTTAAAACAGACTTTTGGCACACTAGCTGTATCGTTCCAGTCAATAGCCGTGCATGTGTTGCTAGGTGCTTTGGTAAGTTCTGTTTATGTTACTCACTCCCAAGCAACTCCTGGATGGATATTCCTTACTTTGTAGTTTTGGCGTACTTGAAGTAGTAATCTGAACTCACTGACAGTCCACACGACAATTCAATCATTGATCATTTTTGTGTCTCTAAACTTAACTTCGTTGTAGAGAACAGAGTCCTATCTGTACATGTGTGTGAATTTCTTTAACATCAGCCATTGGTTTTGTGAGCAAACGACAGCATTAAAATGTTTTTTGCAGATGTATATGCATGGAGTTTGCTTTTGAGATGTAGTTGTTTGAAACAAAAAAATTCATATTTTGAAGTTTGTTTTGTGGCAGGACATGTTCCATATGTCAGACCATGGTAGTCTGACACCTTTGTAGGTTAACCCTCCTATTATCCTCAAATATTACTAACACATTTTACCCTTGGGGTCAATCTGACCTCAGGGATATTTGCCTCCAGAAAATTATTTACAGAAAATTGTTGACAAAGTTTTTGTGTCAGGAACTTTGTTTATTTGTTGAATACATAAATAACCCCTTTATAATGAAACCTTGACCTGTCCTCTAGCGCCACCATCAGGCCAAACTTTTCAATCCGAAATAATTTATCTTGAAAAGTTTTCATCAAAATCTTCTCAAATTTACTGACAACATTAATGACCACAAGAGTATGAACCCAATTGGTTTTGGTGATAATATGACCTTTCCTGCAGCGCCACCATCAGGTCAAACTTTCAGTTTTAGAGTTAGTGTATCTTTCAAATCTTTCATCCAAATCTTTTCTAATGGGGGTGCACATTCATGACTCTCACAGTATAAACCATACTGATTGATGTTGGTAACCCCCCATTTCCTATCATAAACGTATTTATTTACTTATTTTTATCTACTTTTTTGTAACATATTTGTGGTCACTATAAAGTCTCACTCACCCCTCCTCTTTTGTTATCCGGGCTTGGGACTGGCAGTGGCATAGTTAAAGAGTTTTTTTGTTGTTGTTGTTTTTTATGATTTTTTTTATTTGTTTCTTTTTTTGTTTGTTTTGTTTCTTTTTTGTGTGTTTGAGGGGGTTTACATGTTTGAAAATTCACCCATATGTGAAACAGAAAATCATAATGAGAACATCAGTCAGATAGCCAGAACATGGAACAGTTCTTTAGTTTAGTTCTATTTGGCAGGTGTGAGTAGTAGGTCACACATACACACATAGACACACACAAACAAATTCATTCCCCCCATGTCCCCCCTCCCATGTCATGTATCAGCTCAAAAGTATCAACTCTGCACCTGCAGGTGTGGGAATGTTAGGTCACACATGAGTCACACATAGACAGACAAGTTTGGCACAGCTAAAACAGCCTGGGGTCAAATTGACCCCAGAGGAGCACTGATGTGTGCAATATGTGTACAGCACAATGAAAAAATATCATCATAATAGTTTTATGCTAAATAAATAGTACCCATCAAATTAGGAAAAGTCATGAAATATGAAGCAAAAAAAAAAAAAAATCAACTATTATTTTTTGAATGATAAACATTGAATGACCCCAAGGATAATAGGAGGGTTAAGGTGCATTCACTATCTTATTAAATTGTCTATAAATATCTTTAGGACTAGTGGAAGAATATGGCCATCTGACCAAATTGGTTTTAAACACTCAAGTTTCACAAGGATACAAAAGATCATGTCAAGATGGCTTAAAAAATAACAAATTCTCACCATGTTAACACTGACCCATGCTGAGTTTTTCTGATAAAGACAGCTGTGTAATTACTTTAAAATAACACAGTGATTGAGTTGTGATAATAATTCCAGTCACACCTGTTGGTGGAAATCCCAAGTGCTTCCTGGAGATGATGAGAGCAGTGCCGAGGCAAACTTTGAAGCTGAGATTTCTGATCCCTGTGAGACTTCCATGTTAATAAATGAGATCTCCTGCAAAGCAATACAGCTTTAACCCTATGTATTATGTATGAGGCAGACGAGAACAGCACTAAAAAGGAGGAATCATCTAGGCACACATAAGTGCCAGAATCCAATCTCGGCTCCATTAGTGCAGGACAAATCCTATACAGTGAGAAGGGGTCTCCATATGTTTCCATGAGGGAGCTCAGGAAGCCATTATGGAAATGAAAGGGGACAAATCACACGATACAGATCACTGGGCAAAGGAGGAACAAAAACCATGGTGCAGTATACTTTGGATGGTGAGGTTTAACAAAAGGAGGCTGAAACCTGAACGGCTTCCTTCCCAGACTTCTAATAAACTCACAGCGAGGAGGACAGTGTGAGAATTCCATTAGTTCACATTTGTGGCATCTTCTATCTACAAATTATGTTGTTTTGTTGCTCTGCAGATCAGAAATTACAACTCTGTCTTTACTTTTTATCGCCCTGGCACCCTCCGAATGACATACGAGGTGTAAAGCAACATGGCGTCCTACATGATCACGTGTCATCTCATTATCGCCACCTTCCATCTTTTCACTGAGGCACGAAAACTCATTCTAAGTATGCTCAGAGTCACAACTACTGCAGAAGGTTATGGTGGGAGACAATTTGTCTGTGTTTTCCAATGAGTTAGCTTCCCCTCCGAGCGTATGCTCCATCACTGTAGATACAGATCCTTACAAACAATCTCCCAAATGCTAATTGAGGTAATTAAAGCCGCAGCTTCCAGAGGAAACAGGTGCAGGTGGCAGACATTATTCATGTCCCCTTGCCCTTGGAGGTAACCCTCTCAATCTAGCGAGGTAAACAAGACAGACAAGGGTGCACTTTTCCTCTGTTTTCTTTGTTAAGGTGGGCACACAAGCAGCTGTATTCCCCGGCGGTGTTGGAGTGCTATTGTAACTGTGTACGTCAACAACAGATAAGTCATCGTATCATCCTCCCACCTCTATGCCAATATCTTCTCAAACACTTACTTTTTATCTTTATCTGAAACTTCCATCAACATTTACACAGACGTTCAGCAGAGAATGTACTTTCTTCTGTTGCTGCGCTGTAGTCATGACTCTAAATATACGACCAGCAGCACCAGGAACATCCAGTTCCCAAGGAAACACAGTGATATAATTAAGAAAACGACAAGCTGCTTCAGATACTTCCACTCTCATACTTTCTTGAGAAGAAATGGTGAGCTAATTTGCAAGGCTATCGTTTCCTCCTCGACCCCCGCTCGTCTCATGAAATGTCCCTCAATTTGTCAGGGACTTATATTTTGGGAAATGCAAATGCCCTCGTCCTAAATGTCAGCATCAGGCAGTGACGGCGGTGGGTCTGACATCATTATGAAGGCCTTGTTTGTATCAGACACTGATTAGATTAATACTCATTAGAGAATATTTGTGTCTGCACACTTCCTGCCCCCCAGGCAACGAGATCCATGGCAATTAAAAACGGGAAAGTGTCATCCTCCGTCAGGGCCACAGATGTGTTGGCCCTTGAAGAAAACACAGACACACTCTGGTGTCTAATAAACACATGTGCAGAGATAAGACTGTCAGATCAAGCAGATTCAACTTAGAGCTACAAACTAAAGGCCAATTTATGTCACTTTTACGTACAAAAATAGATCCATATGACACTGTCATCACCTATCTAGTTATGTGCACTCTTTACATCTGGGTTTCTAAACTGATTTCACAACCATCAGCATCTGTACATGAATAGTGAAAAAATAAGTTCTTATTCCATGTCTGTTTATGAGTGTAGTACACCATTTAAAGGTCACATGAAATGCAAAATGTTCTTTTATGAATTTTACAGAAAGTGTGTTCATGGCTTGTTCATGTCTCCCTGCCTCAGAGAATAAACCATCTTCCTCCTCCACAGACTCAATCTTTCAGAAAATGTGTGCTTAAACAGCCAGACAGTAACAGCTACCCCTATGATGTCATTAGGGGATATGGCAGTTCCTTAGTCAAGTATTTATTAAGCCAAGTTGGCAGCTACATCTGAAGGACCCCTTGGAGCACTTCTGGTTGAAATTAAAACTCTGGTGGACATAAAAAAAGAAACAGATAAGTAGATCAACCGAGAAGTGGGCATGGGGGCATGGTGGTGCACATGCTTATTAGGTTGAAGTGTGAATGGTTGTCTATCTCTCTAAGTGACACTGCGATCGGCCTCTGACCAGTTCAGGGTGTATCCTGCATCTTGCCTGATGTCAGCTGGTATAAGCTCCAGCCCCCCAAACCCTGAAAGTGATCATCGGTATGGATAATGGATGGACAGAAGCGGTCAGAGAGCAGAAACCGACGATGGCCAACGACGGCAAACAATGGCTCAATGCAGTTCAATAAGAGGTTATGTGCTCTTTAAGTGCTTCTAGTCAAAACAAGTTCTTCCTTTTTCAAAGTTTTCTCCTTTGTTGTCTTTTTCTGCTTTGACTAGATCTGTTGGCTAAACTGCTTCACACTGCCTCACACTGCCCTTATAAATCTCTATGATTGATATTGCATTAGTCTGTATTTCTAAACTTTTAGAGAACATGGTGAAATGCAGAGTACAGATAGAAGGCTGTGTTTGTAACTGTAAGCATATAAAATGTTGAGCATATAAATAAGCCTTAAAAGCACTAACGTCCTTCTCACTGCTTTTATTTCCTAACTCCACTTTGCATCTCTGCTCCCACAAAGGAAGATAAGGAACATTATCAGAAATTGCCACTGGAGTCTAGACTCCTGAATAATTGTAATAATCATGCCTGTTACAATTTCATCAGCCTGCTGTTGTAGGTAGTAATACAGAATTCATTAAGCATTTATTTCCTCTCTGTGCTGCTCTCTCCATGCCAACATTTCTCTCTCTGGCATGAAAAGGCCTTTCATTTCCTGCTTTCCCCAAGTCCATGCTGTAATTTCAGCTAAAATATGAAAATAGGAGCTCATTTAAATTTTGTCATCTTTCTCTTTTGCTCTTTGGCTGTTTATTTGCAAGATGGTGGAGTAAAAGCAAATAATGAGATGCAGAGTCTTTTAAACACAACTTTGTTAGGACGGACTCTTTTGTTTCTCCAGCCTGCATGTCAAGTTTACTCTGTGCCTTCAAAAAGCTCCTTAAGTAGGCGCCTGTATGTAAATGCATCCTGGAAGTATGTATGCTCTGCGTGTGCATTTGATCCTCATTATGTCGTGTTTTCTGTCTCCTGAGATGCCTGTGAAAAATAATGATCTTGATGACCGCAGCATAATTAGGGCCGGGAAAGTCACCACTGCCTGGGTGATGTCGTTGCTAACTCTATCATTATAATTGAATATATTCAGCCTCTTTTTGAATCATTTTAGCCAGCGTTTGGTGCTCCATTAGCTATGGGTTATGATCATTATGATAAAAGGAGGTTACTCTAACACGCCCGTGTTCTAAGAGTTTGGCCTGAAGGGATGAACTTCAGAGGATCGACGCTCTCTCAAAGACTGAGGAAAACTTTGTGCTCAGTCTGAGACGACTTTAATTACACCCGTCATAAAACCCTCCCCCCTCCCCCTCTTTTCTTTGCTACGAAGGAGGTGACACTCTGATCTGATCTGTCTGCTGAAAAGGGTCCTCAGATGTTTGTCATGAGATGGCTGCTGGCAGCTTTCTGAGAATCAGCTGCTCTCTGTCTGTCTGTGGTTCTGTCTGTCAGTCACCCCTAGCTGCCTAATTACCCATCATACCGGCTCCTCTGCTGCGCACTCCTCTCACATTTCTACTTTTCCTTAGCTTCCTCTCTTCATGCTCTCTTCCTCTGCAAAACTTTAAAACAGACACATACAGGAAAACAGTGGAGATACTGTTGTTAGCAGAGGCTGACCTAGCAACTTTGGGTGGGGCCCAGAGTGAACATGGGTATGGGGTCCTCTGCAACCAGCCATGTGCTCCCATTTGCAGCCAGGGTATGTCTATGTGAAAATGAGGAGTGAGCAGGTGCAATACTGACATGTTTCTAACCTGAGGATTTAGAATTTGTTGGCCATTTCAACCGCCTTCTACATAGTCAAAAGTCCAAAGTTTATGGCACAGAGTTAGATTATTTTAAATCCCACTGATTGGTACACATTTACAAGATCAAAACACACTTAACTGACCTTGTTCCACCCACATGGGATACACAGCAGCACACCTCTACCACAGCATCTGTTAAAAAATTCAGTTTATATATTCATCTCGGACAAAGAACATGGAGACAGGGGGGCTTTATTGCAGCCTCCTGTCACAGTTTGCTATGCCATGTGCTCCAGTACGCAATGCTCCCAGAAACAAGAAAAGCACACTGAGAATTTAAGTGTTTTTTAAAAAAAAAAACCAAAATATTTTTACAATAGTGGTGCAAATACTTATGAATGTCACTGATACTTATACTCACAGATAATAAGACAGACTGACCAGTGCATTTTACACATGCAATAGAGCATAGGTAAACTGTAAAATTAGGTAAGAAATTGCTTAAACCAAGCAGGCATTTGATATACAGAAGAGGAGATTTTAATAATACTTTAGGTTTTGGTTTTACATTTATGCAGTAGTGTCTGACTTGTCTTTTGAATTGTTTTTTATGCCCAATGACAGAAGGCACTTTTATCTCAGCATTAACACACATAATGTACATACATAACCTGTGTGTGTTCTGTGGGTATAGTAGTTTATTAAAAGGAAAGAAATTAAACCTGTGCAAATAGTGAAACACCAGCCACCTGCTGTATATTGAAAAAGGAATGAGTTCTGACACCCTGATCATTTTGACTTGTGTTACATTAAAAAAAAAAGAATAATCTAGTTTCATAATCCATCTCCTTACGCCCTACACCTGGCCTTGCACCAAGAACATTTACCTCAAAATACTGACTGACACGCCCCAAACCTCCACGCACCAGACAATGCACTTCACGTTGTCAGAATAGAGCTTTTAAAAAGCCTTAAATATCTATTAAAAATACTTTTCATTTAATCTCCCAGCAGTTTTTAAACATCTGATTATACTTCTATTCAAGACTCATCTGATTATTTTGACCAAATATTTTTTTTACAAAAGCTTAGTACACTCTTTGGTTTTAACATCTGTTGTCACCCATCAATGAAGTCCCTATTGAAACTATATCATCGAATCTCGTCCAAAAGGTTGGCAATGTTTGCATTGTTGTGGTGGTTTTTGAGCAGCATAACAGTGAGGGAGAGATATTTGTATATTTTATAGTTGTATTGTAAGGTACTTTCAAAAAGTGCCTTACAATACAAAAAATGCAAGACTTAAAAGCATAAAAATATAATTAAAATTTGATTAAAGATGCTATGAGGAGCTTCTAAGTAATTACAAAAAAGTCCCACTTTTAGATATATGCCTGATCAAAATACACACTTTAAGATGAGTTTTATAGCATCAAACTAGGTTATCTATAAATGCTATTCCTTAGCTAAGCTGTCGGGTCGGACAGTCGGCTACAAAACTACGGTAATAAGTTCCAAGTTTCCAAAAATTGCTTGTTGTCACACATCAAAAACTTCTGCAACATAACTAGAGGGAGATACTTTACCTCATCGCTTTGCATCCTGCAAGTTGTTAAAAAAAGAAGTTGTAAAGCAATGCAGAGTTCTGAGGAAGGTCCGAGCCGCATTTATTAGCATCACAACAAACACACGCTTTGGCTTGGGTCACGTCTTTTGGTGCGTTCCAGTTGTAGTCAGAAGTAGGAATTTCTGGGTTCCGAGTAGGAAACTGCAACTGGAATGTCCCCCGAAGTCGGAATTTCCTACTGGGAACTCGGTGAAACCTCGCCACCCCCGAGTTGACAATCGAAGATGGATGCCCCCAGTGTGAACAGTTATTTAGCTCCTGTAATAATCAATTTATTTGCACTTCTGACTGGGGTGTGTCACTCTAGATCAGCTGTATACATAGTATTGTTAGACTTATATTTACAAAAATGCTGCCATAGTGATAATCAAATTCTTCATGTGATATTTGTGAACAACAGCGCAGGGTGTGCAAACAACAGCTAGTGCTGGTCCTTGTCCATGCTCTAAAGACGATCACAAGAGTTTTAAACTGGCTTTGGAAAGTTACTGGAAGCCAGTGAAAAAATATAAGGATGGGGTGACATGAGACATTTTTGATTAAGCTTGGCAGCAGCATTTTGAACCAGTTGTACAGAGCTCAATAATGTGTTGCCAAAGAAAGCATATGTTGTACTGTATATACTCCAGTAAGAAATAACTAAAACAGCAACAGTTTAGCACAGTCAGCTGCAGCTTATAAACAACAGGGATAATGTTGCATAGTGTAATAACAGTCCGAGGTGAGGTCAAACTCAATTTTCACTGTCCACTAAAACAGAGTTTTTAGAGATCTTTACCTGGCGAAACTTTTACAAAGTTTGCATATTGAGTGACCTGAATACTATGTGTGGACAGAAGGACATAATGTACAGATAAAGCTGCATTTGAAAAATAACCTATGTGTGGACAGAGCCTGAGACTTTTGCTTCCAAATCTGAGGGGAAAAAATGTGCTTTCCTTCGAATTTTGTCAAAATGTATATTGAAAACAACAAAAATCAGAAATGACTTTAGATTAGTCAATAAAAATGCAGAATGAATTTTTAGATGGGTTCGAACCGCTCCTTTTATTTACACTGTATGAGCGTGCCATGTGTGAAGACCACTGTAAAGACAAAAACAATGCTTTCTGGCTCTAGTGGGGTAAATAAAAACCTTAACTTTGAGAAAAACAACCAAATGCTGCTTTTGGTAATCACAGGGAGGACTTTTAGCTCCCATCGGAGGTTGTTGTGCAGTCAGGTGGTGAAACAGCCCAGTTTTTAAGAGGCAGAAGTTTTTATTGTTGTCATTCTGTAAAGTGCTGTCATTAGCACCTCGCTGATCAATATGCTTTTAACACAATGTCCATATTCACTTGAGTGCAGGGGGCTTTAAGAGAGGTGTTATTGAAGTCAAAACAGCCCCAAAAAGACACTTGTGATCAACTGCAACTCTTTTTGAAAGTACCATCAAATCCTCCATTAAATTGTCTCGGTCAAAGCGATATCTAGAGAGTGACCTCTAACCAGGCAATTTCAGATGCATGAATAATTAAAGGAAAATTTAGGGGGGAGAGGAGCTGAGCATGAGAAGACACTGCATGCATTAAGCAGGCCTACTGCAGGCTGATAGCTGTTTTCAAACTAATCTTAGTAATAGTAAAAGTCTGGATGTTTTATCAAACCTTTGTTTCTTCCACTTCATTTGTTGCTGGCAGTCTTAAGGCAGTGATTCCCCCTCTCCAAGAGTGAATTAGGTTGAAAGTCAAAGAGGCTCAGGTTGTTGTCAATAGTCATTAGAGCTGGCCACTGGCCGAGGGTTAAGACCTGTCCCGCTTTGCTGTCGGGCTCAATACAACACAGATGCACACATCCACATTTTTTTCACAGCTCAAAAATGCCAGCACTTCTGTTGAAAAATACTGCTTTTGACCAAGCTGAATGTCAAACAGGCTAACAATAATGTGTACAAAGCCTTGTTGTTTCTTTTCTCCTTTTTGACAATGATGCTGTCTGCTGGCACAGGAAATGTAGCTAAAAGCTTCGTGTGTCAGGTTATTGTTAAGACACACAATAAGGGAAGAAATGCAAAAAGACTTGGTGACACATGATACAAAAAATGGCAGGAGTGTGTTGACGGGGAAAAATGCATTTTTTGCTTGTTTGTCCCTTCACTATGGTTATGGGCTGAAATATGTCAAAAAATACCAGATGGGTTGCCATGTTATTTCCAAACTCTCCTTCTTTAGATAAATACACCAATCTAGGACTAGATCTGCTTTGTTTAATGACAAGTATCCAAACAACTTTTGGATTAATTGTCATGTTATTGTTAATGGCCACTATATTATGTACATCTTTCTAGTTCCAGGTCGGACCCTCTTTTGCCTTCAGAACTGCCTTAATGCCTGAAAGTGCTGGAAAAGAGCCCAGAGAAAGTATTGTGGAGTGGGCAGAACCCATCACCATATTTGGCAGGTGATGGTGTGATTGACAAAATGTAAGCCACTATATGGATCAAACTCTGGCAAAACATGTCATAGTGAAATATCATTTTGATTGAGAAATGCTTTTCGGTGTCATTTCTGTGCTGCTTTTCATTTAGTAAAGAAAAATGGTCAAAAGTGATACTGATGCTGTTAGCACCCATGCTAATCTTTGTAAAAGCAGTCACTTCCTGCAGTTTTCATGATTATATGACTATTACTGCTTTGGGCCAAGCACCAATGTTGTAGATTGGAGCTTGGCAAAACAGATTTCTCGGATTACAGTAATTAAATCAGACTGATTAATCTGCTCGGCAAAGTTAGCTGGAATTAGCCATAGGAAGATGAGTACACCATTGTCATGAGGGGAATGACATGGTCAGCAGCACTGAAACAGGAATTATGGACAAAAAAAATATCATTTTTGAGAGACTGAATGTTTACTTTACTTTCTTTAACAAATATACCAATATTAAGAAGTGAAGACGTGAGATGTGCTGATGTCTGAAAAGAAGCAGGATTGATGTGTGTTGTTTTTTTTTTTGATGTGTGTTCATCTTTTAAATGCCTTCAAGTACAGTAGCATAGTCTTCTTGTGCAACAGAAACTTTGGACCAGTAGCCTTCTGCATCCTCAAGATAAGATCCTGCCAGTCCTGTGCCTGACTACTACTTTTTAGGATAAACAGACCCCTGGGTGCTAATGGAAATGAATCTCCTCAAGATATTCAAATACCTCCACTGCACACTAACTTGCCTTGCGAAAAGTGTATGTCAGGGTCAGATGCGTATTTTCTGGGTACGTGTACAAACATAATGGCAACAGGATTGACATCAGGGAACTCACTCTGTGGATAACCCCAGCTTCTTCGAAAGTGGCCATTTTCTCTTACAAATAATTGTGTGATAATTTAGCTATATGATGAGTTCTGTTTCCCATTTGTAAATAATACCTAGCTTTAGAACACGGATGGATTGGTTACTAATGGTGCTTTTTCATTTGTGGTATCTGCCCAACAGAGCTTGACTTTACATGGATTGGACTGTATTTCAGCCCTGGAGTCTATTCATCTAAAGTGGGTGCATCTGTACTCATGACCCTATAACAAGGCTGGCTCACCGGCAAAACAACATACTGTTTAGAGCAGAGGGGTGTTTGGGAAGTTGACAAGAGAGGGCATTTCATTTACGCAAATCTGTGTCTGATACCCCCAGTACATGGCAAAATTGAATTCAGGGTCAGCTGTGACTCCCCGTCTTGTTTAGTTTTGGGTCAGCTTGGTTGTAACCTCACTGTAGATAAAATTTTCTCTGTAATATTTCTGTTTATTCAAGTTTTTCATGCCTATTTTTTCCCTTTTTTTTCTCTGTTTTCCTTTTTTACGTTTGAAATTGATTGAAGAGCTGCTCTGAAGAAGTAGGGTTGGGCACATGCTGTCCCAGGTTGCTAGTTGTCCACCCCTATAAGACAGTAGCACTTAAAGTCAAGTCTAAGTTACCCAAGTGCACACAGCAAAGTTTAGAGGGCAAATGTTGAGTCGGCTGGTCTAATCAGACCTGCAGACATCAGGCAGTGATAGGGATCTGTGCAGCAGCTCTGAGGTGGGTCTACTGGGCATAACAAGACCTTCCTCCTGCTTCAGCAGATATAATTAGCTTTGGGTTGGGGATGAACTGGCAAACTCGGTTCCTTTAAACTCTTTTCTTCTTGTGTCCTTCCCCTTTTCTTCCCCCAGCCCCCTTTTCCCCTCCACTTTTTCCTCTGAATTGCTGCCAAGCTCTGTTTGCCTCAGTAATTAGGAGCCAGGGCGCGCTTTCACGACTCCATTATGAAAACAGCAAACGCTCCAGTGGTTTATTGATAAAGCATTACACTCTGCTGCAATACTGTATGGAGATGTACCGGGCAGCCTGCAGCCTTTTCATCAGGTGGACCACAGTACAGGCTTCCCTGCTGCCAGATGAAATATCATAATGATGTAATAGTGCTATCTCACACCCCATATAATAGAAGTAGATGTATAAATAAACAAACACAAGAAGGTAATGCTGGGAGACGGCATGCAAGCTGTATTTGTGAAATTTAATGCAAAAAAACAACAACGGCAGCATGAGCTGATGCACACTGTCAAATGGAGAAAATGACCAGAGGAAAAAATATAGCCAATCTAATCGCCGGCAGAAAGAGACAGTTGAGGAGGTAATTTCGCTCCGCGATATGCGAGGACGGCAATTTAAATGTGTTGTTGGTGCTCCAATCAGCGTTCCTGGGGTGCCGTGATATTTAAAACTGACACGGGTGACCCTCCACATTTGCGAGGTGTCATCATGCATCAATCGGCAAGGTGTATATCAAAGCTGCCCGTAATGGTGTGCGCATTGGGATTTATATTTCCAATTAAATCTGCAAATTATGTGATTATCCGCTGCACCATGCCCAGGCCATTTTGGAAACGGATTGTGGTGTTCATTTTGTTTTCTGCTAAGATAATAGTGCCGGTGGCGAACCTGTTTGTGTATGAGAATATTAATGTTGGTGGCCTTGTTGCACACTTATTTGTGTGTTTATGTGCTGAGTAAAGACACTCACACACAAAAAAACACACAAACTATCAGCTCCTGCAGAGGCAAACAGGAATTATTTTGGGATAAGCTAACAACTGTATTTTTCTGCCTATATACCAGTGACAACCAAGGTTTGGAGGCATTATGTTTTCAGGTTTTCAATCTGTCTGTGTGGCTGTCCAAGTGCCCATCTGATTTTTGTGGTCACTACATCTCTGTATCTGTAGGTTTTCTGGAAACTGTAGGGATTGGTACTATGGCAAAAAAGTTTGATCACTTTATATTTCCAATATTGATGAATATCAATATTTACTACTTTTATAACTGCTGATGCCAGTTCAAAGAATATATTGACTGAAGCTTCTAAAATCCAGAGGCTTAATGAATAGTCATCTATGGGTTAAAAAAGAGCAATAGTGACATGATGACCCTTACGATTTTTGTATGAGGTACAATCAAAGTATATGGCTGAAGACAAAGTACCTGTTACCAAAATTAAGAAGCACAAAGCTGAATAAGGTCATAACACCAAAGAGACATCATTAGCTGTGCAATATACTGTACTTGTTAAGGCCTTGCTCCTCTCTGAATAATTCTTATATGGGGTAATTGCTGCAAAAGACAACAAGGTTAATTTCGTGTCACTGTAGCTTTTCAAACCTACACTGCTAATGCTTGAGCTACTATCTGCAGACAAGCTAGAACTTTTGCTCAAACCCACAGTGGGCCTGATCTTCTTAGATCCAAAATAATGCTAAGTTGCGAATTAAAAAATTGCACGTGCTGTTAGTAGGCATGTTGCAGGTGATGTACTATCACTGCATGTACAACTGATAACTGGCGTGCTACCGGCTGTTACCATGGAGAGTTTGGGAGAACAGAGTGGCCGTAAATGAAAAATGAAGTTTTATGCCATGCAGTTTGAGGCAAACAAACACGCCTACGGCAATTTTTAAATTTTAACACGTCATTCTGACGGACACAATCATCACTCTTCCCTCATGCCATATTTCTAAGTGTCATTTTTAATTTTCCTTTTCTGATTGCAATTAAACATAATCTAAATGACAGGATTCACAAAGTTACAAAGCTTCATCATCAATAACCTCTCATGTGAAGAGCAAGTCTTACAGTTACACACACACAGACTGCACAGGGACTCTTGCCTTTTATGCACTGACTGTGTCACACTTTCCGCACACCTACAGCCCCTAAACTTACTGTTTAGTGCATGGAGAGTATGATGAAGTTAGCTCTGAGTGATAAACAGAGTGATTCAGGCTATTAAGGTTTTTTTTACACAGGTTAAACAACCTGCTCCATGATGTATTTAGAGCAAAAAACAGAGAGGGTTTACTTTTCGCGTGTGTCTGCATGGCACACTGGATTGGGCACTATTTTCCAGTCCATCATAATGACAGACAGCCTCCAAATCTTTCCATAATTCATCAAAAAATTCAGTCAGTGATGGAAAATATTCGGTTGCTGCGAAATTTAGACGCAAAAACACTGTGTGCAATCAGTTGTGGGTTTGATAAATAACATTGCGGGTGCTAAATGATTATATATGTATCTCCTCCTATAAGTATTTTAAGCTTTCTGATGACCTGCATGTATTCTATGTATATGAAGGCAAACTCGCTAAATGGACTGTGTGTGCTATTTTGCTCATTTGACAGACGCAACCCTCAGTGCACCTTGTTAGTAAATCAGCTTTGCATGCGCTATCAGGTTTGCACGTGTTTTTATACACGCAAACCTTTCGGGCCAAGTATGTGTGTTAAAGCAAGGTGGCATCATGAGCCCTGTAATGTTTATTTCGGCAACCAATGCTTTAGTAAAACCCTTTTTGAAATTGCAAATTGCTTCCAAATCAATCTTGTCACTGAGTTCTAGCAAACTAATCACAACGTTTTATCTTCATAGAGGTGAAACTGATTTAGTTTTGTAGATTACAGGTTAAAAAGAGGTCATAGAACCACATAATCAATTATGTATGTGAGTTTGACATCAGTATTGCATTTTTCGATTCCTCTAAGTCATTGCACAAATACCTTCTCTGCATTGGGGATGAAGTGATTTGATTTTTGGATAAGTTAAATTTCAGTAGATAATAGATCATATTTTGCTTTTGAGCGTGACTAATCAAGTTTGGGTTGAATTTCTGTCTTTGCAAAAATTTCTCTCAGTGACTCGTGACTACACTGATTGGTGGATGTCACAGCTATCATCCTGTGTCTGTAAACCCAATATTTCAAGAATGCTCAACAGAATTTCTGCAAATAAACCTTTCTGACTTAAAGCTAGGGTCTGTGATTTGATTTAGATACACTTTTTTTAATTCTCGTTAAAATGGTCTTTATGACCCGATGGTAATCAACTCACAATGTGTTTTTAAAACAGAACGAAAAATATCCGCTATCTACAGCAGGAGTAAAACAGGGAAAACCCCAACCAATAATCATGCAGGGACACCTGTTTTTAAACCAATCAAATCCTGTCGCCATTCTGCCCGCCTGCTGCGCGTACATTTTCCCGGCTTGCACAGACTTGGTGCGTGTAGCCGAGCTCATACGTATCAGAGTCCGCAGGAGAATGCTTACCTTGCAAGTTTTGTCTTTTAAATATAAGGGAAGCCCGCTGTGAGCCATCCCACAACCCCAACCAAGCTCCAATATCCCTCACATTTTAAGACAGATGGACAAGAAATCTAAAATAAACTCTTTGTTTTTCGAAGTTTGTTCTGCTGCTCTAATCTGATGATAGCTGCCACCCAGGCTACTGCAGGTGGACGTTCTCGCGAGGCTTTTTCTTCTTATTCGGTTTTACGGCAGTATACATCCATCATTTTGGAGCATTACTGCCCCATTCAGGCTAGAGACAGAGCTCAGTTTGGAGAGGCAGAGGAATGTTTTTATTATAATATTGTCACACGGGAGATTTACAGAAGAATACTGATACAGGAGGACAGCAGGAAAGAGGAGAAAATACGGAAAATACGGTAGTTTCATGGCCAAAACGGGAGACTTGACAGCTATGTGGAGAATGTCAGAGGAACTACCTATACCCCGATCAACATCGGCTGTGAGTACTAACTAACTTTACATGTTTTCTTCGTGCTGACTGAGACATGACTTGGTGTAGTGTAAAACAAACACGTTGTGCTGAGGGTTTGGAGTTGAATCAGTCTTCTGGATATATCAGCCGCGCGCGTGCATGTGAGCGGGGGCGGGCGGTTAGGCGGAGCCCTGAGGAGATGCTACTTTCAAATTCATGCTAGTTTTCCAAAATCGCCGACCCCAGCTCTAATGATGACCTTAAAAAATTGGATCTGTTTTAAAGTTTCACAGTTGTCCCGTGTTTGAAAACAAAAAAAAAAAAAAAGAAAACAAAGCGTAAGTTAGAAAAATGAAAAAAGTAACGATCAAAATTTGTAAAATATAAAGACTAGGGCTGAAAGACATATTGTTATATCTTTATCGAGATATAACAATATGTTCATTCAAGATATTAATATAAAAAAGTAACAGTATAAACAATATAGAATTCTTATAAATAAAACTGCACTTTTCACATTCTTTTGCATTATGATATTTTTATTTTTCTAAAAAATGCTTGGTTTTCACTGAACCCGTTGTCATATCGTTTTGTATCGATATTGAGATATCTGGCATGAATATGGAGATATGAAATTTTGTCCATAGCGTTCAGCCCTAATAGTGGAGCTTTAAGCAGAATTTCAGGAGCAGGATCACACCTCAACCACACCTCTTCCTGTGTTCCTATAAATTCTAACCAACCATTTCCCTCTTTTGTTTCGCATACTCAACGCACCCCTCCCCCTCTCCCCTTTCTTAAAAAATTCTTCCCTCCTTCTTTCCTCAGGGCCTTATACAGGGGGTTTGTTGTGCCCGGGAGCTACGGCGGATACCCCATGAAGTTTCCCCAAACCGTCATCCGCTTCACGTACCTGCTATGTTGCTTGTTATCCACTGTAGGCAATTAAAAAATTGTCAAATTCATCCTGTTGATGGTGTGGTCCTTACCGGTGAAAGGACCACATAAGAATGTTTCCATACTTATAACTGATCTACTTAACCAAAATGCGAAAATTACATGATGACAAAGGGCCCCATTTTGCAAATTAACCAGTGCTGCACATTTCAACAACTGCCTCCCTAAATACAGTAGGCCTATATGACCCTGACTTTGTGTTTCTTGATGTGCTCCATTTTTTAAGGCCTTTTTGGACTATTTAAGTTATTAACAAGCTTTTCAAACATCAGGGGGGCTTTGAGCTTCTTATGTGCCAGAGTATCTACTCATAGAGACATGCTGATCTAATGATTGCCAGAACAGTCGATGCAATACAATGGGCTTTAGAGCACAAAAGTTCAGTATAGCTGTATTCCGGGTAAAGCAGCAACTTCTGGGATAAAGTGAAACCTTGATTTAGTGACTGAAAAACTGCAAACTTTGTCACCCACAGTTTTAGCAAGTGAGCTTTGCAATTTCTTGGGCCTGCTCCTAAGCATGTTAAGCTGTTTGTCTCACCACCTGCATTTGTGAGTTTGAGCAACAGGCCTGCTGTCTCAGGGAAAGTAGGACGGGGATGACAAGATGTGGTTAATGCAGTCTGGAAAAAGGTCACTGTAATGTGCTGCTAATAAGAGGGCGTTTTTACAGTTATGAAAAAAGCTGTACACATGTTTCAGGTGTGTCATCGGTTGAGTCCTCACCTCGGCAGTACAAGATGATCTTGAAGGTCGAGGGCCATATTTTGATGTCCTAAAGCGCTTTACCCACAACGGTTTGGGGAATCTCGACCTATATGATGATACATGGGAGTATTTTGGGCATAAGATAGATCACACCAATCTGCTCTCACTCCCTTAAAGTCAGTGTGTGCCGACAGGCTTTTTTTTGCTGGTTACATGGGAGTTCTGTTTACAATGGAGCACCCCCATTGTTTTTTAAAAAAAATTTCTGGACCCTTTAATTTCACTCCAATTACACTCAACACACACACAGACACACTCTGTTTTAAGCTATTTTTTCCTCAGTTTTTCCACAGGAAGCATTGGCTGTGTTTCTGGTTGTGTGAATAAAACATACTAGACAGCCCGTTTTATTATCAGTGAGCATATTAATTTGTGAGTTTCATATGTTTGTATGCAAATAGAGAAATACAGCTCTGGATCGACACAGGAATACTGTAATGAAAAGCGATGTAAAAAGCCATCCTGGTGCTCAGCTCTTTTACAAAAGCAGATGTATGCCAGTTTCCCTAACAGATGGAAAGTTCCACATATCTTCCAAAGAAGTATTTCACTAGTCCATCTGGGAAAGAGCGGTTCAAAAATGTTTTCAGGGGCAGAACCTTCAAAAACAATAGCAGCATGTGATTGGACAATCGTTAGGCTCCTCACATTCATCACAGACCAATCCATATCAAGCAATGCTGATAGGTATGATGTAGCACACATAGATGCTATATGTAGTGGCAAACGGCTAACAACAGTTAGCCCTTAGCTTAAACTACCTTAGACTATCGACTTAGATTAAATTATACCACAGAGATGTATCATGTCACACTTTCCATTTCGAACATGCAGTCACTTCCTGTTGTCGTCACGTCCACAGCTCCTGCCTCTCTTCCTTGATTGGGTTGTTAAACATTTAGCCGATTGAAGTCACTGGACAATGGAAGTTGGCAAGATGGATATGCAGAATTTCAGAATCAGGCAGGGCCATCTGTTCTGCAAGGTTACAATTTCCCTGCATCCTAAAAATAGTAGAATCACTCTGAGCCACAGTCTTTAGACTTTAGACCAAGTATAAGGAGTTTTAAAGCGGTTATTTTCTTCCCTCTCAAGTTAGGAACATGTACGCATTGTGCCTGACCACTCCTCACTTTCAGATAAACACACTCCTTGGCGCAAACAGGAGCACTTCACCATTTGTCATTCAAAAAGCGTAAGCACATAGTGTATGACTGAAACCTTTGTCAGGTGAAAATTAGAGAAGACTCCTGTGCTTCACACCAAAAGCATACAATAGGTCCCAACAACTATTTTTATTAACTCTCTGTGATTCTCCATTGAGACACCAATTTTTCTGTGGACTCAAGCATTCCTGTACAACACATCTTGCACTGTTGTTGCACATAAATACACTTAAATTGCTCTTGACTTTCCACATGTTACGTTGTCAAGTCACCTCAACATAGGATAAGCTTTGTTTAAAAAATAGGTTTAAAGAGAAGAATTAAGAAGTGTGTGCTGAATTTTCAGTGAATAAACATTATGGGCTATCAATTAAAGGTTTGTGTGTGCCAAAACATGTGCAAACCTGATAGCGCACCATCTGATCTACAAACAGGGTGCACTGAGGATTGCATCTGTCAAATATGCAAAAATGCATGCGCAGTCAATTTCGCGTGGTTGACCTCATGAATATGCAGAATACATGTAGATAATCAGAAGACGCAAAATACTGGGCGGAGGAGATGCATATATAATCATTAAGCACCAGTAATGTGATTTATCAAACCTGCAACTGATTGGACACAGTGTTTTGGTGTCTAAATTAAGTATGTTGAAAAGCAGGTGCAAAAAAAAAAAAGGCAAAGTGTTACGAACAGAGGGCTGCGATCATGGTGGCAAACAGGGGTCTCATAATACTTTCTATCACTGGCTGAATATTTTGATGAATGATGGAAAGATTTGGAGGCTGTCTGTGATTATGAAGGACTGTAAAAAGAGGCCCTATCCAGTGTGCCATGTAGACACACTCTTAGAGTTAACCCTCTCTGTTTTGCACTTTACATCACGGAGGAGGTCATTTAACCTGTGTAAAAATAACCAACCCTTCATAGCCCTAATCACTCTGTTTGTCACGTAGAGCTGACTGCATCACACTCTCCACCCACTGACAGTGAGTTTAGGGGCTGTCAGTGCACGGAGAGTTTAATGCAGTCAGTGCGTATAAGGGCGTCAGTGTGTGTAACTGTAAGACTGCTCTTCTGAGAGGATACTGATGAAGAAGCTGTGCAGCTATGTGAAAGCTGTCATTTAGATTATGTTTGATTTGAATCAGAAAAGGAAAATTTAAAATGAAGGATACAAATATGGCATGAGAGAAAAGTGACAACCTTGTCCGTCAAAATGACAGACAGCAAAAAAAGGTTATTGCAAGTGTGTTAATTTGCCTCTAACTCCATGGCTTCACACTTCATTTTCCATTGACAGCCACTCTGCTCTTACAAACTCTGAATGGTGACAGCCAATAGCACAAGCGAAATCCTCCTTTAAAGCGGGTGGTCTGAACCACTCTTGGGCCTGTTATGAATTGCGCACACAGTCATAGTAGATCACCTGCAACATGCCCACTAATTGCACATGCTTTTGCAGTTTGCACACGCAATTTAGCACCCCTTATTTTAGATCTTAGTAGACCAGGCCCTGTGAGCACATGTTCGAGATAAATTAGAGAACACCTGTGCTTCATGCCAAAATACTCAGGCATAAGATAGGGCCCCATGAGTCAAAGTTGATAGTCCTGTGTGTTAATCTGATTTCTCAAGAATTTTGGCCAAAGGTTTCAGAAATATTTGCTTTGACTTGAAGGTGTACTGATTTTGATGGGATTTTGTCACATTCCTCATGATCGTCTTCCCTTGATGTGTAAATGATTTCTTAAACTTGACTGAAATATTCTATGCGACTCAAAGATAAACTGATTTGATTTTGGATGTCACAGTCCAAATTTACCTTCCTCCAGGATCATGTTGTTCTTGCAATCTCTGAAGAGTTCTTTGAGGCTTCTCTGTCAAGCTTTTCACAAATGCAGGACATAAAACTGCGAGGCGGTAGCTCAATTTTTTCTTTTCCCGTTGGTTAACCTTGTATAGACTATGTAAGTCCTTATTAGCTGATATGCCGCACCTGCTGCTGACTTTAATTGCCTGTGAAAATGATATCAGAGCAAGGATCTGCCTGATAAACTTACATGTCGATCTGTCAGACACACAGTGCCTCTCTGACGGCTAATACTGCTCACTGAAACAATCGACACACACACCCAGATCCACACACACGCAGAAACAGCAGCACTCATCGGATGTGAATTATTGATTTGAACATGTCAGCTAAGAGACAGCGCAGACCGCCACTGTGGAAAAGGAAGGATATTTTGCTGCTTCTTTATGTGCTCGACTGCCAAGAAAATGTTCGGCGGAAAGTTTCCACTTTCTGAATGTTTACGAAGCGATGCCTAACAATGCCCAAAGACAGAGCGAGGAGCTGTGAGAGTTTAAAGATGCAAGCTGAGCCGAGGAGTCACGACGTAGGAAAGATACTGCAGCCCTCATGAGACTGGACGAGATGGAGAAGAAAGAGAGAAACAGAAGCCAAAAATGAAGAAAAAAGAAAAGCTCAGAGAAAAGTAAAAACTTTCCCTCACAGGCTATTTGTATATGCATCTCTGGGGTGCTATTTTAGCTTCTAATATTTTATCCTGAGTAAAATGCTGTGGGAGTATTAACCAAGCTGCCATTTCCTTCCACCTCATTATTATTGTTCAGCATTGCAAAAGAAAAGAAATGGTTTTGGTTGTAATTTGGTAAGGCTCAGAAGGAAAATAAGCTCAGCCTTTAAAGATGCACTTTCCATTAGGCATTTTCTTTCCAAATGCAATATTCACTATCTGAATAAACACACAAAAAGCCTAAAACGTATTTAAACCCAGTGAACTCTGGCATTAGAGTAAACCTTGTTAAAGCTAACAATTCAGGCTACAAGGATATGAACGCTTTGCTTGTAAAATGGCATTGTTTTGAGAGATAGGCTTATCTGTGTTCTAGCTGCAGAAATTTGAAAATGTGCAGAGAACCATCCTGGCATAATACCTTTGTTTAAAAAAAAACTGGGGCTGGCTATGAGGTCTCTGAAATTGCAGACTCTTTTGTAACTGGTGCATATTCTTGCCTGCGTGTTGTCTAAAAAACTTGAAGTGAATTATATACTTTTTGTCCAATTCCTCTGTTTTCCAGTACAAGTCTAAGACAAAAAATGAAAATATATGCTGTTTTTATGTTTTTTAGGACTAACTGCAGCATTATGAGTCATCATACTGTGGTATGCATCAGTGACCTTGACTGGCAGTCTTAATATTAGTTTGCAATCAAAACAAACAATGAGATATTGTGGAGATTTGACTAAATAAGCTGAAATTCTTTTTTATGTTTTATTTCATGCATGTATGCTTCAACATTACTTTCCAGTCTGCTAGCTCTCATCAGGTTTTGCTTGTTTTATGACATAAGTATCCCAACTGGGAGTCTTGTGTATCAGAGTTAAAGAGCCTTAAAATAGGCTAACCATTGTGACATCCTATTAGTGACTTATCATCAGTTTAGAGCAGCATGTCTGATGAAGAGTGTAGACATTAGAACGAATGCATGGCTGTTAGCAAAATGCTGCCAAGCAGTGCTGATCTAACTGATCACAACTACTTGGGATCTGTAAACCTATCAGAGCAGACTGGAAGGGATTCTCAAAGCGGCAGGAGCTCTCTGACAGTGTCTTAGACAGACAGAAAAAAGAATGCAACACTATCAGAGGTAGTCTGCAAATGCAAACTAGGACATTAGTGATTGTGAACAGATCCAGTCATCATAAAATGAACCTGCTTTACGGCAAATTATTACCTCTCTAGGATCCTAGAGACTGCGATCATATGAAACAGTTAAAAGGTAATATTAACACCACACACTGGATATGGTTTTGATAAATAATTATAAGCAACGTGCTAGAAATCAAGCCGTGCCATTCCTTAATACTGAATCAGGAAAATGAAGTTAAAATATCTAGCATAATCGAGTGAAGTTTGCCCAGGGCACACCAAAGATCAAGTCTCCATGCATAATATATTCATACCATTGTAAAATGATCCCTGAAATTGAGCTAAAGTATGTGATAATTCAGGGCATGTTAAGTTTTATAAACTTACCCTAAGAATGTCAGCATATGAATGTATACCTCCTGAAATATTTAAAATTAAACATAAAACTGTTGTCATTTATTCCACTGTAACACTACGGTGTAAAGTATACTGTATATACTTAAACAGTGTTGTCCAAACTGAGAGACTGACCTAAGTTGAGTTACACCCACTTTACAGAAAATGAGAAAAGATTTAATTTCTCGTCTGATCTTTAATTTCTCATCTTTACTATATATACTTATTCAGTATACTGACCAAAGTTATGAACTGTATATCTACCTTTGAACAACATACTGCATGCATATCGATTTTGGTCATTATGCCTGAAAAAGTAACTACAATTTATTAATTAATTACTTTATGAGGTTGCTTATCACCTTTCTCACTATGGCTATAGCAGACTTACCATATTTCATTTTAATAGCTGAGAACTGCAAACAATCAAAAAAACACATGAACAAATGTAAGTAATAATATACTGATTAGGTCAAAATTTTGTTTTTAGTTATTTGTAATTTCAGCCCCCGAAATGTCTGACAAGAAGACAGAAAATGTTCTCTGACAAATGTAGTTGATGACCCCTGCAGGGCCTGGGTCCTTCTGCTGTTTTTTTTTCTCTGGCAGCACTCACAACCTCAGTATTTCAGCAGTTCTGACTTTTGCCACATAATTATCATTAGGGTGCTTTTTAAAGCAGATTTTTAAAGCCAAGGAATCATATTCTGGCCTTATGAGCAGCTTTAGACCTGGAAATTGTTACCTTAAAAAGACTGCTCAGATCACTTTCTCCTCTGCCTTTCTTGTAATAAAAACCCCAGAAGAACAAGTGTGCTACTGAAAGAGTCAACATGATCCATGTTTCCATCCAAGGGGGCTGTGAATGTGGACTACATTTTTTTTGTTTCAAAAATGTGCACCCCAAATGATAAAAAGTTTATAGCACAGATTTATTCACATTGTTTGAAACCTATTAAATATGCCTTCTAGGTGAATTAGGCCAGACAAGATGACTTCCTCCATGTTTGTTAACTTCAATTTCTCCAGTAAGATTCTATTTTCAGTAGATTCAATCCATCCTGTACAGCATTACATATGTTATTGTACATAAATAGACTTACATGGCACATTGATTATTTACATGATGAAGTTACCTCAACAGTGGATGCTGAAGTCTCAGTGATTTGATGTTAATGGCGAAAACACTCTTTTAGAACTTCTTGAAGTGCATCTCCACACACCTCTTGTCTATGCAGGGTACGTGATTTATCAAGGAGAAAATTTGAATGCACATGTGACTAAATGAGAGAATCTGGGAGAGAAACAGCTTGCTATCCTTCATTATGATAATCTCCCTGCGTGCTAATGCACATCTCAATATCCCAGGCAACACAAGTCAGATTGTAGTTTCTGACAAGTATGGATTGCATAACAGCATCTGGCTAATCCTCAGCCTACAGGCTCACAAGCATTTTCCCCACTAATTAGATTTATTTGCTGCTTTCATTGGATTCGTCTTTAGCATTACCATTTGGTTGTTTGGTGAAAGATGTCATTAAAATTCCTCTCTTAGGTTGGCGGGCTTCTCTTGATTACCATGGACACAAGTGACAAGTTAGCAGAAAGGATAAAGGAGGTCGATGTGGGGATAACAAAGATAATGTGGCGTGTTCTTGGTATGTGACACCTTTCATGTAAGCTAATGAAACAAGGCACTTTGTCTATGTGACCTGTGTTGTAGAGACACCCTAACCGTAGATGGTATGTTGCTTTTCTTCCATATAATGAAAGCATAAGGTCAGTGTAGTGCAGCTGTAAGCACAATGACATGGTTTTATTGCTTTGGACTTACTCCAGCAGTGGATTTAAAAAAGACTTTAAGGTTGAAGTAGTGACTTTCATCTCCAAAGTTTGAGTTTGTTTACATCAATACAGGATGTTCAGGGTAAGATTCTTAGCTTTTTATAACCTTCAGGGATGTTCTCTAAGAAAAGCTTAACTTTCCTTAGAAATCTTTAGAAATGTACTGTGGCTCTGCCATGTAAAACACAAGGACAAACAAATATCCACAAATTACATAATACATTGATGAATAGAAAACAGGACATACAATTTAAATCACCACAACAAATCATAAAATGCCTTAACATTTTAAGAAATACATAAAATGTAAACATTGAAATAAAAACAGCCATTTAGAAAACAACCCACCGAGTAAAGCAAGAAAAAAATGCAACCACGTGTTAAGTAGACAAAAACACAACCATTTACCACATCACAACCGCAATCTAAAAAGAAAAATAACCACAAAACAACAAGGAATCAGACAATCCAAGGACCATTAAAGACAGACAGCAGCAACACACCTAAGAAAAAAATACAAAAACAAAAATCTCCAATCTGGTGTCAAAAGTTCAGTCTCACCCCACTTCACCATGGATGAGGAGCTTTTGATTTTGGAGGTGCAAAACCACAAAATACTTTATGAGCTCGTTGACCTGCTGCAAGGCTGAGCTGCAAGGCTGAGCCGCAATGCTTCGTACCGCAGACGGATCCAGTGGGAGTTGACACGCATCAGATGACGGAGCAGAGCGGAGCGGAGCAGAGAAGGAACGGATACGCATCCAGTGGAGTCCCCCAGTGACACAGTATCATTAAAAAAAGGAAAACTGACAAGTATACCCCAAAGCACAAAAATAAAAAAAAAAGTCAATTCAAGAATAACCAATACCAAAACACATAAACATGTGAAAAGTGGACTAATGGCCCTTTTCCATTAGCCCTACTCTACTCTACTTGACTCTACCCGGCTCAACTCAACTCGCCTTTTGCTGCTTTTCCATTAGCCCCAGTCGCCTGCCCAACAGCGTGCAGTGTCGCTGTAAACAGATGAGCGGCAATGCAGTGACCTCATTTTGAGCGCGACACAACAATCTGTGGCTTTTTGTCACAAACCGAGTAAAAAAGGAAAGCAGAAGAAGGCTGCAGGTGGAAAGAAGAAATACCCCTTGAGAAGCACAGGAGAGTTTTGGAAGCTATACAACAGAATGAAGCCGAGGATTAGAGCAATCGAGCTACAAAGAAAAGACGTATGAGGGTAAGCTAATGGTAGCTACCACTAGCATGCTACGTCGTCGCGCTCATGACTCATCGATGACGACATTGTCTGACCAATCAGTAGCTGGCAGTCGGTGACGTCATCTTTTAGTATCGACTCAGCTCGCTTGGAACCAGAGCGGAGTAGGTACTAAAACTAGCTTGTTTTAAGAGGTATCAGGCTAGTGGAAACACGCTGCAAATCGAGTAGGACCAAGTAGAGTAGGGCCAAGCCGTGCTTGTGGAAAAGGGCCATATGAAATATCCCAACAAACACAACAGCACAACAACAAATCCCCAAACACCCTAATAAATTACAAAGCACACAAACTAAGTGCAAACACAACATGTAAGAAAACAAAATAAATCAGAAAAGACAAAATCCAGTAAAAAAAGGAAAAAAGAAGTGTACCACAAAAATACAACAAAAATAAAAACAAGTCAACATATAGATGATAAATTACAAAATACAATAAAAAAACAAATAAGAAAACCAAACAGCAAATATCATAAACATAATGACAACAAAACCACTTCATCATATGAACTAAAAACATACAGAATGATTCCCTAAGAAATAATTACAAAATTCAGCCCCAATTTACAACTACAACAACAAAACTTTAATACAGAAAACAAATAAAATAACTACAAAATATTCAATACAACAATGGAATTAAAAATAAAACAAAACAACTGTTGTGTACAACTGTTGGGTGTGTTTTTGAATTTGATGAGGGAATTACTAATCTTTTGCTGTTTATTCTCATTCTGCATTCTCATTCAAACTCCTTTTTGTATTTTGATGTTTTTGACCAATTGTTGTGTTTTTTTTTTTACTTTTTATATGTTGTTTTGATTGACTAGTTGTAGTTTTGTGTTTTTTTCTTTTTGAAATTTGGTATTTCGAGGTATTTGTTTTGTTTTTTTCATAATGTCGTAGTTTTTTATTTTAATGTTTATATTTTTTGTGGCTTTTGTAAGTTGTTATAATCTACCATACTATTTGTTGTTGTGGCTTGCAACCAAAGATGACTGTAAATATCAACATTAACATTCCTGGTATAAATCATACAACAAGGTCAACTCCTGACCTGTTTTATAATCGTTTAACAAGTCTTCTTTCACTTTAGATCTAATGCTTTGGATTTAGGAGCAGGCGGGCCACTAATACACTGCCTACACTAACTAGATTTCTAAAGGCAAATTGGAGTACACGGTACAGCGATTTATTGGCACTTTGGGAAAGAAAGTCACTCTCCAAGGTCAGCATTGTTAGATGGAAAATTAAGAGTACATGGTACACAGCACATAGAGCACAGAGGAAGAGACATTACCTGGAAAACACAACAGTGAATGGGTGGGGGGCTGGGGGTCGTCTACAGGAGAATAAATAAAAGCAAATGCCCACAAAGGACCTTTTTTTTTTTAACATGAATGTGGTTAGACAGGTTTTAATGACTAAGATTATTTTTCTGTGCTTATGAGATCTTCATAAGTCTCTTACATTACTTGTTGAAACACCACTTTGCACATTGTGACATTAGCTGGGGAAAGCTAATATATTAGCACAAATTTGTGCACATTTAGCACAAATTGAAGATTAGAATGCGGCCAGGAACAGTTCAATGCAATGTATTATCTCATATAATTTTGTACTGTTTGAGTTTCACTGTAAAAACCCAAAAAGCTTGCTGTGAAAGTTGTGACAATGAAGGGGTCATCATTATAGGAGAGACTATAGTTCTAAACTGCCCAGAGTTTTTGAGGTTTTGGTTCAGGAGGTACATTTCCACATTTCCTTGTCCCATTATAAGTCAATCCAAGAACCAAGCCAGTCAACTAACCAAATTATTCATTCTACATCACTGATGATCTGAGGAGAGGCCAAAGGTACAGGGATGCATCCCACTGTCCGTCCATCCATTATCTATACTGCTTTATCTGCTTTGGGATTGCAGGTGCTGAAGCCTATCACAGCTGACACAGCTGTAATAGAGAGGTAGGGTGCACTATAGACTTGTCCCCAGCCAATTGCAGGGCCCCTAACTCACCCCACATAGCAAAAGATCTCAGGGTAGCTTATTTTTGGAAACTGTTGTTATACTATAAGCTTTTTAGCTAGAGATATGCTTGCACTTTGTCCTTGCGTTCGTGTTTGCATCTGTAAGGGTCTTGATCATTTTTGTTTATATTCTTACCCATAAGGTGACACATTTCATTAGAGGGTATTTTCAGGGGGCTCAAAGTGACCTCATGTTGTAACTACGTGTCGGGTTAAATTAAATTGCAAAGATGGTGCTGAGAATTAAGTTGAAAGTAGATTAACAAAATAAACACCACTAATCAGTATCATGAACAAGTATTCGTTGGCAATTGATGACTATTGGTCAGCCTATGGTGACTTGTGTTGTGCTATATATGTCATAGTCAAAGCTTTGGTGAAAATAGAAGGTGCCCTGTCCTATGCTTCATTATAGAGTTGAGGTTTTATATGTGTAATTATAAAAAAATACCAGCCAGTAGTTAACATGTAAGATGTAAAATACAGCCAAAGAATGGAAGCTATCATAAACATAGGAAGTCAATGAAGTGTGGTCAGTTGAAAAACTCATGAACTCATCCTTATTTCCTGAATAAGAAATAATTTATCCCTGATCAACTAGAAAAACCAATGTGTTAGTGTCTGTACAGTCTGACACTTTATCAGATGTTTGTTAATGGAGTTTTGATGCAGCAGTTAATTCTTAAAACTATTTGTTGTCATTGTTTCTGATGCTGGGATCAGTCTGTCATATCTCCTCTGCCTCTACACTGAGCCTACTAATTCATGTGTGAACTGCAGCTGTCTGCATTACCTGAATCAATACAGAGGAAGCAGGGCATCCATCATGCATCTCTGTCCATGTAGTTTACAGCAAGTATATCCCAAGCTTTATTCAACAGTTCTCCCGAAGATAAAACGTAATAGTGTTAAAAAAGTAGAACATCTGGCTATTTTGTTTTCAAAGAACTTAACTTTTTTTTTGCTTTTGTGCCTTGCACCACTCCAGAGACCATAACAAGTAGATACACACCATTGTTTTGACTGTGCATTCAGTAACAAGGAAGAGATAGGCAAACCTCGCAGCTTTGAATTAGCTAATGCATTCGACCATGAACTAGGTTAGCTCGAACACTGGAAGTCAGTAGTGTTCGCCTGTCTCTGTCTACATTCATCAGATGTACTCTTCGGCAACTCTAAGCAGTCCTGTGTGCTTGTTGTGACTCTTTTGTTAGCACCATGGATGTGCCAGTGTTTTGAGCTAAGCTAGCTTGCGGTGGGCTAGCTCTGCCTGTCTCGTTCTTGTTTCTGCACAGTTGAAAGAATGGTATATATCTGCTTGTCATGGCATTCGGAGTGAGGTAAATCACAAAACCAACAAAAATGTTGGCATATCCCTTTGACAAATAATCTCGAGCTCATTCATTGATCAAAGCTGCTTTGCATTTCTTTTTTTGCCTGTCAGTGCGTGCACATTTATTTGTGTTTTATATTGTTATTTGTAACTTTACGTATAACATTAAACTTTTGAACACTTGTCATGCAAACTATGTAATGATTGATATAGTGTGCCAAATAAGAAGTCAAAGAAAACAAAATGTCAATGGAAATAACTTATTAAAAGATAAGAGTGTTTATTTAAGTAGAAAAAGCAAATTGGTGTTTGATACAAAAAATAAAATAATGCAAGTTGGATTTAGAACTTTTCGTTTTAATTAAATGAAGATAAACTTCAGGGTTTTACTTCAAGTCACAGCAGTCTTACCCATTCTGAATTGATGCTCTTGTGTTTTTATTGCACTTCTTACATCAGCTGAGAACATATCTCACATCAAGTTTTACTAAAAACATGAAAAAATCACAGAAGATTCAGGCCAGCCAGCCAAGAATATGTTGAAATCTTGATGTTCGGGTCAAAGATATGAACTCCAGCTCCTGCAGTTCTTCCCACAGAGAGCTAAAAAACACTTTCCTCGCTTGTTCATTCGGAGCCCAGAGTTCACAGCACTCGGGCAGCAGAGACGATGTCAGGTGTGTGAAGTCAAAGCCATTTTACTTCAGCGCTGAGAGCGGAGAGCACACGCTATTCAAAAAGGCACCTTTCAATGGCTTTCTTGCAAGGGAACATCTTTGAAAAGTGTTTTGCAAAAATACAGTGCTTTGGACTGTGCAATTAGAGAAACTCTAGCAAGCTTTTCTTGGCCCCGAGGTGAGTGAAAGGCTGGCTGCCTCGCTGGACCTTCTACTCTTAGAAAGGCTTAGCATGCATTGAGTCCACATTGACATGAGCCACATCTATCAAGGCAAAGTATATCTAGCTTTTGTCTCCCGCAGAGTCTGCACTCCCAATCTTTTTCGGTATTAAATGTCCTCTCTTGTTTGAGTTTGTAGGAATAAAAAGCAAACTAGTAAAATCTAGGGTCATTTTGGGGTAAGGGTAAATTCATTTTTTTCTGTATCCAAATCTCACCAGTAGATAATCTGACTGTCACAAACCCTGGCTGAACAGGAGAGCTCAGATTGTGCAAATTGATAAAACTCATGGGAGGAGAGGTTTCAGAGTGAAAAATGTAGGGGGCAATGGGTGCTCAGGAGACGTGATAGATTCAATTTTATGGGTAAGAGGAATCTGAAAATTCATCATATATGGGGGTGAAGTTCACTGCAAACCTGCCTCCTGTACTTTCTGCACTTGTCTCTCTTGATTTGAATGACTATCTGGTAAAACCAATTGCAAAATAGGTCCCCACCCCTATTTATGAGGTGCTATATATTTATACTGGTCTTTGTTTGGCTCAGTTGGCTTTCACACCAACCACAAACCAATTGTGGTTTGCTTGGAAGTAAAGTAAGTACCCATTTTTAGGTGGACCAGGGTTGTTTCTTTGGTCCTCATTAGTGTCTGCTAGAGCTTTCACATCAACTCTAATTAAACAACCTTTCCAAAACAGACAATCAGACCGCTTTTGGTCTAAGACACAAGCGTTAGGTATGAGTGTGACATAGGAGACCTACATTATCTTATCAAGCATCCTATTTGGCCCTACCTATTACACACACACACACACACACTTACTTCATGGCATAAAATTGTGAAATGTTGGGACTTCTTAGAGTTTTGGTTTAGGGGTATTCTGGGTTTCTCTACATCGCTGTAGCATGCTCGGAAAAATGAGGACCTGAAAAAAAGTCCTCATTTTTCAGAGGGTCCTCATAATGTAGGTGTGTATTCACAGAAATGTCCCACCCACACACACACACACACACGCACACACACACATATGGGAAATACAGAGTCACCATCTAATTAAATGAGCATGTGTTTGGTCTGTAATAAAAACTGGTTTACGTGAAGGCAACCCACACATGCACAGTGAAAACACATAAACTCCACAGGAAGTAAGGAAGGAAACGCCTGACGAGGGGGTGGGGGCTCTTGATGTGTGCAGGTTGATACTGTATTTGACAATATTTGACAAAGCTAACAACATGATGTGTTTAAATGTATTTTACTGAATGGGGGATTTAGATGTTTGTTATACCTTGAACTAATAGAGTTGAGTTGGGATGAAACTTGTTCTTTTACAATAAAAGCTAATTATTAAATCAGGTACATTATGTTAATTAATTAATATTTTAAGTGTTTTAAGTTTATAGCCTTTTATCAATAAAATATTTAACATTTTTTACCTGATTGATTGAATTTATTGTTTTCGTCACTCTGGTACTTATTTTTATTATTCACAAATTTAAGGGAAATGCAGAAAAAAAGGGTTGCGTTGTTCCTTGAGATCTTTTTATCTTGCTTCACTGAGCAACCTTTCTTCAGATTGTTTCAAAAAACAAACAAATCATGAAACATGATTGATGATTTTCAGCCAAGAAAAGCCTCATCAGGGCACCCCTTTAAAAAAACACCCCTTTCAACATATATGTTAAAATAGAATAAACTAGTTTAATTTTCTTAATCCTGGGCTCCCTTTTGTGCTCCCATCTGTAATCTTGAGCCCTCATCTGCTGTAATACTCTATCTGAAAATATAGCCGTGCCTCAGATCACCCTACAGTGTGCAGAGATATGAAACATGACTTTTGTGAATTCAGCCGTCATGCAGGGTGCTGTACATTTTCAACACTATGCCTGAAATAAATTGACCAACCAGAGCTGTAGTTATTACCCGCTTAGCATGTAATGCAGCATATGAAACAGGGGTGGGGGGCCTATGTGGAGCAAACAGCCTCAACAATATGATTGTGTGTTTGATGTGATTGTGTGTGTGTGCAGACTGTGAAGATGATTGTTTACTGAAGGGTAAACATCATTTCAGCTGAAAGAAGTCGATGAGAATGTCATCCGCTAATCCCCCCTCCTCTATTTCACTTCATCTCCATCTCAACCTGTTGGTGTGACTTCTGTCCTCTCGCCTGCGTATCCATGGAAACGTGGTGTGTAATTAAAAATATCCCCCCCCCTCCTCCTCTGGCTATTCACTTAGGGCTGTCAATTAGCAGCTGCTGGATCTGGCCGGATTGATGATGAGTGTTGCTCACTGCTGCCCTGTGCTCCACATGTTTACTTTAGTGTGTGTTTTTGATGGTGTGTGAGGAAGAGTGTGAGAAAGTCTGTAAATAGCATGAAGGGTGAGTGTTGATGTGCACTGTATGTAAAGAGCACACATGGCTGTAATCCTGCAATTAACATGCACACGTGTTTTACTACTAACCCTCACTGAACAGAAGTCTCAGTTATTCCTTTCTATGACACACTGTGAAGTTTAGATTTTTTTTCCTGTCTGGTTAATTAAAAAATATGAAGATAAAATAATACTTCTCTGAATGGGTGAGTGCAATGTTACATCCTTATTGCACACTGGAGAAAATGCCCCCCTCTTATTCGTCTTTCAGATTTGCGCTATTCCACACAAAGCAAATCAACTAAAACAGGAAGTCAGGCACAGAGATATACAAAGCATTTAGTCAATTATGAAAAGAACACCACATACAGAAACAATTAATTGTTCTGTTTCATTTAGTTGCCTCTGGGCAGCTTATGATGCAACACAATGTGCTGTGGATGGCCCCCAACATAGTTAATATCATGGTTCATAGCAAGGTGATTGATAAATTGCAGGAATATTACACAAAAATACATCAAGATATGTAATTAGCAAAGAAATATAGAATGTCTCGAGTAAGGGACCATTAAGCAGTTTATTGTAATCATACCAGAATTTAACGCAGACTGATATGGAACAATGTCAAGTCAGGTAAGGTTTTGGGGCACATACCGGGTTGTTTTTTTTTGCCTTCCTTCATTCCCGATGACAGGTCTGCAACACCAGCACAGACAACCCTACTTGATTCGTAGGTGTTCACGTGTCATGAAATTGAAGAGCAAAGGGTACAAACCAGTGGCGGCTCCTGAAAAATTTCTCAGGGGGGGCAACAGATGTGGTAATGGCTAAGATCACCCGTTCAATAGCTAAATTAATAATTAAAAGTCAGATAGCCTACTTTACAGTGTTATATTGCACAGTTTAGTTTGTTTTTCTGTTGATGGCAACACCAGACATAACATGTACATGCTGTACAGTATTTTTGAAAAGCTAAATCAAGTTAATGGTTATTATGTTATAAATATTTAAATAGTGTGTTATTATTATAAAAGAAAATGATATGAATTTCCAACAGGTTTCTCTGTATACAAATTGAAAATGAACAGAGATGATAAAATGATTGAGATTATAAAACATATTAGTATGCACCCAAACATTTTGTGGCCCAATAGCATTTAGGGTCCATGTTACAGTTTACTTTCACTTCCCATCCTTAGTCTTGGTGTTTGTGTAAATATGTGCACGTAACGGCGAATATACGGCAAAACACGGTAAAAACATGGCGAATATACGGCAAAAACGGCAAATAAACGGCAAAACACGGCAGAAATAAGGCAGAAGAACAACACGGAAACACTCCAGAATGATACTAATGCTATTATTAACAATACTTGTCCAGTATTTACTCCGAAAACACTGATAAACCACCGATAAATCACTCACATATTAACTTTGAATCATCTCTCTCGCATGCGCGTGCTGTGCGTCTCATCCGAGCAGGCATCAGTGCGTATGACGTAATCACGTTGGGGCAAGCCCTCCCTGGGCCCATAGAAATGCATTGTAAGGTCCAAAATTCGAGAAAAAGAGTCTCTTCATGTAAGTCTATGAGAGCGCCAGGGGCGATTTCGAGTCTGACTGAATTCACCCCAAGGGGGAGGGGCTGCTGTTTGGACAGTGACATCGCAGCGATATTTGGGCTGCTGATTAAACAACAATATGAAGACTTAGACAGGAACAATCGGGGCACAATAAACTATTTTCTCTCTCTTTTTTCACGTGGCTTAAGGAGGACGATGCACTATTGCCCACTATGGACCAGCCGCCCCTGGTACAAACATTACACCCTGAGGCTCTGGAGACCAGTGACGCCAACCCCTTTCTGCTGCATTACCAACTGCCTTGGCCAGCGACAGTGACCCAGGAATTCAGCTTGCATCTGCATCCGCTCCCCAAATATTGAACCAACTTCCAAGAATGTTTTGATCAAGACTTGAACTGGCCTCTCTCTGGTCCCTGGCCTAAGCTCTTTATGGACTGAGCTACATTTATTGATGAAAAATGTCCACGTTATCATTTCATCCATCCAACATCTCTATTGCTTATCATTTTCAGGTTGTGGTGGGCTGGAGCCTAGCCCAGCTGACATTGTCTAAACAGGTGGTGTCAAGGTCCTGCATCTGTTACCCTTTTTGTTCCTATCTTTCATATTTTGTCTCATGCGTTCTGAGTTATTTTGAAATCAGTAATCCTTGTCTCTGTTCGTAGGTTCTGCTTCCTGTCTGGTTTGTCACACCTATCTCCTCATTGTTCCTCCCCAGCTACTCACCCCCAATCACCTCCTGTATTTAACCTGTCTTTCACTGTCTGGCTGCCAGATTGTTGCACATCCTTGTCCTCGTATGCAGCACTTATCGTCTTAATCACAGCATGTGTGATCATAGTCTGTTGTTTTCTGACCTTGCTTTTTTGCCTCATGTTTTTGTATCCTGTTTCCTTTCTTCGGCTTGCCTCTCAGTTTCTAGACTTTGCATGTGTTTTTTTACTTTGATTTAGCCTCATGTTTTGATCCTGTCATCTTTCTTTGACTGCGTATCCATGTGCCGAACCCCTGCCTGTTTTTAGAATAAAGCCTTTGTCTTTTACAACTGTGATCTGAGTTGTGCATTTGTGTCCACCTTTTCTGTGCCACGAGTCATGACAGGCAGTGTACACCTTGAACCAGTCACCAGCCAATCACAGGCCCACACAGAGAGACAGACAACCATTTACACTTACACTCAAACTTAAAAGGTAATTTAGAGTCAACAGTTTACTGCGTTAACATGTTTTGGGTGGGTGGAAGCTGGAGAAAACCCAAGCAGTCTGAACTGAAACATGTTTAGAAGTTTGCGAGGTAGCAGGACAAGTGCCAGCTGACCACCTGGGCACTGAAGGTACTCTTGACCATGGCACTGAACCCTACAAACTGCTTGGTAGGCATTATTCAGGACCAGCAAACCTTATCAAAGAAGTATGTCTCTGTGGCGAAAAAGTCACCCGTCATGGTGTGTCTGACTCTCTACTAATTGGAAAAGGTTTGCTTCTTCTGGATTCTGAAAAGGTAAGTTACCCCAGTGGTTTCTGTTGGCTGTTAGCCCAAGCATCTCACATTGTCTGTCTCTTTTCTTCCATCGTTTTACCACTACTTTCTTTTTTCTTTCTTTCTTTGACCCACTAACTTCTGTCTGCATAACTCTAGAAAGTTAGACATTGCCTTGAGGAGGGTTGTAAATGTACTGTGCTCAGTCAAATTAACTTTACATAACTAATTATAAATATGATTAAAGGGCACATTTTAAAACAGAAGTATTGTTATTTGGGATTGCACATGTTAACTGGATTGAATGTGCCAGAACAACAAGATGTCTTTAAATCAAAATTTTCCCCACCCTACTCTGGATAACCGTTAAAAAAATAAATACATAAAAAATTATATAGACATATATATGTATATTTCTCATTTAGACTACTGGTTGGGTCTTTTGTCAGGTCTGCCAAAGGGAAGTGTTCAGGGTCTGCAGAAAGTACAGGCTGATGCAGCTCATATTCTAACCAGAGTGAATAAATATGAACATGTAACTCTGCTGGTTTCACTTCATTGGCTGCCTTATCAGTTCAGAACGACTATAAGGTGCTGCTTTTAAGTCATAAAATAGTAAGTGGCATTGAACCATCTTATTTGACTGACCTTGTCAGCTGTTATGCACCATTCTGCGCTCTTTGCTCCCTAGGAACTGGTCTTTTCAATGCTCTGAATGTGAGAAAAGACAGTTGGTGAGCAAGCAACATTCCACACTGCAAAGAAGCAACATCATAATATTTTCCAGACAAAACACAAGTTAGGTGTGCAATAAGCAACATTCAAAACAGTGGCTCAAGAACGTCCAAACTCTTGGCTGCATGGAAAGAAACTGAAATTTTAGGGACAAAGACTATTAACTGTCTTAATAGGTTATGACAGACATCATGAAGGTTCAGACTGATAGGGGTTTTAGGTCGTTTTCGCACCGAAAGGTCTGTTTTCTAATCAGAACTCAAAGCGAGGATGATGCATAATTGCAATTTCTCAGTTGGTCCGGATTGCGTTCACAAAGGTAAAACTCAAACAGTCCAAAAATTGTCGCGTGTGAGCAAATGCCATTCAGTGATTGCTTATACAGTTTAGGCATTTCAGACAACAAATCCCTCACATTTTTAACTGTACATCATGGAGCATCATCTGCTAATTTTCATGTTGCTTTGATCTGGAATGCATATCAGCAGATGTTAACGAACTGCACATGCGAACAGCTGGAAAGACTGCGGATGTCAAATAATATGTTAATACACGCACGTCGTGTCAAAATATTTTTGTTGTTCCATATCTCCAGAGGGCACCTCACTTCTTCGTAACTCCACGTTTGTCCCCTGCCAAACGTTTTGTTAGCCGCACTTAGCTAACTTTGTCTCTGATCAAAACAGGATATGATGTGTAAAACGGTGCGCTTACTGTGATTGGTGCGTCTGGGGTTCACACCAGAAGTAAACCGCTCCAGAGTTCATTGGGGAGCGGTCCGAGACCACCCCTACCAAGCAGACTCGAGAGCGGTCGACTGGTCTGCACCAGAGTTCGAGACCAGCGTTCACATCAACCAAAACAAACGGCACTAAGGAGTTATGCTCCGGGGTTTTGTGGATTAAGCAAGACTGGTGTGAATGCGACCTTAGTTAGGCGGCCACAAATATGCCTTAGTATAAATATCCAGACACAGTGCTGAGCTATGGCAGCAAATGAGTAAACATTGATAATAGCTCGGCTTTTATCTCAGTTATTTAGGAAAACTTAACATTTCTAAATAACAAAGTGCCATCTTTTAGCCTTTAAAAAAAGATTTTTTTTTTTTTAGGGGCTGCTGTAAAGTCTGATAAGAGGAGTTCGAAGGTGCTATTACATTTGAAGGGTGGACAGAGTAGGCTGTTTTATGCAAATGTTTGAAAGATAACTTTAAAGTTTTAAATTTAATGTATTTATAAAATAATGTTAATTTTCCCTTGCTCCATCTCTGGGCAGCTGAGTGCTGTTCTTTCTCTGCTTCGTTAGGCAAAAGTAAATGAGCAAGCACTCGCTCAGATTGCTCCCCTGTGAGTTCTGCCTCCCTTGTGATGAAGAATGAATCAGTTTATTGCAGGAACTTTGCCTGCATTTATTATACATTATCACCTGGATCAGGGCTATCATTTTTCACTGTCACAGTCTCCTCTCTCTCTCCCTGTTTAACTATTCTCTTTCTCTTTAAAAAACCCCTTTTGTCTTTGATTGACACAACTGCAGCACTTTCCTCGTCGGTTGGAGTTTCATTTTCTTGATATGTGTGTTTTACTGCGTGCAAGCCAATCCGCCGTTGAATTTCTTTTAAAATGTTCCTTTTGGTGAAAGGCACTCAGGTGCATTCAGGGAAGGAAATCCTGTCAGAGTGAAAACGTTTTGCTGTGTGCTAATCGCTGTGGGGGTTTCATACGTCAGTCGCAGCACCCCTGGTGCTATTGTCAGTGTGTCTAATTAACACTCCTGTGTGGTGCTGATGCTCCACACTACCTTTGCTGAGACACCTGTCCTGTGACAAGCCTACCGTACAGGAGCGGATGATTGTCAGTAAGACTTCTAATTTTGAAAATCACAAAATCCCCATCATGTATTTTGTTCATGTTAAGATGAGAGCCAGCATATGTTTCAGAGGGGGCCAGCAGTTATAATTAATAACCACAGATCATGAATGTGACCAGAACATTCCCAACTCCATGTCCAGAGCCTCAAAAAATATCTATTAAAAATGTTCTGTTTTTTTAACAATGCGTGTCCAGTTTAAATCAATAGGAGTGGACAGATTAATTTGTATACCTGTCCATCAATGCAATTCCCTGCTGCTTTTTAGCCGATAAAAAACATTACTAATGCACCACCAGTTATAGTCCAATACCACTTTTTCTAAGCATATGTCAATCAATCTCAGCATGTGGCTGTTGCCTAGCTAGTCCAACTTACACAACTTGCTGGACCTTAAAGGTATTTATAGGTTGTATGTGACAAAGACAGTTTTTTTTCAGTGAAGGGCTCAAAGAAAGGTACAGCTTCTATAAAATATACTCAAAACAAGTTTGCCAATGTGATTACAATGTTTTTCTTCTATTTAATCATATTAATTGTTATTGTATTTTATAACATTGGAGAGCCTGAGCATAGTTGAATGAGTGGATAGCATTTCACAAAAAGGGCTTACAGATACTTGTTGTTTTGAAAGCTGACAATATAAGATGTTCTGGCAAAATCAAATTAGAGCATTTCCTACCATCAGACATGTTTTATTAGTTCCACTTACTTATTGTTACAAAGTTACGCAGTTATTTATAGCACAGAGTCAACAGGGGCATGTTTACCACTGCGTTACATCCCCTTTCCTTTTAACAACACCAGATAACTGGACACTAATTATTGAAGGTTTGTCCGTGGAATTCCTTACCATTCTTCCACGACAGCAGAGCCGCCCTTAAAAAAAGATATTGATTGGATGAGAACATGTGTTGCCTCAAAGTATGTACAGTGTAAACCTTTCTGCAATAACGGTGCCATCACAGATGTGCAAGTTACCCATGCCATGGTCAGTAACACACCCCAATATCATCACAGATGCTGCCTTCTAAACTTTGCACTGGTAACAATCTGGCTGGTCCTCGACTATTTAGCCTGGAGGACACAACATCCATGATTTTAAATAACAATCGGATCACAGCACATCATTCCATTTTGCTTCAGTCCATCTAATATGAGTGCAGGCCAATTAAAAAAACAGCAGTGTTTCTGGGTGTTGTTAATTTATGGCTTTCGCCTTGCATAGTAGAGATTTAACTTGCACTCGTAGATGTAAGGACAAACTGCGTTAACCAATAGTGGTTTTCTGAAGTGTTCCTGTGCCTACATGTTAAGGTCTTTAACAGAATGATGTTTGAAAGTTGAAAGTCATGGGCATTCAGTGTTAATTTTCATCCTAGCCTCCTCTGAATCTTCTGATAAAATTATGTACTGTAGATAAGAAAATCAAGTGGTGAACCTTGCCCAATGCTTGCTTATAAACAACTAAGCCTTTAGGTAGAAGCTCTTTCTTTATCCAATCATGACCCTCATTAATTTCTAATTAATTCACCTTTTGAATGTTCCAGATGTTTTTTTTTATTGATTAATTTTTTTTAGCTTTTCTCTACTTTCCCAGTCTTTTGTTGCCCTTGCCCTAGCCTTCTTTTTTGAACACATTACCATCATCAAATTCAAAATGAGTGAATATTTGAAGAAGACTGAACATTCTCAGATTGAACATTAGATTTCCTGTCTTTGTTTGAGATTTTTAGTTACCTTTAACACTGCACTCTGTTTATGCCTTTATTATTGAGTGAGAACCAGTTTATAAAAAGTCCAAGTAAATTAAACATGCACGAAAGTCCAGCAGTTTGAGAGGATCTTACAGTTGTCTTAAAGGGAAAGAACCCTCGAGACAGGGGTGTTGGTCTTCTTTTTTCAAAACCATCTACAACATATTTGTAACAAAGTATGAGTGTTGTATGATAGCCAAATGACTGCTATTTTGCAGTATGCTAAACCCAACCAAGTTGATTCTTCTTTTTGTTTTTGTGCAGATGGCCATGGATACACACTGAGGCTATCTGCCATCCTGACCCATGATGTTATTTTTGACACAGGAGTGGTAGGAGGGCGCTTGACAAAGGATCATTTCCTGGGTGAGTTAGCAGGCTTAACTTTCAAAGTTGGATAACTAATAACTGTACAAGAGCAAACTTAAATCTCACAGTATACAAGTGGAATATAATTTGAAATATACGCTGTTAAAACTGCAATCCTTGAGTTTAGTGTTTGACATTTTTTGAATAAAGCCTATGTCTTAGGAGACATGATTTTCATCTTCTTAAGATGAAAAGTGTCCATGGTTCTGAAAGGTTCACTGATAAAAAATCCAATTTACCATGAGCCCATAAAAGCAGGTTTGTACTAATATTCAAGTGTCTGTGTATTGAGGTTTGAATATATGGTCATCCTAGATGTAATCGGGGCACATACAGGATGGCGTTGATAAATCCACATGCAAAATACCACACAGATGGATGAGAATGTGACGATGTCTGGCGGACAGCAGAAATGAAATTGGTTATGTCTTCCATTTAATGTATTTCCTTTTAAAAAATGTTCCTCTCCGTCTGCTGCAAGAATATAATGATGCTTCCTTGCCAAGAGGTTTGTCAGGGAAGATGCTTGTGAATTTGCATTTATATTTTACAGCAAGACTTATTATAATCATCATGCTGTTGAACAAGATTAACCGTAAGAGCACAAAGAAGGAGGGGGAGGACGGAGATGTTCTGCTTGTGTGCTTGTGTAAATAGCCTGGATTGTTATCAGTTTTTTGTAATCAAGTTTCTTTTATTCCCCTGTGCACTGAGATGTGTGTCTGTATGTACACCTTGTTTTGTTCTTTCACCGGTCATGCCAGCTTGCTCTGACCTGGGTGACCCTGTGTCCCTGGCTCTGCTCCAGGTAGCCTGCAGTCCAATCCTCTCTGCCTGCACAGCCTCACACAACTCCATCACTGCTTGCACAGCAATGGCCATTTTTCTTCTGGAAGGAGTTAAGTTCAACTATTCTAGCTACATGTACCTATTTAGGTTGTTCCTATGACTTGTGAATCTTGGTTCTAATACATTATATATTTTTGAGAAGTTAAAAAGTTCCGCTTCATACTGCACTTCTGTCTGCTGATGTGTTTTGCAGAGTGTTGATCTTTTATGAAATTTACTGAACATACCCTGCTGGTAATCGGAAACAGATGGTAAAAGAATAACTAATGTTTATAGTAGCTAAAGAATATGTGTATCTTGTTCTATCTTTTATATAATTATAAACAAATCACAGGAAAAAATCAAGATCAAATCAAGATCAAAATCATAGATTTCCTGCACTGTTTGAAACACTAACAAAGTCTCGGGGATGTCATAAAGTGTTTTTGACAGAGAGAAAATTTGGAGGCAAACAGCTGTTCCCTGGAATGCTGACTACATAATTTTTAGTTATTAGATCATTTCCATAATGTCTAGTGTTAAAAAAGAAAAACTTGATCCAGCTGTATTTCCAGCCTGTATAGGCCACCATCAGGGATATTGTTCCTCTAAAGCTCCTTGGGCCTTGTCTACTGTTCTAGGTTGATCGGTCAAACCTATGGTACTTGGTTAGTTCAATGCCACATTTTTAACCAACTCTGCATTTATTGTATGGTCTAAGGTCTGCACTAGGCTTGCTACTCCAAGCCAACAGAATAAAACTGTTGGCAAAACACTGGTAGGTCATATCAATGGTAGACCTATTTTGGAGGGCATAAGGAGACATGTAAAAAATACTGATGGGCACATAAATCTTTGAAAAAGCATAATTATGGGTTCTTTAAAATATTTACTTCTGCAGTGGACAAAGCATTTTACTGTTAGAAATGATGGAAATTGCTTGGAGACAGCCTCAAGAGGAAAGCTGAGAAAGAGCCTTTTTCACACTTACACATTTGACTCAGTTTCAGCTCAAATACAAAGCTTGGCCTTTTTGAGCCAAAAACATGTGGCCATGTAACATTAGTGACTCTTTGCACAGAAAGTAGTTTTTGCTTCACACATACTATCTGTTTTGACAAAAGTCTGTTCCATGAAGTGATTTATGTTTTGTGTTTAACACCAGGCAGTAGCACCTGCTTACCTCATTATCTGATTGGCCGTAATGAAAGTGACTGATGGACGATTGTCCATTCAATGGCCAGATATGCTTTTCAAAGGATTTTTCCATACTTCAACACTATCTATGGGCTCTTTCACAGATGGATAAGTGAAATATTAAATACATCTGGTGTATCAGGGCTTCAAAACAACAAACAAACCAAATAAAGTTTGACATCAGTCTTCTATTTAAAGTTGTTACACTAAACATTAAACCTAGCTAAAATATACTGAATTTATGCTTTATAAGATTTCCAAAATATTGTATAGCATACCCAATTTGCCCAAAGTACTGCTTTGAATAAAATATAAACTTACAGAGCTGTCAGTGCTGTATTGCCAAGATCGTATTAATATTGGGAGGTAGCTTATAACTGATTTTAGTATCATACTATAACCAATTCAGGTTTAACCTGCATTGACAACAACAACATTGATGTAACTGTGTCATCGTTAATTTTGAATGTATTTGTTGATGCATAACGCTGCTTTAGATCAGAAGAGTATAAGGATGCTTTTTGGTCCCTTAGAAGTAAAAGTTTTCTAAATGCCATTTTCCACTCTTTAAACCCAGCCAACCACCTTAGCACCTTCAGATGGGTTGAATCATGAGTGACAGAGAGACAGAGCGTGGCAAGTGGCTCTCTTTCGTGACAGCCAAAGATGAATCATTTAAAGTGCTCGTGTGCGGCCTGGCAGAGCACTGTTTTCTGGCCTATTAGCTACACAAGCAGCATTAGGCAGATGAGGCAGACTCTCCCCATATCTCAGCACACGCCTGAGGCTACGGGCAGAGGGAGAGACTTCAAAGTGTCTGGATAAGGAGATAGACACCTCACGCTGAACTTTAGGAACCTTGACAGATTTTAATAGAGCAGAGGGACTGGGGGCTGATGGACAATAAGCCTTTAGCTTACTGATCGTGATTAAGATAGTTAAATTTACATTGGGCAAAAACTGTCTTGTCTAGATGGGCAAATAATAAATATGCATTACCTGTTATCTATGTAGTTCACACTTTCTGCCAAGGTATGAGCTGTATGAGTTTTGTGGGGTTTAATCAAGTTCTTTTTTATCAGTCCTTTAACATAATCAAAATCCAGTTGTAGAACAAAAGTTTGGTTTAATTTTCACTCCCTATCCCTCCCAGTGGGAATGGGAGGGAAGGGAACAATTCCTGGAACCATGTCCACATTCAGATCACCGCCAAAATTTTATCACCATCGACTATCTCTATCACTAAGATTTTGAGTAATTAGTCAAAAAGTGGAAACCTTCCCTATCTTTAAATGTTGGAAAATTCTATGAAAAAGAATCCTAGATCAGTCTCCAATATTCAGACCAAAATCTTACAACTTTTCCCTTTCATCAAGACCAGCATTTCCTCAAATTAGATCAAAATTACTCTTATTCCCCTTTTCTTGTTATCATTTTACAAATAAAGTTCAGGGTTTAAGGTTAGAGGTTTCTTCATTAGTACCAGACAGTAAGTTGGCATTACAGATTGGGGAACTCAGCGATCCCGATATAAACTAGAAAAGCACTCTGAGAGCACAGACCCCCGCCAAGCAGCTCACTCCCACCCATAAACTGTGATTTCCACCCAACATTAGTCCTTTATTTATTTGATACACATATTGCGGAATGAAAAATATTAATCTGCAAGAAGTGTGATTGTTGTTGATATAAATATATCTTCATAGAGTGACAAAGTTAGTAGTGGGTCTTGTAACTTGTTGACTGAAGGAATTTTGCTGCTGCTTGAACAGATGTTGGTGTTGTGTGTGCTGCGGCGCTTCCGGTGGGCGATGTTGGCAACCCGTCAGTTTGAGCAAAACCACGGTGCTTCAGTGAACAGCACATTAGCTCTATGTGGAGTTATGTGGTTAGGTTTTTACCCACACACACACAGACATCTGCTATGACCAACTATTTTCGTATTGACATTATCAGCAGTCTTGTTTCGAGTGTAACAGGCAACTCTGGAGGGACTGTGAGTGAGCAGAGCTGCTGTGCATGTTTCTATAATGTTAATGGACTCACAGTAATGTAAAAAGAAATTGAAAGCTGGGAAATGTAGTGACAAAGGCTTGAAAAACTAGACATCAGTATGCAAATGAGCCACAACTCCCATAATGCCGTAAATGAATGGGATTTACCGTTATAAACTTGAATGTTTTTTTCTGATGTCAATCTGGATCGGATAAGCACCAAAATTTATTGGCTTCTTCCTTGGACCAAACCACACCTCTGGTAAAATTTTCTTTTAAATCCATGCAGTAGTTTTTGCGTAATCTTGTGAACAGACAAACAGAGAGACCCCGGTGAACATTACTCCCTTGGTAAATTTAGAAAAATATAAGACATATAAATAGTGGAAAACTGGACAAAATCACTGAAATCAATATTTGCCTTGACCAAATTTTGCCTTCAAAACATCATCAATTCTTCAAGGTTCACTTCACAAGGTTCATCTAGTCCCCCCCACTTTTGCCTGCCCTCCCTGGGAGCCCCCTACCCACCACCCACATCATCACTTAAAGGGGAAATTTATTCTTTTCTAAGTACAAGTTTGATAAGTAAAAACAGAAAAAGTATTTTTTCCCATCTGATATCCACACATGAATCATAGTTTATATTTAAACCACCATCCTGTCCTAAGAAGATAACATGAACAAAGCACATGTGGAAGGAAAATGTCTCACTATCACTCGTTGGTTTCAATATTAATAGATGTTTTTTTCTTTACTCATACTTTTAATGGTATCCTTTTTTAAAAAAGTTATTTTCAATAATAGAATGCTGAACATCAGGTATCTTTCTTTTATTAGGATTAGTTAGTAGTACTAGCTAGAAAGTACAAGACAAATTCAGAGTATGTAAACATTGTTATTTTTAATCAATGATATATTTTGCCTTATGTTTTGGTTCATATATGGCAATGACGTTTTGCCTTAAATACTGAGTTGTGCCCCCCTTGGTGGGTAGCCACACTCTCCTTGCAGGTCATGTCCCATTATTTGAGAAACACTGCTTTAGACCAATAGACTACTTTGAATGAAATACTAAATGTTTCAGGCAATGTTGCAGGCATGTTAGGGAAGTATGTCAATGACTTATGTCAATTAAATCTTCTTTGTGATGCAATTTCGGTTAAGTTAAGGACTCCAAGTGATACAGCTGATGTGATTAATCAATCAGTATTTAATTTGAATTTGTCTTGTGGATTTGCGGGTGAAAAAAAGAGGCTACACCCCTTAATGCAGATGTTGAGCGGTGTGCAGGATGGCATGGCAAAGGAGGGGGAGGGGTGACGAGGTGAGTCTGTTTATGTGAGTGTATGTGTGGATGTGTGTGTGTGTGTGTGTGTGTGTGTGTATGTGCCTGGGTAGTTGTTGCTGGGGGGTTGGTCGCCTGTGGGACCTGCCTCTCAGTGTAATTGAAAAATGTGACCTGGAAAATGTTTGCCCAGCGGAGCATGAAAGTTACCTCCACGGCGACGGGCATGCTCTGAGACGGCTCACCTGGCTGCTGACAGGGGAGCCCCTTGTGTTGGGTGGGGGCTCACGTTAAGAGCTACTTTATCCCTCCGACGCATGCAGAAAAATGTATTATTTAGTAGTACTAAGGAGGCTCAGATTGAGAAAATAAATGCAGAAAATTCATCTGGAATCCTCACTGACAAGCCGCGAGAGGACTGACCTCGACAAGGACACCTGGTCTGCTCTGCTGAGAGTGAGAGTGTACGTTTACTGAAAGTGCACACATTTTTGAAGCAAAATAAAAACTTCAAGGCTCAGTCAAGCATTTGCATTAGAAAACATGACCTCTCATCCTCACATTGACAAGGACAGTGTGATATATCTCTACAAGAAAAGCAGCAGAGAGCATTTCTGTGTCTCAGCATATCTGACAGTTATTAAGGTGGTGATAAAATGCAATCAAAAACCAACCTCCATCCTGCAATCTCAGGGTCCTCCAAGTCATTTTCATTAACCCACAACCATTATTTCAAATATTCCATGCATCTCTGTACCAAGACAGGTATGAAGATGCATGAGCTTGGCCAGTTTGCTTCAGTAATGTAGACCGACTAAATGAAAATAAAGAAGTGTGGAGTCAGCATGGGATGAAGGCATGATGTATATTTTAAGAACCTTAGATCAGCTAAGCATGGTTTAATGTGAGAGAGTAAAAAGGCCAGCTTTGCTGAAATTTATTTGAGAGAATGGATAAGAAGAAACAAAGTAGCAGTGGGGCTAAAATAAGGGTATCATCAGCATGACATCCATGTCTTTTTTAAGTAAACAGTCTTCAAAATCAAAGAATGGGCAATAGCAAAAAAAGACAAAAAAATGCACAGTTTGTGCATCATGTTACTCACCATGATGCAAATCAGAGGGAATACTATCAGTTGAGAGTAACCAGATAAAAATATAACTAAGGTAAAACCTAGATCGTAATGGAGAGTTGTTCCAATAAAATTGGGTGTTCTGTGGTCACCAGGATTTGTTTGATTTAATTTAAACATAGCAAAGTTTTGGCTCAAACAACTGCAACAAGATCACTGACAAAATCTGGTCTTGGCTTGCATCCAGTTGACCCCTGGAGCAGTTTGTTATGGAATTGACATTAACGTGGTGACGAGTTAACTCATCACACTGCTGTAAAAGTATAAGCAATAGTGATAACTCCTTGTCAGATACCAGGCAGCACGACTAATACTTCTTAAGATTGATGTTTTGGATGCCACAGAGTCATTTTTGTGCACAGACACAACTTGCCATGAAATTAGCAACAGGCTGTTCATCGTCTCTTCGGCAGATCATCCCAGAACTTAACGACACTGACAGATTCAAAGTGCCTTTAATTTCCCTGAATTCAGTCCAGATCATTCCAGCAGTAAAATGTGTCCTTGCAAAACTGCCCTCTGCCTCTTCCACAGCACTGATGGTGTCTTTAAAGATAACTCTGCAGTTGTGATGCTGTAATCATTTCCCATGCTAGTGTATCCTATGTTCCCTTGCCAAACAGTGTAATCCCTCTTGTTCGTATATAGTTTGTTTATACTGAAATCGCAAGGTGTGAAGCACATCGATTTATTTATTCATATATATAGTCTTACATATCATTGCTATCACCATTATTTTGATATCATTTGTGGGTAGTTTAACCTGCTGGCTTCATTCCCATGTTACACAGCTCGACTCAAACTCCTAGGAGTGCTGGCTAGAAAGTAATGGTGTAAGAGCAGTTCTGGCCCTTTGGTCTGGATATGGGTCACTTCAACATACTGTGGTATGAACATGAAATGATTAAATGGAAATATGCAGGTTTTTGGTGATTTTTTTCAACTTAAACAAAACAAAGTGACCGAGCTGTAGGTGTGAAAACCATCCAAATCCAAATGAACACTATACCTACAGAGCAGTGAATGCCATAGAAAACTGTGAGCATATGATTTGATGCTGATTTGATATTTTAAGGGTAATTTATAAGCTCAGACCACTGACTCTCTCTACATCAGACAGAAGCCAAGACCCTTATTGTGAATTCCACGCAGTAAAGCCACACTTACAGATATCCAAGGATCCAGTCAGTCTTTCGAAATAAAACACCCTTTGTCTCAGAGGAGTGATGACATCTTTTTTTCTATGGCCTGGTACTAAAATATGATCTGAGGACATCTAGGACCACTGTAAACTTACTTCAGATACTTATGGGAGCTTGTGGTGATTTGTGATTTGCTTCTCAAACAACACGAGAACACAAAGTAAAAGAGACAACTGCATCACATGGACAGTAAATGAACTTCTACACTCCATGCCAAAATGCTTTGCTCCAGGCATGGTACGATAGGGTCGCAAGTGTCATGGGCTGCAGAAGGACTAAAAGCATGGATAGATCAAAATTCTGACATGCAGGAGTTGGGCCCGAATTGGTTGTTTTTATGGACATTGGCTAGTTTGGTTTCTAAGTTGTTCTTAGCTACCCTTGAGCAAGGCACCCCAACTGCACATATGATCTCCTTCAGCAGCCATCACTCTGACATACAGTATCTCCATTAGGGTCCACAGGATCTGTTTGACAACAAAGTGGAGGAAGTTGAACTTCTTCTCAAGAGACAATGAAATTGTACTTTCTTTTGCTTTCTTTCTTTCTTTCTTTTTTTTAAATGTATATAAATATAAAGCTTTTTAATGTATTTTTGGGCATTTTGTGCCTTCACTGATAGGTGAGAATGACATAGGCTTGCTAAGGGATGGGAGAGAGTAGGGAAGACACTCTGCAAACTGGCTACAGGCTGGATTTGAACCCAGGCCAGCAGAAGTATATACTCTATATGGGATGTTCCTGGTTGCTAACCACTCTGCCATACCAGTACCCCAAAGATAAAGTTTTTGTTTGATTTCATTAAAAAAAAGAAATCCATTCCTTTAAATGTTGAAACGTAAGCTGAACATAGGCTTGAAACAGATTTAAACTTACTTCAAATACTTTTTTTTAATATAATGAATACAGCATTTAGCCATTGTTTCTGGCTGTTTTTGTCTGTCTGTCTGCTAGCAAGATCACTTGAAAGGTTATAAACAAAATTGTAGGAACTTACCAAAGTTTGGTATGATAACATCGCAAGAACAGGCAAATAGTAACAGAAATGCCCTGGTGGAGGTTTGTGCTGTCAAAGAATTTCAAGATAAATATGTTTTTTTTTTCTGTGAAAGCATTAAGCAGTTCTTTTCAAGGATTTTAACCTATGCATACTTATTTCTTGCAGACTGAAAAAAGATCAAATAGACTCAGAAGGCCGTCAAGCTTATGTTACTGTATGTGCACATCTGCACACAGTCAGCCAGACCTTTGCCAGCATTAGAAAAACTGGCAAAAACACAGTTTGCCAAAGGACATAATGTTTTTTTCATCCTGTAAAGCAATCCATTGAAAAATATTTTAACAATGAAGAGGAAAGTGTCACATTTGAAATCCTTTCAGATTTTCTGTTCTGGAAGGCATTGGATGACCCCCTCTCAATGTCCGGTGGTTCCAGCCTCCTATTTTGGGATCTGAGATGTTTTTTCTACTGATTTAATTGTATCTTTGAAACCTTTTGTTATTTAGGGTGATAAACACTATATAACATGGAATATTTGGTTCTCAAAGCTGAAACTCTGGTTTACTTTTCAGAAATGAGAGGAGGAAAAAAGTTTTTTTTTTACCTCGAGTAAACCCTTGAGACCTGATTTAGTCTTGTAAAATACACTCCTCAAATTGTCATTTCTTTTCTTTAAGCCTAACCACCAAACTCAACAGCATTTGTAACTTTATACAGGATGCCTAGACAGAGGCTAACTAAGCTTATTGGCCTCCAACAGCATTATAGTAAATGCTTCAGGGCCAACGAAAAGAACAAGCTAATTATGGATAGATGGTGTGTGAGAGCGACTCACACTTCCATTCTTAATGAGGAAATTTGCATCTTCCATTAAATTGATGTATGTATGCATAAATCACATTATAGAATATTTCATATGAACTGTGGGAGTGAATTTATCGAAGTTCTACCTCCCACACGAGCTCAGGAAGATCAATTGCTCTTCCCTTTCAGGCATTTCCTTTTTTTGGAGCATAAAGATCCTACAAAAATAATTCAAGTTGTGCATCAGTTGTAATTCAAAGGCTAAACTGGTGTGTAAAATAGATCTGACTTATTAAAAAACAAAGTTCAGAGCCTATTTCACCTACAACCCCACCATCATCATCAACTCTGTAACCCCACTGTGAGATAAAGGAAAGCTATATCAGGTAATGTATAAATGAAAGTACAAACAAGCCAGTAAACAGTGTGAATCTAATTAAAAGATAATGTCAGCCATTTTGTCACAATTGTTTTCACCACCACGGGCCTATCTCGTAGCCTGAGGACTATCTATGGAGGGTTATTCCTCTTCACTCACAGGCTGTATCTTTAGTTTCTCTTCTATCGGGTCTTCCTCACCTCGGCTTGTATCTTCCTGACTTGGTGGTATTTGTGCTGGATGTCATGCCTCACTGTAATGACCCAGAATTTTTCTCCTTCCCTTGAGGATCAACATTATGTGTAGTTTCTAAGGGTTGAGGAGTTTCAACCGAGAAAAAATGGGACCTAAGAGCAGAGAACAGAAATTATGTGGATAAATTATTGATTTGACCCCTTGAGCCTGTTGATTCAATCCTGCACATCAATCACTGACTGTATGTTGAAATGGACAGGGCTTTCTGTTGCCCCTCAGTTGTTTTGAATTGAAGCCAGATCATTTCTATGATGGATGATTACAAGCTGGTTGGTAAAATAATCTGGGGCCAAGACATGGGGCAGGACAGTCAAATCACAGAACTGACCCTATGCACCTTTTTCTTCAACTGATCTTTCTTTGTTTCAGTGAGACGTCAAAAATTCCCAAGGTGAGCAAGGGCTATGACAATGAGTATTTAGTGATCGTGCCTTAGGACCAATCACCACATCTTTAAGGAAAAATTAGTACTTATGTTTTGTTTTTTAATGAAAGAGGAACTGTTTAGATACCATTAAGTGGAAAACATACAATTTCACAGAAATACAGAATTTTTACATGATGTTTTGACAGATTAACATTCCAAACTCAATTAAAATGGTTTTTGATTCACTTTTGGGTCCCAACCAACCATCTGAGGGCCATGTATGTTAATTTGGGGCAGATATTCAAGGTCATGTACTGTCAAAGGCGTAAGTTTGATTTTGACGTTGGTGGGGACATAAAAGTACACCAAGATGGCACCCCTGAAAGTTGATGTGTTTTGCATTAGTGACTGTTTTTTAATGTCATGTAGAGCTGATCAAACAAACAAGCTAACTATCATATTCAGAAAAAACTACTCTAAATCTCTCCTGTCTGTTCCTTGACAGAAATATATTGATGCATGACACATGAACAGTTGATAAATATAGAACCAAAACCAAAAAGGACTACAGAAAAGTGTAATCTCTAACAATATCATGTTATTAATTCAAGGTTTTATTGTATTTTTTTCCCTACAAACTTTTATTGTTGGTCTGAAACGGTTGCTGCCTTTCAATACACAACTAATACATGGATTATAAATTAAAAAAAAACCTTTAAGTGTCTCTGGCATTAAATATAAGCATTTTTAGTTATAAAGTTATATACTATGATTGTGTTTTATGTTAGGGACCATGCGGTAGTGGCATAATATTGATAGGGACGTGTCCCTAGCATCCCTACCCAATTCTACGCCCCTCTGTACTGTATATTATTACTATTGTCAGTTTTTTTTATTATGCATTCACTCCCCATTCCCACATCATTCTGATTATTCAGTTCAGAGCACTTCAAGGAGCTTCATTCAACAACAGATTGGTCACTTGGGATTATATATTTTCTCTTGTTAACATCAAATGACGAAATGAAAGCCTCTCAAAAAGATAAACACTTTAAATAAACTACCTGGATAAATATTGTGACATAATTCAGGTTTTAAAGTTTTTTTAAACATTATTTCTAACTTGTTATTTTTGGGCTACCGATGTTAAATCAGTTTACAATATGGGGATGGATTACTGCAGCCAGTCAGCAGAGGGAGCACTCAGTGCTACAGCTATACTCACCATAAACTGTTGCTCTGTCTACCTTAATATACAACTTGTATCCAAAGGACTTCCACCCTCAATACCTGACACAGTCTTACACTTAATTTTAGGTATTACTAAATTTAGGGATGTATTTGGGAGAAACAACAGAAAATTAGCTGTTAGCGCATTAATGATGACAATTTGAGTTGATAAAAGTAAGTTAAATATATAAAGGGATAAAGAATGCCAAAGTGAAGAAATACAAAGGTGAATTTAAAGAGAAATTCTGTGATAATGTGTGTTTACAGGTGTACGCAGGCCCACCCAAAATAACTGGCTGGACACCTGATAGAGCTGGTAAATTGGCTCTCCTCAGATGAATTAATTAACTGGACACTGAATGACAGTAACCTTGTGACTGATTTTAACTTCCCATGGTCCTCAAAGTAGCTGGCCCGGTGATCCTTTACAAACTCCCTCTCCCCAGCCCTCAACTCTATCCTCTGTCCTGTCACTCGCATAATGTTACAAAAAGTTAAAAATTAAAATATATGCAAAAAAGACATTAACAATATCAACATGTTAGATGAATGAGGTTAGTCACCCACTGGGCTGCTTTGGAGTTTTTGTAAAATATACATGTCTTAACCGTTGGGCCCAAGAAACTATTACCATTGGAAGTATGTTTTATTCTTTGCAAGAAATAAGTTTGCATTAAAGCCATATACAGTATATACAGACCTGATCAAAATCTTGAGACCAGTTGAAAAATTGCTAGAATATGCATTTTGCACATTTGGACCTTAATGAGGTTTTAAATAGAGCTACAATATGCAAAAGCAAGAAGGGGGAGTGTGACAAAAAGCACTTTGAAAAAGTAATTTATTGAAAACAAGTAAACTGAAATAGGCTGTTTATCAGCTGATCAAAAGTTTAAGACCACAGGCTATTAAATCCAAAATCTGCTCAAAATTTTCATTTTCTGTCAGGCATTCACACGGTCATGCCCTCCTGATGGCTAAAGCTAAGAAGCTTTCTCTTCTTGAATGTGGTCGGATCGTCCAGCTGCATAAGCAAGGCCTCTCGCAGCGTGCCATTGCTGCTGAGGTTGGACACAGTAAGACAGTCATTCTAAATTTTTTGAAAGATCCTGAGCATTATGGAACAAGAAAGTCAAGTGGTAGACCCAAAAAAATTACACCTGCGCTGAGCCGGAGGATCCGATTGGCTGTACGTCAAGACACAGGGTGGTCCTCGACTCAAATTAAGGCCCTTACTGGTGCCTGTTGCAGCGCAATATCCATCAGACGGCATCTGCGGGAAAAGGGGTTTCAAAAACAAAAAAACAGTTCAAAGACCTCGTCTCCTTCAACGCCACAAAACTGCCCGTTTAGACTTTGCCAGGGAGCATCAAACATGTGACACTGAAAGGTGGAAAAAAGTTTTAATCTGATGAGAAAAAATGTAACCTCAATGGTCCAGATGGCTTCAACGTTACTGGCATGACAAGAAGATCCCACCCACGTTTTCTACCCGGCACAGTGGAGGGGGGTCCATCATGATCTGGGTGCTTTTTCATTCAGTGGAACACTGGAGCTTCAGGTGGTGCAGGGTCGCTGGTTATGTGCAGATGTTGCAGCAGGCATCCCTCATGACTGAGGGCCCTCGTCTGTGTGGTAACAGCTGGGTTTTTCAACAGGACAACGCTGCAGTTCACAATGCTCGCTTGACCAAGGACTTCTTCAGGGAGAATAACATCACTCTTTTGGACCATCCCGCATGTTCCCCTGATTTAAATCCCAGAGAGAACATTTGGAGATGGATGGCAAGGGAAGTTTATAAAAATGGCCATCAGTTCCAGACAGTTGATGCCCTTCATGAAGCCATCTTCACCACTTGGAGCAATGTTTCCAAAAGCTTCCTGGAAACACTCGCATCAAACATGCCCAAACCAATTTTTGAAGTGATTAACAAGAACGGTGGAGCTACTCATTACTGAGTCCTACTGAGAAACATTTTTGTTCTGGTTTGGAGAGTTTTTTGTCACACTCCCCCTTCTTGCTTTTGCATATTGTAGCTCTATTTAAAACCTCATTAAGGTCCAAATGTGCAAATGCATATTCTAGCAATTTTTCAACTGGTCTTAAGATTTTGATCAGGTCTGTACCTCCTATTAAATTAGCCACTCAGAAATGAATGCATCATGGCTGTTTGCAATCCTTGTATTCATTCAGTGCTACAGTTTTACACATCAGCCAGAATTAGCGCTGGGCAGATGCAAGCTGCAGTCGACACATAACCGGTAGGATTGGTGTAGAGGCAGAGGCGATATGAAGGAGAGATTTCAACAGAAACAACAATAACAGAAACTTTAAAAGATGTACTTAAGAAAGTACACTACCCCCAACTTATAAAAAGTGTGTAATTAGGACTGCATGGACACTAACATAGCTCTTCATCATGCTGATGACAGATAAATTGTCTTTTTGGAGACTAGGGTGTTTTTTGTTTTAACCAGTGACGGTGTAAATTTGTTGTACCAGTGGCCATCCGTGCTATTAACTAATGAAAGGAACTGCAACATTACCTAACCTAACTAATTTATTTATTACTTGTACTGTTTCTTTCATCTTGTTTTTATGAATGACACATCTTTTGGCTTGGTTTGATATATTTTTACCTTTTGACATTTTAACTTATCTTGCTTATTATCCCAGGGCCGTCCTCTTTGTTCTTTTAGCCTAAGCACTGCCGTTACTTTGTCTTGGTTTGTGTTGTTTTGTGTCTACAATACGAGAGAACTCATTCACTGTAAACTGAATTTACCCAAGGGTACAATAAATACTCTGAATCTGAATTTGTTGACTTTGTCTGTGGGTCTGCTTGTGTTAGCCTAGCCTCTATGACTGTTTATCAAAAAATATGAACTACTGTTTAGAATATTTCTTAAAGCAAAGAAAAAAAAGCTTCCCAATGAAGCATCAGAGAGTACAGCCGCTGTTTGAGCTGGTGTTTTAACTATAACGCACGGTATATCAGGACAGCAGGCTTGGAGTCACCTGTGAACGCAGTCAAGACAACATCACCAAGACAGCTAAGGTGAAGAAAAGTACCATAGACACAGAGTACATCTAGAGCTTAAAATGCAGTCTGACCACTGGCTATCAGTTACTAACACATACAGTTATCTATTAATTACATTGATTATTTGATCTGTTTTACTCTCAGAATCAACATAATTGTCACCATGCTTGAAGTTTACATTTCACATAACGGGGAGTTATGCCTAAGATCTTTGTGTGCCCTCTAGGGGTATACTCCAGTTACACACTTAAAATACAGACAAGCTCCCAAAAAAAACAAAAAACAAACCATTCATAACACCAGTGGAGGCAAACACTAGAGTAAGGACAAACTCAAAGTACATCTCCTGCTTTATGATACATGGTATAATTCATCGATTCTGGAATTTCACACCTTTGCTAAATAAAGTCAGGACAACGATGGAGACGAAAAACTGGGGAGAGAGAGAGTGGGGAGTATCTTATGGAAACAAGGCCACAAGCAGAAATTGGAAACTATCCATACATTGATGTTGCTTAATCCAAATTCTGATTTTACCATCAGAATACCAAGAGTAAAAAAGAGTCATCAGACCAGACAGTTTTGTTCCAGTGCTTTATTCTTCTTTGGTGAGACTGTGACTTACAGCATCAGTTTCTTGTTCTAAGCTGACCGGGTGTGGTCCTCTGCTGCTGTTGCATATCTGCTTCAAGCGTTGACATATTTTATATCCCACATTCAGAGTAGGGCTGTCATGATATTAGATTTCACCTCACGGCTATGATGGACAAATGAATATCTCAATAATGATATAATTGTGATATTTACGGAAGATTGATTTTTAGTTTTGCTTTGGCAAAGTACTCCTAAAATGATGCACAGGAAAATGAAGAAACTCTCTACAACAATCGCTCTATGAAAATGTGCTGGAAAACAATAATAATGACTATATGATAATGACAAATGCAACCAAATGAAAATGTGGAATAATAAGACTGAAATGTTAAAATAAAAAATGTTTTTCATTTATTCAGTTATTCATTATTTTGCTTTTTCACTCTACAGCAATACCAAGACTGTGTATTTAAAAATGCCTTATCCAAGTCCACAGTCCCTTCTTACCCCCCAAAATCAATCCCATGATTTCACAAACAACTTCTGCCTATGTTAAAAATATGAAGGAAATGTCTATCAGTCTCTGATCTCTGTTGTAAACTATTGTATCTGTGACCTATCTGGTAGTTTGTTCATTTCCTGAGTTTTGTAAAGTAGATTTTTGGAAAGAAAAGCAATTTCCTGTATTGTTTGTTGAAATGCTTTCAAAATTAAAGCGTTTGCCCAAAGTTTTAGAAGAGAACTTTGAGGGAATAGTCTGTGTTATCTTTGGAGCTAAAGTTTAGAGGCAAGTTTATTGACATGTAGTGTTTTAGCAGCTTCTTTAGATTGTGTCTCTTTAACAACCAAGATAGCTGTTTAAACTCACATCTAAGTTGTAGAGATACATAATGTCTGCAGCCATGGATCAGGCAGATCTTCAACAATATATTCCAGCACTTAGTCTGTGTTAAAGCATAAAGGTGGACAACAATGCTGTGGAGTGAACATACTACATAGTGAAGTCATGCATTGATTGCTGTCATGTGATGGGCTGATTATCTATTGGATCTGGTGTATGTAATTTATCCCTTTTGTTAATAGTCAAGTATTTTCTGAACAGTGTACCTGAAAGTTTGTAGCTTAAGCACTTTTGCTTTGAGATTAAATAACTATTGTGTGTTTGGATACCCAGGTTGCCATTCCTGATCTGTGGTATCAAGGACACCACAAGAGCTTAATTAGAAAAAAAAAAGGGCTTCAAGTCTTTTATTTACTTATACATCTGTATTATATATTTTTTAATTAAATTTTACATTTTCCATCTGCTGTCTGTGTACATAAAGCACTTAAGTTTCTCTTTGTATTAATGGTAAACCACAAATAAACTTGCTCTGTCTTGCCAAGCCTGAGTGTAAATGATTTTCATTCATGTTTCGTCATAAGGCTCCTTCATGTAAAACACAGTAACAGAAATACAGTACATTAGAATTCTGCGTCTGGAGTTCCCACTGTTTTTGCACCCTGCTGAATCGGCCCCCAGACTCTCATTCTCTTTGAGGATGGCTAGACTGTACGCAAACATGTCTTTCCTGCGGAGGATGATATTTCTGACAGGAGGATTGACCGGCTCTATCTCTACAGCAGCAACTGCACATTCACAACCACAAACTGGCCACTGGAGGGGAACTTGAAAGGACGGGAGGGGGCGAAGCTCAGACGTACCTCTGAAGATGGTTCAGCATCGACCGCTGACAGCCCACTTCAAAGAGCCGGTTATGAACATGACAAGCAGCCGGCGCTACAGCCTTTGAATCCACTGCACATTTTTATCAAGACTTTATGGTCTATTTAGATGTGCTTTTTTTTTTAGTTTTGCAGCAGCAGGAATTTGATTTGACTGTACATCTTCTGGCTGACACGGAAACTCTCCCAGGTCTCTTCTTGAAGTTGATATATATGTGTTGGACTTGCATTTTCATGAGTGCCTGATGTTATTCCACATGGCAGCCGTTGATATTAGCCCCTTTGATTCCTGAGGAGTTCTGAAGAAATGCTGCACGGAAAAAAGCCCCCCAAGGCACGAGTTGTTTATTTGCCCAGAAATATATTAATCCAATCAATTTGCCTTCTCTCACACCTTGCGGAGAATTGTAATGGAGCAGATGGGTGCAGAGTAATCTCTGAAAAAAATCAAACACCCCAAGACAAAATCCTGGCAAGTTTTATGTACAGGCAGCATTTGGTATTTATTCATTCAGGATACCTGCAGCTTCTCCTTGTGATGCTTATTTGTTTTTCCAAACTATTTAAGAGAAAATGGATCAAAAGCAAAGCAAAAGTGTGTATATTTTCTACATTAAAGGATTATAAATATAGATTCTTTAGTACTTGCACATACAGTATATACCAGCCAAATCTTATATTGGATAAATAATTGGATAAAAACTAAATAAATGGGTGAGAGGGGGGCAGTCAAGGGAATAAAGGGACTTGCCTTAGTCATGTACTTTTATGAATGGTAAATCTGTGCTTTTATTGTTTACTGGGGCTGGTACATAACTGATACCTCATGTATTTATTTTGCAGCTCTGTCCTAAAACATTACTGCTATCCATGTCACACAAAGTGTCACACAGTGACTCCTTTTGGTAAGCACAAAGTGCAACTTAATATATAACTAGAAAAGCACTCAGAGAGCGCAGACCGCCGCCAGCACCACGGTCCTCTCCCATATTGTGATTTTTACCATAAATATTAGTCCTACCTTTATTTCATCTAAATATTTAGATTCCTTGACCATGAAAACACACCATTAGCAATTGGTTTCATAATGATATCTATTTTAATTCAGTAGTTATTCACGTAAATCGCATTTTTCATCATGGCGGATCCAGACGGTGATCCGGATCAACACCAAAATTGAATTAGTTCTTCCTTTTCCCATGCTAAACATTTCCTAAAAATTTCATCAAAATCCATCCGTAACTTTTTGAGTTATTTTGTTCACAGACGGACTGACAAACAGACTCTCCCGAGAACATAACCTCCTTGGCGGAGGTAACCAGTGAATCATGTAAAGTGCCAAGTTGAAGGACAGAAGGTTTGACATTTCACAGGAGCTTTAGACAAGCAAAAACTGAGATTATACTCAACTACAAGAGAAATACTGGAAAACATACATTATTGGCAGATAAATATTTTACGTTTATCAATTTAATTGATATGTTCATAACTACGGTGGCATGTTGGCGCAGCAGGTAAGTGCGTGTGCCTCACAGGAAGAAGCTTGCTGATTTGACTTCCCAGTGTGGAGTTTTCATGCTTTCCCCTTGCCTGCCTGGTTTTATCCAGGCACTCTGGTTTCCTACCAAAGACCAAAACATTTTCTTGTTAATTGGTGACCAAACTGTCCATAGCCATGAGTGTGAACCTGAATGGCTGTCTGGTTCTCAGTGGGGCTGTGATCAGCTGGTGACAAATCCAGGGTGTATCCCCCCTCTCTCCCAGTGTCAGGCTCCATCCCCACACAACCCTGAAAGGGACAAGTAGTATAGATGATGGATGGATGGATGTCAAGAACAATACAATAAGAAGAGAAGGAAAAAAGCAGGAAAAAAAAGCCCAGAAACCCTGAGTGGACATTCGTGCTTAGATTACTTTTCCAAGAAGTCAGAAATAAGTAAGACAATAGAGACTTTATGAGGTCTGAGCTAAGACAAGGTCACTGGTGTCCCTTCGAATCAACGCCCCTGCTGGCTTGCCACCCCCCACTACATTTTAGCATTAAATTATTTCATTTTTGTCTATGAGCTTTCACATCCTGTTGTATTAAATATTATCAAAACATAAGAGTTTTCTAGTAATTAGCAATGCTGTTAATTAAGGGCAGCTACAGCACAAACTTGGGTGCAGTCTAACAGATTTGTTAACCACTGAATGTCTTGATCCACCTGCACGCAACGGTGCCAATCAAAAAATCACAAGGAAATGCATCATAATCTTTGCTGAAGAGCTCAACTTGAGGCAACATTACACAAAAACCTTAACTTTTAGAGTGGAAATTGTTAGAAAAAGTATCTGTGATCCAGATAAAATTATAACAAATAAAAAACTTGCTACAAGAAAACATATTTACAATGTATAGACGCATGTCTGCTTAGAGTTCCCAAAAAACAGTTTTCTTTTTCTTTGTCTTTTTCTTTGTTCCGATATTCTATTAACGAACATAAAAACAAACGAAAAAAGCAAGAAAAAACGTGTAACCTTTCCAATCATGTTTCCACTTCATAAGCATTGCCCTTCTCTCTAACTAAAGTCACTCTCAAGATCACTGCGGCTGTATCCAATTCTTTCACTCCATAAAATATCAGCCCCCCAGACACGGTCACACGGGCTTGTTTGTATGAGAGCTGGGTGATATGTTTGAGTGTGAGGCCATGTGGGAGAGTGTGTTAGAGTGTGTGTGTGTGAGATCGAGCATGTGTTGTTGTGTGTGTTGCAGTGTCATCCCGCCCTGGAAAATGACTTATTAAAATGAAATTACGCCGTGCCCTGACCCATGGCAAACGGCATGAGCTGCAATTTGTCTAGCAGTTGAGCTGTGAATAAAATCTGATTGGCAATAATTTGGCTTTGCTGTTGATATAGCGCCCCATCCTCCACATCTTTTCTTCTATCTGCCATCCCCTCACGCTCCCCGCTTCAGCCAACCCCCTCAGTCCCCGGCCTTATCGGGGATGTGTTGATCTAAGGGTGAAATATTACTGATTTAGCGATGTGGGGTCAGCGAGCAGAGCACCGTGATGATGGTAAGTGGGCGGCTGCGAGGTTGGGGAAGGGTTTTATGAAGCAAGGAGAGCTGATGGTGATGTTAAATGCCAAAAACGACTACCAATCTCCAGTAAAAGGGTGACAGTCTGTATGTGTGTGTGAGTGTGTGTGCAAGGAGGGTGGGCTTCCTCGTAAGACTGGAGCTGCATATGCTGACCCAGTGGGCTATTTCACCTGTCCCTGTCAATTATTAATGTATTATTGGGATTATAATGTATGTGTGTATTCATGTATTCTATGAAGCCAAATGAAAAACATGGTTTAATGTAAATTTTTGCATAAAAGTTGCAATTTAAAACTGAAAAGACAAAGAGGTATGTATTCACACACTATGATGGGTCAAAGGCTCTTAAGTTTTAGGACTTTGTTTAGTACGGGCAGGCATTAGAGGGGGTTAGTGATGTAATGGGAGTCCTTGTGCATAATCCTCAAAAACACAGAGTGCTTATCTTGGTACTGTCTAATGTTTTGGTTGCTTATTATGTGTGTATAAACTTTGCAGATCTGATGGACCAAGCTGATTCATTGTCTCTAATCAGACAGAACCATCATGCCAAGCTCCAATCTACAATGACTGTGAGAGGCCTAAAGTGGGATGGGCCAATCAGAATCACTTGGAGCAGCAAGAGTTGGGAGCTACAAATGACACAACAGTCTGAAGGGACTGTTTCTACATAGATGCTAACAGCTTCAGTTTTATCAGATCTGGGCCACATTTCTGTATCAGATGAAAAAAAACAAATAATTACTATAAACTTCTTTATAGAAAATATTTTCCCCACCTCTGATATGGCTGGACTAATGTTGGCTTTATGAAGTGGCTCATTTTCTGTCCTATACACCAGTTTTGCCCACCATCTTCATGATCTGATTGTCCTGGGATGTGATTGACAGAACAGTCCAATAATCACCTATGTCAGATTTGCTTGTAAAGTATGCTTCCCAAATGCTTCCTTTGAGCTCTTTCCCAGATGGGACCAAGACCATTAAGAGATTTAAAAACCTATAAAAGAATCTTGAAATCTATTCAAAAAGATACAGGAAGCCATTGCAGAGACTTTAAAATCTGGGCTCTCCTTCTGGTCTTCGTCAGCATCAATGCAGCTGAGTTTTGAAGTAGCAGTCGCTGTGAAATGTTCTTTTTAGGAAGACTAGGGAGGACAGCAATGCAGTAATCAACTCTGCAGGTCATAAAAGCATGAATGAGAGTCTCTGCACTGGCTTGAGAGAGAAACTGGCACACTCTAGGGATGTTCTTTAAATGATAACAAGCCTTTTTGGTGACAACATTTTGTATGTGTGATTCAAAACAGGTTAAAATCAGATGTTCCACTAAAATGGCTGAATACAACAACAGTTCACTTAGGTTGCTTACTTGGTTTGGTCATTGTTTGGTTCGGATGGCTTTCACACCCACCACGAACCAAATTCTTGTTTGTTGGAAGCAAACTAAGACCTATCCAAGCAAACCCCTGCTTTCAGCCAGACCAGAGCTTGGTTCTTTGGTCTGCACCAGAGTTTGTCTTTTTTTTATTTATTTGTTTGTTTGTTTTTGACACAGCCCGACAAACTCTGGTTCCATACAAGGTGTGACAGCAGTCTAAAAGAATCCAACTTTTGGCGCAACTTACTGCCCTGTGATCCATTTATGTCAGAACTTTGGTAGTTGAGGCAACCAGGTCTTAGCTGGGCTCGGACTACACTATTTAAGCACTGTGGCCTGTCTCAACAGTAATCGGGTTGTTGAAGTTTTTCTGTAATTGTTTCCTATCAGCCAAGCCGGGGACAATTTTAAGGTCAAACTGTCTTTTGTCATTTTGTTGGAGAGAAACAGCGCAACTCCACCTACAAAAAGTCTGAAGAGCAATTTGAGAGTTTCCTTATAACAATCTCAGATTTGCACCATTAAAGTTCATTGTGTCCTATGGCAGACACAATCTATTTCTTTTTAAATCACCACAATAAAGCAGTCCTAACTTCTGAAGCTGACAGAAGACTTTTGTTCAGAAGAAGCAATTTTAGGAAGTGGGAGCATTCATCAACAATTCCACACTGGGCTAATAGCTGAAATACATCACAGAAGGGGAACAAGACTAGATACTTCAGAAAGTTACAGAGCATATTTAATTTCATTAGTTGGTAAGGTTTTAGAAAATTTAACTAACATGCCATCAGAATCCTGGAAGTGAGATTACAGGTTGATTTTGCAACAAAGTATTGCTGACTAAGAAATGTTTATCTTTTTACATTTGGTCAGCCGGTCTTTCTTAAATACCAAACTTATGATCCAAATTTGAATTGCTTCATGCAGATTTTCATATCTCTGAGTACATAAAATGTTATAATGTATTTATTCAATGGGTCATTGGCCATGGTAATCCCTTTTAACATCAAGTTGAAAACAATTCTAAGCAGCACATTCTACTTCAACTAATTTGTCTGCTTTAATAATTGTTATTCTCTGCATACAATAGAGCACAAGCACACACTGAGAGGGGATGAAAAAGAGCTACATATACGTGATAGAGGGAATGATAGAGGTGGGTAATAGAGGCAGGGTGTTAAAGACCCTGGTTGCAGCGCTAGCCTTGGACAGGTTGATGTAGTTGCAGCAATGAGCAGCTCATAAAAAGTGCTATCCGTAGGCTTTAGGAAGATATTCTATCTCTGTGCTGCTAACGGCACAGCCTAAAATCACCTGCTCCATCAAAGTCAGCCCCCCCCTCGATTACATAAAACACAGTGGGAAAACAGCCGAGGAAACAATAGGGCCCAGAGAGTGAGTGTGCATGCACTGCGCTGTTCGTGGGGAGACATTAGCTTTATTTAGCAGGGAATTGGGGAATAGGCTCAGTGCACGGCAGGTGGTAATGATGTAAAGGATATAAAGGATGAGATAAAGGACTAGAGTTTAAATTGACTGATTTATCCACAGGTTTGAGAATGTACAAGGGTGTTTTCTTTAACCAGGAATTTAGTGTTTGGGATGTGCTGCCTTTCTTACATTTGCAAACCTACAACTGATGTTGAATCTAAAGCATTTACAAGAGGGATCACAAAGTCTTTCTCTTATATTCTACTGTCAAAAGACCTTTATTCAAGCACACACCATCAACGGAGATGCACTGTCCTCTATTTTATTTCCTCTTAACTGGATATTATATAAGAAACAGATTCCTGTCTTTGTCTAACAATTGTTTTAGCATTTTATTTACATTAAAGAGTAGTGAAAACAACACAGTAACTTAAATTATGTTTCCAAAAAATACACTATGAAACAAGCAACAGTTTCATAGGGGCGTTCACTTTGTTGGCCACTGAACCAAATACCAATCCTCAAAAAAGTTATTTTGTTTGATTATTTCTCCTGATTAATAATACATACTTGTATTTTATTTTATATTGTTGTAAAGCCTGTTTAGTCATGTTTATAATGAGGTACTGTAAGGGGTCTATTTAGTCATGTGGGGGCCCAATGCAATCCTAGTTATTCGGGCCCTCCATATTCCTGTACAGCGCTGACGTTTTTTACATTTTATTTATTTTTTTATTATATTGATCTTGTATGTGGTAACATAATGAAAGTAAATTCAATTCAGTACTTAACTTTGATTTTGACAAAAGGTGAATATGTTATTAAGGTCACTTGCCCTGCTTTTGAAATCTGTTAGTTATATCACAGCCCAAGTTACTAGTTACATAAACATGTTTTATATCCCCCCCTGTCCATTGAATAATATTAACCACCCAAAAAAGGTTTTCAATATTAATGTTTATCATAAACTGAAAAGTGTTAATTTGAGGAAATTCTCTTATTTCCTGAACTAGATAAAGTCCTTGAAACACTTCTTGGGGTATATTATCCAACAAGCCAATAATCACAATACTTTACTGTCTTTAATAAGAACTTTAATCAACATTTAATATAGTTTACCTTTTTGACCACTTTACTACTCAAATCTTTGTGATGAAAAGTGTCACTAATGTCACTCACCACTTCATCCTTAGCCCTCCACCTACATCCTCCTCGGCTGACACTGACAGCAGTGCTGCTGCCAACAAGAGCATCTGGCTCTTGTTTTGATGAAAACTGTTTCCTTTCTTCTTGCGCGTTCTTTTTCTCTGCTTCAATGTGGTAACTCTGCTTCATTTTCTTAAAAACACTCAAAACCGGGGAAACAAGTTTTTTTGCTTCCATCTCCCTGAATCAAGTCTGCATATGTGCAGTTACATGGAATAGTCCATTCCATAAGAAGGAAGGGGGGAGCAGTCGAAATGATCATGATTGGCCTGTGTTTACTTAATGGTTCGTGCACCCTTGGGTACAACTTGTAAGGATTGTGTGTTTGTAGAATGAGCAACATGAATAAACATGTGAAATTTATAGACAACAAAAGCCAAATTACCAAATAATGCTCAAGATGCTTTGCATTTGCTATGCGTATTACCACCACCAACTTATGTTTTTTTAACCCTGATATTAGAATAATACCTATGTGGCATGGGAAATTTCCTAACATAGTCATTTACTGTTGCTCCCGTCAGCAGGGAAGGTCACTGTCAAACAAACATGGCAGTCAGTGTTCACAATATAATAGCAGACAAACAATTTATGTCATGACTTCAGTGCTACATTTTAAAAAGTGAACTAGAAAGCACTCGGAGAGCGCAGACCTCCGCCAGCGCCACAGTCCTCAGCCATATTGTCATTTGACCATAAATATTACTCCTACCTTTATTTCATCTAAATATTTAGATTCCTTGACCATGAAAACATACCATTAGCAACTGGATTCATAATGATATCTATTTTAGTTCAGTAGTTATTCACAGAAATTACATTTTTCGCCATGGCGGCCAGATGCTGATCCCGATCAACACCAAAATTAAATCAGGTCTTCCTTTTCCCATGCTGAACATTTCCTGAAAATTTCATCCAAATCCATCCATTACTTTTTGAGTTATTCTGTTCACGGACGGACGGACGGACGGACAAACCCTCCCGAAAACATAACCTCCTAGGCGGAGGTAATCAACAGCACCAACAAGTTAAGAATATACACTGTTGCATGCAGAGGTGAATATGAAACAATGTTACTATGTACATGATGCTGTCAGGGACCCCTCACACCCTCTGAACTGCTTCTTTCATTTTCTACCCTCCCAGAAGTGGTACTGCAGCTTTAGATGCTCCACCAGGGCCTCTGCCTTTTTTTTTTTTAACTGTTGTACTTTATCTTTTTTTCTTTCTTTTTTAAGGTGTGATGTAGGAATAAATGAATATGATCTTTTGTGATCTGTGAAAAATGCCTTTCGTTCTGTTGTTACCTTTAACAGAATGACAGTAAAACTGAATTTGATTTGATTTGATTGATAATGATTATACCAGAGAAAAAAGCTGCAGAGTTACAGCTCATATCCTGTAACTATGATGCACAGGAGATCCAGTGGTGATCACTTTTGAGCAGGTGATCTACAGAGCCCTGGTGATGTGCTGTGGAAACAACACTTTGAAATGTACATATGCACATTTGAGTTGCCATTATCCTCTTGCAATCAAATAAAACTTTCAGCAGTTGTTTTTTTATCTGTCCTGTCAAGTCTCCCTTACCAGGTTTTGTGTCAGTTGTACTGAATGATGTCGTCAGCTCTCCCCATTTGCGTAAGTGAATTACCCTGATAGCTAACTACTGCATTCACACTTAAGCTTTTCTGGACTTTTCACATATAAAATACTACAAGTCTGAGTGAGAAACTCAACTGTTTTTGTTCACACTTACGGATCATCTGAGTAGCACGTAATACAGATAATACCAGGGTTTTTTTTTGCAAGTGTGAGTCAGTTTGTTTGTTTGTTAGCAGGATGAATCAAGAAGATACTAACAAGTTTTGATCAGTTTTCAGGGAATGTTGGATACGACACTAGAAAAATTATTACATTTTGGTGCTCATCTGAATCTGCTAGGATTTAATCAATTTAAAAATACAGAGGATTTGCATAAACTCAAACCCAGAAAAGCACGACTCTTGCTGAGATACATGTACAATTGCTTGAATAACAATGTATGCCATACAGCACTGCACAAATGTTTATTCATGCAAGAGAGATTTGACTGCAAACCATAGATGTAAAGAAAACAGGGGAAGAATATTTTTGCACTTAAATGAAAACCCAACCAAAACAGCTTGTTACAAAACTGTGATATTCTCTATAGATAAGCTCTGAAACCCAGTGGTTCTCTGTTTGTTTGTGTGGGCTCTTGGGAAACAGTGCCGTCATATTAATAGTAACACATTGGCCAAAGTCCTGCAGTCCCAATTAAAGGCACAAACATTTATAGGAAAAAATATACATTTGAAATCAGTGTTGCAGAAAGTTCAGCTGCATAAATACAGCATGAAAATCAGTGAAATGTTTATACATAATAAAACTGAATGTTTTACATGATCCGTGCACAATGCAGAATAAGCTCATTTAACATTTACACATGACAAGAAGTGCAAGATTTTATTTACACACATTCATTGCATAAAATGCACACACATACATCTAATATGTATTAATATATAAACTATAAGCAATGCTTGTATATACAGATGAGTTAACAGTGAGTTAAACATGGGTGTTATAAGGACACAAACAACATTCTCAGTCATGCAACATTTCCTGCTTCTGTTTAAAGTCACATTGTTTTTTATCTTCTTCTGAAAAGCCCCCCAGCAACACAGCAGGGAGGAGGAAGAAGAAGATGCATGTGGTTTACACTGACAGCAAAAACAACAATAGTGGATTCTCCAAAAATAACAGTTTTGTACCCAGCTATTAAAAGAAAAGATGTGCAGATGGTGAATGGAATTTTCAAAAGATTTATCTCTCAAGCATATTTTGTGAAACTTCTCCACTAATATGTATAACAAATCTTAAAATGTATGAAGTCTATGTAGTATATAATCTTTGGTGAAGTAGCTATTAAGTTTCTATATTAAGTCTTCTTAATTAATTATTATACATGTCTAAGACTAAGTACTATCACAACCACTCTTATATAATTACAGAGCAATGTGTCATTTCACATTTTCAATGCACAAGTTGTTCCTTGTTGTAAAGGTGAATAATCAGGCTTTCCAATGGTATAAATACAATGTCAACTGGTGTTATAAAAGAGGAGAAATTACTGATTGAATGCATGCATAAAGTACTTTTCAAACTTTTCATGAGGACTACTTAACTTTTCTGATGCCTCTGTCACATGACCATAGAAGCATTGAATAATGTGATCAAAGGTACAGTAAGAAATCAAATATTTAACCATAATGACACAAATGAACACTATCAAATTAATGAAACAGTCTGAGTTCTGTGGCAGACACTTAGGAAACTGCTGAAGGCCAAGTGAGCCTTGCACTTTCCATAATTTGAGGCCCTCGTCTTGCGCAGTTGGTGTATTTTCTTGTGTGTCTTTCCCTGCTCCTTCACCCTTTGGACTCTATCCATTCTATAAATAAATACATTAATAAATAAATGAAGAAGATGAATGGTTTGACAATGGAAATAGTAATTAAAAAAGATTATGGGGTGGCCATTCTAATCCTAGGAGACCCTGGTTGCTCAGGCTAACATTTAATGGGTCCCTGGTCAAGATACCAATTGCTTATATCCCATTTCAGACTCAAATTAAAGGAAAATGCTCAAAGCTGACCAGCTTTACAGGATTTTGGAAGGTGCATGGAGATCACAGGGACATGCTACTTTGTAAATAAGACCTTGTGATGAAGAAGACAGTGAAGCAAATGAGGGCAGTAAATGCTGGTGGAATCAATGGTCAAGTAAAAGCTTTATACTTTGTAGGGGCAAAAGTTCCATGTTATTTTTCGACAACTTCAACGAAAAAGTTGCAAGCCGGAAAAAGTTAGCCCATATAATGAGCCCTTTTATTGTGTCTTTGGATATAGAAAACATTTTTTTACTAGGCTTGATTCTTTAATATTAATAGCTGCTGGACAGTAATATAAAGTGATTGTAAAGTGTTCAGCTCGGACCTGTGAACCAATGAATAGTAATTTCACAACCTTCACTGTCATCACTCCGCTCACATTCAGGTGTCAGGAGCTCCTGGGATTAAAAATGTCAGATCAGCACCTGACATCTGCTCTATCCAAGGAGCGTGAATAGATTTCTCTAAAGCTCAGAAAGCTCCTTGTCCTAAATTAAGACATCACTCTCTTAAATGTCTCCCACCTACTTGAAACCATTTTCACTGACACAAACTATTTAGTGGTGCACCTCATGGATCTTTTTAAGACCGTGCTGTTGTCATCAGTCACATGACTATGGGGGCTCTCTGCATCTCTTCCTCGAGTCTCCCTCCAGAGACAGAGAACTTAAATTTCCTCTCTGAGCTAATAGAAATTTAACTCTGCCCATAACTCCGCCGAGTCCTCCAGGCTTGACACTCGGCAGGGCCCTGGAGGAAATAGCTTCAGATGTCATTTACTTTACTGTTCTCCTCTTATCTTTTTCATTTCTTCCCCCGTCCCTGCTCCCATATCTTTTCATGATGTTTGCTGTCATTGGCAGTGGCTTGAGTGGCCACGTCGCAGAAATATTGATTTCTTGCTACCCCCAACCTCCACTTCTCTACAATCTTCTTCGCTTCCTGCCCCATGTTGCGTCTGAGGCTCGGGGGGTTGACGCACAAGCAGCCCACTTCACGGCAGCTCATCAAACTTCATCCTTTCTTCCTTTTTTAGTATTCTTCTGATATGATATTTTTTTCCTCACTCTTGATTCTGACGCACTTTGAGGCTTTGCCGTCTGAGAAAGCATCCTTCAATATGGGCTGGATGAGAGCAGGAGAACGAGGTGTGCTGGGATGGGGGAGGGTTTTCCTCGCCATCTCATCTCTGTATTCCTCCCCACATCCATCACAACAGCACAAGCCTATGTTCAGGCTATTGGCTTGCTGTTGACCTCTACTGCTGACAACTCATTCCTCCAAATATGCACAAATAAACTTTTGCTAACAGTGTGGTAGCCCCAGAGTTAAATGCTGCTGTTGCTGTTCTTTTGACTGTTGGAAGAAATTATTTATTTTGCAAAGGGAATCTCCGGAGCTTTGTTGCAGGTAAAAAAAGGGAATTGTTAAAAGTTGACCTCCGAGAGGATATGTCCAGTGGATGCCTCACTAAACATTAGTATGTTGTAACAGGTGATCCCAAACTTTTTAGCCTGCAACCACCCCATTAACCCCTCTCATCGTACAGAACATCAGAATCACATAAGAACAAATCAAATAAACACATTAATCCTAACCCATGAAGAGCATTTTACATTTCAGTACTTAAAAGTTTATCATACAATTTTTAAAAGACAGAGTTTAATGCTCAATACCGGTCTACTGGAACAATCAGTTTGTTGCTTTGATAACCATTAATCAATGTTCCTACTGATAATTTCTGTTGTATGCTGAAGAGACTGTTATTTACTGTTCTGCTATTACACAACATCAGGCCAACTTTCATCTACAAAAAGACTTATTGCAGCACAGGGTAATTTTTATAATAAAAAAAGAATTTTGAATTCTGACAAAACAAAACTTGTGATGTTCACAGTCTCAAAGAAAAGTCATCTGAACATGCCTTTTAATTACTGTGTATCAGGGTGAGTGTGATTGAGTCTGTTTCTTTGCATATACCTTGGGTTTTGATTAATGGTTTTAAGCTCCACATTGAGTAACATTTTAAGAAGTTAGAGTTGGAAAAAGGCTCCTACTTCGGAAATATGTCATTTTTTCTTCTACTGCAAAAAAAAAAATCTTCTTGTAGCTGTACTTTATGCATCTGCTTTATAATAGTGGTATTTTATATACTGGATGAATCTTCTCAATTTTTTAAAGGGATAGTTAAAACGTTTTGAAGTTGGATTATATCATGAACTTGTCAACAGTTACCAAAGAGGCTGAAAGTGCTTTATGCATCTCTTCCCCTTTAAGATGAACAAAGTGAGACCAACGGAGAGATACGCCACTGTCAGCAGGTATAATTCTTTCGAGTAACTGTTTTGAGTTTTACGTAAAAACAAGCCACAAAACTATGCTGGGTCAAATGTACAATTGGGCAAAAACAATTAAAGAGTGCTTTATTGTCCCTTTAGAAAAAGTGCTTGGCACTATTTTACAATGTAGCAAATGGCTGTGTTCTTGGGCTTATTTGTATAAGATAGCAGATAGCTCTATACGCTAACCTCTGAGTCAGACCTAACAACAGGAAGGTTCCTGGGAATGGGCTTCCAGTTTACACACATAAACCACCAAGTAACTTCAGATTTCTCCTGCTCCTCAGTTCCATAGTGGCATCTCTTTTGGGATGCTGAATCTCTCTGAATTATGAAGAATTTCTTTAACTGAAACCCAGGTTCATAAAGTTAACCCTGTGACACGATAAAAGGCTGTTATCTCCACTTAAGTGAAAATCACTAATATGTGGTTCAAGGGGCAGTGTTGCTAGGAGCACTTTATCCACTTCACTGACTTAAAAAAATATTGAACTAACCCTTTAAATCTTTAAATACAGTTTATCATGGAGCTTTAACTTGCTTTAGCTTGGTCAGTGGACGGGACGTTGCAGATTCAAGCCCAGCTCCGGGCATCACATGGCGATGTGTCCTTGGGCAAGACACTTAACCCCAAGCTGCTCCCACTGCTCAGTCAGTGGCGTGTAAATGGGCATGAAAGGGTGTGAATGTGTTAAAGATACTGATGGATAACTAACATAGAAACACAAAACCATCAGTGAGTGAATGTGAGTGCGAATGGGTGTGAATGGGTAAGTGTGACCTGTGGTGTAAAGCAGCTTTGAGTAGTCAAAGACTAGAAAAGCGCTACATAAGCTCAAGTCCATTTACCATAACAAATATAACAGCTTTATGTCATCATTGTATTCTACCACTCAAAATCTGAATCCTTGGTATGCCCTGATTTACAAGGCTATACTTACTGGCAATCCCAGTTGTACCCGCTAGGCCTTTGTTTTGCGTGTTCACATCTAGTGAAGGGGTATCCAAATTCTCCGTAAGGTTAAGGGGAAGGGCTACATAGCCCTTGAAGAAGACAAACTGGGACCTCACTTAAAGAGGACATATCATGCTTGTTTCTCCTTCTCACTATGCCAGACTAGGATGCCTGTAAAGCATTTCTGCCCTCAGTACAAGTCATTTAGTTCCTTCATTGCCCCACAATAGCGTTCTCAATATCCTCATTTTAGGCCATTAAGAAGCGCTTGTTGAAACGCTTGGTCTCAAGGATGACCTAAAGTTACCTCGCCCTTTGCGCTCTGATTGGTCAGTTCTATCGGGGGTAGAGCCAGCTTGTCCTTCTTCTACTGTATTTTCCAGCAAGCTCAAAGCAGCGACCGCGTATTGAGTCCCCTTACAGGCCAGAGCTGGTAATGAGGGAGAGTGAGCGAGGGAGCTTTATACCCCTGCTGCTGGATGTGTTCCTCGGTGAGGGTTTGGGGCTAACGGACATCACAGAGGAGGAAGTGTTTTATCAGATTACTCCAATAAAAAGAAAGGTACCTTGTGTCGTTATGACGTTTATTTTCAGAGGCATCAAATCTCGTTCTAGGATATCAGAAAAAACACAATATCTCATTTTTTGAAAATTAAGGGGGTGTAAGGTCTTGTTTTCAAATTTATTATATTATATGTAAGTATTAAATCATGCATCAGCATGATATGTCTCCTTTAAAGGGAAGGGGTATGAGAAATTTCTCACAATACACCACACCTGCTGACAAGATGGCAGACTGGAGACTGAAGAAAGCACATAAATGTAAGGAATCAAGCATAATTATGGATTTTTATAGTGAGGATACTCGTGTTTTTATCAGATATTGAATCCTTTGCTAGTCAGCGTAAATATGTAAATATTAATCCTTGTAGCCAAGTGGATACAGAATTGTCACATATGCCTACTACACAGCCAACAAGCTGCTCTGGTTGATGGCATGGCAGGAATCAAGTGACATCTAGTTTCTTTTCAACCCTTCCCCTTGGCCCTCAAAACAGAGGGCCAAGGCAAGAGGTAAACTAAGTAGATGAAGGCGAGGGCTAATGGCGACATATATTGTCGACACTTCAGCTATCTACTCTGTATCAACCTTCAATCTACAAAGAGTTAAGTGCTAATCATTATTTGGTGGTAACTCCTCTGGCACAGTTTGGCAGCTTCGTGCACGTTGATCTTGTTTTTCATCTAAATGTGGGAAATTCAGGTCAACATCGCCCATCTCTGCTATTTTAAGTGTTATTCTCTTACATTGCAGGACCAGATCCAGGGATAGCCAGGGGTGACCAGGGTCTTCTGAAATGTAATTGGCCTACCAAAATACTGAAACCACATTCACGCACTGATGTTTTGGCCAGCTTTTTAGTTGAGCTAAGTAAGGCCATGCAGTACTAAGTTAACATCAGCTGGACAATGCTGATGTTTATTGGATATGTTGACAAATTTTACGCTGTGAGTGAAATCATAAATACACAATACATAATTCAGCAGCTTCAAGCTATGTTAGCCGAAAGTTCCTCTTAACTGAGTAGGCTACCCCAAGCATGTGTGCATCGCACATTTTATATTGAACTAAACTGACTTTGTCTGTTGTTATGTATCCTGCTTTCTTTGTCTCAGCAATAGCCATCACATAAAAGCTCAGTGCAAACCTTACTGCACTTAGAAGAATGCTAAAGGGGCAAATTGTACTTGACTTCCTCCTGCTTAAAAACACATATCAGATGCTGTGACTGCTTTGTTTGATTGCTAATGTCTATTGACAATAATGTTTTCCCACCAAGCAGATGCCCAGAGTCTGCTGCTGAAGAGGACATTAGCATTGTTGCTTTACTAGCTCCCATTAGCAGTAAACAAATGCACCTGTCTCTGTTTACCATCTCTGCTATATTGCCTCTGACAACACACCGACGCCAAGTCATAAACACAGAGGAGGAGCAATTCATCTTTATTGCATGTAATCATTCTAAACATCCACATGGGTTATCTGTCCTTATAAGACAGGTAGAAAGGTAGCCAAATAATATCTCCCTTGTGGATGAGCTCCATCATTGGTACAGAGTCAGGAAGTAGGTGTCAAGTTTGCCATACAGGTTCATGGTTATGATGCATCCCCTGTTTTTGCTTAAATTGGCAAAGTGGGATCCCCCATGTTTGCAGCAGGTGCATTGCAGCTCAGGTTACAGTAGTCCTGTGATATAATGGCTTTTATTAGTGGGCATGATTAGAGTCAGCCAGGAGGGGGAGCGGGCAGGTGCTGGGCTGATGAGCAGAGTGACAGTGTTAATAGACTGAGGCTCCAGGGAGGTGGCCCCCGTTTGCAGCACCGATCCGTCTTGATTTCTGCACATTGCCTTCTTCAATTACACTAAGTGTTAAGCTCTAGTCACCAGCAACCTGGGCATGCACAGAGCATAGCTTGAGGGGGCAGGGGGGTGGGGGTACCGTGCATTATGCATGAAAATATAAAATGCAAGTCAGTCATGCTATCAATTTGAAATGTTACCTTGTTGCTCTCAAACTTTTTTCCCTCACTGAATTCATTAAGTGCGTCTGCAGAAGTTGCCTGATTGGATATGAAGTACTGAGCTGTAATCTGTAGCCGCTGCTGTGCACTATCTCTGAGATGTGTCCGAGCTCTACGCCCTGCGTGAAGAGATAGATGATGCAGAGATAAGACATTGAGGGATACACTCCTTTCACAGGGCATGGAGGGAATTAGAGGTGTCCTCTCCCATGTGGAAAAAAAAGGTTATTATCTTCATCCTCTCGCCCTCCTTGCACCTGACACCACGCAGCACCTTTACTCAAGATAAGACCTAATCTGGACTCTTGCTTATGTCTTTATTTACTTGTGTCAAGGTTATGAGCTGCAGCACACACAGAACACCCTGTTCCCATTCACTCAAGCCTCACAGCTCTGATTAAGATGAAAAGAAAAATAAAAGGTACACTTTCATTGTGGTATGGGTGTGCATGATAAGCTGGGCAAAACATAAGAGGAGAGCTCTCTAGGGCTCAGCCTTAAAAGTTAAAACATGTTCAATCCTAAATCAAAACAACAACAACAACAAACACTTATTTCTCAATAAATATAGTTTAACAGAGACAGATAAATAGATAGCTTGATAGGAAGGTTGATAGATACTTCTGATCTTATGAGGAAATTGAACTTTTTTCGTTTTGATAAACACATGAAGCAAATTAAAATCTACACAAGACACCAGTAAGCAATAATACCTCAACATTAAAGGAAAGGAATATAGCAAAAATGCTTAACATACTCTAAGGCTATGTCCACATGTAGGTAGGTATTTAAAAAATTGATAACTTTCTACTACTGTCTAATATTGTCCACATGTGAAGCTTTTAATAGCATCTATACAACAACAATTTGACTTCTGACCACAAGTCTGACTGTTGTCATGATCAAACTAGTGGCTATGTTAACTGGTGTCAGTAGGAATATTGAGGAATCATTTCTTTGTGTAATTTTCAGTCTGAGACATTTTTATACTCTTGACAATGCCTGATATTAAAAGTTTTGTGGACCCTCGTTTTGGTTTAAACTTCCATGTAACCATGGCATCCATGTACACAAGTGGCCCACAGGAGACACATTAAGCAGGGTTATTAAAAATATTCACCTTGGCAGGAATTTTCCAAACATGTGTTTTCAGCGACCTGGAAGGCTATTTTGGTGTGAAAATTGGCCAAAAATCACAGAAAAAGTGGTATCAAAAGTCTTTGAAAATAACCATCTAAGTGTGGACAAAAAAAAAAAAAAAGAGATATAAGTCCTGAATCAAAAATTAAACTTGTTTTTGTTAAACAGAATTGAACTGCTTTTGCATTGACTGAAATAATAAGAAGTGTAGCGTAAATACACCAGTATGTGTGCACTGACAAAAACATTGTGTACATAAAAAAGGTATGTTTATGAAGACTAAAGTATGAAGATTAAAATAAAGGATATACAGAAGAAATGTTGCATTGGTTAATATGGTGAATGGACAAAATAAATAAATGCACATTAAAATGGCCACATGGACAAGAATAATACTGAAAGAAAAATGTATCTGTGTGTATTCCAATTAAGCTAAATACATTGTGCTTTTTATGGGTTTTACATGCCTTTTAGTGGTTAAGCTTGCCTCCTCAGCTTCATCGAGCATTTCTATTAAGAAAGACAAAAAAGTCCATAACATCAAAATTTCTCCTTCTTCCCCCTTTAATGACCCCAGCAGCTGCATAAAACAAGACAGCTACCCACAAAATTACCTACAAGTGTGACATCGGACAATCATAATGTCAGCAGTTAAAGTCCATTAACTTTGGCCATAGAATGAATGCAGAGTCATTGACAACATGACTCAGAGCAGTGCTGCACTGACTACTTACCACGGAGCTGACCTGTAAACTCATCAGACTGGACTCAGCACATCTGAGGAAGGAAACCTTAAGAAGCAGGAGATTTAACAGGGCATTTCAGACAGAGAAATAATTCAGCACAGTCGTACATATGATTGTTTTGTTGTTTTAACATTAGTGATTTTTATCATACTTTAGCAGCAATGCAAATTAATATGTGACCCTGATTTGAATTATTATGAGCCCTTAGCTGTTGGGCCCAAAATTTTGGCCTTCATAGTTACTCCACCATCTGCACAAGAGATAAGATGGCAAGGAATAAGGGGGAAGAAAAGGAGGAAATAAGTTGACTCCAACAATAACCTGTTAACAAACCCCTAAAGCTGATTGATGGCAGACCAAGAAGGGAAATGTTGGACAGAGGCAGGGTCCAAAGCTACTGATCCAGTACACGTTGCCATATCAATTAATCAAGTCTGGGGAGGGCCCCGACTGGGTGTTTCAGGGGCTCAGCCACATCTGTGGGTGGGCCTGATCATGATAAGGTTACTCTTGAAAGAGGAGAGAAGTGAGCACCAACACACTGGTTTCAAAAAAAGCCTTCTGAATTCAGTTTATTGACTTTCCCAAAGCAAAAGCAAGGGGAATGCAAGCGCACATTAATTAGGACGAGCTGTAGGAGCCAAATTCTCCAGTGAAACAAATGTAAATGAAGCTTATATTTTCTGGGTGACAGGATGACAGAGCCTTTTGATGATTCTTTGTTCACGCGTCGAGTGATCCGCCTGTGTTCGTCCTGACACAATAAACAAACATCAAGAGAACAGCTGTTGGCAGAAATGTACGTTCTACCAGGTAAACGAAACACATTTACCAAAATGGCCTAAGCGGCACAGCGTCTGGGTTTGAGTGTAGTTTCCCCCTCTGGAGAGAGCTGCTTGTTTTGTGCGATGCTGATGACAGCCGGTGAATCTTAATTCCTATAGATTGTTTCTATAACCTTTCTCAACTGAGGAATAACAGAGACGTGGTCGCAGCACCACTGCTCTTTAGATTGCTCCCTCCCTGTCACTTGACACAAATGAGACAGTGACGCCTGGGATGTGGCACCGCTTACCTCGGCATCGAGCGCGCAGGGGAGAACGTGCCATCTTTTGACCCCCTGATGCATTCCAGAAAAGGTCAAGCTGACAGTCGTCATCTCATCAATCCACCGCTGCGACTCTGTCAATCTTCCCTGGGACCCCTCAAGAGGTGGAGAGAACAAATTTACCCATCCTGATTCTCCACCATCCACTCTTAGTTTGCCTGAGAAGGGAGGGGCAGAAGGAGGGGCATGGTGAGGGAGGGTGGGGGTGGTGGGTTGACCTTCGTGACCACCTTATCTCGCTGAAAGGTTACAGCAAGGCCTCTCGAAAACCAGAGGGGTGGGGAGGATCGATCTGGAGGCTTTCTTTTATTTATCTCAGTAGACATGCTGCTCCTGGTGTTCTTCCAGGCCAGTGGTGAGGGGGGAGTGATAACGATCTATTAGTGTTGCAGATATCCTCCTTCTTACCCCTCTCTCTCTCTCTCCTTGTGGCCCCCTCCTCTGTCGCTCGCTCTCTCCTGTCTGACACCCTAACTCTATAGAAGGCCCTGGCCTCAAGCCAGATGCATTTGGTTGAGAGGAAACTTGGAGGTCATCAGAATGAGATGGTTGACATCCCGGGGTCAACACGATCAAGCCATGTCGTTGCTTAATACAGTGCACGGACGGACGGTAGGTAGGGAGGGGAAGAAAATTCAGGCCGCCCTGATAGAAACTGCAGAGCTATTAGAAGTGTAGAGAGGGGGAGAGGAGAACATCACATACACTTTCTGTCCCGTCCCCTTTGACTTTTGCAGCGCTGTGTATTAATGGCCCATTCTTATCACCATTTATCATTTGAACAGTGCAATATATAGGAAGTGGTTGCATCAGTAGAGGGAAAACAAAAGAAAAGGGAGGGTGATAGAGATGTTGAAGATGAGTATGTGTCGCTGAGGTTTTCCTCCCGCTGTTCTCATTTCAGAGGTGAAAAAAGAAACAAATGACTCATTGACATTTCTGCTGACTCGCACATTGCTCAAACTGTCTTAAGTCCTTGACGCAAGAGACCCTAACCACTGGGCTTGGGTGTGTATCTCAGCATAAATAGACAAATAATTATTGAGACAGATTGATTTTTTTAAACTTTATTTTATGTAACTCAGTGTGGTTTACTGACTCATACAATTAAGCCTTCATTGTCTTATTATTCTGAAAAATTGATTCATTCATCTCCAGAGCTGTCACTTTATATTGGATATGTAAATATCTGTTCGAGCACGGGGTAAAAAAATCAATACTCCGAATTGTAAATAAACATTTGAGTATAAAGAAAACAGCTGAACAACACATTAAGTTGCCTGGAGTGGGGAACCACCTGATCCAGCAGAGAACTGCTTACCTGATTGGTTAGTGCTCTCTCAACCTGAACCGCAGTGGCATCTAAATAAAAGAAACCAACAGATCTCAAGGAAATGGCGGACAGGGGGAACCACTCTCAGTGGACCATGACACCCATGCATCTTGGAAGCACCTTGAGCCCTGCTGTGTGTTGATTATGTACAACTGGCCCACTACAACAATTTTGCGCCCCATTTGTCTGTCTTTCACCCACCAGAGTCCAGCAATTCCAGTGCTTCCGATTCCTCCTTGGCAGGCTTCCCCAGCAGAGGCAAGAAAAATGGCCATAGTGGACAAGTTTTAGAGGTTTATGCGCAAGAATATGTGACCCATCAATGTAGCCTTAGGGAAGGTAAATATTTTAAAACGATCTACTGGGAATACCTTGTGTGTGTTGTGACTGGCCTGAAGTAGGGCTATACACGTTAATAGCCAGTTTGAACTGTTTTTAATGTGTATGCTCAAAAACAGATCAAGTTTATTTTTTGGGGAAAAGTGACAGCCTTATTCGACACATATACAGCTATTTTCACAATTTTCCTGTCCGTCATTTTCCCTTGGCCACTGAAGATTTGTCTTTAACTTTACACTTTAACCAGATATTAATTGTAGTGATACGTATCACTCGCTTTTGATAGCTTGGCTGCCCTCCTCTCCCATGGTGAGAAGGTATCAAGCAGTTGTGACGCAGAAGGGTCAGCAAGATCAAAAAAAATGTGGGGTATGAGATGAAGCTCTTCCTTTACTGCATATACCATGGGTTTGCCTTGAACCAATCCGTGTATCTGTTTGGCTGGAATCTTAAAACAAGCTTGAACCCACCAATACAAATATATTTTACAGGCATTTGCCAATTATATCTAAATTTACCACTGTGATGGCAAGATGCATTCAACAGGCACAACACACATGCCTGGTGTAAAAGCTGTGAGGCCATGAGCCACACATTAGGATATTGAAGTGTGAGATACCATGAGCAGTTTAAACCCAAATTTTAAAATATAAGTATCCAAATTCACAACACAGGCAGGAAAAAAGATAAATAACAGAGTAAGAAAGTGGGAAGAGAAAGTAGGAAACAATATGCTGAAAAGAGGTCATACGCCAAATCCAAACCCATGTCATCTACACTGAGGACAACAGCCTCTGTATTCAGAGACATATCACAGACATACCTAAGAGGCTATTAGCAACCTCGGACATGTTGATTTTCGATAAAATTTTGCAGTGAGGTTTCTTAAGACACAGGATCTAAACAATACAAGTGGTGATGAAACCTATTTTCAAAGGAAAATTAGAGGAGGATCAAAGGATAATTGGACCACGCTATAAGTGCGGTCAAACCATATAATGTACTTTGATAACTTGACAATGGATGTGCTCAGATGACTGGTTGGTGTGTCCTGCCATAAACCCACAAATATGGCAAAAGTATGCACAAAATGTTCACAGAGTTTCCTACGGGTATTTTGTTAGAGTTACCTGTAAGATATATCCACACTGTGACATATGTTTGATCTCAACATTTTTAGACTCCAGCCTGGTTGGACATAGCTGGTTGTAAAACAGTATAACTTATTCAACATTCTTTAAGTTATCAAGCAAGTTATTTTTCAAGTTCCACTGATGGAGTGGATTAGGTCCAAAATCTGACATTATATCTTCTTGTGTAAAGCCTTCTAAACAGAGAATGCAGGATGGAGTATCTTGAAAAAAAAAACATTATCTTCTCATCACATTCATCTGTGCACCTAATTGTTAAGCTTGGCATACTGGCAACCTAACTGAGATGAATTGCTACTATATTTTCCCTGAAATTTTCATCTTGTGCTGTTCATTAATTTTTGAGTTATTCTGTTCAAAAACAAACACACAATGGCAAAAGCATAACCTGCTTGGCCGTGGTAGCTAGCTGATGTGTGGACAATGAACTGGAGATAAGCTAGAAATTGGAATCAATAAAGTAACCAATAACAATCAACAGTAGGTAACATCATGGGTGCTGGTTTGGCGTCGTGGTTAGCACCCCATGTACATGCTTCTGCCGGTCCAGGTTCGAATCCCACCTGTGACCAGTTTGCAGAGTGTCTTCCCCTGCTCTCTCTCCCCCTTTCACAAGCCTATCCACTGTCTCTCTCCTATCAATAAAGGCACAAAATGCCCAAAAATATACATTAAAAAAAAAACAATAGGTAACATCAGATCAGCTCAGACTGATACATGGTGAACAGATAACACAGTGTCAGCACCATCTGCACTGTTTTGCCATTATTTTCACAACAGTCCCACTATTATGGTTTGAAACAAAGATGTGTTTTATGGGACTTTCAGCTGAATGTGTCAGTGGATCTTATTGTTATACTATCTGCAGAGAACACAGGAGTCCTTCTCCTGACATCTTTTGGTCCTATGCATTGCCATGACAGTTCTGTCCTCAGTGAAATCAAATTTTGGGTAGGCTGCCCTCTTGCTGATCATGCACATACGTAATCCTGTATTGGAGACGAATGGCAGCGCTCAAACCACACAATCACACATCTACATTTATTTACCCAAACAGCACTTTGGTACGGACATAACACTTTGGCACACAGTTAAATCTCCCCACCCCATACATGCTCCGAATATTTCTCCATTACTCGGCCATCATGGTCAATTAGGTGCCGCTTTCTCCACCTTTTATCTCCTTAACCAGGCTCCTCATCTGCTGCTTGTGTCATGGGGCCCGAAAGATAAATAATTCAGCAGAGAGAAAGAGAGAGAGAAGGGGGGAAGAATTTACAGCTCCCGTCTTTCCCAGTCAGGCCGTAAATTCTGAATGAGGGGAAACTGGAGAATATAGTAGGGGAGCGGAGAAAAAAAGAGGGAGAAGGGGAACGAAGATGAGGGAGGAGAAGGGCTGTGGGGAAGTGGTCCCTCGGGGGCCATAGTCTCACACAGGCAACATCATAAAGTCACCATTAGAATGCTGTATTTATAACAGTGGGTTAGCCCCAGGCTGCAGCTGTGATACCCAGTCCCTGCGTCCAAACACATGCACAGCCTCCCTCACTCTCTCTATGAAACCCCTAATCACACAAACACACACACATGCACACACTACACAGAGCTCATATCCACATGATAATGTAATTTTTGTCAGTATTAGTCAAGTCTCTCCATAAAACACACACTGTGTCCTTCTCTTGGCTCTGCTGTCCCTATATGTGGTGTTCAGCAGGGCGCCTGCATCACAGAATATCAATGGCTTAATGAGGCGAGGGCTCTTTCTGATGTGCTGCAACATTGACTCTTTGGGGGGAACATGGAGAGTGAAACGACTCTGTGAAGAGATAACAACGCCCCCCGATGGACTGCTAGCCAGCTCTGAGCATGCTCAGTAGTGCTTGACGTAATGGCCGCCTGTAATGACACATAGCATCTCATTGTGCAACCCTCTTTTTTGACACTTATTTCGGCTCTGATCGCTCAGCAGAACATTTTTGCTGCAGGGTTATTCTTGTTCAAGATCTAATAAATCTTACCGATTTTATTAAAAGGAAAATGTCAGTGTTTAGACTTCTTGGGTCATTAGTTGCATCATTTTTTTCCTTTTTACATTATCCTTGGGCAATTTGCTGCTCTTTGGCTGTGAATTGAGTCAGATCTATTAAATTGATGTTGTTAAGGACATGCGATCCATGGACACATCCATTTGCAAATTATGGCTAATTCAGAAGTTTTCAATGGATACACATGAGTAGAGTGATATAGGATTTCATCAGCAGCCACAAGCATGAATGATGGTGTTGGTAATTTACCTTTTTTTTTAAACTTCTTTTTCCTTTAGAAAGTCTGGGTATTGGTTAAAGCTGTAAAGCAAAGGGGATAGTTCCTGGATTAAACAATGTTTGACTGAGTTCACAGATTATGATATTTATAACTTAATTTGTAAAGCAACTTTAAAAACAAAGGTTTACAAAGTACTATGACAAACAGAAAAATGCAGAAGTCAAGTGCAAGTGTTAAAGTATGAAAGTACTTTACCAATAAAATGCACATTTTGAGAAAACTTTCACAAACAAAAATACACAATGGTAGAATAAACCCAAGCACAGTACGAAACTAGGAGGAGAGAGCATGAACATTTCTAGTGTCTTTCAGATAAACAGTGTTCATGAGAAGGAGGATATTTCACAAAATGTGGGTAAACCTAAAACCTAACAAGCAGGCACAACAAGCAAGGCTCCCAATACAGAGTTACCAAACCGGGGTCACTCATGCCCAACATCCCTGCACCAAGTGCCCCCCACCCTCCTCACTTCTTATTTCATAAGAAACCAGACAATACATGAACTGAGCAACACAAAAAGAGACTACAAGCACAATAATAAGTTTGGACAAAGAGGCTCATACACAGACCAGGATGTTCTTGTAAAAATGGAGAACTGATCCTGTCCATTATGGAAGAGGAAACATCCAAATATATATTCCACTCTCCCAATTTAAAGAGGTCTAGACAGGTGGAAAGTAGTTGTCCATTCAATACATAGAGGGGCATGACTTACTGGAATAAATGGTTGTGAGAAGGGTGCTCCAAAAGTTGAACATTAGTGGTGGGATAAAAAAATTGTACAAATGTCTTAGTAGCATTAATTCCATATTTTTATCTATTATTTTGTCATTGGTTATTACATTTTAAATTATACTGTATTTTTAAAAAACTCCTCAAAAAAGTTTGGACCAAATTGTTCTTTGGTCAGTTATTCCTCCTCCTTCATAATACCAATTGGTATTGTATTTTAGAATGTTGGGGCATCTGATGAGTCACCTTACAATGAGGTTCAACTTGCAAGGATCATACATCTGCGCAATAAGCAATGTAACTAAACATGTGGGTAGTGCCCCAAAAAATGTGCCCAAATCCCCCTTTCCACTGTAAGAAAGACAGAGGAATCAGTCCTCTTGGGCTGTTGTCTTCCTGGGATGCCCACTTGACAGTCTGTCTTTGACCTCGCTAGTCTAACGGGACTTGGTCCCAAGTTTGGAAATGATGCCAGGTGATTGCAGATGCAGGAGATTTTTTGGGTTGCTACTTACAAGTTCAACTGTGTTGCTCATTCCACAGTTTAATGATCCTTACAAGTTGTACCTCACTGTTCAGATGATTAATCAGGTGTCCAACAATGCAAAATCTATAATTAGTGATGTGGTCTTCTGAAGTTATAATTGAGCTGACATAATAAAATAATAAAAATGGCTTGTTCAGGAATGCACTCCACTGTCAACCAGAAGGTTGAGGATTTGAGCTCAACTCCTGCTGTCGCATCAGTGAGTCCTTGGGAAAAACACTTAACCCCCAGTTGCTCAGGGTTGCTGCATGTAAATGGGTACGAAAGACTGTGAATATGTCAGCTGATACTGATGGATAACAACAGAGAAATTAACACACCTCTACTTCTACGGGGATTATAAAGTGGCACCAAGGGTAGCCAGTCATTTCAAGGAAAGCTTATCCCACCTTAGCCTTGACTCAACACACTAGTGTATAACAAGGTAATGTGCTGTGCCCTTATATAGAATAGCTTTTAAAAATAACACCCAGTATTTGTCATTATTACACACATATCCATGTAAATGCAACCAAACTTACTGTCTTGCCATTAGGCAGTCAAACTGTCTTGCGACCCATGGACAAGTCTACAACAATCTTTAACCTCTAGGTCTTAAAACTAACTCACAGTAATCGGTCATGGATGTCAAAGAATTGACCAATAATGAGAGCCCAAGCCTTGCATTTCTATGATGTGCTTTATTGATAAAGCTTCTTGGTGGAATTGAGGATAATGGGATGTTGAATTACAGCTCCATGAATCCAACAAGCCATTACACCACACTTTGTTGAGTCAGAGGTGGCGGAGGAAAGCCAAAGGTTAGCAGAAATATTCAGCTGAACTAGCAAACAAAGCCAAGTAAGCACACTGAATCCCCTGTGCCTTTTCATACACTCTGTAGAAAAGCAATAAGAGGAGGTACAGTACCTTTTGTTTATCTGTCCCGCTCACACGTTTATTGTCAAACCTTGTTTAGGAATATAATTTCCCCTTAACTGGCCTTTTGCTTTCCTGGCACTCTTCAGGCGTTTTCATGTCAGCGGGGCAACAGAGGGGGCCGCTGCCTCAGAATAAAGTCCTTTTATTTAAAGCTAGCCAGAGGGGTCAGAGGAACTGATCTGTCATGGGCAGTGTAATAAACAGAGGAGGAGAGTTCCACATAAACATCTCCAACTGATATGAACAGCCCACTACAGGAAATGAAAATGTGGCCACGGGAAGTTAACCCCTCACAGCCCGTGAGGAAAGAGACACAGCTGCACTCTAATACCTTCGCTGAATGCCTGTGTATCCTTTGTGTGGGTTATTGTAGGGGGCATTACCTAAGGGTGTCTGAACATGCATTAATTGGTTGTCATGGAGAGATACGGCTAAATACGGACGGGGCAGCAGTGTCGAATCCCATTTAATGAGGGAATAAAACAGTCTTGCATTGAAGGCAGATAGGGAGAACCGTATTGACCCGCGGTGGTGCTCGTGAATAACCAGTTGTCTCCATCGATCGATCACGGCACAATGAGGGACAATGTTGGATGGCGGGATGGCATGATTTGTAAATGACAAGAAAGGTCAACACACATGTACAAAGCAGTGATTACTTCTTCATGGTGCTTTTGTTGTTTCAGTGTTGGGCAAATTAATCAAGGATTATCACAAACTACATTTATGCAAAGACTCAGATTAATGTGTCTTATTTTGGGGAATGCTAGAGACAGGTTGACACTTGCAAACTGCTTTTAACACTGCAGCAATAAGACTGGAGGTGTGATAGCTATACTTTTGTCATGAAACCTAGGAGAAAACTACCACACCTCATGATATGATGTCATTTTCGGTCTACGTGTTGGTAAGAACTGGTTAACTGGGTGTACCAGAATGCCAAGGAGTAACCATATAGAGACAACTTGCACATACATGGAAGACAGAAAGTTAACATCCTACATGCCAACAGCATGTTTATGTTTCACATTAACTCTACAACAGCTGAGTTTGGTGTAGTCACACGAGTTTCACCATGTAAAGTTTAGACATGAGAAAATTACAGTGCTGCATGTCTTGTTGCACTGGCTTTGCATGCATTGTAGATGGAGCACAATCTCCCTTCCCTTGCCTCGTCCACTTTGCAGTGTTGTGCATGGAAGAGAAAAATAAACAAACCCATATTTTTTAATTAACATTAAGGGACAAAATATGAGCTTGGAGACAGGAAACAATACTTCTTCCATGAAGGGATACTATGAGTTTCTTCTGTGTGCTGAAGTACATTCACCGCATTCAGCCTTTTGCATCTTATGTCTAATATCTATCAAGCAGGACAGACTGATAGTATTTGTTAGTATTTGATAACATATCTTATTCTTAAAACTTTGCTGAACAGCTTTATAGCACTTTGAAAAATCAAAGAGAAAATATTTTTGGACAGAACTAAATTACTTTCAGAATTTCAAAAAATATTTCTAAACTAATGAGCTTTGTTTAGGAACAAAATAATGTTGTTTCTAAGTCTTACCGTAGCATCTGGCCAAGTCAATGTTTTTGAGTGGTTTTAGCCTAAAAGTGGCTTAATTATGAGGCTTTCAGTGGCACCATTGACTGCCATATATCACCTTGCTCTTGCTAGCATTTTTTTTAAACACTACACTAACTTGTATTTGAGTATGTTTATGTTATGTACTGTACTTGGTCACATTTTACAAAGCATCTATATGCTGAGTTTAAAAGTAAAAAGAAAAGCTAAACTGATCCATGTTTTCCAGCAAGAATGTTCACAGTACCAAGGTTTAAGCACTGATACTAATAATACCAAGTTATGTACTAAGATTCTCATGACTTAAATAATTTGACCTGGAATCTATTCTGCTGTGATGCACAATTTCAATTAATAAGACTCAGGATGTTGGTCTTATTACAAATCACATTTGTAATCAAGTTTAACTGATGTCATATCTATCTGGGAAACTGTTTATCTTTGTTCATAAATATTCTTCATTCTATATTTATTTCATCAAATAGAGTGTGTTTATGTAAAATGTAACCTCAAAGAGTGTACCAGTACCTTTTACTGATATCACGAATATATAATATTATATAAATCAGGGCATATCCTTCCTATATGCTTTATTGTTCTGGTCAAGTGCTCTGCACATGAGCTTCACCTATAAAAGTATAAATAACTGGTTGACTTATTACTCTCCAGCTGTTGTCCTTTTACCACACCACAGAAAAGTGTTCTCAAACTGCATAATTAATAACTAAATATCACAGTAACATGTAACTTAACTATCAGTTAATTGTAACTTTTCCTCTGCAAAGCTGATATATGACTGTCTGTTCAGTTTTGAGGTAAATCTAACCTAATATTTGTGATCTCAGTTAGTCTCAGTCCATTCTGAACTGAGACATCTGCTAATATTATTACTGTTACTGTACTATTATTAGTGAACCATTGTTTATGTAATGAAACTAATGTTAATCATATTAAAGATAACTGCTGACACAAATTGTTGCATGAAAAAATACATACTATCCAGTATTATATTACAACTAACCAGTTACTAATCAACACTGGTTATTGTGTCTTTATACCTACATCCCAGAATTAGACTCCCTCCTCGCTGCTCTGTGACAGCGTCCTTTCACCAGCCTCCTTCATTCATCCATGCACGGTCATTAAACTCAATGCCCTGCGATTCTCAATGAGGCAGTGCAAGCAACCGAGTTGACCCTTAGAGGGCAGCGCTCTTGCTCGTTCCTCCTTCTCCTTCGTCTTTCTCTGTTCTTCCTCGTCTTATTCCCAACAGTCTGCCTGTCAAAGGGCCAAAGCCTTGGTTGCTTGTTGCGCATGCTAACACCCCATGCTGAAAGATGGGACAGAGAGCAGGTCGAGAGAGAGTAAGAGGGAGGGAGAAGGAGACAGACTGAGGCCGTTTTAGCGATGGCCGCCAACCGACCGACAGACTTTGAGAGTTGAGTGAATAAATGCCCTGTCTACTTGGGACAGGGTGCACTCACTCTCGCAACCCAGCACGCATGCATAAAACCCCAGGGGTCGGGGGCCGGGGAGTGGAGAGAATCTCTGCAGAGAGATTGATAACGCCCCCCCTCGTTTCAAACGGTGGACAACCCAAGCAAGCCCAATGTGACTTTTAAAAACCCCAATGAATAGTGCATGGAGACGGGTCAAGGGCAAGAGAGGTGGTGGAGGGAGGGCTGAGGAGTTTTTCTTATCAATCAGGGAGTCATGGGGGGAATGTGAGAAGACAAGCACCATGCCGACTGGTTGGGAGCTGGAGGGGTTGGGGTGGGGCAGCGGTGGCTGGATAAAGCTCCTTTGATTGCTGTGAAATGGAGAAACAGATGCAGAGAGGTGGAAAGAGCATTATGGTCGGTGATAGTAAATACTCCAGGGTATTGAGCCTTTTAGGTTTATGTCAGTGGTGTCATGTTGAGCTAGCCTGACTGAAGTTAATCTGCCTGGTTTCATGGGTGAGGAAAAAAACAGAACTATCAAGCAGAAACATATCATGTCTGAGGCAATTTATCAAAGTTTGATTTTTGCGCATAGATTGCTTTTTACTTTCTGAGGGATTGTGGTCAGTAATGTGTGCCTGTGAAAGACTGTCATACTGATAATGTACACCACTACCGCTCAGTATCCCACTTAGACTACCATTTACAGTTCACAATTGTTTATCTACTCTGTATTTTAAATTACATATATAAAGCTCATTGTCTTTATAAGCAACAAGTAAAGGAGAAAATAAGGGTTGATCATGGATCTATGATGAGCAAAGGAACCAATATCCCTTTTTTTCATCCAAGTATGCAAGTATGGACCTTGTTGAAAACTACATGTACTCAGAGGAGTTTATCTGAGAAAATAAACAAGACTGGCTCAAGAAAACTGATCGTTGACAAGAAGGACTGGAGTTGTATCTCCTTCCCAAAGAGGCCTGCTCTTTCAGCACATAGAAGTCATTGACAAAAATGTTATATGAATATGTGGTAGCCAGTGCTTTCTTGTTTGCTGAAGGGCAGAAGTTTGAGGGTACAGCAGATACAAACAGACTCAGCAATTTGACCACCGGAGCACAGTGGCATTAAGAGGGTGGAGTTGGGTTCTCTGATGGGAAGATGCAGAGGAGGATACTGTCTAAGTTGCACCTAATGGACAATGTCTCCTATCCTCTTTGTCATGGTGTGTTAATTATGGTACATATAAAGTGACAACTTGACTCCACCAAGATGCATCACAGAATGATGTAGGAAGCCATTCCTAGTTGTGGCAAACAAATTAACTAACTACTCACTACAAACTCTAAAGCTTCCTCTGGCTCTAAATTATTTCTACTGACTGACTGTAAAAGTCTTCCACTATTCATCATTCATTTTACAATAAGCACTCTGAGCTGTACTAAGGCAATAATTATTTTGATAACACAATTTGAAATACTCAGACTAAATTCAATAACTCTATTGTGTAGCACTGCACCAGCTACTCATAAGTTCTATCATAAAGGGGGTTTGGGTTTTTAATATGGGGTTGTTTAATGTTCATGTTAAGTGCATGATCATAAAAAAATATATTTTTTTGTGTAATATAATATGGACACAAAAAAAATATTTAAGGATGATCAGGTGCAGTAATGTTGACTAAAAATGTCATCAAAGCTGAGTTTCCCTCTTTAACGACAAACATTTAGAAAAGAAGTTGCTAAGTGTATGATTTGTGAAACTCTGAATCCTGTCCATACAAAGTGCTACAGCAAGGAGCTCCTGCTGGTATCTTCTGATCCAGAAATATCCTAACGTGGTATTACCAAGTCCCATTGGTACTGTGCTGAGTTTGACATCATGAGCTCACCGTTTAGACAAGTGTATCAAGGTAACATGGATTCTTCTGCATAACCAGTAGCAGTTTCCTCCATTTCATATTCAGACTTGTTAACTCTAGAAAAGTTTGACCTGCAAGCAAGTATCCAAGTATCCAAAGTTAGCTGCAGTCATATATGCTGCAAATCTCCCCATTTGTCTACTTTGGTAGCTGTTGTTTCTTGTTTGCAGATCTGCAGGCTTTTGCTAGCTGGCACACTGCTGACGATAGGACACACAGACTGTGCCATGTACCAAAGTAGTACCAAAACAAACAAAGCTTGATAGTGGAATTATAAGTTTGTTTAAAGGTGTTGATATGCAGTGAATTTTCTTTAAATGAAACAGAGTTCTCCCCCTTTCAACAATATACTGTATGTCCATAGTTTTCATGCTAGCACATAAAGCAGAGCTGATCTTTGAAAATGAGGCTGTAACTGTAACTCATGTTCATGCCAACTGCATCTTAACCTGGGCTATCCCTTTAAAGTAGTCTTATTTTGCCTTAACTTAAGCGCATATGTTTGATATCAATGAATAATTCAGTATGTGCACAATCACAGATGTTAAAAAACCTGTAGTTTTCAGTTACTCTAAGTCTGTCTTAGACCCAGCACTGTGTTGACCCTGTCTCTTCTGAATGATTGACTAGTCTACTTTGTGCTGATTTGTCAGTTTAACTCCACTCAGCACCATTTTTCAGTGGCTCTGTGTGCTCTCTATGGTCAATGTTCTGCACTGTCCTTGCTACCCCAATCCAATGGATTTAAACTGCTTACAAAACAATGGAACATTACTCCGGTTGGTCTATTTTGGGGATCCAGTGGAACAATACAAACAAAAACCTCTGAGAAATGTTCTCAGCTCAGTGTTGAATACACGTCATGCATAACTGAAGTAGTTCTGGAGGCATAAGAGGTCGAACCTGCCACTTGCAAGGTGAACCTAATAAACTGGCTGGTGAGAATTTAAAGCAACAATAACCTTTTTTTCATTTTTTTGAAGAAACAATTTAATACATTTACAATAAATGCCTGCCAGAAATACTTAATGAACACGAACAGCAAGAAAAAGTGAAGAAAAACATCACAAGTGATACATGATTTACACATGAAACACACAAACCATCAAACAAAAAAAAATCATAAAAGCACATTTTTGGGAATCTTTAAAGGATTTTGAGTTCTTGATCCTTTCCTCACATTTCTACAAGAGACATCAGAGCCTGACGGCCTGCGGTAAAAAGAACAAACTCCTGCGGCACCTTCTTTCATCATCCTGATTGAAAATGATGCCGTCTATTCAAAGGAGTGCAGGGAAGAATAACAGGTGGGAAGGGCTTTCATAATGGTAAATCAATATAGAGAATCTACAGCACAGTTCAGCCTAAATGCCACCCCGCCCTTTGGCCTCTTATCACCACCCAATCACAGGCAATCAAGCTCCTTTAAAGGCTGATTTAACCCTGATGAGCCCTGTGCCGGATGAACCCCACACATGGACAGCACACATACACACACACACACACACACACACACACACCAACCACTGTCTGCAATATTGCGGCAGAGATTAAAGCAGCATGAAAGGGGCAGAGACAAAGGTGACGTCTCCTCTTTTCAAATGGCGCGAGCGTGGCTTGACATGAAGCGAGCGGGTGAGTGCCTGGGTGAACAAAAGGCTGGCGCTGTGTGAGAAAAGGGCAGAGGCGGGAGCAGGGCAGCAGCGATGGGGGGGCAGGCCTTTAATTAAAAGGATTATATTGAGGTGCACAGTGCTGCAGAGGAGCTGTCCACTGGGCCCAGATTGACTACAGTAATGAAACCCATCCCTGTCAGAAGAAGGAGAGAGCAAGAGAGAGAGGGTGGGGGTGAATGGGGAGATGGGATTGTGGCACAGAGACATGGGGGTTCAGGAATGATCGAAGAAACAGGTAAATATTAAATAAAAATGCTCCTAATGAGTGATCATCATCAGGCTGGTTGTAAGACGGTAGCTTCAAGTGATAAATACACAAGGTCATAAAGAATAATAACAATGAATGAACCAAGGTATTAAATTAGAAGTTCTCGTAGATTAAAGTCATTACAGATACGCTTCCGGCCAAGAGAGAGTTTCCCTCTTTAATGTAAATGAATGCTAAGTTTGGCATATCTATCCAGTGCCTCTGCTTCTCATTAATTTTTATCTCTGCAGATATAATGAAGTCATAATAGCGGGGAGTCTGATGAGTTGTCAATTAGAAACCTGAATGATCCCTGTCCTGAAATAAAAAAGGACCCAGGGAGAAGGTTATTGATTCTGCAGCTCTCTTTAGCTCAGCGGAAGGCTGCAGCTTACTCTTAGTCTTCTTACCTGTTTGTCCTTAAATAACATCATAGGGCTATTTTTATTACATGCTCAAACCCACCGGCTGTCTTCTGACAAGGATATATGGGTTTCATATGATTGCAAACTGCTAAGTAATTCTGGTGTTAGAAGCGGACAGTGCTTAAGAACTTTTACTCAGTGTTTTCTTTCTCCAAGAGTTAATTGTTATAGAGTGCTTTGTGACAATAGAAGCAATATTCACTCAGAATATGAGCCCCTATTGTTTAGCCCCCTCTCCCTGACCCAGGGGCAAAGCAAGAGGGGGAAAATGTGGGGCTATAAGTTTTATGCTTTATAATTACTAATATATACTACTGCAAGCATCCTTAAACACAGAGATTTACATTTTCAAAAATTGTTGCCCATATTTTCGTTAAATAGTATAAACTTTAGAGGCTGTAAGCTGCAGATTTCCAAGAAAATTGAACTATAAATAACCTTTTTTCTATGAAACTACCTTGGATGTATTTGTCAAAATAACAGTGTTAGTAAAAGTAACATTTATTTTGATAACTGCAAACTTTCATGCTTTGCTGTGTACACCATGGCTTCTGAATAATTCAACTGGCAGTCATACATATCTGACAGTTAATAGATAGTTAAGGTAACAGGAAAAGTGGCTGATTTGTTTTCTATTAACCCAAGTGGTTCAAATGTGGCTATTGCCTATGCAGTGTTAAAATGATAATTGTTCAACCCTATTGTTCAGTAAGAATTATGGTACAAAAGTATTTTTATATTTGCAATTAAAGGCTTTGAGAAAACATTAGCTGCTTGAAGCTTTGTGACCTTACCATGGCTCCACCAATGATCAATGGCCTGTTTATATGGTCATACCACAGGCAATCATCCCCCTCAGATTCAAAACCATAGTGGATTTTATAGATGTGACAAGCCACAGTTTTAAGGAAAGGCTTAACTGATTAACAGCACTATAATAGTCAAAATGTAGACACTTCAGGATTTGGCTAGACTGCAAACACACTCCTGCTGTCTGCAGTCACAGCTATACATTTGCATTCACACACAGCTGTTGCCAGCTCATTGTCAGCTCTGTTGAGGTGTGTCCCATGTTAGACATTATGACGGTTCTCTTGTTGTAAGCATAATCTCACAAGTTGTGTCTCTTTTTTCAGTAGTTCAATTGTTTCAAAATTGGCCAAAAATGTGTGAAGCAGCAAAAAGGTTTGCCCTCATAGCAAAATATGACATACCTTCATATGTTGAATTGCTTATATGGAACAAATGTTGAGGTCTGGTTGGGCTCAGGTTAACAGTAAATACTCCATCACACAGAGGCCTCATTCATTCTTACTTCAGCTCTATGAATAGGAAGAGAGGTTTGCCAAAATAACATCTTGGAAGGAAATGTATTCTTGACATAAAATCTCTGAGAATCACCTGAAATTCTTGAGCTGGAGACATACTTCCAGTTTGTCCTTTGCATTTGCAGTTTGCATCTGTTGGTGTCATATGCTGTTTTTGTTCATATACTTGCCTGCATCTGACATGCCAGGAGAAGGCACACAAGATCTTAAGTTGTATAAAACTACCTGTTCAGTGAGAGGTAAATTTCAAACATGGAAACATTTATGTTTAGCATGAGAGTAAAACTAACAAATACACATCCTTTACAGAGTAAGCTAAATTATTATTATCAGATTGTTGTTTACTGAAGGTGTGATGTCAAAGATGCACTTAACCTGCGGCTGCTCTCTATAAAACATTTCTTTTGCTTATACAAAGATGCTGTTTGTGATGAATCTATAGTACGCACTCTAAAGCAAAGCAAGAGACAAGATGATGTCTTTTTTTATCTTCCATCTGTACAAACTGTGTAGAGATTATTACAATCAAACTAATCAACTAAAGTTGACATTGAAAACATGTTTGTCTCATTCCTGTTTGTTGGATCTGTTTTGCATTTAAATTATAACATGCAATAAAATCAACATAACAGAGAAGAAGTCAGAATTGTTCTGTCACACTTGGCTTCTTGCAAACTTTCCAGTGTGTAGATAAGACCCCTCTCTGTCTGCCGCTGACTGTATTTGTGTTATCGCTCCAATCTGTTGTGTTGTGAGGAACTGCATGGTTTCCCACCGCTGCTGACCAAGATTAACATTATCTCTGACCACCCTGCCAGAAAACCAGACTCTGCACTAAATGAATAAGATAAAGGCAAGACAGGAAAAGTACAACTTCTGGCACTGGCCGTCTGTCACATTCCAGGATCTGCCATTTTCATTATGTTTGGTATCTGACATGCCAGAAACCATCAGCCTGAGCAAGTGTGGAGGCAAAGTTCATTCAGAACATGAACTTTGTCTAATCAGTCTGTATATTATTAAAATGCACAACGGCAACATTTTAGTGGGCATCGTCTGAGTTCCCTTGCACATTACATCACTATGGACTATTTCTGAAGAATTCTGCAGGAGAAAGTCCTTTATATTAACAAAAACACTGACATGCTTAAGTATCAATAGAAGGCCTACACAAGTACACAAGTCAGTAGACATACATGAACTTTAGTAAAGTTTTAGTGAAGCTTGGGTTAGTGTTAGATGTTAGTTTCAACATATTTGAGATAAATATCTGAAAGATGCATTTAACTTGTTCTTACATCAGAAAATGTATGTTTGCCTACATTACCATTAATGACATATGAATCAATCCAAGCAATCTGCTTATATTAATGTTGATATTTCACAAAAGCCCAAAATATATGTACATCCACTTTATCATCTTACTTATCTTTCAAATGTAAACAGGTGAATTTAAATTGTTGCTTGTTGATGGATTTATACTGTACACTTCAGTTGCTTTACAAAATAGTAACAAGCTGTTTGGTCCTCGTAAGGAATAAAGCATTTTCCTCAAACAATTACAAAAAACAGGTCATCAAAATCTCAAAATACACCCCGAAATGACTTTTAATCACAGGAAACAGAGTATGTTCAAATGCACAGATACATGTCTGCTTTATATCATACCATTTATTTTAATTGAATTCCTGTTCTTACATATGTTTTTTGGTTATATTAACTTAAGCTTGGCCATGAACCAGTGGCTTTGTCACAGCCACCAGAGATGCAGATATTCACAGTGCTTTTCAATGTAAGTGAGCTTTGGGACTTTGTAATAATTTTGTAATGGGACACCATGGGCTCTAATTTCGTGGACCAGGCACAAGCGCAGGTGCACCTGCCTGCGCCGGCCTTCGCCACGCGGACTGGGTGTGACCTGCGCACTTTGCAAGTTTCCTGCAGTTCCAAGAGAGGCGCACTCATGGCGCAGAGGTTGCGCGTCCACGCCCACGTTTCTGCCTCTCCGCGCAAATGTCAGAATAGGAGGAGAATAGACGTGAGTGGGATTAACACAGCCGATCGCTGTCTTCACCAATCAAATGGGAGCCTCTCCTCGCCTTTAAGTGCGCTGCGGCTGAGGCGCAGCGTCTGATTGGTCTGAATTATCCTCGCCACCGTGGAAACAGTGTGCTGGAAAGACCCAGCCGTGGAGACGCTGTCCCTTCAGCAGGAGAATGGACAGCGGGGCGCGTCACCGTGTGGGCCAGCTCCCGGGACAGATGTAATCTGTTCCTTTGTCATTAATAGGAGTAAAAAAAATAAGAGACAGTTACACCACAGCTGGCTTATCCATTCATAATGCTTGTGATCCACCTGCACTCCTGGTTTGTCATCGCCAAATAGCAGAGCCTTTAGTGATAAACTGTATACTCTCCCGGTGTCTCCTCCTCATCCTCCTTGCAATAATGCTCTCCATCTTTTTAGAGCACGTTAAAAATAAAGACTAAAATAGAGGAATATGGGAAATAACAGGTAAATCCTGAGTGACATACATTTATTTTCTCTCCTTTTTCTTCGTCTTTTTTCCCCTTTTTTTCTTTGAATTTAATGAAATGAGAGAAGCCAGATATTTACTCAGTATCAGATGTTAAGGCTGTTTATTGTTGACTTGTAAGATGTGCATCAAACTTCCAGCTGCCGTCAGGTTAAGTTTCCATTATGACAAATGGCTTTAATCTGACATCAGATGTGACGGGAAGGTTAATATAGATACAAATGTATATGCTGGTTCAGACTGTTACATTAAATAGTGATTGCTGTGATTGTTTATTGCATTAAAATGTGCCTGACACTTTGGAAACCTGCCTCTGAGGTGTGCTGCAGCTGGCGAGCTTTCAGCGCACTTTCTGCACTGTTTTTGGCACGGAATTGTCACTGCGCCAACATGAATCTGCCGACACCCCCCCCTGGTGCGCCATCACCTCCCCTTAGTGCGCCGTCACACCCACCTCTGCGCAGACGGTCTACCAAATTGTCAAATTGGCAGCGCACGGCGGTGCGCCGGACGAAATTAACACTGCGCGGGGTGCGCCAGGCTTGCGCCCCCTGCGCTGCGCCACGAAATTAGAGCCCCATATGTTAAATCCTCTTTCAGTGGGATGCATATTGGAAATAACTTCTGTACTAACATGGTGCCACAGAAACATATGGTATAAAGCTTTTTGGGCAGCTCACATGAAGAGTTTTGACGTTATCAAAACACCAACAGACTGAAGTCAGAACTTGAGGTTCATGCAGCCTCACTCATTTATAAAACAAATACATCTACTTATCCCCTTATTTTACAGATATGGTGGAACCTGTTCTGTCGAGATTCTACAGCCTACTCTGTTCATGCTACAGCAGAGACTTAATATAGAATAATGTAATATTATCGAACATCCTCTACATTTAAAAAGGTCAGCTGCAAATGGCACGTCTGTCACAGACCAAATCGTTCCCTGCTATATAAGACTTAAATATATTCACACAGTACTCTGAGACAAAATACCAAGCACAGACAATCAGTCTTTCAATCTTTGTTCATAAAATGTTCCTCTACCTTTTCTCTATGTAATGTTTGTTCATAGAAAGTGCAGAACTGTACATGTAACAGCATTAAGCCTCAAAAGCCATGTTCTAATACACCTTTAAAAATCATACTTTATGGCGGTAACATAAGTATTATATGACAGCAGTGCTTTGTAACTTAAAGACGGAAAAATACAACCTGAAAAAGTGGTAAAAAGTTGCTTATGTGTTAGCTTGGCATTGCAGAAAAAGCACTCCTCAAGTGAGTGTGCCTGAAGAGGTATGAAATGAATTTTATACCTTCTCCTCCTTTATCATTTGCCCAGCTTTTTTTTTTTAAGCTGGTCTCCACTGCTCGAGCTATGTGTCTCACCATTACAGAGCTAATCCATCCATGACAATGTTCAATTTCCTCTGGGGAATATGGAGTTCAGTGGGGGGAATTTGCAACCCTGTGGCCCATCTAAGTAGCATTAACGACAGCGCCCACATCCCTCCCAGCCTGAGCTTTGTCTGGGGAAGAGAAACTCATTTGAACCCAGCGCTTCGATTTTTAGAACCTGGCAATGCTGCGATACAATCTGCTATTACAGACTATTTGTCTGATATGACAAAAGATGGAAAAAATCTTTAGCCATCAGGTGTAAAGACATTTTGACAAATTACACATCTGCATTGTTATCAAAAGAAAAGTAAATTCTGTGTTCAGAGATAATGAAGTGATTAACTTTTGAACATCCAAACCAAACCTAAGGGGAAACTTGTTTGATTGTGCTTGTTACCCTGCTCATTCTTGTAGGTAGAACAAGCATCTAAAAAGTGTCCAATCTTTATTTTGGTCTAACTTAATGTCAACTTTGAATCATTTTGATTTTTGTGATTATTGTTTTGCTTTAAAGCTGAAATGAAGACATGCTCTTTGCAATCAAAAAATTCATCCATCCTTCCATCTTCTGTACCACTCATCTTTGCAGGTGGTGGGGACAGGATCTGATCCTAGATGAAGAGTAATACAGTTGCCAGCTGATCACAGGGGATCATAGGACAGACAACTATTCAAGCAACAACTCTCACCTTTGGGCAACTTAAGTTGCGTTTACACGGCGCCGAAACAATCAAATCCGATAAGTTTTCGTTGCGTTTTTGTGTAACGTGTAAGCCTCTTACCGTGCTTGGTTTGTAATCCAGACAATACTACCCAGACAGATTTGTTGTCCGAACTGATTTGTTTTCCAGAAAAGAAACTCCTGCGTCTCCGTGCATCTATTCGCCATTGTTGTTTGTGAAAAGTTTTTCGTCTTTGTTCGTGTGTTGTAGCAGCACTGCCTCTCTGCAGACCTACACCGCCATCTACTGAACCAGCATGCACACTACAGCGGATTAACTTATCTCCAGCATCGTCATCTGAACCCAGAAGAATTCTGAAACACAAAGGACAAATCTTTGCGTCTTTAAGTCAGGAGTGTCCGTGTAAACGCAGCCTAAGTGTCACCAGTTACCCTAATGCGCATGTTTGTGGACCTTGGGTGGAAACAAAAGTGTCCAGAGAAAACCCAGGCAGGCATGGGAAGAACATTAAAACTGCACACAAAAAGTACTGACCAAATTCACACCAGCAATCAGGGAGTTGAACTATCAATTTGCAAAATTTGCATTTGTGTACTTTGGCATTGTAAGCATGATTGTTTGTGTAGTTGCATGTATGGCACACGTGTTACTGTAGTCTACCACTAAAGTGCACTAGACTCAAGACCTCAGTATGTAACTTTCTGTTGTGTCAGGAGTTAACAGCAAACATGGAAGTAATTGTAAAAGTGAAACATGTAAACACCATACATCAACAACTTTAACAAACATTTTAGGACCAGTGATCAGACCTCATCATCAGCATAGTTTACAACACAATATTTTCCTCTGCGCATTGTCGTAACTGTCTTGGTGTTTGGTCTAAAAGGTTGCGGTGATAAATGATGACCTTCAGCCAATTGTGCTAAAAAATGTAGGAATTCAAACACTGATAAAACAAAGAGTGGACCCTTAAAGTCTTTATTATTACTGTAAGTGTTTGATTAATCACATTATCAAAGGAACCATCAGTTGTTTGTATGTAAGAAAATATAGTCAATGTAACTAAGTTGACACACAACCACAGATGGGGTCTATCATACCAAACTCCAAGTCACCACTTTCCACAGTCACTGGTTGAACTATTACATCACACTTTTTTACTTACTTTTCGACTATTAGAAGAGTTTACAACGGTCATCAACTTGATGAATTGTTAAGTTTGTGTCTGTGCAGTCTCACACATTATTTAGATGCTGATGACTGTGGTCTTGATTTATCAGTTTGTCTTTCAAACTTCCTGCTGAAGTGTTGAGTCCGCCATGTCTCCTCTACTTCTACACTGTTTCAACCAGTTATGTCAAGACTGCAGGTGCATCAGTTGCATTTATTTTAATGATCTGCAGAACTGACACTCTGAACCGATGCAGAGTAACAGCAAGTAAATCTCCAGCCCTTCTCTATTTTTCCTTTAGATTGTTACTCAAATAACCACTTAAGTCTTGCTACTCACTGTCTGGTTGTGTGACAGTGCAACTATATAGCCTGGATGGTGGAAACAAATGAAACACTGATAGCCCATTAGTGGCAGGTGGCTACAATACACTACATCTGACAGATTTTGGTTTCATGACAGAGCACAGTGTAGAAGCTAACCAAACCAAATACAAAATAAAACAATGCTGCAACCCTACCCTTGAATCAAACCAATGCCACCAAGCAACCTTATACCACTGTAGCGGACTAGGGTTAAAGAACAATTTGCAACCCCCTTCCCTCAAAGAGGTCACCAATCAATGACCACCCCAGCAATCCTGGAGTAATGTTAACATTGAATCACCTCTGTGCAATGCAAACTTTTACCCTGAAGCTCAAACCACAACTATAAACTTGGTGCTACATAGTTCACTACATGTATTTCAACAGAAGTCCTGCGTCGAAGTGGAAAAATCATAAAAGTTTGTTGTTGAGTTGGCATTTGTTAGATAATTTGTGTCTCAATCAGCTGATGAAAATTTGTATTTCTAAGAAACACGTCCATATGGCAGTAATATGGCTTTAAATTAGAGTAAAATATTACAACAGTCTAAAGCCTTCTCCCTGCAGTGTTTTAGTGCCTTTATTGCTCTAATATTACCAACATATTTCAGACCATGTTGTGCTGCCTCTCTGTTGCTTCCAAAATGTGCATCTGTCTGGCCTTCAGCGCATCTGCTCGATACTCTATCGACAGACCAATCATTCCACAATCATGCTCAGCACACCATCTTTATTACTGATTATTGACCAGGTCATCACTGCCTGCATGGCACCTCAGTCTGACATCAGGTGCCAGGAGAAAGGGAGAGACAGGGCCCGTGGAGAGAGTCGCTGGGAGTCTGTCAGCACTCTGATGAGCTGATGTACCGCTGAGTTTTGGATTGCTGAGCTGCTGACCTACAGGTGGCAATTAAATGTCAAGACATTTGGATTCCAATTCTGCTCTGTTGCTGAGTCACATAAGTCATGCGGTAAACCCAGAAGTGTCAAAGAAGCTTGATAGTTTCTATCAGATGCATGTTGTTGACTACACCAGGTCTCAAACCCGACCAGAAAGAAATGTCCTTCACTTATTTGTCATGAGGTGTCCAAAAGACTGGAAAGAGCAGGGAAGCAAAGTTCAAGAAGCTGAAAACTTTTTGCAGTGCAATCTGTCATTCACCTGACTTTACACTTGTTAAAGCTTTGCACTTAGACAAAAGAAGAAAAATACTGCTAGGATACTGATCAGAACTGAACATTATTTTCTACAATACATTGTGGCTTGCTGCAAGTGCACCATATAGGGTGTATCAAAGCTTACTCAAGACAACATGGCAAATGGTCTAAACAGTGCATAACCATACAGCATATAAACTGATAAGGCATAACATTATGACCACTGACAGGAGAAGTGAATTACACTGATTATCTCTTTATCATGGCATCTGTTTGTGGATGGGATGTATTCAGTGTTGGGAGTAATGGCGTTAGAAATAACGTTACTAACGCCGTTATGTTTTCCAAGTAACAGGTAATCTAATGAATTACTTTTTCATGTGTTACAACACCGTTACCATTACTGACAGTGAAATGTGGCGTGTTACTTTGCACCGATGTCAAGCAGCTGTTATCCAACCTGCCTAACCCCCAAATTCCACGACACACGGGAGCGCAGTGCCGCGGTCTTGCCCTGACAGACAAACCCCACTGAAAGCGGAGCGGCGAGGCGCGCAGCCTGTAGTGGGAGGGCTGATCCCCGGAGAGCCACAGGCTCTCATGAGAATAGCAATGTCACTCGCTCATAAAGCATTTTATAGACTGAGAAAAGAAATAACACTTCACTTCGCTTCCCTAAAGTCCTTTTACTGGTCTCAACCACACAGCTTCGTGTTTTATTCAACTTATATCCGCCTATATCCTATATCCTTGTATCCTTGTTTGGTGTCATGTAGCCTATACAATGTTATATATTTCTGTACCTCTACAATTCACTTTTCTCCGTCCATGGTGTCGTGTTGTCTCTGGGACGCTCTGACGGACTGCTCACCTGATGCTCGTGCCTCCGATTTTGACAAAGTGACAAATAATTGAGGAAATTTACGTTCAAGAGTCCACGCATTGTCTTAAAAACGCTGGTGCTTCACCAACGCAGAGCCGCGCAGTGCGGCTCCCTTGAAACGTGCTGCAGAGCACTTCGCTCCCATTCTGGTCTATCAGGCAAATTCCACTGCAACGCCGAGTTGGAGAACTGATGATGTCAGAGCTGCTGCAGCAGGTAACAACAAGGAAGGACACAGAGACGGAGACACACAGTTCAAGCAGCAAAAGCTTTTTCAAAAAAGTAATGCATCGATTACTTTACCTGGTAACTAATTACATTTATGATGGAGTAATTCTGTTAATAACTCAGTTACTTTTTTGGGAAAGTAACTAGTAACTATAACTAATTACTTTTTTAAGTAACGTGCCCAACACAATGTATTAGGCCTAAAGTTGTTGATCTATTGTGCCCCCCTTCATACTTTTGTCAACATATCAAGCACGTCATGCCCTGACATTCAGAGCCTCCACTGACATGTGAGAACTCATTCTCCACACTGAGGAACATCGTTTCAAATCACAAACAAGCAATGCTCCACAGCAGAAAGGCCCAGTTGGTTCAGCTTGCCTTTGAAAGAGACTTGATCAGCAAATGCAGCTACTACGGAGTGGAAAGACACTGTTCCCAGGAAGTTTAAGAGCAATACTCACTGCCTTTGGCTGTTTTAAACGTATAGCTATCTTTAGATTACTGTTATTGTTTGGGTTTCATGATTATTTAAATGTTGAATGTTGTTTGATGCACACAGTTGTGTGCGCCCTGCAGGGAGAGAAGGGAAATGAGAGAGAGACATGGCTTTCAGCTGTGATACAGTGCCTTGTGTTCGTGAATTCGAGTGAAGGCTTTTACTTGGCAAACACTACACTGTTATGCATATATAGAATAAATCCAATAATGAACAAGACTTCGTGCCCCTGCAGTTGTCTTAATGCCCTCTGAATTTTGTGATACTAGCTCTGCATAAAGTGAACGGTTTGTCCTCAATGTTGATACAAGCAGCAGGAAAAATAGACAATGTTAAGGATTTGAGCAAGTCTGACAAGGACTAAACTGTGATGGCTAAAGAGAAGAGGCTCAGACCATCTCCAAAACTGCTCCTCTTGTGGGGCTTTGGGGTTTGCAGTGGTCAGTATCTTTGAATTGGTCCAAGATAGGAACAGTGGTGAGCCTAAAACATGGTCATGAATGGCCAAGATTCATGGATGCACATGGGGAGCAAAGGCTGACCCTTGTCGTCCAGTCTGGCAGGCAAGCTACTGTTGCTCAGACTGCTGAAGAAGTTCATGCTGGCTTTGAGGAAAAGGTGTCAGAACACAGAGTGCAACAAAGTCCGATTGTATGGTCCATGGAACCGACCCTTGAACCATCTCAGTCCTCCTCAAAAAGTTTAAACACAATTGAATAAGTGAACACAAAATTACTCTTAAAGAGGACATATCATGCTGATGCATGATTTAATACTTACATATAATATAATAAATTTGAAAACAAGACCTTACACCCCCTTAATTTTCAAAAAATGAGATATTGTATTTTTTCTCATATCCTAGAACGAGATTTGATGCCTCTGAAAATAGGTCATTGCGAGATGTCCGCGAGATTTCAAACGTCATGACATCACGAGGTACCTTTCTTTTTATTGGAGTAATCTGATAAAACACTTCCTCCTCTGTGATGTCCGTCAGCCCCAAACCCTCACCGAGGAACACATCCAGCAGCAGGGGTATAAAAGTCCCTCGCTCACTCACCCTCATTACCAGCTCTGGCCTGTAGGGGGACTCAATACACGGTCGCTACTTTGAGCCTGCCGGAAAATACAGTAGAAGAAGAAGGACAAGCTGGCTCTACCCCCGATAGAACTGACCAATCAGAGGACAAAGGGCTGTGATGTTGCGAGGTAACTTTAGGTCATCCTTGAGACGAAGCGTTTCAACAAGCACTTAATAATGGCCTAAAATGAGGATATTGAGAACGCTATTGTGGGGCAATGAAGGAACTAAATGACTTGTACTGAGGGCAGAAATGCTTTACAGGCATCCTAGTCTGGCATAGTGAAAAGGAGAAACAAGCATGATATGTCCTCTTTAAGGGAAAAAAAGCTGTAGAGCTGCACTGAGCTTGATACCAGCAGTAACATTGTCTTGGACTGGACCAAAGGGCTAACTTACACTCTTGTGCAGTATTGGAGGTAAGTTACAAATAATCTTTAAGAGAACTAATGGAGCACATTAGTTTAGCAAATTATTTTATTGAAAATTACTTTTTAAAAACATAACTTGTTACAAAACCAAAATACCGTACTTTTAATCACTTTATTTTTCTTATTATGGAGTAAAAATGCTCTTTCTGCTTGTGTGTGTATGCTCAGGTGGTTAGGGTTAAGATCACTGTAGCAGTTTTTTTTACACTGTAGGGCTTTTCAAAATCACTTTTCATTTATATCAATGGCGACAATATTTGACTTTTTCGAAATACAAGAGTAATCAATGTAAACATCTCAGTGGTGCTTTAAAAATCTTTCTGACCTCATATTTTCCTTTTGTAGATCATAATGTTTGCATTTGAATTTAAGTATCAATGGAAAATGTTTTCAACTTGTCCTTATTACTATTACTGTGTATTAGGCCCACCATAAAAGAATAATTTAAATAACAATACTATTTTTGGAAGAAAACCAAAGAGATAACTATGTTGCATATTTACATGAAACCAAAACAGCTTTGGGGTTTTTAATTGGTCTAATTTAATTGGCTGGGGTTTTTATTTTTTATTTTTATTTTTATCATTTCTATGTATTTCCTTTTAGATTTATTTTACATGCTGCTTTGCTTATGTGTTTTAAAACACTGATATTTTTTTCTAGAAAATTAAGTGTCATATTAATTTAATCAGGTATTTCTGACTTACTGACTTTATTTCTACATTAATTACATTGACTTAATTTGAGATATACAATTTTAAATGTATCTCATATCAGATAAACTCAGTCAGCTTGATATTATCATGCATAATGATTTCACATAATCTTTACAGCAAGCCTAAATTATAACTTCTGATCATTTTTTGATTAAAAAAAAAAACAGCAAATAAAAAACTTAATTTGAGTTTGTATTCCTAGGTGACCTTTAAACTCCCCCCTTTCTTCCATAACCATGTATTTTAAATTTGAGAACAGCTTGTCTATACATTATTTAAAAAAATAAAAGGATCTGAAGTACAAACAGTACAGTGTCTGTTCTGAATAATCTTTATTTTACCACAGTTCTAGTGTAAATGCCAGCTCAAACCCAACCTAGAATAAGTATGAGGTATGAATTTTAAACGCAGCTAGATTCCTCACAAAGAGAAAAGAGGCTTCAGTCAAACGTGTCTCGCTTCATCAGAGTGCTGAAGGGTTGTTTAGTCCTTGAAAGTGTACAGTATGACTGCAAACAGCTCTGTGTTGAAAAATGCCTCTTTGTTCAAGGCGCACACTTCTCCCATTTTTTAACACTTTCATCAAGATTCCATTTATCATACTGCAGCAAAAATCTTGAAATTAAACAGCCTTGACTTATGTATGAATAAGTCTGAATGAGTTGTTTTTAAGCACTCATTCAGGCACAACATTTCTCCAGGATAATGCATCTATCTGCACTTACAAACATTTGACCTCACAGACACCACAAAGAAACTTTCAGTGGATGTACTATATGTTTTTAAACCCTCATAAGTCGTTTATTCCAGATAGGTGGCTGATAATGCCGAGATCATTCCAATGACTGCTGTTTACTGCAGTGAAGCACACCATTAATTCAAACACCGTCCAATAAACAGGCATGGACACACACACAAACAGACACACACAGGCATATTTCAGTTATTGATATTGTGTGTTTTTCATTCTCATCACATATCATGTGTGTGCTGTTGGAGGCATAAGCTGAATGTCAATGAGTGTTTATGAGACATCCTGACATCTGCAGCATCTCCAAGGTCAGTATCTGAATCAGCGGCACTTTTCAGTCAGAGTGTATCCATCAAGAGCACTCGTGACTTCTCCATAAATGTTTGTTTCTGACATTCAAACCAGTCACCCTTAAATCGATGATCTCCGTCTTTAATATACTCAGGTGTCTACTCTCAGGGTTGTCTTTTTTAAGATCTTTTGAGGGTCCTGGCATGGGAGCAAGTTGTGTTTTGTCATCTGCTTCCAGCTAAAGAGGTTGAGTTAGATTATGTCCGTACCAAAAGACAAATGTCTTTCCATATACTTTTAAAGAAATCTATGGGCCTGATCAACTAAGATTCAAAATAATGAGTGCTAAATTGGGTGTGCAAACTAAGAAATAGCTCTTGCTATTTGTGGGCAGGTGCTCCACTATCACTGCGTGTGGAATTTATAACAGGCACAAAAGTGGTGCACACCTCCCTCTTTAAAGGAGGATCTTGCATGTGCAACTGACTGTCACCATTTCAGTAAGTGAAAAACGAAGTTTGAAGACATGGAGTTGGTCTGCAAATACTTGACCTTTATTGTTGTCTGTCACTTTGATGGACAAGGTTGTCACTTTTTCCTCATGCCATATCTGTATCTGTCTTTTCTATTTTCCTTTTCTGATTCCAATCAAACAGTATCTTAATGACAGCATTCGCGTAGTTACACAGCTTCATCATCAATAACATCTCATGTGACGAGCAGCCTTACAGTTCTGCACACACAGACCGCGCAGGTACTCTTGCCTTTTACGCACTGACAGTGCCATACCTTCAATTGTAGAGATAATGGCTATTGAGTTCTTTTTTATGTAGGTTAAATGTCCTCCTCCACAATGTAGAGCGTGAAAAAGAGAAGGTTTACTTTATTCGGGTGTCTGCATATGTGACTGTATACTGTTTACTATACTAACTATACTGAATAAACTGTTACACTTTGTTTTAATCAACAGGTTGTTTGATTTTAGCTTTATTTAATAATCAAATACCATTGAGAATAATCATTCCTTTACTGCTGTGAACTGGACAAGGTGGCAGTTGTATAGGAGGGCTGCATTTGAGTCCTTATAAAGTACCTATGAAACCGTCTGTGTCGCTTGAACAGCAGAATTTTTTTTTTAATGTGACTTCAGATACATTTGCATATCATAATACTGGAGACTGATTCCCCTTAGATCACTGACTTACAATGATGCCTACTCCAAACTGGTCCTTTAGGGACCAAAATGGACAATATTTAGTACACCCTACACATTCATGTTGGTCATATTCAGAAATAGTTTCAAGGAACAAATACATAGCTAGCATGCATTGCACCAGTGTGACATGTGTACAAAGAGAATACTAAATGTCAGCAAATATACTCTGACAAGTAGTCCTGACACAGAGTGATAAAAAAAAGCACTGCATCAACACATTAGAGTTTAAAAAGTACGAACAAGCAGGTATGGCTATTCATGAAGATCTTTGTGCAGTTTTGTGTCTGTAAACAGACTCAGTACACTTGCCAAGTGTGCAAACAGAAAAATGCATCACAGGCTGAATAGTTGTTGTATCATAATATCTACAAGAGGTATGTAACCTTTTCTACAACAGATTATCACCGGGAAACCATACATTGGTATCCAAAAAAATGTACACATATATACGCCTTTTATATACATATCTTGCCATTTAGAATTACCTTCAATAAATGTCGATGTTGTTACCAAGACACTGTGATTGATGTTGACTCTGAACTTAGTCAAGGATTGGTGAGATTCTACTATGGATTCATGATCTACCAATATCACACCATGTGAGTGTTTCAAAAATGAAATAATACAGGCTGTAGAGAGATTTTTTTAGCCACATAAACAGAACTAGAAAAGCAATTTCAACAATAAAAATCAGTGTATTTATGGTAAACATTCCTCATCTACAGAGTTGAATACCATAAACTGCATGATAAAATCATTTAGGAGATAAAGTGAAGGGCTCTAATTGCACATTAAACAGTAAGCAACATAAGTGATGAATGTAATGTGTTCATAAGAAAAGAACTGAGCTCTCATATAACTAAATGATGGAGAAAGAGATTACAGATGAAAATGAAACTCTGAAGTTCACCAGTTTTTGATATTCTCATCTTTCTTGTGGGTGATTGATTCAGGGTATGTCCCTGGGGAATAAATATAATACAGTCAATCAGCATCAGTGATAATGCCACGAGTTAAGGAGATGACAAAAAAAATTAATCATATTCTTAGACAGTTACTAACAAGCACCTACTATGACAGCATAATATTCACATAAGGCCTTGCTCATACAATTCCTCTGAAAGCTTCTTCTGGACAAGTACTCTTGGATTTTTGAGTGAGCTTCTAAGGAAGCCTCAGAAACAAACCTCGAAAATAATTTATGAATATGTGGCAGAAGCCAAGACTGAAACACATTAGACGTAATCTTTTGTAAGTAATGGTATATATGCATAATGGTACGATTTTGAAAGCTATAAGAAAACAAAGTTCTGATAAAAAAAATAAATGAAATAATTTAATTCTGAACATGATTTAGGTTGTGTGTTATCATAATCAGATAGTTTAAAATTGAAAATTTAAAGTCTTTCTTTGGAAAAATGGTTGATGAGTCAAAAGGTGAATGAATTCACTTTAATGAATAAAAATGGTACTTACAACAAGGAAAAGCTGACAGACTGCCAAAGTGGCCATCAAATCCTGAACTAAGATTGGCTTTTACTTTTCAGAGATGGCGCATATGTTTACTAAGCAGTAAATTATTATTTTCCTTTTAAATCCCTCTCTTTCTGTCTATTAAATCTTTTGCTTTGACAGCCAAGACCTCTTTGTTCAACCTTTTTGCAAAGAAATTATATTTTATGAAGGCTTTAAGACCTCTGTTTCCTTGATGTGTTTTCTTTCTGATAAACTTGATCTGTTTTGATTCTACAATAGAATTTATCAGTAGGGGAGGACTTATGATAATTCTGTTCAACGGTTTGATTCGATATCAGGCCATCCTTTCCACGGGAACCACCTATTATGCTGACTAAATATGTCCCTTGCTAAGGGTTTCATGATTATACATTTTGATGTCAGTAAAATATGAATACTGTATTGTTGTGGTGTTAAGATAAACTCGCCTAAATGGATTAAACAATCATGATGCCATAGTACTGAATGCATTGGTGCATGCCCCCCCCACCTCCATTTAATTCCTGATGTAGATGAAAATTGTCAAAGTCCATCTTTTCCATTTCCATTGACAACTGAACAATTAAAGGAAAAAGCCAGCATTTAGCACCACAGCATTCAAAAACCTTTTGCCCTTTCGAGTCAAACATCTGACAACAGTGACGTACCTACCTCTTTATACCTGAACCCAAAGTAGCAGATGAGCGACACCAAGTACAGACAACTTCAACCATAATTTATTTTGGATTATTATAATGACATATTTTACTCCTATAGATGTATACTGTCAGCTTTGAGTTTACATTGAGGTGAACTTGATTTCACAGTGCTGACTGCCTTTTAAAATGAGGAACTTCAACTCTGACAAAATTCATAAAAGGGTTATGTACACTTGCTTAGCTCTCTTAATATAAAGTTTAACATCATATTCAGAGTCTGCTGCAAGAGATATTTACCTCCAGCAAAGAATCTGTTTCTTCACTGTTGGCAGATTTCTCTCCTAAAAGAAAAATAAAGCTTCAAAAAAAGACCCATGAAAACTGCATTCTACCCAAGAGTGCTGAAAATGAGTAGGAAAAGAGTTTGATGCTACCAAATAATGAGGAGAAATATGCACGCTGGCAACTCCAACTAATTAGTGTGGAACACCAGGATTACGAGTGATATAAAATGCATTAAGTGCCAGCTGAGTAATTTGTGATGTAAGACAGTTTGCAACTTTAAGGCCTGTCTGTTGGGACCTGGTGGGGAATAAATGGAAATCATGTTTGCATACATTACTGTAGTAAAGTTTTAACAGCACAGTGCTGGGCTGATTACACATTGGCTGCTAGCAGAGAGCAGCCATTAGCATTGTGCTGCAGCTGTCAGAAACTCTTATCCAAAAGCCAGTTGTCAGGAGGATACTTGTGCGTCAGGCCCTTAGAGAGCCATAGCTGACAACATTACTGTCTACAGCAGGTCATTGAATGTGCCACACAGGGCTTTAAGTTCTCGGCCTTGAGAGATGGCAGCGATCAATAAGGTGTCACCTGCTCATTTAGGAGGGAAGAGCCTGAACTTCTGTCCTGTTTCTTGATTTCTGAGCCCCTTGATGCAGACATTCCAAGCTGCAAATATTATCCCTGTAGAAATATTCAGTGACAAATGGATTGTTAGTGTGTGTTATTTGTATGATGCCACAGATGAAGTCCACAATAGCTTTGACCTTGTATCAAGCTACCCCCCCCCCCCCCCGACAGATTCCCTGCTTTTTTGTTTACAATGTTCAGCATGAGGATTTACTTCAGGGCCAAAGAGTAATTGTGCATATAATGTCAAGGACTGTTGTCAGTATCCATACATCACGGCCGCATATGGTATACATGGCTGTGTTAAATATACATGTTCCCATGAAATATACATGACCATGGTGTGCATACATACTCCTGGCTGTGGTAGGAATGATTACCGAGCCACAACCTCAGATTCACACATTCAATTGGACCTCAGTGAAGTAATTTGTAAATGTCTCCTTCTTTCTCTTTGTTTCTTATTTCAGGCATATACGCAAAGGTAATGTTGAGTAAAAACACAATATATTTATTCCCCTTCTGTCGGGACAAAAATATTGAAAATAATTTGTTGTTCAAGATGTTAAGGTCACTGATCATTAGAAAAGACTAAACAATTATTTTATTTTCAAAATGTTCTTAATTTCAGTGTTGATTACCTTTACAAGTTAATTTAAATGCCAAGGCTTGTAGTGGACCAGGCCAGGGGTCCAGTTTCAAATAATTTTTTTAACACTCTTCTTAGATTAACAATAGTGACATGGCCCAGACCAGCATGCTTTGAAGCAGGAAGAGGTGGGAACTACAAGTGAGATGACAGCAGGAAGTGACTGCTTGTACAGAGATTAGCATAGATGCTAATAGCTTCATTGTCAGTTTGATCAGATCTGGACCACATTTCTTTATCAAATGAAAAATACATAACAACACAACAAACCCTTCTATAGAAAGGGTTTCTTGATCTGCTATCAAAATGTTTTGGCAACACTTTATTCAGATTTTGTTATTTACGCCACAGGAGTAGCACCCACCTACATTTTCTGACTGGTCCGTGTAACAGGATTTATATTGTATATTATTCCACTTGCTTTCTATGATTTATGTTCCTTTTTTGGCATTAATGGCTCTAGGGCACCCTCTCTTGGGTTAAGTCTATACAATGGGCAGTTGCAATGCCATTGCCATTGTATGAGAGATGTGCCCAAGGTGAGACGCAGACCAAAACAGTTTGTACCATAGCTATGTATAATCATTTTCTCCTCTTGCAGGCTTCTACATACAGGGATTTATGTAGAGGTTAACGAGATATACTATGAATAGTTTACCGTAGTTTTCATGTACTAAACTGTCTATATAATGACTTTAACAGACTTTTTTGTCATTCAGTATGCAGCAGGTGTATACAGAATGAGATTTCGTTGCATAGGCTACAGTTAGCACTTTTCAAGTAAACTTTTCACACTTATTAAAGAGATAGCTAGCATTTGTGCTAACTCTGCTATTCTGTTGTAGTGTGATTTGGTATGCCCAGTCAAGCCGAGCCAAGTGTATAACCACTATCAATCTGTTTGTACAGATAATGAACAGTGGCATTCAGACAGAGCAACCTCTTGCTTCTTACTCTTCACACAATGCAGAGTCGATGGGGTTTTCTTGAACCAGCCAGCTGCAGCCAAAGTGCAACTGTGCACGGTCATACCTGTTATGAATGTGATTGGAACTATTGTCAAATCGCCTGCAGAATCTGCTTTTGAAAGGTTCTGCCTACTCCCAAACACTTTCTATGGGACTTTCTCAGATAAATTTGTGAAATATATTGAACAACCAATCTGGTACCTCCACACAAAAGTCCCAGAGAGAGATCTCAACAAGTGATACTATGTCATTCAAAGCCTGCTACATGGTAAAGTTCAGATGGAGAAATATGTGGCAAAAGGTTTGCTAGTCAGGAATTATTCATATTTTTATCAGCTAAGATCCTCAATCAAATGCTCTCTTTAAACTGTAACATAGCTGTTGGCCACTAGTAACCATTGTAACTCGCATTATGGATGCGACCTTGCAGGCAAAATACCACCAACATGGATGCAAAAAAAGGGATGTTGAATGACTGTTAGAACACATAGCAAGAATAGAGCCTTGTTGGATTTAATGCCAACAAAATACAGATTAAGCTGTATTGTTGGGTTATACTGACATATAATCATTTTTCTGAAGTGGAGAGTAACCACATTCGACAGGATAACCAAAGGCTAGCACTGCAAATAATAAAATTAACCACAGTTGTTCTGCAAACCAATCTTATATTGTGAACCTGCTGCTGTTGTGTCAACAGGTTTACAATGATAATAGAGATAAATAAAGACTGCTTGATTTTGGCTGATTTCTGAGCCCTTATCATCTTAAACTAGATTAATTGACAAAGATTTAATTTGAAATGATCTACCAGGAGCATCTCTGCAAAGAATGTAAGTAAAGTCTTTGAGGACAGAGTATAAAATAAACATACATACAAAAGGGCCAGATTAAATTAATGCAGCTTAATGTTGTTTTCTCTTTGGACTCTTGGGGCGTAAAGGGTTAATTTGTTAAGCAGGAGATAATGTGTGTGTGTGCGGGAGACAGGCAGAGAGTCGGTGAGGAGAGGGATCCCTATTATCAGGGGATGAGAGTGCTAATAAAACACAGGAGCTGCAGGGGTGCAGAGGTCAGATGCACATGTAATGAATGGAGAAATTTAACTCATCCAATTATTGGTAGCCAAGGCAAAAATCCATACTGTTACTCTGGGCACGGCGCCCAAATGCAAAACTAATAATGTCAGGCAAGGACCCAGCTTTGTGTAATGCTGTGTGTTTGTGTGTGGTATATACGAACGTGTGCGCAGGTGTGTGTACTAACACTTTGCGCGTACATGTGCTGTACAAAAGATTTACAATGAAGCGCAATGAGGGGGATGTTTGGAGCAGAGAAGTGTAGGTGTTTTATAGTGTATTTGAGTGTCTGTCTGCGAGTGCATACACACTGACACGTGTATTTGTGAGTTCAATTTCTGCAGCAGCTGAATACAAGAGCTTCTTATTTAGAGTCACTCTAGTTTTCCTTGGAATGTGGTGCTAACTAAGCTGTGAGGTCGACATTCAGGGGTGTCATAACAGCAGACAGGTTGCATTTAATCTACTGGGGCCCTTATAAATGTTTGTTAGCTGATGGATTTTGTGCTAATAAACATCAAATGTTTCTAATATTTATCCCAGTTTGTTAGACTGGGAGCTCAACGGGGATAATCTTATGATAATTCAGTTTAAAGTTATTGATCCGTCTGTCTTCAGGCACATGCACTTGACATAAATCATGCATTCAAGTGTCAGGATTAAAAAAAAATCAGATGCTAATCCGGTTCATGCAAAATATGTTAGCAATTAGCATCCGCAGCTTGCGCTTGCTGGGGACGTTCTTCCTCCAGAATACAAAAACACACATGGAGACCTTTGACTTAATGACCACCCATGTAAACAAAGGCTCAAAAAGGGCAAGCTCATCATTAGGGAGGCACTTTGATTAAATGAGCAGCATGTTGATTAAACGATCAAATTTATTTGTCATAAGAAGAAAACAAGCAAGAGAGGGAGAGGGGGATAAAAATCATACTCTGATTCGCCTTTTTCCTATTTTATTTTGATTTCTTTTAATTGGAAGCCGTACCCCCTTGGAGGCAAAGTCATTAGGCCTTATACATAACCATCGCTGCCACATTAAAATCACATTACACAACAACGATAATCATTGCATTCAATTATACATGGTAATAAATACCGAACGCCATCTCCAGTAAATCCATTAGCCTGGGAGACACACACAATACTCGCACACAAGCACAAACAGGGGCAGATGACGGCAGCCATTAGGAGATCTCAGTATTTGGACCAGGGGCTGCCAGTGACACCAGTTGGTTTACATTGTCAGACCAGAGCATAAGGAGGTGTCACCGCGATGTTTACGCTTACATCAGGCATTCATGGCGCATACACTTTTATGGCGTTTCTATTTCATAAGGAGCAATGCAGCAGAGGGCGTCAGAGATGGAATAGTAAAAGAGGAGACCTGATTCGACAAAGGTCAACAGCTGGGATTTAAATGGCGAATATGACAGGCTTCAGTCTGCTGATCCCTCAGGAATACATCAGATAGGTATCATTTACTGCAGCTCCACAACACATTTCTGCTACATTACTCTTTAAAGAGAAAGACTGCAGCTCATCAGTCATGTACAGTGGAAGCCTTTTAGAAGCCTGAATAGAAAACAGTGGTGTGTGAATGCCGCTTCTGCTGAACACATATCACCTCAGTGCAAGCCCACTTATAGAAATAACTGAGCCCCTAAAAAACCCATTGGGGCTTGTAGGTTGTTTGAAAATATATGACCATGCACTGGATCGGTAGCATTTGCACCCCTTTCCCCCCCAACATTCACCTCTTCGGCTTTTTAGAATTTGTTACAAGTCATTGTTGGGTATGATCCACCAGCTTGCTCTCCTTTTCCTTTATTTCCTGCCACCTCAGCTTTTGTAGAGATCATAAAATGGCAATACAGAGTCCACTTTTAAGAGCTCAACTGTTCCATCAACCTACAACATTAATTAATTTTAAAGGGACAATTCATCATTTTTAAAGTAGTTGTATGAAGTGCATGCTAATAGTCTATACACTGGTTATGCTGATCAGCTCCAGGAGGTGAGAATAGACTCAGACCTTAGACATTGCTGCAGTTGAGGACAATTGCTTTGATCAACCAAAACAACAACAGCAACTACTGGCTGCGGGGCTTTGCTACAGACAAAACTATCCTCCAGATCACTGATTTTCAAACTGTGAGGTAAGGTGGGCCTCCCCTGGAGGGTGCAAGAGGACTCTAGGGGAGGTGCAGATTGAGAAAGCAAACCAGTAAAAAGATGTTCTGCTCATTCATAATTTTTTTAAATTTAATGAATGGATGACAGAAGTTTCTAACCCTACAGTGCACATGAATCTGCCTGATTAATTGTCTGAAATACTACAAATCCATCTTGTCATATTCCTTACTCCTTACTTCATGGCCAAAAGCCCAATCAGGGAAGAGAGGAGGAGACTGAAGACGTGACGACAGCGGGAAGTGAGTGCATGTCAGCAAACATTGGCAGCTACTGATGCAGTCTCCGTGGATGCGTCCATATCTGCAGTTTTATCAGAATTTTACTCAATTTCTTTTTTAAAAAGAGGAGCAAAGAATGTTGCTTAAAACTTTTGTAATAGAAATCATGTTTTTTTTGTTTTGTTTTGGCCAATCAATTAATAAAAGCCAGGTATCACAACAGACATGACGTTGATACAAGGGAGGCTCGCTGTTTCACAGTTTGAGAATCTCTGCTCCAGGCAACACTAGTGAAAGGTGAAAAGAGTATGTGTGGAGTCCTTATTATTTTTGGCCAAGGGTGTTTCTAACACAAACCAACAAAAAAACATGACTGGACAAATCTCAGCTTTAAAATTTGACTGTACAACTATGTGTTGTCATGGCAGTGATAAACAAACAGTGACCACTATCTGGCCTGTGTCATGTACACAATTGAGAATTTCTCTTTCTTTGAAAACTTACAAAACATTTTTTGGAAATATCAATTTTCTACTAAGATAAACATAATGTAAAATAACTTAATTTAGAATAAAACTTTCAACACAAATTCATTATTTTGCATCTATTCATTTACAAGATAAAGGTCATGAATATAATGTTCGCCTTTTTTCGGTTAAACTTTATTCTTCCATCTTTATGATTAGAAAATTACAGTGCTGTTTGTTCCTGACCTCCTTATTTTATTTTAAAAACAATTATTATTATCATTATAACCACCAAGGAAATTATACTTTTGCAGGCATTTGTTAGTTCACGACTTGGTAACTCCAAAAGTAATTAACACATTTTGATGAATTTTCTTATTTATTCTGGACAAGGACTGAAATAAAATCTATCATTAGCAGACCAAATTTAAGCAGTGGTGGACAAAGTACTCAATGCCAGTACTCAAGTCAAAGTATAGATACTCATGTTCAAATGCCACTCCAATACAAGTGAAAGTTGCTCAATCAAATTTTTACTTAAGTTAAAGTACTGGAGTACCTGCTTTTCAAAATACTCAAGTATTAAAAGTACATTTTCCCGTTGACCTTACAGAACGTAATGACTGAAACTATCTACAGAATGCACTGACCTGCTTATAGATCATGTAGAATAAAGAGTTTGAAAATATGCTACAAACCCCCCCCCCCCCCCCCCCCCCCCCCAAGATATGGCCATGGGTGCTCTCGTGTGGAATTGTCGTCTTTATCTGCCATAGCAGCCATCATTACTTCAGTACTGCCAAGACGAACCGACCACCAACGTTAGCTCAACCTTTACCTGCCCGATCACAGTCGCGCATATGCGTCTTCTTCTTCTTCTTTGTTGTTTAATGGCGGTTGGCAAACCAACTCAAAAGTGCATTACCACCACCAACTGGACTGGAGTGTGGAACAGGATGCATGAAGCATAGATAACACCACTTGAACAAATGACATTTTAGAAGAGAAAATAAATTTCTTCACTTCATACCTGTACCTAAAAGTAACGAGTAACATAGCCATTTATAGAAATGTAGTGAAGTTAAAAGTAGAATATTTGTCTTTTAAATGTAGTGAAGTAAAAGTCATAAGTTCCAAAAAGAGAAAAAACTCAAGTAGAGTACAGATACTCAAAAAATGTACTTAAGTACAGTACTCAAGTAAATCTACTTCGTTACTGTCCACCCCTGATTTTAAGTAACTGATATTTTATTCATTTGGATGAAGAATAAACTGTAAAATTCTGCTTTTGAGATAGCTTTAGCTTGCTGTAAGTGATAACAATTTAAATACAAATTTGAACTATTTTTTTGTTTACTTTTAAGCAGATATCCTCCCATGTTATATTAATCTGGTGTTTGTCAATAGACATAAACAAATCTACAATCTATCTGTCATCTGTCTATTCATGTTTGATGAACACATAGCCTGTTAAGTGGATGGTTAAGGAATCCTGGCCCTGCTTGTGTTAATACTGTATGTGACAGTGTGGTGAGAGGAGCAGACCTGTGTGCGTAGCAGGATCCTATACAAATATAGTGTTATTAATGTGAAGAAACCAACCTTCAATATAGTAGATATACAGTATGAGAAACACAAACACACATACACACACATAAACACACACACATATATATGTATGCTCCTCTGGCTGCATTTCATTTTCATATCTCTTGCTCTGCATCATTCAATATCCCACCCCACCCCCAATTCCCCTCATCCTAACAAAGCCCAGCCTACCCCCCTTCACCTCTCCCTCTCCCTGCCCTTAGTCTGCCTCTCTCCTCTCTTTGCTTGATGGCAGCCTCACTTGTAATTAACTGTTATGTGGGGGATTGATTGCGGACAGCTTAGCATTGACCAGCTTCATTATGGAGTCCCTTCAAAGTGGGATTCTGGGCCTGCCAATACTCCTGAGTTTATTTCAGTGAAGGGATCAATAGCCAGCGCATTAAAAGCTTTATTTGGGCTTTGTCCGCCCCTCAAGTACCTTTGCCCCGGTTGCTCTGTGGATCTCTCTGGTACCACCATTATGTCTGCTTTGACCTTTCAGGGGGTTGATAGGGGGCATGACCAATAGATGCTTGGGCAGTGTGTGGACTCAGAATAAATGAGAATGATCTGAAAAAATCTGTCAGGTGGCCACTAGAGTTTGGCCTTGAGTTTTTCATTTTTCATTCTTTATTTTAAAGGGGTAAATACAAACTTGTGTCAATGTATCTATTGTCTGGAAACAGTTATTACTCAACACTGACAATACAGTGCCTTTTTTAAACTTGTGTGTGAGTCAAACACAATCTTAACCATGTTTCACTTTGTTTTTTCTTTTTTTCTTCATCGCAATTGAATGCCTCTCTACCACTGCATCACATAAAAGAGTCATCCCAGCCCATTCCATACAGATGCAGTTTAATTCCTACATTCTCATAAACTTTAACTTTATTTAATTATTCTAATATTTTAGGGTAATTGGCCAATGCTTCAGACTACCTTTGTAGTAAGTGAACTCATCTAATACATATTTCAGATGCAGGCCAGGCCCAGCAAGATAATAACATACTTTGGAGATACACCTTAAGGTTTGTTTCTTAACTTATCCAGATGTTGTAGTTTGTGACAGTAAGTCCATGCAGTGCAGACACCCTGAGATGTTTCCACTCTGCCAGTGAAGTACAAAAACAGCAGCAGAGGCCCAGCACCCTGTTTCAAAGCTCCCTCCACAAACAGCATGCTACAGCACTCCTCCATGAAAGCGTATACACATTGTGGTATCCGGGGACTTTCTCTCTGAGAAACACTACACACAGACATACACAGACACACACTTACACACACACACAGGGTGGCCCTCTGATGAGATATCATTTTGTCATTTAGCATGCTGTGTTACAAGATGTATCTCCCCCGCCAAAGCGTCAGCAGCAACCCCAGCTCTGTCCTTGTCTGGTGTTTCCCTCAAGGCAACATGCCGCCACTGAGGAGCCACACACCCTGGGAGATGGAAGGAGCATGGCTGCCATGTTATAAATGACTCCTGGAATCTCTCTTTCTTTTCTTCTTCTGGTTCCCCTTCTCGTGCACTTGCTTTCTCTTTCAAAGACACACACACACACACACAAGATGTTGACTGAGACATTACACAGCTATTCTCTACGGGTGCCACATGGATAGAAATGAAGACCTCACCCTGAAGTCTTTGTGTTTTACTGCTTTTGACTCTGATGTGATCTAATCATTGTAATACCAGGTCATTTCTTGCTTTCGCTCATGCTATGAAAATAATCCTCACACAGCAGTCTGGCTTCATCCTGCATGACTGCTTATTCCCTCATTATGAACACTCCTTTCATCCTAGTAAAGTAATATTCTTTAGAAAGTGAGATATTGTGCTGTCTAAGTCCTACAGTACCTCGGTGGCTCGGTGGTAGGTCCCTCTGTGCTTCTACAGAACTAATGGCCTGCAGACTCAGCACTGGGGCTGCAGAAAGATGAATAAAAAAACCCACAAACGTACCCCACTGATACCCCGGACAGTGCTGGTGACACTTAAATAATAAGCAGTGCTTAGCACTTTAAAGATATTTTTTTCTTGGCCGTGTGGGGCTCAGGTCAACTCATTAGTAGAGCGCAAAACAAAGAGAGCCCACACACATACAGAAAGACACACTGTGATATACACACAGCACATGAATCTCATAAGACAGAAGGATATCATTGCTGTGCCTACAATCTTTGATCACTGCTTAATAATAACAGAGTCACAGTACAACCTCTGTTACTCTGATGTGACTGAGTTATTCTGTAATATGCAGGACAACAGCCAGAGGGTGATGAGTCATCTCAATATCTGTTTTGGGACACGATAGTGTAGTTTATAATAATGTAGATAATTTAAGAAGATCACAAATAGTGTTTAGTGTTTATACATGAGATATGGCTTTTAAATAATGAGACTGTGCTTCTGAGGATAAGACTAGTGGTTTACAGTCACAGCGAGTGTTTCATAAAGCTTGGGTATTCAAGCACAACTACTGCAAGTATTCAGTAGGTGACGTCTTTAGTTCATTACTAGCCACAGATTGTAGTGCACATGCTTTTACTATGATATGATTAGCTGACAAATTGTGCAGCACATTCATTATTCGGCGAAACTGTACAAAACAGTAGCCAAATCTTCTGGTACATTAACTGAGGTGTACAGTATGGGAAATGCCACGTCACATGCATATGCACCTGATTTGCACAAGACTTCAAGAAGGAAGGGAGGATGTTCAAGATGATGAACTTACAGGGTGCCCATGCACATCAAAACTTCAGTAAATTGTTTGAAATGATCAATATCTCAGGATAAGAACGAAAGCAGAAATGGTCTCCGTTGATAAAGAGAAGATTTGGCAAATTTTGCATGAAAACTTGAACACGGCAAAAGTTTGTGCCAAAGTTGTCCCAAAAATTCTGACTCTTGATCCAAAGGAAAATGCAGGCACATTTGTGGAGATGATTTGGGACAGACTAAAGGAAACTCAAATTCTTTATAAAAAGTGATTAGCAAAGAAACTTGAATATTCCAAAAAACAAAGCCAGAGACTAATCAGCAGTCAATCCATTAGCAAACACCATCTTCACATGGATGGAGCAAGTTCATATTCAGGACCATGTTTGCTGTTTTCTTTGTCATCATTGGGGCAATTTCCCCCATTCAAAGTCACTTAAACCACCTTCCTCCCCATTCTGATGCTGGGTTGACCTTCAGCAGGTTGACATGTCTATGTCCACATGCCAAATGCACTGAATTGTTACCATTAGATTGGTTGATCGTCAATTTGCCAAAATAGGCAGTTGAATGGATGCACCTAATTAAGTGAATAGCTCTGTATTTCCTATCAGAATGTTTTCACATCAACATCATAATTCTGTTCCCAAAATGTAAATTTCCAAATCTGAGTAACTTCACATCTCTTGCAACTTCAATAAGAATGTGGAGAGAAAACTCCCTCATTTCAATAAATGACACAAATAGGTATTTCTGCAATGCATAAATTATTAAATTAAACACTGTCACTGTCTCTTGCTTTGAGATCCTCGCAAAGGCTGCATTTTCTTTTTACCTGTATTCCCCACAAAGACCCTGTACCAGGCTCAGAAGAAAATATCAAAAGGAAGCTATCCTTGGGAAGTCTATATTAAAAAAAACACAAAAGGGAGAGGATCACAAAGATACAGCAACAACCTGCAACAGTGTGCCGCAGGGCAGCCAGTGGGGCTTAGCTCTTAATGCTCCCTTCATGCTCGACACATTTCAAAACAAAACAACTAATGTTCCCCAGATCAGGCCAGCAGGACGACATTAGTACAGAAGATCTAACAGGCAGATAGGAGTTGAGATTAATTATAATATGCCCTCATGACGTCCTGTGATGAGACAGTAAATGGGATCAAAACAGTGTTTGTGAGGCTACAAATGGGCGTAGTTGGAAAAAAAAAGGCTTAAAATTTGCTAATTTATTAAAAGATACCAATGTGGATTTTAATTAGACTCTGGATAAACAAAAAAATCAGCAGACAGAGTTTCATGAAAAGAACCATCTGTTCAACAATAATCAGGAGGCCTTAACTAGAATCAAATTATAAACATATGAGAAGTGCTGTCTGGTGGTTTTAGTGAATACACCATGATGGGTCAGGATTGTTTTTGTTAAATTGTTAATAGTCAAAATACTAAAAGCAGTGAATGAACACAAAGTCCAGGGACCTTTACTTTTGATGTCCTATATCTCATTAGTTCATTTTTGGGTCAGTATGGACACTTATGCAAAGCTTGATTAAAATCCTGTAAGGCATTTTTAGAAAGTAGCATTGATAAGAAAGGGGTTATTGTTAGATTCATTGATCTTGATATTTGACTGAAAAAAATCTGATCAGACAGCTGTCATCCTTAAGTCACAGTGGACAAGTTCGAAGGGGGCTCATCAATTCCTCTTAGCGTATTAAGTTCACAAGCATGGGAGTGTCATAAGACCTATTTTACTTCAACAATGAACTACGACCACTGAAATTTCATCAATCCATCAATGACCAGATTATGTACAGTAAACTATTTAAAGTTTTACATGACCATGGTCACTTAAAGAGCCCATATTTTTCCTTCACACTGGCTCATGTGTTCATTTTGGAAGACTGATGGGGCATGTTAAAGTCATCTAGTTTTTATACACAAAACAATGGTATGACATCACACTGGTAGGTCTATGTACCTTCCAGTAGGGCCAGGGTATTAAGAGTTCCAAGCAGCTAATGGTGCCATTAACAAGTAGAGACAGAGTAGTCCTGATGTCACAGATATTTACAGACATTTATAGAAGTACTATCATGCCGAGGAGACATGCTGAACAAACACACAAAAAAAACAAAACGTGTTTTTTAATTTGTATTTATTTATTTAAATTTTTAGTGTGTAGATCTGAAATAATGCTTTAATTGGCCTGTTTAAGTGCTTGTGCTATTGCAAGAGTTACAGGTTTCCTAAGAGATTCAGTATTAACCAAAGATGAACCCTGCCTCGTGATCCTTATGAGACTATCGTTTGGTCTCAAATAAGTAATCCGCTCATTTGAGTAAAGTTAGATGTTTTTCCAAGGACTATGGAAAACCCCTTAAGTGTCCTTGCTGTGATGTAGCATTCACAAGGACCAGATACTTAAACAGAAAAAAATAAGCCACCAACCCAAAAACACAATATCTTCAGCTATGGCTTATGCTGGCACAGATTACAAATATAATGAAAGAAGTCTCAGATTAGGAAAGCCTAGTTTGCTTGAGGAAGAGGATCAATCTTTAAAGTTTGCCTAATCAATTCAGCTCTATATACATACTTGATATGCTGGAATAATTCAGAACAAATTGCCCGTTTTCCGGACTGGAAAAATGTCAATATTCATAAGCAGTCTGTTCTTGCTTTTCTAAGATCTCCAGATGGGAGGAAGGCTGTCAAAACAGGCTCATGTCAAGATGAAACAGAGAAAAGATATCTATTCAATTCTGACATTTCATTAATGAATCATTTTTTCCCTGTGCATAAATATTAATAGATAAAATTAATTAGTTAAATCATTGATGTGGAGGAAAATCAACAGGAAGGCTTTGCAATTCAACTTTGTGCATTCTGATCTGCTTTAATTATCTTCCATCCTAATTAATTTGGAGCATTTCTACATGTTTGAGATGCCTGAATGCTTCATTACTCTAAACCTGCACACAGTGGCAAAACGACCACTTGGTTTATAGTATATAAAACTCAGGTTTTAATGTATGGAGGATGATAGGCATTTTTAAACTCAGTCTAATAATCATTTTGAAGTATTTAAGATAGATAAATCTCAAAGCAAATCATTTCATAATCCATTTTCTCATCCTTCAAACTCATACTTCAATGTCACAGAGCTGCCTACCCTTCTAAGGTGTCATATTATTTTACATAGATGAGCTCAGACATGCACCAAATGAGCCATCCTCCACCCGAAAATTTGCTAATAGGGGAATCATTAAAGACAACTCTGTTGACCTTTTAAAATGCTGGCTCCCAACTCCTCACTCTAAATCCCCTGCTTATTGAATTGGCAGCTTCTTTAAATGCTCATCTTAAAGGCGCAGAGCATGGTTTTCTTCCAGTTCTTCCTCTTTTTCAACCCCTGCAACCTTGGCCACCCCTAACCTCCGCCCTCAACAGGAGCACCATGGGAAATGACTCGGGTATTAATGATGTCCACAAATGAGGCAGTCTGTCATGCATTACCATACTCAGAACACAAATACTAGCAGTTATATTCACACATGTATTTTTGTATGTTTTAAATGCACATGCAGGAAGATAAGTATGGACTGGTGCGTTTATGCCCTTAACATAAAAACTATGTCCTCTTTTTTTCCACTGCTGAGGCTCAGCTGTAGCCTGAGGGCTGCAATGACACTGAGAGTGACTATTATGTATATGACATTATAAAATACTTATAGGAGGCATATGAACAACATTGACAGGTTAATGGAGATGTGCAGATATGAATGCGTCAGAAAGGGAAAAGGTGTGTTCTGTCTTTAGATAACTACATTATTTGACTTAAGGAATAAAGTTTGGCACATATATCTTTTTTTGCCTTGTGCAAGGCTTTCAAGAGCCATGTTGTGCTTTTTGAGTTTAACACAGTCTTTAGTATGTTATACATGTCTCATTGACCTGAAAGTGTTCTTTTATGCATAAGACAAAAAGTCTGAAGCATTGGTGTCAAAAGAAAAGTAGAGTTTCAGCTGACACTTGTTTTAAAATGGCCCAGTAAATCTTATGGAGCCATACAGCTATGTTTATAATGCAGCTTATTACCCTGAGCTATAGACCAATCCTGTGAAACACAGGAAGTTGTCGAGCCGCCATTACTGCGGTGGTAAGTTGGGCAGCTGGCTGAGAGTTATCAGGAGAGTGGACTGAATAAAAATCAATTTATTTTTTTTAATCGCCATAAAAACATGCCAGGACGATCTGGGAGAACGTATGCTGTTTTACGCTGCCACAACAGTAGTGTCTAACATCATCAATCCAACTATTCATCTTGCTCTCACAGCCAGGAAGGGCTGTACTTTACTGTACTACAGCATTACATGCTTTCGATAGTAGTGATGCCATCCACCGCGAGATGGTCGTGCCCACAAACCAATCGCACATGTAAATTAATTATAATTCTCAATTACATACTATATTGTTCTTACATTATTTTATATTCATTATTTGTATTTTATACGACCAGCTCTCTATGTGTCACTATCATGTAGCGATACTCCCTCCTGTTCAGTGCCAAACACGTAAGCAGCACATGGCTAATTGAATATGCATGAGTAGGAGCTGGTTAGCTTAAGGCTATCCGGGCTCACAGCACTGAAGACGTTAAGCCGACGGAGAAATAAACAGCAAAATGACAGCTCTAAACTAACAAACGGAGGACAACACTCAACTGTAGCTGAACCAGAGACGAAATTTCTCATGGCTGGATGTTAAAGTTTAAGGAGAACGAATATCGGAATCGTAAATGGGTGAGCAACATAGTTCATGTAAAATGTAGATGTTATTTTTTAAATAGATATTTGACATGAGTAAAATCCTTTATCTGTGAAATATATCAAACGTTTTAGGCCTTAGTTAACAGTACTCTTGTGTTTCTGTAACGTTTAGATCACAAAAGTCCATGCCACTGGTATTAGACGCGGTGTGCCACCCCTGCAGTAATGGCAGCCGCTGATAATGGCAGCGCCCACAGATCAGCCGTAGGATTGGTCTGTAGAGTATAGCCTTTCTAGGTACTTCTATCTACATAGTCTAAATACCCTGTGTCCCCCCCAAATGGAGTGTATTCATGATTTCACAATTTGTGGGACAGGCTGGAAGTTCCACTCACTAAATGACAGAGAGCAACATCTTGTATATGGTACCTGTGACGGGAAACAGGAGAAAACGACAACTTATCTTAAAAATAATTTGTTTGTAGTGATTTTTTAATTGTTTTTATGATGTTCACATTGGACAATGTAAATTTTATGCTGATATTTGTTTTAATTGAATTAATTTAACTTTTTTTAGGGGAGGGGGGATTGCTGTACTCAAGCTTTCTTAGAGCATTTGGATAAGGGGCCATTATAATGTTTCTTCTCCTTCAAAACTTATGTGACACTCAACTGCTCAGATATGTTCCTTTCATGAAAATATGTAAAAATAACGTGGATAACAAAATTCACTGTATCCAAATTGAGCCTGTTTCAATCTACAGATACAGTACCTTGGGATTTTGACAGATGAATCTTTCTCTTTTACACCATACAACTTCACTTCAAATCCCCTATAGGAAAATCTTCTCTGTCTACACATATACTTTAACACTGGTACCTTTTAATTTACAATGCTATCTTAGCTCTGTTCCCATCATGCCTTCTGAACTTCATCAGTTAGAGTACTGGATCTTATCATCACTGGTTCCAGGATCTCCTCTTGCAGTATGTCCCTTAGGTCAGAACTGAAGATGGTGAAAAGGCTTTTATATTTGCTGCTCTCTTTACTTGAAGTGGGCTGCAAAAATTCCAGAAAATGGAAAAGCTGGTTTTATCGGAAACTTTTAGGAGGATGTTAAATGATTGGGAAATTTTTTTCATCATAGTCTATCTTGTCAATTAATTGTTAGTCATTGTTTTTCCATGCGTTTTTAGGTTTATTATGTGTTCTTTGTATTTGTATTTATTGATGATGTCAATGTAAGTAACTTTGCTAAATTCACTGCTGTCTATCTTGGCCAGGACACCCTTGAAAAGAGATTTTGAATTTTAATTATTTTCTTTATCTGGTAAAAAAAGAGAAAGAAATGCAAGTCATATTTATTTAAACCTTTCATTGAATTGTGGTTAATCTATGGACTTAGGTATTGTTTAAAACATTCACTCTAAAATCTGCCATTGTAATCAGACTTTGCTGACTTTAACATCAGAAACAATCATGAAAAAGTAATCTGCTGTCTTCATGACACATCATTCTAGATATTTGTTTAGCGTAATGAATGACCTGCTGTGTTGATTTTCCTTTAGGGTAAAAAGCAGATCATAGTAGAAAAAGTTGAGTTCATATTCATGGATACCTGAATGCCTGTACGCTCAGCTCAAAACGTTTCCATGCCATTTGCTAAGGATCTGTAAAAACTTTGCACACCTGATAGACCTTTTCAGTATATTTCACCAGTCCATCTAGGAAAGAGCCATTAGTAAGTGTTTGGATATGGACAGGACCTTTCAAAAGCATATCCAGCAAGTGACTGGATGATTGTTCAATCAAACCCATTAATTGCATTCAAACAACGTAGTAGGCAGGCGCTACTTCTGTAACTTATACCGCTTTTACACTAAAATTAGAGGGTCAATGTGGGTTTTTTCAGTGCGAGTTAACCTGTGAACAATCGGCAATTGACTCCTTTCACACTACCAGCAGGCCTTGGTCTAATCAGCCACGTACGAGCTGTGTGGCTGATTTTTTTCCTCTGGTGTGTCAAGCTGATGTCATGTTATAGACGGAGGGGAGGGCCGCATTGCTATGCTGTGGGCACATTACACTGATGTCATGACATAAATTAGAAGGTTAACCTGGGTGTGATGTTCTCACTGAAGCCGATCAGAGGTGAGCCGATAAAAACCTGTGTTGCTTGCGGGGTCAGTCAACCCGGGTTTAAATGCCAATTAAACCCTTTCAAACTGCTGTCAGGTGCCAATTAATACAGAATTTAAACTGTTTTTTGGCCATTCTGAAAGGGGTAATAGAGGACAATACCTGATTGTACAGAACGTAGAATAAATTCTTGCCATATCATGTGGAAGTGTAGCAAAAATTTCCTTTCAATAGAGCAGTTTATTGCTTTTTTATATGCTTTTCATTATAAAGGAATATGGTCCAGATCTGATTAATATGCCCCTGCAACTGTAAGCATAGATGCTAATTTCTATCAATGCAGTCCTTTCCTGCTGTTGTCTTGCTTGTAAGACACACTGGTAGTTTTAAGGGAAGCTAGGCTGTCCAGCTCACAACCGTTGGAGATTGGAGCTTGCAAAGACAGAACTGCCTGATTACAGACATTGAGTCAGGCAGATCGATCTTCATTGCAAAATTAGATCTATACTGCCCTCTGTGAAAATGATAAAACAATGACAACAAAAAAATGTAAACTTTCAGCTGAATCAAAAGTCTTTGACTTCTACTTACAGGTCATATGCATACCCTATAGACCTACCAGTGTGACATCCTACTATTGCGTTGCCAGCAGTTTTTGGTGCCAACTATTTAAAAAAAATTAAGTACTTAAGATTTTTTGATGTGTTTGAACTTATGAAAGAGAAAATATGAAAGAGGGATTTGCTGAAGCTGGAATCAAAAGCCAACCCTGCCACAGTGTGTTTTCTTGCATCTGTGTGCCCTGTTTGTTGTATTCTTGGCTGCAGTGTCTTTCCATTTGTCATGTCTCCCCCAACATATGAATTTCTTATCCTTTCTGGCGCCGAATTTCAAGCCTCCATCACATTAACTCCAATAATATGCATACCCATGTCTGTTCTAAACGCACCGTCAAAGGGAGAGAGACAGAACATGAACGAGCGAGAGAGGGTTTGGCAGGCGGGCCGTGTGGCACATGCCTGGCAGACAGAGATGATGATGGTCGGGGATGCTTCCAGCATTTTTAGCCCCTGTATCAACCAGGTGTCCACTGACTAGATATGAGGAGGGTGAGGCGAGGGCGGGAGGAGGGAGGGCTGCCAGAGCCCAAGGGAGGGGACTTGGGGGATGTGGGGGACTGAGACAACACTAACAGAAAGATGAGCAGGCGTGAAGGGCTGCTGCAGGATCCAGTTAAGGATTTTGTGTTCAGCCTGTCAACAAATTTGACACAGTGTGGACTTTAGACCTTTAATGATAGTTTGCTCCATGTATTGTAATGTGCTTCTAATGGGGTTGTGTTCGTCATCTTTACAGAAATACCACATTATTGCCACCTTAGTAACCACATCACTGTAAATCAAAAATGTACAGCTTTTCTTTTCGAGTTGTGATGTATTTGATAATACTTTCAGTTTAAATTGCCAAATAAAAATCGAAAGGCTCTATGGCTACTTAATCTAAGTCATTATCTTTGCTGTATCTTTGCTGATTGTATAGAATTTGACACTTATAAACATTTCGCATTAATAGACAACCACTAGCTAGAAAACATACAGATGGACCAGAATTATTTGATTTATTTTAGACATTTAAGTTCCTGTAATATGTTTTAGTCTGACAGAAAAAAACATAATTGTGTCTTTTTGTGACCCATTAATGTAATCAAGTTGATGACTGTCTGGATTGATAATGTCGTGATACCACTGCATAGAGGTCAGTGCCAGTCAAAACAAGTTACAGCATCCTGCAGTGCTTATTCACATTGCCAACTTGAAAAACTGTCAAAGTACATTTTTTAATTGAAACAAAAAACTTATGTACTGATAACCCTACTATCAAAGTGTATGCGGGTCAATGAAAATGAAGAAATAATACTGTTCTGTCCACAGGGATAGTCAAATGCAGGGAATTTGCATTGTTTGGTGCTCACTTTGTTACAAGTAGCTGTTTACCCTGAAGTCTACAGGTGTATCCCAGTCAAAACACGAGGTAAAATAGAGGAAGAAAACATTAATAATATAATGTTTATATTCTTGTTAAAGCTGACATATTTTTGTATATGTTATAACACAATGGGCATACACGTCTGTGTAAAGTAAAGCTCAGTCTGGTATTCAGCATAATTTTATTCCAGGCTTGTTACTGCCAACAATTTGTCCAAGTAATCCGCAAAAGTCTTATAAATTGATTCTAGGTCAGGCTGCCTACTGCATCATACTCTCCAGAACTCTCAGTCTGCTGTTTGTAATGTCACTCAAAGTTCCTCATGCAATCCCATCCCTGGACCCCTGTAAATAGATGTTTACATGTTGAATGGTGTTTTGAATTGGAGTGGACTGCAACAATGTTACAGCACTACTTACAGGTCTGACTTACATGCTAAAACCTTTTTAGTGTTTTTATGTGGACAGGCACATTTTTGAACAGTGCTGTGCTTAAATAAAACGTTTTCATCTCTGTGTGGACAGGGCCTTAATGGAAGTTGATGATACTTAGTTGAGAGCCCCCTGGTGGCAGACATTTATATATTTTGCCTTTGAATTCAGTCAAAGTTTTATTGTAAGATTAAAAAGTGATGGGTGGCACAGTGGCACAGCAGGTAGTGCATGTTCCTCGCAGCAAGAAGGTCCCGGTTCGATCCTCGGGTTGGAAAGAGGCCTTTCTGTGTGAAGTGTGCATGTTCTTCCTGTGCATGAGTGAGTTCCCTCTTGGCACTCCGGCTTCCTCCCACAGACCAAAAACATGCTCATTAGGTTAATTGGTGACTCTAAATTGCTCTTAGGTATGAATGTGAGCGTGGATGGTTGTCTGTCTTTCTATGTGGCCCTGCAATTGACTGGCGACCAGTTCAGGGTGTACCCTGCCTCTCACCCAATGACAGCTGGGATAGCCTCCAGCCCCCCCTGACCACGAAAGGTATAAAGAGGTACAGAAAATGAATGAATGAATAAAAATTGGTTTGATTCAACAGTATTTTAGTGTGCAGTCAGCCTTGGTAGTTTTTCAACATTTATAGGAAGTCAAAGTGTCTTTGCTGATAGTTTTGACTGTCTTTGTCTGAACAAATGTGACTTTAACTTGCAATTTATTAGAAGCTGAGGAAAATAGTGCATTACTACACATACTCCGTCTGGCATAGCAACTACTGCAGGGTGGTGGACACTGTTTTTAAACTCTTGATTTTATACTGAAACATAATGAAAATGCACAGGCTTTCATTAGCAGGCTTTAGGCGTATTTATTATCATACTAACTATTTATGCAAATTTACAAAACAGACGTGCATTTAACTAAAAAAAATCACAAGAGGACAACTTTTAATGAATGAAAAGTTTTTCCAAGAACATATTCAGCAGTGCTCCAGTGTTCCAGTGTGCAGCATTGTTTGCAAAGCCTTTCTTGCCCAGCGTGCCAGCTGCTCCAAGCAACCCAATTACTAGGTAAAACCCTGGCTTAGTCTTCCCAGAGTTCTGCACTGCATCCTGCATCCATCTCAGACCTGAGAGAGCTTCTTCTCCCCTCTCCACCGACGTCATTTACACCTCCCGCTCCTGCCCGGCTTATGTTGCCTTCCCCACTGCTACATAACGGCGGCTACAGCCCCCCTGCTGACGCAGAAACCCGGGACATGGGCAAAACTGTGTTGATGGAAAATGGAGACGGGGAATGTGACGCAGCAAGACGTCTCATTACTGCGGTAGAAGCTTTTCCACTGGTGTTTGCCCAGAGTCAGATCATAAGGCGAGGACGGAGATTGCTTCTTCACGGCTCAATGTTTTTTTTTTCCTCGATGAAAGAAATGGAAAGAATAGAGAAAGGGAAAGACGGGAAATAGGGATGAGTGAGAGCAGCAGAGGTAGTGTAGTGAAGCTCTGCAGGAAATGAAGTTGCACCTGGAGCAACGAGAGGAAGAAGTAACATGGAGGAGGGTTAGGTGTGGGGGCAGGTGGGAGGTGACAAAGCCACTGAAGCTGAGCAGAGGTTGAGTGGGGTTGAAGCCACACTGTAAGCCCTCTTTTCCCCTGAGATGGGCAGAGTTAGAGGGCCGGGATGGGACTGGGTTACAGGAGAAGGACCTGGGGCCATTTCATTACAGAAAGTGTCTGTCCAGAAGATGGGAAAAGGATTATCCTCCAAACAGGATTTATTGGAGGGGATAATTCATTGGCTGAACCCACAGTGGGAAAGTGCCATATAGGTTGAGGTTACAATATTGCTTCATTCACAGCTCCCAACAGCCTGATTTCTAGTGATGTGTGTGTGCTTGTGAGTTCGTGTGGGGACGGGTAAGAGAATTTGTGAGGAAGTGGATGAATTTGTGTGTGTTCAGCAGTGGTGGACAAAGTACACAACTTCATTACTAAAGTCAAAGTCCGGACACTCCTGGTCAAATATCACTCTTGGTGTTGTGGCTGAATGACTCATATTTTCTGGTGAATGAAAAACTGAGCACCCTTATTTCCAAATTCACCAGAAGTTTAAAGTTTTTTCCTCAAAAAAGACCCAAAGAATGTTGGTACATGTGGTTAAGTTTTGTTAAATTTCTGGCACAGGTGAGATTTTCAAAGCTTTATGCACTTACAAATGGATCTAGTTCATGTTTGGGCTGAGAAATTATAAAAAAAGGATGACCTGTGAACATGAACAAATTCATTACATGGGGTTAACTGAACTTTAGGCTCACTTGAACATGCATGAAAATGAAAAAAAGTACAAATACACTGCAGACAGTGTATGAATTCAGCTAATTAATCTGCATTGTTTAGACCAGTTTAACCAAATTGTCCAAACATAACCAAACACTTGGACAAAGCTCTCTCTTTTGAAAATCTGACAAAAAGTCATTAATTTTTAGCACTTCAAACACCCAAAAGAAGCCAAAGATATTTTGCAACTTATTATGACTGCTTTAAGTTAAATGGGGGAGAGTCTCTAAATGGATTTATGACTTCAGCCCACAGATTACTAAACCTGTCCCAGCATTTAAACTTGTGTCCTCAATAAAGGGGCTCCTAACCTTTAAAGGATAAGTTCGGTTTCTACGGCTTTCACATTGTTTAAAGAATGAAGTAGAACAATATACTCACCCAGAAAGCTTTCCTGATCGTTTCCTGATTCGTTTCACCAATACTTCATCATGGTCCGCTCGGGCTACTCCTCCAAGACAGTCCGGGGTCACTCCACCCATGTTTTTGTGACAGTGGCTAATGAGTTTTTGGACGATTAATGCAGTTTTAGGAGCGGAGCTATACATGCCCCGTGTGCTACCATTATACGGATGTCCGCCGCTCGATTTTGGATCTAAATATCTCCTGAAGCACTGTTTGGATCAGGAAAGCCTTCTGGGTGAGTATATTGTTCTACTTCATTCTATAAACAATGTGAAAGCTGTAGAAACCTTATCCTTTAAGCATGTGACCCTAAAACTAACCATTAGCCCTTTTCACAATGCGTTTTTGCAAAGTGCAGCAAAAAGGCTCTGTCCCTGTAGCACATTCAGACATTTCCATTGATTTCATGAGGAAATAATGTTTTTATCACTTTACAAAGTGTTGTGGTTTTACATGACATGGTCTGTGCCTTACATGTAAGCATACTGGAATGTTAGGGACATACACATACTGTAAATGCTGCACCACAATCCCCCCTCTCACCGATATACATCTCAGAGCACTGCAGGTGGTGAAAATAGGGAGGAGTTAACTCCACTCACTCTTTCTCAAAATGTTTTAAACATATTTTGATGACATATTCAAGAAATGTTATAATTGGCACACGGGACAAGTGATTACATTTTGATTGGCATCTAGATGTCAATCTAGCATTTCCTTCAAGAATTTTTTAACAGTGTAAAAAGTCAGTTTCCACAGTTTTGACAGCAACTCACCTGACGATCGTGGAAGTGCCTTGACAGAGGTTTGTGCTCTTGGAGTCCTATTTCACTGCAAATTGACAAGTGTTAACATTTTGGTATTGGTAAAATTTGAGTATGTGCAGAGTTAATTCCTGAAAATTTACTCTGAGCTGAAGTAAACTTGGCATCAAAAACAAGTGTAACACTGATGTCTCAGTAAATGAAATCCACGGGGATAATTGATTGAGTCAATCATTCAACACGTTCCCCATTTTTGGACATAAAGATGTCACAAGCTCATGTCATGCAAAGTGCATTGTTTTTTGTAGGCAGGTTAACTAAACATGGTATTTATTTCAGCTAGTTTTTCCCATGAATATACAGCATATGATGCAGAAATGTTTCCTTTTGAAGTGTTAATATGTCATTGATAGTTAAGTTGACAGAGAGAGTGATTTCTTTAAAAAAAAAAAAAAACCTTCACAAAGGGTCAACTCAATCAATTGACTTGATTAAAGTAACAATTCTCTAAAATGAGTGAAAATAACACTTTGTGATGTTTACTCAAATATACACCAAGGAAATGTTAACATTCACTTGATAGTGTAAATTTGTCAGAGCAGATTTTGCTTTGTTAGTTTGATGATATATATAACTGATTTTGAATGTAGTTTAATGTATTTTTTCATAATTATACAATTTCAATTATTATTATTTTTATAAGTGTCATAAAAGGCATCTGAAAACACCCCTTTCATTGTCCTAACCCCTACTTTATGACCAACTGCTCAATGGGAGCATATAATATGGTTTCACACTCAGCTAAGTATTGTTAAGACCACCCTGGATGGGTTATTGATATGATGTAACTGAAAATAAAAGCAAGAACTCCCCTCTCTCCACCAGCACAATACTGAAGAAAGTAAAAATTACCCCAAAAATCTACCTCTGTACAACACTCAGGTAACTTTACTTTGTTACTGTGCAGCTGTGGTATTAAGAATGATACAGACGTTTGTTTGCTGCAGGCAGAGTAACATGATTAGTTTTTCCTCTTATTGGCTGCATTACGAGGCAGGAGATGGAAAGAGGGAGAATGTTTTTGCTGATTTAACAGATAGTAGCAATAATGAAAGCAAACTACCTGTCACAATCACTTAGGCAAGAAACTGCAAAGAGACAAAATGCACCTTTCTTCCCACATTTATGGGAAATATGTAAATTGTGCATATTGTATTACCCCATTCGCAGCCTGTTAGAAAACAGCTGAGGTGTGAAAACTAGAAAACAAAATATGAATTGGGACTCATTTGTTGTGTGCGGGCCTGCAGGGCACTTGACAAAACAATGATGGAGACATGAAGAAAACACTGGGGAGATTTGCATTTAACAAACTGGTGTCTCCTGGCCTGTCATGTTGTATTAATGCAGGGAGGGGATTGCCACATTCTGTCCCATTCTAATGTGGTAATAAGACAAGCCGCTCTACAAAGCAGTGCTCTCATCTTCTAACTGAGGGGACAGATGAGAAGCATTCTGTCAGCGAGGGAAGACAACCTTACATCTTTTTATAAACCTGCAGGGATGATGTATTTTTGTAGGACAACCCAGACATAAGAGTATATATAAGTATTATTTGTGTGTGTCAATGGGTTAAACTGTCAGTGTGGTGAATCCACAGTCAAAAAAAAAAAAAAAAAAAAAATCCCTCAAGCAAGACTTACAATCAGTACTGGATGAACTAAGCCTACCACCTGGTGGTAGCATACCTCCTCAAAGTTAGCTAGGGCAAACACCAACTTTTTTTTCTTTTTCATGTCTTGCCTCAGTCCCAAGTCCATGACAAGTAGATTGACACCATTCTTTAATCTGTGTGTTCAGCAACAAGAAAGAGACGGCCACAGCTTGCCCACCGCTAGCTAGCTTAGCCCAAACACTTGGAGTCAATGGTAAAGCTAACCTTCCTCTGCCTACAGTCATCAGATAAACTCTTCAGCAACTCTAAATGGTCTTGTGTGCTTCTTGTGACTTGTTTTTAATTCATTTTACTGGATTAAGTTGTGTTATCATCTACTATCATTGTATTCTCCTTTACTCCTGTGCAGAGGATTTGTTTTGTTCACCTGCTTCTGTGGTGGTTTGTGCTAGAGATGTGACATCTGCGAACAAGTTGAGTCCTTTGAAGTGATAATGGTCAGAATTTTTGCAAGTAAGCCATATGTTTGTGAGTGACTCCTAAATGCAAATTACCTGCAAATTTAAGAATGGCTCACCAATGAACGAAGCTGCTCTTGCTTTCATAAAAAAGAATTGAGCCTAAAATAGTCACAAGCTAGCTAATATGCATTTTTGATTATACGTGATTTTTTTTAATAAAGTCCCCTTAGCTTGTGTGATCCATGGAATTTCTTCAGATTTGTACCAGAAAGCTAATTTGAAATCCAGAGCTTTAAGACAATAGAAAAAAAGTGCTAACATGCTAATCTTTTTGAACAATTTAAGTCTCATTTCTGTACCACACCATAATCTTCCAATTTTCACCATGACCACTTATCTGGTCTGGGTCAGAGCTCTCACTTTGTCCACTGACAAACTAGAATGAGCACCACCACTCGCAACAAGGATCTCACTTCTGTCCATACTGCTGTATCCATAAAAAAAAAAACAATCAGACATTTGCATCCTCTTTGCCCTTTCATTTTTTTGCAAAAATGAGTCTGAAATCATTCCCTTAAAAGGCTGCTGATTGGGGTGCCGGGGTCTGTAATTTGCAATTAACGAACGGGCTCTGGAATTTGATTTGGGTCAAGGTCCTCATTTGCATACTCCTTCCTGACTGCTAGAGAGACTCTGGAGTTGCTGCGCCTCGGTGACGGTGTCTCGTTGTCTGATTTATGTTCAGTGGTCATGGTGAGGAAAAAAAAGGAAGAAGAAGAAGCAGAGCATAGCTGCCCTGCTCTGCCTCTGTGTGCTTCTTGTGACTCGTCACGCTCTCCAAGTTAATGAATTCTGAGCGCGAGCTGTGATTTCTATTGGTTCATCTCAATTGCCTGCTAATGGCAGGGTCGTTAGGCCAGGGAAATAGCTAAGTCCACCTCCAGTCTCCAGGGGTGGGTACTGTGGGCAGGCAGAGCTGTGAGCTGTGACCTGTTGAGATAGCTATACCTCCTCCCTCGAGTGTGAAACCTGCTCTGTTATAGAATGAGTATGTATGATGAAGCACTTACAACAGAGATTGACATTAATGTGCTGCGCTAGTTAAGTTGTATCAAAGTACATTCACTCAGAAATGTTCTTTACTGCATTTCAGAGCTCTGTTTTCTTTATGCCATTTCTGTGTAACTACCCTATCATTAACAAAATGTTTTTTTTATTAATGCAGAATTAAGTTGTTTTTGTGTTACTTATTTAAACTTTTTTGCAAATCAATCAAACAGGAAACAGGAATCAGTTTTGTCTGGCACAACCCAAACTGCTAAGTCAATGCATGCAAATGTATATGAAACTGTAAGGATTTTATTACCTTATAGACTAGGCTATTACAGTTAATCTCAGTCCATATCAAGTACACAGAAATCTCAAAATTGTAGACGCTGACACACATTTACCACATCACTGTGCCAGTAGCTAAAGTACAAACAAAACACACACAGTGCCAGATGGACACAATGTTTTTCAGTAAGTTTGAAATTTTGTCATCATGTAAAAGGACAAAAGATAGGACCTTGTTATACAAATTAAAGGGACCAGCAGGAACTTTAGTGTGAGAAACATGTCTCGTGAGCACGGGAAACTATTTTGTGCTCACTAGATACATTTCTCATGCTCACAAGAACAGACAGTTCTAGGGCACGTTAGATTCCACGTCATTGACTTTGATTTTCTGGGTAAATAACTAATCAATGAAACAAAATAGCTGCTAGCTCAACTCTTTTTAATCACTATCATGACGACAGTGAGCTAAAACTTAGTTTTCCTCAAAACCACCTATCCACCAAACAAGACAACTTCAATCTGTCTCAATATGCTGCCGTTGACAACTCGGGGGCATCGGGACCACAAAGTTACCATAGCAAAGGAATGCTGTAAAAGAGAAGCAAACTTTACCATTAAGAAATGTAACATCTTTAGAAACACAGTACACATAAATTTCATGTTACCAATACTACATATAATTCATAAAAAATATATTTGCAGAAATAGTTCTAATCCATGAGGTCAACAGACAAAATTGTCATAAAATACCAATGTTGATCTCAGTTATTGAAGGTATTGTGGTCATTCCCCAATGACATAATTTAATAAAAAACATATACATTTGGGTGCTGGTTTGGCGGAGTGCATAGCAACCATGCACATCCCATATACATACTTCTGTGGGTCCGGGTTCAAATCCAGCCTGTGACCAGTTCATAGAGTGTCTTCCCCTACTCTCTCATCCCCTTTCACAAGCCTATCCACTGTCTCTCTCCTATCAATAAAGGCACAAAATGCCCAAAAACACATTAAAAAACCTATAAATTAAACCTATTTATCTAAAATGAGAGCTGTGATAAGTTGAGATCAACATTCATAGGTCATGGGCATTTTGTCAATAGATTTCAAAAGTTTGATGTCACTGGCTTTATTTCGATCAATCATCCTGTGAAATACTTCAGATTTTATAAACTATGATATGAAAGTCATAGCAAAGGATTTCTGTGAAAGAAAATTCAATAACTTCACCCTGAAGAAACGTAACATCTTCAAAAACAGCACACAGACATAGTCTTGTGCTATTCAGACTGCATGTCATAGTTTGAAAAAATTGGAATTAAAATATTTCAGAGGATATTTTGATCGAAAATAAAGCCAGTATCATCAAATTTATGAAATTTACTGATAAAGGATCATAAACAATGAATGCTGATCTCCTCTACTTTTAAGCTCTCCCTTTAGTGAACTGTGTTAATTAATAGGCACTGACCATAAGAACTGTAGTTACTGTACTGTTAACTGTCGTGACACCAGACTCAGCCTGATGATCCTCCTTTAGATTGTACTACAGCTCTCACTTTAGAGAAATAGATTTTAATTTAAATGGGATTTTTGTACTGAATTCTGCTCTGTAATTGGTAATGACCATAAAACCTTTAATAACTGAGATCAACATTTATATGCTATGATCATTTTGTCAGTAGACCTCATAAATTTGATGGCACTGGTTTTGTTTTCAAACAAAATATCCTGTAAGACATTTTAAGAACTACGTGGAGTATGAATAGCATAAAGCCATTTATATGTACTGTGTTTCTGATGACTTTACATCTCTTCATGGTGATGTTAAAGGATACATTCGGTTTCTACAGCTTTCACATTGTTTATAGAATGACGAGCGGCCGACATCCGTATAATGGTAGCACATAGGGCATGCATAGCGCCGCTCCTAAAAACTCATTAGTTTCACCAATATTTCATCATGGCCCGCTCGCGCTACTCCTCCAAGACAGTCCGGGGTCGCTCCACCCATGTTTTTGTGTCTGTGCTGACCTCTGAACCGGAAACTTTCTTCATGGCTGCCTCGCATGCACAGTACGGCTCGTTGTTTCAGGGGCGACCGCCGGCTACTGAACAACTTTCTTCTTCCGGTTTTGTGCAAAATGGACGAATATCTATCGGATTAAGATGTTGTGGACGAGAACTTTGAATATGATGGGTGTCCTTACAGTTTTGAGCCAGAGTTTACAGATGAGGAGCTCATCGAAAGGAGGAAGCTGAACTGCGCATGCGCGGCAGCCGTGAAGAAAGTTTCCAGTTCAGAGGTCAGCACAGTCACAAAAACATGGGTGGAGCAACCCCGGACTGTCTTGGAGGAGTAGCCCGAGCGGACCATGATAAAATATATTGAAGAAACTAATGAGTTTTTGGACGATTAATGCAGTTTTAGGAGCGACGCTATGCATGCCCTGTGTGCCACCATTATACGGATGTCCGCTGCTCGTTTTTGGATCTAAATATCTCCCGAAGCACTGTTGGTGAGTATATTGTTCTACTTTATTCTATAAACAATGTGAAAGCTGTAGAAACCAAACTTATCCTTTAACTTTTCTTTAACAGCATTCCTTTGCTATGGTAAATTTTTGATAGTCCCCACGCTGTCGAGACTTCACCAGCTGTGTATTCAGACAGACTGAGGTTGTCTGGCTCAGAGGATTGGTCATTTTGAGGAAAACAAGGTTGTAGCTCACAGTCTTCATGACAGAGATTTAAAAAAAGGGTCAGGTTAGTAGCTACATTGTTTCATTGATTACTTACTGACCCAGAAAGTCCAAGTCAGTGAGTGCAATCTCACTTGACCACACACTGTCAGTTTCTTGTGTGCAGGAGAATGTATCTAGTGAGCACAAGATAGTTTCCTGCGCTCACGCAAAAGTTTTGCATGCACACAAGATAGTTTCACGAAACTCATAATTTTTTTTCTGCCGATGTCCGTTTAGAAGCTCCTCAACAAATCACTCTTTTGAAAAACTGTAATTTATCTGTCATTGTGTCAAGAGATATGAGCCACCTTCCACTTATAAACCAATTAGATACATGAAGGAGAAATGTGCCTCTTTACAACTGGGCAACCCTCGACTCTGGTCAAAGCGTAACCCCCAGTTCTCACATAGTCTGACCACACACGATTTTAGACACACAGTGCACTCCATAGCAGATTGCCCCCACTCTCTTCAATCAGTTGGTCTCCACAGCTTGTGCCTGCGTGCCATAAGTGCACTTCCATGAAGGACTGTTGGAAATACACACAAGTCAATTTTCACCCCATAGCCATTTTAAACCCACATCAACAGCAAGTAAATTGAACCAAAAACAAGAAAACAAGTGTTCAGAATCTCCAGGTCATTTCAAAATACAGCAGAAATAGTGAAAGTAATGTCAATGACCACAGCAAATCAACGTCAGGCAGGAAAAATAACCTGTTGTTTACATGTTCCCCCTCTTGTTATCTTGTAAACTCATAATTACCTCATGAAGTTGAAGTTTCTTTTTTTCATGATCTTTATGGTCTTCTCTTTCTAGCTATCATGAAGTGTGCTATAAATATGATCCCAGTATGCAAGGACGTGTGAATGTTAGATAATGTTAAAATTTTGAGGCAAGAGTGATAATTCTAAACATTTCAATCATGTTAAAAAAAAATGCAAACTTTTTATAGTAGTTTATAGTTAATCATTAAAAACAAGGTCCCTAATATATAACAGAAACAAGGTTTTTGAAAGACATCCACTGTTTTTGATTAACCTTAATCAAACTTTGGTTTTAAACTCATTGTTGTATATAAAACTTTATTTCATTCTTCTCCTGATCCAGATCTGGGGCTATGAATACAATGAGCTTTTTTTCTGGATCAAAGAGGTATGAAAGTGTTACCTGTTCAGCAGAAGTGACTTTTTTAATACCACTTAAGTTGTCAGTAAAACTTACAAGCAGACATTTTGAGCTCTCTGGTTGACAACATCATTTTTGACTGACTCCTGTGAGCACAAACACTCACATACACACTTCCACACACACGCACACACTCTCTCTCTCTCTCTCTCTCTCTCTCCCTCCATGCCCGTAAGCAGACTGTCAGGTGTAATTCTTTTTCGTGACAGAACTATGAAGTCTCGTGTCAAGATGCTTGAAGTGGAGCAGCTGAGAGAGAGATCTGCTCCCACGTCGATAATCTTTGGGCCTCTATTTGAAGTGCACTCAGAGCCTGCTGATGGAGTAGTTCCTCACAGCAGGGGGTAGGACGGGAGGTGACTGCCCTTGGGAGTCACTGGTTTTCATACTGATGACTACACACGGCATCCATAACGTGCAGCCTCTGGTTTTTACGGACAGATTAACATGAAGGGGGAAGATATGTATTTTTGTGAAACACCAAATGGGTGCTCAGTATTGTGTAGTGTGTCATATCTGTATATCAAAATGCACCTGAAACTGTTGGTAGATTTTAGTGTTGCTTGTTGTCGTTATGAAGCTTAGCGACAGTTTAAGTAAAGAGACTCATTTTTTCATTCAATAATTTATCCATTTGTTTATTTTAAGTCACTCTCACTCATCCCTTCACTCTGCCTGCTCTCCAACACAAGAGTTTCAAATCATCAGCTGATTAGAGGTGAGTACTCAGGCTATGTCCACATGCAAGCTGGTATTGATAAAATGGGGGTTGTCCAACTCCTATAAAAAAAAAAAAAATCCCTGTCCACAGGAAAATGCAAATGCATAAATGCAGCGTTAAAACATGTTCATCACCTTGTGACTATGTCCATGATATGCAACTTTTTTTATTTCTCTGCAAAAGCAGTTTTTTTCATGACTATGCCCACCACCATGTCTGACTTGTGTTGGGGTTTAACTTGTGGCTCTGTTAAAGGATAAGTTTGGTTTCTACAGCTTTCACATTGTTTATAAAATGAAGTAGAACAATATACTCACCGAGAAGGCTTTCCTGATCCAAACAGTGCTTTGAGAGATATTTAGATCCAAAATCGAGCGGCGGACATCCGTATAATGGTAGCACACGGGCATGTATAGCACCGCTTCTAAAACTGCATTAATCGTCCAAAAACTCATTAGTTTCACCAATATTTCATCATGGTCCGCTCGCGCTTCTTCTCCTAGACAGTCCGGGGTCGCTCCACCCATGTTTTTGTGACTGTGCTGACCTCTGAACTGGAGACTTTGTTTACGGCTGCCACGCATGCGCAGTACGGTGCGATGAGCTCCTCATCTGTAAACTCTGGCTTGAAACTGTAAGGACACCCATCGTATTCAAAGTTCTCATCCACAACATCTTCATCCGATAGATATTCGTCCATTTTGCACAAAAAAAAGAAGAAAGTCGTTCAGTAGCTGGCGGTCGCCCCTGAAACAATGAGCCGTACTGCACATGCGCGGCAGCCGTAAAGACAGTCTTCAGTTCAGAGGTCAGCACAACGTCAAGAAAACATGGGTGGAGCGACCCCGGACTGTCTTGGAGGAGTAGCGCGAGCGGACCATGATGAAATATTGAAGAAACTAATGAGTTTTTGGATGATTAACGCAGTTTTAGGAGTGGCGCTATACATGCCCCGTGTACTACCATTATACGGATGTCCGCCACTCAATTTTGGATCTAAATATTTCTCGAAGCACTGTTTGGATCAGGAAAGCCTTCTGGGTGAGTATATTGTTCTACTTCATTCTATTAACAATATGAAAGCTGTAGAAACTGAACTTATCCTTTAACTGGTGATACCAGGTGTGTTGAGTAAAAATGTTTCTCTGAAATTTGAATTAAAGACTTATCTGATAATCTTTGGCCAAACCCTGTTTTTTAACACTTGAAGGGGTACTCTTTGTTAGTTTTTGTTTGTTTCAACCACTGTAATATGCTGTATCTGGTGACCAAACATCCATTGAGTCACCAGTCAACACAGTAACTCATGAAATAGTAACACTGAGTCTCTTCTGAAACATCAGCAATATTTGTATTGAGTGTTTTGAATCTAGCATCAAAGTAAAGGAATAGCAGAAAGTCTGTGTTGGCATGTACATTGTTCAGTTATCAACACTTAAAACCAGCTAACGTTTAGCAACATCCACTGCAGGACATGTAAACAACAGGGGAATGTCAGGTAGTGTGAAATCACACTGTGTGCAAGAGAGGGTTAAGCAGAGTGTGATGCTGGAGGACCAAACAACATTTTCCCTATCCACACGGAGTCAACCAAAAATCGTCACTTTGGCCAGAGTTTTCCAAAACTTTTCAGTGAAATAAATTTAATTCATGTGTGAAAAGGAGGCCAAAATACACAGAAAAGGTTCCGTTTTTAAAAACACCCAACTAAATGCGGACATAGCTGTGAACAAAACAACATTATGGCAGCTCATGACACAGGGGCCACATGTGACCCTGAATAGGCTTTTAGTAGGCATGCAGTCGAGAGAACCCGCGTGATGCTAACTTCTGTTTACAAAAATACGTCATCCTTACACCATTCTATTTGTGAACAGTTGAAGTCAAATCTTTAAAACTTGAGTAAAAAAGAACTTTTCATATCCACTTAAAAACACAATAAGAGTTTGGTTAATAATTTAAAACATGCCTTCAGATGGATGTCATGTTGACCTGGGGGGACAGAATAAGGCAGTTTCATGTTCCATGTTTCAGATCTTTATTTACTTCTCAGAAAACATTTCTTGTCTTTATGTTAAACTTACTGTTACTTAGTTCAACACTGAAGAGTCCCAACCTGGATAATAACTGCTGCTCACTTCTAGTTTAAGTGGATGCAGTAGTCCGCTGTGTGTTATTCCGGTATAGCTCTTTGGTATTTACAGCTCTATCTCCCATAGTTCATTACCGCTGACTGTATGTGCATGGTGTGTTTAGTCCGGGAGCCCGTGCTCTGACAGTCCCCAGGGCGGAGTGTGTTTGTTTAGGGCCACTGCTCGACTCGGACACTGAGATGCAGATGGTGCAGGGAGCCGGCCCCGGAGTGCCTTTGGACACGCTCTGGCAGAGTGCAGGGTCATGTTCTCTCGCCGGCTACAAGACAGGAAATCCATTTAATTACCTGTGAAGCAGAAGACGAGGTGTGGGGGCCTGACAGAGGAGGACTGTGTTCCCCAAGCACTCTGCCAGAGATGGGGTTGGAGGAGTTGGTGAAGGAGAGGAGGGGAACAATGGGAATGGCGGGGGAGGGGGGGTTACTGTAAAGAGCGCAAAGGGAAAAGAGAGAGAGCAGGATGGTGGCTACTTTTTTAATCCTGCTCGGATGTTTTCCTGTAACACTCACTCCCTCACCCTCCTTTATTCCCTTCAGAGTATACTAAGTTCGACATGCTTTGTCCATCTTTCTCGATTCTGTTGACCTGACTTGACTCTGAAGACACATTTGCACAACTCACATTTTCCTTGTAGTTGCACTCAGACTTACAAACTTGTTCCCTTTTTCTTTGTGGTTTCATTCTTGAATGTTGGTCATATTTGTTTTCTGATTCGTGAACATTATATTCCTATGTGTTATTCAGAAACAAATGAATTTCTAATGGACAACAAAAGAATACAGTTTATTAATCTAATACTAAATATCATGAATTTGTGTCATATTAAATCGAATATAAGTTGAAAAGGGTTTCCATGTCACTGCATTGTGTTTTTACTTGCATTTGACACTATATTAAAATGACACACTACATGGACCATTCGATATATTTTCACTAGTCTATCTGGGCAACAGCCCACAGAAAGTGTTTTGGAATGGGCATAACCTTTCAAAAGCAGGTGATTTGATGATCATGCCATCAATCACATTTATAACAAGATGGTTGGTTAATGTAGTAGACAGGCACTTCTGCCATGGTGTTAAATACAAAGCATAAGGCTCTTCAGAGAACAAACTATCATCAAAACATGTCAGAAATGGAACGAAAATATCCCTTTCTTCAAGAAATGCTTCGACTAATGTTTGTTTTTCATTTAATAAAAAATGCAGTCCAGATCTGATCAAACGTCAACTGAAGTTGTTAGCACCTTTGCTAATCATGTTGTTAACAGCCACTTCCTGCTGTTGTCTCGCTTGTACCTCCCTCCTCTTCTTGCTCTAAAGGACACTGATTGGGTTATGCCTCTCGCGGCTGTTGTAGATTGGAGCTTGGCAAGGTGGATCTCCTTGTACACAGACAATAAATCAGGCTGATCAAGCTGCTACAAAAGGTTGGTTTGCAAACATATGAAAGCTTTCTAGATTTGTAAAAATATGGTCCATCCTCAATTTAGACAATGGTTTCTTTTTGTTTTAAACTAAAGAATTTACAACTTAACCCTTATATGGTGTTCGGGACAAAATTGACTCGTAGTTCAAGTTTAGGTATGTAAAAAGTACCATTTGCTTTTTTTGTACTGGAACGAGGCTTCATCTAATCCTAAGACACAACTATTTTAACGCAACAAAATAAGTTAGCAACATTTTAGTAAAAGTGACATTTGTGGTGTTTCGGGTCTAATATGGCCCAGCAGAGAATACAGGCTGTTGTAAGAGTCACTTACAACGGCTGGAACAGAGCAACCCACACTTAAAAGCTGTGGGTTGCTCTGTGGATCAAATGTGGCTCAATGTGCCTCACAAGACGCAAACAGACCCACATACACAAACATACACACATACACACATGTGGCGAAGGCCACCTTTACTGCTCCTCCCAAATGTGAACTCAAACTTTCTCACATAATCTATATACACACGCACACACAAATGTGGGAGGAAGCCAAAGTGCCCGAAGAGAACTCACACATGCACGGGAAGAACATGCAAACTTCACACAGAAAGGCGTCTGTCCGACCCGGGAAACAGACCGGGAACCTTCTTGCTGTGAGGCACGTGCAATACCTGCCGCACCACCACAACACATTGTATTTCACTGTTTAGTTTGTGGTTCATTCATAACTACACACACCATATTGTTTTTCAACGTTCAGTTTATGGTTCACACAGACACAAACATACAAACACACACCTGCCCTAAACACACACATGTTGTTTTTCAATGTGCAGTTTATGGTTTAATTGTCAATCTGCACTTCTAGTTCTGATTAAGATAAAGATGGTTTTATGAAAAGAAATTTACTTTTTGTCTTTATCCTACCATAAATCTGTATGGGTAAGTTTTGACCTGTAACACCACAGATGCCACTATTGTTAATCATTTTAAATTGAGAAAAAAATCAAATATTTTTTTTTTGGGTAGGTGTACTCTAATATTAGTTTATAAGAAATAGATAATATAATTACTAATTTTATCACTATAGGAAATATAATTAGTGAATTTAAACAGTGTGTAATCAAAAACGGGCAGTATATTATAAGATAAATGGTCTGTGGAGCCAGAAAAATAAAATAAAACAGTATTTCCATGAATATGAATACATACTAAGGTAGCTATGAGGTGAAAAACAATATTGGACGATAACTATTTTTTTAAAGTATTCTCAGGCTGAGTTAAATCACTGGTCAAATTTGACCTGTTAACACCAAAGACATGGACAGCTTTCTAACACATTACAAGGGGTTAAGATAGGTTTAAAAAACATGTCAACAAGAATATGTCATGGCCTGTTAATACTGTGTAAATACTGTGGGCTCTAATTTCGTAGACCAGGCACAAGCGCAGGCGCACCTGCCTGCGCCGGCCTTCGCCGCGCGGACTGGGTGTGACCTGCGCACTTTGCAAGTTTCCTGCAGTGAGAGGTGCACTCATGGTGCAGAGGGGGCGCAGAGGTTCGCGTCCACACCCACGTCTCTGCCTCTACGCGCGAATGTCAGAGTAGGAGGAGAATAGACGTGAGTGGGATTATCACAGCCGATCGCTGTCTTCACCAATCAAATGAACGCCTCTCCTCGCCTTTAAATGTGCTGCGGGCGAGGCGCAGCGTCTGATTGGTCTGAATGATTCCCGCTGCTGGAGACGGTCAGAGCTGCTGTCATTCAGCAGGAGAAGGGACAGTGGAGCGCGTCACCGTGTGGGCCAGCTCCCGGGACAGATGTAATCTGTTCCTTTGTCATTAATAGGAGTAAAAAAAAATAAGAGACAGTTTCCCACCCGCTGGCTTATCCATTCATAATGCTTGTGATCCACCTGCACTACTGGTTTGTCATCACCAAATAGCAGAGCCTTTAGTGATATACTGTTTACTCTACCGGTGTCACCCCTCATCCTCCTTGCAATAATGTACTCTATCTTTTTAGATCACGTTAAAAATAAAGACTAAAATGGAGGGATAGGGGAAATCACAGGTAAATCCTGAGTGACATACTTTTATTTTCTCTCCTTTTTCTTCGTCTTTTTTCTCCCTCTTTTCTTTGAATTTACTGAAATGAGAGAAGCCAGATATATACTCAGTATCAGATGTTAAGGCTGTTTATTGTTGACTTGTAAGATGTGCATCAAACTTTCAGCTGCCGTCAGGTTACGTTTCCATGATGACAAACGGCTTTAATCCGACATCAGTTGAGACGGCACAATTAATATAGATACAAATGTATATGCTGGTTCAGATGCTTACATTAAATAGTGATTGCTGTGATTGTTTATTGCATTAAAATGTGCCTGACACTCTGGAAACCTGCCTCTGAGGCGTGCGCACATGTGCGCTTGTCACCAAATTACAGCTGCGGAGGGTGCGCTCTGCCCTGCACCGAAGATAGACCAGGTTGGAGCTGGCATGCTTTCAGCGCACTTTCTACACTGTTTTTGGCACGAAATTGTCACTGCGCCAACATGAATCTTTCGACACCTCCCCCAGGTGCGCCTTCAACTCCCCCTGGTGCGCCGTCACACCCATCTCTGCGCAGACGGTCTACCAAATTGTCAAATTGGCAGCGCACGGCGGTGCGCCGCACGAAATTAACACTGCGTGGGGTGCGCCAGGCTTGCGCCCCCTGCGCTGTGCCACAAAATTAGAGCCCTGTATGTTAAGTTCAGAATACTTCCATTGCATAGTATTTTTGTTCACACAAAAAAATTAGTGGGGAGGAAGAAAAGGAAAATCCATTCTAAAGACAGAAGAACTAAAACATATGTCATATTGGAGAAACTTATCAATACATGTTATTGACTTTGCACAAAGCCCCATAAGCAACTCTATTCCTGAAGGATACATTTCCTCCTAAAGCCTGTTTCTCACATCTTTCTGCAGCAGTTGCATCGTGACTGTCCAGGTTAGACACCAGGAATGTCAACAGCCGGCTTTTTCCAGACTGAAGCCCAGAACTGTCACATCTGAGGACAAGCTTGGCCCCAAGCCCGGTCCTAGAAAATTCACTGTGACACCCTCCTGGCTGGTTTCTTCCCCAGATATGTCCCTTCAAATGGCAGAGCAGAGGGTCACAGGATCAGGAAACATTAATGTTATCTTGCATATTTTCACAACGTGGATATGTGAGAATGACTGAAAATATCTCTGTCACACAGAAAGGGCTGGAGTCAGAGAGAAAACAGCCCCCCTGGCTCGGATCAGCAAATTTCATGACAAATCCATGAACAGATGTAACATTTAACACACAAAGTAAATGACTCCAAATCCCTGCAAGGCTTCTCGCATGAAACTGTTGACTAATGAGAGGGAGCAGGTTTGGATAAGCATGAGTGAAGTCAGGAAGAAAGGAAGAGGGAGGCAACATTTAAGAACAGATGCTGAATTGTATGTTCTGAATGATGGCAAGTTACGAAAAAACATCCTTGTCAAAAATACTTTTTGACAGATCCAACTGAAAGTTGCTGCATGAATAAACACACATCGGATTTCAGCATTCAATATCTTCATATGTATACAGTATCAAATGAATATGCATCGAAATTTAAGTTATGCAGGTCCATCTTTAAACATAAGCCAGTACACTGCTGATTATGAAAGTGCTGATTTTATTTTCCAATTACTGATAGCTTTGACATCTCATGTAGGCACTCACATTATAGAAAGTTAAATGACACTAGTGTTAGTGACTGGTACATCTCCTGTCAGCTAACTAAGAGCACATTTATGATCACAGCTGTCAATCATGTGGTGACATCCTCTTTTTATTTATTTTAAATGTGAAATGAGAACAAACTTTTTCAGAAGAGTGAACTCTTACATAAATCATCATATCAAAAGTAACTTAAAAAGTCCATTTTATGCTTTTTGTATGTTTCCAGTACACCTTACCAGTGACATTGTACCACTGTTTCATAGGTTTAAGTCCAGTAGCTTGGGCTGACAAGCCCAGTGCAGAGCAAAGACCCCAGACAGAATGCTGAGTGATGGAAAACATGGTGCAAAAAATAGTTGAATTGGTAAAATAATACAGAGTACACTGGTCAATCAGAGCTGACTAGGCCCACATGGGAAGGGAACCCTAAAGAAGCAGAATCTCTGGCAGAGCGCTTAAGATAGACTGATTATACAATCAGGGAAACTCAGTATGTGAAATTGGAGAAGTGTTTGGGACCTTGCCTACATTTAAATTTGATTGCCCTCTAGGTGCTAATTCGAAATACTGCACTGAACTTGAAAATTTATCATGACAGAGGAGTTTTACAAATATCAGTATAAAGGCTTCAAAACAGTAGGCTTCTATTGGTTTGACTGTCTTTAGTCAAGAGGCGGGTTACGACTAAGACTAGTCACAAACAGGCACACTCACATGGATGAGCAATGAGTACGAGGTTGTGTACAGAAGCAAAACCAGGAACCTTTCTTCCTGTGAGACATCAGAAGTTATCACTGACCTATTGTATAGCCTCTTGTCCAATCTAAACAGAGACTATTAGACAAAAAAATTAAAGGAGAGAAACAATGTCAAAAACATTTTTGGAAAACATAACAGGTCAGATGGTTGTACGATTAACTTTCATGGGCTGGCATGCAGTTGTAGGGCTCTAATTTCGTAGAACAGGCGCAAGCACAGGCGCGCCTGCCCTGCGCTGGCCTTCGCCGAGCATGCAGGGTGTGACCAGCGCACTGTGCAAGTTTCCTGCAGTGCCAAGAGAGGCGCAGTCCAGAAGCAGAGAGGCGCAGAGAGGCTCATCCACGCCTCCGTCTCTGCCCCTCCGTGCAAGTGCCAGAGAGGGAGGAGAAAAGGCGTGAGTGGGTTTAACACAGCCGAGTGTTGTCTTCACCAATCAAATGACCGCCTCTCCTTGCCTTTAAATGTGCTGCGGCCCAGGCGCAGCGTCTGATTGGTCTGAATGGTCCCCGCCACCGCGAAAAAAGTGTGCTGGAAAGACCCGGTAGTGGAGACGGTCAGAGCAGCTGTCCCTTCAGCAGGAGAAGGGACAGCGGGGTGCGCATCGGAGGCCACGAAGCGCATCACTGTGTGGGCCAGCTCCCGGGACAGATGTAATATGTGCCTTTGTCATTAATAGGAGTCCAAAATTAAGAGACAGTTTCACAGCAGCTGGCTTATCCATTCATGATGCTTGTGATCCACCTGCACTCCTGGTTTGTCATCACCAAATAGCAGAGCCTTTAGTGATATACTGTATACTCTCCCGGTGTCTCCGCCTCATCCTCCTTGCAATAATGTACTCTATCTTTTTAGATCACGTTAAAAATAAAGACTAAAACAGAGAAATATAGGAAATCACAGTTAAATCCTTAGTGACATACATTTATTTTCTCTCCTTTTTCTTCTTCTTTTTCTCCCTCTTTTCTTTGAATTTAATGAAATGAGAGAAGCCAGATATATACTCAATTTCAGATGTTAAGGGTGTTTATTGTTAACTTGTAAGATGTGCATCAAACTTCCAGATGCCGTCAGGTTAAGTTTCTATTATGACAAACGGCTTTAATCCGACATCAGATGTGACGGGACAATTAATAAAGACACAAATGTGTACGCTGGTTCAGACGGTTACATTAAATAGTGATTGCTGTGATTGTTTATTGCATTAAAATGTGCCTGACACTCTGGAAACCTGCCTCTGAGGCTTTGTTGATGTGTGCGCACATGTGCGCCTGTCACCAAATTACAGCTGTGGAGGGTGCGCTCCGCTTGCGCCGAGAACAGACCAGGTTGGAGCTGGCGAGCTTTCAGCACACCTTCTGCAGTTTTTTGGCACGAAATTGTTACTGCGCCAACCGGAATCTGTCGGCACCTCCCCCTGGTGCGCCGTCAACTCCCCTTGGTGCGCCGTCACACTCATCTCTGCGCAGACGATCTACTAAATTGTCAAATTAGCAGCCACGGTGGTGTGCCGGACAAAGTTAACGATGCGCGAGGTGCGCCAGGCTTGCGCCCCCTGCGCAAGGCCCACGAAATTAGGGCCCGTAGTGTCTCCCTATCTTTTTTTTGTTGTCAACAAATCTTGTGAATCGTTATGATAAGAGAGCCCTTGTTAATATTGAGTTTTACATGAATAATATTGTGGTAGCCTGGTGTGCAATAGGCAACATATGCACATGCACACATGCACATTGGACTAGAGTTCTGACTGCCAGGCTACACTGGTGCTGGGTACAGGCTTGTTAGTTTGTTTTCTGTGTTTGATTGTATAAAAGTAATGTCAAATAATAGCATTATAGGCTTCACCTGGGAGCTTTTATTTTCATACTCATTTCATGAAACAACAAATAATCAATAGCATTACACTTTGATCCATGATCCTTGGCAAATATAAAGCATAGGAAAAGGTGAGGTACTGCAGACATTGTGTTGTTTCATACTGTTATGTCGGTAAAAATGCAGTTCCAAAGAGAGTGGTTAGTATGAATTACAAAATGTTTAGACGGATAAATAAAAAAGCTGTTCATGTTGTCTTTTCTGCTCAAAAGATGCCTCGATCTCATCATCTAATCATATCTATTAACACAAAGTTGCACTGCTGAAAAGCAGTTTCTCATAAAGCAGAGTCTAAACAATGTGAGATTTGTTTTGTTGATCCTAATCCAGCGTTTTCCCTGAGATGATCAACATAAAACAATTTACTGAGTCATAAGTAGTCTGCCCCCCATGATGTCTTTTTTGGACAAATCTTGCTCTATCATGCACATTATTCCTCTACTATATTTTTATTCTTAACTAGCCCAGCAGCTTAGTTCTCTTCAGAGCTTTGTGAAGGCATTACTGAATGTGAGCTCTTTAATAATGTCAGAGATAAGTCCTTAAAACTAAATTCAATGGAAAGTTTTGGTAATAGACTCTATTTGATAACTACCAGCATTTTAACTTTAAAGGAAATTTGTCCTACCAGAAGTTTTTTCTGGAATCTGTGTGATAATCTGGTCAATAATGTCTGTTTCCCAATTGGACCTCCTTTTTGCCAGCTCGCCACCTGTTCCAGCAGTTACCTTCTGGAAAGAACAAACTGCTTTCCAAAAAACAGTTTGTTTTGCATTGCAATATGGACTTAAGGCTTTAAGCCATCTATTGCCAACAACTGGGCTGCATAATGTGGAACTATACTCGATATATTCTTGTTCTTTTATCAGACATTTGAATGGCCTTTCGTTTATGCAGCTATGCAGAGAGAAAGAAGCAGATACACAGCGATCCACTAACAATTTCCTCTTTAAAAACTGTGTAGATGTAGAAATAGGAGTATCCAAACTGTATGGGGCCGCTAAGTTAAAACATAGGTTTTTTTTTAAACACAGCACAAATGTCCACTCTGGTTCAGATAAAGATACTTCATGTGGAGGTCATCTATCTATCTATCTATCTATCTATCTATCTATCTATCTATCTATCTATCTATCTATCTATCTATCTATCTGTCTATCTATCTATATTATACTATATATATATATATATATATATATATATATATATATATATATATATATATATATATATATATATATATATATATATATATATATACACATATATATATTTATTTTATATATATATGTATGTATATATATTCTATATATATCCATATTGATGCCTATATGTCAGATACATATGTGTATGTGTGTATATATATGTGGGAAGGATGTGTGTGTGTGTTTATGTGTGTATGCGTATATATGTATATACATATGAAAATATGTTTGTATGTTTGCTTATATGTATGTATATTGATTATGAATTATGCTATGATTAAAAAAGTCAGAAACCACTGGCCTACACCATCAACTGAATAGGAATCCTACCAATCACAAACAAATTTAAACTATCCAGTGCTTTATCTCAACCCACAACTGCACTGTCAGCATGGAGCAATGGAATACTTCACAGAGGCATAAAACCCCCATGCTTTAGTTCTGGGTGGGTTCTAATGCAATAATACTCTCAAGACATGAAAGATAATACAAATTTCCATATGTTAATTTTTTATTGAATCTAACAGCCCAGCTAGGACAGTGAGGTCCTGTAAGACGTCTTCATGTGTTTTCGATTCTACACAATAAAGACCCACATTTAGGAGATACAATGTGTCCTCTGAGGCAACAAAAGCTTCTCTGAAAAATTATCATGCACCATTTGCTGTTGTGCTCTGAGGAGCCATTCAACAGCTTGTAGCCTACATGGTGTGGGCGGTATGAATTATTCCACTGATCTTTATTCTTTGGTATTCCCATAAAAGTTGGAGTTAAATATAAAAGGTAAGAAGATCTTTTTCCATTTGTGATGACATAAATTGTTGGTGCTCATGAGTCATGTCTGAGAAGTTGCACTTGTGGAAAATCAGGAATATTCATGCTGACTGTTGGTGATCTTAGACTTTCAGTGATTTATTTCTGAGTGGGAAGAGGTGCAGAGCTGGAAGGGATGAGGTGAAACATAGAGCAGGTTTGGTGAATTTTATTTCGCAGTAGTCTGCATGCATGAGGAAGGGGTCACAGGTTTCTCTGTGTCTGGATAGGTAATTTTGCATGCAGCACGGTGGGCAGGGTGCATCGCTGAGAGCTCTGAGGTAACCTTGTTGTGAGCTCTTACTGTGGATGTAGTGCACCTTTGTCCCCCCCCACCCCCCCTCCCTTGTCCTCACTCCCACCCCACCCATGGCTCCCTTTATTCCTGCAGCCTTCTCTCAACTAACCCTGCCTGCCTTACCTCTCTCCTGGTGGGTCAGCCAGCTAATGATCTGGCCGACTAAAAATCCCAAGAGATGCAGTTCAACTACAGTTCAGGCCATGACAGGGTGCAGAAAAGAAAGGGGGAGATGGAGAGTAGAGATGTATCGTATTCATCGACTGTCTTGATCATTTTTCAGTCTTGAGTTTGAAGCATGATGGTTGTTTTCTTCAAATCATTGCAGGAAATATTCTCAATCAGCACTGATGCTAAGATTCTAGTTTTAAAGCATCTTGTGGATGTTTGAGGTCTCTTGTGTGTGTTTTACTGTGGAACAACTGCACTTTGATTGTGCTTGCTTAAGCTGCTTCACATATGAACTGCAGTCCTGGAAATCTTCTTATTTGACAAAAATGGTGCACATGTGTTAAATAGACAGCTTAATCTGTATAACCTAAGCTATCCTTACATTTCCAAACCAAACAGACATGGCGACATACTGGTGTGTTACAAACAAGAATTCATTTGTCTTTCATTTGGTATTTCTGTAAAGTTTTGCATTTTTCAGATTTTTTTTGTTTGGTGTAAATGTCAGTAGGATAATCTAATTTCCTTTATTTTACACTAGCTGTATGCTGCCGTCAGTCTGTGTTTGGAGCTGACATGATCTGATGTAAAGTGAAGTCAGTAAGAATGCCAGTCATTTTATATACAGGGCACATTCTAGCAATGTTTAAATGGCAAATATTACCAAATTTTTCTATTGAAGTCACTATGTGCATTTCTGAGTTTAACTGAACAAACTTAATGCTTCAGCTGTCTGCATAAGTTTGCCACTCTGCGAATCCAAGTGATTTATCTTCACCATAATGTGCCTATATATTTATTGCTAATAACATCTTGTGTCTCTTGCTAATTCATCATGACTCTTGATCAGTGAAATAGCGTAGAGTACAGTTAAGCCTTTCATTACTGGGGCAGCATTATCTTACTCTGTAGGGACTTGGGCTAGCAATAGAAGGATCACTAGTTAAGTCATGGATGGAACAAGCTTGAATTTTGGCCTGGTTCCAGGTACCAGGATGGAGAAAATATTGATAAGCCAATATATCACAGCGCATTACTGTGCAACACTTTATCTATATTTTATTGCACAAAAAACAGTTTTAAGAGCTTAAATTTGAGAACATTGTGACACTGATTATGTGTAGCTCTTCAGCCTCTGCCCATGAGTTGGCAGCATACATCAGGTCATTTGACTCTGGTGCATTTAAGCTGCATTTCTACTGGACAATCCAGTTCAGTCTGGTATAGTGTGATATGCAACTACAGTTGTTTCCACTGACGAAAAAGGAGAAAAAGGACCAAAAAGCTGACCTGTGGCGAACTAACCAAACCAGACCACTCAGTGAAAATGAGGCTTTATAATTATTGTTGTCACAGGAATTGTGACAGTTTACCTCAGTAGCATGGACAATCCTTGTACAAATAACACTGATAAGAAACTGTATTTCTATACAAACATTGCAGGTTTTTGATTGTACAAAATAGATTTTTTAATGACTTAAATATCAAGATGTATCACCCTGCTAAGAGTTCAGCTTTCTATTGTATTGTGCATCTGAATGCAAGCATAATTAACCCTTCAGGAATTCATGAAGTGAACATGACCACTATTGTTACATCCTATTCCAAAAAATGCATTCAAAAACAAAGGATGATCATGATGCTTTATAACTATAACTTAAATCCATGGCCTGAGAAATCTAAAAAGGTCAGCCCTGGAGGTTTTTGTACAATAAATGGTGCATCCCACAAGTAAAGGAAACCATAATGATACACAATCATAGCCGTTGTCCTATAACTACTAAAATCTGAGCAATTCATCGCTGAATTAAAGTAAATATTTGTGTGAAGTTTGATACACTGATACTTTTATGGGCCGTTTTATGTATTTCACTAGTCCATCTGGGAAAGAACTCACAGAAAGCGTTTGGGAATAGGCAGAACCTTTCGAAGACATGAAGAAGTTTGAAGGAAATCCTTTGAAACATTCTTGAGGTATTGCATCTACAAGTAAAAGACCTCTGACCTCCTACATGTATCAGTTTATCTTTGGCCAGCGTGGAAATTAGTTCATGGACACTATTAAAAATTAGTTGAAGAATCCTCAAGGTAATGCATCAACAAGAGTGTATTTACAAACAAAAAAAATATATTAAGGATTTTTTTGGAAGAGTTATCAAAGAAATATGGAAAACTGATCAATTGTGCAATCTTAACCTTTGAAAAATTCCTTGGTCAGCATCAGTGTTCAAATCACCACAACTCTAATCAATTTTTTTTATTGCCAAAATCTTTTACATTTTCCTCATGATCCATGAAGAACTTCTTGAGTTATCCTGCTAACAGTCAGACAGACAGACAAAAACAAAAAAACCTTCTTAGTGCAGGTAATGACTCAAAAGTCTGAAGTCTTCTCTGATTGTCCACTTCTGTCACTTGTAGGCCACTGCATCAATTTCAATCTTTTTCATGACCAGTTTTAAACTTTTTACAGGACTTTGAAGCTGACATTTCTGGTTGTATTTGGTGACTATACCCTAAATTGTAAACATTCAGAATTATACTATCTTTGATGTGTTTTAGGGCTTCGAACATAGCTCATCAAACTGTCACCAAATAATTAAACTGAAGTCGACTTTTCAGGGAACACTGAAGGAAACCACAGATGAGCCTCAAATATTAATTCCAAGCATGAGCACCATTTTTGACTGAACTGAGCTACATTCCCTGACATATTTATTTTTAAAACGCCTTTAGCACCTGCAGTGAAATGATGTGGCAAGTATGACAGGACTTCTGACATTAAAATGCATCAGTGTTGTCTTGGGAGATTTTTACTCAAATCAAGTCAGCTGCCTCCCTGTGCCTTTTCCTTGACTCCAGCGGCGTGCATCTTCTATCCAACTGTCTAAACAAAAACAAAACATTCCTCTGGCGAGGAGCGGTGTGGTCTATAAATCACTCACAGGGAGCACAGAGATACTGCAAGGTGTTTGGAGATGATAGTTGGCTAGTGGGAGCAGCAGAGCGTGAACTTGGGTTTTGCTAGAGATGTGGAGTCGTGACACGCCTGTCCTCAGCCACCTGTGTGTATGTGGATGGTCTCGTATGTGTTTGTTTGGGGAGAAGCATGGCAGGTGGCAGGCTGCCTGTTTCGGGTGAGGAAACTGTTACCTCCAGCGTGCACCTTGGGCATTAAAGTGTGTGCATTCAAATGAGTTTGTGTGTTACTGAAAGCCCCCTGGTGTTGCCTGATTTCATGGGGCAGGGTTTAAATATCCAGGCCAGTATAATGACAGATTTAAACACACGTATGTGGAACTATTACTTTATCACAAATGCATTTAGATATGAGACTAATAGAAACCCAGACCTGCCGCACATGACCTTGTGTATATGTCGACGGCAGGTGGGTGACAGTGTGTGCAGAAGCGATCCAATGGCACTGGGGGGTTACAGAATTCTTTTTCCGAGTCAATCCAGAAGGAAGCCAGCCGAGCTCATCATGTTGAAAACAATTAATAATGCATTTAATAAATAGCTCCTGAGCCAGCCATGTACTCTCACCATCTGCTCCACCATAATTCCCTCCCTTTATTAATGCCAGATAGCCATTAGACGACTATAGAGATGACATAATAATGCATGGCATCATTCACACGCTATTTGTCTCTTCAAATTCCAATCTGGAGCTTGTTTTTTTATCCAGCTCTCTTATCAGTAGAGTGATTTGGTACAATTAGGTAAGGGTTTCACTCACATCTTTGTTAATTAAGGTTTTCTAATAGAGGTCCGGCAATGAGCTGTAAAATATTACACAGTTTGACAAGTTGGCGCCTATACAGAGTATGTTTCTATCTGCACTGTGGTTTTTGCATATTTAGTGCAGTTATCACTAGAATGCAAAGACTGCTATTCAGACCCTGGTCTATATTGAACAAGTCCATAAGCAGCTTTCAGTGCTTTTCAAGACATAGCTCCTGTTGCTTATTCCACTGCAGTGCTGATGACAGACACACAAGAGTACTCAATTCCAGAGTTGCCAGGTCCACTTATTATAAGCAATTTCCAGCTTTGTTTTATTCTAACTTGCATGAGTATACTGGGAGTTGTGGGTTGCAGTTTTTTGGGCTTGTTCCAGTAGAACAGTTGATCATTTGGACTTGTTGTGCCCCCAAACCCAGGAGGAATCTGGTGCATGATCTACTGTCAATATAAACCCAATTAAGAAGTTATTACAATTATTTTAACCCACACTAAAACAAATTCAGATTTTACTGCAACAATGATGTTTCCACCTAAAATAAATCCTTAGATTTATTTGAATCCTTTACGGCCAGAATTAAATCTATTTCTAAAGTAGCTACTACTGTTTTCACCATGATAAAGCTGTCGAGGATTAAGATAAAACTTGGATAAAACCCTGTCATGTCTGTTGGTTAGAAATATCAAAGTTAGACAGACTGTTTAGCAATAACTGAGTTATAAAAATAACAGAAGCCCCTCCCTTTACTTCTGTATAAAGAAAAGGATGTTCCACCTCAAAACAAAGGGATGTTGAATAAAGCAAATCAAGAGAAATGCTTTAAAAATGCTCATTTCAATCTTGGTTAGCTGCAGCAACGGCGAGTCCGGAGCGGTCTGTGTAGGGAAACTGGTGTTTTCAGGATGGAAATACAGGAAGTAAAATGCAAGAACACATATGATAAGTGTACATTATGTCCTAAAGCAAAGTGTTTGTCTGTTGTTAGTAAATCTAAAATCTAGTGACCAAAAACACAAGCACACAGTTCAAGCAGCAAAAGCTTTTTCAAAAAAGTAATGTGTCAGTTACGTTACCTGGTAACTAATTACATTTATGAAGGAGTAATTCCGTTAGTAGCTCAGTTACTTGTTGGGAGAGTAACTAGAATGAGTAACTAATTACTTTTTTAAAGTAATTTGCCCAACACTGCCCCTAACAAATAAACATGACAGCCCAAACCGCCAGAACCAACTGAAAACTGACCAAAGTATTCTAATTGGACAGTGGTCTACCTGTGTGGTTGTATCCCTATCAGAGCCCAAGAATGAGTCTGAAATCTATATCAAATTCTATCAGGCATGGTGAGCGGAAACTGGAAACTGAAAGTTTGTTGATAAGAAACAATATGGAGACGCACCAGGAAGGATCAGAATAAAGAAAGTCTGTTTTAGGACAGCAGAGATGTTGTACTTTTAAGTAATAGGAAAAGAAAAATGGGCTTTTTCTTTACAGAAATAGATTACATTTATTTTCTTCCAAACCCATATGTCTTATGTTTCAATATTTTAACCATAAAACATACTATGAGCATAAACTCTTTTTTGAGGCCATTCCAGCTTAAAACAAATTCATGTTATACAGTGTTTATTATGAACTTGGCCACACTATATCAGGAGAGAGAAATAACTATGTTCTGTCCCTTTGCTTAAAAAAACTTTCCCAAACTCAACATGATGTGATGGAGCTGTCAGCAAATAAGTGAAAGTCAGCTTTGAAGTATGTCAGAAGCAGAGTCCCTGTGGCCTGGTAATCCCAGATGTTTTTTGCTCAACTAAAAGCAGATTTTTGCACTCCTCTGACACAGCTACTTGAACTTACATGAATCATTTAATGTATGCACTTTGGTTTGAAGGCTAACATTGATTTTAAGTTCCCAGCGAAAGGCCAAAACGTGATTGAAAATGAGATCTGTGAGTACCGTGGAGCTGCATCAGGAAGCTCAAATCTCAGATTTAATGTGCATCTCTTGAGGTTGTGGTTAATGTTGAATATTGTCTCAGTACACCTGATGTCAGAACACATCCCTCTGGCTAGCTTTGCTGGTCATCTTTGCCCTTTAAAAGACAACACGTGTGACATTCTACCTCCTAATTCCTACCTAAGGCTTACAGTTTTGGGGGGTTTTCTTTATTTTATTTAATCAATTAAATAAAAAAAAACTGAGATACATGAAGTTGGCCTTAGATTTTTCTTTACTGTGTTCAATAGTCGAGAAAGTTTCTTAAGGCTCTGGTACTTCAGGTAAGTAATTAAGAAAGAAATTTTGTTTGCTTGGCCTTATGTTCATTTTTTCTTTTTTTTTTTGATTGCTGACAATGCTCAACATAGCTGTGTCCAAAACCCTTGGTCATTTTTGTCCAAAAATCCAAAAATGGATTTGCACTACTCACTGATCAACAAATATCAGGAAGGGATTAACACAATATGGAAAACAAACATACAGAGAATTGTGTAGTGAAAGGCACATGTATTCTGCAGTCCACAGACCTAATCTGTGTCACAAAAGAGAAATACATTTTCAGTAAACTAGTGGCATTCTAAGTGTCAGTTAACATGATATTAATAACTTTATATTTCATTCACATTATTACTTTTGTAATGTGAGATGTAGTATTTGACCAAAATAGAGTGGTGTAGGGATGAGTCCAATAACACAGAAGTGAAGCAGTGTTTAGCATGTCCTGGTTCTCTAGCCAAAACTAAGTGGGATTTAGAAAAGTGGTTTCAGATAAATGCCTGAAATAATTTTAGTGGTGGACATTTTCACTTGAGATTGTTATTTTTTAATGGGAACAATAAAATGCACCTAATGTTGCCTGCTATTGAATCCTAAACTACTGTTGTGTGTTTAAAGTGATGATTGCTAACTACTAACAAAGACTACAAAAATGGCCGAGGACCAGATGTCAAGCAAATCTGATAATTGTTGATCACCAATAATTCAGACACTAATACAACCAAGAGGACCAACTTGATATGATCACTCCATCATGAGGAAGTTCTCCAAAAAGTTACAGTATGATGCTATACATTAAAAATATTGTATTTACTCATAAGTTGAACTCTCGTGTTGTAGTTCAATATAAGCGTAGTAGTAGCTTTTCACTCTTGCTGATTACGTTCAAGCTTCAAAAAACGCAAACAGTGGGCTGAATTTTCAAGATTATCCCAAAGAGCAGAACATGTGTTTTGTAAGTTTTTTGTTCTCCACAGACCTTATTATCAACAATGATCCAAAACACAGTGAAAATCCCATCAGGCTTTAAGTGGGCTTGCAGTTGAGGGAACCAGCAGAATGTTAACTTTCATGCTGACCTACAAAATACATTATCCCTGTGCCACTCTGTTAATGTGATGACAGCACAGTCATATTCACAACAACAGATTCTACACCATGTTTAATTTGTGCCAAGTTTTTATCACATTCATTTGTGGGCACCATACCTGTTTCATCATTTTCTCAAGGCCAAAGCAGCGAGAGTTACCATAAAGTGGTAATTCACCAGGATCAAGTGAAAATGAACAAAGAAATATTAAGATCTATGTGCTGATCATTTGGAGCCCTTTTTGGCATAACGTTGATATAGAAATAGAGGTACTATCTGCAAACTGTTAATTGTGAAACAACTGCAAACAACAAAATCAAACTGTTATTTTTATGTAATATACAATGATGATGCATGATGATGCAGCAGGTTAATATCTGTGCCTCACAGCAAAATGGTTGCTGGTTTGACTCCATGAGTAGGTCAGGAGCTGTCTGTATGGAGTGGATTTTGCATGTTCTCTCTGTGTATATGTGGGTTTCTTTTAGGTACTCCACTTATGCCTACACATCAAAAACAAATGGATGTCTTTACATGTTGGCCCAGTGATTGGCTGGCAAGCAGTCCAGTGTGCCTCTTTCCCAGTGTCAGCAGGGATAGGCTCTAGCCCCTTATGATTCTAAAAGCATTTATAGGGATGAATGATTATGATGTGCTGTATGTTCACCATTTTTCAGAACTGACTTTAAAAGTATTATGTAACAGCATGTCCACTTGATAATGTTTTAAAAACAACTTCAGCACTAGAAAGATTAACCAGAAGTACTTAAGGCAAGGTCAGGTTGTGAATTGTGCTACTTTGAGAAGAGGAGAATTACTTTTCTACGTCTGAATCAAATATAAGACTGTTGCAATTAGTGAACATTTTTTAACCAGCCAAAAGCCAAAATGTACAGCATCTTGATGCACTATGATGACTTGCTTGGTCAAAGCTGGGGTTGGCGATTTGATTTAGATATACTTTTTGTAATGCTGGTTAAAATGGTCTTTATGACCCGATGGTAATCAACTCATAATGTGTTCTTAAAACAGAACGAAAAATATCCGCTATCTGCAGTAGGAGTAAAACAGGGAAAACCCCAACCAATAATCATGCCGGGACACCTGTTTTTAAACCAATCAAATCCCATCGCCATTCTGCCCGCCTACTGCGCGTGCATTTTCTCAGCGTGCACAGACTTGGTGCACGAGCCGAGCTCATACGTATCAGAGTTCGCCGGAGAATGCTTACCTTTCAAGTTTTGTCGTTGAAAATAAGGGAAGCCTGCCGTGAGCCATCCCACAACCCCAACCAAGCTCCAGTATCCCTCATATTTTAAGACGGATTTACAAGAAATCTAAAATAAACTCTTTGTTTTTCGAAGTTTGTTCTGCTGCTCTAATCTCGCGATAGCAGCCACCCAGGCTACTGCAGGTGGACGTTCTCGCGAGGCTTTTTCTTCTTCTTCGGTTTACGGCGGGGGATCAGGAGCCCTGAGGAGATGCTACTTTCAAATTCATGCTAGTTTTCCTAAATCGCCAACCCCAGCTTTAAGTCCCCATTGCAAGAACTGATGTGCATCACTTGTATACTAAATTTACTTTTTCTCACAGGATGAATAGCTACATCAATAAGCTTACATTAATTTGATTCTTAGCTTTTGTAAATGTTGAACTATCTCTATCCCTACTCACACCAAATATTTTCAACATGGTACTTCCCTGTCTGTTTCTCTATACAAAGGCATTTAATGTTTTGTGTATCTTTGTTGCATTGTGCTGTATCAAATCAGATCCAATATGGAGAGAAATGTAATGCATGAGAACAGTTCTCTAAACTGAAAATACAGCAATTCACAAGAGCATATTGAACTGTGGATGCCACACTGAGCGGTTCAATATTTTATTGAGAACTGTTGCATTCCTGGTGCTATGACCTCCAGTGCAGGTCAGACTTCACTTTACAGCTTGATGCATGCTGATGTTCCCTTCATCATAGGAAGACAAATGTATTTCAAGCAGAGCAGATAAGAGTAACACCTCTGACAAGAGAGGAACTGTCAAGGCTCAGGCTCTCTGAGAGTGCACCAGTATTTTGAATTTAATAATCCCTTAACAGCACACCTTTACTGTTTGTGATGGCATACAAAAGGGTTAATGAAAGAAGTCTGTGACCTTTTCAAACTTTGCAATGTTTGTCTGTTGATAATGCAAGGCTGTGTTTTAAGCAAATTACTCAAACCAGGAAGTCAGCTCTCAATCTGATGAAACCACTGGTTGTCATTAAGTTATTTACAATATGGATTTTATGGTCGGTCCAAATTGTAGATGACTAAATTAAATTCCTCTTGTTTCTCTGTGCCAATCTAATGTTTCTAAACATCACCGTTTACATGACACAATATCTTAATAAACTGGGCTAATTAAGTTTTCAATGAAAATCCTTAATCTGACATCCAGCAAGTTGAACCTACCTACATACAAATGGAATACAGTGCATTTACACTTGATACATTGATTATAAAATGTGCTCATTTATATGTTGACAGAATATATGAAAGATGTTGTCAATGGGGTCATTTTAAACTTAGAAAAAGATGTCCCTGCAAAAGCAGCTTGGACTGTGATATTGCCTATTGTATGCTCTTCCTTACACAGAAGCAGGGCCATGATTTTTTTGCCCCCATAACCAAAGTTACAGAAAACACACATCCAATTTTTGCTCTCCTGTATTCAACTCAGTTAGTAAATTAAACTGCCCTGCAAAGGGCATGTTAGGGCAAGCCCAGACTTGAAAGAGTGATGCATGTTAGTAGCCTTGCAGAGCAGACAGACCTGCCTGATTCTGAAATCCTGCAGCTCTGTCTTGCAAGCCTCTGTTGTCCAACAAATTCACTCGGCTGAATTCTTTACGGCCCAATCAGGGAAGAGAGGCGGGAGCTCTAGCATGCAGACGTGACGACAACCAAAAGTTGAAAACCGGAAGTTGAGAACGGACATCTAGCCTATTGTCCTCATAGATACTTAGTAAAACTTGGCGAAATCTGCCCTCCTCGGAGGTTTACTTGTAGGGATTGTCTTTGACGAGGTTCATGTCACATATAAGTGTTAAATGAATTATCTGTGTGCTACAATTTAGTGTAAGACGATAGTATAAGGCCGTTAGCTGTTAGCAGCTAAGTTAGCGGCTACCGGTCATTAACTATTGTTAGCTGTTAGCAGCTAAGTTAGCCGCTTTGTATGCTACATTTTTTTTCAATTCTTTATTCAGCCATTTCAAGTAACAAACAGGCACATTTAGCATCATACAGTCTTCAAAAATCACAGAGCAGCATCAGCAACCAATATAAAAAAATAATAAAAGAAAATGTCAATATAAAAGAAAAAAAAAAAAAGACAAATTCAATGAAAACATTGCTACATTATAGGAGGCAACCCTGCTTGATGTGGATTGGTCTGTGATGAATATGACAAAACGATTATCCAATCACAAGCTTGTGTTTTTTTTAAACGTTTTGCTACTGAAAAAAAATTTAAAGGGCTCCTACCCAGATGGACTAGTGAAATATTTCTGTGGCAGATATATAGAGCTGTCCATCTGGCTTGTCAGGTTAGCATGTTAGTGTTGGTCATCACAATAAAGTGGTGCAAGAATGTGTCCTAAAGTACTGGAGTTAATTAGTATTTTAGTACTTCCAGTTCCCATACCACAGAGTCTTTGAGATTTCTTGGATATGTACCTGAAGTAAAGTCTTTGGTGAACACATGCAAATAAAACTTAAATATGTCTTAAACTTAAATGAAAATACGCTGCTGACGGATTAATGGACAGATCATGAACTTGTCCTCATCACAAATACAGTATATTCATTGAACTGGAATTTGATAGGGGTAGTCCCTTGAGATGTGACATCATCATTCGTGCTGTGAGACATGTGAAGTACCTGACTGTTGATAAACTGCTCTTTATTAACTTTTCAAAACTTGCAACACCAGTTTGACAGTGACTACTAATCATTGCTAACATGAAAGTGATAGAAATCTGGTATTATTGTCGCATGTTTAAACTTTGGTCCTATTTAAGAATTTAACTGTTGCCATCATATTTTAAAGACACATATTTGTGCCTTATGGAACGACATTAAAATATGTATATGTAAGAGGCTGATCAAACTACCTCTAAATTTGTACAGTTAAGCCCCATAAAGATCCTCTCTCAAAGGGGTTCTTTGGCAGTACATTCACAATCCACCATTATGAAACAGTTCTCACTGATTCATCATTCACATCCTCTCCAAACTGTAAGGTCAATCAGCACAAAGCAACTGTTACCCACTGCACCACTACCTTGCACCTGGCATTCTTGCTTGTCTTAGTCTCACTGAAAACTTACACCTCCTGCTAGAATCTCTCTAAAGCAAAGGTGTTGGGTGATGTCAGTTCAGCAAGGTGAACTTTTCCTCTTCAAAGTCTTATGCCAACGCAGTTTGGACTCACATATCACAGGCAATGTCAATCAGTTCATCAGTGGGTTTTGCTTTCTCCCTCTGAGCCTTTTGTTTCTGCCCCGTGTTCTCGGTAAAAGCAGAAATCTGAAAGGTCTAGCTCACTGCTCTCTGCATCAGGGGGCAGTCAGTCACTTTAGATTAGACTATGGATGGCAGGTCAAGGAGAACAAAAACTGTCTCTACAGGAGAGATGCCAAAGAATACAGTTCGCTTTTTTTTTTTATAGCACATCTCCAAACTTGGCCCCGTTGAAAAAAGGTGAGATGTTGAAAAGAAGTGCTTGAATAAGAGCCACAGGCAAATCTCTTTTCAATTAAAGTGGATGGATGCTTACTTAAAAGCAGAGTAAGGCTGCAATGAGAAGAAAAATAAGAAATACAGAGCGAGAAAATATTAGACTTTAAAGTGATGTTTACTTTTTTGAACACTGAATCTTTCAGCCAGTCAGCAGTGAAATAGACGGTTGTAGAAATGTAATAAGACGACGAGGGGGGAAAAAATTCACCTCTGACTCCCTACGCCTCTTTGAAGTTGTGAAAATCAATGCACAGGTGGAGTTGTGTATGCCATGTTCTGGTGAATGATTTATACCATTTCTCAAACAAAGAAAGTGCTAGAATCCTCTTGCCAGCACTTCCTCCCTGCCTCTTTTGAAAGCTTATGCCTTTGTAGCCAGTGCAACAATATGTGCGTCCAGAATATGTGTGCCATAAATTAAGGTTGACTGGACAAAGCTGGGATTCTGCCCTCATGCTACAAAGGGGTATTATTGTGCGGCAGAGAGGCGCGGGGAAAGGCGAAGTCATCTGCATCTGGATGGAGGAGGAGAGGGCTCTAGCATTGAGTCTGAGCCCCTCTGTGGCTGCTGAGGCCAGGCCTGCTTCTGCAGATAGACTTGTTCCAGCCCGCAGCCCTCCCTGGCTCCTTACCCTGCCTCAGCCCAGGAACAGATGGAGAGAGGAGAGCAAAAGGAGGAGAGGGAGGGAAATTGCTCCCCGTTCACAGCTTGGCATTAGCATTAGGTGTGGGTGTATACAGTTAGTTTACTGTACACCCAAAGTGACCGTGTTGTTTAGAGTAGCTTTAAAAGTTTAGCATGGTGGCCTTCATGCAGATGTTTCAGGGCTAGCAGAAAGGGAGAGGAAAAAAGCTGCACGTCTCCCATGTGCTTTTTCAGATTTCAGTTTTTTGGAGGATTGATTAAGAAATTTGGCAATGCAGTACAATTGGCTTTTGTCCCTAAGTAAAGCGAGAAGAGTTAAACCAAGGCCACATCTCATTTAATACGAAAACAGAGGTGGCCTCACATAATGACAGATCTTTACTTAGGTAATCAGTATTGTGTGAGAAGAAGACATTTACATTGGTTGATTTCACACTGGGATGCATTGAGGTGCAACAGGAAGCACTGATGCAAGGCCGCAGGAATGTTCCTGCTTTGACCTCAAAGGGCAGCAGGGGTGTGTGGGTTTTTCCAGGTATACTGGTTTTTAACCCCACAGTCCAAAACATGCCTCTTAAGTTGATAAATGACTCTACATTGGCCATTAGTGTTGGTATGTGTGTGTGACTGGTTGTCTATCTCTTGTTTGATGTAACAAGAGCCCGAAGTCAGCTGGTATACACTGTCAAAAAAATAGTAATATAACAGTATTTTACTGTTTATTTTACAGTTTTTTTCTGTATTTTCAAAATGCCAATTAATTCATAAAAATAAAATGTGATTTTACATGTTAAATGTCATATAACAAGAAATCACTGTAACTGTGAAAAAACACAATATTTCCGTTCCTTTACAAAGAAACCCCATTAGAAATACGAATATTTATTATTAAAATATGTTAACAAGAGTATTGTAATTTTACAAATATTTTTCTGTTATTTAAGGGAATAAACTGTAAAATTCAACTTTACAACTCTAAAAACAGGGAGAAATCATTTACAATTACATAGAAATCAATAGCAAAAATATTGTAATTTCACTAACATTTTCTGTTATTTAAGGGAATAAACTGTAAAATTTAACTTCACAGCCCTTAAAAAAAACCTTTTTCTATAAAATAATGTCATTAAGGGGTGCTGGTTTGATAGAGTGGTTAGCAACCAGGCACCCATGTACTTGCTTCTGCCGGTCCAGGTCCGAATCCCACCTGTGACCAGTTTGCAGAGTGACTTCCCCTACTCTCTCACCCCCTTTTACAAGCCTATCCACTAATCCGTCTCTCTCCTATCAATAAAGGCACAAAATACCCAAAGAATATATTAATAATAATAATAATAATGTCAGTAAAACCAACTATTAGCAGCACATTCCTGTAAATTTAAGCATAATTCTTTGTATTACAATGTCGATTTACCATCTTAATGGGTAATTTAATTGTTTTCTAACGTTAAATGTTTGTAATTAAATGTCAAAGAACCTTGAATTAAGGCAAAATCTTGTTAAAATTACAACTACAAACTGTATTTTAATTACGGAAAGAAGCTGTATTTTTCTAAGAAAGCAATTTTCTGTTATTTCACGGCATTTTTTTGGCGCCCCAGCTGCCGGAAAAATTACATTTTTTTTACTATTGTTTTTTACAGTGTAAGCTCCAGCCCCCTATGACTCTGAAAGAGACACATAGGCTATGCATTGACATCACAATATGTGTGAAAGACCAGCAGTTTCCCCAGCTGAGTGTCAGAGAGCAAGGTTTGGTAGATACAATATTTCAACACAAAAATGTTTCAGTAATTTTCAGCGGACCTAAATCATTTTGATGATGTTTATTATGGAATACAAGGATTATAAGCTTTAATATTATCACTTTTATTTTGGAGTTTTTTGAAGATTGTGCTCTCTTTCAGCATTTTTGACTGTAGCTCAGTTGTAATACAGAACTTTACAAATTGAATGAAACAGTAGTTTTTTATATAATGGCTAATTTTAGAGTTGGCAGAGACAATAGCCTATTGGGTATTTCAATGTGCTTTGGATCATTGTTGATAATGAGCTCAGAAGCAAACACAAAATTAGAGAGTTATTTGTTCTGCTCTTTGTGATAATATTAACAAATGAATGGAGACTAGAAGGGTTCTGATGAAATGCTCCATACAACTTCATGCTAGTTGTCCGTGACTGCCATCCCTGACTTGAAAAGGTTGAGGTAAAAACTTTATTACAGGCATTTATCTGAAACTGGATTTCTAAATTCCATTTATCCTGGGGGTAGGAACCTGGAAAGGGTATTTGCTAACACACTTTTTAGACTCATGCCTGCAAACCATGACAACCATTGTCCATGAAAAAAAAGTCATGGGCAATTATACAAAGGCCATTCCTGTGCCCCTCCACACACATCAGCGCTGCACACATGCACACACACACTGTAATGCAACACAAAAAGGGGCAATGGCTTGAATGTTTCCAAAGCTCCATTGACAGCAGGATAAATTTGGGGAAAAAGTGAAAGCCCAAGCTAAACTATAGAAAGACATCCATGCGTTGAAACACATATCCCACAGATGGGCCAAGAATATATTTTAGTGTGTTAATTTGCAGTTGATACATAATGGAATAGCCATTAGCCAGTCTCTCAAGGAAATTGCAACTTTGCAATTGCAACAATTACATAAATTCAATCAATCCTCTCAAGCTCAGTGTGGGCTTATAACTTTTTCAATCTCCACAACTTTCCTGGAACCTTGGAAAATCATCATAGCTCTCATTCTCTCTCCCAGCTTGACACATCATCAAATTTCAGCCTGATCTCCTTGTCTTTGCTTGAGAGGATGTATGGCACAAACAGTGCATAATATCAGCTGAAATTACCTCTTAAGTCTGAAAAGAAGCAACCTGAGGATTTACACACCAACAGGGGTACACTGTACACCCACTGTACACTGTTACAGAACATCTTCATGTTCAGCACGAGTGAAATTCATCACTTCAACAGCCCCCTTCTACCATACGCACGTCTGGTGTATGAGTGTGTGCACATTTAATAGCTAGAAAGAACTGTGATGAGATAGTTTAGAGATGGCTTTACTGGTTATTGTGTGTGTGTGTGTGTGTGTGTGTGTGTGTGTGTTTGTGTAGTTTACACATGAAATTAGACAGTGATGCTCAGCCACAGAGCCAGTCTTTGTGGCTGAGACTTATGCAAGATGAAAAATCAGTGACATATTGTCTTACCACATATAAACATGACTCCCTGGCTAATTTTTCACATGCTCCATCAATCAGCAAACATTTTTGATCTACAGTCACCTTAAATAAAACTAATAAGCCTGAAAGAACATTTAGTTGAAAAAGCAGGGATGAACCTCACCTTACCTGTTGGAGTGACCCAGCCTCTGATTAAAGACATAAAAAAGGGTTTTGGTCAAAGGCTTCAAATTGCGCTATTGTGATTACTTGGCAAATTTTACAGCAACTTTTTAAGAACAAATGGCGAATATCAGGGCATTTTTGCCACAAAACTACAAAAAAGTATTGCAAAATCCTGCAATACTGTTTTGGTGAATAAAATTTAAGAAATGTTTAGAAATGTTGAATAAGTTTTTATGCTTGGTACCACATTAATTTGCTGTAATGTTAAACACACTATTGGTAATGTTATAAGGGCAAAATTACAAGTCTACATTAGTTAGACATTGCACTGATAATTGATCAATCAACTTTGGTGTATCCTTTATGCAGAATTTGTTATACAGGCTTCACCTGACATTAGCCCTGTCACATATACACTGACAAATAAGTCAAGCGGTTGCAGGTGGATCTTTAGGGAGTGTTCCTCTAATATCAGCTGCATCTTATCCTGCTACCTGTTCATGCTTTGACCACTCAGACAGTGGATTAATGGCACTAACCTATTTCCAATTGTTTACAGTAATTATAACCAGCCAAATAAATGCATTAAATAAGAAAAGCTAATTTGCGGTGATGAATGGTAAACATTTTTTGTTTGATTTAGGGCCTGGTGGCAATTCTTTCCCCCAACATTCAAATACTTTGCCAAGACGTGCCCTTGTTATTTATTCAGTGAACCGAAAAGAGAGTGGTATCATTCTCCTTATCAAGCTTTTGGCAAGAGACCACACACGCATCTCCCAAAATGTCAAACTATTTCTTTAACCTTCCTGCTAATTAGAGTCCCACTTAAAAGTCTGGGATCTGAATCTTAAAATTTGCCCCTCTTTTACCCCTCTCATACCAGTCCCTTCTGTCTTGTTGAGACCACCAGTAATGGGCCAAATGACCTCTAGTTCTCCTAACTCTCCTTCATTACACTCAAGCTGCTGGTTATTGGACTGGGGAGAGGCTGAGATGGCAATGTGCCATGGTACAAGGGGCACACTGATGACATTAAACTCTCCGATCAAACCCTCGCGAGCCTCTTCCAGCCAGAAATCATAAACGGAAAACCATTTGCATATTTGAAACCCATTTACATATTTGAAACTGGAAAGCAATCACCAACTCGCACCATTTTTCAGTCACCAATAAAACCTTCGTTAAATGAACTGTTTAACATCACAGCTTTCCGGGGTAATGGATGAACTTGGGTGTTTGCTGCACATGTCAAGGCATGAAACTGTGGGTATAATGAAGCTGTAATGCAAAACCGAGGAGTCTGGGTGGTCTGTCTGTGTCTGAGCTGATGTGCCATGGTGTGTTGAGGAATAATAATGATGTAAAGGAATGATCATTATGTCTCTGTGTCCGCAACAGCCAAGGCCAGAGAAATTTAGATTTTAGGTTGTCTGTCCATCACTTCATCTAAATGATTGTTTGTCCATTAGTCCAGTTCGTGTGAACATGTTATCTACAGAAGACCTGGCAAGATTTTCTTTGCCTCTAGTACAATGCACACATACAGACTCTGACTTACCGATAAACCTATTGGGATCTGAGGGTCAAGGGTTGCAGTGGCTCATGATAAACGTGAAGCCCCCCCTCCTGGAGATAATAACCCAAATAATGGAATTACCTTTAATTTTGCACCAAAAAAACAGCTCGTCTCAGAAATAATTGACCCGAGTTTTAGGAATCATAGACCAAAGGTTAAGGTCTTTGTGTTTTAGGTGGGCTTTAAACGAGTACGAATTTGTAAGACTCCGGTAAAATAAACTATTGCTCTGGTGATATTGACACACGGAGACGCGTATTTGTCCATGACTCCGCATCTTTTTTGAAAACAGGTTTGCAAGTGGATATCTGCGTATTCGTCATCATGCCGTAGTTGGTATAAACAGATAAGTGCGGAAAAGACGGTGACCTCATAGCACCCCTCCTCCTCCCCGCCCCCCAACCCATGCTGTCATACACTCCAACAACAACAACAACAATGGCGGCAGCCGGGCTGATTCTGATCTTGTTCCAGCAGCTACAAATATTGCTACGACTTTTATACCAACATTTGCTCACAGAACACCAACAACACCAGCTACGGCAACAACAGCAAAAAGTGCTCATGCAGAGATGAAGCATGTTACGCACGCATGAGCACTTGTTGACGTGGAATCCACCTCGGAGCAGAACTGTGATGTTACGAGTGTAGTAACCCAAGAACTACATTACCCAGCATGCAATATGGGCTGGGAGCATGCGTGGGAACCCATAGGTACGTCCCGGCGTGGATTTTGCGTTCTCAAGTAAATACACAAGCCTGTGTACAATACGATGTGTAAACAGCGATACATGTTTTGATGCCGACGCCAAGACAATACGGTGCCGTCCTCGTGTGAGGAGGGCCTTACATTCATCCCCTGGTTGTGAACAAGGAATTTATTTCTGCTTAGAGGGATTTACTGAAATCATGGGTGAAATGTCAACTCTGTTCATGGGAGAGAATAGCTAATTATGTTTGAATGGCACCGGTCAATGACAAGGGCAGTGTAGATGAATTTACTGCAATCTTTTTTGCTCTGTCAAAACAATAAACTGATTCAATTTTGGAGATTGTGAGTAAAAGGGCTCAATCACGATGTCTCCTGTTCAACCCTGAATTTGAATGATTTTTTTTAGTTGCACTAGGTTCCAGGGGGAAAGGTCAAAAGTTGAGATCATGAAGCTTTGAGCTCATCATTTGCTTGAGAATTTGAAATCTTATCAACAGGCCAGACTTTGTCTTTAAGCTTTGTTCAATCAGACCAATTGACTAATTGGATTTGAATGTTAAAGTTCATGGGTTTGCTTATGAAAAATTTGACTAGATAATGTTTTTTAAGGATTTGCTGCTATATTTTGGGAAACCTCAACTTTGACAAAGCTTTAAAAAAAACAACTCTGGGTTAAAGATCCACTAATAGGATTGTAACAGTCTCGGGTTTAAGGCCCATGTCATGGAGCCTCATGTTTTCCCTTGTTTGTGAATGTGATCACTTCATAAAATGTTACTGACTCAAGGTCCGGTTAACCTTCATCAGGCCGAATGAGCATCTTTTGGTTAATGTGATACCTGAAATTATTTTAAGTGATTTCCATCAAGCTTCACACAAATGACCTTTGTGATCAAATGTTGACCTGATTGGATATTGCTGTGCCACAGGTCAAAGACTGTTTGCCTCATGACAATCTCATGCTGTCAGTTTCCACAAATGCTGATGCATAAACCCACCAGGTTGTGGATTTACTTTGCAATGTTTTTTTAGAGACTATAAGATCACAGTCTCTTCAGAAGAGTTGGGAGAAGGCGAAGTTTGCAGGATAAAGAACAGCACCTCCTGTAGTTCTGGAAGCTATCGAGCGTGTTGAAAACAGCCACTCTGTAGCAGGTGAGCAAAGCGAAAGAGTGATGCGTGTTGAAGCAAATTGATCCTATCTGAAAGGGCTCAGAAAACTTTAGCCCAGATCAAAGCTCATGCTAAGGCGCTCAGATCATCCTGTGAAAAGGCAGAGCGGAGGGGGAGAGAGAAAAGAGGGGAGTGTCTTGTCTCTTCTAATTATACATTTCAGACAGCTCACCACCAATTATCTCCCCTTCAGTAGCATCTGCCCTTCGCATGACCGCAAAGCTAATGTGTGGCAGGACCACCGTTGGGTTAGAAGCTCAAGTTTAATGTATGGTAAGCTGCTGGAAATTCCCCAATATGTGATGATGAAGGACTCAAGGTGAGACAAAGGTTTGGGCGTAGTCTGTGCAGTTAATTAACACAGTTTAATCACACGCTCATATACTAACAACTCTGGCCTGTATTATATGACAAACTACAGTACTTTGTTACTGTCAGAGGGATTTTTCTCTGTAGGTTGATTTTAGATTACTCTGTACAGAAAGGAACAGTCCAACCAAAGGCTTTTTTTTCTTTTTGCCTTGGGGAGCTGGTCAGATGAGTTTGAACAGATGTGGTGTTTCAGTCGTTAGAGTGACCGCAGTTGCTGTTAAAGACTCGAGGCAAGATTCTGTTCAAGAGGCAGTGAAGCGCTCTACTACCTTCATGTAGGTCTCCCAAACTGCCGTGGGCCTTCTCAGAAACTGAACACAGCAAAAATATCAACACAAACAAGTTTGTGAATGGACAAAGAAAAAAAAATAGATGGCCTGAAATAGAAAAAAGAGGCTTTGGCATAATGTAACACAGACACTATAACTATTTTTTCTTTTCTTTCTTTTTTGTATAATGGAATTGTTCATTTTTAAATTTGAAGACTTAAAAATGAAACACAAAGTCCACAAATGCATTTCATCAACTATTAAAGAAAACTGATGGGGGAAGGAGAAGATACAATCAAGTCTCACAAAAACACAAATTAATTTGGTTCCCTACTAATTTTTTCATTCGTTTATTCATTTTTCTAAACTACAGACATGACTTATTGGAAATGGTGTAAAGGAGATGTTATGTTCATTGGTTTGAATAAATCCCCTTTGAAACTTCTGGTTGACAATCCATGTTGAAGGACTGTCCTATTTCACCGAAATTGTTGATCATGATTATTTTATCTGAATTCTGCAATGACTGTTATAAAGCAAAAATCATTTGACATTCTGAGCATGAGTTTATTATTGATTATAGCTGGTTTAAACAATACAAAGCATATATTTTTCTGCTATTCATCTGTTGCTGGAGTTTCTCTGAGAAAAAAAATGGGTTTTGACTGGTGGAAAACCAGGAAAAAATTCAGATGGAGGAAAACACTTTCAGGAGAAAGCAGCAGGAAAAAAATTCAGATGGAGCCTCTCAATCACTTGAAACAAGGCTGCTGATATTGTCAAGACTGACAGTCTGTCATAGCAGGAGTCTGTGTCTATGAATGTAACAACCTAACCCCCATATTCCACATAGAGCGAACACAGTGCACACCTAAGTGCCAAGGTTTTACTCGGACCAACAGGCTGGTGACTTGCCCACCAGAAGCACCATGGCACACTCATTACCAAGATCTGTACAAGCAGTAGCAAATTGGTTCAGTCAACAAGTTACAAGAACCACTACTAACTAGGTCACTCTTTTGGATGATATTTTATCAACAATAATCACGGTTCTTGCAGATTGATATTATTCATTCCACATTGTGCATATAAAATAAATATAGGACAACAATGTTGGGTGGAAATCACAATTCATGGGTGGAAGTGTGCTGTTTGGTGGAGGTCTGCGCTCTCAGAGTGCTTTTCTAGTTTGCATTTTGACAACACAGAGTCCTGGTGCAAAGTCAGATTCAGGGGACAAAAAGAATGAATCCTGAGCGTGGACTATAAAAAGATTTGTTTTGGGCACAACATAAATCAAACCAATCAGACTGTCATCTCTCATTTCCATTAAAGAAGTGCACAGAGGCCTGATCATGCCTTGACACTTAGATTGCTGATTTGCGCTTGGTTCTAAATTTTGTTAGGATAATGTAATTTCTTTTAATTTCACTGATTTTTCTTCACACAGGGAACTGCATGAAAAAAGTTCATGCTTAAATCATAGTTATAATTCATTAAAGTAATCCCAATACATCACAAATTAATTTCAAGAAAAAAATAGGCATTTTGTATGGATCAACCATAAAAACTTCGAGATAAAATCAACACAATCAGGCAGATTTATTTGTTATATACGTAAACACTTTTGGCATTGGACATTTGATAGGTGGCATGTATATGTCTGTACACATGCTTTAAATGCAGATCCATGTGGTAAGATAATATTAAACTTTTTCTATGTTTTTATTCTGGGTATATATCACAGCAGAGCAGTCATGGGAATAGCTTGTGTATCTATAATGTGTCCTCTAAATATCAGGACTATTTTGCTACACAGACCAAAAATTTTAGACCACATTTTAAGTGACTTTGGACATCATCCACAACTCTAAAGTAGGAACATGTTAATCTTTTGTGGACCACTTCTGATTGTTGATAAGTATCCCTGGGCACAAACAAGAATGCATATCCATATGCTCTTTAAACTGTGGTGAATGTGGAAAGCACCTGTGCAACATGTGCTGGGCAGGCAGTTGGACTCCAGTGTTCAGTATATAGTTTCATCAAAAAGGTATCCTGGTACTAAACATCTTGCTTTGGTGGAACTGATCTTAAGGTCAAAAATGATCTGTGCACTCACAATGTGTAGGTGAAATTGGGAGGGGATTGAAACATAAATTGAGTTTCATCTGTCATCCATAACATAGGGGTTTCTTTTGCATGGCTAAGCACACAATCATAGATGAAAAAATGCTGTGGCTATGGCACACATGACATAACAAATTATCAGACTCTTGGCAGCTAGAGCTTGTAAGGTTTTCCTAGTTAGCTGAAGCTCCATGTTTATTTTCCTGCTTGTTCACATATTTGATGATACAAGGGAAGGACATATCACACATGCATGCTGTTACAATAGAGATGTATAATAGAGCAATATCAGCCTGCAAAGTTCCAATCTGGAATGACTGGTTGTTTGCAGAGGCCCTGCACAGCAACTGGAAGCTTGTCAGCAATGGGTGCTCGTGAAGTGATAAGCATGGATGTTACCTGATTTAGAGGCACATTTATCAGACTTGAAAAGCTTTTTCCTTGTAAGAGGGACTTTCACTCCTCTCCAGGGAGGTCTCAGAAAGAGTTTGATGTATGAACTTTTCTCCACAGTAGCAGCGCCCGCTCACAATGTGATATGATTGACCAGTATCAAATGTGAGTGATACAATGATCATTTGATCACTTTTGATCATGTGATTTTATAAGGCTCTCCAAACATTCCCATAAATCAGGCACTAGATATGTAATAAGCTGTTAAGCTGCTGTCAGGTAACTGATTATGTAAGTTAGAAAAACATTTATACTTCCACTTCATTTCATTATCACCAAAAACGTTCTTTCCAGAGTTATAATGTTTTGAGTGTCCAAATCTGACAGGATGTGAAACAAACTAAAAAAGTTTGCATATCTAAATCTTGGGCGATCTTTCTCCTGACTTTTTCCCCTCTTCTCAACTTGACTTGGATTAGCACACATGCTTAGGGACTCGATGAATTTTCTGTCATTCTTGTGTCATGAAAAGAGTCAATGCAAAGTGACACTCAGACTTAAAGCTGCAAGCCTAATTTGTCAAAATTATATCTTGGAAGTCCGACAAATTGAATCACCCCTGCCGCAGGTTATAGCTTCCTTTTTAGGAAAAAAATAGTTCTTTTTTTCTCAAGCTTTGGTGTTTAATGTCCTACTTGAATATGAGTGTTGATTTGAATGGATGTAATAAAAGTACTTTAGTAAAACCTGTGCTGCTAATGTTTGTCCCTGAGTCTGCTCCTTTATAGACCAGAGAGTTGGGGATCTGGAGTGAGTTTGAAACACCCTGGATGGCGCGACTCGCTGGCTTAGATAAATCATGCAGTCGGGGGTCTGTGGGCTTCAGCAAAGTGAATCAGCCAGATGCAAAAGTGTGTGTATAAGTGCATGTGTGAGTGTGTGCGTGTTTTTGTGTGTCCATGAAAGAGCAGACCTTTCCCACACGGCAACAGGCTTCAGTGGAGCAGACAATTGCAATGTAGCCATGTGAGAACAGGGCAAGATGGAGTCACTTTTTGCTGACGGCTCATAGAAAACCCAACAGTTTTGATATGGAAAGGCACTCTGCTAAAGGCTGGACAAACATTATCAAAGTCTCCTCAAAGGGTCTCATCTGTTGGTGATAAATATGCAGCATGCTCTTTTAAAAACCTCAGAATATCATATAGCATGTAAATCTGTGTTTTGTATGCATGTGCAGGTGGAGATCTGTATGTAAAAACTAATGAGCGTGAATGATGGATGAGGTTCTTGCCAAATGGTGATTTAACAGCACCATGTTGGCAGCCAAAATCACAGCATTTGTTTCTAGACATGACATTATTTACAGTATTGGGATTATTGAGATAAGTTATTATTTCTAAAGAGGCTAAATATGGTCCTTGTAGTTTTGTTTTTACATTTTTTGGTGTGAAAAACTTAAGTACTATAACTGGAATTTTAAATTAAAATCAAGAGCTTCCTTTTTTAAATTTGCGCCATATCCAACGTGTTGTCTGTAATCCCATGTTCATTAATGCATACTGTCCCATTTAAAAAAAAAATCAGAGACATCACTGTGACCAATACGACCAATTTACAACTCTTAACTGCAAAGACTTGTGAAATCAAGTCTGCAAGTCCAGACACCACCATCCCCACCCCCAGTATAGGCCATTATTAAGTATTTTCCTGAATTTATATTGTATTATAAATTGCTGCCTCACTGTAGAAAGCATACTTTGACTAGAACTGCTCTAAGAGCACAAATCTCCAAAAAGGAATTTACACCATTTACTGTCCTTTCTTGCACTCTTAACAAGTCCCTGAAAAAAAAAAATCCTGGATCCACATCTGCATTTGGATCACCAACAAAATCTAATCATTTTACCCTTGCACCAAAATCAATAATCCCTGAAAATTTCATCAAAGATCAGTGAGAATTTAACGAGTTATGAGCAAAATTGTGGAAAACTGCCTTATCTTGAAATGTTCACAAATCCTTGGGAAAAAAATCCCAAATCTCTTCTTATGTTTCTGTTATCATTAATACACCAACAAGCTCTTGTATGAAATGTTACAAAAAATATGTTATTGCTTTTTTTTATACATGTAGCATGTGTGTCACTCGAACTAGGGACTCGAGGCTAGGTCAGAAGATTCTAAGTATGACTGAAGGAGCAGAGAAAGAGACTGAGACAAAAATTGCTTTGGATGATCATCATATATTAACAAAGACAATAACACAACAACAAGTAATAAGGCACAAAATCAGTGAATCTCAACAGCCCATAAGTCCTCTGAGTGTGGGCATCTGTTTTGCTCCAGATGCCATTAAAGTTCAGTTTAGTCCACTGTTACTTGGGAATGTGCGAGTGCAAGGGCGTTAATCGGTAAGTTGAGGGGCTGAGGGCAAATGAATGAAAGAAAGAATGAAAGAATGAAAAGGAAGCTGCAAAGAAGCATCCTACCAGCGCGGCCAGAGCAGGAAGGTGCATTTAGGCAGAGCGTGGATAAGCTGCTTTGGGTTTGTGACCTAACTGGTCATGGATTCATCACAGGCTCTAGCTTGCCATCAAACCTGGCCAGTTCCGGCACGGTGGAGGGTTGATGTATCATTGTTAGGAAACAAGGATACAGAATAACAGGGGGGACAGGGGGTGTTTCACTATTTTAGGCTTGGTGTGGCTGGTGGGGTCTGGCCCCTTCTGGCCATGGCTCCATGCAGGGGAGCCCTTCTCCATCCACTGGGGCGGTGGCGGTGGCCTACGGGTGCGGCTGGGCTGGTGGGGTCTGGCCCCTTCTGGCCATGGCTCCATGCAGGGGAGCCCTTCTCCATCCACTGGGGCGGTGGCGGTGGCCTACGGGTGCGGCTGGGCTCTGGTGTCTACGGGTGGGGACCCGTGGTTGTGCCCTGGGGGCAGGTGGGCCCTGCTGGGTCATGCATCCCTCGGCGGCCTGTGGTGCGGGGTCCGTCGGCCTGTCACTCGCCGGGGGCCTCGGCGTGGGTGGCTGCCTGTGGGTTGCTGCTCTGTGGGGGTGATTCGGGGGCCCCCTTTGCAATTGGGCGGCGGTCTCCGGCACTCGCCTTGGCCTGGGGGGGCGGGGCGTAGCCGCGACCCCACTGCCGCATGCCCACACTCCGCCCCACCTGGCCTTGCTGCGGTTGGTATCTGGCTCAACATAGAATCAGTCGCGCCCCCTTCTGGGGGGCTGGGCCGGGTTTGGCTCTGCTGGGGCTGGGGCCCTGGCCTGCCGGGGGGTGGGTTGGGTTGGGGTGGGGGGGTTGGTGCCTTTGTGGGGATGGGTTGGTGCCTCCTTGGGTTCTGGGTCTATGTCTGGGTCCTGTGGCTCTGGCGGCCGTGGGGTGGGCCTCGGGTGCCCTGGTGGCTCTGAGGGGGCCCTTGGCCGCAGTCTCCCGGGGTATGGGTGGCTACTTGGGTATTCGGTGACCACCTGACACGCATGTGTGTATAGACACTCGAGCTCCTGTTGAGACTAACTCTAAAGAAGCGGTTGGTCCCGTCAGAACATGCTGAGTTAGGCACTCCTACGCATCTCCTCACCTCCTATGTCTCTTCCATAGGACCCTCCCCCACCCCCCTTCCCTCATCCACTACCCGAACCAGGGTCTTCATCCCGTTCCAACCCTCCCAAACCCACTACCCGAACCAGGGTCTTCATCCCCTTCCCACTCCCACCCCCCTCCACCTCCACTACCCGAACCAGGGTCTTTATCCCTTCCCTACCCCCCCTCCCACACCCACTACCCAAACCAGGGTCTTCATCCCTCTCCTAACCTCCCCTCCACCTCCACTACCCGAACCAGGGTCTTCATCACCCCCCCCACACACACACACACACACACTCTACACATGAGCCACCCTCTTCATACACACCACATACTTCCAGTATGGACTTGCATCAGTACAGCACTCGAACTATCTTAAACTAGCTACAATACCTGTTTGTTCTTCTCCCAGTTGTCTTGTCTTGTCTTGTCTTGTCCTGTCTTGTCTGTCACTATTTCCCCTTCTTTCAAACTGTGGTGTGGCATGGCCCTCCCCTTCAGCTCCCATCAGGGGTTAAATAAAGTTTTATATGATGGAGTAGCCTACGGGGAGGGCTGGTGATGGTCACTATAGCAGTGAATCATATTCACATATCTCTCACTGCTAGAAAAAAAATGCATTAAGTCTTTCCAACGCTGCCACCGGACACAGTGCTCAGCTGTAAAGATAATGCAGACAAGGGAAAGAAAAAAAAAAACAAAACAAAAAAACAACGATACATTTTCAGTTTCAAAACAGTTTTCACTTAGTCTTTTATGTGTCCATGTTCTGATGTTTTAGTTTTCTGTTTTGTTTGTTCAGTTGTTAATTTTTTCTCTTTTTAATAAATGCAGATGTCTCTGCTGCTGTTCTATTATCGGTTAATAATTTGTTCTCATCCCCCTGCATGACATTTTAATCTTTGTGTTTTTTTCATCAATAGCTTTGAATGAAAAAAAAGGGGGAATCGAAACAGGAACCCTACTGAAACATTTATTTCCTCACTGGGAGATCTCCATAACTGACTGCATCTCATACTGGAGTGACTTTTGTTCGGGTGTGGGATTTTTCTAAGAAGTAAATCTAAACGGTCTTTTCTGTTTCTTATCGGCAGAAAATCTTTTTTTATTGGATGGAATAAAAAATTGCATTTTTACTTCATTCTCACTTCATATGGATTTAGTGGCATTTAGAGTTTTTGTCATGTTGTAAAACTCCAATGTGAAACGTATTGGTGTTGCTATTTTGTCCCTGAGGCTTTCTGCCATTTTCAGACATATAGATCCAATGTGAGGTCACTGAGCCATGCTGTCAGCGCTGAAGGGCTGCTTCCTCTCGCATGGCAGAGCTTATTGGTGGCATTAGGTCTAATAGTCATCAGTGCAACCTTTGTGCCTTCACTTACAGCAATCGCACTGTGCCCTAACGATAACATAAAACGTCAATGTACAGGCCAGGCATGGATGGGTACGCTGAAAAGACTGGGATGTTGAGGTGAGATTGTCCCAATCACAGCAAAGCGAGATAGGTTCAAAGGGCTGTGTGTAAATATGACAGCTGAGAGATAACAAGGTATGTCACATCAATATATCTGATTTTTTGAAAAGGTATTTAAAATGTGTTGGTTATATGTACATATGGGGTTTGGCCTTTACTTCAAATCATTGAGGAGTTTTTGGCAGCCAATTTTCAGTTGGGGTGCTGGAGGTATGTCTGGACCATGATGTCCACTGCACAAAAACATCTTACCTATAAAATTGATCATTTTTAAAATCAACAGGAAAAACAAACCTTATGCAAAAAGTTTGCACATATGCATCCTCTGTGAAAGTTTAATTGTTCATGGCTGTGGTTCTCCAACGAATTTGCCCAAGCACATTCAATATCAGACAAAGATCTTAAGCCATAAGATTTTCATTTCCATGCAAAAATCTCCTCTTGAACACAAGTGACAGTCTGTGCACATTCATGTTAGCTACTAATGCTCAACAAACTTAAACAAGCAACATTGCTCTAGATAGATAGATAGATAGATAGATAGATAGATAGATAGATAGATAGATAGATAGATAGATAGATAGATAGATAGATATTAAAGTAGTTAAACTTAGTTATTCAAGCTGAATATTTAAACATAACAGGTTGCAATTCTTACATAGGGTATAAAAGAGAGGGACAATAAATAAGTACAAAATAATGACTACCAAACTCTTAAAGTATTTTGATTATAGCTAGTGACATAAAACTCTCGAACGGCCTTGATGACACTTTAAAAATGTTCAATACTATGAAAAGTATTTGAATCAATAGCAGTGGCGGCTGGTGAAAAATATTCTTGGTGGGGCAGTACTGTGCAACACTCAGTTTTTAACAACCATCCCACTACGATTTGACTCAAACTACAGGATACCTGGGCTTCGTAAAAGCGTTATTATTGATTCCAAATAAAAATAACAGATTACAGAATGGTGCACACACATATCAGACACACACACACATAATTACATACAAATGGTCAACCATATACTGCCAAAAAGCTATATAACCTATATAGAAAGAAATGAGTAAGGGGAACATGTGTGCATGTATAAATTAAAAATAACTTTATACACATTAATTAGTAAGGGGAACATGTGTGCATGTGTAAATTAAAAATAAATTTGTACACAGAAATTAGTATGGTGAACATGTGTGCATGTGTAAATTAACAATAACTTTATACACAGAAATGAGTAAAGTGAACATGTGTCTAATTGTCCACATTTCTTTTCCTCCACATAAAAACCTACTTCTCTTTACCTTTTTTCAAGTCCTCCCAACTCCGTTATACGTTTAACATGAACGAATTGTTTGTTGATACGCCAAAGTGACGGTAAATTGCGGGTTTCGGGGCCATCACAAGTTGACACTGTCGAAAGTTTGACATTTTGATCAGGCATCCAAGATAGTTACCTATATATTACCTTCGGTATATTTTAGCCGTCAAATAAGTCTGTAAGTCTTCACAATCTTTCGTTGTCACGCTAAATGTTGTGAAGTCACTTTCACCACTAAGTAAGTAAATAAATAGGTGTAAAGAGATCATTTTTGAGTATAATGTATCATAACGGGAGGTGTTTGGATAGTAAACAAAGGGGTCCTTCAAAGGCTCGCCCCCTTGACATCTGCCTGGACGGTCACCAGTTAATTCAGCACACCGGCACGGCGACACGAGCTGAATAAACCCGAGGGGCAATTCAAGAAGTGCCCTTCGGAGATTATTTTCAACGACGCTGATTGGCCAAATTCATGTTGATATGCGCTTATCTTGCCCTAGCAACTGACCCTTATTGGCTATCTGTCCCTGTCTGAGGGGCACTTTTTCCAGCGTCCATCAGACATGGAGGCAGAGACAAGAAGGCTTACTTCTGTTTTACATTAATGAAATTAATTACTTTATATATTAATATGTATATATTTATGTTTATATTTATATTTATATCACACATTTGAATAAGTAAGTTTTGGTAATATTCATTCATTCATTCATTCATTTTCTATACCCGGCTATCCCTTTCGGGGTTGCGGGGGGCTGGAGCCGATCCCAGCCATCATCGGGCGAGAGGCGGGGTACACCCTGAATCGGTCGCCAGTCGATCGCAGGGCCACATAGAGAGACAGACAACCATTCACGCTCACACTCATACCTAAGGACAATTTAGAATTACCAATTAACCTAATGAGCATGCTTTTGGTCTGTGGGAGGAAGCCGGAGTACCCGGAGAGAACCCACGCATGCACGGGAAGTGCATGCAAACTTCACACAGAAAGGCCCTCCCGACCCGGAATCGAACCGGAACCTTCTTGTTGTGAGGCACGCGCTCTACCAGCTGCGCCACTGTGCCGCCCTATTTTTTGTAATTTATTTGATGAATATGTACAATTGTGTACTGCACATATGCAACACTTTTTTTGTTTTGACCTTGTTTTTGTTATATTTGTGCTAAATAAAAGCATAAAATCAAACCTCTTGGTTTCACACCTGGGGTCAAGGGGAATGCCAGAGGCTCAGTCATATTTAGGGTTATCAAAATTAGGTTCTATTGTTGTATTACTGAAACATTGATATCACACTTTATCACAGTCTTTTCAAAGGATTTTTGTCTTTGAGCCTATAGCCTCAAAACCCTTTTAAATTCAGATGTTACCTGACCAAGCTGTGTAGAAATAAAAAAAAGCTCAGATAAATAAAAGGCTTCTAGAAAGATATGTGAGGTTCATTCAAAATATGAACAAAAATGTATTCATTTGACTTTAATATGGGCTAAAATGTCATTTTTACAAAAGCAGCTACTATGCAATGAAAATGTGTCTGTTTGTGCCTATTTTCTTTCTATTTTATGCTTCACTTTTTTCATTCTGGGTTTTGGTTGTGTCCATTGAAGTTTGTCATGCATCTGATGAATTCTGTTTGTGCATTGGATAAGAAGTTAATCTATAGCAAGGATCATCAACTACATATTCATAAGGCCAGATTTTAAAAATAATGTCACAAAATTATATTTTTGTCTATTTACATACTATTAGTTAACATTTATTTTTTTCTGAAGCTACTAAATCAGTTACAGCTGTCTCTACTACCCACGTAGCTGCAACCCACAGGAGGCCAATTAAAACATCCCCGCTACTTCATTCTGGAGCTTTCATTTTTCCACCATTTGGTTTGATTTTGATAATCATATCCTTGTTTAGATGTTGGCTAATAAAAGCTTAAAATTTGATTTCTACAAAACATATCAAGCAGGAAGTCCCTCTGATAAACCAGCTTTAATTGTTTTGAGGTTGTGTTAATTCTTGTAGGGACTGAATGAATTAGAGAAAGTCTTCAAACCACAAATAAAATTTTCCCTCACATTTTAAGAATTAGAGAAATACTCTAGGGGCCAGACATGCAGGGGTTTTGCAGTGGTCTGTCTTGCAGTGTGCCCCGAGAGCCACTTAAGACCCCCTAGTCACTGCTCTGTCCGACCGAAAGATCTAACAATGCTGACACCTCTGCTTATTTGGAAAACTTCATAACACCTCAATGTGTGTGTAAGGATGATGAGCTGCTTGCTCCTGTGAGCGGGTTCACTCTGCAGGGGTCTTCAACACAAGATTCAGACCATTAGTGGTGCTGGTGGAGAGGGTAGCCACTGTGCATTGAGTGATAGCAAGGCTTTTGCCATATGCAGTTGAAATGATTCAATTCTGAGGTGAGGCCCTTTGCCTGATTTACATCAAACTGTGATTCAACCTTGATTGTTGAATTTCAATGATTTCCATATGAAAATGTACAAAATCAGTCAAGTAGAACATTTCTTACACAGCCCTCAGCTCGCTCACCCCCTTAATGTGAGCTGTCATGTGCTTGATGTATATACTCGGTAATCTTGACTGAGGGATCAACATGATCCGTGAAGCGTGTTCTAAAGGTTTCAAAGGTCTAATAATGCATCTCAGTCTGCCGTTTCAGGCACAAATGTGACACAAATGATGTAGAGAATCACACTAACTGCAGCATGACAGAGATAATGTGGGGGAGCACATGTTGTCACAGGAATGTGTCAATCCAACAAAGATTGTGTTATATAAAGGCATTTATCTGTTATCATTGTAGATTACTTATCACTTGTACTTTTCTGATAACAGATTGAGATCTCAAACTGACGAATCTGAACAGAGAGATGATAAAAAAAAGTGAACTATTATTTAATTTTTGTTAAGAGGGGCCTCTGGCTGCCTTTTGTACGTGTAGAACATGGTGTCCAAACTTTTTTTCACAGAGCAAAAAGCATCCTGAGGAATAAGTGTAAATATGTGAAGTGTTTTCTTTGGGAGTGTCTTTACTTACTTTTTTTCACAATAGCCAAGGCTTGAGGGGACCATGAATATTCAGATGTGGAAATGCTTGTGCATCATTGATATGTGTTTTTTCAATCAAATTCTGTTGCATCTTAATTCCAAGTCGATGTTTTGTTTTGGTCTCTGAGGTCATACAACTTTGAATATATCAATCTGACAACATCCCAGCATAACTACTCTGGTTGCCCAGGTTGTCCTCAAAATAAGACTGTCTTTAACTTGTTTGGCCTTGAAAGGGTTGGTGTACTTTTGCAAAAAAAAATACTGTTGAACTTGAAAATAACGGACAACAACCATCCATGAGCGTCACAGAGACTTCAACTTACACATCCCTTGTGCAGATACGCTACTTAAGGTGATGAGTCCAAGACAGTCCAGCTGCAGACCTCCACTTTCAGCCGACTAGCTTGCAGACTCTATACCTCCATCGTTAGAAGGAAGTGACGTCATGATCACCTCCACTGTGAGAAGGAAATGGTGTCAGCGTTTTCGGTTACCGTGGTAACTTGATTCGTCAGCGTGTTCCATTAAAAAACACAAAGTTTAAAATGCGTAATCTCTGTTTGGTGTAATGATCTCGAGCGTTTTCATTTCCTAGAGACACAATTGCTTTATTTTATTAATTGCTTGACAGTCCTATCACAGCCTCTGTGTTTACAGTCACTGCTGTTCTCACCGTAACGCGGGGACAAAGACAGCATCAATTCAAGGTTTTATTAGTTAAGCCCCCTTCACACTACTGCGCGGCAACATCCCCAAAAACAACCTCCCTGCCGGATGAGTCCATTAAATATAAAGTGTTTTTGAAGTGTCTGCTGCGCCCCGGTACGAGCATAGAGTCCAAGGCAGCAGTGACGGAGAGGTGATTCGGTGAACGTCACAGCAGAGCCCAAAAGTCCTTCACAACACTCCCTCCTCAAACACTCTGAAGTGAAATGTTGTCTTATGCCAAGTTTTACTCCTGATTATCTTTACATGAAGGTAGAGCCGTTTGGTAGAGCTCATTTAATGTTTGCTTTGACCTGTGAAGTCTGCTATTTCCGGGTTCTCCCCCTACTCAGATGTGATTGGCCGCTGCCAGGTGGCTGCAGCTAGAAAGTTTCTGTGCAGCAGGGCAAAGTCTATAGACATATATATATGTATATCAGAAGTATATAATACGTATTTTACACGTATACGTAATATATTACACGTATATGATTTCTATGACAAAATCTGTGCGCTTCAACCTATTCTCTGTCCTACCGCCGTGGTTAAAACTGTTTGCCGTCCGCTGCCCGTCACTCATTAAAATGACTGGAGGTGGCGCAAACGCAGTGGTGTGAAGGGGGCTATATAATTATTTATATTAACGTCTCATGTGGAGGTGGCTTCCGATTCACACTGGAGCAGCCTTCGGCCGGCTGAGGGTGGAGATCTGCAGCTGGACCCCTCTCGATGAGTCTGATATTAAAACAAAGCTTCATGCTGTTCTTACCATTCGTTTGACATGCTTGAGAGATACAGTATCTACATTCATTGATAAGGCCCTCTTCCTGATAACTTAACAGCACGTAAAATGTTAAGAAATACAAGCAATATCATTACCAAAACCACCATACCTGGCACCTTTACCCCTCTTAACACTACACTGCAACTTGGAAGACACATCTTCAGTTTTAAAATGTACTGGATCAGTTTTGTTTAGCTTAAAACTACATACATACAGTTATGAGATCTCTCCTCCCCCTGCTCTCAGCCTCCCCCTCCTCTCCCCTTTCTCCCCCTCCAGCAGATAAAGCCAATCTTTGAGCTGGCTCCTGCCACAAAACGTTCTGTAATAGTCTAATTGTGGCTAATGGTTTGTGCAGCTAATTAAAGTGTATGAATTACAATAATCAGTCAGCCGCATGGAGGCCATGCTGCCTCACGATGTTCCTTCAAGCGAGGAAGGCCAAGAAGAGGGAGGAGGGTGGCAGAGGTGGGGGGTTGGGTATAAAGGATAAAGGTGAGATGAAAGTGATAGAGAGGGGAACCGAGAAATGCTCGACACAGAATACAAAGGCCCGACAACTGAACCAGCATGAATGGGTAAAAATTATGAGCAAAGACAAGAAGAGGGGACAAAGTAGGTGGATGAATACAATATATTAAAAAGTATATTTTATTTAATCAAGGGTTAACAGGGAAAGAAGGGATGGTTGCAGTGAAGGTTATGTTTTGGAACTATCAAACAACAAACAGTTATAACAGTAACTCAGTTCATGAGCCAAATTTTGAACTAATATTTTTTCTTCAATGGCTTTATTTCGACTTATTGTCAAAAATAGATTAATTTTGGGAAGGTAGATTATGCGAAATCTTAGTTCTTTTGTTGTTTCAATGTGTAACTTTCACCCTAAATAGCAGTGTCCAATGCAGTGTAACACTCTAATACCATTCAACAGGAAGAAAACACTAAATACTTGTCAAATGTACACTCCTCCCATTAGACTATTGCTTTGGAAGGCTTTTTTAATGCTTGGCCAACCCTCTTCTCATCGTCTTCGATTATCTGCCACTGTTTTCTCTCATCTCAAAGCTCCAGCTGTTGTATCAAACAGAGCTTAGTTAGGCTCTAATGGCTATTGCTTAGTTAAAGGCTGATGTGCCACTTTGTAAAAGGATAAACAGCATTTTCCAGTTTAAATTTTTGTACTATGAAATTGAAATCAAGCAATTATTTTAAAGTGATGGCTGTAGATTATTGCTTTAGATGTTTGACTTTTGACTTCTCAAAGATCAGTGCAGCCAATAGGAAACAAATTAGGCTGCAACTTACATTTCTTTTTGTAATCAAGTAGTTTTGAGTATTTTGGCGATTGATCAAGTAATCAAAAAAACAGCTTTTTTACATTGAATCACTTTGGTTTTATTGAAAAGTAACATACAAAACAGAAAAGCTAGGTTATTAATTGACGACTTTTATTTTAACATTATGAGCATAAACAGGCTCCAAAACTCAAAATACATATTTTAGTATTTGTAAAAAGTAGTTCCTACATGAAACTGCTCACAACAAGGTCTACAAAATATTTTGAGCAACCAGGTCCTAAATTTTGGGAAAGTAATTTTAATGCTTTGATCATCGCATGACTTTTGTGAATTAGTCCAGTTATACCAGAGAGAAGGCAGACATCTCTACAACTCATTCATTCATTTTCTATACCCCTTTATCCCTTAAGCCTATCCCAGCTGTCATTGCTACAACTGATATCTCACAAATGTACAACTCAAACATATAGTAAAAACTTAAATGGATAAACAGGCCCCTTTAGTTATAATGATAATTGTCTCTGCAGTGAGCACTAAACCAGTACCAAGTAATTAAATGACATTGAGGTTTAGCTGTGTGCAGTAGTGTAAATATCTTTGAACTTTTAAATTAGTTTTTTTTTTTTTTTTTTCTCTGGGTCACATCTTGCTTTATTAGCACTTTTTTAGTTTGGTTATTTTTATTGTATTTGTTTTAATTCATCACTTTCTCTTTTTGCTATATAATTGCCTTTACTGCTGTAACAATGTGAAATATCATATTGAGGATTTTATTAATTTTATTTTATTACTAGGCCCAAATATCATCACTAGATCATCAGGATTCTTCAGCTAGCTGATGTACATTTATTTAAATTATGAAGGATGCCCTACACCTGCTTCCTCCACTCACTCTCCATGTTTCCTGTTATACTCACTGCAATCAAATTTAAAGGAAAGTTATTGGATGTGAAAATGTGAACAAAATACAATCAAGTAGCTATTGCATTGATTTACGTTCTGAACCAGCCTTTACACGGGGCCATAATCAGAGTATGTTATTTAGTAGACTTAATCTCAATTTTTGATCACAAACTGCTGCTAATGTATCGTGTGTGTTATCTTGTTGTGTCCGGTCTGCAGATTTGATGAACAGACCAGATGTTTCCTGAGGTGCTGTAGCATTGATGATGTGCTATTATGCTAAGCTAACTCCATTTGACAACAGACAAACTGCACGGTGTTTTATTTTCCTCTCAACTTGTAGTGCTTCCAAACTTTGGGTACTTGCTGTCATTTCTTTTGTACACTCTCTTCCTTCAGTCCCTCTCTTTTCTCTTTCTGCATGATTTTACAATCCGCGCCGCACTTCTATGTTTCAGCCTTGCAGCAGCGAAAGCAGCAGGTGTTTGGCACCACAGAAATGACTGTCTGTGTCAGGCACCTTGCTTAGTGGTCCAGATTTAAGTTGATCCTTGAGGCATGTCATTTGTCCCCAGGATTTTTTTGTAGTCAAATTATTTAAGTAGTCAAATTATTTAAGATATGTTCCTCCTGCAGGGAGGAACATATCTTAAATCTGACTAACATTTAAAAAAAAACAGTTGCACCACTAAGAAGTTGTTTCTGAGATGTGTTGAACTGGCATTAATGGGTCTGCTTTACATCCATCACACTCATTTGTTGATACTGTGGTTCTGTCCAAATAAACTCAGTCCTAACAGCGTCAAACTCTGTTGCTTTGTTAGCTCACTTGTATTACAGAGCATCTTCCCCTCTCTCTACAGTAAACTTCTCATTGCAAGGATACATGTACTGAACACAAATAAAAAAAACTTGGGAAGAATTTAACACCTATTACACAGAGCAAAGTTATAAATAATAAATGACACATGTATGGTTTTGTTTCTAAAAGCCAATGAAGAGCATTAACTGGCTGCATTTCCTTAACCGGAACAAACTGCCCCGTGTTAAGTGTCGAGCTGCAGCCCTTTCCTCGCTTTAAGGGCACATAATGGCAGTTGTAAAGTTTAACAGTTTAGCTTTGAGATCATTACACCATGCATGAGGCCTTTCCCTGTCAGTTACATGCTAAACAAATGACCACTGCAGCCATAAAGACTGCCGTTGTAAAATATACAGAATGGGCACGGATGCATTTTGCACACTTTGTTTACATTGTGATATAGACACATCAAACACATTATTGTTATGGGACAACCTGAGGATTTGTTTCATTATTTGCCTGAGAAAAATCAACTCTTATGGAGAGAAATTACTCTGATGTTTGTCCGTGAAAACAAGCATTGAGACGGTCCAACCCTGCTGACTCTTTCCCTGAGGAGCGAACATCTGCGAAGCAATATGGGAATGCAAACAGTGTGGGCAGCACATAAATAAACTCCCACATTAAGGCCTTGACAGCCTCGGCATCCTATAGGCACAGAACAAAGACAGGGAGAGGCAAAGGAAATGAGAGCGACTGACGGCCAGAACACACACGACAGAAAAGCACAAGAAAGAGGGAAAGGAATATAAAGCATGAACGTGATGAAGGGGTGCAGGAGAAAGAGATTTGTAAATCCTGATGGACGGAGAGAGGAAAGTGGGAAGAGGGCAAATCTGTGATAGCAGCTTTATGGTGAGGATTTTTAGGGAAAGAGTGATTGAGACTCACACTCCATTGTTTTGTCTTGTCAAATCAAATGGACATTTTAGCGAGTTGTCCAAACAATGACTAGTGGAGGAGGAACGGAATCAATTATTCATGATCCAGAGAGCCACTTATTACGCGACAGTCAGACACACAGACGCACACGTACTCCGCTTCCTCGATGGTGAAATGACTTAGTAACCAGGCGATTTATTCCCTTTTAATAGGGTCTCACTTGCAGCCGCCTCACTCAGACAAATGAGCAAACAAGTCGGAGAGTGACAGTGATATCCATTATGTGTTTAATTATCTTCAAAGTTCCAGTGAAGGGCATTTCTTTGGCTAATGGGGAGACAGTGCTAAGTGTCACCGCAAAGTGCTCCTCAAATGCTCCAACAAAACTGACTAACCGCTCCTATTTGCCCGCTCTTATTTGGGTTTTGACAGGCGTCGTTACATTTGGAAAATTGGTACAATCACTGTCTTCGTCAGAAATAACCAGCATTTGTTTTTATTTGTTTCTTTTTTTTCTCTCTTTCCCATCTCCAAGTCAAATTCCCTGGGCGATAATTGGACTGAGCCCCATTAGTTGGTGCTGAAACGCGGCATGCTGATTGGTATATTCAGGGTGAGATGATTGAGGCAAAGATTGGGGCCTGGACTGAAATGTCACTTTTAAGTGGGTCTGATTGCATTGTTGTAAAGCAAGAATCTATGATTTTTTTTTCTAATGCAGCAGTCACAATGCTATAAGCCATAAATCTCTGTCAGAGATTCATAGAATGCATGTTTGTTTGTGAAGAAATGAAGCCTGTTACTGAAAGAGAAAACTTATGAAAGCGTTTTGAGGACACTTACAAAGGTATGTTATGTGACATTTGAGCATAAACAAAGCAAATATTTTAAGTTAATATATCCCAGGATTTGGGCTGGCTGATATGGCCTCAGTAATATATTCAAATATTATGTTTTTGTCGTCTTTGGTGTTTTATTGCAGATGAAATGAAGTCCTGTTCTTTCATACATTTCTGAATGCTACACCTCTCTACCTGATACAAGCCTGTGGTAAAATATCCTACTCATGTGTCCATAAAATCACAGAATAAAGTTGTTGTGTCATTTATGTTAATTCTTGGTGTTGTACTCGTGACCAAATGCAATAAGGTTAGTTCATCTGTTGAGACAAAATTTTACTGTCCCACCTAGACATGCTTCCATAGTTTTTGAGTCGTCTTCACCTATAAGTGGGTTGATAACAAGATCCCTAGAGAGCCACAACTCTCTTAAGAATAGCCATGCAGCTCCATGATTTATTTCATTTCTTTCTGCCTATATCCTTGTAGAAAAGATGTTTGGTGTCATACATACCTCTATGAATCAGTCTACTTCATTCATGGTGTCCTGTGTCTCTTGTTGGGACATAATGACAACCTACTGAGGAAATTTACATTCAGGAGTCCATGCATTGTGTTTTATTTCTAAAGTTTCGGATATTCCACTCATTGACATCCTTTCTGGTGCTTCCTCAACAACAGTGGATTTATGAGGTTTTTAAGCAGCCACGCAGAAAATAGATGTAAAGTGAAACGCCAAGCAGCTTACATCCACCCATAAATTGTGATTTCCACCCAACATTATAGTCCTATATTTATTTTATAGGCACATTGTGGAATAAAAAATGTCAATCTGCTAGAAGTGTGATTACTCTTTACATAAAAATCATCAAGTTGAGTGACCTATTTAATAGTAGGTCTTGTAACTTGTTGACTGAACCAATGTGCTGTTGCTTGTATGGATTTTGGTGCTGTGCATGCCGTGGCGCTGCGTGTAAGTGATATTGCCAGCCTGTCTGTCAGCACAAAGGCTTCATGTATGTTGCATTCACCCTATGTGGTCTTTGGGGGTTAATATTTACACTCACACACACACAGACTTCTGCTATGATGGGCTATATCGGTATTGACATTATCACCAAACTTCTTTGGAGTGAGTAAGCGGGATGTTTGGAGGGACTGCGAGCAAGCAGAGCTGCTGCGCATGTTTCTATGATGCTAATGGGCTCACAGTAATGTTACTCGTAGCTGTGAGTTGTGGGTAACTGGGGTGTTTATTACAATTTCAAGAGAGTCAACTCAGAAACCAAGGCTCCAGTAACAGCGCCGGGCTTTTTCCATTGACGAAATATTTCCTCTTCTCCTCTGTGTCTATGAGCAGAACTCTGCATGCCCCAGCTTTCACTGCTGATTAGCTGATCACTGCTGACTCTGCCCGTAACCAGAGTGTGAAACCAATCAGATGGTGCAGTGGGTGGGACAAAAGACAGCCTAGTGTTAAGTAATGGGACTTCATCATAAATTTACATGTTTTTATGTGATGTAAATCAGGATTGGATTGGCCAAAATCATTTTTTCTGTCTCTTTAATGGTTAATACATCAGTATGTAGAAGCTTTTTACTGCTGTGACATAAATGCCAATGCTATCCAAGAATTTTCAAATTTACAGTTTAACAAAAAACAAAACAAAAACAAACAACCACCCCAACCCCCATAAAATAGTAAAGCATATTATCACTTCTTGATTTAGATGTCAAATGATAGTCATTAACTTGCATTCCTGGACAGAATAATTTGTTCAAATGCTTAAATGTTATGCTTGTCAATTTCTGACATCTCAGAGAAGCCAGTTGAGCCAGCCCAAGTTTGGGTATAAAAAGGTGAAGTTAAGTTTGAAATTCTCCATCCCTGTTCAAAATGCATGATCAATAACTATAATATTTACCGCCTAAAACAAGTTTTAAAAGATTTCTTAACTTTTAATGTGTATTGTTATTATGACAGGGGGTCTAATAAATGTACTAAGCACTGAATACAAGATATGGCTATTAATTAATTAGACTGCGTTTTTTATAGCTAAAACCATGTGGTTCACAATCACACAGAACTATTTTAAAGCTTGGGTATTTGAACATGTGCAACAAGTTTCCTATAAGTGACATCTTCAGTTTACTTCGGACTATTGATTGAAGGGCACATGTTTTTGCAAAGATGTCAGAAAATGATTTAGCTTGAAATTTTTGAAGAAACAGAACAAAACAACAGACAAATCTCAGTGTATATGAACCGAGGTGTTTGGGAACACAGCGTTTATGCACTAAAGTTTTTGTGACGCCAGTGAGGATGTCCAAGATGATGAATGTCCTGGGCACCCATGCACATCAAACCTTGTGAAAACATTCAACAATTGAACCAATAGTTCAAACTGATTCACAGCCTTATAAAAGAATGGAAGCAGAAATGGTCTCCATTGATTTGAGACTGTGTCAAAAGTTAAGAAAGAAGCAACAACGTTTCTGAGACAACTGTCTAAAGAAGATCTGCTGCACTGGTTTGATCAACAGAGGACCTGAATGCAGCGATGTAGAAGAGGAGAAGATTAAAGGAGAAAGACACTGAATCTGAAATCTTTATGTACAGTAAAACTGTATTACAGCATTAGTCTCAGTTTTTAATTACAGATGACTTCACCTGGTGGGAAGACTTAGGATATGGTCTGATGGACTGAATTAGAAATTTGCTCTGAAAAATAGGCCTTTAACTGAGGCTAAGAAGATAACATTAGCTCAATCGTTTTTTTTTTTCATTTGACTGAGGCAAATTATAAGCTTTCAGGAATGCTAAAGTGTAATGGGCAGTGGCGACCTGTCAGCTAAGACATCCCAAACACTTAAAGGGATACTTTGGAATTAGGGACAACACACTAGCTGACGTGATGCTATCATTCATTAACTGTGCAGAGTGATAAATTACACCTATTCCCCTCCCCCTCTCTCATCTTTCAACTCTACAGCTCCATAGCCCATCTGGGGGTTGGCAATAAGTTACTGTGAAGACTTAGAGTGACTGAGACATGGCTAAATGTTCTTATTTATTTGCAGGCAGACATTAAGCCAGGAGTGAAAGGGATGAATGGGAGCATCTGTCGATGTGTGGAGCCACAGTGATGGCTGGCCGGCAGGCCCTCAACAAGCTCTCCCTGCTTTGCTCTTATTTTGGGCTTGTCAATGAACGCGGAGCATCTCTGTGAGTATTTATACATAAATACACATTGGCCTCTCGTTATTTCATCAGTTTCCTCAAAAAGTATGTTCGTTTTTTCAGTTACAATTGCATCACTTGCAAAATATCATCTCTGAGTGAATTACAGTATTTTAAATACAACAGAAATACATGTGACCAACAGAGTTTTATACAGCCAAAAGTTTGCACATAATCAGGTCTACCTTTATTACAGTTAAATTTGTGATACTTTAGATTTTACTTCTGGAAAATAACTCAATGAAGAGGATAAAGATTAAGACGGATGAGTGGGAGGACAAAGGTAAAGACCAGTTGTTCATTTGATCCGTCTGTTTGGTTTGGAAGGACTCTTAATGCATGAATTGTTTTGTTTTGTTTTTGTATTTAAAAGTCTGAACCATTCTTTACTAAAAGAGATAAACCATAACTCCTTGCATTAAATTGATTTAAAGTGACAAACTTTGAATGAGAAAAGTAGTCACCATGACTGCAGTTGATCTGAGTCCTCACAAACTTGAACAAACATGTTTGTCTAATAGAGTTTAATTTATTTGGATAAAAGCAAGAGAAGGGTGGGCACATTGTCATGTTTGTTTTATTCTGCCAAGGGTTTTATTTTTACTGATATTTGTAATTAGCTTTATTATTATTATCATCATTATTGTTATTATTATTATGAGTAGTAGTAGTAGTAGTAGTATTATAACTAGATTGTTAAATGGATAATTCAATATGTTTTGAACTGATTTTGATGGAATTTTCATGACACATTAGAAATGTTGGTGAATATCCAAATCTGGAAGCATATCCAGGAATTCTGGAAGAATTTGTTACAAAAGAGGACTGTTTTCCAAGTTCTTGTTTAGATTTCAGTAAGTTCTCAAATTGATTATGATAACATTTTCAGAGAATCTTGGTCATGGCACAAGGAACAACTTATCACATTTTGGTTGAATACAGACTTTGGTATAGGACTTGTTTTTAAACACATATGTTTCCACTTTTCTGACAATGCAATACCTTACAATGTGAATGTCTTGGCAGAGGTTTGTGCTCCTGTAGAATTTCTAGATTTTATTTTTGATAACAGCATCAAATCCAAGTTTATGGATCGTGAATTTTAATGCATTTTTTTACAACAACTCCTTCCTCTCTTAGAGCGACACACAGAGTTCTGTGCAAAAGGTAGATGTGCTGTTGTTTGGTCTGTATGTAGGCGTGTTTAAGTGTGTGTCCACCTTCCTTTGCTCCTCAACTTTTGAAGGGTAAAAGGACAAGTAGTGTGAGGTTTTGGGCTATTTTAACTTGCAAAGTCAAATAAGTGACAACAGAAGGCTAAATATTTTTATTTCTTTTTATTTTTTTAAATGTATTTTTTTTGGCATTTTGTGCCTTTATTGATAGGAGAGAGACAGCGGACAGGCCCGCGAAAGGGGCGAGAGAGCAGGGGAAGACACCCTGCAAACTGGCCACAGGCGGGACCCGAGCCCGGATTGGCAGAAGCAAGCACATGGGGTGCCCGGCTGCCAACCACTCCGCCAAACCAGTACCCCCTAAATAGTTTTTTTTTGTAATTTTGCTGATATAGGTTTTCCACCCATCACGACTTCATAACCACTGTCTGTTACCTACAACAGTTAGGTTATGTTTTAGTCTGTGATTGTTTATTTGTTATCAACTTAACTCAAACAGTTCTAAATAGACTATGACGATTTTTTAGGATAGGTTGGAAGTGGGAAAATGACCAGTTGATTAAGTTCTGGGGGGGACCCAAATGGATCTGAATGGATGTTGACCCATGATTTATTTAATCTTACTTTTTTTACACTGTATGATAGGGCAATTTTCCACATTTTTGGTAATAACTTAAGTTCTCAACTGAACTTTTAAGGGAATGTTTGTCGTGGCACAAAAAGAAGGTGATTAAATTTTGGTGGGTTTCTGAATCCAAATGTTAATCCAGGAATATTTTAAACAATATGGTCTCCAAGTTTTCAGTATAAAAGGAACTGTGAGGAGTATCTAAGTAATTATAAAAAAGTCTCACTTTTAGATATATGCCTGATCGAAATACACACTTTAAGATGAGTTTTATAGCATCAAAATAGGTTATCTATAGGACAGGGCTGGACTGGCCTGGATACTCAACTTCGGGAACAAGACAATTAAAACCAGAACAAATGTATATTATTCGGACACGTCTTGGAGCACCGGGCTGTAAGTAGTGACATATAGCCGGCTATAAAACTACGATACTGAGTTTTCCAAAAATTGCTTGTTGTCACACATCAAAAACTACCGCTATGTAACTAGAAAGAGATACATTACCTCGTTGTTTTGCATCCTGTAAGTTGTTGAAAAAAGAAGTTGTAAAGCAGTGCAGAGTTCTGAGGAAGGTCCGAGCTGCATACTTTATTAGCATCACAACAAAGGCATGCTTTGGCTTGGGTCTTTTGGTGCGTCCCAGTAATTTCCGAGTTCCAAGTAGGAAACTGCAACTTGAACGTCCCCCGAAGTTGGAATTTCCTACTGGGAACTCGGTGAAACCTCGCCACCCCCGAGTTAATAACAGCTAACAATAGCCTGGTAGATCGGCATGTTTTTTTCCCACTTCAACTGGAACGCCGATAAGTTAGAGATGATGTCACTCCCAGTTCTGAGGTTACTGGAACGCAATATTACGACAGTCGCTGCACGTGCTCATGGGTAGCAGAGCCTTAATGTCGCCGGTAATAGATTCTCCTCGCAGCACCTTTAAGTCAAAAGGTTCTGGAGGACATTTTTAGAAAAAGTGGCTCATGGCACAAGGGAGAAGTGACTGAATTTTGTCAGGGATCTGAATGGTTCTGACCAGATGTGAATCATCCTGGATTTGTTCAGTGTGACATAGAGTAGTTTTCCACATGTTTGAACATAGCTCACCCACAAGTGTTGGGAATGCCTGGCGAAGGTTTGTCCTCTCAGAGCACTTCAAGTTTGACGTCTAACCTCTGCTGTAAAATGTGAGCCTTGTTTTTCACTGTAATAATAAAAAAAAGAAAAAGAAAAATGAATTTGCTTATTGTGTTTATTCAGGCTACACTAACTACTGATAAATCGTCTTCACACCCTCCAAGTGTGGTCAAGTGTGTCAGACTGTCACAGCGGCTAACGGCTGCATTCATCTGAGGAAATGATCATACTTTTCACTGTTATTGACTTTTTTTAGCTGCAATAAACAACAAGCAGGTCTTACCTAGATCGCAGTTTTCATAAAAAAGACCATTGTCATATCCATATCACTGAGATTAAAGTGATATTCCGGGATGGAACAAATTGGGTCCTATCACAAGGTTAAGAACAGAAATTACCCCTACAGCAGTGTTTCTGTGTCACAGAAGCCATGTTGGGGAATGCCTGGCGGAGGTTTGTCCTCTCAGAGCACTCTTGCTTGACGCCTAACCTCTACTGTAAAAATGTGAGCCTTGTTTTTTCACTGTAATAATAAAAAAGAAAAAAGAAAAATGAATTTGCTTAATAAAAAAAAAAGAAAATGAAATTGCTTTTAACTATTATTCAGGCTCGACACACTAACTACTGTGTGGTCAAGCGTGTCAGATCGTCACAGCGGCTATATGTCAGACTGTCACAGAAACTAACTGACTGCATTCATCTGAGAAATGATCATACTTTTCACTGTTATTGACTTTTTTTTTTGCTGCAATAAACAACAAGCAGGTCTTACCTAGATCGCAGTTTTCATAAAAAAGACCACTGTCATATCCATATCACTGAGATTAAGTGCACTTGGGCACCTGAATTTAAGTTGTTGTGTTTTCTAATTCTTTTATTCCACACCACTCAAAGACCCTGTAATAACTGAACTAAGGTCAAGAAAAAGTGAACAGAAGTGGACTTTATTTATGTATGTATTAAGTTTAACTTTTGAATTAAACGGATAAAAGTATCAGTGCATCAAAAGCTCTATTTTTTTTTTTAAAGTTTAGTTTCCTTTGCATGACAATTGAAAGTCTGTTTTGTCAAATTTTTTTCTGCATAAATGTGCTGACAGCCTCTGACACTAAACTATATCCCCACAGGATGATGTTAAAAGGAACATCAAGGTTTATGCATGCTGATAACTGTGCAACATTTAATCCAATTTAGGAAAATTACACATCAAACACACACCTGCTGCCTTTAGATGGCTTTGCAGAAAAAAAATACCCTCATTTTTTAAGACTATTAAAGGGAGGTCTTGTTAAGAATGAAACATCAATCTCTTCAATAGCTGATATTAAACCATAGAATAGATGTGAATATAAGCCAATGCATATAGACCGGTCTAATACATAAAAGGTTACTGTTGATGTTGAAAAGACCTGTGTGGGTGAAGATTTACCACAACAGGTGTCAAAATGATGAAAGCTCAGTTAACATGGTGCAAAACAAGTCAGCAATTACATGAAATGTTTTGCATGTTGCTGGTTTGCTGCAGATACATATGATCTGGTACCTCATCATCTGTATAGCTTGCATCATACGACACCAGGGACTCCAAAAATTACTATTGCGAGTGATCTGCTATGGCGGTCAGTTTAACATTGGCTTAATTTTTCAGCAATTAAGGCTGTTTCTAAGCAACAAGCCTCTCTATAATTAGAATAGAATCGAACTGAATAGAATAGAACAGAAAAGAATAGACCATTACTCACCCTACACAGGGAAATTTGATGAAAAAAACTTTGTATAAAAAGCAGCATGTGCATTATTAAAAAAAGACATAAGATTGGAAATGTAAGACTAAAAAACAACACTATAAGACTTATTCACACATTCACAAAGTAATTGCACATGGGGCTATTGCAAATTGCTGACGAATTTCACAGGTTGGGGTGAGTTAGTGTGTATGGTCCACTAAATATTAGTATGGAGTATAAAATATATTTTTGATCTTCTATAATTCACATTTTTGATTGAGTTTTTAGAAGCTCAATCACAAAGTAAACTACAACTAGATGTTGTAAATGTAGCATTTATTTATACCTCTATCTAACCTTGTCTGCCAAAGTTAGACTGAAGATATATAGAATGTCCTTTTTAATTCTGTTTTCCTCACTTAAATTCAGGTGGTTTGGAGCTGAACAGGGACAAGAGGGACATTTGAGAGGTGGGAAGGGACTTTTCAAGTGGCTGCAGTTGATGCGAAGCATCAATCTTTTATATGCTTTGAGGCCACTTCAAATCAATTTCACCCCAGCCGCTTCCAGGCTAATCATGTGGCAGAGGGCAGGCAATGTGCCAGGTCTGTCTGGATAGAGGAAGCCAGACAGAGAGACAGACAGACATGGAGGCAAACAGACACCCAGTCACACAGACAGATAAGCAGATAGACAGACAAACATCCCAAACCTGCACTGAGCCAGATATGGAAGAGGTTGATCTCAAATGACAGGCAGTCAACCATTCCTGCCTCAACAATATTTGCACTCTGTTTTGGTTTACAAATTTATTCCACTGTGTATGCCAGTCTATTCTGAATATTGGAAAACTTCTGCTCCAAGGCTGAGGAAGAAGCCCTGATAAACACACCAGGTGAGCAGTTTTAAATATCTACACAAAAGGCTGATCTATTTCAACCCCATTAAAAAACACAGAAACTGTTACAGTTACCTTTGTGAATTCATAAAACAGTTTAAAAGCTTCTCTAAATGCAAAACATTCAAACACAAAGGAATGGTTCATTATGTGCAATCCCAGTAGTTTGTAACTCATGAGTAGTGCATGCATATTCAAAGGTGACTCACAAGGCTGTGGAGCCCACTGTGATTTGACATGGCCATGCTGCGCTGTTGAGTTAGTGGTGCATATGTACACAGAGCACGCTGGCTTTGTTTATTCTATTGACTTATTTGTTCTGTCCATCGACTGTGTTGCCTGCAGCCAAGGCTTGCTTTTCTCCCTTTAAATCACCACCTCCTAATTATCTGTCACATTTTCTGCTATCCCATGCCAAAGACACACAATGGCCAATAATGACCCCGTAGACAGCATCTATCAGGCACTCCGCCATTGATTCCTCGCTTCCATTTTCTCTGTTTCCTTTCCTGCACACTGGGTCTTGGTCCTCGTTTTCTTGTTCAGCCGTTCCCCCCCTTCACTTTGTTTCTCTGTCACTCTTTGTCGGCCTCTGCTGCACACAAACTTAAGGCAGGGTGCTTGAAGCAGAAATGCATCATCTTAACGTATCGTTTATGAAAGGCTTCTCATCTTTCTTTTCTTTTCTCTCGATCAATAAAAATATGTCAACACTATTTTTATAGGTGGGCAGGAGTCGTGCAAGCACTCCAAAACACACATCAGGGCCACGTGGGCAGGTTGTAAGTTTGATGTAGAAGTTATTACATTAAAATGTAAGAAAAGTGCCACAAAAGAAGCTGTTAAAGTGCTGTCACTGGCTGACTGAACCGACAGCAGGGAGTCAAAGTGGATGACAGGCCAATGTTTGGCCAGAATGGACTCCTTTATGACAGTAATGTAGTTGGAGTGTTATCTGCCCGAGGGCTGCAGAGAAACTCGTTCCCCTCCCACAGTTTCAGCTGGCATCTGTCCCCCTCGTATGCCTCACCCACTGCCACAACCCGTCACCCCCCCTCCCCTCAACACCCACCCACACACACACGTACACACACACACACACACCAAAAGCTTCACCCTGCCGAGAGCGCGGGGGCTCAGGTCATTACAGCAAACTGTCACGGCTAACTGTCACCCGGTGCAGGATGCTCGCGTCACTGTCCTTGTGTCCTGACGAGCCAGGCTTGTTCCTGGTCCAAACATAGCATCCATCTTCACACCCGACCCTATGACACCGCCAGCACCAGCACCAGTCTGAGAGGACTCATTTTGTTTACCTGCTGAACGGGAGCAGCTAAAGGCCAGGGAGCACGGACCTCGGGGTCTTTTGTGGCAGAAACTCCTCAGGTGTCTTGAGGAAACTGTTCTTAAATTAAAAAAAAGTTGTTGGCTATTTTTCCTGGTAGACCCCAAAATGTTCCCAAGAGGAGCTAAGGCCCCCATTGGAACCCATACAGGGCAAAAAAAGGAAGCATTGGTGTGTCAAAAAAAACCTTTTATGTCATGTTATTGATAAAATAGTTATAAAAATGACCCAAACCCAAAAAATGACCCCCCAAAAAAATCTTACAGTGTAATAATTGTTTTGGGTTTAATTCGTAAACCAAAGTTAAAAACACACAAATGAAAAAAATAAAATGCCTTAAGGTTATATAGTGATTTTCAAGTCATTTTGACTGCTTAAAGTGCCTTCAACCACATGTCATGAGGACAAGTGGAGCTGGCCTTGAACCTGCAACCCCCCATTTGTTTTTAAGGCATACTATCAGACTAAGCCACTGACACCCCAAGGGGGTAAACAGTCTGACTATTTATGTCTTAAAAGCACTTTCTGATTCAGTCCATCTCTATTTATCAAGGAAAGAAAACAATAAATAGTTTGACAGACATGTATCAACACATTATTTTAGCTTTCGCAGACATTGCAAGAGAATGAGGATTGACAGTATTTCTGTATTCATTCCTTTCAGCTTCGAGATATTTTCTGCTGATTTTAGCCCAACTGGATTACTTTTCTAATGATGCTCCTAAAACATTGATCATATCAAGCACAATCAGGTGATATATTTATGCTGTCACGGTGTTGGATTGGTGTTTTAAAAGCTTTGTGGCTGTAAAGATGAAAAAAAATAAAAATGAAAATTTAAATTTTACAAAACGCTAAGCAAAATACAGTTCAATGGTGAACAAGCCTTTTTACAAACCCAAGACCAGTGAAGTTGGCATGTTGTGTAAATCGTAAATAAAAACAGAATACAATGATTTGCAAATCCTTTTCAACCTATATTCAATTGAATACACAGCAAAGACAAGATACTTAACATTCAAACTGGTAAACTTTATTATTTTTTGCAAATATTAGCTCATTTGGAATTTAATGCCTGCAACATGTTTCAAAAAAGCTGGCACAAGTGGCAAAAAAGACTGAGAAAGCTGAGGAATGCTCATCAAACATTTATTTGGAACATCCCACAGGTGAACAGGCTAATTGGGAACAGGTGGGTGCCATGATTGGGTATGAAAGCAGCTTCCCTGAAATGTTCAGTCATTCACAAACGAGGATGGGGCGAGGGTCACCACTTTGTGAACAAATGCGTGAGCAAATTGTCCAACAGTTTAAGAACAACATTTCTGAACGAGCTATTGCAAGGAATTTAGGGATTTCATCATCTATGGTCTGTAATATCATCAAAAGGTTCAGAGAATCTGGAGAAATTACTGCACGTAAGCGGCAAGGCCCAAAACCTACATTGAACGCCCGTGACCTTCGATCCCTCAGGCGGTACTGCATCAAAAACCGGCATCACTGTGTAAAGGATATCACCACACGGGCTCAGGAACACCTCAGAAAACCACTGTCAGTAACTACAGTTCGTCTACATCTGTAAGTGCAAGTTAAAAAAACAAACAAACAAAAAAAAATCTCGCAACTTTGAGCTACTTTTGGGCGGGACTATAGCTACTTCCAATGCTGAGGAGTTGGCAGCACTGCCGCCGGCTTTGCTGGGCCCGAGCTCATCTAAGATGGACTGATGCAAAGTGGAAAAGTGTTCTGTGGTCTGATGAGTCCACATTTCAAATTGTTTTTGGAAAATGTGGTCGTCGTGTCCTCCGGACCAAAGAGGAAAAGAAACAGCCGGACTGTTATAGGTGCAAAGTTCAAAAGCCAGCATCTGTGATGGTATAGGAGTGTATTAGTGCCCAAGGCATGGGTAACTTACACAGCTGTGAAGGCACCATTAATGCTGAAAGGTACATACAGGTTTTGGAGCAACATGTTGCCATCCAAGCAACGTCTTTTTCATGGACGCCCCTGCTTATTTCAGCAAGACAATGCCAAGCCACATTCTGCACGTGTTACAACAGCGTGGCTTCGTAGTAAAAGAGTGAGGGTACTAGACTGGCCTGCCTGTAGTCCAGACCTGTCCCCCATTAAAAATATGTGACACATAATGAAGTGTAAAATACAACAACGGAGACCCCGGATTGTTGAACAACTTCAGCTGTACATCAAACAAGAATGGGAAAGAATTCCATCCATAAAGCTTCAAAAATTGGTCTCCTCAGTTCCCAAACGTTTACTGAGTGTTGTTAAAGGAAAGGTGATGTAACACAGTGGTAAAAATGCCCCTGTGCCAACTTTTTTGCAACGTGTTGCTGCCATTAAATTCTAAGTTGATGGTTATTTGCAAAAGAAAATAAAGTTTCTCAGTTTGAACATTAAATATCTTGTCTTTGCAGTGTATTCAATTGAATATGAGTTAAAAAGGATTTGCAAATCGTTATATTCTGTTTTTCTTTACGATTTACACAATGTGCCAACTTCACTGGTTTTGGGTTTTGTACAATAAAAGTGATAAAGCACGCAAAGAGTGCAAACCTCTGCTAAGGTAGCTCAAATGTTCACCTATGTGCAATAGTTTCATGATAAAGTTACCATTCTAATATTATTTCTTGACCCTGAAAACTCACACCTAGCCCTCAGAAACATGTAAATATCATTATTAGTTAACTAGTTATTGAGCAAAAACTGTTGGATCATGATCAAAATTTAATCAGTTTTATGATGGGCCATTAACAACATCTCCTGAAAATTTCAGCAAAATCCGTCCAGAAATGTTTGGATAATCTTGCAGACAAACAAACAAAAAACAAAACAAAACAAAAAACACCTCAGTGGTAGAGGTAAAAAATGATGGATGTATCTCTTTGGATCCACAAGGACAACATACTGGAGAAAATACAGTACTTTCTGAGTTAAAAAAAAACTTTTTTGTTCAAGACATATCTGACCTGAACAGATATCTGGCCATCTGCCCCCTCAAAGATTGGCAAAATAGAGAGGTTCAAAATGTCTTGTCCCCATAAAGTTTCATTAAAACATTCCAGGTATATAAGTAACCAATGTGAGTTTAAGCTGGTCAACTCATGGAGTTGAAAGAGTAAAACCTTTCATCAGAGTTTATCTTTACTTCTGTTCTATTAAAATTTTGCTTCAATCCAGACTTCTGACACAGAATCCCTTGCTTCCAACACAGTGTCTTTGGGCAAATTTGAGTCATTTTACTCCATTGATCAGAAAAAATAAAGAAATAAAACACCACAGGGAGGTAATGCCTTACAGCTGAAACAGAGAGAGAAGTGTTGTTTTATCACTAGAGGGGTAATAACAGCACAGATAGCATCTATCAGCAGGGTGCTGGGGAGAGGCAGAAGATAAACTGAGGAGCACCTGAGCACGAATGACGTCTGACACTTCAGAGGGAGAAAAAAACAGGGCCAGGACCACTGACAGAGTTGGTGACGTGCCCCCCATCTCATTGTCAGCAGCTGCACCAAGGGGGCACCAAAAAGTATTGAACACACTTAACTAAACAATAACTCTAAGTGTGGGAGAGTGCATGTGTCTGTGAGGCCTGGGATAAAGCCTGGAGCACCCAGTCACTGTTGTTAACAAATGCTTAACACTTTTGAGAGGATTGTAGTGTTTTATGAATACATATAAAGTTTGGGACCTGGATTTGTCTTTGAATTGTTCTTTAAAGGTGAATTGTTACAGGGACTTCTCAAAAAAGAGGGATGCACAAAAAATTCAAATAATACTCTGACTGAACAATACTACATATGACTTCATATCTGTTAATTTGCTTTTAGAATAATTAGATTAATAGGTCCCCATTCAGTAAAAAAAAACGTTATGATATCCTCTTGGCCATGTTAAAAAGTTAACGTATGAATGTTTTGCACAAGCCCTATTTTGAGCTAATGCGTTGAATTTGCTCTTTAGAAAAATCAACATTTTATCTTCTCTGTTGACTAGGAGCTATGGTTGTGTTGATACCATTGGAAGTAAGGCCTTGGTTTGACTGCACTTAACGTCTGGAGCGGTTCGTTTGCAGTGACGACACAATCACCCAGAAACTGACGCAAACAGTGTGACAAGTTGACTCACCACACTGCCGTAGGAGGACAACAGGCAGCAGTTGCGGTAATACTGCATAACAAATACCATGTAATGATAAAGTTCTACTTCATGATAGTAAATAATAATTCTGGAATTATGATTGTAAATTCTTTACAGCTTTTTTCACTATGAAATAAAATAAAATTAAAAAATTATGTTTTTTTGGAAACATTTGAAGTTAATCTCCTCTGTGACTGCTTTAACTGGACAAAACCACAAAAGTCTTTACTTGTCCAGCATAGTTTAACAGTCCTCTGTAGGTCATGATACAGTATGTGTGTGTTGTATGATGGTAAACTCTTTACATTTTTTATAAATAAAATGAAATAAAAACAGATTTAAAAGATTTGTTTGTTGAAGACAAATCTCTTTTCTCTTCCTCTTTGCTGGGATAATTACAGGCATACACTGTAGGTCATTACTTAGTATGTGTAGCCTTTTAGTCCTTGGTTGGTTGGTGAGATACAAATGTCTGCATTTGTGTGTGTGTATGTGAACACCGAGTCAGCTCCCCAGGGCCCTCTCTAGGTTTGAGTCAGTCTACTTGCTGTAATCACTCTGCTGACTTCCCACCTCTCTAAACCTGATTTAGCCAGATTGTTTTGCTCCCTTTCCTCCTCCTCTTTCCCCCAACTCATCTTCCTCTTCCTCTTCACCCTCCTCTTCTTCTTCTTCTTCTTTCCACCCTCTTTCCTTTCCATTCCTCCTTTAAACATTCCTCACCATTTCCTCTCTTTCATTCTCCTTCCTTCTCCCTCCCTCTCCTCGGTAATGGCAGCTGATTGATGGAGTTTGTTTAGCTTTAATTACACTGCAGGTGAGTGGCCAGCCCCTGCTCCTGCCAGTGAAGCAGAAAACTCAACTTGGTTAGGTTACAGATTGGATTTCCCAAAGTGAAAACAATGTATAGAGGAAGGTCTTTGGACTATTACATTTAATACTGTTTGTTTTTCCTTGTTGAAGGATGTTTTCCATTTCTTCTTATTAGTTTATTAGTTATGTTTAGAGTCTTTCCATATTCTGCTGAAGTTAAACAAGCAAAATTTACATTGCTATCAGATTATCTTTTTTGCTTTTTTAAATGAAGGTCTTTAATCAATCTGTGAAAAAGTGAAAACAACTAACATAAAACTTGAGCGTGTTTCCATACAAAAAGTAGTTTTAAGTCTCTTTAACAGGTAAATGTTAAGCAGCCCTGGTCTACTACAAAAGTGCATCATTTGGTTTGATTTTCTTTCTGCTCTTTTTCAGGCAGATTAAAGCCTGTCACCTCAGCGCAGACAGAACACTGGAGCCTTCTGTGTATTGAATGCATTATTGATGCTGTGATTATTACGTGCTTATTCAAAGACTTTTACAGCTGATCAACTGATTTTCTGCTAGGACCCCAGGTGAATTGTTGTACAAAGTCTGATACTGATATGATTTCATGAAATGTTGTATGCATTCCCTAAACATATACAACACACGGCTCGCATACATCTTGAATCCTCTTGGAAGCTCCCAAGAGAGCAGGAACATTTCCTTTAGAACTATTTGCAATGAAGTTAAAACCCTTAACAGTGGTTGAAATACTTCTCAGATGAGGTTTATCTTGAAACTTTCAACAAATTGAATTCAGATTTTTATTTTCAGCAGTTTGTTTTGCTTTTGAAGTACATTGTGCACACACCAAGAGCCACGTGTGTTGGTGAAGTTCGATTATCTTTTGTAATAAAAGCACTTCCCAATTCCTTTAAAATTAGGTACAAAAAAATTAACAGCCATCCCATTTATTGTTCTCTATCATGTTTGGTCGCAGGACAGAAAGAAACACTCACGACTTTGCTGGCTTTTCTCAACCAAGGATCAGGTCAGCACCATGGACAGAGCCAGTGCATTTCAGAATGGTACAGATGCCACAGCTTCAGCCTGTTTGTAATATTTGCATTCTCATGTAAAGCAGCTGTGAGCATCTGACCTCCAGCTACAACTGATTGCGCCTTGGGGAATGAGAGGGTGCATGCACAATGATCTCCATTATATGATCATTGTGTAGTTTGAAATCCAACCCACCAGGACAGCTCTAAACATTCAACCAGCCTTTCATTCTACCTATTATTGTTAACAATAGAGGCAGAAAAAGTTGGCATTCACAACACATGATCAGTGAACAGATTGATTCACTTGAAGCTGATAATTACTGGTGTAATTATTATTCTGTGTGTTTTTGTGTTATTTTTCCTTTTGTCCACATGACTGGTTAAAATAAATAAAGCAGCTGTTACCATTCTTGGGCTCTTTGTTAAGCTAAAGAGACATAAATTCCTGTAACCGATGACAAGTGAATGGACACCAGTGCAAAGATCAGGGAGACTTTCTGAGTCTGTGTGAGGGAAATATTTGATGGAGGAATATTGAGCTGTACTTAAAGGATAAGTTCAGTTTCTACAGCTTTCACATTGTTTATAGAATGAAGTAGAACAATATACTCACCCAGAAGGCTTTCCTGATGCAAACAGTGCTTCAGGAGATATTTAGATCCAAAATCGAGCGGCGGACATCCGTATAATGGTAGCAAACGGGCCATGTTAGCGCCGCTCCTAAAACTGCATTAATCATCCAAAAACTCATTAGTTTTATATTTCATCATGGTCCGCTCACGCTACTCCTCCATTACAGTCTGTGTCGCTCCAGACATGTTTTGTGGCTGTGCTGACCTCTGAACTGAAGAAGAACAATGTTTGCCTCCGCGCATGCGCAGTACGGCTCATTGTTTCAGGGGAAGACCACCGGCTACACAATGACTTTCTTCTTCCAGTTTTATGCAAAATGGACGAAAATCTATCGGATGAAGATGTTGTGGAGGAGAACTTTGAATATGATGGGTGTCCTTACAGTTTCGAGCCAGAGTTTACAGATGAGGAGCTCATCGAAAGGAGGAAGCGGAGGCAAAGAGAAGAACAGCTCTCCAGAGACTACTGCACATGCGTAGAGGCAAACATTCTTCCTCTTCAGTTCAGAGGTCAGTACAGTCACAAAACATGTCTGGAGTGACACAGACTGTAATGTTAATACTAGTTAATACTGACCATGCACATTTTGCTGTGAACTGTTTTTGTATCTTCTTGGGGTTACTCATGTAAAACCAGATATGACTGGGAAAAACTGTGTCAACTATACATATATAGTAACAGGAAACTGTACAGTAGATGTTACCATGTAATTCTACATTTCTAAAGACTTCAACATAAGGACATCCAAAAGAATATGTCTTAAGAATCACCAGGCTTGGTTTCCATAAAAAAGACATTTAATGTTGAAGTATTAATGCTGTTCGCAGAAGACAACCTCCCTTTGAGTAAAATGTCACTGTGTGCCTGACAGAGATGGCGCTTATTATCTAGTCATTCTATCTATCAAGAAGCAAAAATAATAAGATTTCATATCTACTTGTGGGATTAGACAAGGACATAATGGTGCTGTATGCCGTGGATCCAGCAGTATCCCTCCTCTTCACAAGACTAGTCATTAACTTCTCCCTGCTCACCTCTCTCCCTGTCTTCTCCTCCCTGACAGTCCAATCCCCCAGAGGTGGTCTTCTCTCTCACTTCTATCTTATTCTCTCTATCCCATCCTGTCTCCTCCTCTGTCCTTTTTCTTTCCTCTATCTAGCTCCAACATCTCTACCAAGGGTCAGCAGAATGGACCATTACAGAAATCAAAGCAGCCCAAGAATCCCTCTGACTGCAGCATGGACATGTGCACATCTGTACCTCACATGGTTGAGTGCTCCAGCTCCCTGTACTTAGCTTCTGTGAGAGCAATTTCTGCAGAGTAAGTGTGGTATCTGCATGTTTAATGACACATTAATCCAGGATGGCTGATATTTTGTTCAACCTGTGAGTCATATCCACAATTAGTCCTGAAATTATATAAAACCACAACAATACAACACACATCCACTTTTTTCTTACATGTAGTTGCATTTCTGTATGTGTTTTTATCAGCTAATGGGACATTCATTAGTTTGACTTTCTTGCTTTCAGTGAATGATCATTTTGACTCAATAAATGTAAAATCAAGCATGATATGGTAGGTTTGCAGGGTCAAGGACACATAACATGAGGGTTAATTCATCATGAAACTACTGGATATAGATGTAGCATTAATATGGGAGCTACCTTAGTGGAGGTTTGTGCTCTCCGATTATTCTGGGGTTTGCCTGCACTGGCTACAACTTTAGGACAGACATGTGGGGATGGGGGGAAGCAGTGTGCTATTGTACTTGTGATTGAGGGGCAGCCTCGATATTCTGCTATACTTGCATTAAATCTGGTAGTTTTAGTCAAGATTATGCTAAAGTATATTTTCACTAACCACATTTAAAATCCCTGTTAAGGGCCATCTTTCAGTATTGTAAATTCTAGGTTATACCCGTTTATTGCCATGTATCATGTATTCTCAGAAATTTATGTTAATTCCCATGGAAAGTTTCAAACTTTGAAAATTTTCAGAATTTTGCTACTCTATGAAGGAGGACTAAGATATCTACAAGTTTTGTTAAAGTCTTATTTTAAGAACTAATAAAACAGAGCTTTTCATTAGCAGGGAGGTAAAATTTTCAATTATAAGTAACCACCTGAAAAATGTTTTTAATTACCATGGCTGTCAGCAAAGTCATCACAGTAATGCTGCGTTCACACCGCACGCTACTTGTACTACCTCGGCGATCACTCTCCATGCAAAGTCAATGTACAGCCATGACGGGGCGGGGCTAAACCTCCCACGATGCGACAGCCGCTTTTCACACTACCACATAGCTTGTCGCGCGATGTCAAAGTAAAAAAAAATGGATCTATTCAGACGATGTTGTGTGCGGCTGTGTGGCAACAGCCAATCAGCGGTGTGTGTGTGTGTGTGACGGTGTCCGTGACAGACAGTTTTTCATCCGGACTACAGAGGAACAATTTATGTCAGTGAGGACATTAGTTCGCCTAGACGGACCGCAGAAACTCACAGATGATGCTGCTGCAGGGCATCAGCTGCAGTGTTTTGTGTTTGATAAGTGAATGAAAAGGATACACCTGGAATATTGTCCACATATACATCCTATTATATGATATATGATATGATTGCTGTGAAACTCGAGTGGACGTGACGTCATCGAGCGATGGCCAATGGCAACGGTGACCAAAATGAGGTATTTATGGACATGCGACGCTACGTCAGTGGGCAACGTGAGTTTGGTAGCTGGGTCGCTTGCGGTGTGAATGCAGCAAAAGAGAAGGACTTTTATATGTAAGTGTTACAGAAAAAAAGTGATATCCCCTCTATCACAATTATGAAAAGGACACTTGGCCAAATTTGATGCCAATAAAATTCTTCTAAATGCATCTGTGTTAAATTTGTTTGCAAGATCAGTATGATTTACTATGCTATCATCTATTTCCACTTAGTACACAATGTCCTAAATATCATCTCTCTATCCAGTTCTTAAACAAAATTATGAAATACACCTGTTGTTCTAAATTGCAGTGTTATTCAGATTTGATGAAGTTAAAATGAAATTGACTTATTTTCTTGGGACATCTGTTTGGTACAGCTGGAAAATGGGCTAGTCATTTTTTTCTTAATGTTTTTTCCATCTTGGAAAAATCTAACTGAAGACCAAAATATCTCTTTACAGATACCTCTTAAAATTTATTAGATTCTCTTTTTATAACAGTTTCAACCATGTCCCTCCAAAAATTTTACAACTTGTCTTCAAACTAATTGACCCTGTGTTGGCTTTCTGACTGGATTACTGACCAACCAATCAGAACCAAGGAATCCCTGATCCAAGCATCAAGCAAGTATGGGGTATCTGTAATCTCCAGAAATAAAAGTCTCTGTATCACTCTGGTGTGGACGTTGCACTGAATGGCTGCAGTCTACTCTGTGTCGATTAGTGAATTCAGCACAGTTCAGTGCACTGTTTTTAACAACTCAGCATTCTTCCTATAGTTCATGCCAAGGGTAGGCAACTGGTGGCATGGGAGCTGTATGTTACCATCCTTCTCACTCAATTTGGCCTGCAGATCATTTAAAAATGCCAATGAATCTGAAGAAACCCTGATAAATCTATTGTCTGCCAATTTTAATGTGAGATGTTGATATGACATTCATAAAAAAGGCAAAACATGCTTAATGGCAGGTGTAAATTACGCCAACCAAATTCAAAAGCGGTCTAACCTGATTTAATTCAGTGTAGAGCTAAAAATGTAAAAGCTTGGGCTTTTGCTGGATTTATGACCTCAAGGTGTTTGTGCTATTGTCGTGTTAAAATTCTCACTAAAGCTTTATATCGGTTATTCAATACTGTACTTTTAGGCTTTTTTGTGATTTAGAAACATTGTAATATGGGCATTAAAGGATGAGTTCGGTTTATACAGCTTTCAAATTGTTTATAGAATGAAGTAGAACAATATACTCACCCAGAAGGCTTTCCTGATCCAAACAGTGCTTCAGGAGATATTTAGATCCAAAATCGAGCGACGGACATCCGTATAATGGTAGCACACGGGGCATGTATAGCGCCGCTCCTAAAACTGCATTAATCGTCCAAAAACTCATCAGTTTCACCAATATTTCAAGACAGTCCGGGGTCGCTCCACCCATGTTTTCGTGACTGTGCTGACCTCTGAACTGGAAACTTTCTTTACGGCTGCCGCGCATGCGCAGTACGGCTCATTGTTTCAGCGGCGACCGCCGGCTACTCAACAACTTTCTTCTTCCAGTTTTGTGCAAAATGGACCAATATCTATAGGATGAAGATGTTGGGGAGGAGAACTTTGAATATGATAGGTGTCCTCACAGTCCTCACAGTCACAAAAACATGGGTGGAGCGACCCCGGACCTTTATGGAGGAGTAGCGCGAGCGGACCATGATGAAATATTGGTGAAACTAATGAGTGTTTGGATGATTAATGCAATATTAGGAGCGGCGCTATACATGCCCCGTGTGCTACCATTATACGGATGTCCGCCGCTCAATTTTGGATCTAAATATCTCCCGAAGCACTGTTTGGATCAGGAAAGCCTTCTGGGTGAGTATACTGTTCTACTTCATTCTATAGACAATGTAAAAGCTGTAGAAACCGAACGTATCCTTTAATACAATATTGGCTCTTTTTTTTTTAATTATTTAAAATCTGATGGTTCACAATTTGGCCCTCAGGCAGTGAGAATAAAATTTATGTGGCCCTTGTGGGGATTAGTTGTCCATCTCTGTCCATGTACTAGACTTACTTCCTGAGGTTCAAATACTGACACAACAGTTGCATGGTGTTCATTTCCAACCACTGAATGGAAATGGCATTTACAAATATGTTTGTTGTCGGTTGCAGTACTTTATGGGTTAAACCGTGTTTTAGTTTTTGTTTGCTGTTTCATGTTTTTTTGCCGGCCTCGGGTTTTCAAAAAGCTCTTCTCCAAGCACATAAGGTTTGGGTACAGAACTTTGTTTTCATAAAGCCTAATGGTGGATTGTGAGTTATTAAAGTTTGTCAAATCTCTCGCTCCCTATGGTAGTTAGATATGTACTCCAGTACCATTACCCAAAGCCCACAGCAGCCTGGGAGAGCTTGCTTTCTGATTGCTGTCATCAGCACTGAATGATCATTGACTTCTCCCTTGTTGGACTCAGGCGCCAGCCACATCTTGATATACTCATAACTTTATATTAAGTTTGTGAAGGCTGACTGTGCTGTGTTCCACTTACTTCTTATCAGCCCTTCGCCTGCATTCATTACTGCGCTCTCAGATCTGATGATGGCGGACATGTTTGGGCAGAGCATCTTCTGGCTCCACCCTTATTGTTTACACCTCTCCAACTTAATTAGAAAGGATGTGACAGGAAACAACATGTCGAAGTGATTTTACACACATGCCTTCTTGTGGTTAGGATAAATATATCTGCTCACGTGTGGTAAACATCACATATTTACAGTGTACTTTAAATAATAGTCATATTAAGTGGGGACCTGGGGTAAGCCAGAAAGAGAAAACCATCCTCACATCATATCACTCCTCTGATTACTGTTAACTGCAATAAATGGAGGATATGATCAATGCAGCTGAGGAGTCTATAGTTAAAATTAATGAGCACTGCCCAGCTCCTGCAATTTGTCTGCTGTGCTATTGAGTTGTCTTATTTCAATGTCTAATTTGTTATTGCTCCAAACGTCTCTTCCCCGGGGCAATTTGAGGCGCCTCGTTGTGAGCCATCACCACCAGTTGGCCAATAAACACCTCTATGAATGTCTTGGGCATTTTTGTGGAGAGAAGAAAAAAACATAAAGCGTACTGTGATTTTTCATCTAAATGCTGTGACAGTGAGATGATTCCCTTCCTGGGTCTTTGACTGATGGATTGCTCTCTATTATTCATGAAACACAGTCTGTAACAACACAGAATGTGAGCGTAAATAACATCTACAGGGTGATATACAATGGGGGGGCCAGGCTGTTAGGTGTGCAAATCAATAAATGTGATGCTCAGACACACTCAGGGGTTATGATGGAGAAATGTTGTTTGGACGAGAAGAAATTGCAAAAATCATCAGTCATTCAGTCAGTGATTCTGAATCTATCAGCCATGTTTTAAAACTGATATATATATTTATTTTACTTCACTTTAAAAGGAACAAAGTGGAACATACATGCGGGTTTTTCAACAGGAATGGAACATTGGTTTTAATATATTTTATTTATCAAGACTCAAAGCTTTTACCTAACTTGCTAATATCTTGATCCCGGATCCACAAGATTCCATGTCTGTCATTAGGCAGATCCATCTTGCAAGTCTTCAAGATGTTACATTTCCTCATGGCCAGAAAATGAGTGAGTACAAATCAATGTCTCGAGGAAGAGGTAGCAAAATATATCTCATGGATAAGATGGAAATGGTCCATCTGGGATGTCAGGTTATTGCCCTGCACCTTAGAAATATATTTTTTGCCATGTGTTTTTTTTTTACCAGTTCCCTGATGCAATGCTACACAGAGGGGTAGCATATGCATGTAATATTTTTTTTATTGACCAATAAAAGCAAAAGGGAAAGAAGGTATAAGTGCCAGTCAAAGCTTGCTGCAGGTGAGGAAGTATCATTACTTTTAATTTGGTTCTTCAATATTTGAAATTCTTGAAAAAAACAAGAACAATGGTTTACTGCTTACTAAATTAACCCTACAAGAGCAAATGAGAGCATCCCAACAAATTTAAATAAACGGTAAGTGACAGAGGTAAGCAGAGGTGGGCAGTGTGTCATGTTAGGCTTCATAATTGTAAAGTGTTCCAGTACCCCACAGCCTCTGACAAGGTTTGGGCTTAAAGGTTGGCTGTCTAAAGATCTTCTTCAGCTTAGACTTGTGCCAGGAAATATATTCATCACTCAAGCCTTCAAGTATGATTCATCCATCTTCTTTTGCTCGTCAGGGGCTGGGGTGGTGGAGTTTACCCAGACATCCCTCTTTGGAACTTAATTTTCCAGTTTCTCCTGGGGGATTTCAAGGTGTTCCCAGGCCAGATAGGATATATAATCTTTTCAACCAAGTTCTGGGTTTCCACCCTGTTGAGTGTGCCTGAAAGACCTCCAAAGGAAGGCAACATCCTTCTTTGATACCGGAACAACCTCAACTGACTAATTTTTATGTTAAAGGGACTGTGAGGAGTTTCTAAGTAATTACAAAAAAGTCTCACTTTTAGATATATGACTGATCGAAATACACACTTTAAGATGAGTTTTATAGCATCAAAATAGGTTATCTATAAATGCTATTCCTTAGCCTTCTGGTCGGGTTGGACAGGACTGGACTGGCCTGAATACTCAACCTCGGGAACAAGACAATTAAAACTAGAGCAAATTTATATTATTCAGACACGTCTTAGAGCACCAGGCTGTAAGTAGTGATATATAGCCGGCTACAAAACTACGATTCTAAGTTTTCCAAAAATTGCTTGTTGTCACACATCAAAAACTACCACTACGTAACTAGAAAGAGATACATTACCTCGTCACTTTGCATCCTGTAAGTTGTTGAAAAAAGAAGTTGTAAGCAATGCAGAGTTCTGAGGAAGGTCCAAACTGCATTCATTAGCATCACAACAAACACACAGTTTGGCTTGGGTTACGTCTTTTGGTGCATTCCAGTTGTAGTCAGAAGTAGGAATTTCCGGGTTCCGAGTAGGAAACTGCAACTGGAACGTCCCCCGAAGTCTGAATTTCTGACCTACCAAGTGAACTTCTCTTTTAGCAAAACAGTTTGGTACAGAGTTTGCAACACTGCAGATGCTGCACTGATCCACTTTGCATTTTTCAGTCTATTTTACCCTCACACTTGAACAAGACCCAGAGATACTTGCACTACTTCACTTGGGCAAAGACTCATTCCTCATCTGGAGAGAGCAGTTCACACAGGAGATGCTAACCCTTATACAAGCAATTGGCAAGCAGCCACAAAATGCTCCAGTGCCTGCTAAAGATCCCTGGCTGAAGAAGTCAATAGAACCACATAATGTACAAAATTACAAAATGATATTCTGAGGTTTGCAAACTAAACACCTTCCTCCTCACAACTGCAGAGTGACATACTTTCCATAAAATCACAAAGTTAGTAACAAGGGGCAACCCTGGTGGAGGCCAAGGCCAACATGCACCAGCAATGTACCCAATTTTGTCCTGAGGATATTGACACAGCTCTTTCTATGGTCGTACAAGGACCAAATGGCTCTCAGCAGAGGGCCTGGAACTCCAAATTTCCCCTACAAAATCCACTGAGGGACGTGGTCGTAGGCCTTCTCCAAGGCTCAAAACACATATCCAAACACATGGGCTAGCTCCCATGCTCCCTAAGGAAGCCCCACAAGGGTAAAGAGCTGGTCCACTGTCCCATGACCAGGACAGAATCTACATTGTTCCTTCTGAATCTGAGGTCTGAAAATCAGCTGGGTACTCCTTGCCATTATCTATGCTATTACTTATGAGTCCACTTCATGCTCATGCTTATTAGTTCAAGTGTGTAAATTTGTTTGATGCTATTATAGATCTGCAAATGTTACCTGTGGCTGCAGTATAATTCAATACTCTGTTAGACACAAAGCAGCAGTGTCCCTGACACCTTGCAAATCACACCCTGTTAGAGTGCTGACAAGTAGAGAAGGCCAACAGGGCTCAGCATCTATGGATCTGATGTTCATTCAAAAGACCTGAAATGAAGCACTTAAATTCTATGTTGTTGTCCGGTTCAGATTGACTCGTGCTTGAAGCACAAAGATAATGATACTTATCTCAGATTACCTTTTGACCAGTCCCTCCAGATTTCAGAAGGATGTATTCAATCTGTCAGCTAATGCTTCTCTGTGAGGTTCTTCACTTTATGTATTTCTGTTGCTACTTTCAGGACTCAAAAGTTGTCAAAACTTGACTGAACGGAGCGGCCATGAACTCGTCAAACTTCAGCATTTTTTTTAGTGCTTCACTTTGCAGAAATTACTTCCTGACACCCATCTGGACCTCGATGCAATGACATGCAATGGTCATTATCTGAAAACAACCCAAACAAAGTCCATTTGCCATTTTACCATTTCTCAATTGCCAGTGACTTTAGAACTTTACCAACCTTACTTTATATTGCGACTTAACACTGAATGTATCCTCACACCATCTGACATATTAAACACTTAAATACCTCACATCTTAATTATGAAAAGGAAATGAGCAAATAATTGTCACTTGAAAAGCAGACCTGCACACCCAAACAGCTGTGAGAGTCCAAACAGCGCCATAGAGCTGGATATTGCTCCTCTTGATAGAAACATTATTGGTGAATGTATCATCATTATACCATCTCAGTCAACATCTCTGGTAATTTTATAAGCAGGCAGGTATCACAAAACCCCATCCTAACTAAATCCACCACTGCAATATCCTCCATAAATCATCTGGGGCAGATATATTTACGAGACAAACAAAGTGGAGAATGAGAGGATGGTAAAACTGAGACATGGGTGAGTCTAGACTGGAGCTCTCAGTGTTTATTGAAGATTTATTAAAGTTTTGGGGGAAAAAGTTTGTTTGTTGGTTTCATTAAGAGGCAGGTAGTACCACTACTTAAAAGGGGATAAGAGTCGGGTTACTTTATTTTAAATGGATTTTAGCAACAAACACATGCTTAAAAGCAGGCTAAAGAAGCAAATGATTAATCCTTCATTCTGTGCAGACATTAGTATGAGGGTGCAGTAATTGAAGTGGTGAGCAGACATCTACACAGAAAAATGAGCAGGATTGGACTCTGCATGGAGCAGTAATAACACAGGGGCTCTTCAACTAGAAAAACCTGGCACACCAAAATACACAAACACAAAGCCCTGTTTGATCTTCAGAGGAGCTGAAGTATTGATTGCGGCTGTATGTGGTCAGTTCTGCATTCATTTATAAAATGCAGCTCAGTGGGCCAGGGAGGAGGGAGGAGGGAGGAGGGGGGAAAGAACCTCGGGCTAGTATGTCTGTGTTGAGGGCATCACAGGCCGAGGAGCCAACAGGTGGCCACCATGCTTTGGGGTACAGACTCACCTGGTGGGTGCTGCAGCACAAACATCCTACCAAGACAAATGACGTGTTTGATCTCCAGAAAAGACACCAGGGAGGATTCAGAGAGGCTTTGAGCAAACACGCAGGGCAGCTCACTGAAAGGAAAAAGTCGACTATGGTAATTGAAGAGCAGTTTTTCCATTAATTGACCTAATAAGAAACTTTTTTTTGTGAAAGCTTCTCTATTAACTGAGCAGTTACTGGTCCAGATGACTTTGCTGTAAGGCTAATAATGAAAGGCTTTGCAGCACATCAAGGACACATTTTTAGTACTTTAATACAAGTTTTATGAATTGCAAAAACTTAAGTGGAAAATGTAACATACTGCATGTCTGTATTAACATTATAAAATATATAGTGTGTGCAAAGGGTGGGGAAAGACAAAATACTGGACTTGGATCCTGCAGGTGCCCATGCTTAAGCACAGTTGTCCCTCTTACTCTGTCCTTCGTCGGCTTGCACTCACACTGGCCCAGGTGCCTCCTGTACAGTTACATCCCCAAGCTGTCATAATTGCAAGCTTCAGAAAGAGGTTGCATAGCTTTCAGTCACTGTACCGAACTGTACCGTGCCAAAAAACACATCTCTTCCATCCAAGACAAGATCAGGGACATCTGGTATTAAGCACTCAAACTTGTTGATCGTCTCAACATTTGTGGTGTTAATGTGCCCGTAGTAAAGGATCTAAATTACAGCATGTGATCAAGTTTGCAAAGCATAAGTCCTGAAGAAAATCAGTACTAGGTAAAGTTTAGGACTTGAGTAGACAAAAATGTTTCAACTGAAAGAATCCACATAAGAGCTCTCCTTACAGGATCATTGTGGTGTTAAATATTTTTTTTCTATCAACAAATTAAAAGAACTTTATTTTGATTCTCTCGTTTATAAAAGATGTGACCTTAAAATGGCTCTTTTTAATAATCTATGCCAAAACGTCCCCCTAGAGGTGAACAACACCTAAACAAATTGATGAACTGTGACCTGTTAAAGGTTTTCCTGAAATAAGCAACCCCTAAGAGTAAGCGAAAATGGGACTGCCTAAAAAAATGTTCAAATTATGCTATGAAAAAATAAAACTTCTATTTGATGCCTTGCCATTAAAGAAATGTTCATAGTTTTTATTTTAATGAGCAGCCTTAGAAGGTAAACTGCACTCTAAAAATGTCACCTTCAAATCAGCCCTGGAAAAAGAACCACGTGCTTTTGAACTCAAAGAACAATAATGAGGCATAACAGCCTATATTTTAACATGAGATACTTCTTTTTTACTTTAATACTGATTCATGTAGTTTATTTCAATGTCACAGTAGCCTCTGGCTAGTCGGTATAAAATATCAAACAATACATATAGACACAGAAAATGTGACAGAATCTGCAATAACAGAAAAACTTTCAAGAAATAGAGCTCCTGTAATCACTGATGTAAAACTTCCTTGTCATGCTTATTTTAAAACATAAATGCAAATGTAAAATGAGTCACACTTCAAGTGCCACACACAGATTCAGAGTTCAGAGTTAAATATCATACAGTGACGCCTATGGTTTTGATTTACCAAAACACAATTCTTACAATTAATTTTGACATCAACACTTTTTAAATGTTACCTTTATTGAACCAGATAAGTCCCATTGAGATCAGGATCCCATTCAACAGGGCAGCCTGGCTAAGAGGTAAGCAGCACAAGTAACAGTAAATACAAAATTCCAGAAAAATGTAAGGCAGTAACTTAAAAAGAATAAATGTGGTAGAAAGAAATTAACAATTTAACAGTGGAAGCGCAACCATTTTAGGGACAGTAACAATTTTTTAAACTGAGAGTACATTATCAGAGATGTGACTCCATCCAGAGTTTAATTGACTCTGCACTTGCTGAAGTTATGACATCTAGTGTATATATATCTGTAGCCCTTTTAGTAGCCTTCACAATGCAACACCCATTGGCAATGAAGACAATTTAGTGTGACCCTCTTGGATGCTCATACCTGATATTGAGTAATAGCCTCTTCTTTGTGCATGTGCATCCTTATCCATATCCATTTCTTTAAGATCGCTGTACATGTTTCGATATATGTATATCGTTGTATGCGTTTTGAGTCTGCAAATAGATAAAACAAAAAAGTCAGATTAAACTCTGAAAAAAAAAAGTTAGATGTGTTTGTGTGTGGGTGTGTGTTTATATATCTTCCTTTTCTAGACCCTTAAAACTGATAAAGATTGGGTCTTAAATCATTTTAAAACAACAACCGGATAATTAAGTGTACTGCATCAGCTTGCTGCAAGGGTTGCTCAAACACAGCAAAAAAAAACATGCATACATTGACATTGATCAATCATAAGATCACTCAACATGATTATTCATTGATGTAACAGCATTCAAATCAGATGCATTTACTCAACTTACAGTCTTTTATGAGGTACAAGGAACATTAAAGCAGATCAAAAGGGATGAAAAGACTTTTATTTATTTTAGTTTTCACTGATCGTGACGAACATGTTTCATGATTGTGGAAAATCATGATCATGACTGTAATTACCAAGAACCACTGCTGCAGGTATTGGTGTCAGATTTATAGTTGCAACCTCAATCTGTTTATCTCAGCAAAGAAAAACAAACTTGTTACAGAAACCGTTACACAACTTGACATGCCCTTTATCTTTAGCACACTGAGCTCTTAACCCTTTGGCTTCCTTTTGTCACCTTGAACATTGTGTCCAATTCAGGCGCGACATGATGGAAGACATACACACAGGGTGAAATTTGTCCTCCTTCTTCCCAGACCCGAGGCTATAAAAAGTTAATTGGTGCCGTTAATGTTGTTTGCTAAATCTTCCTATAATTCAGTCCCATCACCTTTGATGTATCTTTTAAACATGTTTATGATCAGTTGGGATAACTACATTTGTATTTATTATCATTTCAGGGTGCAGAAAAGGGGCAAAAAGCTTTAATTCCAATTGCAGTAAGTGATTTTCATTAAATGTCAATTTGTTATTAATTCAGAGCAACACTGAAATCAAATAGTGTTCATTAATCACTGTGCCGTCCAGCGGGCTGCTAATTAAAATGTTGGGGGCGAGCTCGTTATTCACAAGCAGACCTGATTGTTAATGTCGACTCATTGTCCTCCTCTGCCGTGCCATCATTTATTTTCTTTGGTTTTCTTGTAAACTCTTGTTAATTATTAAATGGCTTTTTTGGACCTCTCGTGACACTTTTCAGATAGTCATCAAAGTCCTGCCACAGAGGGGAAGTTGTCCTCTGGTCAGGGACAGAGCCCTGGAGACAAACACAACAGGTCTCCCTTTAAAGGTCTTAAGATTAAGATAAAATGCTGTGTGGGGCCATACAAGGAGATTCTTTGGTCTGAGCTTCAACACTTTAACTGTGGCCATTTAGTAACACTGTAAATGTATGTGTGAAATACATGTATGCATTTGTAATAAGGAATAGGGAAGTGTACATTAACATTAACTTACACTTTCACCTTTTTAGCTTCCCATTTTATAATCTCCTTATGTTTTGTTGATTTTGCAAATCAGTAATGCTTTTTGTATCAACACCAGTTTACACTGAATGATCCTATTAAAAATAATGTTAAATTGTGATTAACTTCTTAATCTTTCCAACTAAAGACAAACATTTTGGTAGAGGCTTGCTACCAAAGCTTGGGAGGTTGCTTCTAAAGCACAACACTGAAGCGCCAAGACAAACAGCCTGCTTCTAAAGAACAGTTTAGTCAAAATAAGAAGGCCCAGCCCTCACTGTATGCAGACAACCACACAAGTCCTCGCGGGGGTTGATGTATGATGTCACAGCCTCTGCATAGCTCGTGCAGACTGTTTGGGGCAGTCCTGAAAGTACAGCAGAATATGTAGCACACAAGTAAGTGTGCTACTTATGCCCTAATCCAGCACAACCTGTGTTTAGAGAGATGATTAATTCTGAACCCACAAACATGATAATTCAACATACACGTCTGAGAACACAGAGTGACAAGTTAAGGCATAACCTACATGTAAAAATGAAGTGACAGTTTAAACAAAGTTGCAGCTAAAGCACAACCTCTATGTAAGAAAATTCAGAAGAACAGAGTGGAAAACTAGCTATAAACCACAGTGTCCCAGAACATCTCTATTCCATTAATGATAATCCTATTCCAGGAATCAAATGAACCATAACATGATCGGAGTGGCCCAGCGCAGCACGGGGGATGGTGTGATATGTATTGTGGTGTAACAGTGAACCAAAACATTACCCTATCTGGTCAGACATTTAATAAACTTTACTCAGGTAGTTCATGATTAATAATTTCTCTTGTTAAATCTCAAAGGAAGATAACTTAGGATTCCCGGTCAGTTCGCTCCACACACTGTATCTGGTCAGTGAGAGTACGCTTTGCATGGTGCACATTGCTCTTTGGTTGAATATAAAAACTCCGACCCATCTCCATCCTGAACAAGACAACCCACTGACCAATGGGTTATAATGGAAAATGCGTGCCCTATGGTTTTCTTTGGTTTTTACATGGTTTTACATGTAGTATTCCTACTTTCCTAACTGTATGTTTTTCTTGTTGTATATGTACTTCTTGTTTGGCAGGCTGTGAAAACAAATTTCCCATTGGGACAATAAAGTTATCTACCTATCTATCTATGAATGAAGCAAAGTTAGAAAGGCAATAAAATGGTTCGCAATAAATACAAGGTTTTTAAACAATAAGAACAATAACTTTTTATCAATGTAACATTGGCTTATCAGACGCAGTTGACTTAAATGCAAATTCCCTTTGTTTTGTCAGAAAGAGCATCTTTATTCACTCTGAAGACAGGGAATCCTGCCAGTACAAGATCCAGTACAAGATCTTGCTGTAAAGTAAACACTTTGAAGGAAAAATTCCAGTAAGTGCAGTGTGTATTCTTGCTGGCTGAGATACACAAGAGCCCTGGCCCTTTTCCCTCTCTGGTGGCATCCCACAGCACTAGCAAGGGTGAGAGCACCTTAAACCAGAATGTCCAATAATTCCATGGAATCCATGAGAAATGTTGAAAAAAAATCCAGTGGATTTATTGACTTTAAATTCTTGAGCTTCACTCTAATGAAGAAGAAGTACTTGTATGTTTGGAGAGGACAACACTGAAGCACCAAGACAAACAAATTGCACCAGCACACAAAGGCAACCAGCCATTGTGCCATTGCAGTCAATAAAATTTAATGAAATGTTAAGTACTGTGATACTAAACATTGTGATATATTGTGATTTTTAACCTTTTATTATCTGCACTTATATCCAAAAAGACAAAAAAAAAAGAATTCAGTAAAGATGGATGAGAAACATTCTCAGTATTTTCATCAAGTCAATTTAGTTTTATAAAACACATGAGTAAAACTCACAAAGTATTGTTCACACGAAGCCAGTTAATGCAACCTGCTCTGCTTTGCTACGCCTTTCTTAAGTTTTTAGCTTCACTGCTCCGAGAGCTTTAGTACTGCTGTTGATAAAGTAATACTTAAGAGATAGCAGCCAGTCTGTAACAAAATCCCTTCTTTTACACAACATGGCATGGCTTTCAGCCTTTGCACATAAAGTAAGAGTTGGATTGTGCTTTTTCTCAGATTGCTTAGATCGGGAGGCAGCTTTGACAAGCTAAGTATCTCAATTGTAAACTGGTTAATATTGTTGACATAGAATTAACTTCGCATTAACTTTACTGCCACTGGCTTACACTGTCCATGGTGGTGTCTTGTGAGGTGAGTTGGAAATAAATTCATTGAAAACATGAATATCAGACCACACACTGTCACTGACAGGATAGAGCTGGAACAAAGAGGACAACAAACAAACATATTGTACTTCCTTACTTATGATGAATGGCATATTTGTTTACTGCTAACGCTAACATCAAGCATAAATGGAGTTGCTCACCAGTATTTCTGTTTTTAAGTCAGTTTTCCTACAGTCCACCACAAATATATAGATGTTCATTTCAAAGTTTGAAAAACGTATCCCCTGTCTCATAGTTGCTTCTCTTGGCAACAACTTAATCCAATGTCAATGTTTAACAAAATGGAAGATGCTACTGATGGCAGGCATGTCCACCCATAAGAAGGAGAAAGGGGAAAGCTTTCTGGGACCCAGATTGGTCAACTATATTAAAGCAATGACAATCCAAATATATTTTCATTAACATGCCAAACATGACATATTGAATCAAGAAAAGTAAATTGTGTAATTCCTATTTCTTCAAACAATCCCCTTCCACTTCTGCTGTATGAGCCTTTTTCTTCATTTTATTTATTTATTTTGTTATTCATTTGTGATTTTCCATGAAAGTTTGGGTCGTTTGCATGAACATAACTGTTGTGCCATAATGCTGGATTAATTTTTATGATACCAGGACCTAAACATAAATCACAATACCAAAAAAGAGGATGAAGGAAAAATGCAACATAAGACGAACCAGTGGTGACAGCTGGCACAAGTGCTAGTGCTCCTACAAAGGTACCCATACAAGACTATGAGGACAAAGTGAGTTTTTCTGTGACGGGCATACATTCAATTTAATCAAAATCATACAATGGAGGCTGGGGGGGTTGGGGAATCACTCTTGCCTTTCAGGGGCCCATTTCTCTGGGCGGGCCTGGTTACAGGACAAATAACAAACATGTAAAACTCTCTGTTCCAAGGAAATTAGGCATTTATTAGAGGTCCTGCATGTTGATTACCTAGACACATGAAGATGAAACAACCAGACAGGTCCTTAAAGCCAACAGCTATAGGGTCACGCTATAATCTTGTTTAATCCTGTAGCTTTACTCTTTAAAGCAGCAGCTCCCCATGACAAGTAACATCAAGGTGTGTACATCCTGTTTTACTTAAGACGTCTTTAGGAAGCAAAATGGGAGTTTCTCCAAATTGAGATAAGGGTTCTTTCTTGCATGTGAAAACTAGATATGATGTTGCATGCCCAAAAATATAACACTTAGATACCCTAGTCAAAACTGTAATACTTAAGTCCATGTTAATCACACAATGGAAACAATTCAGTGCTAAAATGTATCTCTTTGGTTCAATAAATAAAAGAAGATATGTATTCTTACTTTGGGAAGCCTACTTCTCTTTAATACCTTCAATAGCTGACACAATAGAGGTTGTGTCATTTTAGAACACAGGATGAAAATGATCACAGTCTCTAAAATGTTGTCAATTTTGTACTTTTACTGATTTCCTGTAATTCATCTGACTTTTAAACCCTATTAACTTGTGTAAAACTCAAATAGTCACATAATCTAGTCAGCTCTGCTACATACTCAGCTAGTATGTGACAGAAAAGCACCATGGTTGGATGTCTCAGGTAAAATGTGGCTGGAGCACAGGGTTTATAGTGTGTGGTTCAGCATGATTGAATAATTAGTATTAGGTGTTCAAACAGCAGTGGGCACAGAGGACCAAGGTCGGTGTCTTGGACTCACACCTCAACCAGGGATATAACCTGTTTTCCTAGCCCTCAATTATGCATGTTATCCAGCAGCAGCCATATGTCTCTGTCAATACCTTTTCCTAGCATTCAGTGGCAGTCTGTGTGGGATTTGTGTGCGTTAAATAATGCAGTACTGAAAGGTCAGGAGGGAGACGAGGAGAGGGTCAATGCTTTGGTGAGCGGAGAGGGAGGGGTGGGAGCTGGGGCTCAGAGAAGCTGCCGTTAATTTCCAGGTCAGTTCCAATAATGAAATGCATACGGTAAATGTCAAACAGCGCCCGTCGACGGATAATCCACCTCAGCTGGGAAATAATGAATGGCTTTCTTTAAGACCCCAACTAACTCGCTTCCAACAAGGAAATCAGTATGCAGTTGAATTATTTTTAGACACAAGCTGCCTTTGGTGTGTCTTTGCTTTCGCAGTTTCAAGTTGAAAATTCAGAGACTACTTATAAAGTATGTCAGAGTTTGTCAGACTTCAGCAGAGAAATGCCAGAAGTGATTCATGCCATGAGAAGATCAAAACTTATATGTGATATCCGTGTTCAACTTTTTATGCAAACTATTGTGTATCTTGAAATCAGTATTTTAAAAATTTGACATAAATATTCTTTGTCCTTTAAAGTGGGTAATAATACAGGAGACCCTCTACGACTCTAAGTTTCACATTTAGTGCAAGCCAAAAGGTATTTAAATGAGCTCATTATCAAGACAGGATAAAAACAGCTTTTGTTCATTTCTTGGATTTTTGGAAAGAAATCTTGAATGACTGCAATTCAAAATACCAAAATATTGTTTTACACATAATCAGAGTAAATGGATAATTTTTAGATGGGAGGGAGTTTTTCACACTTTGCTGTGTATCAAATAATTTGATATGTTGGGAAACTACTACAGTCCTTCTTTTAACTTAAACACAAACCCTTTTGTGTCTTGTTTATGTTTGTTATGTATAATTCTGCTACCATGTCATCTAGTTTGACCTAAAATACATTAAATCTGCTGCTGTATTACAGGAATTAAAGACAACGTAATGAAATACTTCCTCATTTTTCTAGCACTGACACAAAACAAAGAAAAACAGGATTAAATCCTTTACACACCAAGGGTCATGCAAATAAATAGCATAAAATTGAGAAAATGTTGGAGGCAATTTTGATGTGATAAAAGTGGCACATATTTGTGTTTATACATTGTGTAGATTCTAAAAAAAACAGACCCAACATGAAGTGAAAAATAGACCCATCATCAAGTGACAGAGCTGTACAGCTAATGTAACTAAGCTGAAGCTAAAAGTGTCTATGTGCGTAGATGAGGTAAGAACTTGGTGCGTCTCATCTTACATTCAGAAACTAAAACTATACCAATGCTTCTTCGGGATCAACTGTTCACATCAGCATAAGCATGAGCATACACTCACTGTTGTCGTAATGCAGCTCCGATGCTATCCTCCTCAATAAATTGTTCTTAAATTTCTTTGTAGGCTATTTGTCATTTTGATAACTTTGGTGAAACAAAAAGGGCTGCTGTGACAAAAACTCTCAATCAAGCTGGTCCCTACGTTGAATGCTTTGATTGACTGTTAAGTAAGCCAGTGAGCGTTCTCATTGGTCAGATGTGGCCGACTGAAGGCGAAACTTTAGAAAAATTGACCACGGTCTAAAGAAATAAAATGTGTATTTTTACTCTGTGACATGATGACCCTGGTATGTTAGCTTGAAATGACTTGTCTCTGGACGTAAAAACAAAATGGCTAATAATTCAGGCAAAACTCATGTCTGGTGTGTAAAGGCCTACCTGCTGCTTACAGCTGTTTCAATAAGACAATGGTCTACTCAAAATTTAATTTTAACATTATGTTGCTTTTCCTGCTTTCTTAAAAAAACATCCACAAAATGGGTAGAATTCTACAAAGTTAAACATGTCTTCTACTTATTTTTGTGGCTATTAAAATGAAATTAAGGTTGTTTTAGTGTTGGTATATGCTTTGCTATTGAAACCCCCCAAATCTCAGCACATAGCCTGACACAAAAGGCCTGATCTACTAAGATTCCAAATAACTTGTGCCAAATTGTATGCACAAACCAAAAAAAAGAAATGCACATGCTATTAATTGGCATGTTGCGGGTGATCTACTATGACTGCAAGCGCAAATGATAACAGGCACAAAAATGGTGTGGACCACCCTCTTGAAATGAGGATTTTGAGTTTGCTACTGACTGTCACCATGGACAGTTTGGGAGAGCAGATTGGCCGTAAATGACAGCATTCAAATGGTTACACAGCTTCATCACCAATAACATCTCAATAAAAGAGCAGTCTTACAGGTACATAGGGTGCACATTTATCTCAGCATGTCAGCTCTGAATGACAAATGGATTGATTCTGGCTTTGGAGGGGATCTTTTTTTCATAGGTTGAATGATCTCCTCCATGATGTATTAAGAGCGGAACACAGAGAGGTTTTACTTTACATGTGTGCATGCAAGAGTATGACAGCACACTGGATCATCCATCTTTTTCCAGTCCATCATAATGACAGACAGTCTCCAAATCTCTTGGCCATTCATCAAAAAAATTCAGTCATTGATTGAATATAGTTCGGTTAATGCAACCCCTGTAATTTACATCCACAGTTAAAATTAAAGTTTCTGTATCTGTAACATAGAATGGACTTCCTGGTCATAATGAAGGGGAATTAATTTGAGAAAACACTTAGCCTGTTGTGCTCAATGCTGATCCTTGTGATTTTTCAAGTAGTTGTCATCATACAGTAAATGAACTCCGATGCTTCTGACACTCTATTATCACACTCTGTACTTGTGATGTTTCCCTCTATTTCACAACAGAAGAGGTATTTTAACCCAAATATGAAGCTGATGTGTGGTAAGATCTTTCTGTTTTTCCTAACACAGTGACTCTTTGAGTCTGAGAAATCAAATAACAGCCACTTTAATATTCTGTCAGGGCTCCACATCATCTTGAATAAAGACACTTTGCCTCTTATCAACAACAATATGCAGAGCACACCTCTCTTAGTTTCATTGCCATAAATTATTGAAGTGATCGTTGAGAAGATAACAACAACAGCACTACCTTTAGCGAAAGCCATAATGAACGGTGGGGGGGACTCAAGGTGAGCGTGACTCACAGACTACATTATCTTTTGGTTGCTCTCTTCCAATGTCAGTGGCAAAGACAGATTCTCCTTTCATCTACGTCCTTGTTCTGTTGTTTTTTCTCATGTGAGAGTAAAATATGCTGGAATTTCTTTAGCTGGTTTGTCTTCTGTGTGTGTGCAGAAGTGAGTGGAATCACTGGAGGAGCATCAGTTAGTTTGAGAGGAGTTGGGAGGGCGGGTGAGAGGGGTGAGGAGGGGAGGGTGGAAATGACTAACGGCCTTTTGTGTAATTAATGAGGACAGCGTTGATTTCCGCCGATAATTTAGCATGGTTGCCAGCGCTTGACTTCTGATCCCCATTTACCCTGGCTCTGTCTCTATTTAGATCAGCCTAGTGTGGGAGGAGTGTGTTAACCTTGGAGAATACACACATGCACACACGTATGCAGACACACACATCACAGGCAGATGCACAAAGACCCACAAAGCCTTATCCACTTCCACACACAGGACCCCCCTGAAGCCACCCACACATACACACACAAACATTTATACCCCTTTTCTCTGTTTCACTCTTTCTCTTTTTTTCTGACACAGATAGATCAAGCGTGCACACACACATTCAAACAAGGAAGAAAGACGTTTGAAAGTACACATGCGCGAACACACACTCGCACACAAACACAAACACCCACAAGCACCTGAGGCAATGGAATAAATGCATCTTTAATGATAGCAGATAAGGACTTCCAACCAGGCCTGTAGTCATAGCTCAGTGATTTGGCTAGCAGGGAAAGGGATTGTGGGAATGAAAAACAAGCCAGTGGAAACTTCTGGGCCTCCAGGAGTCAGCAACCAAAAACCCACAGTCAGTCAGTCGGACAGAGAGAAAAAAAGCTTCAAGCTACTTTTTTTTTTTTTTCAATATGCCGTCAGATGCTAAACAGGAAGTATTAAAACAACAGAAAATGTGTCTGTTGAGGTTTGAAGAAGCTAGTCTGACTAAACAAACAGCTATATACAACATAGGAAATAGGAATGATTCAAACATACAGTAGCTGTGGTCTTTTGAGAGGAAATCTTATATCATGTTAGTTTTGTGTCTTAAAGGCATCATATGTAAAGATCTTCACTAGGGGGCTCTCGATCAAAATAATAAAGAAGATAACGTTCATGGAGATGTCATAAGCTTTGCTGGTCTTCAGGAATTAGGAGCTCTTTCTAATAGAAATGAAACACTAAGAAAAATGATTGATGATTTTTACCCCATGTGATGTGTAATATTTGTCTCTGTTGGGCATAAACCTCTTATCTCCATTATTATTCCTAAAACTGCTATTTGTTGCCTCCATGTTGTTAACTGGGCTTTATAAACTTTTAACCAATTAAAAGTACCAAAACAGACTAATAAGGAAAATACAACATTAGTCCATTCAGTTGTAGAGCATTTTTTAAAATTTCCTGCAGAGTAGCAATTTTGGAGTTCAGAAGTTTTTGCCTGATGGCCACATCATTATGTTTTTAGGGAGATCACTGCTATAAAAATGCTGTTTTTTAAACTGTTTTTATTCAGAAATGGACTTCAACAGCCTGGCTTCAACATCCGAATTCCTCCTCTTTCTCTCCTGCTTGCTTAATCTTTCAGAACATGTGCGCTTTAATTATACATTCAAAAATATGCCCTGATGATATCAGTAGGGGACATGCAATCTTCACTGTTGTATGTGTTTTGGTACGAAGGACAGGTGCCTTGCCTAATTTCCACATGATGCATGTGTTATTTATATGCACTCACCATGTTAAAGTAGCAAGTGATCATGCACTCCCATCTGCATAAAGGGGTGTGTTTTTTTCTGAAAAACGTATGTGAGAAAATACTTTTTTATAAAATCACGTATATTGTTTTTTCAACTGCTGAATAAAACTGCAAATCACTCTCATCAGCAGATGTTTGAATATGCATGTGTGCAGGAGAGTATTGATCCAAAATGCAAAGCATCCATCTGGGTTATTGTTTTAGGAGCTTATTGTGTCTCAGTGACACATGTTGGCTTAAGGCTGGCCATGTTCAGGGTCCTGTAAACCTCTGATTGACATGCAAGTGACGGCATTCTTTATTCATTCACTTCTATCCAAACATCAATGGCGGTAAGCTGAATCATGAGCCCGAGCTTAAACAAATGGCACGGCTCTCCCCCAGGCCTCACGGCTGACATTTCCTGGATTTATTATGCATGTGGATGGGCTATGGGGAATTTAGGTGCAATTGGAAAATACTTGAGGTATAATAGTGAGTTTGCATGTCTTACAACAACACAAATGCCCATGCCACACAGGGGAACCTAGATGTGTTAGTGTTCAATATCCAAGGCCTCCACATGACAGACACATACATATGTCCTTACATAATTTAATGTTTTAATCTTATTGTTGCTTATTCATAAGTCTCCTTTTTCTTTATTCTGCTACAGAAACAAAGAGGTGTCTTTATACACTGATATGCAGAGACAGGTAGTATGAATGAGCCAGCCGGGCTACATTTTCCAAAAAAAGATTAGAAAAGTCAATTTTGATTATACCCAATCTATTGTTTACATTTTGGTAAGAATGAGGGCAGCAAACTATCCTTACAGTAACCAGAAAAACACTCAGCATCTCTAGACGGGCCTATTTTCAGCTCAAGCCCTGTGGATAGCAGAAGTTCAAATGAGTAACAGGCAAGTCAAAAGTAAACACTGGACAGACTTTTACATTTTATATTGGCACGACCTTTTTGAAACAGGGGGCTTAAAATCTAATCATGAGCTGGCTTCATTGCTGTTGGGGTTTCAATGGTTGCACAACTGCTCAACAGAAAGTTAGCAATATGAATCACCTCCCATTGCTATAGTAACCTACGAAGTCACTTGGAAGCACAACTTGTCATTATCAATATCAGTATTTGAGACCATTCTCTGGGAACCCTTCAGATGGTTGTACAAAAGAATTCCAATTAAGTAGAAGTTCTGAAACATTTCCATGATGAATTTCTGTACCTTACTACTCCTTGATTGTAAATCCCTACACCTGTGATCCCTCCTGTATCACCTGTTTGTCATCACTCATTGTGTGTGAATTTGACTGCTCTTCCTTTCTGTTTCTCTTCCTTGGTCTTTGTCCACCTTGTCATTAATTTGAAGAATTCTGTGTGTCCCTTCATGGTTTTTTTTAAATCTCAGAAAGTATATTTTGGAAAAATCTTTTGCCTGCCGGTTTTTATTACCTCTGCCTATATCCTGATAGATATTTTGTCTACCAAACCATTTTTTTGATGAACGACTTTTTACGGTAGCCTGCGAGTTGCCCCACAGTCGCTTTCAGGTCCTTCTCTGGTTTAGTTGTGACAAGTTCCTGAAATAAGCTCCAGAAACAATGCCACACTAAGTTCTTAGTTCACATTTCTTCCCATTCTGATGCTCAGTTTGAACTTCAGCAGCTCTACATGGAGTTGCTATTATGTGATTGGCCGATTAGCTATTTCTTTTAATACGTCAGTGAACATGGGTAGCTAATGAATGGGCTGAGTGTAAATATCAATGTTTGAATCCTGTTTGATATGGCTTTGTGGCCTTACTTCATTTAAAGCCAACTGATGCTAAAGCTTGAAAAAGAAGAGAATTTGAAATAAAGTGCATCACTTGTGTGTGGGTATGTGTGTGTGTGTCTCCTTTTGAAGCCTGAGTCTTTAAGCCCAACTGTCAGTGCATCCATCACAGAGGCTGACTAGTTTGGTGTAATTAAACCTTGCTCACAGTGATGTTGTGTGAGAGACCCCAACTTCCATGCATTATTCATGGTGTGGGTACATTTTGGGCACTTTTAGAAATGAGCTCAAAGCTCGTTACGAGAGGCCCCTAGTGTTTTAAAGCAGGGCTCCAACCTTGGCATCAATGTTGAGCGGATGGAGAGAAAGAAACCATTCTGCTGGGCAGTGCCACGCTGCTCCAACTCACTCACCTGCCTCTGCTCGCTCTCAGCCTGCAATGCCACAGATGATAAGCCTCTCATTCATATGTTAAACAGGGGCAGAGAGGGTCGCCCAAATGATCCTACTGTTGGACTTGTGACGAGAGCGGCTCAAAATGCCGCGTGAAACTCATTAATCAGAGACAAGCCGGTGTTGGTGTTGCAGGTGTATGAAGCCAGAGGTTAAATATGCCTTCAAAATTCTGAAATATTGTTTCCATGAAACATGGGGAAGGTTTACCGGTGTTGACTGTCGGGCTGAACTTGGCTGAACCCTAAAACTCTACAGAATCTAAAACAGCACAAACTCTAATATAAAGAGTCTTATAACAGGTTAGTCATCCTTGCATCTCATTTGTGAATATGAATTTCTGTTGCTGACATCCAAGAGTAAAGACCTTGGCTGGGATTCTTTATGATAAGGCATAATTTGGGATCAGCTCAACTTTTCTTAGCTCCAGAAGATTTGATTCCCTCTCAGATCAACATTAAAGAAGTAGTAATTTCTGTCAAAAGTCAACATCAGTTTGATTGTTGTCATTTATATAAACCAAAGGGAGTTAGCCAACGCACGCTCTTATAAGAAAGTAAGCAGTAACCGTGTTATTGCTCTAGGTTGTATATTCAGACCTCATTTTGGCAGCCTATAAATTGATAGAGCCTGTCCCCCCCTCCACGAACCAACCACACAATGGCGGTAGATTGTCTGTGGATGCACCGCAATATACTTCCCTTACCAAGATCACTGGCACCCAAGCAGGGGGGCAAAAACCAAGGCACCACTTCAGTGTAAATGCATCACACTACTGAAAAACTGTGTTGTGCAAGCCTGATGCCTCCTTAGTTTTGTGTCTAATGGCATCGCCTTATGTCCCCTCACATGCTCTTCTTGACTGACATGTAGGCAAAAAAGTAAAAAAAAACAACACAAAACTGAATGTGTGGCCTTGGTTTCTCCCTTGCAACCATGTCTTCCACCACCAGATATTCAAATGAATCTACTCCAGTAATATTTTAACAGAGGAGATTTAAAAAACCAAGGCACTCTAACCGTGTATCATTTGAATTTATATCCACTCTCATCCTGCCTACATTTATAACACAAAAAAATATGTCAAACATCATCCACTCTATCAAGTCTGCAATTATAAATCACCCCCAGCAATGATATGGCACTTTAAGGGGAAAAGGAGGTAAAAAGAGATGGATCATCACCAAAAACAGGAACAGGACGAAAAAGAAATCCTGTCAAGGGTATTATGGAAGTGTCTGAGAAGGAAGGCCATAGATCAAAGCGTGGGACGGCCATTTGTTCCTGAGGAATAATAGCTGTGATGTGTGTCGGACCCGCTGACCTGCTGGAACAATAAAGCCGAGTTGCGGCTGCCTAAGAGCAATGACCTTGTGTGGTTGAAACCTGCCCGAAACAGGGAAAGAAGAGAGATGGATGGGAAGAGAGACGCATGAGCAGGGAGAAACAATTACAATCTATATAAAGGCTGATTCCTCTCCGACACCGCCACTCACTCTGCTGGGGGAAAATTGTTGTCTGCTTTCTCCAAACAGCAGAGTGAAGGAAGTAGAGCTTTTATAAGGAATGATGGTTGGTGAGGTGATTTTCAAGGCAGGTCTCTGCTTTTCCCCAAACATAACCTGCAGGCAATACTGACTCTGCTCTCTGGACTCTTTTATTCCCTCACCAGTGGGTTTGGGCAGTTTTGGTTCAACTTAGGAGGTTCAATCAAAAGCTCTTGTGGATGTATTAACAGGCTACAAAACAGACCTAGTATGACCTAAATAAGAAAACAAAGATTCGCTATTTCACTGCAGTGTTTTCTTTAATGTCTGAGGGAGTAGGTGTCAAAAGAAGTGAGTCATAGCACGCTTCAGAGACAGCCATTTTGGACACTCTAACAAAGTATCAAATCAGCACCCCCTGTTGAACTTTATTTTTCTTTAGTTATTGTTTACAACTACATGGCCATCTTCAGAATTTTATATGCATCATCCTACAAACGTAAATTAAAATTACAGATAAAATGGAACAATGGCGGATTAAAACGGAAATGCAAGGTCCTTATCAACAGTATGGCAGGTCAGTCACAGTGAGACATTTTCAATGTTATTACCTCCGCCAAGGAGGCTATGTTTTCGGGAGAGTTTGTCTGTCCGTCCGTCCGTGAACAAAATTACTCAAAAAGTTATGGGTGGAATTGGATGACATTTTCAGGAAATGTTCAGCATGGGAAAAGGAAGAACTGATTCGATTTTGGTGTTGATCGGGATCAGCGTCTGGCCGCCATGGCGAAAAATGTGATTTCTGTGAATGACTACTGAACTAAAATAGATATCATTATGAATCCAGTTGCCAATGGTATGTTTTCATGGTCAAGGAATCTAAATATTTAGATGAAAAAAAGGTAGGAGTAATATTTATGGTCAAAATGACAATATGGGTGAGGACTGTGGCGCTGGCGGAGGTCTGCGCTCTCAGAGTGCTTTCTAGTTTATCTTTGCATTTTGTCATGATCGCATAACAATTTAATCAGCTACTATTTCTCACACTCTATTTAGTTTCTACACTCAGATTAACTCTCAGATTGTCAGTTATAGGTACAGCCCACCTTCAACAATATCAGCAACAGCACCCTCCTCAACAACCCCTCAACAGAAGTTGCTCAGTGTACCCCAAGCCATCAGGTAAAACATACACTACTTTTGCATTGCACTGGCTTCTACCAAATATATAAGGTGTTGGACAGTGATATGGTGAGATTCTGTTACATTCTTTAGGAATATGGGTTGCTCCAATTCAATCAGTAATATTGTAAAGGTATGTAGTTTCCGAATAGTGTTTCAAATTTGTGCTCCATGTGACCCCTTTTGGACTTTGAGCACCTTTGCATGTCCCTGTTACCTACACTATAACATGGCCATTGGAGCCTAAACAGCAAACCACCTTCAACAGACCCTGGTTATCTGCAAAAAAAACTACAATCATGTAAAAATAATATAAATAACTACAAAGAAGTAAGAAGAAGAAGAAGTAAAATATCTCAGTTACTGCCATGTGGCTGGGAGCATTGTGAGTTATAGGAACTGATTTCTCCTTTGGATGCTTAAAATAACATGTTTACTTGACTTAGATATTAAATTATTTCAGTTTACTTTGGAATCCAACCCCCACAGTGTCCATTGAGAAAAAAAACAGGCCCTTGTTCAAATGTAATTGATGACTGCAACAAGAATTGTATCGATTGAGATACCAACATTATCTGCTGTATAAAGCATGAGTCATGTCATCACACTAGATGAAATAAGAGTGTTACTACAAAACATTACTTGGGGATGTTCAAGGATCAAAGGAAACCAGTGACTTTTATATGTGCCTCTGCAGTCTGCAGCTCCCATCATTCAGAGCCTTCCTGCTGTGATGGACATTTAAACCAACGTAGACCAGATACACTGCTTCACAAGCTATTACAAAAAAACAGAAGCGCCAAATGAAATTTTATATCAGAAGTATTTCTTTTTTTTAAATAATAACTTAACTTGATGAAATCACGTGTTAAATGTTGAGATGGTAAACTGAGCTGGGATAGCACTTTTAAACATGCATAAATGTAGTTTATCTTAATTTTAGATACAGTGATATAAGTGCACATTGCAAAATAAAATGGAAACTGTATTTGATTGGTAGGCAGCTGGCAGAAAGCCAGTTTACTATAGTTTTACCAAAGCAGAACTGCTTAACAGTGGAAAAGTGAGCTGTTGTGACTGTTAAATATAGTATGTTATCAACCTGTGCTGTAACTCTGAATTGTTTTTACCTTAAATTTTTAATTCACACAGTCTGTAGCCCCATGTTGGTATAGCCCTAGCTTCCATGCTAGTTCTTATGCATATGCAAAGCTGATCTCTGAAGCAGTGGCTGATGTTCAGGCTAGTGCCATGTACCTCAACACATTCAAAATTCCCATACTTTCCCTTTAATACCTGTTGGTCGACAATTTAATTTTATTTAAATATATATGTGCACCTGTGTCCCAGTTGATGTTTTAGATGATGTTACATTAGCAACACCACATCATGGTGCCCATGTGTCTCACTAGCATGTCTGAGCTCAAATATTATTTCTTTCTCAGGTTTTAAAATGCAGAACCATGATTTTTGTTCTCCATTCCAAGTGACTGATGAAAGCTCCGGTGGGGATCTTTAAAGTTTGTGTTGAGTGTGGTGAACACTGTGGACAAAGTGTTGCGTCTTACTTTTTTGCTGATACAGTGGAAAGTATCGCTCATCCAAAATTTTGTTCTTATGTCTTTTAGCAGTCAAATTCAATACTCAGCAAGAATCTTTGACAAAGGTTGATGCAACAACAAGAAAAAAATGCTGTATCAGTGTTGTGCAACGGAGGACTTTGTCTAGCACTTACCCCCTGCATGGGTTTCTGAGATTAAAAAGAACCTCATAGAAATCCTAAATCTGTTTTATTTTGAACGTCATAATAAGACATCCATTTTGTTGACAGTCTGTTTGATAATTGCTAAAAATTCCTTACTGTTGCTTTCATCAGCAATTTTTCTGTTTTGACAGACTTTGATAGAGATACCTTACAAAAAAGTTCAAGAAGCTCTGACTTAGAGAGACTTCAGTGTTCAATATCAAGACAGAGGATTACTTTTGTCACATCTGAAAAGTGCGAGTGAGAAATATCTAGTGTGAGGGAAAAATGGCAAGGTACAAATCAAAGGAAGCAGCCATTCAGCCCGCTCGGTATAGGTAACAAAAGGCTTTGCACGAGCTGCAGGCTTCTCAACAGATAAAAGTCAGTCTGGGAGACAGGGCGGCAGACTGGTGTTCATTGTGCTATCAGGGGAAGGTGCAGACAGTGGTGTGAAAGGAGCCATCAAGGTTGAATGGGTGAGAAAAGGGGATCTGTGGGAGAAAATGGAAAGGGCCGAGATCAAGCATGCCATTGGTCTCAATAGGGTGAAATAATGGTGGCGTGTTTGGAGGTAGTCTCAACGTGTGACCACCATCAGTTGTGTTATCAAAATGTCAGGGATTGAGAAGAAGAAACAGCTCTATTTACAAATGCTAAAACACAGAACAACTATGAGTGACAGGGTCTAGTTTCTAAGCTCACAGTATGATTCAGAATTGTATTCTATTTTCCTCATGGAGATATTGGCATGCTGACTGTAAACTTGTTGGACTTCTTGTTTTATTAAATTTTAGTACAAGAACTTTTTATAAGAGCTAAGAAACCGTGTTTTTGGCCTGAGGATTTTGTTTTAGATGAAATTAAGGTTGAGCAGTAGTTCCCACATCTACTAAATTAAAGACTAGAATTAGAAATAAATTAGCAAAAATTTGGGAATTTGGGATACAGCCAACAAAGTATTGTATCTGGCAGTACTTTGGTACCGCCAAATAATATTAATAAAAAAAACTATCAACAACAACAGAAACAGCAACAACAAAAATATTAATTACAGCAAAAATAAAAGTAACAATAATAGTACTTTTAATAATAATGATAAAAAAGGAGGAAGAAACTGAAGAAAGCAAGAAAAAAAAAAAAAAATGACTTAGCAAGCTATACAGAAATGTACATACAAAGTTGTATGATATGTCTCTGTACCCTGTCAGTCAACGGTGTCTTGATTTAATGATGCATAGTTACCACTGCTATCTGTCTCACCAGTATTTAAAATTATACCCCAACTGTGACCAAGTCTTAAAGTACAGTTAATATGGATGTGTATTATGAGGGTTTTGTGTGTGATGGATGGATCACTGTACAATCATTGGTGTACTGACAACAAGCGTTAGTCTGCTACACAAAAACATTTCCTGTGACAAATCCCTCAATCAACCAACCAGAGACTTAGATGATGGTAAATGTGATGAAAACCATAAAGGCAGATGCAAAGGTAACTAATAAAGTTTCCAATTATTCAAAATACAATACGATTTGGTATTATTTAAAGGTGTGACGTGTCCGATGTTGACCCAGGAGAAGACTGAAGTTGGTCTAGTGTCACTTAAGATGTTATTACCAAAATGCTCAGTGAAGAACTGTCATCATTTGTTTTTCCTTAACAAAAACCAGACTCTTGTGCTAAAGGTAAACAGCTGAAAGCTTAAACCCATGAACTCAGTACCAGGGGTTAAAGGCCATCACTTCAGGCTCCCGTGTCAACATTGGTAATTTATGTCAGATGTTCTGGTCTGCTGAGGGTCCATTTGTCTGTATACATCAAAGACTGTGTTAGGATATATATACATGTCCATTTTCCCTTCTCGGGAGGTTTTTTTTCGGCTGTGAACCTCAGTCAGGCTCTGTCCGGAGTACCTGGCACAGACACTTGCTTGGTTTTTGTAGTAAACTTCTTTTTATACGCAAACAAGTTCGTGTCGGTGAAGCTTCCTTCATCATCTGCACCTCCAGATCAACCAGCGAGAAACTACAGGTGCGATGAGGAGAATCTCTTTCTGGCATAACTACTCTGCTACCCATGAGCACACGCGGTGACTGTCGTAATGCTGCCTTCCAGTAACCTCGGAACTGGGAGTGACATCACCCCCGACTTTTCGCTGTTCCAGTTGAAGTCAGAAAAAAACCTGCCGATCTACCAGGCTATTGTTAGCTGTTGTTAGCACGCCCTGCGTTGTTGTTCACAACTATCACATGAAGAATGTGATTATTACTATGGGCATTTTTGTAAATATAAGTCTAACAATACTATGTATACAACTGATCTAGAGCGACACACTCCAGTCAGAAGTGCAAATAAATTGTTTATTACAGGAGCTAAATAACTGTTCACACTGGGGGCATCCATCTTCCATTGTCAACTCGGGGGTGGCGAGGTTTCACCGAGTTCCCAGTGGGAAATTCCAACTTCGGGGAACGTTCCAGTTGCAGTTTCCTACTCGGAACTCGGAAATTCCTACTTCTGACTACAACTGGAACACACCAAAAGACGTGACCCAAGCCAAACAGAGTGTTTGTTGTGATGCTAATACAAAGTAAATGCAGCTTGGACCTTCCTCAGAACTCTGCATTTCTTTACAACTTCTTTTTCCAACAACGTACAGGATGCAAAGCGAAGAGGTAATGTATCTCTTTTTAGTTATGTAGCGGTAGTTTTTGATGTGTGACAACAAGCAATTTTTGGAAAACTTATTACCATAGTTTTGTAGTTTCCATTGTGACTTTGGAAACATGGTTCAAAGTCATATATTTTGCCCTGATGCATGTCTTAAGAGCTGTTGCATGCTCATTGTAGGGCTGGGACAACAGGCTTTTCTCCCGATACGATTTTTTAGATACCGATTCGATGTAAATTGTGATTCTATGATATTGCAGATTTTTGCAATCTTTAGTTAGCTTTTTTAGCACCAGAGAGAAAGATGAACAATGATGATGCCTACAGACTATGTCAGGAAAAATACGCATCACATGTGAGTCAGTTTCTAGGATTTATTCAGCAGTATATTTTAACCAGTTGTTTATATTCTCTCTTCAAAAGTCTGGATTGCATTTAAAAGTGGCTTATTAATACAGACTAAACAGTAGCAGTTACATTTGAAAAAAAAGAAAAACAAATTTTGAACAAAAAAAGCTATTTAAAAATCATCAAACAAAAATTCCTGATACTTATGTCAATTGATTTTTTCTCCCATCCCTAGCTCCTTAGTTCTGAGAAAATGTATATAGGTCCATTAGTCATATTTGGAACAGTCTGAGGAACAAACTCTCTCAGGTGCTTTGTATGCTTAATGGTCCAAGGCCCCAGTTATAGTTCAAAATTCATAATGTGATCTTTGCCAACAGCTGGTGAGAAACTTTCGGGGTTACTTTTCATAGCATTAATACCCATCCTTTTTAGGCTTATTTGCACTTTTTTAGAGCCTGAGTAATATCTTTGCAGCCATTTTTGAAATAAAACAGGTTAAATGAGTTTAATAAGTCTTTGGGGTGCAGACTCAATCATTCCATCATTCACAATCCTCAAGACAAATTATCACCTCTGAGTCTGTGTAAAGGTTGGATATAGAGGAAAGGGTCTTTCACAAATCATCATGTCAGTGAGGACAAAGACAAATCAAGCTTATTTTAAAAGGATGGGTCAAGATCTGTCTTTGGTTGCAATGACAATACCCCAGTGATGAAATCGACCAGCAGGTCTGATATTGTCTGAATGCCTCCCTAATCATTACAATCTACATTTAAGCGCTCAGGGTAACGGCTCATAAATCACAGGCACATTTGTCATCAGCACAGTTTTCAGCCTCTGTGTAAAACCACAAATCTTCCAAAGGCGTGCTCCAGTTGGCGAGGACGGCGGTGATTCACGCTTCTAGGGACATGCTCTCTATCCCCTTGCACGTTCCGCTGTCTCCAGACACCAGGTGGTGTCACGGCAGTCTGCTGGCATGCAAATGTGTCCCCAACAACGCTTCAACTGTTACGATTTCCCCCATTTGTCACAGGATATGTTCATTACCCACAGCTTTGGACCCAAAATTAGTGTCAGTACAAGACATCCCAGGTGTGTGATGAATCCACCCGCTGCCTGCCTTTGTCAGCCCCTTGTTTTAGATTGAGGGGTCTCCTTTCTTTCCTTTCTTTTTTCTTCTGTCCTTCACATCTCCATGCCTCTGATCTTTATTTTTCACTAAGAAATATTAGTCAACACGGCTGCTCGCAGCAAGGGCCCAAACCGCGACTCCAGAGGACGTCACATTACCCTTCCAGATGGTGCGCTAATGTTGCAGTGGATATCAAGGTGTTCCAACTCATCATAATAAGAGGGATCCATTGGCGTCGACTGTCATTGAGTAATAACCTTGCAACAATACGTGGCATCTTAGTGGAGGAACATTGGTATAATGCCATGGTAACCTTGTCAGGAGGGACAACACTGTTGCACATGTTGATAGATGAAACATATCAAATGATTTCATACATGTTGTGGGAGGTCATTTATAGTTACATGAGGTTAGGAACAGTAATTACGTGCCAGCTCATCTGTTCTTAGAGCTTCATTGTGACAGAAAAGGGGTATCTCAACTCTGTCAATCAAGGAAATTAATATATGTATACTCGGAATTTTACATGAGCAGAGCATTTTCAAAGAAGGGAAAGAAATGAACTATTATCAGAACAGGGTACCTGCAGAATGCTAGTGTTTAAACTTGACATGACAGATAAACAGTCCAGTAGACTGGACATATTTCATGAGTCCATCTGAGCAACAACCCATACAAATGTTTTGCAAGAGCAGAACCTTTCGAACATGTATCCAGAAAGTAATTGGATGATCAGTCAGTCAATGCTATTCTCTATTCGCCAAACAGGGTGATAGTGTTAGTGGGTGTTGGAGCAGATTCAGTGCACAATTCAAGCTAATTTGTACATTAGGACCAGAAAATATTTATCATGTAACAATGCTTTCAGTATAGCTCTTGGTTCTTCATTTAATTGACAAATTTCAAGTTCTAATGAAACTGCCGTTAAAGCAGGCAGCATTGATACTAATCTCAAACAGCCATTGTTTACAGGCTTGTTTACAGTTACTGTAGTCACACACGTAGCTTCTGCTTCGCCCCTTCTTTATTTATTACTCAATGTAGGCCTGACTTTTTCTGCCGGCTTTATTTTAAAAGAGGTTAACTGTGATTTTGATCAGACATATTCTTTATCCAGCATATTTCAGCTTTGTTGGCAAATGGCAGCCGTTTTGCTTCTTTTATGTCCTATTAGATCTACTTTAATCACCCTTAATCAATGTTTCCTGGTCATAGTTAAGTTGCTGGATTTGTGTCTTGTCTCTTGTGTTTCCTGTTTTATTTTGAAATCCCTGTGTTCCTCGAGGTGTTTTCCATCCCTCCCTTCTGTGTCTCCCTGATGATGATTCCCTCCACCTGTGTGACTGTCTCACCTGTGCTTGGTGTTTCCCCTGTGTATTTAGTGTCTGTGTTCTCAGTTCTCTTTGTTGGGTCATTGATCGTCTTCCCTGTTTCACCATGTGCTCGTGTTCTTCAGTGTCTCCTGTCTCCTCGAGTTTGTAGGTAGTCTGTCTTTGTTAAGATCTTTTGTGATTTGATTTGAACTTTGTTTTTGTGTTAGTCCCATTTGTTTGTAAAGGATTGGTTTTTGTGTTTGATTCTTTTTTTTGTTAGTTTATTGATAAGGGTTTTTGTGCTTTTCTGCATTGTGTCCTGCACCTTTGTTTTTTGTTAGTTTTTGTTTTTTAAAAAAACCTGACACTTTCTCCCCCATTCAGATACTCAGTTTGAACTTCAGCAGGTTGTCTTGACCATGTTTACATGCCTCAAAGCATTGAGGTGCTGCCATGTAATAGCTTTATCAGCCACTTATGAAAAAAGCAGTTGAGTGATTGTACCTAATAAAGTGACTGGTGAGTTTATACATTCATTTTCTACCCCAACCTTTAATATTTTTGGATAAATAAAGGTTGGTGTAACAAGTTGATATAAAGGGAGGAAATTTCAGCTTTGTTTATGAAGATAAATTTTAATGGCTATGAAATAAGAAATAGTTCATTAACAGCAGTCTTGGATGTCATTGTTTGAAACACTGGACCTTCAATCTTTGTAAGATGTGCACTATATAAAAACATCTGTCCTGTGAGTTGAATTAAGAGTCCACCCACTTTTCCAGGCACTACTACATCACTGATTATATTCCAGCAAGTCACATGATTTCTTGCAGACTTGACCGCTTCAACCTCCACAGACGCAGAGAGGACAAGGAGGAAAAGAAAAAAAAAATCCTTCCATAAAACAATAAAGTACCCTTCCCCTTTTTCTCAAGAACAGACACTGGAACATTTTATGCCATGCCACTGTGTCATGTATTTATGATGAGTACCGGGGACGTTCCCCCGCCGTACTGAATGCAAAGGCAGCACACAGACGTTCAGTCATGACAGAAGGACAGTGGCCCCGCCCTGCAGTTGGAGAAGACAACAGTGTACTTCCCTCTTTCAAATCCCCTTTTTCCCTCCCCCACCCCCTCCTATCCCACTGTGGTAATGGTTTCTCTGACCTCTGTCTCCCCATTACTGTACGCTTCACCCAACATCAACCGTCAGACGACATCACTCATCAACACACATCAGACGTCGTGAACGCACCGATGACGCCCCCTTGCCTGACGCCCGTCGCATTCAGCGTTGACAGGCAGCGCTTGCAGGATGATATAGAGGAAGGGGACTGTGTTTGGGATGGCAATGATGACCCTGATGATGACCTAATTAGTAAAGTGTTTATAATATCTGAGGCACAGAAGAATTGTGGAGGAGATCATGTATTTGCCGTGTGCAGACTGCTATAAGACACATTTTGAATTAATTTGAGTTTTTAAAAGTCAAGGGTTCTCCACTTTTCTGCTTCTCACTGACTGTTTTAAATATTTTTAAGTGCTCCTTGGATGACTTCTTACAGTACATTACATCCTCTAAAGTTTAGCAGGCAGTTAAAAGGTGTTGTTGTAAAGCCTGCAGCTTCACAGCATCCAACTAAACAACAAAACTTTGACACATCAACAATGATTTTTACACTCCGCCAATACAGGATGCATACGAAAGATACATGAGATGTATGCTAACAAGTACATGATCTATTAGGTCTTATGGGTGTAAGAGAGGTTGAGAATAAGAAATAATTGCACAGCATAAAAACAAACAAAAATAAAAAATAGCAAAAACACAGACCACAGGCAAGCAGCTCAGCTTCACCAATAAATTGTGATTTCCATCCAACATTATTGTCCTTTATATTTTTATGCACATTGTGAAATGAAAATATCAGTCTACAAGAAGTGTGATTATTGTTCATACAGTATTGGGTCTTGTAACTTGCTGACTGAATTTGCTGCTGCTTTTACAGGTGTTGGTGTTGTGGGCGCCGCAGTGCTTCTAGTGGATGATGTCGCCAGCCTGTTGGTTGGAGCAAAACCACGGCATTTCAGTGTGTGGCGCATTTGCTCTATGTGGAATAAAGTAATTAGGTTTTTACTCACACACACAGACTTCCGCTATGATGGACTATGTCCGTCTTGACATTATCAGCTGCCTTCTTTTGAGTGATTAAGAGGCTCCATCGGGAATGTCTTCCTCCTCTGTGTCTGTAGGCAGATCTCTGCATGCACAGCTTTTAGTGCTGATTTACCATTTGGCGTTCCGTGAGACAACAGAAGGAGTGGTGTGGAGAATTCCCCCCCTGGCATTGCAAGGGAGGCTGGGAAATGTAGTGATTGGCTTGAAAAACTAGATGTCAGTTTGAAAATAAATTATAATTTCCATGATGTCATATTGAATAGTATTTGCTGTTATAAACTTTAATGTTTTTGGGGGGAATTCCAGTCTACATCTGCCCTGAAATGTATTGATTTCTTCCTTGGACCCAACCACACCTCTGATAAACGTTTCATGTAAATCCATCAAGTAGTTTTTGTGTAGTCTTGTTAACACAAACAGAAAAACAAGCGAACAGTTGACAGAACCTGGTGAAAAAACATAACCTTCTTGGCAGAGGTTATAACAATGAGCATGTTTTCTGTTTACAGCCTAGAATTAAAATAAATTAGCTCTCTTTTTGGTCATCTCTGATTTGTCTCAAACTGCTTCTTTGCGGCCACCTGCTGTGCTCAAAAATGTTCAGGAGATACCAAAGTTCAGGAAATTACAGTTCATTTAGTTTCCACTAGAGGGTGGCAGCAAAAATTTCATAGTTCCATTTATATCTGCATTGAAGCAGGCATATGTTTTACAAATGGTCCATCCACTATGTACACCATGTTTTCCCTTAGCAAGAGCCTGGAGCCTTTCCCAGCTGTCCTTGGGCAAAGGAGATGTACACCTTGAACCAGCCACCAGCCTATCACAAGGAAAAAGTAAAACTGGAAACGTCATTTAGGTTGATTATTTCTCCTCTTTAATGACAAAAGTTGGATAATGAATGTATTATCATTGGTAAGCCTGATTGGTCACCTCTATTACATGTTGTAAGGACTGTGTATTCATGGAATGGCCACCACAGCTGAATATGTCAGCAGAAAAATTAAAACATTTCATGAGGTGGACATGATGCCATAAGACCTTAGACCTTAAATCTTCAAAATTTCTGAAGTTCATCCTCCAGTAAAAGGAATCTTCTAGGCACAGGCATAAATCTCTTAAAGCATTCCAAAAGTATTATGTCTGCAAGCAAATGATGACTTTGAAAGTTTGTAAACATCTTTTGTAAACAACTGACCTTCAGTCTTTCAGCAAGAGAGGAAACGTGTCTGAAATCTGACAGAAATCTTTCCAAGCTTTCCTCATTTTGCATTCATAAGCAAAGGTTAATATTAGGCTTCTTGATCTTGACCTTTGAAGATCTTCACTTTGTGATTAGATGATTGTTCTGTAAATCACAATTATTTTGGGCCAATCAGATGATGTAGTAGGTGGGCGCTACTGCTGGAGAGTAAAACACAAAGTGTAAGCCACTTTGTAACAAACACACGTGTGTAGAGTGGAGCGAAAGTATCATTTCTATGAACAAATGCTGTCAGTGTTTTTAGTTCTTCATTCAACAAATGAATGTGTTCTAAATCTGAAAAAAAAAAAAAAAACAGCTGAAGCTGTTAGTATCTATGCTAAGCTCCAAAAAAACAGTCATCTGCTGCTGTTGTGCTCGTAGCTTTGTCTCCCCCTGCACTAAAACACTTTCAATAGGTGCTTGCTGCTTTGGGCTGCTTACAATGGTTGTAGATCGAAGCTTGGCAGGATGGATTTTACTGACAACTATGGCCCGACTGATGCAAATTTTTTGAGGCCGATGCCGATACCGGTATTTGGTCGGAAAAAAAATCCATTACAGATTAATCGGCCGATTACTTCAAAATATATATAAATATAAAATTAACTACAAAAAAATTGGTCCCAAAACAGAACAATGAATATATTAATGACAGGCAGAACATTTTAATGTTTAACAATACCTGGTCCTTTAGTATTTGTTTGACTTTAAACCAGAGACGAAATTTAAAGTACAATAACATGCAAAAAAAGAATTGAATTTCTGGGACATTAATTAAAAAGGAGTCACTCTGTATGTTGTACTTCTTGTTGATTAAAACTAAAGGTAGGTTATGGTAAAGGTTTTTTTTTTTAATTGTAAACGGATCACTCTGAGAGGAAAGCAACAAAAACACAAAGGTAACATTCTTTTCATAGGCATTGTTTTGTTTTCTTTGCAACTTTCAAGCACAAAATAAAATGTTGTGCAAAACTGCCACAAATTCCTGCAAAATAAAACAAATAACCTTTATAAAATGTAAATATATAGATTAATTATTAACTCTGAAGTAGGTTTTAGTTCAGGTAAAACCACTTTTTTTATTTTAAACATAAGGTAATGTGTGTGAGGTACAAGCTGATTAAAGTCCCTAACTAAACTGAAGTCTCCCCTGGATGAGTCTGCTTATGATGACGTAGGGCTCCGAGGGGCTATGCTAACACTAGCATAGTTAGCTCGCTAGCTTGTTGGCTTAGCTGTCGTGTCGGGCACAAGCGGATAAAGCCAGATTTCCGTCATAATCACAATAAAACAGTCATGGTCGAACTGATCCCCCTGCCATCAGAAGGTCCAATTCATCAGTATTGACAATGACAGAGGTGGCGACCGTCAGGAAACTGTTTGGTGGTGCCCGGTCTGTCTGTGAGGCTGATCCGTAGCCGAGCAGAGAGCCCGGTGGTCTCGCTGTGTCCAGCAGCAGCAAGACATTGTGCACCGCTTAAAGTTGCTCGTCATGTCAGGCTACAGCACAGAGCGTCAGCTGAGAGCTGCTTCAACAACGTCATCATTCTGAGTGGCTTGGACACTAAACAGCATTTACTGTTTTATGAGAAATGAAGAATATATCGGCGTTACATCGACACAGTTTTGGCCGATGTTGAACCCTTTAAAGAGGGCTATAATCGGACGGCAGATAAATTGGTCAGGGCCCTACTTACTACACCCACTGAATCAGGCTGATCCAGCTGCTGTGCAGGGTTACAAGGGTTGATCTGTATGGACATATTCATGTAAGGCTGGATCCAAGGACAGACGCCCCAAACATATAATGCCTCCTGCCTTGGCTGCCACTGATGTGGAGCATTACTACCCATGTTAGGCTTGTTTCTTTGTCTTTCTAAAGAAGCTTACAAATTTTTTACATTGTAGTTACTTCAGAAAGGACTAGCCTAATTTACTACTATCACCCTTGCCAAAAAGAAAAGAAAATATTGGCTTTTGTAGGAGTGAATATTTGACATTTGACATCCCTGAGTGACTGATGTAAATTTGTCTTTAGGTTTGGCTATTCTCTGGCTCTGCACAGCATGTAATAGGTCACGCTTTCTAATTTAGAGAGATAACATATGACTACACGCTGTGCACACATGGTCACTATCAGGAAGATTCATGAACTGAGGGAATTACTGTACACACCTTTAGTTTAACTCGTGTCGTTCTGCTCCCTTCCTCTGTGTATGGCAGCAGTTCTGCAGCAGACACCAAGTGGAGAGGAAAAAACTTTCCCTCACTTCTTTTCTTCTTAATCAATATTACTTTCCCCCAGGTGAGGATTAAGAAAAAGGTTTTCGTGATAGTCGTACAAATTCAATTTGAAATTGAATTGTTCTTCTCCCGGGCAGGTGCGTTTTGTCACATGTTAACATTTTATCACTGATGCCATCTTGACAGTTTCCCTTGGCAATGCTCAGATGGTGGGTTATTAACACACGCTGAGAGCGAGGAAAATCCATATTCCACAACTTGTTGTTTGTCAGTTTGACAGTCGTCAGCATTAACAACAGTCAGCCTGCAGGAAACGTAGCAATTACCTTCAGACTCTCAATTAATGAGCTTTATGAAAATGTTATTATTACTGTTACGGAGTCTTATCAGGCCTTGCCAGACTCCTCTCTGCCTCTCCTTTTTTAACTTACTGAGAGTCAAGTGTGCAGTGTATTTATTTGAGCTTTAAATGTTTTCATTTGTTCTGTTTTCTACAAAAATTCTCTGTAAAATTTGTATGGTATTGGTGATTCTGTGTGTGTGTGTGTGTGTGTGTGTGTCTGTGTGTGTGTTTGTGCATTTCGCTATTACAAAGCCTCTAATAAAGCAGTGGCTTCAGTTTATAGAGGCTCTTTAAATGTATGTCTCAAGTGTTCACAATAGTAACAGACTTTTCTCCACAACGGGAGAGAAGCAGAAATATATAAAGGTCAGTCATTGACAAACAAAACATCTACTTTGTGCTCTTGCCGTACTTTCATTATATTCAATGATTAAAATAGAAAAAGAACAACAGACCAGCTCAAAAACAAGTGCTGTGGTCTATGTGGACAGTGTTTCCCACAGCATATTTGTATTTATTCTCATGATAATCATTTTTCAACAGTAGCCATTGGAAATTTGGAATAGCACATCATATCAAAATCTGGAACAGAATAACATGTTCTGTCCGAGTGTGTCTTTTATGAGGTAGCTTAAAAACTATTTAAGAGGGTCTCTTAATTAAAAGCTTCAAGTACAGCACTGCCAGGATCCAGATCCTGAAAGTATGATCACATCACCCTCCTCCAACCAGGATCGAATACAAAGTTCCCTCCTCACCCACCAGTGCTGCCACGGATGTGCCCACTTTCCCCCACCTCAAATTCATATCTCCCTCTGTGGGAAGATTCTAGTCAATATATAGCAGTTAATGGTGCCACTGATCATAATTACTCAACTTTAGGGTGAAACTACACAAAAAACTATCTTGGCTTCATTAGATGCAGCAGTGTTTGTGCAACAGAACTTGCTATGAGTCTAATCAGAGAAAGAAAATATAGGCAAAAGGAATGGTAGACAATAAATGTATGGTATCATAAGTTAAACATTACAAACCTCAATGCCACTTAAGCTGTGATGTTTTTTAAAAGATGAATATAAAACAACACTATAATCTGCAAAGCCTTTACCACTCCATTTTATTGAACACACTACCAAGACAAGATATTTAGGGCTCGATCTACAAAAGGTTTTGGTGCATGAAAACACATGCAAACTTCATCACGCACCCAAATCTGATCTACTAACATGGTGCACTGAGGATTACGTCTTACAAATGAGCTAAATAGCATGCGCAGTCCATTTATCGTGTTTGCCCTCATGAATATGCAGAATACATGCAGATTATCAAAACATTCAAAATACTGGGAGTAGGGGATACATATATAATCATTTAGCACCCACAGTGTGATTCATCAAGCCCGCAACTGTTTGTGCGCAGTGTTTTTACGTCTAAATTTAGCACGTTTAAAAAGCAGGTGCAAACCGGGGTTGCATGAACTGAATATTTTCCATCACTGACTGAATTTTTCTGATTAATGATGGTAAGATTTAGAGGCTGTCTGTCATTATGAAGGACTGGAAAAAGAGGGACGATCCAGTGTGCCATGCAGACGTTGTTATCCTTCTGTTTTGTGCTCTACATCGCGGAGGAGGTCATTGAATCTGTGTAATAAAAAAATTTAAAAAACCAACTTCATAGCCATAATCACTCTGTCACGTAGAGCTGACTGCATCACACTCTCCACCCACTTAGTGCCCATGGCATTGGTAACTTGTACATCTGTGAAGGGCACCATTAATGCTGAAAGCTACATACAGATGGTGGAACATCATATGATGTCATCCAGGTGACATCTTTTCAGGGTCATTGCTGCTTATTTCAGCAAGACAATGCCAAGCTACACTCTGCACGTGTTACATCAGCACGGCTTCATAGTAAGAGACTGCAGACCTACCCCCCGATGAAATTGTGCGACACACTGTGCATTGGTAAGTTTTCATGGTCAAGGAATCTAAATATTTACATGAAATACAGGTAGGACTAATATTTATGGTCAAAATCACAATATGGCTAAGGACTGTGGTGCTGACGGAGGTCTGGGCTTTTCGAGTGCTTTTTTAGTTTTAGGAGTATGTTGTTGTCATCAAATTCAAAAGGAGTGAACATACTTACAAAAACAAATAGGTTCATTTGTTGGAACATTGGTTGAAAGGGATTTGCAAAGCTTTGCATTTTGTTTTTACTTTTACACAACTCTGAAGTTGTATCTTTTGGTCTGCGGTAATCTCTGAGTTGGCTTAAAGTTTAAAAGTGAAAAAACAAATTCAAAGGTGTAGTTGTGCCCTTATGTTCCATCAGAATGGAACAAGAACACATTTCTAGAGTAGCATCCAGTTTTAAGCCAATAAGGTAGCTCAGAAATGATGTTTCCGGATTCACAAAATAGCATTGTACTAATATGTTAAAAAAGATGATTGTATTAACTTCTGATTATCTCTTCTTGCAATTAACATGTCAACATTTACATTGACATAGATAGACAACAGACCAGACACCACCCCCAAAAAGATCATACTGTCAGAACCCTGCAGGATCACTCGCTCCATTTTTTTATTGTGTCAGTATTTGCAGTTGTGTTTCATCATACACTGTCTGCTCCAAACTTCTAAATAAAGGTAGAAGCCAGCACCAAACAGCATATTTTGTCACCAAACACTGTACACACAACAACAGCTGGTTGCTACAGGCACCTTTAACCCTTGCATCACAGTGTGGTACATTGCATCATGTTTCATCACAGGAGAGTCTACCTCTCAGCTAATATCTGACATGAGCTTCCATCTTGCACAAGCAAACAACTCCAAACAAACAGATAAACAGCTTTGTGCACATAATTACCACCTGTGATATAAATAATATGAGATAATCTTATCCTTCATGTAGAAATTCAAATTAAATGTCTTCCTGTGACCTGTGAGAAGCGCTACATTGATAAAACACCCAGAGGTTATGTAACATCTCCTCAAGCTTCAACCATAAATACATTTAGGTGTTAATCTGCCCTCCAGCACCTGGTGCAAAGCTTTTTTTCCCTCTTTTATCAGCAGGCTTTTATCAGGCTGCTCAGAACAGAGCAAAAATACCAGGCCAATGAAATGGTTTCCTACATCTGCTGCTTCATACTCCTGGCTCACATTTTAAGAACTGCAGCCAAAGTCAATGTCAGCATCTAAAGGTGGCAGGTCTCCCATGCTGACACAAAACACCCTCTGAACCTCATAACCCTCAGAGTAATCCCACTTCCAAAGAGGTGCACTGTGACAAACACGTAGAGGGTTTCACACCTACGCCCTGGTAGGTGTTCGGTTTAGGTTGTAACTTTAGCCTACTGTATGTGGTATCAATGTAGTAAAGGATTAATGTTTGGACTACACTATCCTCTGAGCTACAAGTGAAATAACACAAGTAATTCAGTGACCAGTTTGACTTTGCTGGTGGTAGGAAATCAATAGAGTTTCAGTTTAAATTACATCTTTGACTTCCACAGTCATAAAAGACAGACAACTGACATTTAAATATTGCTGTGGTGTTTTCCCATCATGTGTCGTAAATGTTCAAGTGCTATATTTCACCAACAAGGCTACCTCATGAGTACCTTAAAATATTTCAGGTGTATTTTTATCAGTTCATTGTTCTCATCTTTATTTTCAAGGATTTATTTCTATTCATTGTGTTTTTCACAATGTTCTGTTGTTAGAAAGTTATGAAGTTAATTGTTTTTGTTCAACATAATTAAGATTCATTTTCTGCTACTGTACTGCTAGATTTAGTATTTTAACATTGCAGGTACTACCTTGAACTTTATAAGCACATCCAAAATGAACACATCTTTATTTTCAGGTTAACCTTGGCTATCAGAATATGTATGCTGTGATCACTGATGGGCAGTAACATTACTGTAAATAACAGTGTTATTAATTGAATTTCAATTGCCAAGCTTTGTGGTAGCATCATTGTTTAAATTAATTCCATGGCTTTTCAGTAGCCTAGTTATGTTATTGAGCAGGTACCGTAGTAATCTATACAGGTTAAACAATATATGTTATGTTATATATATTTCCCCCATAACAGAGGGAGGGCAACAGCAGAGTACTCCGTCACAGACCTTAACACTTTAAAAATAGTTAAAGGATAAGTTTGGTTTCTACAGCTTTCACATTGTTTATAGAATGAAGTAGAATAATATACTCACCCAGAGGGCTTTCCTGATCCAAACAGTGCTTCAGGAGATATTTAGATCCAAAATCAAGCGGCGGACATCCGACAGTCCGGGGCTGCTCCACCCATGTTTTTGTGACTGTGCTGACCTCTGAACTGAAAACTTTCTTTACGGCTGCCGCGCATGCACAGTACGGGTCATTGTTTTACGGGCGACTGCCAGCTACTCAACAACTTTCTTCTTCTAGTTTTGTGCAAAATGGACGAATATCTATCGGATGAAGATGTTGTGGATGAGAACTTTGAATATGATGGGTGTCCTCACAGTTTTGAGCCAGAGTTTACAGACGAGGAGCTCATCGAAAGGAGGACGCAGAGGCAAAGAGAAGAACAGCCGGCCAGAGAGCAGTCTTCAGTTCAGAGGTCAGCACAGTCACGAAAACATGGGTGGAGTGACCCTGGACTGTCTTGGAGGAGTAGCGCGAGCGGACCATGATGAAATATTGGTGAAACTAATGAGTTTTTGGACGATTAATGCAGTTTTAGAAGCGGCGCTGTACGTGCCCCTGTGTGCTACCATTATACGGATGTCCACCACTCGGTTTTGGATGTAAATTTCTCCCGAAGCACTGTTTGCATCAGGAAAGCCTTCTGGATGAGTATATTGTTCTACTTCATTCCATAAACAATGTGAAAGCTGTAGAAACCGAACTTATCCTTTAACGACTGTGATGGCGAACTGTGAATTTATGCATGAAAGTGGCACCACAGTAACATCTCTAGTTCCCATTCTTTTTTGCTGATAACTAAAAAGGGATGGCTACTTTTTCATCACAGTGCACAAAAAAGATAAAATGACTAATGAATTAAAGTGCTGTGTCATAAACCAGGTTCAGGTTTGAGGGCATTCAGCCAAGGTCAATCACAGGTCTCCCATCAGCCTTCTCAAACCTCAAACTCCCCTCCTCTCTCAGACCAGCCCCAGATGGAAATGCTGTAAGACTGTGAAAGAATCGTGTTGACAGAATTCAGAACCCAGTTAAAGGTCTCACTTTGACAAGATGAATCCTTGCCTCAGGCCTCTACATCCAATTCTCTTTTCTTCCCCCTCTTTTCTGTATTCCCCTTTCTCTACAGTATCTTCCTCCTTCTCCCCTCCGTCTTTTTGAATGCAGGTACTGCTGAAAATTCCAAGGCTTCTTATTTATTTATCGACTCATTACAATTCCCTCTCGCACCCCTCAGTCCCACGGAGGATTTTTCCAGAGAAAGAGATACCTAAAACAGGCCTTATCTGAAGTCTTCTTTGTGGCCGAGTTCTTAGGAATTGTTTAACAGGATTATTACCGAGGTTACACAATTCATTATACAGTCGGTCGGAAGTGGAAGAGTGATTTACATTAGGAATAAATTTCTCCCCTCATCTACTTCATTTCTGACGTAAGTATGCACAGAAATGACCTCTACTCGCGGTGTAGAGGGATAAGCTTCAGTGCCGCCTTAAAGAATTAATTTGAAATTTCTTCAGATGAAAAAACCTTAAGAAACGTGGATGACAGAGGGAGCCGCTGGTGCACTTTAAGCTGCAATAAAGGAGAAAACATCTTGAGGTAAATTAATTGCATCACTGCACTTTTTTGTCTGCACTAAAGTTAGAAGTTTGAGGATTAGGTGTAATTCAATATGCAAATACATTACACGCTCAGGTGCTGCAACTAAGAAGACGACAAGATCAGCTTGTCAAACATCAAATGTAAAGATCCATTGGTTCTGCTATGTACAAGGAAGGGAGACTCTTCAGGCGTTTGTTCAGTGTTTAACAAGCAAGGGGGGATACACGGGAGAGGAAGTGAGGTGAAGTGCTCTCCTGTAGAAAATAACTGTTTCAGAAGAAATGCACGTGCAGTTGACCCCTTGTAAAGATAGTCCTTCCTTGGTTAATGTTATGATAGCAGACAAAACATCTTATTGCTTGGCTTCTTCCCAGTTTAAATGAACCAAAATTTCCTGAAATTTGACGAACTTCTGTTCCTGTTTGATTTTATTCCCTCCTAAACTTGTACAGGGATAACAAAAATCCTGAAAAGCCTTTTCAAACCATTTAAATCATTAAAATATCATTGGCATCTGCAGCTGGTGATGTTGGCTACATTTTTCCTATGTCTCTCGGCATGGTACACAATGACTGGTGATTCCACTTTCAAAAAGAGGAACCCCCCCAAAAAAACTATTTTTGGCATCCCTCTGGGTGCTTGGCTTTCCAAGTCAACCCAATAGGGTGGAGCTATAAGAAGTCTGTATACTTAACGTTGAACAGCAGCTAAAACAAAAACAACTCACCCGTGGCCCTGAGTAGATAACTTGGAAACTGTTTTCTGTAAAGAATGTCCGCACAAATCAACGCTCCATTGTTGCTCTTTGCTTACAGTGTCATGGGCTACTTCAGAAAGCTGCATTGTGTCACACAGCTGTAATGTTACACTGCCGGTCAGGGGCGGACTGGTCATCTGGACGTTCTGGAGAATACCAGAACGGCCGGTACTGCCGGTCGGCCAGCGGCCAGTGCTGCCGGCCCACCGGCGGCAGTGGCCGTTCAGCAGCCGGCCGGCCGCTGCGCCCCCGTCATGTTTTTACTCTCTCTTGCTTTACAATATAGGCCTACGGCTGTTCCAGGGGTGGCAGCAATGCGCTGGCTGGCACACACTGAGCTGCAAGCTGACTCGCTACTTATATGTGTTGTGTGCAAGTGGAGATGGGAGAAATACACTAGAGCATCGGTTGGCAACTAACGGCCCGCGGGCCAAAATTGACCCGTCTCCAATACTATCTGGCCCGCCAGATGAAATTGAAAAAACTGATATAAAAGGGGCAGAGGCGTGCTGGCCATCGGGAAACCGGGAAAGCTCAAAAACGGTCGGCACACCACACGGCCAGTGGCCACAGCGCGCACCACTGGAAATATCAGTCAGCAGCCGCCCCCAGCCAGACAAACACAAGCCACCGCGATCACGAACATCACGGCCGCGCAGCTTACAAAATTAGACGGCCGGCGGCTGCAGCGCAATGGCTTGTGTTCGTCCGTCTGGAAGTGCAGGTGTGTGCCAGTTGTACCTTCACTTGGGGGCAGGCATATGAAGCAGGACAAAGAGGTCATTAAGTGAATTTATGTCCTCTAGTTTTTACTCTGATGGACAATCAATTGTTAAATTTTAGGAAATAAATCCTAAAATGTATTTGATGTATCAGTCCGTGGATGACCATGCACAAAGCAAGGCCCACAGAGACATGGATATGAGAGCCAGGCCAGGAAGACCCCAATCTTAGCTCAACAGAGTACCCCCAGGACAGACCAGAGTGTGAAGTTGAGTAGATAATTAAAAAAAAAATAGATAGACACAGGTTTATGTGCACCTATCGGCTTATGACATTAAGACATTGTATGACCCTTATGGCTGTGGTTGAACAGTTGAGAAATAAAATAAATCAGCTGGGTGATCGGTGGACAGGCCGTGAGGTGTCATCTCTCTGGGGCCAACTGCTCAGAGGGAAGATCATCTACCTGTTTAATTAGCCAATTCCAATGGGAGAAGAATTTATCTAGGAAGTTTATCTCTTCTCAATTGAGTAAGAACATAACATCCTGTAACCAGACTTTGTCAGAGGGTGGTTCAGGGGATTTCCAGTTTTAAAGAATTATTCTGCAAGCAATCAAAGAGAGGAAGGCAAAAATGGTAGACTGGGCTTGCGTTAAAGTGAGTTCATCTGGAGACTAATCAAATATTGCGATATAAGGGGAGGGAAAGATCTCCCCTTTGGTAGACCCAAACCACCTGATGACCTTTTATGTTGTAATACTGGTTTGCCTGCCCTTGCCCACTTATTGGTCCATATGAATACTAACATTATACCGTCAACCCTTTAAAGAACGACATAGGTAGAAAGATGGGAATACACTTTAAAACATAGTGGTACCTTGGCAATAAAACAATTTTGACTGATGTATTCTTCCTCACCCTGACAATGAGTGCGGTAATTGACCCCTCCTTGACAAGTCTGCTTTGAATGATGATGTGAGTGTTGTGAAGTTTTTTTTTTTTTTTTTTTTCCTGAAGTGAAATCATTGATTTAGTTCTGTGGATTCCTAGATATTTAAATCCTGAGTTGGTTAATTTGAATGAAATAGAAAGGCGTGGAATATCAACAGCGTGTTGGTTTAGGGTTAGGTATGACTAGAGGATGACTGGTTTATGATATAGTGCACCGGAGACAATTACAAAAAAACCATTAGGGTCAGTGTTAACTTCCTTGGGAGTAAAATCTACTTTTTCTTCCTTAGAATAGCAGTACCCCTTGCTTAAGATCAGATTTTAAGAGGGAAATCTGTCCGATCCAAGGTCTGTATCGTTTTCACTGGTCTGAGATGCACAAGTGTGTCACTTGGATAAACATATGTGCATTAAAGTTTTTAACATGTGGCAGAATTTTAGTGAGTTTTACCACAGAGTGTAGGCTTGAAGTATTTAGACAGATGACGTTTTTAGGATGTCTGGCTGTCATTGTCACGTCTGACATAGTGTTGTGCATAACCGCATGGGTGTTTAGTCAGAGTCAGAGTGACGGAAATAAAGTTCAAGGAGAGACAGAAACAAAATTTAAAGCTGCAAGCACTCTGATTGGGTCTCCTCTCCTGTCACATGTCCCTCATGCATGTTTGAACTCCATTTTGAAGGTTTCATCCCATTTTGACCCTTTGGCCTGCTCAAAGTTGGACTGATGTGTGTGCCTGCAGCTCTGTGAGTATTCGTAATGTCATGCAGACAGACATCCCCTTTTTTGAGATTGTTTTGACACAAAATATTTGTAGCTACAGACTTTTTTTCAAAGCTTAAAAGGATCACAAGACTTTTTACCTACAAATTTCCAATTTACATGTTACTGCTATTTGTTACCATTTCAGAGATACCACAGTTTAACTCATGTATAATTTTCGACTCCTAAGACTCAAATGTTTTAAACATGTGATTAAATATGTGTCATCGGTGCGTGTTTCAAGTTTAAACAATTCATGGTCTTGAGGGGGTCAATTAGTTTGAAGAGCAATTTTTGGGCCAAATTTCATTTCAAAGGCAAATTGATAGCTTCCTGTTTGAGATGGATCAGAGGTGTCTGCACTTGATTTATAATAATAATAATAATAATGATAATAATACATTTTGTTTAAAAGCGCCTTTCACGACACTCAAGGATCCTGTACAAGATAAAAAAACAATAGAATCAGCAATACAATCAACAATAAAACCATAAAAATGTAACAGACTGTGGTATGGTAAGGGGAAGAGGTGGTGCATTATTGTTAATTGGAGTAAGCAGTCCTGAACATGTGGGTTTTGAGCCAAGTTTCTGAGGTCCGGTGGGAGAGAGTTCCAGAGCTGGGGAGCAGAGCGACTGAAGGCCCTGCTCCCCATGGTGCTGAGACAGGCAGAGGGCACAGTGAGGTGGGTGGAGGGGGAGGATAGTTTGATCTCTCTATGGCATGGAGGGTCATTTCAGTGTGCCTAGGGGGCACTAGAGAGCTCATTTTGGCATACTGTAGGTTCATTTTTTCATTTGATCAAATTTTACACTGAATCTGGGGTGTGTGCCAATTTTGGTGAGTTTTTGAGCATGTTTAGGGGGTCAATTAAGGTATATAAAATGAGTCATTACAATAAAGAAAGAGGAAAGAAACGTAACAATAGGGTCCTTACCCTTAGGGCAAGGACCCTAATTAAAGAGTCTGAGCAAAATATTGATAGAATACCACATTGATCGTAAGGAGTGAAGGGGACCCCTAATTTTTCCTTGGGGAGTGGGTGGGAGGAACCCACTCCTTGGTGTCCTTGACCTCTTTACCCAACAATACCCTGTAGACCAGAGAGTAACAGAAACTTTGCTTCCTGTGACATCCCTTATATATACAGTATATATATATATATAGTATATATATATATATATATATATATATATATATATATATATATATATATATATATATATATATATATATATATATATATATATATATATATATATATATATATACATGTATATATATATATATATATATATATATATATATACTGTGTATATATCTGAAAGTATATATATATACACTATATATATATATATATATATATATAGTTTTTTTTTATTTTAGCTATTAGCTTAGTACAACTAAGTGAGTGGCAAAGTTCTTCCAACCTGTTAATGCACTGGTCTTGGGGCTCTAATTTCGTAGACCAGGCGCAAGCGCAGGCGTACCTGCCCTGTGCCGGCCTTCGCCGTGCGCACAGGGTGTGACCGGCGCACTTTGCAAGTTTCCTGCAGTGCCAAGAGAGGCGCACTCAAGGTGCAGAGGAGCGCACTCAGCGTAGAGGGGCGCAGAGGAGCGCAGGTAAATCCTGAGTGACATACATCTATTTAACTCCTTTTTCTTCGTATTTTTTCTCCCTCTTTTCTTTGAATTTCATGAAATGAGAGAAGCCAGATATATACTCAGTATCAGATGTTTAGGCTGTTTATTGTTGACTTGTAAGATGTGCTGTGATTGTTTATTGGTTTAAAATGTGCCTGACACTCTGGAGACCTGCCTCTAAGACTTTGTTGACGTGTGCGCACATGTGCGCCTGTCACCAAATTACAGCTGCGGAGGGCGCCCTTCGCCTTGCGCCGAGAATAGACCAGGTTGGAGCAGGCGAGCTTTCAGCGCACTTTCTGCACTGTTTTTGGCACGAAATTGTCACTGCGCCAACCTGAATCTGTCGACACCTCCCCCTGGTGCGCTGTCACATCCATCTCTGCGCAGACGGTCTACCAACTTGTCAAATTGGCAGCGCACGGCGGTGCGCCGGATGAAATTAACACTGCGCGGGGTGTGCCAGGCTTGCGCCCCCTGTGCTGCGCCATGAAATTAGAGCCCTTGGTGGTTAGCGGTAGCCTCTAGATCCTCAATACGCTGAGAGTGTGCTGTAAGAGCAGACTGTATATTGTCCAACTTCACCTCAACCTGAGGTCTGCTAACATTGTAACAATGTTAGCATTGATCATGTCAGTAGTTTCTTGCATAGCGTCTTTTTCTGATTTCTCCTTTGTGGTGGGCATCTTCGTTGAATGTAGTTGGCGGTCCCCATAGCTTATGGTTGGAAAGAGCTTCCTATTTTAGTTTTGTCCCAGTTAGCCTTTTGATAGCACAACTAACATTTGTAAGTTGAGAAAAAAGTCAAAATTCATAAGAAGAGCATTTCCAGCACTGTGTTTTATGTCTTATAAGTAGATGTTAGGAATGTTAGAATCCCTCATTAATGATTTTATCACAGACCGTTGTCCAACCTTAAACTCCTTTGAAAATCCTGTAGACAATAGAGCCATACATCCTGAAATGAATATATATTTTCACATATTAGGACTAATATGGTTGTGAAAAATTATTACTTGCTTTTTTCCTTTCTTTTAGATCCATTTAGATAAACTGACTTATGCTGGAGCAGCTGTCAGCAGGATATATAAAAGAAGGAAGGCATGAAACAGAAATTATGCGTGAAGAAGCACACAGACCGTTATGCTTGTTTGTGCACAGGCATGCAATCATACTTGAGCCAGTGTGAGGGACTCTCTGCAGTGGAAGCAGCTTCCCCCTCCATGTGGTAAATGGTTTGTGACTGGTATTGAGTGATGCACCCGCTCCAGGATACACCAAAGCTAATGTGTTCTGCACACAGCGCTTCATGCCGCATGGCGAGCACCATTCAAGAAAATGTCTTTGTGCGTGCACTGGAGACCACGCAAGACATAATGTGGAACGTTGTTTGAAACAGTTTGTGAGACTTTATAGCTTCTGTGCCGCATTAAATAGCAAGTGGTCAAAATGAGGATGAGCTATAGTATAATTTCAAATATGCATTAAGACTTGTGAATGAATAAATTGCATGTTAAACACAATTACAACAGCTTGAAAGGTTATTAAAAGTGCTGTCTAATGGCAATGAAAAGAAATGACAACACTAAGTAAAAGCTGTAATCTCAGCTTGCTGCGTGACATATTAATAGCTTGTTTTGAAGGTGACACACTCAGGCGTATTTTTACACAGATTTTTCAGTGTCTATCAAAGAGTGCCAGGACTCTGTGCTCTCACTCTCCTCTTTCTTTAGCTACTGTTTGACTCTCATGACCTCACTTACATACAATGGAGCAGCACTATACAATCAGTTATTACTGGCAGGCCTTTGACAACTGTTTTCATCTTCATGCCCTCATATTGATGAGTTAATGTGCTCTTTTAGCTTTTCATTTGAGCCAGCTGCCTGGCAAGGTGAATCTCCCCCAGGCTTTAATGGCCTGCTGTACAGCAGAGAGTCAATCCTCACACAGACTGATAGATAAATCACACGAGAGGGAGGGAGAGATGGAGAGAGGGATAAAGGTATAGCAGCTGACTGGGGGAATGCTGCGGGTTGGGATGGACAATATATCAAGTCTTTAAGATATATACCCAGGGGTTACAAAGAGGTCAGAGATATCATACAGATATAAAAGTAAAGTTACTTTGGTTACATTTTACTGAAGTACAAGTGAAAGTAGCATTATCTGGGAAATATTTTGATGGCAAGTGTTTTGTATAGCACTTGGCACTTGGCACAGCAGTTTTGGGTGTGTTGGTCTGTATTTGCGATTGCGGGGTGCAAAGAGAATGTGTTATGTGCCCTGGTTTTAAATGGGTGTGTTATAGGTATAATGTTGATCAAACTAATCTGCTTTTTACCGAAGCATTTAAGAGCATGACAAAGATGAATCAGAAAATTTAACAAAACTGTAAAGGTGAAACATCATTGATCATTAAATTGTCCATTTTCTAACCTGAAAGGACCAAACAGGTTATGTCCATGACAGACCTCTTTACTGTAAAATAAAATAAAAATGTTTGCTTGAATAATTTATTTTCTCATTTTCCCTGTAGGAGTCCTTGGCCCTATTCTACATTGCATGTGTAAAATACACTGGACAGTCTGTTGTATTATCTGTGAGCATAACCATTACTAAAATTGATTAGGTTATATTCAGATATCAGAAATGTAGCTCTGTGCTGTTTGAAGCTCTTTAATCATGTATGTTTTTCTTGTTTTTAGAAGCATTTGGCACTGTGGAGCTCTACAAAAAGACACTTTCCCTCTGCTCTGTCCAACTATGAACTTAAAAGTGATTTTTTTGTCCAACAAATACTTTGACATCAAACACAAGAGGTGCGCTGATGTGTGTCCCTTGTGAGTGAAACAAGCTCAGTAAAGCGTTTTTGATTTTGCAAATGTGTAACAATCTCTAATGCTTCCTCAAAACAGTAGAAACAAACAGCAACACCAGTGTTTTAACTTTAGTCCAAGTACAAGGAGGTATAAAAAGCATGCGTTTCATGTAAAGTGAAAGTCCAATAGTTAGGACCATGCGAGCTTTCTGCTTGGATGATTCCTACTCATCCATGTGGTATCTTTGGCCATCTCTTGTGAACCTAGAAACTCTTTACGTGGATTTTTTGTGCTTGAACATTTGTTTTTTAGGAACCTACTTACCTTTGTCTCTCCTCCTCTCTTACAGTATCATCTGGAATCCAGTCACTCACCAAAGCTCACACTGTCATTTGTTTGTTCTTACTCCCCCTTTCTTCATTTGTGTTCTTAATAAATTGTTGTTTGTGCATGTTTCTCAACTGTCTTTCTGATATAGGTCACAGTTTTCTTTCTTTTGCATTTCGAATATCTTGTGTCCAAGTAAGTAAAAAGGGCAAATCTCCAGTGCCTTGTTGTCCTATTTTAATTCATATTAGCAACAAAGAACTACAGATGTATGAAGATTGCTTTTTTTCCATTACTAGCCACTTCATTTGGCAGAAAAATTAACTCAGACATTTTCATTTCTTCTCCCAATGGCTTCAAGACCCCCATCATATTTTTGGGAAATGAATCTGCCTCCTTGAAACTCTCATTCAGTCCTGAAATGTTAGTGACATCATGTAAGAAAACTGTCCTCTTCTGGTGATTAATTGTTGGAAGGTTTGTGAGAGAATGACAAGAGGGACATTTGACAGACATTTCCATTCATCTAATTGTTTTTTTTTCAAAGATGTCATTCCCCATGGCTCCCTTTTCTTTTACCTGTGGTTGACCAAATTGAAGTACAATTGGACATAAAACCATTTGACAATTTTATCCTTGGAAAAAAGGTAGTCCTCTGTTTCCAATGACCCTCCTTGATAGTGACACTCTGCTGTGTCTCATCAAATTAATTAACTGTCTGATGGATCATAAATCAGCCAACACAGTAATGGAGCCCTGTGTTTTATGCTGATTCAAGTGTTTCTGTAGAACACCATGGAAATATAAGGAAGGAACCCTCTTTTCATCAGATCCACATCACACGGGATCATTTGCTTTATTATCACCTTTGTCAGATCTGCATCATTTCATAAAGTGCTACAATTTGTAAAGGTGCAAAATTTTATATTCATAGGCAGATCATGTGTGTGTGTGTGTATAGATAGACAGACAGCCAGTCGGGACTCAAAGTATATTGATTTTGATAAGTGTCTGATTTGTAATATTACCTTCTTTTAAAATGTAAATCTGTAAGAAATATATAGGTAATCAGGTGCAAGTAATAAGAGGTTATCGGAATCGGATACTGTGAGTGTCATATCACCTTGTTCACTGAACTTATTTCTTTGATCTCAGCCATACAGTTGAAAGCTTGATGAATTACACTGCCAAGGTGAGTGAACTACTCCACGGGTCTTGTCTTCCCCATTCCCCTGGTTTTACATTTAGTGAAGGGGTGTCGCAATTCACCGTAGACCTCACTTAAAAGGAAGGGGTATGAGAATTTACTAAAATACACCACTTCCACTGACAAGAAGGTAGAGCGTAAAAGTAATGATTAAATCATCAAGTAAATATTAATCTTGTTTTGATTTGTTAATAGTATTTAAATATTTTTCGCTATAATGAGCTAGCTTTCACTGGTGTTGCTACGGCTATTGTCACATCTGCCAAAGACACTGCCAGCGAGTGGCTCTGGGTTATTTTCAGGAAGCCAGAGCAGTACAGGGAGCAGGTTGATGAAGAGACTGACATGTGCTTCCATTAATGACCTGACCAAACAACTTAAACAACTACAGGACTTCTCTTGCAGGCAGCCAAAACATAGATCCATGTCCAAGGGAAGCAGGGATCAAAATGTAACTCAATTAAATGTTTACTATTGGCCCTTTTCCACTAGCCCTACTCTACTCTACTCACCTCTGCCCGGCTCTTATTGACTCTACCCGGCTCTACTTGACTCGCCTTGTGCTGCTTTTCCACTAGGCCCAGTTCCCTGCCCAGCAGGGTGCAGTGTCACTTTAAACCGCTGAGTGGCATAGCACTGACGTAATTTTGAGCGAGACACAACATTCCGTAGCTTTTTGTCACAAACCGAGTAAAAAGGAAAGCAGAAGTAGGCTGCAGGTGGCAAGAAGAAATACCCTTTGAGAAGCACAGGAGAGTTTTGGAAGCTATACAACAGAATGAAGCCGAGGACGAGAGCAATCGAGCAGCAAAGAAAAGACGAATGAGGGTAAGCTAATGGTAACTACCGCTAGCATGCTAGGTCGTCGCGCTCATGACTCATCGGTGACGACATTGTGAGACCAATCAGTAGCCAGCCGCTGGTTGATGTCACCTTTAAGTATCGACTCAGCTCGCTTAGAACCAGAGCAGAGTAGGTACTAAAATCTGGCTGGTCGTGGGAGGTACCAGGCTAGTGGAAACACAACGCAAACTGGATAGAGCCGAGCCGAGTAGAGTAGAGTGGGGCTATGGCATGCTAGTGGAAAAGGGCCATATATCACTGTTGATTTAGTCTTTGCTATAACAAAATGTTGACACTAACATCAAGTCGTTATCAAGAATAAGTGTGAATTTGTATCTGTAATACGTTTTTTAATTCTTCTTTAACTTCATAATCATGATTATAGGAAAAGAGAAAATCCATATATTCTTCCTGCTTAGCCTATTTTTTTTTAACTACAGATGGTGTTGTGTTCATACGGTGTGTGTGAGCATGCATGATGTGGTAGACACACTGACCTCTTGACACTCTCTCTCTGCACACAGCTGTGAATCAAATGCCTCAGTGCTTTTCAGAATGTTTCCAAAACCAGATCCTCTGATTCTCTGGTAGTTCAATGAAAATTTTCAGTTTGATGGGAACCATGTGGGTCTAAGAGAGGTCAGAACACTGAGTGCAGGTGTGTTGTGTGTAAAAGGCCTGAGAGCATGTCACAGTAAGTCAACATATCATTTCAACACCGTGACATTTATAGTAAAGCATAAAACATGGGAGTTTATGTTCCACGCCAACACACACACCACAAACACACAGTGCAGTAGCACACCAAAGAAAGTGTTCTGCAGGCTGCCACGTACACAAACACCAACGATCACCATGAACACAAAGCAACAAGATTGAAACCCTAAAAACAATTCCCCTGATTTATAGTATTCAGTTAAACAAGAAAAGTTTAAAGAAGTTTTGCTTCTGGGGAAACAGACATCTACTTATTTATGTCTAGCTAGCGGCACTGTATTAAAAATGTTTACTTACCGCGGAATAGATTTAATTTAGAGTTGTGATGGGCTGTGTTAGTGCATTTTACTGCCTTTTATCTCAGCATGAAATATTTCTTCCATTTTGACCAAAAAGTGCCTTTTGTCTTAATAATGGACACACCACTATGTAATCTGCATGACTTGATGTGCAGGGTCAGCTCACTGGTGTTTTTACATGGTTATCAGTTTAAGAGCTATTTTAATTTTTACAAAATTCTCAGTTAATGACAAACACATTAAAGTTGCAATGGGGGGGCAGACAAGAGAAAATCCTGACCCCAAAGGTCTGTTTGAACAAAATTGTTGATGGCAATTATGAGATTTCAGAGTTAGTTTCTGTATGAAGTCTCTGCACAGAAAAAAACAGATGTGTCTAGCAACAAGCTTGAATTACCGATTGTGGGGAACAGCATCATGGCATGACATGGTCTTATCTGACATGCCAGACAGACCTTTTCATACTCATATTGAGTCCATGATGGCAATGGCACAAAGACAGAAATAACCCTAAAAGGGACAAAAACAAGCTCGGAGTAGAGCCACTACTCCTACGCGTTGAGAGGAGCCAGATGAGGTGGCTCGGGCATCTGGTCCGGATGCCTCCTGGACGCCTCCCTGGTGAGGTGCGCCCCACCGGAAGGCGGCCCCGGGGTAGACCCAGGACACGCTGGAGAGACTATGTCTCTCAGCTGGCTTGGGAACGCCTCGGGATCCCCCGGGAAGAGCTGGACGAGGTGGCTGGGGAGAGGGAAGTCTGGGCTTCTCTGCTTAGGCTGCTGCCCCCGCGACCCGACCACGGATAAGCGGGAGAAGACGTGAGACGGGACAAAAACAACATTGAATTATGTTGAATTTACTGTCCCACCAATAAAGTGGTACTAGAGTTAGTCCAAAAACACTGAAGTGAGTTTGTGGGGATTCCCCCTTCTCTGCCTCTGTCTGGACTGTTTTTTTTTTTTTTTGGCTCCATGAATACTCTCCCTCTCTGCTGCATGGGGAATGGGTGTGGCTGCCCAGCTCCTCTGCAGCTACACACTTGACTCTCATCACCTAATCACCTGCACCTACAAAGATGGTTTGTGGACTCCTCTCCACTGCCAGTGGATTTTCACAACGCCAATGTGCTTCCACGAGCCCTCACCATGCCAACCACCTTTTTTACTCACCTTCCTCACGGAGATCCCTCACGAATCCCAGATTCCCCCTTTACCCCCTTCAACTGGTTTTCTCTGTTATGATAAAACTCTATGTTACACCTTTAATCTGCCGCCAGCTCATAGCTTTTGGGTCCTACAATAAACATTGGTTTCATACCATAACAGAGTTAGCATTTTGGCAATTACAATTCCCACTGAAAGAATACAGGATTTAGATCAGACCTTCAAATAAATACCTGAATAAAATACACCCTGAGCCCATGCTTATCAGATTGTAACATTTCTCTTTGCAACATAAAATGCATCTGATATGGCTCCACTTTTAAATTTAGAGTATTATTGTGTTTTAAAAGGATGGTTACTAATGAACTGCTAATAAGGACTGCAAAATGGTGATTAACCATAGATCCATCATTCCTGACATTTTTTAGTTGCCAATAATACACCATAGAAATAGTCATGGAAACCAGCTTGATATAGGTGCTATTCACACTGAGACAAATTCTGGCATATCTGCACAAGTTTTTAATCATGTGGGCATTTTGTCCACATGGATAAGGCATTTTGGGTGCCCAAAAACTCACATTTTTTTGGAAACGGGTCCTAGAGTTGATGAATCTCTAAATGCAGGCCTTGAGTTTCTCAAAAAAGAGATAGCAAGTTGACATTATATGTTTAAAATAAAGTAGCAAACAAATAATTTTGACCCAGGTGTTTTCCAAACACTGAGACCAGTTTTAAAATAACAAAACATTTAAATAATAAAAAGCTTTAGACAACTTGAAGGTAATCAGGGTTGAAAAAAATGCTGAGCCAAAAGCAAACAAACACAAGTTTGTTTTTATGGTTTTATTCAAATAGGAAAAAGGTTGTGCTAGTAGAGTCACGAAACACGTTTTGTTACAGAAGATCATTTCATTTCCGTAAGATATCAATCTTTTTGAGTTCAGAGTGTCAAAAATTAATTCCTGTCAATTTATATAACAAAAAAACCTTTCTCTTTCTGTTTTCATATGAATTGCCTTGTAAGGAGTCCTATATTTGCATTTACAATTTTTATTATCTCTTGTCTTGGGATGATGGACTGTGCTGTCTTATCAAACTAACATAAAATAATATTACTGTTATATTGATTAATATTCACTCTAATAAATCAAATGATTTCATCAGCACATCAATGACATTAAAATGTTTTTGTAATAAATGCAAAAAGACTGAACATTTTTGGGATAACGATTCAACCATCACTTGCGCATAGAGGCTAAAGTCCTTGCAGAGTGCAACCCAAGTGCAATATTGACCATTGCTTCATCCACTGTCCTGCCGATAAAATATAGAAAAAAAAATACATAAAGTTAAAAAAAAAATGCTTTTTGAGTTTCCTATTGTTAATTAAGCATGAAATGTACTTTCTGTGTTCACTGAGTGTTGACGTGATTTGATTTATTTCTTATTGAGTTTGAACAATTTAACCAAATTGAAAGCTTTCAAAGTTTTCTGATGTTTCCCGACACCCCAAATGGCATGCAAGTTAAAGCAAAAGCACATTTTGTTCACTTCATATAAACCCCAGTGTTAGCCTTGGGGTAAGAAGCTCAGATGCTGAAAGAAGACTTTAACTCAAACTAAACAAACCTTTGAGCTGTGATGTAGCTCCAGATAAGTTCCTGTGCTCAGCTGGTGGTGCTGTTGTTGTCTGGTTGCTCTGTGTATCAGACAGACTTTTATAGCTCTTAAGTTGTGTGACTGGAAACAAATGTAAGTGATTTTTTCCTTAAGTGGGTCAGTGGTTCACTTAATGAATAAACCCTGTCCTCAGTCGGTGAGTGTTTGACCTGGTTGTGGTTTGTGCATGAGACCATTGATTAGCATCAATTTCAAGTCTGCAATAGCAAGTTAAGACCTTGTGTAGCCCTGACGTTAAGTTTTTTCTGCTGGGAGTCAGGCCAAATTCATGGTCACTGACACCCTGAAATGATCTGAGGCTTTGCTTTGCATTGACAGGGGAGTCAGATTTGTTATCTTGATCTTTTTGCCATTACATTGATTGAAGCCTCTCAGCAAAGTGCAGCTGCTCGGACAGCAATCAAAACAGGGGAGGACTTGAGGCAACAGTGAAGCAGGCTTTTAGTCTGTAGATTTCTGACACAGAGATGGTTGCAAGCAGCAAAACAAAATACCTGCAAAAGAACAAGTTTGGGATGTATGCAGTTCCAAGCCTGTGACACGAGAAGTTTGATGTGAATATCAGAACCAGACAATGGATATGCACTGTATGAGGAAAAAAAGAGTGACTTGCATTGTTACTTTAAGTGCAAGCTTCAGTTTAGAATATTTGGATGTTTTAATGTCAATGGTCTTTCATGTGCTTATTGTCCCGCAATCCACTTTCTAAAACAACAAGGGTGAATTGTGAATAGCTTTGGAACACTACTTCATCATCTTTTTAAAAGCCATGTATGAACACACATACATTCATTTTGTTTTATTTTAGGTGACAAGGTGACTGCATCTTCAGTGACAACCTGTGGTAAAGCTTAGGTATGTAATCTAGTTAAATGTATGTAGGCAAATTAGTCACAAGAGGCTCGCAGTGCTTTCAAACAGCTTTTCCCCTTCAATCTGTCTTGAAACATGCGAAAAAACAACAGTGATTTACAGTTCAGCTGATGAAACTTCCAGTGTAATATGTTGTTTGCAAATAACATGTTTCTATTAACATTATATGAACAAGAGAAGCTGGCCCTTGCTCTTGAGGTGTTGCTCTATTTCAGGTTTTTCAGTCAATTGGAAGCCAATAGACTGGGTCCTGTTATAGTTGATATGCAAGGTGCTTCTAAAATGAAGAAAGCTAACTAACTAGTTACTCGTTACTAAAAATAAGTAAATAAACTATACTACATTTAAGCTACACCCTGGCCAAAAGGCACAGTAATAATAGTCATGGAATGTGTTTTCTTTGTGGGTGGATATTTAATACATGATAATGATGAAAGTGATTTCAAAAAAGTTATTTCGAACACTAATTGTTTGAAGTGTTATTACTTTTCTATTACATTTGCATTTTTACCTCCACCAAGGAGGTTATGTTTTTGGGAGAGTTTGTCCGTCTGTCCGTCCGTCCGTCCGTCTGTGAACAAAATAACTCAAAAAGTCATGGATGGATTTGGATGAAATTTTCAGGAAATGTTCAGCATGGGAAAAGGAAGAACTGATTTGATTTTGGTGTTAATCTGGATCAGCGTCTGGCCGCCATGACGAAAAATGTGATTTCTGTGAATAACTACTGAACTAAAATAGATATCACTACGAATCCAATTGCTAATGGTATGTTTTTATGGTCAGGAATCTAAATATTTAGATGAAATAAAGGTAGGAGTAATATTTATGGTCAAAATGACAATATGGCTGAGGACTGAGGAGGACTGGCGGAGGTCTGCGCTCTCCGAGTGCTTTCTAGTTATTAATGTGATTGTTGTTATAATTAATAAACCAATTCCAACCACACTCCATATTTTTTTGTCTTTTTTTACATTTTATTAACATTTAGCTGGGCTGCTTTGTCTTTTTTTTACTTGTCTAGTAAAATATATTTCACATTTGTTGAAATAAGCATTATTTTAGAGGCATACAGTGGCAAAAAGTCCTTTTCACTATATTCCCAACTGGACTATAATGAATATAGTAATGCTGTGCAAAAAATATATGGCACAATGTAAGCTCCTCATGCCCTGTATATTCTTCTCTCATTACCATTGGAAATTGAGAATTGGTTTTATTTGTGAAGCACATTTACACAGCAGGTCACATCAACCCATTCACACTTGCTTTACTGATGATCAACTGCCGTGTAAGTTGATCATCTGTGTCAGCTTATGAAATTTACTGCCTTTCATATCCATTTACATCCAGCAGTGGGAGCGAATAATCCACTTTTTGACATATGATCAACACTCCAAAATGAGCCACTGACTTCCAATCAATTAAAAAAATCTCAACAAATCCCCTTCTCATCCACCAGTTCAACTGATGTTGTTCTTGCTTTGGTAATGCCTGTGGTTTTCCCAGAGCTGGCTCAGAGGAGAACCATTCCACCTCAACTGTACGACTGTGTTTATGACAGACATACTGGAGGCAAATTGTCACATGGGTGTAAATATTCTTTAACTTACAAAAAGGGATGATTAAAAATATATCTTTCCAACATTATCATTGCCACTTGCATTTCAAGACCAGCAAAGAGGCACATGGATCAGCATGCAGTAAGGATGATAGGGCAGGAGAAATGCTAATAGAAATGTCACTGTTTGATGTCGAGGTTTTGATTCTCTATGTATTAAAATTACATCTGAGAGATAAAAGAAAATCAAAAGACGGGCCATATGCCTGCTGCATGAAGTCATCAAGTGTCTGCGTGTGCTGGGAGCTGCTGATCTCACATTATCAGATGCAAAGTGCTGAATTTATGTGATGAGCTGTTCAATATGCCTGTTCTTTTTCCGGCTTTAGCGCTGACTGAGGCGGGAACACCTGTGACAAATCCTGCTTTCAAACAAACTTCCTCTTTGACTTGTGTGACTGCTTTTTGACTGCAGTTCTGGCTTTGACATTTGACTTATTTCAGGCAATTCCAGTGCTTTGGTAGAAGAAAGGAGGAGAAAGTGTCAGAGAAATCATGAAGGACTAATGGGCTCTTGCCAACTCTTCCTCCAGAGGGGTGTTGTCTTAATCCTGGAGTGTTTAGGGAGCTCAAACTTCAGTGTTGGCTCACAGAGACAATTCTTTCAAGCTCAATCCCATCAATTTCTCACTAGAGGGTCCCCATCCGATGTTCTCCCCTTTTGTTGTGCTCTGACTTGTGTCATCCCCCAATTTATCGCACTGTGAGCGGGCAGTTTTTATCATGAAAGCTTTCTCTCTGTCTCTTTCTCTCGCTCTCTCCTCCCCGTTCTGCTCTGTTTGCTGCTGCTGAAGTCTGATGGCGAGATCACAGCGCTGACACAATGTGGTCACAATTCACAAGACTGATTATCTCCACCGCATTTATAATGTACTCAGACCTGTTTCTTTCAACTGCCTCCGCCAAACTTTGAGCTTGACAGATTTCTGTTAGCATGAATGTAATCTCTATGAACAGATTCTGCACTTCAAAACAGGGTTGGTGGGCATGACATGATTTTCAATATTTGTACCATAGACAAGTCGGTTGCATTCAGGAAAACAGATCATGTAGGGAATTAAAGTTTGAAACATTTTTATGCCAATATGGATCTTTTCCAAAATAATTAATGATGATTTAGTTTTTGTTTAATCTTCATAAACACAAGTGCAGCCTCAAACATCCTATTTTACATTTGTTGCCTCAGAAGTTGTTGAATTGATCTGTAATATTGGCAATCATTGGAAATGGACATGTTGCATGGCTACCAATATTGACCAACATTTCTCGAATATCCTGTCTTGCAAGCTGTGACCTTGGATGATGTTGAATTCCATAACCTGTTGGCTATTACATCACAACAACAACTGTACCTGGGACCAAGGTGACATACAAACACCAAGCACCATTTTTTTTTTTGTTGTTTTCTGTACATCCCAGAAAAGTTACCACTGACTAGATATTTTTTAGACCCTTCTCTGTAAACTCTAGAGATGTTCATTATATGAAAATCCCAGCTGATCAGCAGTTTCTAAAACATTCAGACTAGTCTGTCTGGCTCCAGCAATCATGCCATGTTCAAAGTCACTTTAATCACCTTGTTATCCACTGTGAGGCTCAGTTAGAAATTCAGTAGGCTGTCTTGACCATGTCTAAATGCCTACATACATAGCAATGCTATAAAGCAAATTAAGAAGGGTTGACATGTTGAAATTGGCAACATTTAAGCAGCTACAGAGTGAATTATATTGTCAATGTGGTCAGATCTCTCAAGTGTACTATGTTGAAAATATCCCAGTTGTCATTGGGCGAAAGGTGGGGTATACCCTGAACTAGTCGCCACATAGAGAGACAGACAACCATTCTCACTCATACATAAGGGCAATTTAGAGTCACCAGTTCACCTAATGAGCATGCTTTTGGTCTGTGGGAGGAAGCTGGAGTGCCCAGAGAGAACCCACGCATGCACAGGAAGAACATCCAAACTTCACACAGAAAGGCCCTGCCCAGCCCGGAAATCGAACTGGGAACCTTCTTGCTGTGTGGCACGTGCACTACCTGCTGCGCCACCATGCCGCCCTGTAAAAATGATGTTTTGCTAAATTAAATACATTGGTGGCACTGCATGATTTTTAATTCTGAACTTTTTGCTCTGAAATCTGAACCTGTAAGTGATACTTATAGATCCCAGCTTCCTACTCCTTCTCCATTACTGGATACGTGCCAACAGATGTCACATGCCCACATCATGAAAAATGCAGTGCAAATGTTTCTGTTAGTTTTTGTCATTGCTCTGACCAAATATGGCATCTCTACTTCAGCTAATTTTACCCATTAATTAATGTATAGTAAATAAATACAGCACTGCTTACGTTTTGCAGTGTTAATAAAGAATTGACACTTGAAATAAAAAATTACATGTACCCTGAAAATGTTTTCTTATGCTACATGGAAGTGTTGTCAAAAGTCACACTTTCATTCAGTGTTAGAAGTTTTGAGTTTGAGCTCCCAAAAGAGTGCTTCGTACAGAGACCAGAAACTTTTTCTTGATATAATTCTGGCCTGAGTACAGATTCATTATTTGACAGACAATAAATAGGGATGAGAATCCAAGTTCCAAGACTGGTTAAATGTGATTAAAGTTGTTTTAAAAGTATGAGGAAGTGAAGAACTGTAAAAGCAATTTGCAGAAAACAAAGTGATTTAACTGTATAATGTTTGTATTTGTGCACCACTGTTTTGCATCAGCAAATATGCATGAATGTAATTAACATAAATGTAATTTAATTAATACTTAACTGTTAGTTCAGCAAAAACCCTTACAATATCAACAAACAAGCAGATAAAGAAATGTGCAACTTAAGAAGAAATAAACCAACAAAATGTTTATTAAGAGAAAAAATGGTTTTGAAGTTGCAGTCACGGATTACATCCTCCCCAACTGCATGGTAATCAGTCACAGCCAAATACCCCCCACTTTATCCCCCTTTCCACACCCCATTTCCAGCCACCCAAAAAGATAAAATGAGCCCCATCTTAAGACCACTCACGACTGATGAATATTCATAGCTCCATGGTAATGGTCGTTTATATAATCAGCAGAGATGGGGTTGGAGATGGATCTGGGTTAATTATCAAGAGCAGTTTTAATTGCATTCTTCTTCACTACAATGATGTTAGCAAATTAGCAACACACCCTCTCCATGTATATGTGTGTGTGTGTTCAGGCGGAGACAGGGGAGAGAGATGTGGGCGGAGTACACTTTGGGGACATCATGCATCCTTGTCTGTTACCCTGGCTGATTTGGAGACTGGAAGTCTGAATCTTTTTTTCTGCTGCTTCCAGGACTTCAGTGGATAAGAAAACAGAGCCAAGCTAAAGCAGGCTGCTGGGCCTGAGAGGGGTCTGCTGAGATGCCTGCAGAAGTGAAGATAGTGGAAAACATGCTCCTAATCCTTCCTGGGGTCTCACCCTCTTAACCCCTCCATTGTTCTGGAGGCTTGCGCATTTTCTTGCAAGGGCTGGAGTCCCATCGCAGGGATGCCAGGTCCACTTGTAATTGTTTGCAGCGATGAGGAGGGTTAAGTGTAACAACAGGTTTTCTGCAGCATTTGGCTCTATAGTTTGAGGGAACTAAAACCAAGGTACAATACTGGCTTTACCTCAATTTTCAGGGATTAACATAATTGTTCATGTTGTAAATTGATTCATTTTAAGCTGCTGGGCAGATGTGATGATTTTCTCCTCAGTTTGCCAAACACTCATCCAAAACATTGAGCTTGTAAAATTAGTTTTGGAACCACCACATGCAGAGCAGGCTGTCAATCTTTGGATTTCCCAAATTCGAAGTGATCAGCATGTTGTTTCAGATGAAGATGGATTTTCCTTTAACTCTGCAAAAATGTCCAGTCCATCTTAAAGAGGAAGTGATTAAGTCATTAGTCAAAGTTTGAGCTCACAGAGGCTTATTTTATCTTTTGATTGTGTACAGGACATCTCAAGATCACTTTGATGGACTCCTGTTAAAGTCAACAGAAATGTCCACTTGTTGAGGAACAGATTTGAAGGATCTTGATCTTGTCAAAGGAAAAAGGTTGTGGAGCCCCATATCCATCCCTTGGTGGTAGATGCAAATTCTAAAAGGATGCATGTAGGGATCTTCTGTTAATTTTACTCAAATTTCTGCTTTGACTCAATAAGGGACTTATTGCTATGTACACTATAGGCCAAAAGCAAGGGACACAGAGATCTCATGTTTGTGCCTTGACAAAGTGAGTCAAGAAGTTGTGGGTGATTCTCCAGTTCTTCGTTATCCATTCTTAATCAAGGATATTATTAAACTATAAACTCTTATGTTTATTAATGACATGTCTCAAGAACACACTCTGGGATATCTGTCATACTGAGCAAACATCCAATCTGGTTTTATTTGAAGGAGTTTAGGCCAAAGTTCAGGGCTATGGGGCCTTATGTTCATTCTTAAACTCTGAATGTGTTATCCTAAGACTACGTTCATGGATTTCCTTTGGACCTTGCACTAATGTCTGACTTTAGGCTGAACACTTTTTGGACTTCATAAGTCAAGGTCATTTGCCCCATGCTTATCATTTAACGGAAGATATGATATCAAAAGAACAGCTTAGGAGCCTTCTTTTAAACTTGGCCCGTTTGACCACTCTGACTCAAGGGGAACTGATAACATTCTGGGGGTTACAGACCAGGGGTTAAAGTGATATTCCAAGATGGAACAAGTTGGGTCCTATCACAAGGTTTAGGACAGAAATAACCCCTACAGCAGTGTTTCTGTGCAGCAGAAACCCTGGGCGCGAGGACCAAGCACTCCCTTCCACCTCCGGTCCTGCTCGTCTGCCGATTCCTCTGTCACACAAGGCCATATTTTACTTGACCAAAAGCACAAATAAACGGACTCCCACCGAAAAAATCTGATATCGGTCTGCATTCACGCTTTCTTTAGAGATTTTTCAGCGTGTTACTTTCACACAAAAGCACCGCTAAATAAGGCTCTAGTTCTCATAGCGCCGTGAAACGGCCTCCGCGGAAGAGCCTCTGGCTCTGCAGCAGAGGCTGTGGCTCTTGCATCGTATGGTTGTCGTACGGATGTCGGAATGCGACGTCGTATGGACGTCTGAAATCTGACGTCGTATGGACGTCGCAATGCGACGTCGTGTGAACGTCGGAAATGCGACGTCCTATGGACGTCATATGGGGCGTCGGAAATGGGGCGTATGGACTGAAATGGGGCGTCCACGCGACCTCAGAATCCAACGTTGTATGGACGTCGGAAATGGGACATCGTATGGACGCGAAACCCGACGAATGCGGCGTCATATGGAAGTCGGAAATGAGTATGGACGCTACAAGGCGATGTCGATGGACATGTGGAATCCGACGTCATATGGACATTGAAATCTGGCACGTCGTATGGACGTAATCGGCGTCGTATATGCATCGGAAATGGGACGTCGTATGGACGTCGGAAATGGGACGTGGTTTGGACGTCAGAAATGCGACGTCGTATGGACGTCGGAAATCGGAAATGCGACGTCGTATGGACGTCGGAAATGGGACGTCGGAAATGCGACGTCGTATGGACGTCGGAAATCCGACGTCGTATGGACATCGGCAATGGGACGTCGTATCACCGTCGGAAATCCGACGTTGTATGGAGGTCGGAAATGGGACGTCGGAAATCCGACGTCGTATTGACGTCTGAAATGAGACGTCGTATGGACGTCGGAAATCCGACGTCGTATGGAAGTCGGAAATCCGACGTCGTATGGATGTCGCAATGCGACGTCGTATGGACATTGGAAATCCGACGTCATATGGACATCGGAAATGCAACGTCGTATGGACGTCGGGAATCCGACGTTATATTGACGTCTAAAATGGGATGTCGTATTGATGTTGGAAATGGAACGTCGTATGGACGTCGGAAATGTGACGTCGTATGGACGTCGTATGGACGTCGGAAATCCGACGTCGTATGGAGGTCGGAAATGGGACGTCGGAAATGCGACGTCGTATGGACGTCGGAAATCCGACGTCGTATAAACGTCGGGAATCCGACGTCGTATGGACGTCGGAAATGGGACGTCGTATGGACGTCGGAAATGGGACGTCGTATGGATGTCTGAAATTCGACGTGATATGGACCTCAGAATCCAACGTTGTATGGACGTTGGAAATGGGACGTTGTATGGCAACGGGAATCCAACGTCGAATGGACGTCGGAAATGCGACGTCGTTTGTACGTCGGGAATCAGAGGTCGTATGGACGTCGGAAATGCGACGTTGTATGGACGTTGGGAATCCGACGTCGTATGGACGTCGGAAATCCGACGTCATATGGACGTCAGAAATCCGACGCCGTATGGACGCCGTATGGGCTTCGTATGGACGTTGTAAATCTGACGTCGTATGGACGTCGTAAATCTGACGCCCTATGGACGTCGGGAATCCGACTTCGTATGGACGTCGGAAATGGGACGTCGTATGGACGTCGGAAATGGGACGTCGTATGGACGTCGTATGGACGTCGTATGGACGTCGGGAATCCGACGTCGTATGGACGTCAGAAATTCAACGTAGTATGGACGTCGGAGACGCCGTAAGGATGTCGTATGGACGTCGTAAATCCGATGTCGTATGGACGTCGTAAATCTGACGTCGTAAGGACGTCGTAAATCTGACGTCCTATGGGCGTCGGGAATCCGACGTCGTATGGACGTCGGAAATGGGACGTCGTATGGACGTCGGAAATGGGACGTCGTATGGACGTCGGAAATGGGACGTTGTATGGACATCGGGAATCCGACTTCGTATGGACGTCGGAAATCTGACGTAGTATGGACGTCGGAAATTAGACGTCGTATGGACGTCTGAATCCGACGTCGTATGGACATCAGAAATTCAACGTAGTATGGACGTCACAATGTGACGTAGTATGGACGTCGGGAATCCGACGTCGTATGGACGTCGGAAATGGGACGTTGTATGGAAGTCGGAAATGCGACGTCGTATGGATGTTGGAAATCCGAGGTTGTATGGACGTCGGAAATGCGACGTCGTATGGACATCGGAATCCGAAGTCATATGGATGTCGGGAATCCGTCGGAAATCGGACGTCGTATGGACGTCAGGAATGGGACGTCGTATGGACGTGGGAAATCCGACGTCACATGGACGTCGGAAATCCGACCTCGTATGGACATCGGGAATGGGACGTTGTATGGAAGTTGGAAATGGGACGTTGTATGGACGTCGGAAATGCGACGTCGTATGGACGTCGGGAATCTGACGTCGTATCTACGTTGTATGGAAGTTGGAAATCGGACGTCATATGGACGTCGCAATGCGACGTCATATGGACATCGGGAATCTGACGTAGTATCTACGTAGTATGGAAGTCGGAAATCCGACATCATATGGACGTCGCAATGCAACGTCGTATGGACGTTAAAAATCCTACGTCGCATGGACGTCTGAAATCCGACGTCGTATGGACGTCAGAAATGCGACGTGGTATGGACGTCGCAATGCGACAACGTATGGACGTTGGAAATCCGACGTCGTATGGACGTCGGGAATCAGGCGTCGCATGGACTTCGGAAATGCGGCGTCGTATGGATGTTGGGAATGGGACGTCATATGGACGTCGGAAATCCTACGTCCATGGGACGTCGTGTGGACGTCGGAAATGCGACATCGTATGGACGTCGGAAATGCGACATTGTATGGACGTCGGAAATGCGACCTCGTTTGGACGTCGGGAATCCGACGTATCTAGGTCGTATGGAAGTCGGAAATCCGACGTCATATGGACGTCAGAAATCCGACGCCGTATGGACGCCGTATGGACGCCGTATGGACGTCGTAAATCTGACGTCCTATGGACGTCGGAAATGGGACGTCGTATGGACATCGGAAATGGGACGTCGGGAATCCGACGACTTATGGACGTCAGAAATTCAACGTAGTATGGACATAGGGAATGGGACGTAGTATGGATGTCGGAAATCCGACGTCGTATGGACGTCGGAAATGCGACGTCGTTTGTACGTCGGGAATCCGAGGTCGTATGGACGTCGGAAATGCGACGTCGTATGGACGTCGGGAATCCGACGTCGTATGGACGTCGGAAATGCGACGTCGTATGGACGTCACAATGCGACGTAGTATGGACATCTAAAATGGGACGTCGTATGGATGTCGGAAATCCGACGTCGTATGGACGTCGGAAATGCGACGTCGTTTGTACGTCGGGAATCCAAGGTCGTATGGACGTCGGAAATGCGACGTCGTATGGACATCGGGAATCCGACGTCGTATGGACGTCGGGAATCTGACGTCGTATGAACGTCAGAAATCTGACGCCGTATGGACACCGTATGGACGTCGTATGGACGTCGTATGGACGTCGGAAATGGGACGTCGGAAATGGGACGTCGTATGGACGTCGGAAATGGGACGTCGTATGGACGTCTGAAATTAGACGTCGTATGGACGTCTGAATCCGACGTCGTATGGACATCAGAAATTCAACGTAGTATGGACGTCACAATGCGATGTAGTATGGACGTCGGGAATCCGACGTCGTACGGACGTAGCATTTCCGACGTCATATCCACGTCGTATGGAAGTCGCAAATTCCGACGTCGTATGGACGTCGCAATGCGACGTCGTATGGATGATGGAAATCCGAGGTTGTATGGACGTCGGAAATGCGACGTCGTATGGACATCGGAATCCGAAGTCATATGGATGTCGGGAATCCGTCGGAAATCCGACGTCGTATGGACGTCAGGAATGGGACGTCGTATGGACGTCGGAAATGCGACGTCACATGGACGTCGGAAATCCGACGTCACATGGACGTCGGAAATCCGACCTCGTATGGACATCGGAAATGGGCGCGTATGGGCGTCGGAAATCGACGCGTCAGATGGGCGCCGAATGGGAGTATCTACGTAGTATGGAAGTTGGAAATCCGACGTCATATGGACGTCGCAATGCGACGTCATATGGACATCGGGAATCTGACGTAGTATCTACGTAGTATGGAAGTTGGAAATCCGACGTCATATGGACGTCGCAATGCAACGTCGTATGGACGTTGAAAATCCTACGTCGTATGGACGTCTGAAATCCGACGTCGTATGGACGTCAGAAATGCGACGTGGTATGGACGTCGGGAATCCGACATATTTACGTCGTATGGACATCGGAAATCCGACGTCGTATGGACGTCGCAATGCGACAACGTATGGACGTTGGAAATCCTACGTCGTATGGACGTCGGGAATCAGGCGTCGCATGGACTTCGGAAATGCGGCGTCGTATGGATGTTGGGAATGGGACGTCATATGGACGTCGGAAATCCAACGTCCATGGGACGTCGTGTGGACGTCGGAAATCCGACATTGTATGGACGTCGGAAATGGGACATCGTATGGACGTCGGAAATGCGACGTCGTATGGACGCCGGGAATCCGACGTATCTAGGTCGTATGGAAGTCGGAAATTCGACGTCATATGGACTTCGCAATGCGACAATGTATGGATGTCGGAAATGCGACGTCGTATGGACGTCGGGAATGGGACGTCTTATGGACGTCGGAAATCCGACGTTGTATGGACATCTAAAATGGGACGTCGTATGGACGTCGGAAATGGAACGTCGTATGGACGTCGGAAATCCGACGTCGTATGGACGTCGGAAATGCGACGTCGTATGGACGTCGGAAATGCGACGTCGTATGGACGTCGGAAATCTGACGTCGTATGGACGTCGGAAATCCGACGTCGTATGGACGTCGGGAATGGGACGTCGTATGGACGTCGGAAATCCGACGTCGTATGGACGTCGGAAATCCGACGTCGTATGGATGTCGGAAATGGGACGGCGTATGAACGTCGGAAATGGGACGTCGTATGAACGTCGGAAATGGGACGTTGTATGGACGTCGGAAATGGGACGTTGTATGGAGGTCGGGTATATGACGTCTTCTGCATGTCTGGAATGGGACGTCGTATGGACGTCGGAAAACCGACGTCGTATGGACGTCGGAAATGGGACGTCGTATGGACGTTGGAAATCCGACGTCGTATCGAAGTCGGAAATCAAAGGTCGTATGGACGTTGGAAATTCGACATCATATGGACGTCTGCAATCCTACGTCGCATGGACGTTGTAAATCCGACGTCGTATGGACGTCGGGAATCCGACATAGTATGGACGTCGGAAATCCGACATCGTATGGACGTCTGAAATTGGACGTCGTATGGACGTCGGAAATGGGACGTTGTATGGATGTCGGAAATCCGATGTCGTATGGACGTCGGAAATCCGACGTCGTATGGACATCGGGAATGGGACGTCGTATGGACGTCGCAAATCCGACGTCGTATGGACGTCGAAAATCCGAGGTCGTATGGACGTCGGAAATCCGACGTCATATGGACGTCGGAATCCGACGTCGTATGGACGTCGGAAATGCGACGTCCCATGGACGTCGGAAATGCGACGTCGTATGGACGTCGGGAATGGGACATTGTACGGACGTTGGAAATCTGACTTCGTATGGACGTCGGGAATCCGACGTCGTATGGACATCGGGAATCCAACATCGTATGGAAGTCGGGAATCTGCATCGTATGGACGTCGGAAATCCGACGTCGCATGGACATCGGAAATCCGACGTCGCATGGACGTCGGGAATCCGATGTCATATCTACGTCGGATGGACGTCGGAAATCCGACGACGTATGGACGTCAGAAATTCAACGGAGTATGGACGTCGGAAATCGGACGTTGTATGGACATCAGAATCTGATGTCGTATGGACGTCTGAAATCCGACGTGATATGGACCTCAGAATCCGATAAGCTGGATAAGCTGATAATATTGTTGAGATGTTATGTTGGTATTTATTTTTGTAAATTGGAAAAAATGTCTGCCATGACTTAAGGATATCGATTAGGGAAAGGCCTCATGGTCATTCGCTGATTGATGCTGCAAGAGTGTTTTGAGGGGTTTCTGATGATTGTTGTATAAATACTCTGACTAAAGGATAATCTGCTTTGAGTTTGGAGGCCATGGATCCAAGGTAACTGTGACTGATGTTTATGCCTTCATTACAACTGTGTATGTCAGGAACATATTAAGATTTCTTTCCTAAAGATGGCACAAATGTCCTTTATTGGTTTAGTACGAACTAATTAGGTTTTGGTCGACAAAGGTCAAGGCCATTAGGTCTCTCATAAGCACCCTTGTTCATGAATGTGTTTCTCAGGATTAGAAATTACAGCTATACTGGATGTATTAAAGTTATATTGTGTGTTGGTGGGTTAGAGCTGCCTTTATGTGTTTTTTTAAGAGTTGGTAAAATCCCTTAACATGTATTTTACCAACTGTCATTAAACCACCTTAATGGTACATCTAACATGTAAGAGACATCAGAGTCCTGTTGTTATGTCTTGTATATAAAGAAAAATGTGACACTGTAATAACAGAGTAAAAATGCTTTTCTGACAAGTTACAAATCTAGCGTGTCTTACAATCTACCAAGTACTTTGCAGGTACAGATGACTTCACCCGATAAACTCAGTGGGAATTTAAGATTAAGCCTATATCACCGTGTGATTTATCAAGTAGAGCTGCACCTGGATGTGAAAGTATATCTTCCATAGGTTCCCAGGGTTCTGAGGTTGTGGTCTCAATATCCTGTTAATACACATCAAGGAGAGCTTTCAAAGGGTGAACTATTCCCACAGTTTCTCCTTTGAGGACTGGTGAATGCATGTTCTCTGGGTCAATATGGTATATAAACCACCTACAGATTATAGACGACAGTTATTGTAATCCATGAAGCCTACGCTCTCAAATTTGTGGGAAAGAAGTCAGCCTGATTTTTCCACTAAAGTCATGGGAATCATGGCAGTTTGAAGTTAGCAAGATGAAAAGTCTTTTTCAAGAGCAATTAAAAGAGCAGTCGAAATGGGGCGTCCTCTTTCTCAGTGAGTATCCAGGTTTAGCTCATATGGATGTCTCTCTATCTGTTGCAGGGACCAAAATCACTCCCTCAAGGAATCGATATTATTAGTCTTTTTGTCTATCAAATCCCTTATTCATTTCTCCCACATTGTTCTACATGCTTTGTAAATCAAGGACACCAGGTTCTCAACAGAGGCAGTCAGCAGAAGTGAAAGAAAAGACTTAAATTATGTGCTCATGGCAGACAGGGTACAGAAGTGATCCAAATTGTGGCTTGATTTTTGACAAAATGACTCAAAGTTTAAAGGGTGAATACACCTGCAACTTTCAGAGATGTTAATCTATGCAGTGAATGTTAGGGGCAGCATGCATGTGGTGAACATTTCCCATTGCTGCCCACACAGAAGATAAGCAGGAATGGAACTGTTAAAGAATTAGATCGACTATGGCATTATTAGAAGTAAAATTTGATCAATTTCCATCCCTATTCAGTTGAAACTAAAATAAGTGATATACGTAAGAACCATTTAGGGAGAATATTTATGTTTAAAAAAAAAAATGTCGGGACTACCATATGATTTTGGACTATTTATTTTTATTTTTAACGGTATTCTTAAAGCAGCTGAAAACATTCCAGATGGATGATAGCTTAGAAATCGGAATCCCGGATTGTCGGAAGTAATCCGGAATGGTGGCTGGAATCGTATGGGCGCGTCAATGATATATATATGTGTTGTTGGTTTTTGTGTGTATTGTGTATTTTTCGAAGAATCTGATGTCGTATGGACGTCTGAAATCCGACGTTATATGGACCTCAGAATCCGATAAGCTGGATAAGCTGATAATATTGTTGAGATGTTATGTTGGTATTTATTTTTTTAAATTGGAAAAAATGTCTGCCATGACTTAAGGATATCATGATTAGGGTTTTTAAAGGCCTCATGGTCATTCTTTGCTGATTGATGCTGCAAGAGTGTTTTGAGGGGTTTCTGATGATTGTTGTATAAATACTCTGACTAAAGGATAATCTGCTTTGAGTTTGGAGTCCATGGATCCAAGGTAACTGTGACTGATGTTTATGCCTTCATTACAACTGTGTATGTCAGGAACATATTAAGATTTCTTTCCTAAAGATGGCACAAATGTCCTTTATTGGTTTAGTACGAACTAATTAGGTTTTGGTCGACAAAGGTCAAGGCCATTAGGTCTCTCATAAGCACCCTTGTTCATGAATGTGTTTCTCAGGATTAGAAATTACAGCTATATTGGATGTATTAAAGTTATATTGTGTGTTGGTGGGTTAGAGCTACCTTTATGTGTTTTTTTAAGAGTTGGTAAAATCCCTTAACATGTATTTTACCAACTGTCATTAAACCACCTTAATGGTACATCTAACATGTAAGAGACATCAGAGTCCTTTTGTTATGTCTTGTATATAAAGAAAAATGTGACACTGTAATAACAGAGTAAAAATGCTTTTCTGACAAGCTACAAATCTAGCGTGTCTTACAATCTACCAAGTACTTTGCAGGTACAGATGACTTCACCCGATAAACTCAGTGGGAATTTAAGATTAAGCCTATATCACCGTGTGATTTATCAAGTAGAGCTGCACCTGGATGTGAAAGTATATCTTCCATAGGTTCCCAGGGTTCTGTGGTTGTGGTCTCAATATCCTGTTAATACACATCAAGGAGAGCTTTCAAAGGGTGAACTATTCCCACAGTTTCTCCTTTGAGGACTGGTGAATGCATGTTCTCTGGGTCAATATGGTATATAAACCACCTACAGATTATAGACGACAGTTATTGTAATCCATGAAGCCTACGCTCTCAAATTTGTGGGAAAGTCAGTTTTCCTGATTTTTCCACTAAAGTCATGGGAATCATGGCAGTTTGAAGTTAGCAAGATGAAAAGTCTTTTCCAAGAGCAATTAAAAGAGCAGCTCCGTCTTCCCTCTTTCTCAGTGAGTATCCAGGTTTAGCTCATATGGATGTCTCTCTATCTGTTGCAGGGACCAAAATCACTCCCTCAAGGAATTGATATTATTAGTCTTTTTGTCTATCAAATCCCTTATTCATTTCTCCCACATTGTTCTACATGCTTTGTAAATCAAGGACACCAGGTTCTCAACAGAGGCAGTCAGCAGAAGTGAAAGAAAAGACTTAAATTATGTGCTCATGGCAGACAGGGTACAGAAGTGATCCAAATTGTGGCTTGATTTTTGACAAAATGACTCAAAGTTTAAAGGGTGAATACACCTGCAACTTTCAGAGATGTTAATCTATGCAGTGAATGTTAGGGGCAGCATGCATGTGGTGAACATTTCCCATTGCTGCCCACACAGAAGATAAGCAGGAATAAAAAAGGGAACTGTTAAAGAATTAGATCGGTAAAAAGAATTGAGTATGGCATTATTAGAAGTAAAATTTGATCAATTTCCATCCCTATTCAGTTGAAACTAAAATAAGTGATATACTTGTAAGAACCATTTAGGGGTATATCTTTGGTAGTTAAAATTAAATAACTACCTACCATATGATTTTGTACTTATTTATTTTTAACCAGGTATTAATTCTTAAAAGCAGTTGAAAACATTCCAGGATAGCTTTTGACCATTAATCTACATTTATCCCTGTGTAAGTGTGACTGACTTGTGCATGGCATTGTTCCAAGCGACATTTATAATTATGTTGTTGGTTTTTGTGATTATTGTGTATTTTTCATGTTTTCAAATTGCTTTTACTCTCTTACTTATTGTAATTTCACTCTTTTTCAGTTGTTTTTGTGCTTTTTCCATTATTCTTACTATTTTTTTTTTTGTTTTTTTGTCCACCAATGAACCTATTTTAATTCCTCACATGTAAATGTACTTGGCAATAAATATCAAATTGATTTTGAGTCAAGCATTGTTAAATATTTAAAAAATAGGTTTTATAGGAAAAACAGAAAGTTTAATCACAAACAACTGCACGAAGCCAGAAGCAAAGTAAAAATGTGGCAAACTGCCCTATCTGGCAACAAATCCGTTAAAATATTCCTGGATTCACATTCAGATTTGGATCACAACCAAGCTCAATTCACTTCCTCCTTGTGCCATGATTAACATTCTGGCCAGAACGACCCTGCATGCCACTTGCCAGAATTTTGTGATTAAGTATATTTGTTGTGCATATTTTATATTCTTTAATTTTCAATATCATTAAAATAAAACCAACTCACGGTGAACGGTTTAAAATTATCCTGACCTGCCAAGGTCTATTTTAACTTGCACAATCAATCCCAGAACAACCCATCGGTGCTGCTATAAGCAAATTTATGTCTGTTTTATATTTCTTCACTTAAAATGAGTCAGCTTGAAGTACTGAATAGCCAGCAAAACAACATAAACTGGTTAAGAAACATGCACCTATGTGTCTATAAGTGAAAAATAGTCCAGCAGATGCTGAAATAGAAACTAACAGAGGCCTGGTGAGCACATTGGTTGACTGCAACCATGAACAAAAATGTTATTCAAAATGCACGCAACATTTCACGTCAGTAGACAGCAAAAGAAGCTGCATCTTCCCCTGTAGCTCTCCAGAGCTTTACTCAAGTGTCTCATCCAACAACATAGTGGGCCACTGATGACAGAAATGTCAGGCTGTGATAAATAGGACCATTTTAGGTGGATGTGGAAAGGTATAAGCTCCTTGGAACAGGGATCAGGTGGTAAAGAGGATAAGGAGTGGCTGGATCCAGGAAAAGTACCACAACCCTCGGATCCCTCAGACGTCCACATTTATGACAGGGGTGCTTTTCCCTTGTCCTTCTCCACGGATTCACCGTCTCTTCCCAGCGGGGCATCAATCACAGAGCCCCTAGTCGCCACAAACCATTCATGTAGCCTGCCCCGTGCCCCAAAAAAGAATGGCCTGTCATTTCTATGGTTAAATTCAATCCCATCCACTTGAACATGCATCGACAGGGACCCGTCGGGACGAGAGCGTCATTCATCACGCCTCAGCTGCTGTTGTTGCCGTACATAGAGGTTTGCGTGTGTGTGTGTGCATGGCAGCGGCCCAGATTTGTCTTGGAGACGCCAGGGAAAGATGATGGGAGCGCGACGTGATCGGCAAAGCAATAGAGCATTTAAGCTTGCATCAGACAGCGTGAGATTATGATTTTTTCCCCCCTCTTCTTCTGTCTCTGTGAGGCAGGAGCTGAGCGCAGCTGTAGCTGCCTCGTCTTTTAGCCCCCCTCCTTTACCATTCTTACTCACCCCACTGAGCCTCAATATTGGCAATTTTAGGGTCACAATGGGTCCCAGTGGTAGGTAAAATGGATGAGAGGTCAGGCCGTATGCCCGTAAATCCCCATGCGTGTTTTCATTTCTCTGTAATTGTTTAAGACAGCACGCAAGGACTTAGATTTAGAGATGAGGCCACCAGTGGGTCTATTTGGAACAATTTTGCTTTTTTATCTCCATTTTGTTTTGATGGAATGCAGGGAGAGGCTGGAAAGGCCAAGCAACATTCACTGTACATCATGTCTATGATCAGAATGCTGTACATGCTGCTGCATGATTTAATTTTCTCACAAACATTATTTTTTTTCTCTTGAAGTAAGCTACCAAAACTGAATCTATTAAACTCCCTGACAACCATACCCCTACCAAATTTCACTAAGGGGATAAAAGCTTTAAGTGTGTCAAATAGGGATATTGAATTGAATTATTCTTCTATTGCATAGATTTTTTAATTGTTTAGTGCAAACTGACTAATTGATAAATCTCCTACCCCTCTTCTAGTTTATTGAGCCAGGATCCAAATGGGTAAAATGAAATGTATTTGATAATGTTAACTTTCAGATTTTCTAAACATTTAAACATGACTTTACTGCAACATGACCGTGATCTGAAACTATGACTTAGAGGTAAGAGGCAGCTTCAAAGTGTTTTTTTTTTTTAAATCACTCTTACCAATTATTTAGGTCAAGAAATATGCAGAAATTAACTTGCAAAAGGACTCACTGACATCCAATGGTCTTCTGTTAAAGTGACAGAAGTTTCATTTGTGTAACTAACACAGTTGTTGCAATAAAGACAAGACATCATTCTAACCTTGTAGTTATCTCTGCTAAGTAGGTTTTGCTGGCATGTGTCTGTTTTTTTTTTTGTTTATTTGTCTGTTGCCAATAAATTTAACTTAACTATTTAGTGCATGTTGGTCATGGTACAAGGAAGATGTGATTACAGTTTGGTGATGATTCAAATCTTGATGCAGATCCAAAAATTCCTTTAAAGGATTTGTTACCATTGCACAATGGGATACTTTCCCAAATTTTCAATAATCATGCAGCTAACTATCAGTGAAGAGCTCAAGGCATTTCTGAAATTGTTAAGCTTTTGGAAATATCTGCCCTGTTGTGCAATGATAACAAATCCTTTAAAAAAAACTATATCTGCATCCAGACTCAGATCAAAATCGAATCACTTTTTTCTTTCATCCAATTTAATTCAAATCTGACCAGACCTTTTTGAGTTATCTTGTTCGCAGACAGACAAACAAGCACACAACGGCAAAAATATAACCTCTTGGGGGTAGCAATGTCACAAATGCCCAGGCAGAGGTTTGTACTTCATTATGATTTATCTTCCAGGTCGGTAGAAGAAAAACAAATAAAAACACAAGGTTGCCCAATCTGGAGAAATCAAGCATCAAAATCAAAGAAATGAAACAGACGCAGAAAAGAATTGACAGCTTCTTATAACCAGAAACAAAAGAAGTAGGCTAAGATCACCTGCATGTCAGTCTGCTTGGCCTCGGTTGTCTCATTTTGGTGTTGTCCTCAACTTTTCATTTCTATTTCAGCTAGGTTTTAGAACAAAATCAAAAACTGGTTTTATTAAAGTTCATCATTGCTGAATGCCTGGGTTGTGTCCTGTCAGGCAATTTGGCATCCTCTCTTCTCTATAGTTGCTTTTAACAGATTTCTATGACATCATTTGAAGAAGACAACATTCCTGTTATGTATCCTTTATGGTGACAAAATAAGATTGCTTCAAATAAAGGTTTGTTGTTTTCTTAAATACAATGACAAAAATCTGTCAACTCCATGTAATCTAATTGACAGTGAGACAAGCCACTTCAGCACATAGCTTAAACCCTGATTGGAAGAGTGCAGGTACAGTTAGCTTTGTCCTCTGTCTCTGTTGGAGGCACATATATTAGGGATTCAAAGTTGCTTTTTGTGTCACATCATGTCTTTTTTTATGTCCATCTGTCTGTCCCTGTGGCCGGGAGGTTGAACAAATTTACCCTCCAGAGCATAAACAACAGAATTTGGTGTGAATCAGATTTCCAGCTCTGGAATGCAGGCATATAAGCAGGTAAAGAGCAGACTATGCCTATATAAAGGGTGTAGGGCTTTTTAATTATTGAAGCATTGTGTATGAAACCCAAGTATGTCATAGAGTCCGCTACTTTGATCCATGAAAATATTATAATGATGAAGTTTCACACAGCTCCCAAGCTTCTCACATTTGTAGAACTGTATTTCAACATGGGCTATATGATGTGGTAATAAATACTGTAACTTCCTAGTTTTGCTCTACTGGGACTTTAAACACCTGTATGATTTTTCTGTGCCTAAGGTTTAAATAAAATGGCAACTTCAAATTCATAATGATGGAAACTGCCGAAAAAGCAATTTACGTCCAACTCTAAAAACAAAATGCATCAGCAATGCAAATTAAGTCTACCATAATGATTTTCCCATCATTTAGCTGTTTGATGTAAACCCAACAAACCTGAAAAATGCTTCAGAAAATTCATAATTCAGTGTCCTTGTTGTTCCCAAACAAAACAAAGTGAATGACATTGAAAATGATGCTAATCGTTCCTCACAATTTGGGCCCATTGTTTTGTCTGCTGTTGTGTTTCCTCAGCGAGTCCATCTGAATACTCCCCTCCATCATCATCGTCCTAATGAGGATCTTGTCTGCTGCTGGCATTTAAAGCAATGCTAGGAGATGGCATCCATTCTGATTGCTGCTATTTATTTGGACAGGCTTTTTTTTCTCTTGTTGTTGTTGTGTGATTGCAGATCACCAATGCGGTCCACAGTATGCAACAATTTCCTTGTCTGTTCTGGAGCTTATTGCTTGTGGGCTAGTGAGAGTGATAAACACCACAGAGCACCCACTGATAAAGAGTGGAAGATATTAATTTCCCTTTCTTTTTATTCAAAAGCAAATCACATATTAGCCTCAAAGCTACTATATGTAAAAAGATTTAACATATATTTCACTGTGATTCACCTATCCTGATCAGTACATGTCTCTGAAAATGGTGGATACAAGTAAATCCTCAGAATGTAATTCCAAATTAGGAATGCAAAATCCTCTGTTTTAGTTTCATAATTTACTCATCGGGTCTAAATGAAGTGAAGTAGCCTGTTAGAGAGGAGGTGAAACGTCTTTGTCTAACTTGGACCAGTCCGGTGTCCACTTTGATCAACATTAGATAACCATTACCTGGATGACTGAAAACCAACACAGATAGTGTAATAGTTATGTGCAAGTGAACTGCACAAGACTATTAACAAGGGATTATCCATTATTAGCTTGCCAATGAGTTGAAAATGGATTGTTTGTCAAATACTGCAACAAATGAATGGTCTATTAATTTCATACACACTCTCTTTTGCTAAAAAAATAGATTAATATACCCTTCTTACTTGTTTTTACAAAAATGTAACTTCCGCCAACACTTGGAATTAATACAAAGCATTATTATCAAAATATTCTTTGGTGACACACAAATAATTTTCAGAAAAATTCTGACTTCTGCTCTGGTTTCAAACTGGTGTGGAGACTGCAGACTTAAGCACAGTCCTGTGCAGGACTAGAGGTCAAAAGTTAATTACCTCTTCTCTTTGTAGTATACATAATTTATTTGTTCACTTTTTAAAACTCTCTACTGGCCCCTTTTTTCTCGCTATTTACAGAAAAATCACCCAGAAAATAACATGGAGTCAACTCATACCACTGAGAGTAGATGAGGATCTGATTTCTTCCGTTAATTCTTTTGAATTTTTGTTCATGAAAAGAGAAGTCAGATCACTTCTTCTTTTGCCACTGTTGTTGACCGAGCAGGGATAAGAAGTTCCTGCCCCATGTTGATACTGAAGCCCAGTTGATGAGAAGTGACACTGACGAGCACAGCACTGTTCCAAAAGTTGAACATTTTCAACTTGAAGTGCTGGTAGCCTTGCTACAAAATCCTTGCTACTTTGGGTATTCATCCACTCAGAGCTGTGATTACTGAAACTGCTGGACCACAAACAAACAAATGCACAGGCAATGCAGAAAACAGCAACTGATGGCACAGACCCTTACTTTTCACAAATTTGTGAAAAAATAAAACCTATTCAAACTGCTCAGAAAATAACCTTAAAAAACACAAACTTCAGAATTTATTCTTGTTTTAGTACTTTTGGATGCGTTTTGCTGCTTTTAAGGACACAGCCATGTTACCACAGTCAGCGTTGGTCTGCGAGGTCTTGCAGGTGTACACCATTCATCAGCAGATATTCCTCAGCATCCCCTCCATCAGCTGACTGGGGAATTTTTCCTTCTGCTAAATTGTTTGGCCCCTCAGGGGAAGTCAGCCACAAACAGTTTTGCAGCTTTATTGGACTTATATATCTGTTTTATGTATTAGCAGGCACATAGCTGTGAAATATTTACATTATTCTAGACACAGGCGAGGAGAGTTCGCAAAGTGCCCGCAATCTAAAAACAATAAAGAGCAGTCTATCTCTTTATCGCTGCCATTTTATGAAATGACTTCAGGCAGGAGATGATTTTATTGCTGGAATGTGGAGAGTCCTGAGCTCCCTGCCTCCTTCTCAAAGTCCTTTAACGTAGCTGCTTTTATGAAGTGCATTTTAATACTGCACCACAATAGAGCCTCTGACTTTTTAGGATAAGCAAGGCTGTCACATACAATTCAGCCAATAAATCATTCACTGCTGTGGTCCTTTGTAAAGGTTTAACTCAATGGAAAAGCCTCGCAAAACATCCAAATGACACCTCTGCAGCTAAGCAGCTCTGTTTTGTTTTTCCTGTTCTTGTATAATAGGGTCATTCTGAGGCTGACAGGCTCACTGATCAGAAGAGTATGCTTACAGTTTCATTTGGGCATTTTCAGTACCAAAACACCATGATACATTTTTAATGAACAAAGTTTATGTTCATTTTCTTCTTTATTGCTGTTTAGTCGGATAAAACCAGAGGGTGACTGTGCTTCTTGTTACTTTAAGGGTTTTCATCCTTGGCCTTTTCGATGGTACAGAGCAATTCTGTCAGGTTTTACTGCTGATATTTATCAGGACATTAAGATTGACCATTTTTACACGGCATATGCACTAGCAAAAATACTTGTGAGAAAACTGGACACCTACAAATGTCAACTTCTTGTCCTTGCTCTGCTAAGGTCAACTACAATAAAGGAAAACAAAGCATTTAATTAGTTTTTTCTCTTAGAACATGGTATACATCATGTGACGTTGTGACTACCCCTCCTGTCTGTATGTGACCTCATGAAGGGTTCAATCTCTGTGACCCCTGAACAGCTTGGCCAGTCAGACCCACATATGTCTTCCTCTGAAGAAGCCGACCAGATCGCCAAACAGCTGCTGTTCTCCTGACCAGACGACTCTTCACACCCATCATGCAACATGCTGCAGGGGCAGCTGGACAACACAGACTAAGGTCAAACTGCACATGCATACACAGATGCACTCTCACCTATAGTTAATACACAGACTCTCACATATGAACACAATCCATCTCACGGAACAAAAAAATACATTTTCTTTGCTGCAACACCCACTCCATGAAAGCCCTTGCCTGCAGAAGAAATTCTTTCTTTCATATTTTAACTAGGCATTGCCAGACATTTCTTAGAAAAAAATACTCATGCATTTGGTTTTAATTCCTTTTTTTTCAATTTTTCTGTTAATTAATTCTGAGGCTACAAATGAGTAAATAACGAAATGAATAAAATAATTTTTATACTTGGAGAAGACACAGGCATTACCTTACCAGTCTTGTCTGAGGAAAAACATGGTTCATTCAAAAATCCTGGTTAACAAATCACAGCAGAGTATCTGATGGATTTACTTTGTAAGTGCTCACTTACTCAGCTGTATGGCCTCAATTGAATATTCAGATTTTTCGAACACAATAATGGATTTAAATGATTAAATAATGTAAATGAGAAGGAAAAAGACTTATCTGAGTACATTATAAGCATTGTTCTGTGTAACACGTGGTTCATTTGCAACTTCAAGCAAACTAGTTTCTCTTTCAACAATCCCAGAATGTCACGGCCACATCTCCGACTGGTGAGGTCCACTACTCTCTGTAGAGACCTTGGTTAGTATCATACAGTATCAGGCACCAGAGATCAGCAAATGCTGATATTAAATAAAGTAACCCATTTCAAACTTGTAGAAATAAATTGTTATGCAACTTTTTAACACACTATGTCATTATTGAAAATTTTAGGACATACTGTTAATTTTTGGATCATAATTGATGTAAAATGCCACTTGTTTTCCATTTAGAAAGGTTTTTTTTTAATCAAAAAGAATACAAAAACATTTTATGTGAAGTAAAATGTAATAATAGCACCATGTGTGCATCAGATCAGTTACAACAGTAGTTATTTGCTTTCTTAGCCTGGCACTATTAAGCTGACTGTTAAAAAAAAGAAAAAAAAATGGAGGTCTCAGTTTTCTTTGCCCACAGATATCAAATAACGTATAATTAAAAAATACAATTTTTTGCTTATTAGTACTTTAAATTAAATAAAAAAAGTCATTATTGTCTATATTTAGGATGGACTATGTATTTGCTCAGTTGTACCATTTTTACCCTCTTGTTGGTATACTAGCTGCAAATTAAAAGCAAGTTATGGATCAAATCTTGCCTAATTTGAAAAGAGATGACAACACAATCTTCCATGCATGAGTATTGAGTGTATTTAATTTTATATATTTTTTGTAAACATATACTATTAAATGTAATTTACAGCACAAACACTTGACAGTTTGAGATAACAAGAAGTATTTTAAAATGTAGTGCCATAAATGCCTCTTTTGTACCAGCTGTGATGTATTTACCATTATAAAACTAGACAAACACTCAGAGGGTAGACCTCTGCCAAAATACAATTCTGTACCACCATGCGCTCTGCTATGATGGCCGAGTCTCCGCTCATATCTGTCCATGTGGAGAAGTCCTCCGCTGGCATTGCAAAGGATGGGCAATGGAGTGATATAAGCTTAAAAATGTTGCCATGGGTTTGCAAATAAACTATAATTCCCATAATGACGTAAAGGGGGCAGAACCCTCAGAGCACCCAAAGAGAAATGAAGGGGACTTACTATTTGTGTCAATCTGGATCATATCCAGACTCAGGCTACGTTTACACAGACAACCCTGACTTAAAAACGCAAAAATTTTTCCTTTGCGTTTTCAAAGTCGATCTGCATTCAGATGGCGACGCTGGAGACCTATGGACCCGATGTAGTGTGCGTGTTAGTTCAGTAGATGGTGGTGTAGGTCTGCAGAGAGGCAGCGCTGCTATAATACATGTACGAAGGAGAAAAACTTTTTACAAACAACAATGGCGAGTGGACACACAGAGATGCAGGAGTTTCTTTTCTGGACAACAAATCAGTTCGGACAACAAATCTGTCTGGATAGTTTTGTCTGGATAACAAACTGACTGAAAGAGTACTGTGCACGCGGGGACGTCAGCGTTTCACCCTGAAACGCTCTGATTCAGGTTTACATGGTGCTGAATGGAGAGCGTATTCAAGACTTTCCACTTTGTGGCCTGTTTCACAAGTTACCATTTTCGGACAAAACACAGAGTTTCAATGTAAATGCAAGGCCAAAACGCAATGAAAACGTATCAGATCTGACCGTAATCCATCAAGGGATGTCAGAGATATGATTTTTTTTTAAGTACAGCCCAATGTTAAGTAATGGGATATTTTGCAATTTTTTTTATTTTCTTGCACCCAGACAGATAGGGAGATCACCACTAAAACAGAATGGCTTCTTCCTTGGACCAAACCGCACCTCTGGTAAAATTTTCATCTGAATCCATCCAGTATTTTTTGTATTATCTTGCAAACAGACAAGCACATAAACAAATGCACAAAACCAACAAACAGACCTTGGCGAAAACATAACCTCCTTGGCAGAGGTAATGATGAGATGTAACACAACCAGGTGCATCTACCTCTAGAAGCCACTACTTGCAACTACCGCTCCCATTCATTGTATTTCACAAGCAGCAGCTTCTCTACTTTCTCAGATACACAGCAACCTAGACCAGGCTTCTGATGCTACTTTTAATATTTTCTTTATTTGTCTTGAGATATTAATCCTGCATTTAAATTTTCATAGTTTACTGCCAAGTTATTAAAGCCACCAAGGGACAATTAGAGGTGGGCAGTGTGTCTTGTGGCCTGTGGTTTTATACTTCACAACTATTGCTGTTGGTTAAGAGCTCAACAAAAGTACAAATATCTAACAGAAGAAAAAACAGAACACTATATGGCAAAAACAGATGGTTCAATAACACGTTTCATAACTCAAACTGAAATGAACTTTGCTGAACACAGTAAAAATGATCATCCCTAAAGACAGTTTAAATCTTTTGTCCCTGAGCATCAGCTCTCCATTTAACAGTTTCATAAATAGTTTTCACACCTACTTCATTTGGGACATTTGCTCTGATAAGAAGTGGGTGCTCCCTGTTTGGCACATTTAATGTTAATATATATGAATACAGCATTGAATCATGTTTGGGTACAAACAACATGCTGACCAGGCCCAAAATAGGTGCACTCAGCTCACCTCCAATCGAACCCTGGACTAGTTAATTTGCAGTGAGGACACAATGAACCCTTACCAACACAAAGAGGGTGACAAATTAACTCTTCACACTGCTATAGTAGTAAAGACAGCAGTACTAGTAATAACAATTTCATTACAGACACCAAGCATCCAGGCTGATAACAAGTAACTAATTAATATTTTTTTAGATCCCACAGAGTCATTGTCTGCACACAGGCACAACATGTAATGAAAAGAGAAACAAAACAATGTTTCCCACTGTCTCTACGGTAGATTACACTACCTGACTAAATCGACAGTGCAAAAACTTTTGTTCCAGGAATTTACTCCAACTTGTTCAAAGAGGACAAGTTTATCATTTTCACATCTCTGACAGTTTTTTTCTGAAAACACCTCTGCAGGTTTTGCAGTGAACTAAGTTACCATGCTATCTGTTGTCCTATGTGGTCTGCTGCAGACACCAGCGAGCATTAATAGCCGATCTTCTTTGTGCACAGAATTTGCTTAAATTTTTTATAAAAAGGTGTTAGCCATATATATAATGATCGGTTGCTATTTTCAACTAATTTAGAACAAAGCAATTGAGTTGTAGGTGTGAAAATCACCAAAGAGTGAGCTGTTGAACTACACTTAAAAAGTGAATGTGGCTTACAATATTATTTTTAATGTTTTTGACTGAAATTTTGACAAGAGAACTTGCTTGGAAGTCTCAACATGAGTTTTTGTTTTTATGCCCACCAACCCCTTACTTGTGATGCCCCCAGGGTTCAGATCTGGCATCTCTTTTGCTTTCTATTATTCTTGCTTTTGAATTTATCTCTTACTGTGCAAACCGAACTGTTTTCACTTTACCTTATTTGACTCATACATGCACATGAAGGCATGTGACTCTCAGATGGATTCATGTAAGAGCATTACAAACATCCTCTGTAATTCTCTGTGCTTAATGGCACTGAAGGCCCAGACATTTGAAAATACAAATTGCGGGGAGAACAGACAGTAACACATTTGATAGACAAGACAAGTGCAAACCACTTACACTTTCCACATTTTTCTCTATGCTGTGTGCAATCATGTCAACTGAACCATGAGGGAACAGTTCAGTGTGTGAGCAAATCAAGAATCAATGTAATAATATGGCCCATTAAGTTATGAAATGAGGTTCTTCACAAATTGTTTTGCTTCTAGTAGATTTCTCCAAACAGGTTCTTCTGTAATGGGCTAGAAAGATAAACACCTCTATCAGCAGCAGGTCCACTTCAGGCTCAGCACTGTGTCTGCTTCTCTCTGTGTGTGAGGGAATCTGGCCTGTGAGTGGGCAAAAGATCAATCTCTAATGCAGGTCAAGCAAATGATGATCTATAATCAGATACTGCATGAGGAAGATTCTGATTACATTAACCCATAATTTTAGATTCCACAGACAAGCGTCGAGGACAAATTTAGCCTCGGCTGAAATCATTCACCCACAAATGACCGTGAAGTCAGCAGTGAGCTTTACATGCAAACTCCACATCACATATTTAAAGCAGCCTGCCTCATTTTCTGATATTAATTTCATCAACATTGACTAAGTTAATGTGCCATGACGGTTGTAATTATAAACATAATATGGAATGCAACCACCCTATTATGATTGGGGACACATGGGATTGAGTAAGCAATCATGTGTGCAGCTTGATATTTTAAACCATGTTTGGACGGCCCATTTTAGGCGAGGTGTTAGCACCTTGTCGCCACTCATCAAATTAAAATTTTGAACCTGAACAACACAAACAAAGCTACTGAATACCAAATGAGAATGATGGAAATCGTGTCTCAATCCAGCTTAGATAAAGAAGGTCAGTTGTGCCACTGATAACTATGGATGCGACCAAAGATTAATTACTTTCATGCTTAACCGAGTAATTTCTGTTTGGTTTTCAAATGGACTGAAACTAACTTTGATTCTTTTATAAGACCTACACGAGCAGACAAGACCACCGTTCACAATGCATATAACATTATTTGGTGTTAAGGGGCCTCCAGTTTAAGCTACTGCAGTAAAACAGCAACTGGATACAACTTTCCGCTGGAAGCAGTTGGCTTCCCCTGACCTAAAACTATTCTAATATATTGTGCGCTCAAGATTCTAAAGACAAAAAAAAACAAACATTTTTCTTCAACCTCCTTCAGGTCATCAGGGAAGCTTGTCTTAAACTTCTGTGTCAAATCTAGGCTGTTCCTACACAATACTACACCACACCATCTTAATCTGCATTCGCACCAAACACAACTTTGTGACTGAAATCAAGTCGCTCACCCAAGCATCGCCTGTCCATAAATACCTCATTTTGGTCACCGTCACCATCAGTGATGTCACGTCGGCTCAAGTTTCACTGTGATCACATCATATTATATAATTAGATGTATTAGCTGACATTATTAAAGCTGTATCCTTTCACTCACCTACCAACCACAAAACACTGCAACAGCATCATCTTTGAGTTCTCTGCGGTCCCGTACAGGCAGAACTAATGTACTCACCAAATAATGTTTCCCACAGGGACATGGAATGTCACTCTATGAACCAGAATAAAAACTATTTGATACTGGTACCGTCACACCCACACAACTCTAATTTGCTGTTGCTGCACAGCCACATGCCTGAAGAATTCAAACTTTTCTACTTTGGCGACCAAGCGACATAGAATAGAATAAAATAGAATATTCTTTATTGATCCCTCTTGAGGGAAATTTTTTTGTCACAGCAGCACACAAAAAAAAAGTGCAATAATGCAATAACAATAAAAATAGAATAATGATAATATAATATAAAATTAGAAATTTAAAGAAATATAAAGATATGTAGGAAAGTAAAAAAATATTACTATTTACATATTTATATAGGAGCAAGATATATGCAAAGGTTGGTTCTTGGGAATAACAGCACTTGACAATGAAAAATTTACAGTGAGTGCTGGAATGATGTACAAAAAAGGCATGTATTTATTGAATGCTTGATGTCATTATGGAGAGAGTTCAGATGTTTGTGTTATAAAGTCTTATTGCAGTTGGGACAAATGACCTGCGGTAACGTTCAGTCTTGCAGGGTGGGATTCTGAGCCTGCTGCTGAAGGAGCCTGCAGCTGAATAGTGCCCAGAGTGCGACTGTTGCATCACGAAGGGTTAACTCCACCCCATCACGGCTGTACACTGACTTGCAGAGTGGCCACCCAGGTCACCAAGTCGGGAGTGTAGGTGGCTTTAGGCAGCTATGTTATGGTGTCCATGTCAATCTGAAATGCTCTGTCCAACACTAGTCTAGTTGTCCTGGTACTGATTAGTTCTCTGCTTATTTGTATGGAAGAGATCATGGTGAGACAAAGAAAGAATTCAATATTTTGCTTTAAAGATGACAAATTTGGCTAGCAGTAGACTGTACTGGAATTATTACAAGTGAAGAGCAAGAGGACATCTGAAGAGATGAAATTTGCAGGTGATCAATCAGTTGAGCCAAATGACAGGGATCTTTTGAACACTTTGACTACTGAGTGAGATGTTAATGAGGAAATGTGCTTGTGATTTGTTGGCAAGTAAATGAAATATGTTGGTTTATGTTCCAGCCTTTCTTTTACATTAAAGAGGACATATCATGCTTGTTTCTCCTTTTCACTATGCCAGACTAGGATGCCTGTAAAGCATTTCTGCCCTCAGTACAAGTCATTTAGTTCCTTCATTGCCCCACAATAGCGTTCTCAATATCCTCATTTTAGGCCATTATGAAGCGCTTGTTGAAACGCTTGGTCTCAAGGATGACCTAAAGTTACCTCGCAACGTCACAGCCCTTTGTGCTCTGATTGGTCAGTTCTATTGGGGGTAAAGCCAGCCTGTCCTTCTTCTTCTACTGTATTTTCCAGCAGGCTCAAAGCAGCGACCGCGTATTGAGTCCCCCTACAGGCCAGAGCTGGTAATGAGGGAGTGTGAGCGAGGGAGCTTTATACCCCTGCTGCTGGATGTGTTCCTTGGTGAGGGTTTGTGGCTAACGGACATCAAAGAGGAGGAAGTGTTTTATCAGATTACTCCAATAAAAAGAAAGGTACCTCGTGACGTCATGACGTTTGAAATCTCGCGGACATCTCGCAATGGCCTATTTTCAGAGGCATCAAATCTCGTTCTGGGATATCAGAAAAAATACAATATCTAATTTTTTGAAAATTAAGGGGGTGTAAGGTCTTGTTTTCAAATTTATTATATTATATGCAAGTATTAAATCATGCATCAGCATGATATGTCTCCTTTAAAGTACAAATTTTATCCCTGAAACTGACAGCTGCCAATTACAGGGCTTGCTGTCAGTGTCATTTCAACGTGCTATTACATTTACAGGAGTGTGCATGTCAGACTGAGAGCATAGCCCTCTGCACCAGCTCAGGGCTACAGAACAAAAGCTTGGTTTTGTCAGGACTATTCTGTCAAAACAGGACACAATAGCTTTTTTTTAAATTTAGTTTATTGAAGTTTTTTTTTTATTTGATGGTGTGGCTATGTTCTGTTAACCCCCTTGCCCTTCCCTTCATGTTGTCATTGTGCATACCTGGAAAGTCAGCAGGAAAATCCCACATTCTTACCTAAGCATACAAGGAAAATTTAAGGCAGGGAGAAAAGCAGCAAAGACCTCAATGGAGAAAGTATCAACAACACTGTGACAATGATCAAGTCAGAAAAGGCTGAACAAAGAAGATGGGGTAGTGGAGAGTTGCAATGTGGCTTTCAGAGAGAGCAGCAAAGAATAGGCAGGCTGGAGGAGCTTCAACAAGGTGATCTGAGATCATTTAGCCAAAGGCAGTAAGGCTTGATGAGACCTTGTACAGGACTAGTTATTTGTCAAGTAAACAATATCATAATCTCAAGCTTGACTTTTTGTGCTGCCTGAGCTGACACTTTGCTCAATGTTTGGCATAGCTTTACACAGACAGCTAGATAAGAAAAACATTTGGTCTATTAATGAAAAGCCCTCTCAGTGTTTTGAGCTATCACTTTCACAAGTAAAAAAACTAACATACTAATCAATGACTTTGATCTTTGAACCATAATCTCTAAGTTTTATCAGTTTATTCTTGGATTTAAAGGAACTGTGAGGAGTTTCTAAGTAATTACAAAAAAAATCTCACTTCTAGATATATGCCTGATCGAAATACACACTTTAAGATGAGTTTTATAGCATCAAAATAGGTTATCTATAAATGCTATTCCTTAGCCTTCTGGTCGGGTCGGACAGAGCTGGACTGGCCTGGATACTCAACTTCAGGAACAAGACAATTAAAACCAAAGCAAATTTACATTATTCGGACACGTCTTAGAGCACCGGGCTGTAAGTAGCGATATATAGCCGGCAACAAAACTACAATACTAAGTTTCTCCAAAAATTGCTTGTTGTCACACATCAAAAACTACCGCTACGTAACTAGAAACAGATACATTACATTGTCGCTTTGCATCCTGTAAGTTGTTGAAAGAAGAAGTTATAAAGCAATACAGAGTTCTGAGGAAGGTCTGAGCTGCATTTTTAGTAGCATCACATCACACACACGCTTTGGCTTGTGGTGCGTTCAAGTTGTAGTCAGAAGTAGGAATTTCCGAGTTCCGAGTAGGAAACTGCAACTGGAACGTCCCCCGAAGTCGGAATTTCCTACTGGGAACTCAGTGAAACCTCGCTACCCCTGAGTTGACAAACGAAGATGGATACCCCCAGTGTGAACAGTTATTTAGCTCCTGTAATAGTCAATTTATTTGCACTTCTGACTGAGGTGTGTCACTCTAGATCAGCTGTATACATCGTATTGTTAGACTTATATTTACAAAAATGCTGCCATAGTGATAATCACAGTCTTCATACAACAACACAGGGCGTGCCAACAACAGCTAACAATAGCCTGGTAGCTTGACATGTTTTTTTCCGACTTCAACTGGAACGCCGATAAGTCAGAGATGATGTCACTCCCAGTTCCGAGGTTACTGGAACGCAGTATTACGACAGTCGCCGCGCGTGCTCATGGGTAGCAGAGTCTTTATGTTGCCGGAAACAGATTCTCCTCACAGTCCCTTTAAATTGACTTTTTTTTTTTCAAACCAGTGAGAAACTGTGGTGCATACAAATAGACAACCTAGAAACCCTAATACTTAAGGCATAGTACTGATCAGTGCATAATCATTACAACATGCAACTTTATAAAAAAAGTATTAGAAGTGGTGCTCTATTTGTTCAAGCAATTGGCAAAGCACTCAACTCTCACCTCTATGATAAAGCTGGTCATTTATGTGTTTGGGTGTAAAAAGAGGATGCTGCTCAGTGTCAGATATGCAGTATAGCATGTATAAAAATATGTCACATCTGCTCTGTAATGAAATGCTATTAAAAGGCTTAAAAACATCGGCAGTCACTTGAGTTTGCAAAATCCCAAACACCATTTGTGGAGGGGGAGAAATGCAAATGCGTTCTTAATATTCCACAAGAAAGGGAGAGGCATTAGTCACAGATTATATAATTCAAATTAAACTGTTTTGTATTTGGTAATATTTGCAGGAGAAATTGGGGACAGAGAGAAAAGCCTGGCTCAGCACTTTCTTAATGCAAAGCACCGACTATTATAGAATATATAAGAGCAGTAGGGAGCTATAGGTGTTAATCATTCCTCTGCATTGCTTCCACAAAACATCACTTGGCAACCCTTGTAATGTCAGCTTGTATTACTGAGATTTATGGCAACATTGTCTCTGAAGTATGTTTTCTATCATGTCAGTGTAATTGTGACACAGAGGGTTTGATTTTCAGCTTCAGGGATGCTTTAAAGCCTTTATGTAGTGACATATCACCGCCCTTAGCTCACATTCTATTCGAGAGTGTTTTATGGCTCGAATAGGAGAAAAAGCAATAACATTTGAAGTCTGAGAGGTTAGTGGATCCTTCCATTAAGGTCCACTGATCTCCTGCTGAACTCAGTCCAGGAAAAGTAGGAAAAAAGGCTTCCCAGTGCTCACAACACCTCCTCTTACATTGATTGGCAATTAAGACCCACTGTCCAGAACATAAGTCCACATTACTGGGAGAGTGGGTAAAAAAACTACATGTCCATTAAGGGTTCACTTTAAGCCACAATTCTCTCTCCCAGGGCTGCTGCTGGGGCTTAATAATAAAGTTAGCGGCTGTCATAATGTACCCCCTGTGGATCACAGTTCATTAACACAGCTGCGGCCTTACAAGAGTGCACGGGCCGCGAGGTGGCACCGTATTGATTAGAAATCCACAATCACATACACATATACGCAAATGCACGCTGGAACACACCCAGCACCTGACCCATGTATATACTGTGGGGCCAGCAATGACGATTCAGCACTTTTACAGGCACAGCTGAGTTAAATGCAGGACAGAGGGAGGAGGAGGAGGAGGAGGTGAAAGAGGAGGAGGAAGGTGGATTGTGGCACCCAGCCAACCCATCAGAGTCGAGATTGTAGGGTGGGTGGAAGGGTAAGAGTTTGCAGGATGGGGGTCGGTGGTGATGTCATCTGATGTTCCGAGTGATGGATAACCTTACCAAGAAGAGAGGGGCACTCGAACACACACTTTAGCACACTGGCATCTGTACACAAACATTTACAGTGCAGGGCAACATGTGAGCCAAATCTACAAAAAGATTAAGTGATACACAAAATCAAGTCTTACTGTAACTTTTGCACGGCCTAAATCTTGCATGAGTTCTTAAAAATACAGCAGCACGTGTACTCGTACTTCACACATGCACATTAAAAAGGACGCATCCACCTACGCACAAGCACAGAGTTTTCTCCTGGCATTAAAGCGCGTCTTTGGCTCTGATGTCTTGTCACTTATCTTAAGCACTGGGAAGATGTGTGCAGCTGGGGGAGGGAGAGAGGGAGAGAGATGACACACTTGCTTGTTCCTTTCTGCTGACTGCTCAACTTTAGGCGTTGGCGAGTAGAGATTAACAATGACGGAATGTACTAACATCCATCCAGAGAAAAGCGTGATTCACTTATTTTCATACTCAAAGTCATCTTAAAATAAGTCTCATGAGCCATCAGGCCTTTGATGTTGATATGTATGTTTTATCACAATTTAATGCAGCCTGTTCCTTACTGATGCTGTATCAGCTACAAAAAGACTGTCTACAGGAAAGTTCCAATATTGATCCTAATGTGACAACTAAAACCTACAAGGACAAAGGATTTTCTGTTCTTTTTGGTTGGCATAATATGCTCACGATCAAGATTACCTTGGGACTCCCAAATGTGCTTTAGTTGTAATTTGCTGTCCCTTCTTCTGTAGTAATTTCAATGGCTGTTTTCAAAACTGCATATTATAGGTACATGTTGATTTAGCTAAAATATTGAATGCAGTATGTGAATATTTGTGAAATCTGTCTTAACACAAGAGGAAAAAAATTACACCCTGTTCTGTTACTCACAGTGCTAGCATCAGCAGGTTGGGGTAAAAACAGCAGACAGCCAGCTCTAACTATATTAGCATTAGCACCAGCACTGGTTATGTAGCATTTATATAACAATAGGGCAAATCAAGCTCGAAAGATTTACATTTTTGAGCCATTACATTGATGTTACACACTTCTCGTGTGTTTTCAGTGATCTAAAGCATGATGAATCAAAGAAATCATGCATTAGATTTGTTTAAGTCCATTAATGAATGTTAATTCAGTGGCACTAGCCATTAGCTAAAATACTGTTTACTTTTGGTACATCACCCCAAACAGAAATCAGCTTAATCATTGAAATTAGGAGAGACAGCACATAGCTTTGTTAACATGATTTAAAAATGTATCTGTGTGTTGTATTTTTGGGTTGAAAAAAACAAGTGATCTGATCTGAACTTTAATCCAGTGGGTGGCAGTAAGGCACCTTATACAATCGCCTCCACCCTTCAGAAACATAAAAAAAGAAAAGAAAAAAGCCTGGCTGGATGTAACATACTACAAATAACAGCCATTTTAGCAGTCATACCACATACGACTCCTAGTTACATTATGCAGCATGCAATACAGTATGTAGTGCATGTAGTAGAATCAGTATTGTTCATGCCACCCTCTCCTCTCCAGTGTGGTTTTTGGTCCTTAAATTGCCCTGGTGCCCTTTGTAAGGTATGGGTATATTGGCAATATGAAATTTTCTTACACATTTTTTTTTCTTTTTGCAATCATAGATAAAACTTGTTACACAAAGCAGGTAACTCACATAAAACTTACATTCAGTAATTCAATGAGCCCATCTTCTGCTTTTTCAAATTTGATATGCCCTTAATTGTATATAACATGTCTCCTCTGTGCACCACTCAAAATGTCTGTAGCAAGGACTGGCGCCAACCAGTGTGATGCCATACCACTGTCTTGTTGGCAGTGTTAGCCCAATGACTCTGGGTGTTAATGCAGAACATTGACCTGACACACTAGATAGACCGTTCATATATTTCACTAGTCCATCTGGGAAAGAGCCCATACAATGTGGGTAGAACCTTTCAGTAGCATATCTGTCAGGTGATTGGATGATCCTTCAGTCAAACACATTCATTACAGCCAATGAGATTATGCAGTGGGTGTGCACTAATGCCACGATGTAAAAAACAGAATGTGGTCCACTTGGTAAAAGAAGTTCTCAACAAAATATGTCTGTGCTGGAGTGAAAATCTCCTTTCTACGGAGAAGTTCAAATTTCATGACAAGTTCTTCATTTAAACAGAAATGCAGCCCATCTCTGATCAAACTGCTACTGAAGTTGTTAGCATCGATGCTAACCTCTATACGAGCAGTCACTGCCTACTGTCATTGAATGGAGCTCAACATCAAACTTTCTAAAATGCTAATTTAATCAATCCCTCTTAACCGAACTTTGTATAAAGCTATCGTACATAAGTACCTTGATACTTATTTACAAGCATTTTGTATTGTGGAAATATCTGTGCATGTTGCTTTAAAGGACTCTTGTCCTGTGAAACCAATTTTCTTTCCTTTAAATGTTGATAGAGGGACCTTGGGGGGAGAAGAGCACCATACTTTTTACTAAACTATCAGTCAATGGAGAAGTGTGTTGTGCCGCTTTAAAGTGTTCAGTTTAAAATGTTCATTTTTTTAGTTCCTGGTTCTGTAATGGCCACACAGCACATAGTCTGCACTGTGACCTGTAAGTCCTCCTCCCCCCTCCCATCAGACATGATTTGGGCATCTTATCAGCACAGAGCTCATTATCATAGCCTCCTGTAGCCTGCGCCCTCAGATATGAGCTTTTCCAAAGGGGAGGGAAAAAGCTTTGATCTGATTCTCTACAAAGAAAAAAAATTCATTTTCTTGTTCAGCTTCGATCAAATTCATAATATATAGACACCCAAGACAGGTTATAAACGACCAAACACAACTACACATGGGATCTTTATGCTAGCTCATGCACATGTATTATGATAAAGTGTATCTGCTTCTCTGTGTAGGGTCTGGAGCAGGCTGGGAAGTAACATGGCTGTTTTTGTCTCAGGTTTTCTTTGCCAGGTATTTTTTGTGTATTGTGAAATATATTTTGTTGAGATACTGTTCCCCTTTGTATGTCTCTCTGTTTATGAGGATCTTGTGTGAGCTCGATATTTACATAAAAAGTTTCAGTCTCTTGTTTTTTTCTCAGCTACAAACAAAAATCTGTCAATGAAACTATTTCAGTGTTCTGGTATTTTTTACATGTTTTTTTTCCTTGTGATATATCAGCAACAATTTAAACAAACTACATGTGTTTTTTTTTAAATGTGTCAAGCACTATCACACTTAATATCCTTAGTAACCATCTGTAGCTAGTTTTAATCATATTTGTGCCAAATTAACTAGTGCCATTTCACTTTTTGCAGCTCCATGCCTGTCATCTGCTCTTCATCTCTCCTGTCTGCACCTGTCCCTGTTCACTTTCCTGGAAACATGCCTCATCTACATCACCTGAAATATTCATTTTTCCTCTTCTTCTCCATTTCAAACTCTTACAGATGTGTGTTTGTTTCCTTTGAGAACTAGTTTGGTGCAGACGATTTGTGTCTTCCTCTCTGACTGTCTTTCTATTCTTTTTACCCACTCCTCCCTCTTTCATTGTCTTTCTCCATCTATGTCACACTCTCACTCCCTCATGTGCTTTCATTCCCTCTCACTCCTTTTGTCAACCTCGTCTTGCAAGAGAGTGAATGTCTATTTTAAGCGATGTGCCATGCACCAACCGCCCCCGCACAGACACGGCACAGAGGAAGAAGACTGGCACAACTCATGCATGTCGGGTTTAACTATCCGTGTGTGTTTAGCGTGATGGGAAGAGCATACTCCCATAGCCATAACTAACAACACAGCAGCATGTCGAAAACATCAATAATGTAGCTACAGTTTGCAGTTTGTTTACTGAACATGTTCTCACTGAAAAGCTGGGTACGGAGGTTGTGAAATAGCAGCCTTTTTCTTCAAATGCCAACAAGAAAAACAAAGCTGAGGAGCAACAACTCCTGTTTTATTACATGATGTCTACCTCAAGGTAAAAGTGGTAAAACAATGGACTACAAATATAAAGGGCATAAAAAGGGTAATGATAGAATTCAAAAGAGCATGTGGGATATAAAACTTGAACTTTAGACTGATAAATCAAAGTTGAATATGACAGACAACGTATGGATATGTGGGTACTGATGATAGTGGGGAAAGCAGTTACTTAGTTAGAAAGAACTTGGATTGAGAACCATAAAGGTTGTCAACAAGAGTCCTGGACAATATATGGACAGTAATTCACGATACTTCTGAGGAGCTCTTTTAGCAAGGCAGTACTCTCCCACCTAGCACAACCCACCAACACCCCACCCACGTATGAAAACATATATATGTCTATGTCCTCCCATTTGCATGTATGCAATTACATGTAATTTAGTTGACACTTTCACTAAATTAATATAAATGTACCACTGATGAACCTAAACCCACCTATACAACCATTATTGTCTACTGCTGTGTAAAAGACAATTCTAACAAGGCTTAAATGTCAGTTTTATGTATCTGTGAGACATTTTATGGAGTTGAAACTATCTTTTGCAACAGTGGCACTTTGTGGGCTAATACTAATGCTATCATGTAAACTTAGAATTATTTATTCAATTGACAATCAGTGGAATCCGAATACTTACTGTAAGATAACCTTTTAATTCAGCCCTTCTGGTTTGTCAAGTTTGAAAATGCTGATTTGGGTCAACACAAGTATGAACGGTCACTGCAGCAGGGAGGATCTGCATGATAAGTGCCAGAGACTGCAGATTTAAACACATTAGCTTCTGGTATCATCTGATCCTGAAACATCCTGAAGTGTTCTTCTGAAGTCATCCTGATAATTCACAGAATTTGACTACATAAGCCCAATTGTATACACCTGCATCAACATGTAGCCTGGATGTGCTCATATCTACCAGTTCACATTCAGCTTTTTGCCATTTATCGTTTAAACCCACTAAGGTTCCATCTGCAGAAAGTTGCTGTGTGTGCTCTGTTCTTACAAGTCTCCTCATTTTTCCAAAACATACGGCAGTCATAATCCCTGGAAAGATCTGCAAATTATCTTGCTGGGCAATGGTTGTGTTTCCTCTTTTGAGCCTCCATGAAAACAACCAATCCATAAAATGTCTGACTGCTGTGCAGTGGCTATTTTAGTCCACTCTCCACTCATTTATCTGTTTGCGAGTCCTCTCAATGCTTTCATTGTTTCATATGTTGCTTCAACTGATGGTTATTCATCAACAGGAAACATTCATCAGCAATCCCGCAGAGTGCAGTTTTTCCAATGTATAATGTTAATGATTTTAAGCCATCAACATCTTGTCAACAAACAGGAGCTCAAAAGAAAAGAGATTTTCTTCTTCTGCAATCAACACAAAGCCTGTAAGACCATGATGCATTCAAAATACCCTGTTAATTCTGCAACAACAGACATGAGTGATGTTACACGTGTATGCAGACAATTTAGTTTTTCATCTGCAGCTGGTTGATGTGTATATGAGACAGGCTTCAGTATGTAAAATACCTGTGAACAGAGTCAATCTTCCACAGTAATTTAAATTTGCCAACATCTCGCCTCATATATGGTATCTCTAGTTTGTACAAATGTGCATTTTCAGCCGTTTTGTTCCTCATCTCACTCCCTCTCTCGCTTCCTCTCTCTCTTTCCTCGCTGATAGCTGAGTGTGAGATGACTCGCGGGACGAGGCAGAGCGCTGGGCACACACAGCTCTCAGGTAATGAGAAATGATGTTGGTGTCAACGGTGGAATCGTCCAAATCATCCCTGAGCTGAGTTACATAATTCAAATATCATTCTTTTTACTCCCCCTCCTCTTTTATCCGTTATCACTGCCTTGTCCTCTGGCGCGCACTCCCTCACTTGCTCTCAGTTCAAACAGATTTGATTTCTATTCCTCTATGTTCCAGTGACATCGCCGCTCCTCTGAGAGGCGTGTGCTGGGATTGGAACGAGGATCAAGTCACCCATCATGGCAAAGCATGCTGGGAAAGGCCAGGAGGTAGAGAGACAAAAGTATATATGTGCCTGTGAGGGGGGCCTGTATGCTGGTGACACTTTTATCCATTTATTTCTGTTTTCGTGTTTCTCTTCTGTTCCTTCAGTGGCAGTATAGTGCTTCCTGTATTTCCCCTTCTGAGTTGTTTAAGACCTTCTCACACATCTGGAAATATGGTTACTTATAATTTCTTTTTAAAGGGCAGGTAAGCAGATTAACACCACACTGGAGTCTATGCTGTAAATATGAAGTATTGGGTGTTCTAACAGTATGTGACATGAACAACAATAAGTAATAAAGTACCTATAATAAACAGTCTCCTATTGAGGTGTCCCTATAGCCTGTGAGCAAATGTAGCACCCCTTATAACACATTGTATGTCTGTCGCTTCCCTTGATATAGGAGAGGCGGAGGGATGAAGGTGCTTTGGTAAATTTCTTAAACTACTTTTCTTTTTTCCTTTAAGATGGTTTACCCGAGGCCTGCTCAAACTACTAAAGAATACCTGTTGCGTGTCTTATTAAAACATCTGTTTTATATTAATCAGAAGCTCTTTTTTATCAGCACACACAAAACAAGGGCAGGGGGTGATTAAACAATTTAGATTTAATTAAGCTTTAGAGTCATTTTAAGTTTCTGAATTTGGTAGATAAAGGTCAGGTGAGGTATAAGATGGTTAAGGCCCTGTCCTATCTCCATTGCTTCACTTAAAACAAAAGTTGTATATCCAATATCGAAACTGCTGACATTCAGCTTCAAACTGCCTCCTTGGAAGCAATGAATGACATCACAAACACCATTCCCATGTTTAATACGGTCTATGGTCCAGCCATAACACTAGCAACACTACAGAGTAGTTTTAAGGCTATAAATTAAACAAGGCATCCCTTGTGATTTTACCCAATGCAAATGATTAAATGAATTAACAAAAGAAAACAGTGCAAGTAATTTTTCAGAGTGAAGCATTGCTAAACCTGATCAGTGATACCTCATGGAGCTCCTGATGCCCTCAATCATCATGCTTACATGAAGACTTTAATTCCCCTTTAATTCCAAATAAAACTTAATTCTCTTTAAAAAGATTAAAAATGATAATGTAAACGCCTAATGTCAAATGAAAAAGTGGCTGGTTTATCCTGATTTTGAATCCAAATTAATTAATTCCTCGATCAAGTATATGTTCATTCCGCTTTAAATTAATTTTGGTCGTTCTGCGCATGCTCGTTTCCTTGTCCTGCAGCGATGAGGCACAGGATGCTGACTAGAATAGTAAAAAATTAAGTAGTCTTTTTTTTGATACAGGATACCAGTGTAAACTGGTTTGCAGAGTCCAGAGTGGCTCATGCTAATATCAGCTGTCGCCAGTCACTAGCCTACAGTGATTGGGGTTTGCGGTCTGTACAGATCAGGAGGGGACATCTATGATGACCAAGACGGCCAAATTAGAGTATTGGTCTTGCCTTGGGTTAAAATTGCTGTGATTTGAAGGAAACTCTCAACAGAAAAATTATACTTATTTATAATAACTACAAAAGGGACAAACACATGGGAAAGAATAATTTTGTCAACATCTATGTTAATTGTCAATATGTAATTTTAAGGTTTATATAACTCAAATGCAACTAGTCATACTGCAAATAATATAGCATTTACTGGTTATCAAAGTATATTTTACATTTTTTACCTCGATTGTAACAGTTTCACAAAAACAATCAATGCCAGCCATAGCTCTATTTTCTTAAAAAAATCTGTGATGGCAGATTTTGTCATATCTGTTTATCAACATAATTTAAACTGATTGGCTGAGTGAGTAGGAGGGCCACCAGTTGTCCACTTCTGATGTAGATTAATAGTTTTACTAGCTGGAGAATTTGTGCTTATTCATCCAACTTTGACTATTTAGCCAGCTAAGCTTACCTCAGCATGACCAGACTTATTGGAGCCTTTCTCTACCAGCCAGCAGTGCTTTAAAAATTGTGGTTGGCTGACTTTGTTACCTCTAAATGCATCAAATGCCTCCCGTTGTCTTTCTCTCCAAAAATATGATTAAACAGATGTGTTCCACAAACACAATCCATGTATTATCATATTTCCATAGTGACAGCAGATGTTTTAAAGAGGAATTAGGCTCCTTTGTAAGCCAGTGGTTGTCAAAGAGCCTTTAAGAGTGCCCCTCTGAACAATGTATTGATGCGACACACTGAACCCAACTGCCCGCCAGCTCTATTCGCGGTCAGCTGTGGGGAACGGAAATGAAGTTGGCCAGATTGCTTTTTTGGAATCTCAATGGGAAAAGTTTCCAGGGCCGGCACCGAGTCTGTATTGGCCAGATTGAGGTGAGATAGAGTGGAGAATATGAGCGCAGAGATGAAGTTGACCTGAACCTTTTCATTCCTGCCCCCCATACCCCTCGCAACCCCCCCTCCCCCTCTCCTCTCCCGCCATCTCCGTCCTTCGCTCGGTGCTCAGCCTTGCATGCACTTCCTTGGCAAGCCAAGAGAAAATATAGCGATAACTGTGGGCACGGAGTCACTTCAGCTTCTGTCTCTCTTTGTTTTCACCCACTTGTCTTTCCTGTGATTCATTGTTCCCTCGCACACACCATCTCCAGTACAGCGTTTGCACTTCCTGTCTCTTTGCACACAAGCGAGCATGCACACAGTCATGCTTCCTCAGACATTTTTCATCTGCTCCCCAACTTCTTTTCCACCCCCCTCTTTGCACCCTCTCCTTTTTCTTTTCCCTCCTTCTCCAGCTGAGGTTTGGGTTCTTGGATGTATTGGCACGTCTCCTTTCATCACCCAGCCATTTGTGAGGAGGATCGAGGAGAGCGTGCAGACCTGGGAGAGTGTGTGTTGAGGCGTAAAGGACCCTCTCAGCCCTAAGCCAAGCCCTGTCCATCCAACGGAGAGCCCAGACGGTGTGATTCAGCCCTACTGAAGCCTGGCCAACTCTTACTCACACTCCACAGACAGATACACACACTTTCGGAGAGGCACTCAAAGAGGAAGTCGTAGACATCCACTCCCCCTCTCTTAAGTCACCAGGGTGAGAAAGAAGAGGAGAGAGACATTTTTGGGACTTTAAATCCCTCAGGGCGGGGTCTCTTTCACCTGGCCGGGGGCAAGCTGAAAAGATCAAGCACTGAAGAGAGCAGAGGTCAAGGCTGGCCATGGAGTTGCTACAAATTACCTTTTTTTTTGTTTGTCGGCTCGTTGCCAACTATAGAAATGATGAGTAAGCCAATCAGATAGTGGGGATTACTTAATGACTCTTATGTAACTACTCGGGCTGGGTTTAAAAAATCAATTAAATCGATTTAAATCGATTTCCTTTTAAATTGTTCATGATAATCCATAAAATCCAAAGATCGATCTTTTAACTTGGGTAGTTTTTTCTTCATTGGACGTGCAGAGAAGCAGCCTGTGGTATCAACCCTGCTAGTCTTGTGTGATCTGTGTTTAGCGCTGCTTTCCACTGAACAAGATCTCATGAGATGTTACTGCAATTAATCAAACAAACACGGCAGAAGCAAATAGCACTATACTGTATGGGCACCACCGGCGAGTTTAAAGGCTGACGTATGGATGTATTTCAGATTTTACAAGCACGAAGGAAAAGAGGAGTTGGACAGAAAACAAGTAATATGCAGAATACGCATTAATATATATAATTAATATAGGATTAATGTAACTGCTTTGGGTTCATTTCTTTATGTAAAAACAGTTTTAATAATGCACCAGGTCAGAAGTCACTTTTTAAGTTTAGAGTATTATTATTATTATTATTAATCCCAGACTGAATAAATATCTTATTGTATCATGAATCGAATCGATTTGAGACCTGGTAATATTGAATCAAATTGATCCAGACGATCTGAATCGATACCCAGCCCTGGTAACTACTTGTTATTTTAAACATGAAACACGACCCAGAAGTTCTAATTTAAACAATCAACACTCACAGGCCATTTTATTAGGCAAAATCAGCCAATCATATGAAGCAACTTACTGCATAAAGACATGTAAGGTTAGGATGACATGCTCAAGTTCAAATTTTCCTCATCAGAATGAGGAAAAAAAAATGATTTAGAGCCGGACATCATTGTTGGTACCAGACTGGCTGGTTTAAGGTTTTAAAAACCGGCTTATCTGGGATTTTCACACTCAGGCATCCATAAAGTTTACAGATAATGGTTTGAAAAAGAGAAAATGTCCAGTGGGCGGCAGTTCTTTGGGAAAAATTGCCTTGTTAATTCCAGAGGTCAGAGAAGATTGGCCAGTGGTTTGAGATGAAAGACAGGAAACAGTAATTCATATAATTCCTCTTTACAACCAAGGTATGCAGAGGACAAGTTCTTAATACTCAGAATGTCATGTAGATTGACTACAGCAGCAGGAAACCACACCAGTTGCCACTCCTGTCTGCTTCAAAAAGGAAGGTTCACAACAAATGAACAACAGAAGATAAATGTTACCTGGTTTGCTGAGTCTTGATTTCTGCTATAACATTCAGAAGACAGAATTTGGATGAACAACAGCATCCGCTCTTCTCTTTATCAGGAATTCAAGTTGTTGTTGGTGGTGTAATGGTATGGGGAATATTTTGTTGACACATTTTGGGCATATCAGTATCAACTGAGCATCATTCAGACACCATAGCCTACCTGCGTGTATTGTTGCTGACCATACCCATTTCTTCATGACCATGGTGTCTTCTGATGGCTTCCTCCTGCTGCATAATGTGCCATGTCACAAAGCTGATTTATCTTATCTGGGTTTTCTTGAACATGACAATGAGTTTACTGTAGTCCCATGGTCTCTGCAGTCACCATATCTGTAATCAAGATGTTTTAGTTGATGAAACATGCCTATGACAAGACCGGGGACTTTTCAGAGTAGTTTATTTCAGCCAGTTCAAGACTGACAAAGAAACACAAGTCGTTTCTTCAGTTATATAGGCATGTGTGTAATCAATATGGCAGTAGTAATCTATGACAGCAGATGTATGTATATGATTTCAGTTATCACTCCAACTATGGTCAGGTTCTATCCAGCTTCTTCAGTGGTCCCTATTTATGGAGGATAGCAGACGATCTGTATGTCTGTATGCTTTCAGACACACTTGGAAACAGACGCAGATTGATTATGTGTGCTGGACACTTAAATCTGGGTGCATGGGTAACAAACTAAAATTATACGTTTGATAGAATAAGTCCATTATCAAATAATGATACATGATGCATGAATAGGAATAAAATTCATGCTATCAATATCTCAAACCATTGCAGACTCTATCAAAATGGCTGAATGGGAGATTTGCACCTTGATGTATCCATGCCATAGAGAATTAAGACTGTTCTTCACACCACGTTAAAACTGCAATCCTATCAGATTCATTTACCCCAGCTGTTTGACAAAATATAAAATTAGCACAGTATTTGAATCTCATTGAGCTTTGTACAAATCACACAAAGATCAGCTATGACCATGTCTCATTTGAACACGGTTCTGACAAGCCTAACTATTAGCAGGAAAAATAACAACACACAAACTCACAAGAAAAAATATTGGAGTTCCATTTAATGCTTGCATAGTTTTTTTGTTCTATGTAGTTTTTTGTACCATTCTTGGAAGCAGTTTCTAATACGAATCAGAACAAAGAATCACATCACAATACTCAAACCTCCTGTCTTATTACTTCACACACTGACAGATGACTGCTTTGTCTCTTGTTTACCTTTGACTGGCATTGTAGATTTGAATAGCAGATCAGTGCCATTCATTTAAATAGCGGGGATCACTGTTTTTGATACAATGAGCACTGCTCAGAAAACATACAGTATATCATATGGCTTTGATATCTATTGTGTATGAATCATTACAATTCTATGAGGCCGGCTCTCTCTGTCCCTTTCTCTCACACACAAACATACAGAAAAAAACTCTACTCTAAGTCAGCTAAAATGGTTAAAGATGATTAAATTTGTTAGTTAACATAAATGATTTTTTTTTACTTTGCCACCATCAGAACATTGGCCACATATTTTACCACAAAAATGTGCCAAAAAAATCTTAATTACAGTTCTGTTACTATAGCACCAGACATTATATACTGTATGTGTCTGCAAACATCATGGGTGTGTTCATGTTATGGCTTGAAATGGCAGTGTGGACTGGGGATTTGGATTAAAAATCTCTGAAAAACATACATGTACTTTACCTCATGGCAGAATTAAAAACTTGAATGCTTCTAAAAGTTGGCAAGAGGTTAAGCTTCTGAACACAGATCTTCTAATGAGGATCTGTTACATGTTTACACAGATATATGTAAACAGCATGAGGGTTACTGCTCGGGGGCACCAGTGATCTCAATGACTATGGAGGGTTAAGATGAGGGAAGCTCTGACTTGAGTGGAAGCAGTAAAATAATCATATTGACAGAACACACTTGAGGATTATTTGGACGTATAATTGGTTAAAACAAGGCTCAAATCAGGTCCTGTCCCACTGATCAGTGTGAGGGGTAAATATCGTCAGATCTGTTTATCTGAATTGCCCAGTGAGTAGCCAGTCTAAGATGGACCTCTAACAAACTTCCCTCAAAACATATTCATCTGCCTCCAGGGCAAACACATAAATTGTTGCATGTGGACGGGGCAACTGACGTGTTTTTAGACTTGCATGCATGATTTAGTGGGAGGTAGAGCTGAATGATGGAGAGGGTCTTAAGCATGAATCTATAAGCCATGGGGATGTCTGACTTGGAAATTTGTGCATTTGTATGATTGCATGACCCACATGCCCGATACACTTCCAGATGAAACAAAAATACACCCTGTGTAAGTGGGAATCTCATTCAGAAATTTTACCTGTTGGAGTGCAAATTAATGTTGTTTTCTGTCTGAGCTCATCTTTAGCTCTTGATCAAACCTTGAAGTATTAAAGCTCATTTTAATACCACTTTTCAAACTATGAAAACCCACATTAAAATCAAACATTCGACACTTATTAATGACATCAGCTAGAATTATAATAATATGAGTGAACAGCGAGAGACAGCAATCTAACGCCCCCGTGTTACGCTTGGTTCAAAAGGCAATCTTTTCATCAACTGTACCCATCATCCCACTGAATTAATTAGAGAATTTCATCAGGCGTGGTGGAGTACGCTGGCCTGGGTTCTGCATACGAGTCACAGTGTGTGCTGTGATGTCCCGTGAGCTAAAAGGACGTCCACATTAGCATTAGTGGCCTCATTGTGTCCAGGTATGTTAGTGTTGTAGATACTGTGGGGCAGAAGGCTTCTTGAGAGTTTTTTTTTTTTTTTGCATTATAGCCCCCCTCTTCTTCTCTCTTACTTCAAACCTCACTTCAAGGCATCCAGAGGGACGTAAACATAGAGGATCTCTCCTGGAATTATGACTGGCCAATATGGACCTAGTGTAATAATTAATTTATGCTGGGCATTGTCTTGGAATATCTCAGTTTTTATCTGTAATGAGCCAAGACCTGGTTGTCAATGTCAAACTGATTAATTTCAATGTTATTCTAGTGATAATCAAACAATGTTGACACCTATTTGCAACATCAACAACAAGAACAAAAGTCTCTATTGGGACAGTTTTTGTTTCTAATTAACCATATTGCAGAAAGCTCTTAAATACTGTTTAAACATTGGTAATATTTTCTAATATTGAGTCTTTAACTCATTCGGTGTATTAAATGCATGAAACAATGACCAGGAGTCACAGTCACTGTCTACAAAAAAGAAAGTAATATTTACCTGAAAGACATGTAAGACAGACTCAAACAGAGTGATGCATGTTGCCTGTCATTTGGGCCTTTTAGCACTTTGTAGACTAACTGCTTTGGTTATTATATTGTCCAGAGTTTATTATGTAGAACAGAAAACATTAAAAGCCTGGGGTCACATACATTCAGTAAACCAGTTTGAAACACAAATATCAAGATAACCAAAACATTTCTGACTGATACTCCTTAACTGCTTAATCAAAATTTAAAAAAAAAAGATAAAAATGAGAGCTGAAATTATAATTCACTTTATCATCAAATTTGCTATAATCACTATAAAAAAAAAATAAACCAACGTAACCCGTCTAATCTTTCAGAAAAGTTGAAAGTTGTGAGTGTAATAAATCCTCTAATAAGCACTATTTCCACCTTTCACCAAATTATCTACTGCATTCCCCTTCAACAGTAATCCTGGCTGGCTCCTCTGACCCGCCCCAGATCAACACGGGCAGCTGTGGGCCTGCTTCTGATCACTACAATGATTATCTAATTAATATGCTGTAAATGTCAACTTATAGTGGTTCCAAGTCTATTCTTTGAATATTATGATGTGCAAAATATACTCTTCAACTATGTAAGTGCTGCTTGAAAGAGAAGGAAACCTGGTCCAATCTGACACACTAGATTTACTCATCAACAAATCCATTGGATGTATTCCAGATATAAGCAACATCACACACAAAGTGACTGGTAAAATCAGAATCTAATGAAAGCTTCCATAAAACTGGAAGTCTATTGAAAATCCAATATTGTTACACATAACCACAAAAGATCTGAGATGAAAGAAGACTGATCTGCCTACTTACAGACACAGAATCTGGCAAATATTGCTGCTTTGCAAGGTGAAACATGGTCAAAAGTTTAAAATGATGCAGGCTTACGACTTGAGAGAACAGGCTTCATAACAGTCTATGCGAGTATTTTATCTCTATCAATATAGATTTGTTTATTCTGATATTCATCAATTTTGACCTCTGTAATTTAGATTGCTTTTACACCTAAAGTTTGGCAAACTCTGTTCAGTTCAGGAGTAAAGATGCAACATTGTTTAGATTTTTGCTTGGTTTAGTTTTTCTCACGTTGCTGTTTGACAGATGGACAAAAGCCTGTCAAATAGTGTATTATATAGCCATCAGCCGTTAGCTGTGGTCTTGATCTCTGACATCTTGCTTGTTGTTGCACTATGACCAAGAAATATAAAACTGGCTTCAAGTAATTACATAGTTTATCTTTATTTGGTTTTAAAGCATAATGTAACATAAAATTAAGATAAATCTGCATTTAGGCAGAGTCAGGTGAAACTTACATATTGACTGAAATTACATGTAACCATATTTCATAATCTGTTCAGAGGATCGGAGGCTGGTGGTGCTAGCAATGCTAATAACAGTTGCACATTCAACCCACAACTCACTGCTACTACGTTAATTTGCCATGTTTGGTTTTGATTGCTTTCACACCCACCACAAACTGTTAGGTTGACCTAGAAGCAAACCAAGACCCTCTGTTTTTGGCTTCTGTGAGCTTTCATACCACCCAAATTCAACCAAAAAAGTCCTGAGAAGGGAATTTTGAATCTTGCAGTTTTTGACAGTGAAAATACAAGAAAAAATACCCCAGCACATGTGTGTAGGACATTTATTTTATAGCCTTGGTATCAAACAAATATCATTTGACTTTTACTATTAATACAGACCATAAGGCCTTCCATCATTATTTTTAGTCAACATAAACTTTATAAACAAACTTTCTCACCGTGTGACTAAGCTGAAAATGTATCAGTCTGTCTTAAAAACTTTGATGTTGCTCCCAGTCTGCCAGGGAAGCAGCTCTCTGGGAAAGGATATTGTCTTAAATTTTAGGAGAGCCTTAGCAAAAGTGTCTGTTTTCATGCAAGCTGAACATTCTGAATGATTTTATAAGAATGGAAGCAATAACTGGACAAAATGTAGTTTCATCTGAAGCCATGCATGGTCCGAGCGAGACTGGAAAGAGCTAAAGTAAAGACGAGAAGGGAGGAAATGGAAAGAGAGCGAGAAGGAGGGGGAGTGTGACAAGCGCCATAACGTCCTCTGAGATGCATTTGGACAGAGTGAGCATCTGTCAAAACAAGGCAGCCTCAACGGCCGCCTCACTAATGGCTATGGACGTGAGCGACAGAGGGGGAGGTGGAGAAGAAGGGGCGGAGGGGTGGGCGCTCGCACATTCAAAGAGACACACAAGATTGCCACTGCACGCACACAAACACAACAGCTGCAACTCTTTTTATTTTTTTTCACTTTACTTGCAGCAGATCTCACCGATCATTTGATAGCAAATTTCTGCAAAAGCTTCACTGTAATAGCTATTGAACTACTTTCATGTTTGGTTGTGTGTGCACATGAGTGTGTGTGTAACTCAGTGAGTCACTGTCTGCGTGCTAGTGCCGGGTGTGCGTGTTTACCTTCTAACAGTGTTTTTCGGTTGTCACATACCCTCCAACATCTCTCATTGTGATGAATTGGGCACTGTGTCAATCACTCATCTGAATTGTTTTTTTTTTTCCTACATCATTGTTTTTTCAAGGCAATTTGGGCTGACTTGTCTTTCTCTCTCTCTCTCTCTCTCTCTCTCTCTCTCTCTCTCTCTCTCTCTCTCTCTCTCTCTCTCTCTCTCTCTCTTTGCAAAAAAACAACCATGAGCAATCATGCTTGGGTTAAATCACCCTTTTGGAGGGATATGTGGCTCTTCCTGGCAGTTAGAACAATCACATCCACCACTCAAACACAATCCTCATTTCAACAGCTATCCTGGATTACCTTTAATCAGATAGACTCCCTCTTACACAATTGATGCTACTCTGTGAAAAGAGAATGCATGAGATTAAATACAGGAATATCAAACAGTATTAGGGTTGTATTTTCCATTTTACCCCCAGGTCTGTAAAGACAGCATGCAGACAAAAAAAACACTCTTGACTGTTATCCAGATCCTTAACGCCTCGGGCAACTACAACTGTGCACACAGCAGGAACGCACGCAGAAGGACAGAGTGCTATTAGAAATGCAAACTAAATTACCCCAACACTGAAAAGTATTAATTAAATCTCCCAACTTTACTGTTTATCTTCCAGAAGCTGTCTGTCTTTTTGGTACTTTTCCAAGACATTCCTTCAGCTGTGATGGTAAAAAAAAAAGAAGTTTGTTTTCAGTCTGCCACACGATTAATATCTGATTCATTGAGGAATGCAGAAAATCATTCCATTCAAAGAGAGATCAAACTCTGAAGGCATCCTTGAACAAAAAGGAAGTGCATTTAAGGACAGAAAGTTGCAGCAGTAAAATAACCCAAGAATACAAATTTCTACAAATCTTACCTTCTAAACACACTGCAGGAACAGATGGCAAAATCTGAGAACTTCAAATGACAGAAGTGGATGTACTTGTGGATTTGATTGCAGAGCTGAAAAAGAAAGGAGTACATACGTTTTGGGAATTGTGACCTCTGTGTCTTACACAAAACAATCTGGCCAAAAAGGAAATATAGGCACTTCTAATAAAAGGAGTGGAAAAACTGAAGGTTGACTTGATTCATGCCAACCTGTAAGTGAAAGTTTGCCTATGTAGTCTTTAATCAGAATCTAAGAAAAGAGGATATTATGCAGGCAAAAACCAAATACTAGACGTCTTTGTTTCATTAGGGTCCTCGCCCAAGGGGAAGGACCTCTCTTGCTAGAGCAAGAGAGGCAAGGACCCTATTGTTCCTGCTTTGTGATTATCACGCACCAGGTAATTAAACCTTAATTTGACCCCCTAAACATGCTCAGAAACTCACCAAATTTGGCAAGCTCCTCAGAATCAGTAAAAAATTTTATAAAATGGAAAAATTAACCCCCAACATTCCAAAATGTGCTCTCTAGCGCCACCCGGAAACATAAAAATGGACCTCACGGCCACTAGGAATGTAGTAGAGAGATGAAACCAACGTCAAAATGTTCGTCTCATCAAGACCCACAAATCTCGTGCTGATACCCCTGACCTATCTCAAACAGGAAGTTGGCAATTTGCCCTTCAAAGTAAAATTTCAGGTGAAAAATAGGCTGGACGAAAAAATTATCTTCTCCGATACCGTAAATGGTATCAGCCTGAAATGCGGAGAGATTACAGAGGAGACATTGATGAAAAAAACTCACTGATTGACAGGTTCAGTGAGACTTTAATCTGAAACAGAAAAACTAAAGCAGGGTCTATCTGTGATCAAACTGAACCCCAAAAATACCAAAATGAGAAGAGGTCCTCGTCCAAAGGGCAAGGACCCTTCAAGACCCACAAATCAAGCGCTGACATCCTATCTCAAACAGGAAGTAGGCAATATGACCTTCAAAATACAAGCTCACTCGATAATCCCCACTTTGCACAATGATTTCACCCCCAAAACAAGCTCACAGCCACACCAAAACAGACACACTTAGACCGTAAATGGTATAAGCTTGAAATGTGGAAAGATGAGAGAGAAGACACTGATGAACAAAAGTTATGAAGGGATTTGTTGTTTCTACAATGATTTTCGAATGGCGAGCTCTATAGCGCCACCTCTGGTCAAACACAACTAAAATGGCTGTAACTTCCACTAGGAATGTAGTAGAGAGATGAAACCAACGTCAAAATGTTTGCCTCATCAAGACCCACAAATGTCATGCTGAGACCCCTGAACTGATGAAACCCTCAAAATGGAGGTCAACGGGCATGAGGGACCTGCGAGACAGCGAGGACCCGTCCAACGCTGCTTGCAGCTTTAATTATTATTATCATTATTATTATTATTATCATCATCATCATCATCATCATTATTAACTCACCACACCTGTCCTCGTCTGACCCGTCCCTGCAGTCTCTCTCTCCGTCACACACATGGCTGATGAGCACATACTCGGCTCCGTCTCTGCACAGCCTGGAGCCAACCCTACACCTGAGCGAGCTCACCTGAACAGCAGGACTACCTTCACTCCCACAGTTCATCTCATTGGAGCCGTCGCTGCAGTGTGAGCGGCCGTCACACAGCAGAGTCCTGGAGACGCAGCTGCGCCGGTCCTTACAGCGAAAGTCACCTCAGAGGACAGACAGACAATCATTATGTCTTTGGGACAAACCTGGAGGTGATTGGTCTTAGACACACCGGGACAGTTTGGCTGTCGGATAAAGAAAAGAAAACTTAACTTACCTTTAGAGGGACACCTCCTCACACAGTTCTGCTCGTCAGAGCCGTCAGAGCAGTCTGGGCGACCGCCACAAAGCTGAGACGGAGATATACAGACGTCATCTGAAGGTCCAGGACAGAGGACAGACGGGCTGAGACAGGACGGCCCGGTCGGGAAAGGAGCTGTGGAGGCAGGAGGCCTTCGGTTTGACAGGGGGGTCGCTGGGTGTGGGACATCTGCAACAGGCAGAGTGTGAAGAACAACTGTCAATTATCAGACAATTAAAACAAATCTATAACAATTCTCCCTATAGAACTGAAAAAGACAGAAGTTTAACTCCGGATGTAGCTGCGTTAATTCCAAAGAATGAAGTTTAACTCCTGATGTAGCTGCATTAATTAAATAATAAAGTTTAACTCTTGATGTAGCTGCACTTATTCCAAAGACTGAAGTTTAACTCCTGATGTACCTGCATTTACTCCAAAAGAAGGAAGATATCCTCCTAATGTAGCTGCATTAATTCCAAAGAATGAAGTTATCCTCCTGATGTAACTGCATTTATGTCAAAGAATGAAGTTTAACCCCTGATGTAGCCACAGTTATTCAAAAGAATGAAGTTATCCTCTTGATGTACCTGCATTTATTCCAAAGACTGAAGTTTATCTCCTGATGTAGCTGCATTTATTCCATTGACTTAAGTTTTCTCCTAATGTAGCCACATTTATTCAAAAGAATGGAGTTATCCTCCTGATGTAGCTGCATTTATTCCAAAGACTGAAGTTAAACTTCTGATATTACTGCATTTATTCCAAAGACTGAAGTTTAACTCCTGATGTACCTGCATTTACTCCAAAAGAAGGAAGGTATCCTCCTAATGTAGCTGCATTTATTCCAAAGAATGAAGTTTAACTCCTGATGTAACTGCATTTACTTCAAAGAATGAAGTTTAACCCCTGATGTAGCCACATTTATTCAAAAGAATGGAGTTATCCTCCTGATGTAGCTGCTTTTATTCCAAAGACTGCAGTTTAACTCCTGATGCAACTGCATTTAATCCAAAGACTAAAGTTTAACCCCTGATGTAGCTGCATTTATTCCAAAGAATGAAGTTTAACCCCTGATATAGCTTCATTAATTCCAAAGATTGAAGTTTTACTCCTAATGTTGGTGCATTTACTCCAAAGACTGAAGTTTAACTCCATATGTTGCTGCATTTATTCCAAAGATTGAAGTTTAACCCCTGATGTAGCTGCACTTATTCCAAAGATTGAAGTTTTACTCCTAATGTTGGTGCATTTACTCCAAAGACTGAAGTTTAACTCCATATGTAGCTGCATTTATTCCAAAGATTGAAGTTTAACCCCTGATGTAGCTGCACTTATTCCAAAGATTGAAGTTAAACCCCTGACGTAGCTGCATTTATTCCATTGACTAAAGTATAACTCCTGATGTTGCTGCCTTTATTCCAATGATTGAAGTTTAACTCCTGATGTAGCTGCATTTATTCCAAAGACTGAAGCTTTACTCCTGATGTTGCTGCATTTATTCAAAAAACTGAAGTTTAACTCCTGATGTAGCTGCATTTATTCCATTGACTGAAGTTTAACTCCTGATGTAACTGCATTTATTCCAATAAATAAAGTTCAACTCCTGATGTAGCTTAAATTATTCCAAAGATTGAAGTTTAACTCCTTATGTTGCTGCATTTGTTCCAAAGAATGAAGTTTAACTCACGATGTATCAATCAATCAATCAAACTTTATTTATAAAGCGCTTTTCATACAAACTAATTCAACTCAAATTGCTTGACATAGAAAATTAAAAACATTCCCATAAACCCACCTCCTTATGTAGCTGCATTTATTCCAAAGACTGAAGTTTAACTGCATATGTTCCTGCATTTATTCCAAAGATTGAAGTTTAACCCCTGATGTAGCTGCCTTTATTCCAAAGAATGAATTTTAACTCCTGATGTAGCTGCATATATTCCAAAGACTGAAGTTTAATTCCTGATGTAGCTGCATTTATTCAAAAAAAATGAAGTTTAACTCCTGATGAAACTGCACTTATTCCATTGAATAAAGTTCAAGTCCTGATGTAGCTGCATTTATTCCAAAGAATGAATTTTAACTCTTGATGTAGCTGCATTTATTCCAAAGACTGAAGTTTAACTCCTGATGTAGCTGCATTTATTCCAACAGAAGGCCAATACCCCACTAATGTAGCTGCATTTATTCCAAAAGAAGGACAATACCCCACTAATGTAGCTGCATTTATTCCAAAGACTGAAGTTTCACTCCCGATGTAGTTGCATTTAATCCAAAAGAAGGACAATACCCCACTTATGCAGCTGCATTTATTCCAAAGATTGACGTTTAACTCCTGATGTGGCTGCATTTATCCAAAGAATGAAGTATAACTCCTTATGTAGCTGCAATTATTCCAAAGAATGAAGTTTAACTCCTGATGTAGCTGCATTTATTCCAAAGAATGAAGTGTAACTCCTGATGTAGCTGCGTTAATTCCAAAGAATGAAGTTTAACTCCTGATGTAGCTGCATTAATTCCATTGACTGAAGTTTAACTCCTGATGTAGCTGCCTTTATTCCAAAGACTGAAGCTTTTCTCCTGATGTTGCTGTATTTATTCCAAAGACTGAAGTTTAACTCCTGATGTAGCTGCTTTTAATCCAAAAAAAGGACAATATCCCACTAATGTAGCTGCATTTATTCCAAAGAATGAAGGTTAACTCCTGATGTTGCTGCATTTATTCCAAAGAATGAAGTATAACTCCTGATGTGGTTGCATTTATTCCAAAGAATGAAGTTTAACTCCTGATGTAGCTGCATTTATTCCATTGACTGAAGTTTAACTCCTGGTGTAGCTGCCTTTATTCCAAAGAATGAAGATTAACTCCTGATGTTACTGCATTTATTCCAAAGAATGAAGTATAACTCCTGATGTAGCTGCATTTATTCCAAAGACTGAAGTTTAACTCCTGATGTAGCTGCATTTATTCCAAAGAATGAAGTTTAACTCCTGATGTTACTGCATTTATTCCAAAGACTGAAGTTTAACTCCTGATGTAGCTGCCTTTATTCCAATGAATAAATCTTAACTCCTGATGCAGCTGCATTTATTCCAAAGATTGAAGTTTAACTCCTGATGTAGCTGCATTTATTCCAAAGAATGAAGATTAACTCCCGATGTAGCTGCATTTATTCCAAAGACTGAAGGCTTACTCCTGATGTTGCTGTTTTTTATTCAAAAGACTGAAGTTTAACTCCTGATGTAACTGCATTTATTCCTGACACCCTGTGTCAGTTCAGCCTCTATGGAAAAAACGAAACAAAATTCAGCTTTTAAAGTTACATTACTGGATTCCAGACAAAATTTCACATAAAGAGGTCACATTTTTAGAGAGATTAGGTCAAAATTGTGGCAACTGTGAAAAAATGTTTCAGAGCTATCGTTGCTCTGCAGCTCAGGCCAGTTGGGATGTCTCTGCCTGACTGACAGTTGAGTGCAGGTCACACTTAAATAAGAGCAGCTCCAGATGATGTCATCCCATTCCATGGCTGCAGGTCATGTAGTCATGACAACGGAAGGAACAATAGAATGTCTCATACACACTCATCATACAGACTGAGGCTACAGACAGAGCTGCAAAAACACACATCAGTCTAACTTAGAGCAGTTTAAAGTGATGAAAAGGGATGAAACCCTCAAAACGGAGGTCAACGGGGGCATGAGGTACCTGCGAAACTGCGAGGACCCGTCCAATGCTGCTTGCAGCTTTAATTTGCTTTTGTTATTTCCATTATCCATATATCCATTCATTATTTGTGCAATTGATCCCTTTTGGGGTTCCAGTTGTGGTAGAGAGAGCTGAAGGACAACCTGGCTCATTAAAGCTCTCAGTGCACTATTCCCATGCGCAAAATAAGCTTAGTAACAAGAAGAATCATTCACACAACTGAAGATTTCCATACAACATGGAGTATTTTTTAATATTTGTAGCAATACTAATCAAACTCACTGATAACCATGCTCAGATAATAATAATAAAAAAAAAGGATATCAAGTGTGTTTTACATATCCCTGCAGTTCAATGAGAAGGGAAATTGTTTCAACATTTTGGTAACAGTGAATGGGTCTATCATAGAAATACTGTGCAGAGCAGTGATACTGTGTTCTTTTAAAAGGGGAAGAATTTAATAATCCTGCCAAAATTCTGACCAAATATCCAAACCCCCTGTGTAAATAGCAAAACACCAGCCACTAAGGTGGATGGATTTACAGGGAATGAGATCTGACACTGATTGGTTCAATCTATGTCACACCCAAAATACGTTTATGTATAATCAAGGCACACTATGCATCTTTTGTGTGCCCTGCCCCTGGCTTTGGACCAAGAACTAGCGTCATCAAAATAGCAAAATAAAAACAGACATGTTGGTTGATCAAATATAACATCTAAGTTTGTGTTATGAGGGTTATTGCTAATTGGACTCAAAAGCCCTATATATTAGTCCAGCTGCTGTCACTCCAGTTTGTCCACCTCTTCAGGCTCTGGTGGGTACACAACACTGCTAAAACATGTGTCTCAGATCCAAAAACATTTAAATAAAGGTTGCCGTTTCTGCAGATTAGGACTCTTCCAACTGGTCTATATAATATAAAATTTGATGTTTAACCCACAGTACTGTTTATGGAGCAAGGCTCCAAAATACTTCACTGTTACACATCTCATGTATCTCTTCAAAGCTAATTCTTTTGCATCTTTCACAAAATTTCTTAAGCCCACAGAAATGTATTTGACAAGGCTTTGGCTTTAGCAAAAGGGAAGATCACCCTGCTTTGAAGAAATAAACCAAGTACTGCCTTTCAAAATAGTCAAATACTTAAATAAATCTTTCAGCCTTTGACCTCTTATTAAGTCAGACATAAACAAGAGTGAGCTATGAAGAATGTGCAGCATCTACTGATAAAAAAAATATGTCTAAACATGCTAATCTGTCTGTTGAACTTTTTGAGCACGTGTTTATTAGTTGACTAGTTTGATGTCAAACATATCTTGACTCTAGAAAAATCCTATTATTGAGAGTGCTGTTGCTATAGGGACGGGCAATGATAAGATTTTATTTCAGGATTCTTGATGTTGAGTTTCTATGTATTATTTTTATTATTTATTATTTGTTTATTTATGTAACAAATAGCCTATATATGGATATTTCCAAACTCATTTTGCTAAAAATGACACCAGTATGTCCACATTTTTGGTAAAAAAAAAAAAAGAATAATAATAATACAGTCTCTTCTGCACCAGAATTAACCAGTTCCTCTCTCGGTAATGTATTTTTTATGCTATAATCAGATTAGATAAAATCAAAGCATGCTTGGCTCTATGATAAATAACACCAGGCCGAATTTCCAAAATAGAAGCTTTATGGTACATTGCTAATATTAAGGACCATTTATAAACACAGCATATGTATATATATACTTATGTGTGTGTATATATATATATATATGGACAATGTATTCATTGTAAAAAAAAATCAGCAATTGTGATATGTCAAAACCTTTTAAGGTATTATCTGCTGATTGTTCTGATATTATTGTGCATTCCTGATTCTAATAATCCAGTGCCGTTACAGGTTATGCTTACCGGTTAAATCCTATATCAACTACCTTACAACATCTTATGAATTTTCTTTTTATTTATTCTTTGTTTTATAAGTAGGACTTAGCAGGTGTCAAACATATCAAACATATGGCATTTTCATCCTTGCTTGATGCCACAGATATGGAGTCAGCACAATTGTCATATTGTGCTGAATTAATCCGCACATCAGACTGCTTCTGTCTCTGTTTATATGACATTATCATTTTTGTTGTAATTTGTGCTGGCTGCCTCATGCAAGGGTGTGACATCCTGTTTTACAAAGCATACGAATGGAAGGTACTGATGAGGGTTTGTTTCTTGTACAAACATCAGTCAATAAAAAAAGGTAAAGATAGCTTTTATCATCACTGAAGCATTCTTTATATCAAAGTTTGAGGCAGCACATTTGAATACTGAAAAATAGCATCAAAACATTTTTGTTGGCTTATCAATTACTCAATACAGGCTGTTTAAAATTTTCACTGACAACCTAAAAGAATATAATGTTGAATCCAAATTTGAAGGTTGGTCTTATTGTTTACAACATTTTTTTTTTTTTTTTTTTGCAAAAGTACAACTCAATAAAAGCCACTGTTTATAATTTAAGTATATATGAGTATTTTCTTAGCCCTTGGTTTCAAAAGTGGGGTCAAAAATGACCCTGGCTGATTTTTTTTCAATATCTTTTTTTATTTTTTTAGTCACTTAATCTTCCATGTATTCCTCAAATACAGTGTCTTTGACATTGGACCATTTGGATTTGCATCTCATTGTTGTATTTTTTTTTTAAGTTATTGCATTTTATTGGTACCACACTTTTCTGTAAATGGGGTCAAAATGACCACAAGCATTTCTATGGAATTTCATTTAACCCTGAAAACCTTTGATTTCTATCAGCTGAAACTGTCAGGTATACAATTACTGTCAATCCACACATTTAATGGCAGTAATCTCACCACCCTGGAGATTATTGTTACACCAAACTTGTTTCCAAGCCCATGAACTTAGTGTGATAGAGTTAGTTAGCTACACTAGCTTATATACTAGCTAACATCACTGCATTAGTAGTAATGAGAAACAAACTGTAACAATGATAACTGTAGAGCTCTACACAGAATGACACCCCAGGCGACTGTTGGACTAGAGGCTCGGGGGCACACGCCCAGAGGGTTGATCTTTGCAGCGCAATTTTTTTAAATTATTCTTATAGATTGCTTTTTGTTTTAGTTTGCTTGCCTCCCCCCCCCTCCCCCTTTGTCTATGTCACTATTACTGATAACTCAATGATATGTAAGTGTGTGTACACATGTGTTTGTGCATGTTTGTGCATGTAGTCATGCAGCTACACATTGATTCATATTTTGTCTGCCAACCAAAAGATCATTCTTTATGTTCTAATCACGGCTGCAGGGATGTAGTGATCAGCTTTTCTCCCTCTTTTTCTCTTTTTCGTAAAAATTAAGGAAAGGAACAAATGAAAAGAAATTGCTTTGAAAAGACACCTGTCTTGCTATTGATCAGATTCTCCTGAAAATTAATTACAACAGTGACCTAACTCCAACAATCCTTTGTGATTAACAGTATTTACTGTGTACCTCTTTTAGTAAGGAACTGATGATATTACAGTAAAATGCCTTTGATTTACAAAAAGCCTTTACAGTGGGAGGATTCAAAGGTCGACATTAAACTAGAGTTATTCATCATTTCAAAGAAGACTTAAAAAGAAAATTTGATGAAGGTTTGTTGTAATTTCAACATCTGAGAAAAAAATTGCTTATAAAAATTGGCAAAAATTACAAGATGAACCAAAAAATGTGAGAAATCAAGATGTAAACATGAAATCATTCTCATGTTGGGATCATTATGGGATGTTTTTACCTTTCTCAAAGCTGTTTTGTGATGAACATGTGAATAAAACGTGATAAATGAACAAGTCAAACAAGAAATCACTATTTTGTTGATTAAAATATAATCATTTTAACCAATAGGAATGAAAAATCATAAGTTTACAACATGAAATGCCTTCATTCTAATTGGGTTCTTTTTTACCCCACTCATGGAAGAGTGTAGCAATTGGTAGGTCATGCATCTCAGGGTTAAAATATAAGCTTAAGTATAGAATCTTCTTGGTTGTCAGGGGGGATTTATCCTATGCTTTGCTGCAAACAACCAAAAAACAGCTTGTTTTGTTTACTTTTTCGTGACAGGCAACTTGCTTGTGAAAAGCTTTCTGTAAGTAGTTTACTATTCTTCCATAAGTGCAGAATTAGTTGTACTCTGGATGGAGTCAAATCCCTGAAAATTAGCTTTCAGATGAAAAAGAGTTGCAGTGAAAAAAAAGTTGAAAACTGTGCTTCAATAAATCAAATCTAATGGTGTTGCTGCAGGATCCTTACAAACACTTTTCTATCTGAACTCTGACCATGAAAGTGGCAATCATACCACTCCTCTTCATCACTGGACGAGTACTAACTAACGATTCTACATGTCCACATCATAAAAATTAGCTTAAAAAAAGTGAAAAATTGCTTGATTCTTGATGAAATTTTGGGTACCAATACTCAAAAAATAACAGTTTGTGATGGTTTGGACCCACATAGACATTCTGTTGTACACAGAATCTCATGTGTACAACAAGGGTTGTCAAACTGCAGCTCTTGAACCAAACCTGGTCCACAGTTAAATATTTTGGCTGCACAGTGATCTCGAAAATGGCTTTTATATTTGTATTCATACATTTTTTTATCAAACAAAGCCATGACAATCAATGACAAATGAACATGAACACCTCAAGAAGAGCAGTGCTCAAGACAGCTGACAGCTCCTCAGAGCAAAACTTAAGATGGATGAGTTAAATATATTGAAAGGTCCATGTGGTGTGTGAAGTTACCAATAAGATGCCTACAAACATTGGCTGACTAACTATAAGGAAAAAAGATTTGATTGGACCAACAGTTGTATAAAGATCCTATAAGTTCAACAGACAAACTTCAACTCTTTTTTTTTTAGCGTGTTTTAAGTGTGCATGTGTGTGTCTTTCTCGCACACACATACACATGCTCGCACACAAAGAGCATTGCATGGTGTGTTTTTGTTGGGATTTTGACAAACAACAGCGGTGACCTTTAAGGGAGGCGAGGCAGCATGGCTGTGATCACAGGGAATGGAAACGGAGCCAGAGTGAAATGTCAACCGTCCCTGTGGTCTTAGCACTGACGCAAAACTGCCAGAACAGGGAGAGTGTGTGTAGGTGTGTGCGTGTGTGTGTGTGTGTGTGGTTGGTAGGGGGGTGGTAGTTTTCGTAGGACATTGTTCTGTGTTGGTGTGCAGTTATTCGGGTCTATCAGTGTGTGGAAATGCATTATTGTGAGTTTTTGTGTGTAGGGGTGTGTGTGTGTGGCAGCAGTGTGATTATCCACATTGTTTTGTAAAGTTTAGTGCGGCTGATGTTTCTCGCAGAAATCTTTTTTTTCCCCCCTCACCAAACATTTGGCAAATGCAGCTAACCCCCGCTGAGACTCAATTCAGTCTCCTCGAGGAAAGAGTACAGGGAAAAAAAGCCACCTACAGTTGATGTTTGGTCACTTGTGCAGATTGTTGGGGAGTTTCCCGCCAGTTGACCTGTGCATGATTCACACCTTCGTTTCATGTGACAGCCGTGGATATGGCATGCACTCAAGATAGAATCTTTGTAGTGGCACACAGCTGATGTGTGCAATATCATATAGCGAGTGAGGAAGGACTGAAAAATAAAAATTAAACATAAAATAAAAATCAAGATGTAGCAATCAACAACATTTACCTTAAGTGGATGGAATGATTCTCAAAAAAATCAATACTTACAAACTATAGTCTTGTCAATAATAAGAAAAAGTCACTTCTCAAACTAATTTATAAAATATATATAAAGGGCAGAATATTTTCTAACTTTTTTCTCTCTTTTTTCTTCTGTGTTGCCATGTTTTGTTTTGTTTTTATTAATTTCTTTGTTAGCAACTTAACAGCTCAGCTTTGCATAGAGTTGGGGTCTGTCAGACACAGGTACAGTGTACATTTTAGGACATTCTCAGTCTCAGGAAAACCTCTGTCATTTCTCAGACCAAACGGCCTTAGACCAAAAGGCCTCAGATAATATGGCCTCAGATAATATGGCCTCAGAAAACCTCCCTCAGATATTACGGCCTCAGGCTTCAAAATAAAGGTCATCAGACAAAACGGCGTCAAATTGAACTGCCTCAACCAAAATGACGTCAGATAAAACGGCCTCAAAATGAAAGCCATCAGACAAAACACTGGAAAACGGACTCACATAAAAAACAGCGTCAGGTCGTAACAATATCAAAATCATCGTAATATCATAAATGTTAAATTGTCTTGAGACGGCATTCAGCTAAAAATTAGCCACTAGCAAACTTCTCGTTTTCAAAATAAAAGCATCTTTTATTATCTCCTTTTAGTTCTTTAACGCATTTGTAAATGGGCTCTTGTTTTGGAGCTGACTGGAAGTTTCTTCGATGACATAATGGCGCGCATAACGGAATGTCGAAATGAAATTTGTATCTGTGTGTTTTATGTCTCAAATGACCACATTTTGGTATTCTATGTGGTGACTTTCTCTCCTGAAATGTTCTTTGAACTTTCAAATGTGGCGAATGAACAGAGATATTTGTTAGCCTAGTGTGCTCCCGATTTTTGTTGTCGGGGGTTTGAAATGCATCGTGGGAAACTTAGTAGTAAACAACAATGTGAACGGTTTGCATTCTAATCACACTTATAGTATGTAGTATACAGTATATACACATGGATATGTATTATGTAGTACATTAGTATGCCATTTCGGACATATATAATATAATAATGTCTATGGTACCGACTTTTGATAATGTCACACGCACTTCTCTTAAAATTAATGTTCAGATGTATGTTACGACCTGACGCTGTTTTATTTGAGTCCGTTTTTCCAGTGTTTTGTCTAATGGCTTTCATTTTGAGGCAGTTTTATCTGACATTGTTTTGGTTGAGGCAGTTTAATTTGACGCCGTTTTGTCTGATTACTTTTATTTTGAAGCCTGAGGCCGTATTATCTGAGGGAGGTTTTTCTGAGGCCGTTTGGTCTGAGAAATGACAGAGGTTTTCCTGAGACTGAGGATGTCCTAAAATGTACATCGTACACAGGTCATTTGTCCTCAGTCTGTTACATGCAGTGGACACTCATCTCTGTGCTTGTGTGACTGAGAAACGCTCCCCTGAACAGAAGACAGGAAGAAACTACCCCAGCTGTCTGAACAAATTTTGCTGTTATTTAACATTCCTTTGTTTTTTGTTTTGTTTTCTGTTGTTAATTATTAATAATCTCACAGTCACTAATACAAATTTAGCAGAGCTTCTCTGTGTTGAAACCTAATACTTCGGTCAGGCTACATCTGGGCTCATTTGCATACTAACAGTGATTGGATGATTACTGATAGCTGTGAGGGGGGGCTGCAGCCTATGAAGATATTCAACGGAGGGGCCAAGGAGTTAGAGTGTATCTTGTCCCTCCTGTCCCTTGGTAATACTTTTGTCAACTTGTAGTGTATTATTCATAGTTAATTTGTAGGCATATTCAAACGACAACCCGCAATGGGCCTGACAGACCTTGACTACACGGATGACATCAGCCTGCTCTCCAACAACACTGAGCAAGCACAGGAACTCCTGAACAGAGTGGATCTAGAGTGTGCCAAGGTTGGCCTGAGGCTAAATGCCAAGAAAACTGAGGTCATCACCTGCAACATCTCTCCCGAACATCAACCGCTGACTACAATCGGAGGGGCTGTGCTGAAAGAGGTTGAGGACTTCAAGTACCTGGGCTCATGGATCAGCTCAACCGAGCAAGACCTAAAAGTGAGGAAGACACTTGCATGGAGGGTGCTGAATGGCATGACCTGCATATGGGACTCCACCCTACCCCGCCAAATAAAACTTAGCTTCTTCTTCACTACAGTAGAATCTGTTCTGCTCTATGGCAGTGAATGCTGGACCCTGAAGCCGACCCTGCAGAAGTTTTTAGATGGGTGCTACACCAGGATGCTGCGTGCAGTACTCAACATCAGCAAGGACGCACATGTTCCCAACAAAATCCTGTACAGAGGTATTCCATGGCTGAGCAACAAAGTAGCAGCCAGGAGGATGAGACTCGCAGGACACTGCCAAAGGCACAGAGAACTGCCAGCCTCCAAATTGGTTCTATGGAAACCAACACATGGGCACCGGTCGCGAGGACGCCCCACATTAACCTATGTGGAGGTACTGAAGGAGGACGCAGGAGCTCAAAGCACCAGTGAACTGGCCCGATGTATGGAAGACAGGGATGACTAGAATCAACGATAGAAGTCTCGTCTGAGGACGACCTAGAGAGAAATTTGCTTTCTCAACTTCTAAAAATCTGATAGAGCTGCCCTCGTTGCATACACTTACATCCTGCTCATTCTTCTGGTTTTATGTTTTCAGTCATGGGCTTTTGTGATGGAAAATGTCTCTTTTTTTGGTTTGTTTGCTTCAAATGTAGTCAAAGGGCTTGTTTATCTCAAACATCAGCACACAGGCTGTTTAAATGCAGAGGATATTATAGGCTCAATTAGGCATTTGGCATCACTACTGTCGAACACATGGAACAGAACACTAAGGAGCATTTAATGGTGCGTGGATGGTTTGTCAATGATCCTGTGTTCATGGTAAAGAGGTTTATTCTGTCTAATTTTAAATTCTGTCTCACAAAAGACCCATCCGTGCTGCTCTGTACATGAAAGCAGGTATGAAAGATCATTTTTGTTTTCAGATATCAGAGTGAAGTGAAGTTTTTTTCCTCAAAAGAATGCTTTCAAAAGCAGATACATTTTTAAATCCTTCCATTCAAGCTTCAGTGAGTACTAAAAAACAGCCTCACAATCAATAGGACGGCCTCTTGTGTTTTGCAAGAAGAGAGCAAGGGAGGGAGGCCAATTTCTGTGTTTTTCATGCAATGTTCATGGAGCAGAGACACGCAGTTCCAACAAGCTATACCCGGCTGGCGAGTCCTCGTTTCATGTTGTTAAAAGCTTTGGGTGGATGTTAGAACGATGGAGCTCTTTTGGTTTTCACACTTTTTTCACTGCAGTGATGTTGACATTTAGGCTCAGGCATTTTAAAGACTGTTGTGAACCTCTCACACACCAGGAAGGATGCCTTAGCCTGAGATAACCATGGTTATTATGCAAATAAAATGCAAAGAATACATCAAGAGGGGGCTACTGAGGTACCCCCCTAAAGGTGCCCCTAATCTGGGTCCCATTCGCTGCACCCCTGGAGTCCCTGCAGTTAGTTAGGGCAGAGGGAGGCTCAGCGTGTGTGGATCCAACACAGTTTGAGGTGAGGAGCCCGTCTGTTGTCGCAGTATGGATTCTGTAGAAATGTGCCAGCTGATGGAAGAGCGAGTGGGAGGGTGTCACCGTGGGGGCTATACACCCTTTGAAACCCCGAGAGCTGTAACTAACCTACACACACACAGAAACAATTGCATGCTATGCTTTCCACTGTGGGAGGCATACATTTAATCAAAGGAAATTAGATTGCAGACGTTTGCTTGTGTATACGGATCCTATGGACCAGTAATCACATTGTATCACACTCTGTGCTCCATCATATTACACTGTGCTGTTTCATTTTGTGTCCTAGCAAGCTGTATTATGTTACAATGCAGAATTGTATTACAGACAATAGTGTTATATATTGGATTTATTACTGTTTTTTTATTTTTTTGTCTTCTTGTTTCTAAAGTACTACACTGTGTAGAATCCTTGTTTGGAGAGGTGCATGGGCTTGCTAATAATTGTGTTAAACTACAAAAGGCAGAGTAACATCCTCTGCAACCGCTTTAACAGCTCTTCCGCTGCTGAAAGCAGTGCTCTCTGTCTGTTCAAGATGCTCTCTTTCTAAATGTCTGCTGTGTTGCCATCACACATCCAAACACCTTTGAGCATACTTTGCATATAAACATTTGGCATTGAGTCGGTGTGGAAAAATAACCCTACACAACTGGTCTTTTCACAGACTATAATTTAAGTTTCAGTTTGATTTTAGAGAGAAACCACTCACCAGTGAGGAAAGAGGGGAGCATAGAAATGCAGCAGAAAGAATGGGCCTTAGAAATCTACTAGCTTTTTGCTTTGTTAGATCACAGATACAGTCTAGTTCTTCCAGCCTTATCACACACCCATATTTTAGACAATTTGAAGAGCTTTACTGGATAAATTAAAACCCCAAAAGACTTGATACAACTATGAAGTGTGGGGATTGGGCAGGCTAGGGAGTAGGCTGATACTAGCTTGTGTTTTTGGTGGTAAATATACAGTAGCTATTTCTTGTTTACTACTGCAACCTAAGACAATACAAAGAACAAAATGTGTCTGAAGTGAAGCTAAAATAGCTATTTCTGTTGAGAAATGCTTTCAGTGTTGTTGCTTGTTCTTCATTTAATAAAAAAATAAGGTCCAGATCTTACAAAATACCATCTTTCTTGAAGAGCCCTCCTCTTCCTACTCTAAATGAAGCTGATTGGGCTGTGCTGCTTTGGCCTGCTCACAACTGTTGTAGAATGGAGCTTGACGAGGTGGATCTGTCTGATCAGACATAAATGTGTTTGATGAGACATTAAATCCGGCAGATCAAGCTTCTGGGCAAAGTTGGGTGCCTTCTAGTTACTAAGTTAAAGGCTAAAAAATCAACATTTTAAGCAGATTATGCAACATGTGCTCAAAATATAGCTGACCCACAATCTAAAAAAGACATGCATGCCATAAAATGAGAAACAAAAGTGCCGCAGTGTAAGTTTGTGTGTCCTCGGTCTGTGCAGGTATTTGCTTGTGTGCATGTGTGAAAGAACTGGTGAGCGAGCTGCTGGGCTGTATTGGTATTTTGAGACGTGATTGACAGGGAGAGAAGTCTATTAGGTGAGATTGTTAACAGACTTGAGCCTGTTATCTGCTCCCGGCAGCCGTGAAAGGGGACGGCTGATTCACAAGGAAGCTATTGAGAATTTCAAAGGTGTTGTCTGACTGATTTGGGCTGGTGCCCCCACGTCACACGGGAGCCAGCCATCCAGCAGGGGCTTGTTCTCTGAGCCGCACTGATCAATGTGCTTTCACACACACATACACACACCCGCACACACACACACACCATCCCTCCCCCTCCTCTCCTCTTCTCCGCTGCTCTTTTTACAAATAAGTTTCTCTGCTCTCACATTCCCTTCAAGCTTTTTAAGCCTCTTTTTGTTTCTACTTTGCCAACTGTGCATTTTCCTATGCCTGTGTTACAAATCGTGTCTTTTCCTCTGTGCTGCGTTTTTCAATACGCCAGAAAAACTTTGCCTAAACTGAGCACAACTTAATCCGCACAATTAAGCGTATGGAGACACCTAATCAGGCTCGACTTGTGCAAGAGCGAGCCTGAGAGCAAATAAAAGTTAGCTGATTTGCTTACACTGTACTTCCCATCCTTGTTTTAGCTGCATGAATATTTGATACCCCTTTTGTTTATGTTGCTTGTGAGCATTAGTTGAGCAGCCATCTCCTCCCCATGAATTACTTTGAATACCAAATACAGTTCGCAGAGTGAAAGCTCCATTCTCCCTGGCTGGATGGGATCTAAGAAATCTGACTGCAGGGCGAGCAAACTCAAAAAATATGAAAATAAAAGTCAAGAAAATGTGTGTATATGAAACATTTTTTTCATGTGTGTTCGCTGAACTCTCTTTGACCTTGATTTTGATTAACCAAACATGGCCAGGGGGGCTGCAATAAATTCATGTGCATGCGTCCGTCTGTGTAAAATGCTTGTGTGAATGTGTGTGTGTGGCAGTGAGCAAGGTTACCCGTTGGCGAAGGCAAACCAAATATGACATGCAGCTCCAGATTCTGTCCACTGTGGCTCAGCACACAACAAACACACGTCTAACCACAAGTACAAAACACTTCAACACACCCGCTGCAACACCAAGGCCTGTGTGGATTCTCTGTGCTGCGGGCAGGACCCCAGAGGCAGTCTGCCGGGCTCATCGGGCTCCTGGCTTTAAAAGATGTGATTAACCAGTTCAGAGAGAGGTGAGCACAGACGCAGGAGGAGAGCCGTGGGGGAACTGGTCCAATAGGAGCATTACCCCAAACAGCCGCTACTCTGCTGATCTGGAGGGGTTTTAACAGCAGCAGCAGGCTGACTCTGTGGATATTGCTTCATGTGTGGCATAAAGAATTTGTGCAAATCCAATTTCAGATGTCGGAATTTTCTGAAAGTGAAATAGTCACACGAATATCAGAGAATATAAAAAAAAAATCTTCATATGCAGTGTGAGCTTTCACTTCTTGTCTTTCCCTTTTTAGGTAGAAAATAATTACAAATAGGACAAAATGAATTCAAGTCAACAGCTTTTCCCTAAAGTTATTAGTCTTTGACTGAGGCAAGAAGCTGTATTCAGATTAAAGTCAGAGTTAGCGTAAGACATTAGGTCTAAAATCATAATACAGGGCAGTGATTCCCATCATGATGTCCAGGCCACCCATAAACTTTAGCCTGGTTTGATGCCTACAATGATTGCTTGCAGCTCAATTCAGGAAGGCCCAACCAACATCCTTAGAGCAAGAAGAGGTGGAAGCTATGCATGGAAATACAGCAGGAAGTGACTGCACATACAGATATTAGCATAGATGCTAGGGGTTTAAGTCTTATTTTTATCAGATCTAGACCACACTTCTTTATCAAAGAAAAAAAACAAGCACTTGTGAATTCAAATGGTATTATTGCTCAATCTCCAACATGTTTTGGTGAAAATTTGACCTACAAAGCAGCTTTATAGCTGCTACATTATCTGATTGACCTGTAATGACTGTGATTGAGGAAACAGTCATCCAATCACTTGTTGGATATGCTTTTGAAAGGTTCTGCCCATTCCCAAACACCTTCTATGAGTGCTTTTCTAGATGGACTAATGAAATATAATGAATAGACCATCTGGCCTGTTTCACACTGCATGCATATAACTTGCATGACAGGAGCAGTGCAAGTATTTTTGATTCCTGCATGTTATCAATACTGAGCTTTCAGACTGCATTGTTGAGCCATGTGTCTATGGCACATCTCCAGCTCCAAAAAATCTCAGGAGAGACTCTTTTCAACAAGCCGTGCATAAAACAGACAAAAAAAGACAAATAGGCATATATACACCTTAGCCCAGCTCGTATGTCACATCAGGAAATATGGTGATGTAAGAAACTGTGCCAAAAATTACACTTTATGGCATTTTTCCACCTAAAAAAAAATGACTTTTCATTATGATTAAATTTCTGTCAATGTTTTGAAATGGTCATAATGCAGGGAACTTGCTGTCAACTAAACAGATACATTATGGCCACCACCCATGTCAATTCAAGGTGTTAATTTTCCACATTGTTCAGAATTATCGAGACACCATAGACCATATCACAGAGATAGTTATGATAGTGCATAGAGGAAAACACTGTAGAAAATCAGGTGCAGACAATGCAGATGATGAGGTCTGACCACTGATCAGTTACCACACATAGGTGAAATGACATATTGTGAATGTGCTGTTACAACTGAGGGACTCCTTCAGGCTGAGTAGGACCCTGAATCAAGCCAATGCTATCAGGCTCTTTATGTGCAGTATCAACTCATTCACTCTATGGTATCCTTTAAATATGTTAGATGCTCTTAAATTGTGTTATTATTTTGTTTTATAAGTGTCAATAAATGCAATTGCAGAGTAAGATTAAGATTCTGTATCATCAAACAAGTCATATAAAACCCATATGGCAGTTATTCAAACTTTCTTTTTCAGTAATGTCAGAAAACTTTCACATTTGATATCAGCCCTCTCCCTAAGCTTAATCAATCTCCAAAAACCATGAATCAACTGTTTAGCCTGCAAGGCTCCAGGCTGGGAAGTTAATTAAAGTTATGGGAAAGTTATTAAGCATGAATATTAATTTTCTCTACAAATTAAAAACGGTAAACAAGTACATAAGGCAATGAAATGTACACTGTATGTATTCTTCTGTGTTTAACCTAGTAGATGTTATTCTATTGACATCTCCCTTAAATCTTTATGTATGGTACATAATAATGGTGAACAAATGTTATATGATCTTTACGACTGCAGGCCTTTGGCTTAACTGGTATGTTTTCTGTCTCCCAGTCACACATTGCTTGATTCTACTATTCCACTTGCAAACACAAATATGTCCATCAGAAATTAAAAGCAGACCTTCCAGTCAGCTTCTAAGTTCATTATCAATGGTGGCGTTGGTGGCGCAGTTGGATAGTGCGCTTGGTCAGTGATCGGGAGGTTGCAGGTTCAAGCACAGCTCCGGGCGACACATGGCGATGTGTCCTTGGGCAAGACACTTAACCCCAAGTTGCTCCCACTGCTGCGTCAGTGGTGTGTAAATGGGTATGAAAGGGCATGAATGTGTTGGAGATACTGATGGATTACTAACATAGATACTCTGAACCATCAGTGAGTGAATGTGAGTGCAAATGGGTGTGAATGGGTATGAATGGGTAGGTGTGACCTGCGGTGTAAAGCAGCTTTGAGTAGTCAAAGACTAGAAAAGCGCTATATAAGCTCAAGTCCATTTACCATTTAATGGTGGCCTCTGTCCAGACCTGCTGTGTTGAAATAATGACAAACATTTTCCTTTAGTTCCACACAGATCACAGTGATTGGTGGACACTCGAAACAAGTAAATGGTAAATGGAGTGCACTTATATTGTTTCTGAGAGAAGTGCAAAGTGCTCTACTAAAGCACTTAACAATGCTGTACATTCACTCAAACATACACAAAGACTCACACACTCATGGTGAATGACCTGTCAATCAAAGCTCTAAGATCAGACATTTTGATTCATGACACATCGGTGTTTCAAAACTCTTGCTGAGCTCGAGTTGAATGCAAAGCTGTTTCAGTTTTAGTTACTTTAAGCCAAGATGTGATTTATTATATATATTTTTTCCCTAAGTTTTAAGATTAAAAATGTAACGCAGTGACTGATGGATTTCTGCAGCACAGCTTTTGTGTTTGGATGTACTACATCACTTAAACACTTCATCAAAATATTTCCTGAAAGCAGGCTTATGCATTATTAAGGAAATACAAAGAACGAGTGATTGGACATTGTTTCCCAATGACTTCTCACAAGCAGTCACCTCTCCTCACCTCTCCTCTCACATTGACTATTCATACAGTCTCTACTGCAACAATTTTCTCCCTCTATTGAAAATGTCGCCCAAAGAGTTTCTACATCTGTTCTTTGATTGCTCCCCCACTACTTCACTCAGCAGCCTGCTTCTCTGCGTAACTCACAGGCAAGCTCGGAAAAACAGTTCATGAAAGGGACATAAGAAGATTTTTCAACAAGCTGGCAAAAATTTGTTTTGTACTTTTGCAGAATCCTGATCATTTCATAAAAGTGACACAGATATATTTATTTATTTGTTGCTGTTGTAAACCATCTCATAGCAAACAGATATTGCCACATGCAAATACTGCATTATGTTCTTATTCAATTATGTTATGTTTTTGCACTTAAAACTTTTAACCAAGAATCCAAAAATTACCTTGTGTATATAGTAGGGCTGTCACTTTAGTGCATTAATTAGATTAATTAATTACAACGCAAATTAATGCATTAAAAAAATTAATCGCAGGATTAAACATAGCACATGAACATTTTAATACTGTGCAGTTGAAGGACCCGTACATGGCAGTGGCACGTCACTTCACACATGCGTCACAAGTCAAACCAAACAAAGCTGAGGTGACAACAGGAACAGAATATTTGAGACTCCGCTTTATTTTATTTTTGAATTAATTTATCTATATTTGTACTGCATTATTTAATAACGCACCAGACCTAAATGGTTTGCTGGATGTCCTCCACCTTTTTCTTTTTTTTAAATTTGATTTATGAAACACACTTAAAGTGTAATTTGAGTGAACTGATTGAGCTTAGAATTTTCTGGACAAGATGCCCTGACTTTGGTTTTATTTAGTCACCAATAAAAATGTGGATTTACAATCTTCTCTTTTTAGTGTATTCATTTGATTAATCATCCACTACAATTTTGTAATGTCCTAGAATTCAAATTCTTTATTTGGGGACTTTAAGCAGATATGAGATTAAAATGCGATTAATTAGATTAATTAATTACAAATCCTGTAATTAATTAGATTAATTTAGATTAAGCCTGACAGTACTAGTTTATAGTAGTCTACTTTTTAACAAATTGACTGAGATTGGCATGATCAGCCTTCTAAACACAAATGCCACTGACTGTATCAAATGAAGAGAGCCACCTTAAAGGCAATGACCCCCAATTTCCACATGGTTGGTTGGTATATGACTTGAATGTGCAGAACATTCTGCAGAAAATTCCCTCTTCAACCAGTTTGTTTCTATAACCTATACCTGTCCATGGAGCCTGTCAGCAGCACAACTTAGCACTGTTTTCCTGGAAATACGCTGCAAATTAAATTTTCAGCAGGAGCCGCTTCAACTGCATACCATCTCCATCATGCAGATCAACCCAGCAGAGGAAGGCAAGTGCTCAGCTTTTCCAGGTCATTTCCAAATATAGCAATCATGTATCATATAAATAGTGGAAATAATATTGATGCCTGCAAGTCAAGGTCAGGCAAGGAATACTACCTGTCGCCTACATGTTGCTCTGCACTGTCATCTTGTAATCTCATCATTACCTTTAGAAGTTGAGGTTCTCTTGTGGTCTTTAGATCCTGTGTTTCAGTCTTAAAAGTATGTGCTTAAATATGCTTCCTGTAGGAGAGGATGTGTACCATCAGTCAGAGCAAAGCCGCAGCTTGGACATGATTCTCTGAAGGTGGAACATGAGGAAATCTGGGGTTACAAAGAGTGTCACATGAAAAGACCATACGAAAATAAGCCTTTCTCAATGTATAGTCAGTGATCTCAGAGTATATTAATGCTCTGATGGCAATGTGCATGGATGTGCTAGAAAAACATTTTTTGTTCAAAAAGACAGTTGTTTAGATAAAAACCTACGTAAATGGGTATTTTGTGATATTCTTGACCAGTTACGCTCAAAACTTGGCTTTAAGCCCAGTTATTAGAATTCCAATATATGCATATCTACTATGACTGAAATGACTATGGACTGACACATTTTCAGTCATTTGCTGTCGTTAAATTTCCAAAATTTAACTTCTGCTTCTCTTAGTAATTTATCTGAAGTCATTTTAAATAGCTGAGTCTGCTAAGTATATGTCTATATTAAGGGAAAAATAAGCCAAAACATAAATACAAAGTCAAGGAACCATTTCCTTCCACTCAAAGCAGCTATAGACTTTCATATAGTTCCCCCTTAAAAAACAAGTCGTATCACTTTTTCCCCTGCCATTGATGTTAAAGCAGACTTAACATTAGGGCTGGGTACCTCCAGCAACCTCACGATACGATACGTATCCTGATACTAAGGCCATGATACGATACGTATCCCGATACACGTAAACTGTGAACATTGACTATGCTTTAAGCAAAATTCTTTACAAGTTGTTTTTCTTATAAGAAGGAAAAGAACAAGGATGAGTTTTAAGTGGTTCTACAACTTGAGAGACATAAATTCAGATCCTCAAAGATGGTAGACCTAAGTTCAAATTTAGAACATATGCTTCATTATGTAGCTCGTCTTCTACCTTGAACTGTGCCACTGTTAACATTACCCAAAGTGTATTTACAACAACTGTCAAAATATTTAGGCCGTATCGATTCTGTAGAGTCCGTATCGATACACGTATCCCAAAGGAGTGCGATACAATATTTTGCCGTATCGATATTTTGAGCACAGGCCTACTTAACATGTGCCTGGTATGAAGGCTATAGCATCTTCCCTGTACCTGGCACACTTGTCAGCCACAAGTAACCAGTAAGAAATTGCTATTGGGTTGAAGCCCTACTACAACTCCCCTGGAAGCAACATGCTACGCCACTCCAGTCTAACAATATTTTATTCCATTAGGCAAAATTACTGACAAGTAAAGCGTTGTTAAGTTTAGTGGATACATTTCTCATGTCTATATAAGAATCACTCTAAAAATGGTGACGCTTACAACCAATCTTCAGCAAAACCATTTGCAAGACATTCTTGGAGTGTTTGCATTTAAAGGGCAGAAAGGTGTTGTCACTTTCACAGCGTTTTTTGAGTGAATATGCAAATTTCATCTGAAAAAGAAGACAGTGTTTTACTGAAAAGACAATAAGCCTTGTGGAGTGCAGTGCAGGTTATTGGCACAACCTTGACCAAGCCTAAAAATAGCTTAATCTCCAGTTTTACACCATAACAGGGCCATTCTGCTCTGTTCCATTAGACATTGTCCCATAGCATTCATTCCATGTCCATTGTTTACGTCTGAGTTTTGGAAGACTTTCAGCATCAGAGTAGCAGCCACTAAATCTGTTCAAAATGGTAAGAAGTGTATCTGTGTTAGAGTTTCAAGAATTTGATCAGGATTTCTGGACTGTATTGATAAAGAATAAAAAATTAGTTGGAATAGTTTGTCTTGTCTCAGGCCAACTATTACATAAACAGAATTTAATTTCTGTCCAGCAAATCACTCAAACTCTTTTGACTGTACCTACTCTGAAATGTGGCACCCAAAAATAAGTTGAAGTAGATGAAAACCCCTAGTCCACTTATACAGGACATCCTTGCATATCTCATATTCAACTCCAAGTGTTTTATAATGAGTGGATCAGTTAAAAAAGGCATTTTGTCTGTTCTTGTATAAATAATGAGGTTAGTCTAAAATGGCAGACTGGTGGATTTGTTCACAGCCTGTCAGATAGTGTGACTGCTCATTTGCTTGGCCTGCTGTGCTCTGTTGTAATGCTGTGACGAGCTGTGTCAGAGTACATCCACATCTAACCAATTAAACTAGTCAGTATGTTCCAATAACCAGCGGGAATGATTGCCAAAATTACAAAAATGTGACCCAGGTTGTCTATTTAGGTGACAGCCGATACGGCAGAAGGAGTAATATTCACAGCGTAGGTCCACATCGACTCCGAATAATGAGAGCAGGGGAAAAAAATGGCTGTTGGAAGAACTGCAGTGACTTTTTTTGTTCTATTAGACTGCCTCCACACAGTGAGGCTGCCTCAGCTCACTGTTAGTGAAATAAGTCCTGTATTTACTTATCTGACCCCCTTGGACTGAGCAATTGGATGAAACTCTCAGTGCAATTCTTTCTGTAAACAGGACAACAGGTAGAGAGGCACACAGACAGTTGCATAAGTGACTTTAAAGTCTTGTGTTGATTCTTGCTTTACGCAGGTGATTTCCTCAGAGGCGCGGGGTAGATGAAAACATCAAGGTGTGAAATAAATAACACATGATGGGAAGTGTGTAAATACTGCATTCTCTCGACCTCCCCTGCACACGCGAGCACGGCATGTCCCCAGGATGAAAGTGGTAACTGGCATCTGAGATAAGCAAATGCTTTTGAGCTGCATCCCTCACATCCACGAAGATGCATTATTGATCGTGACTCCTCATAGTATGGGGGATTTACCCCGTCAGGCAGATACCCCCAGGTGAGCATCACCAGATGAGCTACTGGTTGTGTTTCATTTTCTGCGAGGTTATGCTCAGTCCTTTTTCCTCTGCTTACAATGTGTGTGTGTGTGTTTTTTTAATTGATTCAAGAATTACTGAACATAGGAGGGTAATGGATGAGAGCATATAGCAGCTTTATATGTATTCAGCAGCCTACAGATCTACGATAAATATAGTTCAAAGTAGGCGTGGTTAGGTTTGTATTTCATGGCACAGATGTGGAAAATAAAGGTTTTGATGTGCTGATGCTCCCAAAGGGGTAGAGCAGAAAGAAAACATCAAGGGATGAATGTGATACATAAAACAATTGTAAACTTTGTGAAATGTGTTTTCTTTTCTGTTATACAATACTCAACCCATGTGAAAAGATAACTGACATTTAAAAGAGAAGCTGATTTACTAAGAGATAGATAAGAAAATGTGTTCCACTTTAACACTAGTCTTTAATAATTCATCTCAGAATCAGCTTTAGCTGACAGGTACACGTACACAGACACAGAACTGAACTTTGATTGACTTTTCACTCACAACCAAGCATTAACTTTTGATATCAAACTGCACGCTCAAGCTGCTTTATTTGGTACACCTTGTCCATTCCAGGTTTGACTCAATTTTGCCCTTTCTTAATTTTTTTAGGCATAGACTGGAAATGGTGCTGATAAAAATTAAGTATTTGCAAAAGATTTGTTAGCTAAACATCCATGACAGTCTTATTTTACCACATCTCAAAGGCACTCCACTGTAATGGGCCCCAACCTTTTAATTACCACGACCTGGTAGCATAAAGTCACAGACTGGCAAGTCTGGGTTACATTTTTGCACGATCAAAATGAGTCATGGGCTTGATTATAAACTCTAATAAAGTCACATTCATGAGGACTCACTCTGTTTTCATCAACTGCTTAACAATGACATTTGGGAACGCAGTCAGAATGAAGTCACCAGTTCACAACTAAACACCTCCAAGCTGGCATGAAAATCTTGCAGAAATGGCATGCATAACATGCTGACAGTGACCAGTGGTCATCATAAGTCTGAGAATCCCTCTGGTTCAGGAGGTTGAGCACTCATGTGTGCTTTGACTGTCCTCTAGTTACATACTTATATGTAGGGTGCTACAATTATATCTATGTCCAGCACAGATGGAAGAGTGCAAGAGCACAATGGTTAATCATGGGATATTTTAAAATTGTACTTATTCATCACTTCAGTGACAGGTACAGAGAGGCTGTGTGGAAAGTGTGTGCAATCAAGCAACCTGGGCAGATAAGTAAACATTGAATCGTCCTTTCAAAATAAAATATCATTCATTCAGTGATATTTAAAAAGGAGTGATGTAATTATTTAATTTTGTTTCTCTGTGACATGGTACCAAAAGACCCAGGACCCAGTGGTTGGGAACCTCTGCTTTTATGGGCTGAGACATAGAGGAGTACTGAAAAATCTTTGGCATTGCTTTGTGACATGTAATCCTGGTGGAAGTCGCCATCTGAAGAAATTGTAAGTACACTGTAGTGATAAAACGAAGGATATAGTTGGCAGCAATCCACTAGCAGACCATAGTGTTCAAACAATGTTTATTTGGTACTATGGGGCCAAAATTGTGCCAAGAAAATCTCCCTCAAATCACAATACCCTAACTAGAAAAGCACTCGGAGAGCGCAGACCTCCGCCAACGCCACAGTCCTCACCCATCTTGTGATTTTCACCATAAATATTAGTCCTACATTTATTTCATCTAAATATTTAGATTCCTTGACCATGAAAACATACCGATAGCAATTGGTTTCATAATGATATCTATTTTAGTTCAGTAGTTATTAACAGAAATCACATTTTTCGCCATGGCGGCCAGACACTGATCCGGATCAACACCAAAATTGAAGCAGTTTTTCCTTTTCCCATGCTGAACATTTCCTGAAAATTTCATCCAAATCCATCCGTAACTTTTTGAGTTATTTTGTTCACAGACGGACGGACAAACAGACGGACTGACGGACGGATGGACAGACGGACAGACAGACAAACAAACTCTCCCGAAAACAATACCTCCTTGGCGGAGGTAACTACAAGTCTGAACCACTGGTAAAAAAAGCAGGATGGATTCATGTCGTGTATGCCAAAGTTCTGACCTTGCCATCTGTATGTCATTATGTGATCAGACAAGCCGACATTTTTTCTGACATGAGTGGCATCCAGTGTGTTTCTTTGCTGCTCTAGCTTATCTGCTGGAAAACAATTATAAAACAACCCTTATTTTATGAATTTCCCCCAGTAATGTCACTTGGGGAGCAAAGTGCTAGCTGGTCACACAGATGACTCCAGCAGAGGAAACATGTGAGGGTGTATCTCTGAGACAAAGGTATACATTAGAGCAGATCTTGCAAAGCAAGGGCCAAATCCACTTCTTGTGATAGGTGTGATCAGACTCATTTAAGAAAATATACACTCAAACAGCCTGAGCAGGGCTGGAACAGAGGGGTTAATAGCTGAGCCAAAGTGCATTATCTAAATTATATTTTGGGGCAAGAAAATATTTACCTAGCCACCTAGAACCAGTGTAAACATACTGATAAGGAGTAATACAATATATGGTATCCTCAGTACTTGGGAACCAGGTGAGTTGAAAGTGGAGTAACAAATAATTTGAAAAAAGATAAATGTATTTTTCAAAACACTGGATTATTCTTTAATGTTGCATTTTACTTGAGAAATAAATAAATAAATTGAGGGACTCATTACAGTTTTTGTGTTAACTGGCTTGTCCTTTAGCCTTTTTAATTGCTCGGCTTGAAATGTAGTTAATTATCTTCAGCACTCTCTCACACACACAGCAGACATGCTGTGTGTGTGTGCACATCAGTGTGAAGTTAGCAAGTGCTTCATTGCTGTGGTCTTCCTGTTCCAGGAAGGCTGAATTTGCCCATTCTCGTTATGGCTTGGTTAAATAGTCCTGGCTATGTTTTAATTAGTGCGAAGAGATCAATGATGTAAAGAGGAGGAAGATGGTTTTTATGTTAACTCCTCATTGCCTGTTGTAGTTCAGTATCATTTCAAGAGATCATTTTCTGATAAAAACCCTGTTAAGCATGGTCAGTGTGCAGAAAAAAATTGCTCAAACTAGATGAACTACACACTCTCATCTGGGCTGTAGTGCAATACTGATGTTGCATCATTTAGAGTTCAGTTGTTCACTGCCTGAAGGTGGCATTAGCCATAACTAGACATTGACTCATGACTTTATGAATAGACTATAAATGGTGATTGTCTGGGCTCAGTAGAGTTCAAGAGACACTAAAAAATAGTGGCTATAGCGGCTCATGCTGCAACTCACAGAAAAAAGGATCATTGTAAAAGGACTGCCTTAGTTTAAACATTGCAGGGAATAGGCAGTGTTGAAAGGAATAGATGAATAGAAAGAGATGTGATTTACAGAGAGAATCTATGGTAGGAGTAACACTGGTTGTGCCAATACCCATCAAATAGAGATGCCATTTAAAGGCCAATTTTTTGCATCACTAATGTGAGCTGAATCAATGAGCCTCATTGTAGCAATTTCCACAGAAGTGAGATGATCAATATTTGAATTGCTGTGAATGATATAAAAGATATTGACGAGTTCTAACACTGAAGTAAACAGTTGAACATTAGGGAAAAAAAAGACTGAACATTGGCATGATGTGTTGATTTTATTACCAATACAGACCTTGCTTTGCCAATACTATTGATCATGCTTTCAGTTATTCTGTTTTTTTTTCTTCTGCATTATTCACAGTCATGACAAAAAATTTAATTTGCTGGCATTCAATGCATTGTTCATAAAACCACACAAAATATTTCTGCTGTGCTATGAGCCTAACCAAAGTTGTTCTCTCAACTACCTTATTGTTTATTATTTAAAGTTGTTTTTCTTCTCATTATAGGTTAAAAACGTAAAACAACTGGTTTTAAGTAAGGTCAAGTTCTAAGCATATAGTTCATATAAAGATTTAAGCCTCTGGGGTGTAAGATTGGTACAGTATTAAGCAACCACCCACATTCCGTGTTTGCTTTAGCTGGCCAGAGTTCAGTTCCTACCTGGGATTGTCCTAGTTAAAAGAAGTGTTTTCACCATTTATTTTTGTCTTCTACTGTCAAAAAGACAAAAAAAACTAACATAACAAAAAGCAACTCTTGGAAAAAATGGCTCACTGCAGCAGTTTCTGGAGAACAGGGGGATTGGTAAGAGAGGGAGTTATGGTGTTATTTCTGTGGCTCCCCCAGCCAAACAGCCTCTGCATGTGTTTTCTGCAAATTAAATCACCCACAAAATACGCCACTCAAGAGTTTTTGGCTTCACTTTTGTAAAACAATTGTCCATTTAGTGGTATAGATCACATATTGACCAATCTGTAGTCAGCTTAAATGTATACAGGAAAAATGAAGAAGTACATCCTCTCAAGCCAAAATTTGGCCACAACCACTGACTTTCACTTAATCCTTCCTCCTCCAGAGTCCCCTTCCCAGATCCTCATCTCCCACTTTCTGCTTACTACCTCCAATTCTGGACCCCTCCTTCTCCTCTCCACATTTATCCCCTCCTGTAGCCCTGCTTTTTCCCTGTGCTCCTTATCTGGGCCTGAGTCCCCCCCCAACCACCTCCACCCTGAAGCTTGTTGCTATCTCCAACAGTCGGGGTAATCCACTCCTCCATATGTGTCCGATGCCTGCTCCACTCCACGGAGCCCAGGATTATCTCCCCCACTGCCCCCACGGCCCAGTACCACAGCTGAAGAGGGGCGCCCTGCACACTTAATGGTCAGCCTGTGTCCTTTCAAAAAACTGCCCAAAATGGCCGGGCTGTTGGTGCTTTACTGTCTGTGCTGATGGAAAGGAAAAACAGACATGATGTGCCTTCCAGTAACAATGCAGCAGAATGGTAGTGTATGCAAAGAAGTCTTCACTGATTAGTGCTGACAGCTGTTTCAAAGCTACATTTTGGCAGTATGCTTGGACCCTAAAAAACGTAATCATTTAAGTTCCTTTGAGGAACTGAGCTGAAGATGGGTCTCCTGTCTTTGTTGGTCTTGTACATGCATGTGGTGTTTACTGAGAAAGAAAATGTAAAAACTATGTCCTTCTCTTCATCTTAAATGTACTCTGTGCCAGGCATTATTATAGTAAAACATGGATGAATAACAGTTCTGTTGATTATGGCATTCTAGTTTATTTGATCAGTCTGTTATGTAATCAGTCAACTTCTTTTTGGTGCTTTAACTTTTCATATCTAAGGGCATTTTCACATTAGGTCCACTTGTTTTGAACCGTGCTGCGGCGCAGTTCGCCATGGGTTTGCCCTCCTCCCCCTCCCCCGCTGGCTTGCATTCACATTTGCAACATCGAACCATGCCCGGACCCACTTGTGTATTTACTCAGTTTGAAACAGCAGGGGGCGATATGCACGTAACTGGTCACCAAACCTGCTACAGAGGAGAACGAAGAAGAGGCTACCATGGTAACCATTTCCTACACCAGACAACCAATGTATACGTTTCGCTCTCTTCTACATTTTCCTTCAAATGTGTTTTTTTATCGTGTTTGAGACGGCATCAGCAACCTTCTGGACCCTTGTAGATCAGCGTAATCCTCAACCAGAATAAACAACTCGACAAATTGAGTAAGCAAAAGATTCAACTGCAGGATTAACAGGAAGTAATGCATCAAAAGTAGATCGGTTCGGACCACTTTGTTTCACACCAGTGAAACCGCACCAAATGTCGGGAGATAGAGCGGATCGAGACCACCCCTTCATGGAGGTCTCAGACCGGCTGATTTGGTGCGCACCAAAGCACGGTGGTTGCATTTACATTGACACTAACGTACCAAACCCTGGGCCAAAACTTCTTTGGTGCACACTAACTGTGGTTGGTGTGAAAACACCCTTAATATCAAGTGCTCTTGCTGTATCAGAGACAGGCGCCAACATGCTGTACACCCAGAAAAATACTTACTATGTTTATGTTTCTGGAAAGCCTAATGAGTCAATGTTACATTGAGCTAAAACAAGTAGGGATCCTGCATTTGTGGAATGAGCAACACATCTAAACATGCAAGTAAACTAAACTTATTGATTGACAGGCCTCCTTTGTAGTAACTGGTCAGCTCAGCACTGCTCTGCAACACATTAACTCTACAGTCTATTGGGCTTGCTACCCAAAGTCAGTGGGTTAAAATTGCCTACATCTGACTTCTGGCACTGTAAGCATAATCTGGTACACCAGACAAACTGTTCAATGTGTATGATTTTGTCCAGGCAACAGTGTATAGAAAGTGTCTTGGAATGGGCACAAACTTTTAAATAGCATGTGCTGCAAGCGATTGAATGGTCATTCCTTTAATCACATTACAATCTGTGGTGTAAACTACAAAACGGGAGCCACTTCTTAGAACAAACTCTGACCATATTGTGTCAGAATTGAAGCAAAAATATAAATTCTAGCATGAATGCTTTCAGTGTTATTTGTTTTTCATTTTGTAAAGAAATGCTATACATATTATAAAAGAAAACTTGAATAGAAACAGGCATCACTAGAATAGAGAAGTAATAATAAGTGACAAAAATGATACAATTAAGATAAGCAAGAGCTAATTAGCAATACAAGAAAGTGGGATGGGACTTCCTAGGAAGGAGAAGAGAGTAACAATTAGAGATTATCAGGCAAAGCATTCAGACCAGCACCTCAGTCTTTGGTTGCTAGTACTCAAGAACTCATTGTTTGTTATTGTATTCTCTCTGTTGAATCTTTAATAAACTTTTGCACTGAAGTCTGCCTGCCTTTCTTGCTTTTTTCCAAAGAGCACAATTTTTTAAAACAGACAATTTCCACATCAAGTCTCAGCCACCATTTTGAAGCTGATTTCGAGATAATTCATCTTTCTAATTTTGAGACATGTCAAGATCTTATAAAAATTCTGCAGAGCAAAATTGTTGTAGATTGGAGCTTGGCAAGATGTTTCTGACTGATTTAAGATACTAAATCTGGGTGATCCAGCTATACTGCAAACTACCATAAACAGAATGAGAGGGAGAAGTTCTGATCCTGCAAAATTGTTGTCTTGTGTATAGAGGTACTTTGTCACATGAGTTTTTTTTCCAATTTAACATAATTCTTAATCTCTTGATTCACAACATCAGTTGAAAAACAAAGAGTTAAATCTAGTAAAAAGAAAATCAGGACTCTCCCACATTAAATCAATCAGAATGAATGAAAGTCAGACTTATCAGTTGAAACTCAGACAGACTAGAAAGTTATAAAAAAGTCTAAATTTCACTTTGAGGTTTCAGTCAGATGAGAGGATGATGTAAGCTGCAAAGGAGTTTGTCCTTAGCATTTGTAGCTTGCAGTGATTTTAACCTATATTTAGTCTTAGTCATTTGTTTATAATAATTCATGCAATAAAAATCAGCCCCATTCAGCAAAACTAAGTAAAATTATTTTTTCCAGGATCTTCAAGGCTGTATGAATAGTTATGCTTCAGTGATTTCAGTTGTAAGTTGTTTGACCAAAGTGACAAAATTAAAAAAATCAACCAGAATTCATAAGTCTCTATAGGAATCATAGTAAGATCAATACTGGGCACGTCCTTTCACACCTGAAAATGGTTCCCTTAAGCCTGTGTTTTAGAAGAGAAATAGAAAAAATATGCAGGGAAACTAACAACAGAAACAATCTACATTTTCATGCCCATTCATCGAGATTTTGGTTGAGCTATCTTGAAACATGTGCTCCTCTTGGAAGCAGTTTCTGTCTCAAATGTTAGAAAGGCCACATCCAATTAGCACACTTGCTATTTATACTTGTAATAAACCGACAGGTAGTTTTCTTGTCTCTTGATGACCTTTAGCTACTTCTGATTGGACGCTACTAGACAACAAAAGAAGAAGAAACTGGGTGCATCTATGGTCAAAAGACTTACAGGGAGTTGTGACTAATTTCAAGGGTTAAAATGGAAGTCTAATAATATCTCTATGAATTTTACATAGAGCATCTGATCAATCACAGATAGATCATAGTGAATGGACAAACACATACGTTCCGAAGTAAAACAGTGAAACTTATGGCCGGATTAAAAACATTTTAGAGTGATCTACTTGGTTTACAGCACTCAAAAGATTGACAAAAGAGTGACCTCAAACCATTATTATCCCTATAATGCTCTGTTCAGCTCAAAAAATAAGTCAACAGTGTGAAAGTTATCACTTCGGGATACTGGACATCCCATGTTGGGGAGTTAAATAAGGTTTCACTTGACGCTCTTAGACATCCACATAAAATCAAAATTTCACATAACTTAATGGATAATCTTTAAATCCATGTAGGCATACAAGTAAAATGACACATTTCGATGAATTATGGTTCTTCTGTACTTTTTACTCCTAGTGCAGTGTTGAGGGCAGTGCTGTGTTGGTATTTCTACAGTTTGTGGCTTGAAAATGTCTGCGTAATATATACAGCAAGTAACCCATTATACAAATATATTATAATACATAACATTATCAGCTCACGCTCATCAACACTGCATATTTTTCCTCTGCTTGTTGAATATGATATCATCTACTTTGGTTCCAGTTTGTCAGCCAGGCTCGGTGCCACACAGCAGCATTCTATTTGCCACAAAGGTAATGTGGCTCTCACGTTGCAAAATGGTCCCCTCTACTGCACAATTGCATTTTTATACAATGTCATTTTATGTAACCATAAATGATGGTGCCATAAATTCAGCCTGAATGGTTGAGCTTGTGAATTATAGTAGTAATTATTATGAGAGTGTATAATGTTATGTGCATAACCATAGGTTCTTCAGTGGATGGGGGGTAGGCGAAGTAGTTCCGTGCTGGTGTAGTCAGAGTCTATAGGCTGCAGTAGATTCACAGTCCATTCTGGGATATCTGATTTCTAATCCATATATTCCACTGGCTGCTGTTCTTATTCAACTCCTTCTCCACAAGACACTTTCCCATCCAATTTTCTCCCTTTCTCTCCTACCCGCTCCATCTCTCCCTCCTCCTCCTGCCCCTCACTGTTCAGTTTAGATTTGGGGATGGAAAGCTTCATAAACAATTTTCTCCCCTTGCCGTTGAGCCACTTTTACCCAGGCACTGTGTGAACGCCATGCCAATTTCCTGAATCCATACTTCACAGCTCCCCCCTCCCGCTTCACTCCCTCTCTACTTTCTTCCTCTCTCGCTCCTCACTCCCTCTGTCCATCGAAACAATGTCCATGTCAAGACAATTATACCCACTCTCTGCCACACACACTAACTCGCTGTGTTTACCACCGAAGGGCTGGTGGCAGCAAAGCAATTTCCTCCTGATGTGAATGCTGCATCTCCTCTTTCTCTCTCTCTCTCTCTCTCTTTCTCTCACTCGCTCATTCACAGTCTCTCATGGCTCCTCCAGCCCTGCAGACATCTGATCTCATAAGCGATATATCTGCTGTTATAGCCACTGGCACCTCCTTGCATCCGGCCACCAGCTCTGCCAGTGCTGGTTATTTCTGCTGGGAGGTGGCGGGGACGTGACAGGCACAACAGCAAGCGAGCGAGCAAGAGGGGACATGAGGGGGGGTGTCGCCAGCTGCACGCTCTGGGCTCCGTGTGTGTTGAGATTATCACCGAACCCAGAGGCTCTACCAGCTCCACTATCTCAACATGAAGGCATCTTTGGTTTCACAAGTCACATACATACATCCTCAAATCTCAGCCCCCCCACCTTCATTCCAGGCCTAGTTACAAAAGGGACAGTAAATGGAATAGGGTAGTTACAATGGGCCCCAGTGCAGTCTATTATAAAGGGCCCTTAGCCCATTAACCGGGGAAATTAACATGGACCTTGCCATTAGCTAGCTTACCATAAACAATGCAACAGCTTGCCATCCTGCCTGTAAAAACATTAATTTACCACATACCTATTACCTAGATAATATAATGCTTTGTCTTATAATTAACAATCATCATGTAAATGGTAGTAAATGTAGTTGTAAAAAAGAATACAACATACAGTTGAACTTGCAATAACATTTTTGACCTATATTGAACTAAAGGCAGTACACAGACAATAAATGTAGTATTCAAACTGATAAACGTCATTATTCTTAGTCAGTAAAAATTCACTCATTTTGTATGATGCCTTCAGGGACATCCCTGCTTATTTCAGCAAGACAATGAGACAATGCCAAGCCAATATCGTATCGTGTTACAACAGTGTGGCTTAGTAGTGAAACAGTGTGGGTACTACTCTGGCCTGTCTACAGTCCAGACCTGTTGAAATATGTGGCACATTATTCATTCATTCATTCATTTTCTATACCCGGCTATCCCTTTCGGGGTTGCGGGGGGCTGGAGCCTATCCCAGCCATCATCGCGCGAGAGGCAGGGTACACCCTGAACCGGTCGCCCGATGATCGCAGGGCCACATAAAGAGACAGACAACCATTCACACTCACACTCATACCTAAGGGCAATTTAGAGTCTCCAATTAACCTAATGAGCATGTTTTTGGTCTGTGGGAGGAAGCCGGGGTGCCCGGAGAGAACCCACGCATGCACGGGAAGAACATGCAAACTACACACGGAAAGGCCCTCCCAACCCAGGAATCGAACGAGGAACCCTCTTGCTGTGAGGCACGCGCACTACCAGCTGCGATGTGGCACATTATGAGGTACAAAAGTCAAAAACAGAGACCCTCAGCTATTGAGCAGCTGAGGTCAAAGATCAAGCAATAATGGGAAAGAATTCCACCTACAAAGTGTTGTTAAAAGGAAATGTGGTGTAACAGTTGTAAACATGCCCCTGTTCCAGCTGTTTTGAAGCAAGCTGCTGGCATCAAATTCACAGTAAGTGAATGTTTGTAAAACACAATGAAGTTTATCAGTCATACATTAACTATTTTTGCACTGTAGTGTATTCAACTAGAGATTTGCTGAAAAAGATTTTATCCTGTTATTTTATGTTATGCATCATCCCAACTTCATGAATTGCAGTTTGTAAGACCAATATTACCAGACTTGTTTCTAAGGCTACCTGCTGCACATTTATTGAAACACCACTAAGAGCTGGTTTGTAGATGCTTAAGCAGGCCGATCCAATGTACTGTGCCAGGAGGGGTGGGTTTGTGGTAAAAATCTAAAAGAGTCTAATTAAGGGGGCTTTTGTGGTCAACATCTTCAGTTTCTTTCTTGCCTGTTTTTCCTGGAAGCCACTTTTGTGATCTTTAACAACAATACAACAAGTTGGCACATCATGCAGTTTTGTTCAGCCTGCCAACTTTGTCAGATTTTGAGTTCTAGAGTCAATAGCAGACAGAAGATAGAGCTGAAGATTGGGAAGAGAATAGGCCACAGGCAAGATTCAAACCAGTGGGGCGGTAATTTGTCCTCAAACATGGGGAATGAGAATGCTGGTTCCATAACACACCTTTTCCTTGTCTTAATCTTTGAGCATATGAAATGAGTTTGCAGAAAAATGCTCCTAACATGGTCCATGGTAAACACAAACATAAAAGAGTTTAACATTTTTTCCCTGGAAAAGCCTCATTAGTGATTTTATATTAACCTTTTTTTAAAGAATGGTATTATATTCTTTAATCATAAAAAAATACTTGCTTCTGAGTTTAAAGCATCATTGTGTCCTGAAAGTAAAGTTGCTGACTCCGATTTCAGAGTTTGTTTGGGGAAGACCATTTCATCAAATGTTATCTTTTATTTTAAAATAAAAATATGTCGGACACACAATGAGCACAGCTATGACAACAAATTTCATCGGGTTACATTAAGAAGTGAGTCTTTAAATGAAGAGATGAGAGCTGGATTTAAAAGAAGTAAACTTGGGACTTAAAATGTTGTCACTCTGCAATGTTGCTTAATACATGACCGTAGCTTTTTACTAACACTGATTTTATTTATACTTCAAAATTGATGTAAGTAATCTTCAGCGGTTCAGATTATCACAGTGAACAAAACTTGGATTTTTCATAAATCTGTTGTTGTCACATCTCATTATCACACAGCAAGGCCATTCAACAGATAGTGCTAATGCCTTACAGCAAGAGACAGGGTCTTTCTGTGCATTTGTGTTTTTTCTGCATTATGGGTATACTGGGTTCCCACCACAGACCAAAAACATACTCAATAGGCCAATAGATAAATATCAATTGCCCTTAGGTGTGATTGTGTGAATTGTGCTCCGTCTCGATATAATTGTCAAATGTCAGATGTAAGAGGCCATAGCATCTGGTGACCCTGACAGAGATAAATGGTATAAATAAAGGATGGATGAATTCAACCTGACACAAAGACACACTGTTCAATATATTTCACTTGTCCATTTGGGCAACAGCTAATAAAACGGGTTTGGGAATAGGCAGAACTTTAAAAAGCATATGTGACAGGTGATTGGACAATCGTCCAGTAACTCCAGTAACAATGTAGTAGGTGGGCGCAACTGCTTCAGTGTAAGACACAAAACTATAGTCACTCATCGATCGTACTCGCACCAAAAACATATCAGAAGTGGGGCAAACATTTCCCTCTATAGGGCAATGCTTCCAATGTTATTTGTTTTTCATTCACTTAAGAAATATGGTCCAGATCTGATAAAACTGCTACTGAAGCTGTTAGCATCGAAACTAATCTCTGTACTAGGAGTCACTTTCAGTTTTTATATTTTTGAAAGCTTCCACCTCTTGCTGCTCGAAAGGATTTTGTGCTGCTTTGGACTGCGGTCAGAGATTAGGGCTTGGCAAGATGCATCTGGTTATAGACATGAGTCAAGCGGGTCCACCCACACTGCAAGATCAAGATAAATGACCTATAGGTGTTAGTGTGTTGGTTGTCTTTCTATATCTGTCTGCCATGTGACTGACCTGGTGTACCCTGCCTTTTGCCATATTAAAGCTATAATAGGCCCAAGTCCTCCATGACCTCAAAAGAAATGAAGCATTCAAGAGGAGGGGTGGATATTATTACCCTCCATAATCCAAAAACCCATTGAAAAAAAATCCTATGAGGTTTTGTTGAGGGAACCTGCATGAAGCTTACTTTCAGATTAGCCCCTTAAAGAATATCTTCCCTTTGTTTGTGCTGCACAAATCAAAAACATAAGCCTCTGTTCCCCCATTGCATGAACGTAACCCCTGGGCTATTAATGCCCTCAAACAGAGCCTAAGGGTGCATCCACACTAGATCCAGATGTTCTGTACCTATGGATGGGTACCAGAATCTAGTCCTAGTGTGCAACCGTACAAAGATTCTGATGTCTCATGCTGGTATCATTCACCATATGTCTGACCCAAAGATGCTGAGCCCTCTGCCATCTCTGCTGAGTGAACTGTCCACCATTGGTGCTTACTAAACAAAACTGACATCACAGCTACAGTTGGATGAAAAAGTATTTGTACCCTTTGAGATTACTTGGATTTCTGCTTAAATTGGTCATAAAATATGTTCTGATCTTCATCTAAGTCACACCACTTGACAAACACAGTCTGCTTAAACTAGTACAACGCAAAAAAATTGTAAGTTTTCATGTTTTTATTTGACACAATATGTAAACAGTCACAGTGCAGGGTGGAAAAAATATGTGAACCTTTGGATTTAATAACTGGTTAACCCTCATTTGGCAGCAATAACCTCAACCAAATTTTTACTGTAGTTGTACATCAGACCTGCACAACAGCCAGGAAGAATTTTGGACTATTCTTCTGTACAAAACTGTTTCAGTTCAGCAATATTCCTGGGATGTCTGGTATGAATCGCTCTTTTGAGGTCATGCCACAGCATCTCAATCGGTTTGGGGTCAGGACTCTGACTGGGCAACTCCAGAAGCTGTATTTTCTTCTGTTGAAGCCATTCCATTGTTGATTTACTTGCTTTGGGTCTTGGGTCTTGTCCTGTTGCATCACCCATCCTCTGTTGTGCTTTAGTTGGCAGACAGATGGTTGAAAGTTCTTCTGCAAAATGCCTTGATAAAGTTGGGAATTCATTTTTTCATCTAGGACTAGGGATGTATACCGTGGACCGGTACTTTCATGTACCGGTTCCTAATTGGGTCGGTACCCGAACACCGTTAAGAATCTGGATAAACGGTACCGTTATCGGTACTTGAACGTCTCTTCAGCTGTCACGCAGCTATGACACTAGCGCCGGCCGGCTCAAGCATGTCGGTCAGGGCAAAGCGCTCGAAGGTTTGGGCTCACTTCAGCAAAGTTAATCAAAACTCTCTTTGTCAGAGAGAAGCTGTGTCCAAGGGAGGAAATACTAGCAACATCACCAAACACTTGGAGCGCGCTATGTATGAAGCTAAAGGAGTGTAGGCTGTTTGATTGCTATAGCAACACGAGCAGAGTTAGCAGCCCGGCTAACACTAAAGGCTGCAGCGCCGACAGAGACAGAGACTCTATTATCCGCCCCTTCGGTAAAAACCCTGCCGAAAACAACACAGTCACACGGGGTTAAACCCCTGACGAAGCCCCGCTGCACATGGCCGTATAATTTGGATGAAAAGCCGACGGCACGGCTCTTCAGATGAATCAGAGCTAATAATGCTAATAATGGAGCGGAAACTCTCTTTGTTTACTGAGGTCAAGAGAGCACCGGACGTGACTGACGGTCAGGCTGCGCTCACAGCGCCCTCTGATGGATGAAACGGTCCACTGCCTGAGGCGCCCTGATGTGCTGCTACACTCAATATTTACATTTGAATATTTATTTACTATTCGGTTACGGATATTTATCCCCATATTCAAACGGTTATATGACTATCTAATATAAAGTGAGGGCCCTAGTAGTCATCTTTACAGCATCTGTTTTAGCAGCACAAAATCTATAGGTCTGCATGTACATGCAGTCTGTTGGGTGGCATAAAGGGGTTTTGCCATCTCCTTAGCTTTCTTTTTGCCTCTGAGAAGCATTTGTAATACATTGCTTCTATTCTGTTGAAGCTTTATTGTCACCTTGTGGTAATAAAAAAGGCTGAATCTTATAATATCTTGTAAAGTCTTTATTTTTCACACAAAATTACATGTTGTAGTATCGATAAGAGTATCGATAAGTATCGATACCGATAAGGAGTATCGATAAGAGTATCGGTATCGATAAAATCATAACGATATACATCCCTATCTAGGACAGCAATCCATTCAGGCCCTTAAAGCAAAGCAGCCCCAAACCATAATGCTCCCTCCACCATATTTTACAGTTGGGATGAGGTCTTGATGTTGGTGTGCTGTGCCTTTTTTCCCACACATAGCATTGTGTGTTCCTTCCAAACAAGTCAAATTTGGTTTCTTCTGTCCACAGAATATTTTGCCAGTAGTGCTGTAGAACATCCAGGTGCTCTTTTGCAAACTTCAAATGTGCAGCAATATTTTTTTTTGGACAGCAATGGCTTCCTTGGTGGTGTTCTCCCATGAACTCAATTCTTGTGTGATGTTTTATCTATTGTAGATTTGTCAACAATAATGTTAGCATGTGCCAGGGATTTCTGTAAGTCTTCAGCTGACACTCTAGGATTCTTCTTCACCTCATTCAGCATTCTGCACTGTGCTCCTACAGTCATCTTTACAGGATGACCACACCTTGGCAGAGTAGCAACAGTGCTGATTTGTAGACAGTCTGTCTTTCTGTAGACACATGGACATCAGGGCTTTGAGAGATACTATTGCAACCCTTTCCAGCTTCATGCAAGTCAACAATTCTTGATCATAGATCTTCTGAGAGCTTTTCTGTGCGAGGCATGGTTCACATTAAGGCAATGCCCCTTGAGAACAGCAAACACACAACTGGTGTGTGTTTTTTATAGGGCAGGGCAGCTTTAACCTAAACATCCTATCTAAAAACAGTGATTGGACCCCAGGTTGGCTGACTCCTGGCTCCAATTAGCCTGTGTGAGAGACGGTCCATTCGCGCGAATCATGATGGAATATTGGTGAAAAACATGAGTTTTGGACGATTAATGCATATTTCGGCGATATGCCCTACAGGCTACCATTATATCGGTGTCCGCTGCTCGATTTTGGATCTAAATATCTCCCGAAGCACCGTTTGCATCAGGAAAGCCTTCTGGGTGAGTATATTGTTGTTCTTCATTCTATAAACAATGTAAAAGCTGCAGGAACCGAACTTTTCCTTTAACAACCAAGGGGAGCATTTGTGTCATTTTCATGCTGCATGCCCATGCTTGTGCTCATGCCTTCCAGGAACAGGTAAACGCCTGACCCAGCAATCAACAGTGAATCTGTTTTTGCCAAAGTAAAATAAAACAAAAACAGCATGACTAAGATGGTTTGGCATGTTTTTAAGGCACATGTATCATACTGTAGTTTTCTAAAGAGGATGCGTTTTTAAGGCACTGGCCTTCCCCCGGGGACCCATTTTCCATCCAGAAGGCAACAGGGCAGCCTTACGACGGTCTGCACTATATATACTCATGCCCCTGGCCTCATTCACAACTTTATGACACTGTCCATCAGTGCTGCATGTTGTGTATCCTCTCTGGGCAGACCATGCCTTGTAGCCACTATATTTGTGTTCTTAAAAAAGGTGGATGCAGGACATGTTTTCCGCCCGGTAGATATGAGAGAATATTAAAAAGTAAAGAGGTTAGAAGCTGTGGCCTCCCTGCAGCATGTGGTAGTAGCATGCAAACATACTCACAGAGACCAAGAGGAGCTATATGGCAGAAAAAACACACAAATGCAGGGGGCATATATGTAAATCAACACAGCCGGGTGAATTTCTTTGTTTGTCCTTGAGGAGAGAGGGAGTGTACATGTATGGATGCAGTATTTGTGCGCACAGTTGTAAGGTCTGAAAGGTTACAGCTAATAGGTTGGAAGAGGTTAGGATTAAATGAAGGGGAAGACGATGCAAACAAAAGGGAATACAGAGCCATCCTATTACTCACTATACCTTAATATATCTAGAGGGTGTGGTGGGAAAACAAGACAAAAACCTCATTATAAAGCCGACAAAATGTGTGCTATTTCACACCCCAGTCATGTGGAATCCCTGCTTAAAACATGCATGTAGGATATTTATCAGGGCTGCAGCAATACAGTAAGCCCACATTTCAAAACATACATACCAGTTCAGTTCATTTTAAACTAGAGAGTGCAGACCTTTACCAAGCAGCTCAGTTCCATCCATAAATTGTGGTTTCAACCCAACATTAAAGTCCTATATTGTTTCATACACACACTGTTGGGTGAAAAATACCAATCTACAAGAAGTGTGATTATTGTTGTTATAAATATCATCATATCAATAGAGTAACCTAGTTAGTAGAAGTTCTTTTAACTCATTGACTGAACCAATTTGCCACTGCTTGTATAGATGTTGGTGTTGTGTGTACTGCGGCACTTCCAGTGGCCGATGTCGCCAGCCTGTCAGTCTGAGCAAAACCACAGCGCTTTGGTGTGCAACATTTGGGGCTCTAATTTCGTAGACCAGGCGCAGGCCCTGCCAAGTCATTCAGCGAGCATCTCTCTCTTTTGAATATCATTTGCTGAGAGAAACCAGATATAGCTACTCCGTATCTGATGATGAGGCTTTTCGTGGTTGGTTTGCGAGATGTGAACTCATTAGTTTGCATCACACTTTCAGCTGTTGTCAGGTTAAGTTCCCATTATAATAAACAACTTTGATCCGACATCAGATGTGGCGGAATAATTAACATAGATACAAATGCACATGCTGGTTCAGACAGTTACATGAAATAGTGGTTGCTGTGATTGTTTATTGCATTGAAACGTGCCTGACACTCTGGAGACCTGCCTTTGAGGTTTTGGTGACACGTGCGAATTGTGCGTCTGTCACCAAATAACAGCTGCACCAGGTGCGCTTCTCCATAGAGCAGGTTGGAGCAGGCGAGCTTTCAGTGCACCTTCTGCGCAGCTTTTTCGGCACAAAATTGTCAATGTGTCAACCTGAATCTGTCGACACCTCAGTATGCTTATCTCAGTACATTCAGTTGATTCCTGCTGTCATCTCTCTTGTTACTCCTGTCACTTCCTTTTGGTAAAGGATTCTGATTGGCATAAAGATGAAGAGAGTTAATGTTGGTGACGACCCAATATTAATGCTGTTGCAGTTTTTTCTCTTCTTTTTAGGGATATGTTAAAATCGTAGGACAGGACAGTTTCCACATTATCACTAATGATTCAGAAACTTCAACATGAATTTTAAAGACATTATCATGCTGACACCAACAGTGTTTGAAATACTTTGGTAGAGGTCTGTGCTCTCAGAGCACTTCTAGTTTTTCTTTTTTGTTTTGTGAAGAACTTCGAAAATATTACTTTGGACATCTGAATCTGGTGTGAACTCATCAAACCAAGTAAAGTATGCAACCTTTATCTAGTTAATTTCAGCACAGATTTTAACACTGGCATATAACCACTGAATAAAAGGGACTGACGACAAAGGTGTGATGTATTCACAGCAAATTTAAACAGATAGGGAGGATAATCTTCCTACGTAATAAGCATAATCTATTTATTAATTTATTTTTCAAAGTTGACAGTTGACAAATGCAGCATTTTGGTTTATTAGATCATAGTGACAATGATCACAACATGAAGCTTCCATTCCCTCCCTGCAAGAAGCAATAAATAATTGTGATGAGTTGTTTATAAAATGACACTATTTCACAGGACTCAATAGCGATATTGATAGGCTAAAATGAAAAATTTCAGATTCTGAAAATGCTGAAAATCTCCCTCACTACCCACACTACTTTCTTGCACTTGCTGCTTCTCCTTACCATTGATCACCTTAAAATACAGTATTTAAAGGTATAATATCAGACATTTCACACATTTTTACATCAGAGTCAGATATGTGGCATCATAATATCATAATTATCAATAAAGTGTTTTGCTCAACATTATTTTGACAAAAAACACTTTAGTTAGCTTTTTCAAATGAGTCTAACTTTGCACAATTCTTGATTATTTATTGTAAGTATCCTCCATACAAAGTGCCTAACTGTCGTGGCTTTATGAAACACAATCAATACAGTGTCTGTAGATCTACTTTATAGTGTTGAAAAATGCCAAGAAGCTTTAAATTTTACTATCAATACTTCAAACAAGCTGTGTACAAAAGTACAAGAATAAGAAAATTGAAGTCAAAAGTACTTACAATTCAGGTATCCTTGTGCATTAATACAGATGTGACTTAAATTTCTTGTCAAAGTGTACAAGTTTCTGCTTTTTGACAGCAAAAAACATCCTTGTACTACCAAAACACATGGTGTGGAGAGACAGAAGAGGCAAAGTAGTTTCTTGATGAAATGGGAGCAAGTGGCCTAACAACATATGGTTACCATTTGGCAACAATAAAATAAGTGTATTTCTTGTGAAGTGAAGTGGAGGAGGTGTGGCTAACAGGCTCTTATAATATGCTGAACAGCCCCTTTCTTTTGATTTATGCTCAGGCGCTCTGGTGTGACACCTGTCGGCCACAAAAGTTGCTTAGTCTACCTTTTAAAGCTTGCCCTAACTTTGATTTGATGTTTACTAGTGGACTAAAGGTCCTTATCCCAGCACATTGACTCCCAGGTACACACAAAGTAGAGCCAATACAGTAATAATTATAAGGTTATAATATACACAAACTGAAAATCAGAAGTGACAAAAAACGTGGATGTTGTATCAAACTGAAAATTGTTGCATCTTCAAAATTTCCAATCCTCATTATCCTTCCTTCTGTCATTTATTGTAATTTGCTTTTTTCCACTATGATATTATTTATAGTGATTAGTTTTCACTGTAGTCCATGCTTTGTAAACCATAAATTTTATATTTAAACTGGGGGATGGAGTGGGGTGGGGGTGGGGGGGTGTTAAAAGTAGAGGGGGAAGCAGGGGCAGCAATCCAATCTCAGGCTCTGTGTCAGTGTTAACGCCGTGTTTGCACGCCGAAGCTTGTGGTCTGCAAATGAGTTTGATCTTGGCTGACAGCTCCTGAGAATTCCTCATGCTCGGGTCACATGCATTTTCCCCAGAGCTATCCCGGGCAGCAGCAGGAAGTATTTGTGATTCATGCTGTAATCTCCCCCTTCACAGATGCCATATTGAGAACTGAATTGGACCTGAGCATAAATATTGGTGCTGCTTTTTCGATGTTGGTGGTAACACAAAATGCCGATTTTATCACAGAAACTTAGACTGTAAAACCTCTTTCATTAAAATACACATTATGACAGGGGAATGTGTAAGAATGATTTTCTTTAAATCATCTTTCTAATTTTTCTTTCTCTCTTCTCAATATGTGAAACTTTAGAATTTGAGTTTTTTATGGAACACTTACAGTATCTGCTGTAAATCATGTTGGATCATAACAACACAGTGACTGTAAACATAGGACAAGTGTAATATGTATTTTGAAAAGACCTGAGTTCTATCTATCTTTTTGTCATTAGGTCATATAAATATCATCACGACATAAATATTTATATTGTTATTTAATTCATCTATTTATTTATCATGCATGACTTCATATTTTACCCATTTACATTAATCAACCTGCCGAAACATGCCCCATCTGGAAAGGGATATGATTGATGGGGACATGCCTCATTTTTAAAGGCTAAGAAGTTATTTCTTTCCTTTAATAAATAAAATATCAAAGTGATAACATATTGATTGACTACAATATGCATTTAAAAAAAAAAAAAAAACATCCTTTCAAGAAAGAAGGCCATTGCACAAATGAAGTTTATAACCACTTCTACAGTAAAGTCGAGTATCAAAATGAGTTATAAATCAATACCTGTTAATCATTTGTTCACTCGTAATTATGCCAATTTGAAGTTAAAAGGCAGGGATTTACTCCTTTATATCTTAATTAAAATTACCCAGTCTCTCATTTGAGCCAAAGTCAAAAAGTAGTTCATTTTAATGAATCTGTCTGTTTTTGGCGACCTCATATTTAGCATTCCTCTAATACTGTTTGAATTCAGATTCAAATTCAGAGCTTTTATTACTTGTGAGGCTTCAAATATAGCAATTAAAACAGTGAGTTTAATGTTACAGTCAATTTAGCCCATGGTTGAAATGTTTTTGCAAAGTGCTGTTTAGCTTTCAGATTTCAGGATCAGTCTTAATTGACAGAATCAGTCCTTATCCCTCAGTAGTCTAAAAATTACATTGCAGTAACCATATTTACCCCTCATCTTTAGCCTAATTGAAAAACCTTTGTCTCAGTTTATAAAAGCTCTGCAACCTTAATCCCCCATAACTCGCACTCTTTATGCATATTGTTGGTGGTGCATTCACTGGCCCTTCATCAGCCAGTTGGCAGCGAGGGAGCGTCATCAGGCAGCTGGTGGCCCTGGCACCACTACAGTCAGCGGCACATGTTGTGGGATTGTGTTTATCTGACTTTGTTGTCTGAAGTTGTATGTGTCTTTCCCTTTATGTGTCTGCTGAGATTTATTTTTCATTTAACTCACAGAGGGAAAGATCAACGGAGGCTTAAAATAAATGTAGATAATTATGCTGCATATGACTTGGACGAGTAAAAGCATAAGCACACTTCAGACTTGAACTTAGCAGATCTATTTTTGCAGAAAGAATCCAAGAATGACTCTATATTTTTGCTTCAACGGTAAAGACATGCCTTTTGAACTCGGCCATGCTGAAAAATATGTGTTATTTACTCTGGAGGGGATGCTTGCCTGCTTATCTATCACTTTACTTCCATGCTTTAGTTAAATATTTAAAACTAAACATTTGGCTTCTCTTTGTTCCTTTTTTACCCCAAAAAATGATTTAAAATTTTAACTGTGCCATTTATTGGACACACAACTCAGGTACACTTAAATTTTGCATGCTTTCTATTGTAAAATAGCCAACTAAAGCCTCTTTACAAAACAAAGAAGAAAAGAAACAACTATGTTTCAGTACTCTCTACCCTTTTTAGCATTGACACTTGACTACCAGGATGCTTACCTAAACTACAGTGGTCATAACAGACAAAATAGGACCAGTTTTAAGCAATGCTTTCAAATATTTTAAGAGTTAATGTCAATTATTAGGGTGAAACATATTTCTTAGTAGTATATGAATTAATCACTTAATAGACAAACACTGAACCTGATACTGTTATTACTCACCAATTGCAAAATAATTTGGTGTCAACAGGTATATCTACAATTTTATTGTCCCAGAAATGCTGATGAATAAATTCTTCTTTTAATAACTTATTAAAAATAAATTTAAGTAAAACTTTTGTCTTTATGTATAAAATGCATAGTAACATATAACATGCATAGTAATACAAAACCCAAAACCAGTGAAGTTGGCACATTGTGTAAATCATAAATAAAAACAGAATACAATGATTTGCAAAAAAGTGTATGTACCAACTTCACTGTTTTAGGGTTTTGTACTTAAATGAATATTGGATCTGACCATCGGAGAAATATAATACAGGAATCCACAAAACGTCAAAGAAATACGTATAGAAATATATTGTCTGTTAATATCATCAAAATATTCCATATCAGCCAATACCGATATTGCTTTTTTAGGCCAATGTTTGCTAACACCAATATCATTCCGGCAATATATCAAGGCAGCAGATTTTTCTGCTGTAGATGAATCATCTTGTTTTCAAGGGGGGTCTATTCACCAACATACATACAAAAAACAAAACATTTGTAGGAAACAACAAACCGTGTACAAAATATCATGCACTCCTACTGAGGGTTAATGTGGAAAGCTGCCAATCTCACATTGCAAACAAAAATGGCCTTAATCCCGATTCAGATTCTGATCAACACAAAAATCAAATGATTGGATCCTTGGCCTATTTCTGACCCAACATAAAAAGATAATCAAATGCTATTCGTGACGTTTGTTAATTATACCTTCAACAACAATCTTACAAAAATCTGGCTTAAGCATAACCGTCTTGGTGGAGGTAAAAATTGTCACTGTTTAAATTATCAAAGTATTCTCCCAATTAAAAAAAGGTATCACATTTTTGATCCACAAAGTATCCAACAACATTACAGATAATTAAACTACATTACATTTATACACATTTGCCATTATTTTATGATACAATTTAGTTTTAGATTAAATCTAAAATCAATCTGTACTTTAACATTTGTAATGGCATTCAAAAAATGGCTACATAGTTTTTCATGGTGACACAGCAGATAGTGCACATGCCTCACAGCAAGAAGGTGCATGCGTAGCTCTTTTCTGAGCACTTTGGCTTCCTCCCACCAATCAAAAACATGGTGACTCCAAAGTGACCTAGGGTATGAGTGTTGGCGTGAATATTCATCTGTCTCTCTATGTGGCCCTGATATTGGCTTACTGGTTCAGGGTATACCCCAGCTCTTGCCCTCAGCTAAGATAGGCTCCAGCTCCTTCTGACCACGAAAGGGATAAGCAGTACAGATAATGGATGGATGGATGGATGGATGGATGGTTGGTTTGCCAAGCATAATGTGCTTCGTGTAGTATGGTAAGTACTATCAGAAAATGAAATCAATATCTGTACACAGTGGATATGGTCAAAATGACTACTGTGGTATTTGGAGCAGAAACAATCCAAAATCTATTGTGCTTTGTATATTACTATAAAACCATTGTTATCAAATTATATATATTTTGGAAAAGTCGCCTCTTGGTATTTCTAGTGTTAACAGTCATTTCAATTACACACTAATCATTTCTAAAGAAAGAAACAGCTATCCATTGGAGAACTCTTTCTTGTTGTATCACTTTACCAAAAGAAGATAGGTGATGGTGCAGTAAAACCTAACACTGAGTTTAATGGTTCAAGTCAATTTTAATGCTCTGGCTAAGGTTTTCCTGTGTTTTGTATGGAAACAGAAGGGTATTTATAAACCTCATATATGTAGATCCTTAATCTCTTTCACAATTATTTCCTGGATATTTCTCTTAGGAAACAAGCACCGAGAACTGCTCTGCTAAAGACAGTTTAAAGACAGAAAGACCAAGCACACCAACATGCACACAAAAGCCTCACAGGGTCGAGGGGAAAGACCGAAACACATCAGTGAATTATGCTTTCAAATAAACCAAGTTTTAAGTACTGAAAGTAGTTCTAAAGTGGATGTAGTTCTGGCCATAGTTTAATTTCACTAGGGTTTCATCTGATAGCAAACTGCTGATAAGAAAACATCAGTGCATGTCAAAATCTTTTTAAAAGTCATTTTCTCCTTTAACTCAGGTTCAAATATTTAATGTCATTGTTAACAATCACTAAAGTTCAAAAGACCATTACATTTTCACACTCCATTGATCAGTTCAGCACCGATAAGCCCCATATTGTTAGTTACTGCAATCTGTTTATGGCCCATGCTTTGCACATGGCTTACTACCTCAAGCAAATGGAATTAAATTGCCAATGAAACAATAGTTTGATGGGATGTCACATTGGTATGTGGACTGGAGCCATTCCATGCAGGTTGTGGCGTTGTAAAGACGGGGAGGGGAAAAATTCTGAGGCTGTAGAGTTTTTGTCTTGGGCAAAGAATTACTCTATCATAGGGAGGGGACAAGAAGAACAAACTAAAGAGATTATAAATTCCCAGAAATGTATGTTTGAGGCAATACTTGAAATCTAGAGTGGACTGCACAGTGGTTCAGCAGATAACTCTACTGCCTCAATACAAATAGGCTGCTGTTTTAAATTTATGTCAAGACCTTTTTTTTGTTCTATCTGTGCATGTGTGGGTTTTCACTAGGTGCCCTGGGGAGTATTACATGACACTGGTCTAGCTCTCAAAGACTGGCTTATTTCGGTTAGCTTCCCTAACTTTAGTGAGAGTTTGGCTCCACAAACAAGGCTCAGGGCTAGCGTGGCTTGGTTACCATAGTATGTCAGTCATAGTGACAAGTCTGGTCCCAGGCAGGCTTACAGTCTAACCAAGTTTGACGGGCTTCCGAAAGACACCTTGTAAACTGCATGTCTCACATTAAATTAATCTTGATCTGTAATGAATGATGTTCTTGTTTGGAAACATAAATTGAGACCTTTTTTAAACAACACCAGAATAACCGTGAATCAAGACATGTCACATACTACACTATTTGCCCCCCATACAAGAAAGTAAGTGGATGAGTGGTTATGTGTGCATTTTTCTGTGTGTGGCGCAGCGTTGCCAGATGGGAAATATAAAATTATCGTACCAGAGTCTCAAAATTATCGTATTTTGGGGGAAATTATCGTACACCTGACAAAATAATAAAAATTACTGATAATGATCAAAATAACTGTTATTGTTGCGCAAAAATCACAATTGATCACTGTTTAGTGTCCTACAGGCACTTTTGTGGGCATTCTCAGCCATCCAGCAAAATTAGGATCACTTTCCCATTCCTTTCTGTACTTTTGAAGTTGATGCTGCTTACTTGTCTCCTCCACAGCCCTCCAATTCAGCTCCCGCTCACCCTCTTCTTCTCCTCCAGTGCTCATTTTTCTCTCAACTTGACTGACTTCCTCCTGACTGAGCTCCTATGACCGTGATTGGCTGTCAATCGTTCTGAGACGAATGACACTTAAACTATGATTGGCTGGAAACGTCACATGATATAAGATGCATTTAGGGTTTACAGATAACTCCGTCAGAATGGGGTAGATCTGTAACAACCACACGAAATTGTCAAATTATCGTACATTTAGCCTTTTTTGGAATTATTGATCGTACATCGTACAGAGGGCTAAATTATCGTACAAATACGATAATTATCGTACGTCTGGCAACGCTGGTGTGGCGTGTATGAGCATGTGTTGGTGTGCAATAGGGTTTCTGCATGAATTTTTCTGACTATGTAAAGCATTCTGAGACTTTTGATGGGAAAAGGGCTATATAATAAACTTCACTACCTACATAGTCACTGTATAGCTGCCTACTCAAGCTACGATAGGTTGATTGTTTGTCCTTGAAAGATGAACATATTCTTAATGATTTAATGCAAAAACTACACGTAATGTGCAGCATGATCTCATCTCAGGGACAGGCTTTCCTCAGCACTCTCAAACATAGCAATTTTGGCACCCCTCACTTTGAGAGTGTTTTTAGTGAATGTTGGTTTCTGCACACATTGAAATCATTACATACTAACATTCAGAATATTCAGTTTTTAAAAGAGTCAAATTTCCAACACTGTAAAACATGTATGAAAAAAGCAGCTCCTAAATTATTCTATCCAGATACTATTTTGCATAAAGACAAAGACAAACTTTAATGTAAACTTAATGTTTACTGTTTGTTCTTTTTGTACAATGAGAAAAGACTTTGATGACTCAATGAGGACCAGGTTTATTTTTAACAGAATTCCAACAAACCTGAAGTATTTCATTTCTAACCCAAATAAGGGGCTAGTGGTCACCCAAAGAGGGTCCAGAGGAAGTGTGCAGAGAGAAGTTCTGAATGGACTTCACAGGACACGTAAAACTACTTTATCCCTGTGCAGATTTCCTCTTCCAATAAAGACCCTGAAATTCTTTTTTGATTAAGGCACAGATGAATACAGAGAAAAAGTGCATGTGTTATTCTATGTGACAAATTTTTGCAGGCACATCTGTCCAATACGATTCGTCATCAGCCTCCTTTCAAAGAGGGACTGTGCTGTAAGTGCAGGGTTGCAGAACAAAGTGGCCTTTTCTCTGCCGCTCGGTCTGTGGCCTTACTCAGTGAATGAGAACTTTCAGAAACTAATTACAGAGAAACCATCTTCATCACATTGCCATTATGGGGGGCTAGGACGGGTCCACTGACTCCCTGGGCTCCCGCGGAGAGCAAGTCTCTGATACACTTAGCCGCAGCCCTGCTTTAATTGTGCAGAAAATGTGATTTGTGCCCCTGCTTCACTTTCCAGGGAAAGTGGTGTTCACAGTCAGGGCTGTGCCAGTCGCATATATAGCTCTGCTATTCAACCACCCAGGGACCCTCGCATGTGTGTGTGTTTGTCTAAGTATGTGCTTAAAGTCATTTGCACATATTCTGTTTGTCCTTCAACAGTAAACAAGATTTCCACAATGTGATTACACATCCAATGCTGGCAAAAGCAATGAAGAAAACAGAATAACACTGAAATGAATAACTATCATAAACAAAATCAGCAACAAGATGGGACATAAAAGATCTGCTGGTGCTATGGTTTAATGTGTGACAAAGCAAAATGTGATTATTTGTACAAAAAATATTTTTCACTTTCAATTAATAATATCTAAATTATAAACAAAATGAGCCTGCTACTACTTAGCAAGTCACACATTCACAGATGGATCACTCTGATTTAATGTCTGTAATACGACAAATCCATCTTGCCTCACTCCGATCCACAACAACTTAGTGGCCCAAATTGGCAGAGCTCAATCAGCATCATTTAGAGCAAGAAGATGTGGGAGCTATGAGCAAGATGATCAGAGGAAGTGACTGGTCATTTACAGATTAGCATAGAGTATAATAGCTTCAGTAGCAGTTTAACCAGATCTGGCTTTTATTTCTTTATTAAGGTCCCATTTACACAACACCAGAAACTGAAAGTTTTTTTCCTTTGCATTGTCAACAGCACTCTGTGGTCACACAGAGATGTGAGAACGACTGAAAACGCTGTAGCCTTTATGTCGGGCCAGTAAATGGCGACATGCCTTCCGGAAAAGACAAAGTTTTCATAAACAAAAATGGCGAGTGGGCCCACGAAGACTCAGGAGTTTCTTGTCTGGACCACAAATGTGTCTGGATATTTCTGTCTGGATAACAAATCAAATACATTAAACAGCACACATGTTGCTTGGTACACGGCTAAAGCTGTTGTCATCACTCTGGACCCTGGCTTCAAAAGTTTGCAGAATCAGGCACTCCAGGCACTGTTCACGTGTAAACGAAATGTGAAAATGCAAAGAAAACTCTCCATTTTCGTTGTCATGTAAACAGGGTCTAAATGAAAGTCAAACAATCTTTGAGTGTAACATGAGTCAAAACAATCACAGTGTTGACCCTCATCTCTTTTATTGACAGCCACTGGGCATTGCATTTGCTGTCAATAAAGCAGATTTCCTTTTTTGTTCTGCATTTTGTCAGTATTGTGTAATTTATCTCCTTTTACTGTGACACTAGATACACAGAATACTAACAGGACACTGTATGAAATACAGTAATGTTGCTGCTTTATTTCAATGAAACATTCCCCAAAAATCAGGAATGATCAAAAATATAAAAGCCAGACACTCACCCTTGAGTGTAAAGCTGACCCTCAATGATTATCCAAATACTCAGGAAACACCCACAGGATCATGTTTATGTTCAATCCTAGTCTCATTAACAAGACATCAAATCTGCTGGCTGTAATCTTTTTAACTCCACCAAGAAGGTAATATTCTTCCCAGTGATGGTCCATTTGTTTGAGTGCCTGTCTGTCCATCTGTGGACAGGATGACTTAAAAAGTTCTTGATAGATTTTCATGAAATATTCATGCTCAGATCTATCTGTGTCCTTAATGGCAGTTAAAGCCATGGGCTTGAGGTTGAATCAAATGTGCAGCTTCTTTCCTGCATGTCATTTCCCACTTCCCATTCTAATAAAAAGTGTCAACAGCTATGGCTAATATTTGAGACATACCTACTTCACACATGTTCACAAGACATATTTCCTCTGTTTTAAACTGCTTAAAAGACACCAAAAGACAGAGCAAATGTTGATACTTAAATGTAAAATAATCCGCTTATAAACAACCACACATTTCAGAGAGAGATTTCAGAAAAAAAAGGAAGATGAGGTCTGAAAGGATTGATACAAGCTTTGAAACATCTTGAGGGAGACAGAAAGAGAATTGTAAAGTGCACGCAGGAGAGGGGGAGAGCCAAGGAGAGTCATATTGGCAGAGGATAAGAGGAACAGAGAGGCGGGGGTGCGGCGAGGACGAGGAGCGTTAGAGTGAAAGAGACTGATAGGGGAAAGGAAGAAATCCTTAACATACACCCCTCACCTGGATATGGTGCTTGTGAGCTTCGCTAAAAATCTGCTGATGTGACATGAAGAGCGAGAGCTAGCTTTTCAGCGTGGAGAAAAGTGCTTACTGGCTCTTCTTTTAAGGGAAAAAGGCTTGAGGTACACGCCTCACATATCCTCTTTGTTTGGAGACTTTGCAGTGGCCAGCACTTTCTATCTCCCCCCCTATCTGTTCTCCATTTTTTTTTCATTTTCTTATTCATTCCGTTTGTTCTTCTCCTCCTCAACACTTTCCGAGGACACAGTTGCACCGCCTGGCAGGCTACTTTTGGATCGATTTGTTACAGAATAATCTCTGGCAGCGTGGCTTTGGCTAAACTTTACTCCAGCTCTTTGTAATAACAATGCTCCTTTGTGGCAGTTCGACTTTGGAGGGGTACCCAAGGAAGGTTGTTCATTTGAAGGAGAAGTTGTTTCATTTTTCACTCAGAGGTCCACTGAAAAAATACTTACAGAACTCTTTAATATTTGGTTTGCTGAAACATGATTTCATGATACAGATGATCAAAAGCTGACTATTAGATATCATCTTTAACAAATTTGACAAGAGCTGTATTGAAATGCATGCACTTTTATTAAGTTTGTCAGGGCAGTCTTTTCCAATTCCTAAATGTTCCAGCCACTTACTGAGAAAGACTTAACATTCTGACAAATGAAAGGTTTTGGGCTATGATTCATAATAGCACACTTATGATAAATGACAAGACTGTAATTTCCAATTTAGGTCCAATGCATTATCATTTGACTTGCACTTAACAATGAAACAAGCAAAATGTGTCAAGCACAGTGTGAGCAAAATTTGAGAGAAAGGCTTAAGCCTGCTGAGAACACATCTCAGAGTTGAAAATGAAAATGCTCAACCCTTTTCAGCAAACGGTAGATATGGTGATATCTAGCATATGATGTGTACTGTTTAGGAACAGAGTGCTACCATTGCAGCAAACCAGTGTGGAAGTATGATGAGTAACAATATCTTAAGTGTCCACTAGAAGCTGTCTGCAGGTCCTGAAATCAATTGCTGAAAAGTCTCTTTTTGACATGAAAAACAAACATACTATAACATCCCACATGTTAACTTAATTCAGGTTTATATTTTACATTTTGAGAACAGCCAGGATATGCTCAGCACTGCTCATGTTAAAAAAAAATCTCCAACATTTCACATATTAAGCAACCCCGATCCAGCTGTATTCTCTCAGGGCTCTGTTTTGATGACATAATAAGCGTTGTGTAAACTCATGGTGCACGACTATTAGGACCATGTCAGCATAAATCTTGCTTTTTTTAAGATACATGTTTGGTGCAGATCCAGGCACAGAGCACAGAGGGGATGTATTATGTGCCCTGATTATACATGGGTGTATTTTGAGCATAACATAGATCAAACCCATCAGAGTGTCAGCTCTTATTCTCTTTCAATCTTTGTGCGGAGTGACTGGTATTTTGCTATATACACAGTGGATTTACATGTTTGGCCTGAATCTTGGATGGATTATTTAATTCCTCTACTTCTATTGTGACACTACACTCAATGGACACACATGGAACACTTCATGAAATGTGTTAAATATGCAAAGATTCGAGTGCTTTTTTTTCACTGGCCTATCCTGAAAACACAAATTGGTTCAAAAGGTGAGTCAGACACCTCCACATGAAAGTAAAATTTAAACCCTATCAGTTATTTAAATCTCTAGTTAGAACTGTTAGGCTCAAACTTCTTTTTTTAAGACAAACCTATTTACTGGATGTCCAATAAAGGTTGGGTTAAAGCATTTTATTTTTTAATTATTCCTTCAGGAATCTTGTTTGATGGTTGACTGCATATTGGTGAAATTCAGCCATTCTTGAATAGATGAATGTAAATTAATGTATTATAAAGTCCAATTTTATAAATTTAGTATTTATTTGAATTTATTCCTCAGAGAAACACGTGATCCGATGCATTAACCATAGGTAGGAGGCAGTTTCAAAGTTCATACTCTGTAATTAACTATTAGATCCTGCTGTTCATTCATGATTGTGCTCAAGTTCATATCCAAAATGGTTCATTGATGTCAAATGATCTATTGCTGATGTGAAAGAATCAACACTTTTCAAGAGTTCACAGTTAGTAGATGTCTCTGTGTGATTAAACCTGTAAAGCTTAACCATAAATTTAAGATATTTTATCATGAAATTTGTGCTTGTTATGGTTTCATTCTGATTTGCACTGCTTTTCCTTTCCTGTCTAAGGATGGGAATTCAAAAGATCTGATATATTCCAATGTCATTAACGATTCTGCTTATTGATCCAATTCTAAAACATTTCCTTGATTGATTCCTGCTGATTTTCAATCTAGAAAAACACAGAGGTCTCCAGTAGCAGGGATGTCAAACAGGTCATTGATATTCATGTATGTGCTGTATAGATCAGTGCTTCTACATGTTCTTTGTGTTTTGGACCATTAAATGTGCAGTCAGACATTTTGTCGAAAATTAGGCCAGAGTCGTGGCCAGTTCTGTCAAGATGGTTGAAGAACTGATCAGCTAACATCCCATTTTAATACTGATTGGTAGTCTCTAATGTGATAAAAACTATGATTTGTTGTAGTAGTGTGAATAATAATTTGACCTTTGTACACATTTTATGTATTCAACCTTTGAACATATTGTATACAATCTTTTCATGTATGTCTCTTTATAACCCTGTCCTAATCTTGTTTAATTGTCTTTGTACTTGAATATATCTTTGTAATCACTTTGTAACAATTGTTTAGCTTTTGCATTCTTCTGACACATACACAAACACACTACACACTATATGACCTTGTGGAGGCTCCTTCTTATCAACAACCCGGCTCATCCCGAGACGGAGAGGAGCCTGTGCGGAGGTCACTCCATACACACACATTCTTATCACTCTTATAAAAGAGAGAAGACGTATTTCTTTAGTTCAACATTTCATGTAATATGTTTGTTGTCCTCCTTGTTATAACAAGTAAAATTTGCCTTGATTGCATCCAGCTGCCTCGTCGACATCTTTTGTCTGAATCATTTCAGGTGTGGTACAAACTGGTTTCTAAGCAATCTTAGGACTGTAAGGAGAAAAATCCTGACAATTTCTGAGAAGGCTGTAAATACTTAATGTGTTCACACTTAAACAAATAATTTAGAAGCACCTGTGTATCTCATCAAACAGTTTTCAACTTTCAAACTTCAATCAACTGAAAAGGTTTTGGTGGATGGAGTGTTGATTTAGTCTTGAGGCACAATAACATCCAGGGCCTAAGAGAACAGTACGAAGGCTTTATCCCATCTCAAGGTTTGTCTTTTCATTCCTAAACCCCTGTGGTTTTGTAATCAGTCTCTCTAAACCATCTTAATCTCTTAATTCACTTGTATCACTCAAATGGCTAGCTCTTTCTTTCCACCAGCGGCACTTTGTAGCTTCTAATCCTCTAAACTGCAGGAGATTTTCTGACAGACACCAGCCCCGGCACACATAAAGAGACATAACCAAAATATATGTTCACGAGGAGAGGATAACAGCTCTCACCGGAGGGGACATTAAACTGGCTTTGGGTCTTGTGGTGGTCAGCAAATCTCCCACAGTGATTCAGAGACTATGTAATCCCATTCTTTTTGAGACAACCTCCAACGTCTTAGAGGAGATAATAGCTGATATTCTGTCATTTGCACTTGTAGACATTGGGTGTAATTACTAGAAGACAAGTGATAGGAAAAAAGAAAAACAATTTGCACTAGGATGGAGTTGATAACAGGAGGTCAAAATGTCAAGGTTTCTGTCCTCTCCTAACAAGGTTTCTCTGCAGCCTTAAAGAAAAATCAATCTGCTGTGTGTCCACTGTAGCTGGTGCATGAGTGTACCATGCAATGTACAATGCTGAGTGTGGAATATGCTGTCATGGCCCATGGAGATAAATAAAAGTACAGCAAGAGTGTGTTGGTCTGTATTTTGCCCCATTCCATCTGTTAATCAGGAACTTACACCTGTTCTCATTCATATACATAATGAAACAATCTCTCTCATTTATAGGCATACCACCCTGACATGGCTGATCTCATCCGATCTCATAGGCTTAGCAGGGTTGAGCCTGGTTTGGCATCGGCTCCCTAGTCAACATGGTCACTTATTAAACTATAACACAGGATCTTTTCGAAAAAGCCTGTGGGGTTTCTTTCCTCAAAGTTTTATTTGCTACAGTTACATAGTAAAGTGACAACTGAATATACCAACCACTATTCCAGTGCAATTGGGATGTATTGTAAAGCACAAGTGAAAATAGAATACAATGATTGGAAATCCTTTTCGACCATATTCAGTTGAATACACTACAGACAGGATATTAAATGGTTAATTGTTTTTTTGCAAATAGCTATTTTGGATTTGATGCCTGCAACACCCTCTAAAAAGCTGGACATTGGCATGTTCGCCACTGTGTTTAAATCACCTTTCCTTTTAGAAACACTGCAAAAGGTCTCGAATTGAGAATACTAATTGTTAGAGCTTTGTACGTGGAAATCTATTCAAGTCTTGTATGATGAATGACTTCAGTCGCTCAACAGTCCACAGCTTTGGTTGTTGTATTTTGTGCTTCATTATGCACAACACAGTTTCGATGGGCCACTGTTCCGAACTGCAGGCAAGCCAATCCAGTACAATCCAGTACTTTTACTACGAAACCACAGATTGTGGCTTGGTTTTGTCTTGCAGATATAAGTAGGAACATCACTAAGAAAGACATTGCTTTGATGGCAGCATATGTTGAATTTATAGTGCCTTCACAGATGAGCTGCTTACCCATGATATGGGCACGAACACTCCCTCATGCCATCACAGATAATGGCTTCTGAACTGTTTACTGATATCAATCTAAAAAGTCCTTTTTCTTTTTAGCCTAAAGCCTTTTAGCCTAAATGTCCATGATTTCCAAACTCAATTTGAAATGTAAACTCATCAGACCACGGCACACTTTTTCCCTTTGTATCAGTCCATCTCACGTCAGGACAGAAACCAGCAGTGTTTCTGTGGATAGTTGATATATGGCTGTAACATTGCATGGTAGAGTTTAAACTTGCACTTGAAGATGTAGCAACCAACTGTGTTCACTGACAATGTAGTAATCAACTGTGCTCACTGAGTCTTCCTAAGCCAATGTGGTAATGTCCTTTCCAGAATGATGCCAGTTTTTAATGCAGTGCCACCTAAGGGTCACTGGCATTCAATGGTAGTTTAATAGTTTTCACCCTTACTGTTTACATGCAGATATTTCTCTGGATTTTTTAAAATAATAAATAATGATACATTTTATTAAGAGCGCCTTTTATTTTTTTGATGATGTCATGGACTGCAGATTATGAAATCCCTATTGTTTTTGTAATTATATATTAAGAAATGTGGTTCTCAAACTTCTGGACTATTTCCTTATGCAGTTATTCACAAACTGGTGAACCTCACCCCATCCTTGCCAGTGAATGACTGAGCCTTTTAAGAAAGCTCATCTTATACCCAATCATGACCTTTGCCTGATTTCTATTAACGTGCCTAATGATCTAAACTGTTTTTTTAAAAACTCTTCTATGTCCCCTGTCGTTTGTTGCTCCTGTGCCAGCTTTTTTGTCATGTGTAGCGGACATTTAGTTCAAAATGGGTCAATACTTGCAATAAAAAAAGAAGTTTGACCATCTGACCTTTTATATTTTGTCTTTGTAATTCATTGTCTTCTGTTTAAAATGATGTTTTACACAATGTCCCAACTGCCATAACCGGGCAGCAACACTGGTTAAAATATACATTGGCTGATGATGTTCTGTATGACATTTTATTCCCAGACGTCACCTCCCCTGTACACAGTACACACCCTACACGGAAGTTCTGAAAGTCTTCACCCTGGCAGAAGTTTTCCATAATATTATATATTCCATTATATGTGTTTCAGTGACGTAAAATGCCATTTGTGGGTGGATAGGCACATTAAACAGAAAAAGCTGCTTTTAAAAAATAATCACCTATGTGTGGACATGGCCTGGACCGTGTTGTGGCATCAAGTCAGCTGATTGAACCCTTCAGTTTTAAGAAATATACATTAAAATGCCATACCCCCCTCCCCCTTACATTAAAAACAGATAAACTTTCACCAGAGCCAGCAGAGATATGTCAGCTCCAATAAGCAGATATATCCTTTCAGTATTTATTTAAGGTAGTGAGTCATTGCTTTATTTCCTACTGGATCCTCTGTGATGAGAAATTGACCGTCAGTGTCTCACCTCTGTGGGACCTGCTCCCACTCTCCAAAATAGCATCCTCCTCTTATCTAAAAGGGGGAGGGGGAAAAAAGAGAAAATGTTTCAATGCCTCTGTCTGACGGGCAAAATAAATTGCACTTACAAGATCCAAATTACATTGTTTAACCTCAAAATGATTGGCCCAGGCCCCTCTCCCAGGGCATGATCAGTTGGGTGATGTATGGCTTTAGTTTACTCCAGCACTGCAAATCCCACAGTATTCTTCAGGCCCCTGGGGGCAGAGCTGGGAGGGGGTATAAATGTGCACACAGCCGAAGAGCCAGCCAACGTTTAATGCTTTATAAGCCCCCTTTTTTTTTCTTGCACTCCACTTTAATTTGGAAATATGAAGCTCCACGTGTTGAAAGAAGGGGGGATTATTAGCTGTTGCTAATTTCTCACTTTTCTTCCTATCTCTCTCTACCCTTGTTTACCACAGCCCTCCTCCTCGGTCCTTGTCCTCATTCTCAATCCCAAACAGAATGAAAGAGGAAGGAAAAATGACAGTGAGGAGGCAGAAGAGAGAGAGAGGAAGAGAGAAGGGAAAAATGAAATTGGTCCTCTTGTTTGTTGTGCTGTGTTGTGTTGTGAGCATGTAATAAGGCTCAAAATGTCAGTGGTTCAAACAGTTACCCGCAGGCAGTGTGGGATTGTGGGGATTTGTGTTGTGGCATGTGTGCGCGTGTAGGAGAAGTGCACATAATTTTGGAGGATTAAGAAACTCAGTCATACCAGAGTTTGCTGAAGAGACTTTTATTGAGTGTAATCTCAACTAGGGCTACTTGAGTTCAGCACAGTTTTAATCTTGGCTATGTTGATTGATGTTGTGATCAAGATTATTATTCACAGTCAATTTGAGAACATCTATATGTAAGCAAAAATTCATAGAATTAGACAAGTTTGTTGTATTTCCTTGAGGATCAGGCACAGCTTTGCAAAGTGCCACTCAGACCAAAGCTTTGCAATAAAACAAGATTGCTTTAGAGAGTTGCATGGGACAATCACATGAATTCAGCTGGATGAAGCAGTCTTGCAGTATTCCCTACAATTCAGTTCATAAAACCAACAGCAGTTTGTTTTCAAAAATGTAGCTCATCGTGTTTTTTAACAACGTTCAATGCCTCAACGCCAAGAAGGAACATATATTAGGATACATGGTATAGTCTACTTCAGAATATGTTTATCAAGGGTCATTCAAGTGGACAGAATTGTTGGTACCCTCCTGCTAGAAAAAGAAAAAAAAACACAATGGCCACTGAAATAACTTGAAACTGCCTAAAGTAATAATAAATAAAAATGTTCTGAAAATAAACTAAAGAAAATCAGATACTTCTTTTGAATTGTGGTTCAACAATCATCCAATCATTTAAAAAAAACAAAATAATGAAAATTGCCTAGACAAAAATGATGGTATCCCTAGGAAAGATTGAAAATGATTTGACCACAGGGACATGTTAACCAAAGGCGTATCCTGTTACTAGCATCACAGGTGTCTTTTATCTTGTAATAAGTCAGTCTGCCTATTTAAAGGGTGAAAAGTAGTCACTGCGCTGTTTGGTATGGATGCGTGTATGCAGTTACACATATTGCTCAGAAGTTAAAGGTCCTGAATACATCTATATGACAAAACTGCCTCTGGAATAACCAAACAAAATTAAAGATGGTATATCCTCAGACTAAAACTCGAGGGCACAAATTGCATCTCTAGCAAGTACTTTGCAAAGCCACAATATGATGTCCATACCTTCCTTAAAGATGTACTATTAAAGTCTATAATGTATTGAAAAATGACGATTTCACACCCAAATCTAGAACTGGGTAGAGTTGCACACACAGAAATGCCATAATACTGTGAACAATCTGTTTAATTTAGACTATAAAGCAAAAAACGTGTTTTGTATCCAGAGGAACATTTGATACTTAACCTCTATGGAATCACAGGTTCTGCCCTGGTGGAATTATTAGAAAATTTGGGGTGTTGCATGTTGATTTATTAGAAAGCTCTTCATGTCAGATTAACTTCTTACATTGGAGGAGAGAGTGCCTCTGTTTCTTAACCTAATGCTCCAGTCGGACAGTTCCATGATCCATCACAGAAATATTTCACTCATCCATTTGGAAAAGACCAGTGCAGAAATGTTTTCATGGGCAGAACCTTCAAAAGCAGCTGCAGCTGGTGATTGGACGACCATCTGCATGTCACACTCATTACAGACCAATCCATATCAAGCCACAGCATATACAGTAGCAGCTAGACCCTGTTGTTAGCTGTTTCTTTAAACTACATTTCCATCCTTAGACAATTATCTTACATAAAAGGATACAACACAGATGTATCATTTATCTCTTACAAGTGATATGAACCTCGTCAGCAACAATCCCCATCAAGTTCTCCCACTAACGTCTGAGGACAGCACATTTTTTGCCAGGAATTGTTGAGTAACCACAACTACCTAACAGTCGTCATTTGCAAAGGATTTTCCAAGCAGTGATCCCCAGCTTCCTGGCTTCTCTAATTTGATCATCCATAAGGGAAACCAGCGGAGACACGACTATCTAAACGGGATTTGGGTTCCTTCCCATCTTTCTCACAATCAGAGGAGCTTGTTTGTAGATCAAACTATTAACAAAACTGATAGGGAGAAGAGCAAAAACATTGTTTTCCCTGAAGAAAAGCAACAAGAAATGCAGTTCATTGCTGATAAAACTGAAAATATTGCCAGATCCACAATGATCACTTTGGAAGCCACCATTTTTTTTCACATATGCAGTCACTTCCCCTGTTGTCACGTGTGCAGCTCCCCCCCTCTTTCCCCTGATTGGATCATCCAGCTTTTAGCCAAGTGAAGTTGTAGATGATTGGAGCTTGGCAAGATGGACCTGCATGGTTTCAGACAATGAATCAGGCAGGTCCATCTGTTATGCAAGGTCTGTGTCTATCGCTTCTGATGAACTGATGAGCTCTCTCAGTCTTCCACTTTCTCCCTCTTGACTCACTCATGCTTATGGGTTTTACAGCACATTCACTGCTGTTAATGACAGCTTGTCACTCTTTTCAAACTCTGATAGATTTGGAGAAACAGTGCAGTATGTTTTGGTGAGCTGCGGTGTTGTTGTACAGAAGCCCTTCTGCTTGTACTGTAGTCAGCCAACCTGTGCCTGGTTCAGTGGTTTTACCAAACAGCTCTTGCTTTTACCTGGTGCTTTGCTCCACTCATGGAACACTTGTGGTTTTTCTGCTTCTCTGACAGTGCTTTATTTGGGGGTATTTAGTGATCTTTCCAGGGATTATGACTGCTGTTTGCTTTGGCTACACGAGGATGCAGATGAACACACAGTGCCTACAGCAAAAATGTCTGCTGATGGAGACTTAGCGGGTTTGAATGACAAATGGCAGAAACCTCAATGGGAACTGGAGGACACGAGAACTTCAATGTTACCTGTTGATGCAGGTATAGAATTTTCGGCTGTCAAATTGTCAAATTCAGTGAAAAGCCAAGATGACTTTGTAAGAACCCTTCAAGATGTTTCAAGTTCAGACAATACCAGCAGCTAATGTGTGTAAATCTGCAATATGTGGTACTCATCATGAAGATCCTTCCCGCTGTATTGAACATTTAAACTTTTACAGACCCAATTCAGCACTTTTTTAAACTCGAAAGACAAATCAGAAGGGCTAAATGAAAGTTTAACTTCAAAGTAAGTATTCACCTTAGACTGATTGCCATGTTTTAATAATACGATTACTTGACAAATTCTATCATTAGTATAAGCCTGTGAAATGCTTCTGTTTCAAATAATAGTTTTAAATGATTTTTTTTATTTTATTGTATTTTTTTAAGTGGGGTTATGTGAGGTACATGGCATGAGCCTGAACATGTGTCATAGCATCACAGCTCAGTTCTCTCTCTTTTCAGAAGAAAAAACTTAGGACAGATGCTAATGCTATACATTACTGTATGTGGTGCCAGATTTCTGCTAAATTAAAAGAATTGTGGGGAAAAAAACAAGCCACAACAACATTGTGTGGTCATCACATGCAACAAACAGCTTGTTCATATCCACTTGACTTTCTGCTATGAAGTTGCTTTAATTAGGCACTATTTTGAGACACAGCTCAATTTATGTACTTCCCAAGAGAATACAACTGCTATCAAATCGGATAAATTCATGTTTTGTTTTGTTTTTTGCCACGACTATGACAGTAGCTCACTTTGTATACTTAAAAACAACTGATGATTTAGAGTTCACACAGGAGAAAGTTCTGTAGATGGTGAGGTCTGAATATGAATATGATGGAATCTGCAATTGAAACTGCACAGCCAGAGGTTTACACAGTACGTGTTGTCCAGGTGAATAAATCCTGAGTCCATGTCATTAAAATGAATAACACAAGAGTGTGAATAAGAAAAATGTCTTCAGGATGCATCATGATGTTCAGGATCTTATCAATACTATCAGCATTTACAGTATATGTTCTTCTGCAGTTAGCAGCTCTCATCATCCAGATTCTCATTGCTTTGAAGGTGTAGTCAGCGATCTTCTAATCTTCTAATCTAATGCAGTATTTGTCAAATTCACCATATTTCTCCTCTCCATCCACAAGATGTCCCCACTGACAGCATGTTGAAAAAAAAGTCCGGTTTCAATACACAGCCTTGGCTCTGAATTTCAGCAGGTAAATACTGTGGCTCGGGCCGAGTTACCAAAACAGGGTACACCCCCCCACATCCAGGGGGCGATCATAGTCATGCGCAGATCAGACAGAGGTGGGAGGGAGAGTCGTAGGTTGCGTGGCGTGCGCAGTTAGCATAAGAGAGAGATACAATATGTGCAGTAGCAATGGCTGAAAAACAGCCCAAAAGAAAAAGGTCAGAGGAGCAGAAAGTGAAAAAGAAGGGCTGTGACCATGAAAGAGTGAAGACCCGGGTCAACATTGGTGTTGCTTTCCGACGGTGGAGGGAACTCGGCCAATTAAAAGACCTGAAAACGGACGCGGATGTCGCCGTCTGTCTGCTGGATCGGTAAGCAACATTAGCTTTGTGGTGCTTCACATAACAGTAACATCCGTCGGGCATTCATCTTGTTGTCTAATCTGCCAGAATGTACTGTTGTTGTGATGTTATCAATATTGTCAGTCGAGTTGTCTGACGAGTCAGGGTTACCTTAGCTACATTGGTCAGCTACGCAGTTTCTATGGCCGTTTCCATGACGATGCACGTCCATCAGCTTGTGGGGGTGGAGCCAGGGGTGAGGTATGAAGGGAGAGGCGGGTCTAAATTCGTTTATAAACAACCTCTCCACTCGTTTTCTCCCACATCACTGACTACACCTTTAATGGACATTTAGAATTGTACAGATCAGATTCACCCTTTTAAAAACTCCAAGGACAAAACAGAGGAGATGAATGAAAGTTCATCTTCAAAGTACGTATTTGGCTTTTACTGTTTATTTTGTAAAGACAGAAGTCATGGTTCAGCTTACTTCATGATAGCACAAGTAAGTTCACTGTGTTGGGGCTTACTGAGCTACAAAGGCATTATTTTTCAAAATGACTGTGCTTGATCAGCAAGATAATCACATTCAGATAATTTGTTTATCATTATATGGGTTAAAGTATGATTACTTTTAACATTTTGAACTGTTTTTCTTCTTTTTATTACAAAAATTCAGGTCTGACCATATAAGATAGTTACTATGCTGGCTGAAGGACACATAGGCTGTGCTGTGTCTCAAAATAATGCCTAATCAAAGCTAAGTTGACATAAACAAACTGTTTGCAGTATGATGACCCCACAGTGTTTCTGTGGCTTGTTTTACCCACACTTATTTTAACAAACCAGAGAATCTGACCCTATGCACTGCAATTTATAGCACTCTCGTCTGTCCTCAGTTTATCAGAAAAAAGAGAAAACTGTGTTGTGTCGCTGTGGCATACATTTAGGCTCATGTCACGTACCTCACACAACCTCACTTCAAAAACCCAAACAATCCCTCTCAGATCCATAAAATTATTCACAGATATAAAAACTGATATTTAAAGCATTGTCCACTACACAACAGTAGATAATCCTGGTTGGACACGTACAGTAGGTTAAAGTTCCCCAGGAAGGATTTATATTCATTTAGCATAAATATCCAATAAGTTTCATGCTGGACGTCATTGTATTGGACATTCAGACAAAATGTAGTGGAGTGTGATATCATATCCAAAGTCAATAGGGAAATTTAAAGCCGTGTTGAGCTAAATCAGGCCATGTAGAACTAAATTATCATCACTTGAGCAACACTCATGTTTCTCTTATGCTTGCTATAAAGTTTTATTTACATAACTAGCCCAAGATGGCATCTTGCACAGTAACTGTTAATTCCAAATATCTTATTCTCACAAGAAGCCAAAATTTAATTGAAACCAAAACTTGAATAATGTCCTTGTACTAATCTAAACAGATAAAACTGACTGAAAGCATAACTGATATGTGATCAGTATGTTTAATCCTTAAAGTGAGATATAACAATGAAAAAAGGGTTGAAAAGCTGCTGGAACATTATAACTGTGTATCCAACAGCTGTTCGATGGCCCTCCAGCTTCAGGGTTAAAAGATGTTTAATTCAGCTCTTTTTTTTTTTTTTTTCCTTTTGTTTTGGGGGGGTATCTCTGTTTTGTTCCTATCTCCAAAAACAAAAGCCCCTTCCTGTCTGCCGGCCCAGTGGTGGTATCTTTTAGCATTGCAGGAGGCACCATCTGGAAAAGGGAAATATTAATGACAAACCCACATCCCAGCATGTCTTTCTGTTCTAATCAGCCAGCTTTAGCTTCCACACTGCTCTGTTTCTGGAGAGAGAGGGGAGGGGTGTGGTTAGGGTGTGTGTTTGTATGTGAGGGAGGGAGGGTAGACAGGGTGTGTGTGTGTGTGGGGAGGGGGTAGCGGTGGGCAGCGTGTGTGCTAAAGCACGATTGATGCTTTGTGTAGCAACTGAATACAAATGAAGGATTTGTCAAACTGCAATATTTGGGTCCCTATAGATTAGCATACGGCACTGGGGTAATTATGCACACAGTTGATTGAATGGAGTCAAAACAGGGGGAATGTGTAAACTTGTGGCGGCTGCAGCGTTTGATTTCCATAGAAATGGTGGAGGTGACACATGCGCGCGCGGACACATGCGAATGCACAGACAGATGCACAATCACGCACACAGGCACAGGCGTGCGTAAGAGAGCACCTCTGTACACACAACAACACAAACAGTGGTTGATGTGCACATCAAGACACAAAGTGATGCAGTGGCACACATTTACATACAAATGTGGACAACTTTTCAACCAACAAAAATTTATGTGGACAAGCCTACACCCATACAAAAAACCCCATCCTCTAAACAAACAGGTGGGACACTATAATTACAATAATTAAAAACTATGTTGACAGTAGCTATTAATAGTTCCTGTTCTGAGCACATTTGGGCTTAAAAAACTTTTGTCACCTGCAGCTTACAGATAAGGTTCATTGTTTTCCATTTATACCTATTTTCACACACACACTCACAATCACACACACTGAAAAAAAGCAGTTTTCTTCAAAGTAGCTCAACTTTTGTGTCTGCATTTATTTCCAGGTTGTCATTATAGGTGTTTTCCCCTCTCCAAGGAGATGCTAACTCCTTGGGCACAAAATATACTTTTAAGTAAACATTGTGTTTGGTGAGTGTTTCTGTAAAAAATCTGCTTAAATATTTACTAAACGTTGCAGCAAGAGTGGTTCTTAACTGCAGAATTGAGATCTTAAAAACAAGTCATGGAATTGTCCTCAGTGACCTGTGTAACCTTGCAGTGCAGATGGATCCACCTGACTCAGCGCCTGTAATCAGGCAGATCCATCTCACCAAGTACCAATCTACAACAATTGTGACTGCGATTGGCTGAAAGCAGCATGGCCCATCAGCATCCTTCAGAGCAGAAAGAGGTGGGAGCTGCACGAGAGACAGCAGCAGGAAGTAACGGATCATTCAGAGATTAGCACTGATGCTGATAGCAGCAGATCTGGACTGCAATGTCAAATTAAAAACAAATTACAAGCCACAAAATTCTCTACAGAAAGGATATTTTTGCTACCCTATCAACATGTTTTATCAAGAGTTTGTCCATTGAAGTAACTCACACTCTGCCCTTTACACTATAAAGTAGCACCTGCTACTTGGGTGATTTTGATTAAATTTAGGAAAAACTAGTTTTATGTAATTTCTGTCATTTGCATTTCTTCTTTTTGAGTGGGAAAACAATCAGAAAATGAGTTTTCTGTGGTAAAGATATTTATATATGGGGGAGAAGCATTACAGTAAGTAATTGTGAACCACTTGTGTATAGCTACAGTTTCTAGCCACTGTAATTTTCCCCTTCCCCCGAATGCCTGCCAAGGTCCAACAAATAACCAGCCAGGGGGAGTCGGCCTGACCTATCTGGAGTGTGCCTGAATTTCACCACAAAAACATACCTATTTATACAATTGCAGGGCCTCATAAGATCATGCTTCCCTCACAAGAATGCATCCAGTACGCTTTATGCGTTGACCTTTTTAGGAGTAGCATTAGCATTTAACAGTCACTACATGTTTTTAACAGCCACGTCATTGGACAGTTCCCTGCATGCTCCAGTCATGGACCAGTCAAGACTCAGCCAAGGAAAGTGGAGGAAATTTAAGTGGCTCCATCTGTTTCCCATAATGCATTTTTTCTTGTGGAACAAAAACAAAGATACATACAAATATATATTTTCTAAATCTAATGCTGTTGTCCATAAATTTCCCTGTGGCTATATTCCATTATTATTGTGCAGTTTGGCACTTGAGTGTCATGATTCAGATTTATCAAAGTAATACCTAAAAAAAACTGATGAACGGATAAATAAAAACAGGTAAGTCATTATTATACTAATCAATATTCTTGCAGCCACTTTCTGACAGTATTATTCTGTAGTTTGGAACTTGGGAGTGATATTTGAGATATGTTACATAAGCATCCTACTGATACTGTACAAAATGAGATTTCTGGATAAAATGCTTCACACAATGTGCAGGTCAAAAGAGTGACGGGACAGTTTTGTCTACAGAGGGTGCTAAAATGATCAAAAAAGTTACTCATTGATGGTTTAAATGAATTAATTTTCTTTTTCACAGAGGAAACTGTTAAGAAAGACACCGAGTCCTATGAAGAAACTATTTCATACACAATGTACAAATGTACAAAGCAAAGACAGTCAAAGCTGCTGAATGTACTGGAGGTCACAAGTTATTATGGATCAGAGTTCGTTCAGCCAGCCCCCAGTTAGGACTCAATCATTCCCTGTGGGGGAGTAATAGCCCATTCTGTTGCTCTCTTTATTGTGCTCATACACATTTTGATTGTTTCCTTTTATCATTATTCCTGCAGAATTAAACACAGCATGAAATAAATGCTAGTGGCACTTCTATTATGTATTATTGTCAGATTGCAGCACACGCTCACTACTCCTGCAATCACCATAAAGACTTGTGCTGTATTTTAATTCAGTCATTATCCCCTCTCTGCTATATTTCTCTGAGATTGACTTCATCAATATATCACAAGTTTAAGTTTCATTTCCAGTGAATATGCATTCGCTGAAAGAAAAGTTTTGAAGTTCCAAGAGAAAAAATAGCAGAAACATTTCTTCAGTTCCTTTGAAATTATGTAAATCTCACTGACATTGTGCTTCCTCAAATGTTTGTTCTTCCACATGCCTCCCTTTATATCTTGGCCTTTAACAGCATGTGCAATAATTTCAGGCTTCAGTGAAATACAATGCTGGTATCGATCATTTCAAGGTTTGCAATATGCAGACATTTTCAGGTCATGTCACTTTTATTCTCTTTATTTAAAGTTTGAGATAATTCAGAACTTGTGTAATGCATTCAATTCTTATTCAAATGCCATATCACAGGTGATATTTTCCTTCAAAATGGCATTTCCCTCTACCCATTCTCATTCCTCCGCAGCAGATTCCCATTATGCACTTTCAACAAACTCTGTTTTCAGCCCTAGACATTTAAATATCTGTAATGCTGAAAATGGCCTTGGGTGTACCCTTTTCATGAGACAGTTTTGAGACAAAGTCACTTCTGAGGTGGTGAGCAGAATCTTTGAGTCTGTTTGGGTGTAAAGCAGCATGAAATACAGCTGCATTTACAGAGAGGAGACATTTTAAAGTGTGTTTGCATTCTTATGCAAAAGCATGACATCCTTTTTATCTGCAGAGCATACAAAATAGTGACACTTCTATTGACAATAAACTATACGATAGGCCTTGGTTAAAGGTGTAGTCAGCAATCTTCTAATCTTCTAATCTAATGCAGTATTTGTTAAATTCACCATATTTCTCCTCTCCATCCACAAGATGTCCCCACTGACAGCATGTTGAAAAAAAAGTCCGGTTTCAATACACAGCCTTGGCTCTGAATTTCAGCAGGTAAATACTGTGGCTCGGGCCGAGTTACCAAAACAGGGTACACCCACCCACATCCAGGGGGCGATCATACTCATGCGCAGATCAGACCGAGGAGGGAGGGAGATTAGTAGGTTGCGTAGCGTGCGCAGTTAGCGTAAGAGAGAGATACAATAGGTGCAGTAGCAGTGGCTGAAAAACAGCCTAAAGAAAAAGTTCAGAGGGGTGAAAAGTGAAAAAGAAGGGCTATGACAATGAAAGAGTGAAGACCCGGGTCAACATTGGTGTTGCTTTCCGGCGGTGGAGGGAACTCCGCTAATTGAAAGACCTGAAAACGGACGCGGATGTTGCCGTCTTTCTGCTGGATAGGTAAGCAACATTAGCTTTGTGGTGCTTCACATAACAGTAACAGCCGTCGGACATTCATCTTATTGTCTAATCTGCCAAAATGTACTGTTGTTGTGATGTTGTTTATAATTGCAGTCAAGTTGTCTGATGAGTTGGGGTTACCTTAGCTACATTGGTCAGCTACACAGTTTCTACGGCCGTTTCCATGACGATGCACGTCCATCAGCTTTCGGGGGGCGGGTCTAAATTCGTTTATAAACAACCTCTCCACTCGTTTTCTCCTACATCGCTGACTACACCTTTAATTAAGTCCCCATATATTTATAAAATAATCAAATAGTTAAATGTGATACATCATATGTTATGTGCACCCAGCTATGATCCCCAGCTGATGTATCTATATTAATAAATAAATAGAAGGGCTGTCAGCAGAAAATTGTCAAACTGTCATGAGACTGAGATCTAAAATTCATGCATTAAAAACATTATTCACAATAATAAAGAACTTTTATCAAATACATGTTTCAAGAAGTATTTATTGTTTGAAAAAATATAGTTTTAACAATTATTGTATAACGTGGATCATCACAGTGCATTTGTTATCTACAATGTGAGGCAATAAGAATAACTGAAATGAAAATCACAAATATTTCAGATGTGTTTTTGACACTCTATTCATACTAAGCAGCATGTATTAACATAGGTGATTTGTGCATTTAAACAAAATACACCAAAGACGTAAAAATGGACTTGACATCAAGTAGCTCTGACCTGGAGCTGACTTTAATGAGACAGAAACTTTATGGTGGTGGCACAGTGGTTTAGCAGGCTAGTGTGTGTCCTTCACAGCAAGAAGACTGCTGGTTTATCACCTAATGTCATCAAAGGTCTTTCTGACTGGAGTTTGCATGTTCTCCATGTGCCTGTGTGGGTTTTCAAAAGGCTCTCCGGTTTCCACCTGCAGACCAGAAACATGTTCATTTGGTCAACTGGTCAATATTGCCCTAATGTATGAGTGTGGGTGTGAAAGTTTGTCTGTTTGTCTCTGTGGCTCTGTGATTGGCTGATGACTGTTTCAATGTGCACCCTGCCTCTTGCTCAGTGTCAGCTTGGTGAATCACTCTACATTTGAAGAGCTGGATTGTACCACTAGCAGCTGCTTCAGAACCAAACTATTCACAACTGCACACTTTACACTGGAGTACACACCATGTTCAAACTGCTGCACGCAGTCTATTTTTCTTTATTTACTATATACAAAACAAAAAATTCTGGTCATTTTTATGACTTTTGTTAATAAACCAGACTAGTGTGACGTAAACACTGTATCAAGATAGCCACCATGTTCATTGTTTTTACTGACTGTGATGTACATACCATGTACATGAGTGCTTTCATTGCTCAGATGTTGGCTTACCTTGACTCT